>CM018031.1:55119187-56601687 GCA_008638375.1 Nyssa sinensis | reverse complement strand
GTATACACAGATGCGGATTAGGCAAGGTTCAATTACAGACAGAAGATCCACATCAAGTTACTGCACCTATATATGGGAAAATTTAGTCATTTGGAGGAGCAAGAAACAAAGTGTAGTAGCACGAAGTAGTGCAGAAGCTGCGCATCGGGCTATGGCGCATGGAGTATGTGAGATATTGTGGTTAAAAAAGATTCTTGAAGAATTACAAAGACCACTAGAGATGCCTATGAAACTATATTGTGACAACAAAGCTGCGATTAGCATTGCTCATAACCCTGTGCAGAATGATAGAACCAAACATGTTGAGATTGACAGACACTTCATAAAAGAGAAATTGGAGGCTGGTATTATTTGTATGCCGTTTGTTCGAACGACACAACAAATAGTTGACATTCTTACAAAAGAATTGTTCAGATCAAGCTTTGAGTTTCTCATCAGCAAGTTGGGCATGATAGATATCTATGCACCAACTTGAGGGGGAGTGTCGAAGATTAGGATAATTAGTTTCTGTTTCTAATAAATTCAAATTAAGATTTGAATAAGTTTCTTAGGGGAGTTAGTCTGTTAGTTGTTCCTATTTTTTTTTGCATTTCCTATTTTTATGTAATCAATCTAGTAGACTAGTATAGACTTCTATCCTATTTTTTGCATCTCCTATTTTTATGTAATCTGGTAGATTAGGATAGACTTCTACTAGAACTTATTTGGATATAAATACTTCCTGTAACTTCTATTAATTATAAAGAAGAAAGATAAGTTCTTTTCCTTCTCAAAAACTTTCAGATGTATATCAAGCTCTCTCAATACTTTCCACAATCCAACACTATGAGAAGAAGAAACTACTGGAGACATCCAACCACTATTAGAAATTCCAAGCTTGCGACCACTCACCTCCAAAGGCCACGGGGCTTCGTAGTAAATCTCCATAGCCACTAATTAAATTTACATAAAGATCTAATCCCAAGTCCCCCAACTCGCATGAGGGAACAACCTTTCTTCCATGCCACATGATGATGTTAAGACTCATCCTCCAAACCACCACGACGAAAAACCCTTTTCAATCTTTTGCAACATTTTAGGAACCGAGACAGGGATAACAAAAACAAACATGAAATAAGTAGGCAAACAGATAGCATGCTTTTGATCAATGTCAACTTTCCACCTTTTGACAAGTATTGTCTTTTTCATCTGACTAATCTTCCTTTGAACAGTTCAACCACTAAATCCTAGTCTAAAATGGCCTTGAAAAATGCCCTGAGCGCTAGAGGTAAGAGAGCCTACTTTGAAACCCAATGTGCAGGCTAGCCCACACATACCTTCCATTGACCTAACCAGAATAATCCCACTTACAGTAAGATTGATCTTGAACTAAAAGATAGCCTAAAAGCACATCAAGATAAATCTAAGATACTTCAACTCATGGGTGCACTACATGCCTATGCTTGTTCCTGTCTGAGAATCTCCAACTTTTTGGCCATATCTTGCTCCTTTCTTTTGCCTCAGTAGTGAGCATTACTAGACTAGTCTAAAAGATGACCATAGGACCTCCTTCCATCGCCTTGTTAATCATTTTGCTAAGAACCTCCATCACCAAAATGAATAATATTGAAGAAATAAGATCACCCTGTCTAAAATCCCTCAAACTGGGAAAGTAACATGAATTGTCATTCACCATAACCAAAAATCTAACAATAGCTATACACTTTTGGATCCATTTCGGCCACGTTCCCCAAAAGCCATCTATTGCATAACATGACTTAGGAACCTCTTGTTGATGTGGTCATAAGCCTTCTCTATGTCTAATTTGCATATCAAACCTTTCTCCTAATCTTTAAGCTTGGCATCCACACAAACAGCCAAAATTAGCACTTCATCCAAAATCTGCCTTCCTCCAACAAAAGCGTTGAGAGGGCAAAACTAAATAATCCACTACAGATTTTTCACCTATAGCCGAAGTCTTGACCTGAATCTTGTACACACTACCAATAAGCTGATTAGTAAAAAATTCCTCAAATCATAAGCCCTACCATTCTCCAAAATTAGAGTGATGAATGAGGCATTAGAGATTTCTCAAAGTTGCTAGACTGATCTCATTTTTATAATATCGTCTTGGACCAGGCCATCCTGAGGCCATCTGGCAAAGATGCTTTATCCCTATTGTATGCTTTTCAATGCCACAACCACATCTTCCTAAAAAAATGACACTCGAGCCAGGTCTTGTTCCTATCCTTGATGCTAGTCATGTCCATCCTCTCAAACAAAGGCTTTCTATCCAAGAATTTCAAACATAGAATTTTGCAAAACTAAACAATTCCTTCTTTCACCTCCTCATCCTGGGCTTACTCAACCGCATCAATTTGTAAATTTCCAATATGTTTAATCTACAATGTGCATTTGCCAACTGATAAAAGAACTTGGTATTGTTGTCTCCCTCCTTTAGCCAAGTAGCTTTTGACTTTTGTCCCAATTGATTTCCACCATTATTGCTAGCTATCCCAAATCTCCCCTTTTGTTCTCCCAATTAATTATCTCCTCAGGGGGAAAGACCTCCTTCCCCTTCCATCAAATCCAATTCATAAATATCCTTTAATACCCCAACTTGCGAAGTGCGAACACTTAAAAGCCCAAAAACCTCTATACCATTTCTTCAAGTCTAATTTGAGCAGTTTTAGTTTTTTGGCTAGAACAAAGCTTGGAGTACCATCAACCACATACCCTTGCCACCAAGTTTTCAAAAATGTCAACAAAACCTTTCATCTCAACCAACATATTCTCAAACTGAAAGGGACACTTGCCTCACCAAATCCATCACAATCCAGCATAACAGAAGTGTGGTCCAATACCATTCTAGGCAAAGAAGATTGGGTCACATTTGAGAAGTGCTCATCTGAATCAGATAATAACAAGAACGTGTCAATCCAGGACATAGATGACTGCTCTCTGCTATTTTTTTTAATAGATAAATCACACACACACTTTTCCCCTTAAAGGGACTTGAACCCTCAACCTCCCATATGGAGAGGTGGACGAGGTACCAACCCAGCTAGAGCTTGTTGGTCTCTGCTATTCACCCAAGCAAACCGAGCTTCTTGCAAAGGGGCATCTATAAGGCTATGAGCATCAATAAAATCTGAAAACTTTGCCATGTTTGACCCCATTCAGAATGAACCCCATCAAGTTCCTCCCAAAGCTTCCTTCTCAAGACATCATTTGCAAGGGCATCATCTAGAATTAACCTCGTCAAATTCCTTCAAAAGCTCCCTTCTCAAGACATCATTTGTAAAGCATATAATTTTGAAAAAAACCACTAAAACCCGTCCTCTAAATTCTCAAATAGACAGAAAACAGAATGCTGCCCCTTCCTCTCATCCTTCTTATTCACAGTCATCTATCCTGCATAAGAAGCATTCCTCCTGCCATCCCAACCACTACTAATGACAACCATTCTACACACCAAAAAAAGAACACCACTTCTCTAGAAATTGTATACCAACTATATCCGCTCTCCATTCCTTCAAGAGATTTCTAATTATAATCCTTTTATCTGGGTCATTCAGTGCACAAACATTCCAAGAAACAATGCGGAGCTTCAGACAATAAGTAAAGAATACCTTTATCACTTCTACCCATTTCCTTAGTCTCCCCCCTTCACCCTCCTCTTACATGATAAATTACATAACTTCCTTGCTCTTTTTTTTGTAAGAGCCCCCCCTTCTGTCTCCAAGCCTCCATACTAACTTGCATGCCCCATTTTTCATCAATTCTAGCAAACAGACTCAAAGTTTCCTCCTCAAATCCTTCCCAAGGAACTCCCAGGAATGAACTGAAAACCTTGATTTTCTTCATTACCCACACAGATGCCTGCTGCTGTTTCCTTTCAAATTCTTCCACATTTGACGATTCGCTCATTGTCTCTGTTAGATCCATAATTGCCAGAGGTTTCACTAAACAACCAACCTCCAGAGACTCTGCTGGATTGGCAACTGCCAGAGGAATGCAGTTCAGTGGGGAGGACGGGTTTGGGTCTGATCCTTCTATTAATTCCACCCCATGCTCCGCCAACTAGACAATTCCACAATCTCTGCCTCCCTGAACTTTTGAGTTATCCTCGAGCTCCCTAGGTACTCCCTAAACTGCCGTTACTTGTACCTAGCACAGCCAGAGTTAGAGGAGTAGCCTCATAATCAACTCTCACCTGATTCTGTTCCCCTTCTTGAATATTGCCTCAATGACCAAGCCTGGTAGTCACCAGGAGAACTTCCCATCTGCACCTCAGCTTCTTCGTTCTGATGGCCATGACAACTCTGTTGTACCCTTACATGATGCCACTTATCTTCCTTGCTGTTTGAGCCCTGCATCTCCTCCCTAGTTTGACACTTTCCATGGATACTTGCTACATGCACAGATGGAATCATTTCTGACTTGTTTTCCAACATCTCCATGCTCAGCAGTCACCCATCCTCCTCTGCTACGGACTTCCCTGATGAACATGCAGTAAGAATTCTGTACTCACCTGAAGTTTACTGCAACACAGAGCCCTGCAATGAAGAGTTGAGGCCACAAGGGAATGGGCTGCTGTTATTTCCTCTCCCAGTGGACTCGTACACTTCTTGGTTGCTTTGAAGCTATTTTCTTTAAGGGAATGGGCCACAAGGGAATGGGCTGCTGTTTTTTCCTCTCCCAGTGGACTCATACACTTCTTGGTTGCTTTGAAGCTATTTTCTTTAAGTGCCTCCTTAGTGGGCTCCACTAGGTTAATAACATGCAAGGGCTGGCCCAGCCCTGCTTCTGTACACCTCCTTCCGTGGCCCAGACCCAATGCTCATCTTTGCACGCCTGTTAATAACTCTGCAAGCTCAAACCTTCCTTCTCAGCTCAAGTCCATAGCCCAGCCCTCTTTGGAACCAGAAGCTTACACAAGCTTCATTACGAGAATCATATACCATGGGACGCTGTAATTTGAATTTTGAATTTCGGCACATGGAGCCTTCAGGCAACCATAATCCACATCTTAAAATCACGTTCTGCCACATCGCCCTTATCCCCTGCCGTATACCACCTACCACGCTCTTCTAGCGAGTTATTTTCATTCTGCCCAAATAGGACTCTCAATACACCTGGATCCCATCGCCACCAATATTGTCATTGCAATGAGTTCCTCTGTGAGATTAACCCTCAACCTTGCCCACTGGAGATTATCTCTTCAAAGTTTCCTCATCAACGTCCACAAACCACCACAAGCATCACCAATCCCCTGCAAATCACCATGATCCAAGAAGTGAAGTGGTAATCCAATAACTCGTATCCACACTGAGCATTTGTACTGTTGATACATCAGCTGAAGGAGCCCAGTAATCCAACATCAACAGCTTCACCTGAAAGGTCCAATTTCCCTCGTCCAAAATTATTTTTGCCTCCCTCTGACAAGACAAAAATAAAAGTAGTGACCCATACAACTCCCTAACCATCACCCCTGTTGGTACCATCCATCGTCTATTTGCCCACAGCTGCACCTTTTCCACCAACAACAGATCATTGTTCAACATAACCACTCTTCCATCCAGAGCTCGTTGTAGAAAATCTACCCTAACTTGGCATGCTTCCCTATCTACCTCCACTCTCCATTTTGCTGAGGCTTTCTTCCTCCTTACCACCGATTCCACCTGCAATCATTCCTCTATTGCCGCAATCTCTCAGTATGTTCTGTTCATTGATGGCAGCACATTTCAAGAATCTGTAAACCTTCTCATCACCCCAATGATCGCATGCCATCCCTGTTTGTAACTTTGTACTGCATTTAAGGGAAGAAATCAAATGTAGATCACCACCAGTGTTTTACTGCACCAGCATCAAATTGACTCGCCACGAGCAATAAAAGAAAGACTCCTCTTTGAAAACTATTAATGAGATCTCTTTACTACGACACAGATGCCTTGCAAAGACAATTACATAACCAATTAATCAATTCATAAGAAAGCCGCACCGATCAAGAGTAACCATGACCCCTTTCCACCGGTCAGAAACCACTTAGATTGTTGCTTCCTTCCTCTATGAAATCAACCATGCTTCGCTCAATCCGAAAAATTACCTTACTAGGAGCCAACTTTTTTTCAATTCCAGGCCGGTGACCATGCATTTATAGAACGTTGATCAACAATGACAGAGTTATTTCCCAAGACTATTTCATAAGCGAACAGCAAAAATACCCGTGTATACTCTTTCAAATCAATGGGTATCAATTTGGTGCAAAAGTGCAAGATAAGGTTTCAATTCAATACATATGGATTGACAAATACTTAAGATTCAATTCAAAAGGCCCAACTTAATTTTGCAAGCCTTTGTCATTGTTAGTCAACTAAGTAAGGCCTTTTAAGTTTCTAATTACGAAGTCTCAGTACTAGACTACTAGTAGGAATAGGAAAATTCAAACAGCCAATATACATCTATGATCTATGTACTCTGCAAATCGAAAGGCATCAATTTGGTATAATGAAGTGAAAATAAGGTTTTGTTCCTCTTCTGCTCTTCCATGGTCATCAATTTGGTACCACTATACCAGTAAGTGAAAGGTAAGGTTTGTTCTTCCTCTTCTTTTTACTTTATGTACCTTATAAGCCTTAAAACCCTGGACCAGACCTCGTTAAACCCTCTAACCCCTTTACTTCTTTGCACATTCTATTCTAGCACCCTAGAACTACAAAAGGCAGCCAAACTTTCAGTTTACTGGACTGTTCACAGCCCAACAAAAGTGCCAAAACCTTATCTTTCCTAGTTATCCAAAACCTTAAACCCCCCCCCCCCCCCCCCCCTTTTTTCTTATACCTTTAACAAACCCTAAGTACCTGTATCTTCCTTAATTTCTAACCAAATAAAATTAATGACAATCAACTTAAGGAGCCGGTTTAATGTTCCCCGCATCCAGATCTATACCATAGCTCATATGAGGTGTTTCTTTGGACTTGTCCCATATCAAGTTATCACTGATCAAAGAGTATACCTAATCACAGGAGTTTTATTTTTTTACTATTAGAATGAAAAATGTCCAAATCATAAACAAGTCGAAGAAATACATCTTGGAAGAGGATTTTTTTTTTCCCTGAGTACATATAATAACTTGATATCAAGAGATTAACCAACCAACCTCGGATAAATCCTCAACTCATTCAAAGAAACTCAGATAGAGCTTAATGATAGTTTGTTTGGGAAGGTGAGTTAAAATTTTAAGGACTTCACAAAACCAAACATCCAAGACGGGCATAGGTGGTCTTTGCCTTAATCTTTGTGCATAGTTTCAGTCACTCCAGAAGCAAAAATAGTTAGTGAGGGATAAAACTGGCTACATGGTAGATTATATACAATAAATATGCTGAACATATATTTTTACTGAATCTAACAAAAAATGGAAGGACCAAGAAATGACAAAGATGCAAAGTTAAAGCTATATAAAGATACCAACCCAAGGTCAAAGAAGACAATTGACCTCGAGCAGTATAAAAGTGCCAATAGTTGGGAACAAACTAGGCTATTGACCAATGTCTAAGTCCCCAGCACATGGAGATAATTCTTATTTGCTTAGGGAGACAATGTACCTTATAAGTGAAAAGGTATTACAATCTCTCCAGTTCCTACTTCTGCATAATTCAAAGAAAAGGAAAGCAAGTCCTAGACTCTCTTACAAAGGCAATAATACTATGTCAGGAGTAGGCTTTATTTATAATTGGATTGGCTCTACTTATTCGTAATTTAACTGTGAGATCTCCTCCTCCATAAATTAAAAAAAAAAAAGGAGAAAAAAGAAGAAGGATGATCTGTTAGATACTGTGACACATTCATCACAAGAATCGGCAAATTATTTACTAAGTATCATGCTTTTAGCAGTAACAAATTCATTAAAAGAAGAACATGGAGGAGTAATGATATAACTGACTATATAATCTCACCTGGTCAGTCAATAACAACAGCATGCTGACCCTTGTGCCAATACTCACGCAACTTGTTAACTGAATTTAAATTATTACAATCAAGTCCAGGTGCAACTTCAGCTGGCAGCTTTGAAAGTTTTAACAGAGGATTCCTTCTTACACTGCAATACGTGCGAATAGTATATTATAAACCAATTCAACAATTTTATGGTTGACATAACTGTAGCAATCAATAACTACAATTAAACAGCCTAAACATGAAAAGTAGTGCATATGAACAAATGTTTCATGAACAGTAAACCTGCAACTAACTGCCTTAGACATGAATTCTTGGAACCTTATGTGTAAACTCAACTTAAATAACAAAGCCTTATCCCAACTACTTATGGTCCGCTATATAAATCTTGTTTCATCATTTCGTTCCTTCTAAGGACATTAAGTTCAATTAAATTACATGCTATCATATATTTCTTAACTATCTCAACCCATATTAACTTTGGTGTTCCTTTCCCCTAGCACTACCTCCAATATGGACCATGTCACTCTTCCTCACAAGTATAATTATCGGCCTTGACTAGAAATGACCAAACCACCTATATAATAGGTGACCCTAACATGTCTCACAAATATTTTCATTCTAATTTTACCCTTTCTTTATCTTACCACATATCAATTTCAACATCTACAATTCAACCAATCATTTTAGGGGGTGTATACTTCTTGTGTACATGAGAGCACCACCCCTAAGGTACTTGTTTAAATATCATTGAGGAAACAAAAAATATGAACATGTTTCTTAATTCACCAGAAGGCTACACATTGTTATATAATTAAAAAGCCACTTGGACACTAGTATCCGACTTTGCAGCAACCTTCATAGCTGGGATCATTTAGAAATCACCCTTTCCACCTGGTGTTCTTTATTCTAGATTACCCGCTTATCTCTGTGTTTTCCTCTCCTGCAGAAAACAATTTCTAGCCAACATTTTGAGATGACGTTTTCCTTTAATTTCCCTCATATGGAGAAGAAATTTTCCAGGAATATAAAAATTTTCCGCAAATTCCGGCACACAAACAGAGATTAAGAGTAATCTTCTTGAAATGCTTGTCATCTTACGTTTTTAGGAGTAGACAAAATAATAATGCTAGAAATGGGGTGAATACAAAATAATTAATTAAACAGTCAAAGTCCAAATTGCACCTCAAAATGGACAAGCAGATTAATCACGACTACACAGGGCACAATCTACACACATGTTCCTTATAAGAATTTCATCTGTGCAAATTTGGTTAATGTCCACTATTATTCTCAGTTTTCCTTACCTATTGAATTTGCTCTTAAATTGCTAAGTGGCCAATCAGACCAAAGGGTGTTGGCTTGATATAATAGACAGTGGCGGGCCTTGGACTTCCTAGGTTTTTTTTTTTTTTTTTGGGGGGGGGGGGGGGGGGGGGGGGGTGTGAAATAGTGGTAAAAAATTCCAATTTTCAGAAAAGTAGGTGCCCATGTAGATCTACCACTGATAATAGAATAAATACAAGGTGTTTCTTGAGAAATCGCTGATGATAGATAACTTCATTTTAAATGGTTGGGCAATTCCTAACTGGTAAGTGAGTGAATCAAGCTCAAAAAATGTCGACCATTAAATCATCCATTGATCTTGCTCTGAGGAAACCCAAGATCATTTCAAGGCCAGATTCGGAACATATTCGGTCATGCCTCAGCTATGTATCTTAGGCACATTTCAAGCCATATTCATACAGGACACATGTCAGACATGAAACTCCTCTGAAACTAATGGAAACATATTCAACAAGCCCCACATTTTTCAAAAGTATAAGTAGAATTTACTATTTAGATACCATTCACATGATAGAAGTATATCAAGAATGCAGCAAGTGATAACCCTCCTAAAGTTTACAAGCTTTGAGATTAGACTTAAGAATTAAAGTTCAATTGTTTGAGAAACAGTTTAATCTATATGATTTGACATCCTAAAGCAGCTACCCTATTTCTATACCAAGTATTTGAGTTCTAAATGCACAGATTTTTCAAAACCCAAGGTAATAATAAAAATCAACCAATACAAAACATGCTTCTCTTAAAAATCCATACTTCTGCAGCTACCAGTTCATGTGACTCTGCTGCCAAAACAGTTTTGACATGTTCTCTTACCAGATCCACATAAATTCAAACAAGAAAATGAACAAAGAAAAAAAATAACTAGCATGTTAAATTCTCGTCACCAGAGGCACCTTATCTACTCGAGAGAAAGAAACATTTCTCTGTGCCTTCTCACGACGATTTTCATACTCCCTTACAAGGATTTGACTGTGCGAGGTGAATGTAGAAAAGAAGCATTCTCCAACTCCCATGTAGCATGCTCGTAATCAAGGCCACGCCATTTAATAAGCCATTCATAATGGCACTCCAAACTATCAGCAGCATGCCCACTGCGATTCCAATTACTCTGGATTTGCGAGGTTATCAATCTTTTCCTTAGCAAACGCTGTGGCACGGTCCACTCTAGCTTCCACCTAGTGACCTGGAGAGCAGAAAAACTTGTTACCATAAAAAGGCACTAAATTTGTGGTATAAAGGACACAAAATTGTAACTTGCTTTGACTAACACTATAAATTGAATGAACCAACAAAGTACAGTACCTGATTTTGCTGATCAAATTTTGCAACAAGAGACTGAGCTTCAAGATGCAACTGAGTTTCTGGTACCCAATGGTTGTGAACATGAGCAAGACCTTTATATTTAACAAAATATTGCTTCTGCTTCCGCAATCCTAGAACCAAAATACTAAGTACTGAGAGAATAATCAAAAAGAAGAATCCTCCATACGTTAGAAATAGATTTGGAGGACCCAAAACTCATGCCGATTTAAGAATATAATAGAAATAATTACATATCAGTAACTTTTTTGCTCAATTTACACAGGTCAATGACTTCTTTCATATTGCCTCCATGTCTATTTTATGTAACAAAATTAACAAAAGGTCAACCGATGCTGTTCATGATAAATTTTCCCTTAAGGAAAAAAAAATCCTACTCCCATCACTCTCCCCCTTCTCTTACTTTTCATTTTCTCTTCTACAAAACCCTAACCCACCCCTCCTCTGCTGCCCCCACTAACTTACCCCAGAACTTCGAATGAGGAACAAAAAGAAGTTGTCCAATCCTCATCGATATCCTCCATAAATTTTGGCAAAAAGAAAAAGGAAATTGCAAGTGGAAGTGGAAGGTGGACTGACAAAGAAAAATGAGGACACAAGAAGAAAATGAAAAGGAAAAGTGCAAAAGAACAGGACAGTCACAAGGAAAGAGGACTGTGGATTCCAATGACCTCCATGGATTTTGGCAAAGAGAAAGAAAGTGAAAGATGAAGGTAGGATGACAAAGAAAAACACAAGGGAAAAAAGAGAGAAAGAAACCAACATTACAAGGAAAGAGGTCCATAGGTTCAAACCACTTCCATGGATTTCAAGAAAAAGATGAAGGAAAGTGAAAGATAAAGGCAGGACGAAAAAGAAAAACGAAGAAAAAGGAAAATGAAAGAGTGATAAACAAGGACGTTGTCATCGATATTGAGGTGGCACCAATAGTAGCCAGACACAACAAGTGCAAGTCACTTCTACAATTATTATTTGTAATTTTGTGTGATTTTCCATGAATTATTGGTATTAATTGATCATATGCAGTAGTTGAAACAACATAATTGCACGTGACTTCATGGACTGCGTTCTTTAGTAAGGAACTATAGATGAAAGTCAGTTCTACATCAGACTCTCAGGCATGTCACACTGATTTGCACCGGACTCAGAGTCATGTTGCACTAACTTGCACCAAGGACTAGGGTTTTCTTGGAGTGAAGAAGAAGGGGAAAAGAAGAGGCAGTTGTCACAAGGTGTGGGCTGCACACTGCCATCTCGCCGACCACCATCATTTTGCTGGCAACAGGCGCTTCCATGGTGTTAGCCCTGCAATATTCAGAGTCATTTTTTTTAATAGGTAAAGTAAATATTATTAACAAAATGCCCGAGGGGGGTGAACCCATATATACGAAGGGAAAAACCATTACAAAACTAGAATTGGATTTCCCTCAAAAAATCAACTATAGACCCTACCAAAGTAGGAAATTCCTTTCTTAACAAAAAAAAAAAATAGTACGTATTTAAGAAGTTGTCTTTAGATCTGAGCAGGGGAGTCTCAGTATCCTTAAAAATTCTAGAATCTCTCCCTCTAAATACTCCAGAGAAGGCACAAAGGAACCATTCTCCAGGCAGCTTTCTTATCCTTCCTCATCCTGCATCCTTCCCAACAACAGAGCAACCCGTTTACGGAGGCTGGCATGGTCCATTTGTGATAAACAAAAATTTAAAAAACAAGATCCCATACTTCTCTAGCAAACTCACAATGGGGAAGCAGATGGCTGACAGTGTCCTCATTTCCCTTGCACACAACACATCTGCTGGCAATCATAAAACCTCTCCTCTGCAAGTTTTCTTCCAAGTCATTAATGGTCAAATGATGGTGATGAACATTTATGGTAGCGATGGCAAGTTATGATTTGATTAGTTAATGGCGGTCCTGGTAGATTTTGACACAACGGTGAGAGAGAAATAAATAATAGTGGTTGTCATTGTTGCTAGAGGAAAGATCGTGAGAAAAAAATGGGGGGTGGTGGCAGTGGAGACAATGGGAGTGGCAGTGCAGCAGTGGTGGTGGCTTTCTGTAGCCACTAGTTGTGAGGGTTAGGGGTGGTGGTGTTGCCGCAGAATGGGGGATGTGGTGGGGTGGCTTAGGGTTAGGGTCAAGGCTTGAAGAAGATGAAGGGGAAGAGGGTGAGGTTAATCTGGCCACTTATGAAAATTAGGTGATGCTTTCTTAAATTTGTTGACCTTTTAAAAACTTGTTACATCAAGCGATTTTCAAACAAGTGGTTGACCACGGCATAAATTCAGCACAAAAAGTTGACTGATATGTAAATATCCCAATACAAAATGCTATGTTTTTCACTTGATGAATAGAATACGATATGCTAGTTTTCCCATACCTTCAGATTCTGGCATCTCCACTTCCCTAGAATCCCAAATCGACTCTATTCCCTCCGCCACAGAATGGACACCTGATTCAATCTTCTTATTCACACACAAGAAACAATGCCAAACTCCCAGTGAGACATCATTGAGAGGAGGATCTAAACAAGACGGATGGTAGCTTCTGTTGCAACCTTTTCCGTGGCAGCACCTGAAATTGTACATAAATATGTGATCAGAGACAAATTTTAGCAGCACAGTAAATGTAAAATTGATTTAGAATGAACTCCGGATTGAACTATGTCACAAGGACTTCAGCGTGTGCATCCGTGCCAAAAATGGACAAGCTGAACATATGATAGGTTATCTTACCCAAAAAAAAGGCCTTGGCAGCCCAAAACTGTCTAACATGCACAAAAAGTCATCAACTTGAAGATCTTGCTAGAGGTTATGCCATGTTAATAATGCCTAACATGCATACAACTCATCATGCAAGCTTTGATAGGAGTTGACCCTCCCTATGTGCATAACTTGAAAATGTGTCAAAAAGAGATTTTTTTTTTTTTGGAGGGAGGGGGAAGTGAATAGGACTATCTAAAATTTTGACCTATTAATAAATTTCAATTAAATCTACAGTCAGATACACTTTCTATTTACTCCTATGTTTCAATTGATCTTTCTTGCAGCGAAATTTCTTGATTATTTGTTATATGGTTATACAATCTAACATTCAACCAATCTTAGGCATTAAAGTTTCATCACCACAATTTGAAGGTTGAATATACAACATGATTTTAACAATACACCAATCATTCAACCTTAGCCGACCATTCAATTAAATATAACTTCGATTGTTTGCGGAGTGGCTTCTTCACGAGGAATTATGTTTTCTTGAGCATTAGGAATCGATTTGTTCTTCAATCTGTTCTTCTACGATCACCCTACATACTTGCTAGTGTTTTTAAGACCTTTGCTATAATATCCAAACAAGTATGTTGCAATCCACAGTCCAACCAACTTATATACCATTCATTCAATAGATTGCAATTCTCAATACAAACATGAGACGGCTAAAGAAAGAACAAAGTCATGCATTCATTCACAACACGTAATAAAGATAAATTTCACAATGAAGACACGAGCATTTATAGTGGTTAGACAACCATACCTACATCCACTTTTGGATTCACACACCAAATTTTCGTTACAGATTTTAGAGGTTCACCCAACAACCTTTACAATTTGTAGGTTCAGTTAGGTTTCTACGGCTTACCTAAAATTGTTGGTTTTCATTTGGTTTACCAACAACTGACCTAGAGAGGATTTCCAACCTCTTCTTAGGATTTGTAAGTGCTCAATACTCAATGTGCAAGTATTACGGTTCTCTTGGAACCAACTCTCAATTCCTCGCTCTGACTCTCTGAGTGATGGGAATGGTGATTGAGATATGTGTGTGTTGATGGAACACAAATTAAATTCAAGATTGTAAATTTAACTATGTCAAGTTTCTCCTTCACGCCTTCTTGCGTGTGAGAAGATATCACCCCTCTTGTGTATAAATGTGCTTGTGATAGCTTCTTAGAGTGTATTTCTCTTAGATTTTACTTGTATATGAATCGCAATGCTTCTGCATCCTTTGTCTTCTCATTTGAAGACCTGGAATATATAAAGTCTTGCCTTCAAAAGGCTAGTTAACGGCTATAAATTTTCAAATTATGGGCTCTTTGGTGGACCTACTTGCACCTTGGTTGACTCATATTTTTTATAAGTAAATTGTATTAAAAGAGCACCCGAGGGTGGTGAACCCAAATACAAGGGAAAGGCCCACACATTAGAGCCTTAAGCTCCCCAAAAAATCCATCAAGGAACCTACATACAATGGCTGGGCCTCTTTAGCCCAAAAGAAAAGAAGACACAAAAATCATCCTTAAGGATGGACGGGAGTTTTTCAAGCCCCTCAAAAACCCTTCCATTCCTCTCCCTCCAAATTATCCACGAAAGACACAAAGGAGTCATCTTCCAAACCGCATGAACTTCCTTACGAATGCGAAAGACCATCCAACTGAGAAGAAGAGCCTTTAAAGTGTCCAGGAGAACCCACAAGCATCCAAAAACAGAAACTAAAAAAATACCAATAATATCTAGTTACCGGACAGTGAATGAGAAGGTGATCTACTGTGACCAACTCTCTCTTACACATTTTGCATCTACAAGCGAGCTTCCATCCTCTATGGTGAAGGTTCCTTTCCATCAAAATGCCTCCCAAAGTGGCTTCCCAGGCAAAGAAAGGAACCTTAGTGGGCGCACTAGAGCAACATGTCACGCCCTGCCAAAAGGGACAAAGGTTACGCCACATGGACGCCACGCAGGCCCCACACATGGGCATCACGCTGACGCTTATAGG
This sequence comes from Nyssa sinensis, assembly GCA_008638375.1. NCBI lineage: Eukaryota > Viridiplantae > Streptophyta > Magnoliopsida > Cornales > Nyssaceae > Nyssa > Nyssa sinensis. Next base: position 56,586,314 of record CM018031.1, on the reverse strand, counting down.
AAGCATCCACACTGCATGGCATTTCTACAAGACTGGGCATCTAGAGACTTTCAGAGTGACCTAGGACATTCTCATAGAATGCGGAATCCTCTAGAACCTTCTCGTATGTTAGAGTCATGTAGATACAAGTAAAATATTCTAGAGACTTAGAAATAACCTTTGTATAAAGAATAGTCTTAGGAGTATTCTAGAATGTTGACTTTCTAAGGATTCTAGAATGATCCCTTAAGGAACATTCTAGGCCCATCATCATAACCCTTAGATCAAAGTGATCCTAACCATTGATTGTAAGGCCAAGAGCCTATAAAAGGGGTGGGGGTCTCATTTGCCACTCACTCAATCAAGTGTAAGCAATTTTCTCTTGACAATGCAAGTTCCTCTCTCTCTAGCTTTCCTGTTCCCTAGCCACCATCTTCTCTAGCCATCACTCAAGGTGAGCTAGCTAGATAGGCTAACTTAGCACTACAAGCCCAATTGTGAGTTGCTAAGTGCCGCACGGGTGCTTAAAATATTAAGCCAGTGACAACCAGCTAGCTTTCCAAGGAAAAGGAACTCCCCTATCACCCAACAGCAACTTGTAAAATGACTTAACAGAGAATTTTTCATCCGAAACAGCCTTCCACAAAATGCTATCCCCACAGCCAATATTGATTCTAACCCTGTACAGTTGATTGATCCATCAACTGTGAAGCCTCATTAAATCTCCCAATCTAAAAAATTTCTTCTGAACAAAGGATTCCAAACCAACTCCCCTGAAACCCAATAACAATAATCAGCCACCCAAGCCTCTCTGTCATCAGCCAACCTGTACAAATTGGGAAAAGTCCCAATAACAGTAATCTGTCCCAACTTTTTGATTCTCTAACTTGGCACCTTGGCCTTGCTTGTTTCTTGGGCACTTTTCATGTCTCTGAGACTTGTCTTCTTGGTCTTCACTCTTGAACTTCTTACCTCCTCGTGCATCCAAGTCATCTTGTTTGGGATCTTTGTGTCTTTGATGAAGTTCCAATCCTAGAGTTAATCTACAAGTTATCATGAATAGTCAACCTATGCTAGTCCTAGCATCTACATAACTAAGCTATGCACTAGTGCCGAGATAATTTTGGACATGTTATGAAATTGTAGTAATGCTATTTAAAAACATTCCAAAGTGATTGAAGAAAACCTTACTAGGAAGATTGTCAAATTTAGAGGATTGAGTCAATGGATCTCCTGCGGGTTTTTTCCGCTCTTCCAGAGGATTGAGGCAGGGAGATCCTCTATCCCCCTACCTATTCGTGATTGCCATGGATGTCCTGAGTCGTTTTTTGTCTCGTGCAGAGGAGGTCAGTCTTATCCAAGGTTTTCAGGTGGGGACTAGTAGAGGTGGTGGAGTTGGTATTTCCCATCTTTTATTTGCCGATGATACCATCATTTTCTGTGATCATTCAGTCCGTCAACTCTGTTTTATCTGGTGCATTCTTATTAGCTTTGAAGCAGTGTCAAGCTTGCGGGTTAACCTTGGCAAAAGCAGTATTACTCCGGTTGGGGCGATTCCTGAGTTGGATGTGTTAGCCAGTACTTTGGGCTGCAGTGTGGGCAGTTTTCCCTCGACTTACTTGGGTCTTCCGCTAGGTGCTTCTCCGCGTTCAGTTGGGATATGGGATCCTGTAATTGGAAGATTTCTCAGGAAGCTGTCAGGTTGGAAAGCTCAGCTTCTATCTAAGGGAGGCAGACTCACTCTTGTCAAAAGCACTCTAGCCAATCTCCCTACCTATTTCATGTCCCTTTTCCCTATTCCCAAGACTGTGAGTAGGAAACTTGAAAAGATTCAGAGGGACTTCTTATGGGGTCATATAGGGGAGAGCAAAAAGATTCACCTAGTTGCTGGGGATAGAATAAAGAGGCCGGTGACTCATGGGGGTTTAGGGGCAAAAGACTTGGGTATTTTCAATACAGTCCTTTTAGGGAAATGGTTATGGAGATTTGGGGAAAGCAATGGGGAGCTTTGGCGGGAGCCCATTGCTTCTAAGTATGGGTATGATCCTGGAGGTTGGTGTTCAGGCAGAGTTGAGGGGTCAAGAGGATGTGGCCCTTGGGGTTACATCAGAGATGGGTGGTCGACCTTTATGATAAGATGTCGCTATATCCTTGGAAATGGTGGTAGGGTGAAATTTTGGGATGATGCCTGGGCTGGGGACGAGTCGTTGAGGGTGAAATTTCCTAGGTTATATAGTCTGGCTAATAATAAAGAGGATTGGGCTAGTGAGTGTTTGGAGAAAGTTGGAAACAAGCTTATTTGGGCTCCCTATTTTAGGAGAGATTTCTTTGATTGGGAGTTAGAAGAGGTGGGCTCTTTCCTCCGTTACCTTAATGGTTTCCGGGCTTGTGAAGATAGGGAGGATCAGAGAGGTTGGAGGCCAGATAAGAAATCTTTCTCTGTCCGTTCTTTCTACAAAAGCATGTTTGCTTCAGTTTCTTCTCCCTTCACGTGGAAGCTAATTTGGTAGTCAAAAGTTGCCCCTAAAGCCTCTTTCTTTGCTTGGGAGGCTTCTTGGAAGGCAATTTTAACGGCGGACAATCTTAGGAAACGAGGCTTCTCTATGGCGAGTAGATGCTACCTATGCAAGTGCGAGGAGGAAAGGGTGGACCACTTACTCATCCACTGTCACGTTTCATGGAACTGTTGGAATGTTATTTTTACTCTTTTTGGATTCTCATGGGTTATGCCAAGCACTGTCAAAGACCTTTTGTTGGCTTGGGAAGGCTTCAACCTCCCAAAGGAGATTAAGCAAGTTTGGAGAATAGCTCCAATATGTCTCATGTGGAGCATCTGGACAGAAAGGAGCAAACGTGTTTTTGAAGATTTGGAGCTTGCTACTCCTATTCTTAAAGATGTTTTTTTGCGTTCATTATTTTTTTGGGCCAAAGAGGCTTTACTTGTAAATATCTCTTCTTTTGTAGTCTTTTTGTATTCTCTAAATCAGATGTAATCTGTTGGGGCTCTTGCCCTTGATGCCCTTCTTGGGCACCAATATATATACATATTTACTTATCAAAAAAAAAGCATAAGAAAAAATGGGAAAGAAGAAGAAGAATGTATTATGTTTGATAAGTGAAGAAGAATGTATATAATGGGTTGTACATAAGCACATGCACATATAGGAGGGGGAGAGATGGGAGATAGGCAGTTTACCCAGGTACATCGTAAGATTTCAAAGTCCAGTTGATACCATTGACACCAAAACACAAGTAAACCACTTTGCGAAGCATTTTTCATCAAACGGCAATTTAGCTTGATGAATGTGAATTCACAAGATTTACCAAAGGTTAGGTTGTTCAATCAATGAAATTCCCAAAATCAAAAATCATATGGATATCCTACCACTGTAGGTTGAAAAGGTTAATCAAAGTACAAGGCAAATTCAAGTATTTTGGTATTAAAAAGATATAAAAAAAAAAATTGAGCAGTGTGATTGAAACGTTAGTTTGCTTTTAACCATAAAACAGCCTAAACTGATCAAACATAAAATCATTCAACATTACTAGATTTAATCTAACTATTGCCAATAAAAGGAATAAGAACAATCAAGAATATTGTGGTCATTTTTTAGAATTGGCATGAAATTCATCTTTATAGTCTTAATCAAATCCACAAAAAGGGTTAGTTAATCAATTTTTTTATGCACAACATTCAGAAATAATGAGGGCGGGCCTAGGCACAATGTAGGGTTTTTCCATTGTTACCTAAAGGGTTCAAGTGGTGGAAAGTTGAAACAGTATCTTCGTTTGTGAGGGTAAGACTGAGCACATATAACCCTTTCAAGACCCCGCAATGGCGGGCACCTCATGCACGGACTAACCTTTTTTTTATTATAAAATTCAGTAATAATGCCAGGAAGTATGACCCAAGTACCTGTGAAGTAGAAATGAGCCAAAAAACCCTAAATACCAACAAACTAATTAACATGTTATGCGGACAAGACATCCCTCACAAATAATTAACAGAAAAAAAAAAAAAAAAAACTAAGAATAACATGTTTTTTTTATAGGTATATATCCACTAAAGGTGGCAAAATGGGGGCACAACTCCTGTACATGCGATGTATACAACTACACAAAATTAAGAACCTAAATTCATCTTGAAAACTTCACAAAAAAATTAACCAAGACAATATAACTCTCTACACACCCAAGTATAAAGATCTCAAAAACATTGTTGCAATAAAAGGAAATGTAGTTTAACTCCTTCAAAGGTGTGTCTGTCCCTTTTACGTCAAATGCACTACATATGACAAAGAAGAGCCACATCCCAACCCTTCCAAATGTTCGTACGCCTACAACCCCGTTTCCAACAATCCACCAACCATTGTCTCAAGGAAAAGACAAAGCCAACTCAAACAAAACAACAGACACCAAAGCTCCCTGGAAACCTTGTAGTAAATGAGGCGACGGTCTTTCCTTCTCTACTAATACACCACTAGTTGGTCATTGCCGCCCCTCCCCCCCCCCCCCCCCCAAAAAAAAAAAAAAAATAATAATAATAATAAATAAAATAGAAAACCTCCAAATGAGCTTTTGTAAGCCAAATACTCTTCTGACGGAAATCTGCTTTTGCATTCCCGGTGAATGCCACATAAAAGGATTGACCCAAAACACCCCTCTCATATCCATCCTCCACCTAATGGAGTCCTCCATATCTCTATCCATAGCAATGCTCTAACGCAGATCTAACAAATGGAAACTAAGCCTAACTCCTAATCATGAAAAGCAATCCTGAAATATATCTTACTTATCCGCGGGGGTGGGGGGGAAGAAGCTCTCTTAAAACCTCAAGCTCCACACGACTCCACTAGGCAATACAACATTAACTCTGCCACCACCGAAGCATCTATATTAATTGATGTCCCGTAAAGATCAGGAAATCTCTCCTTCAACACCAAGTCGCCACACCACTGATCATGCCAAAATCTAGTTGTCAATCCATTCCCCACCACCAAACCGATAAACCATAAGAAATTCCCCAACCTCTTATGATGCTCCTCCAAAGGCCCTCACCATGTGACATTCCCACATCCTCAACTTCCACCCACCCCAAGAGCACCCATGGGCCACAATTACTAGTAAAACTCCAAAGCCAATTGGAAGCTCCTCCCCCTTAGAAGGTGAGTCTATTTCAATCCTTTTGAACAAAAAAGCATGGACACCGACACGGGATACGAATACGACACAACATTTCTCAAAAAAAGTAGGACACAAATACATTGAATATATATATATATATATTATGCCCATTTAATAAAAACCTATCATTACTTCAATTAAAATTGGCATAAAAATACATAATAAAAAAATATATATTATTAAGATATTAAAATAATAAAGTCATTAATTAAAATTTTAAAAACTTCTTTATTTAATCATCAACATGCATAATTCAACTTTCAAAACAAATTTAATAACTACTACATTGAATAGAACATATATTTACTAACTACTATATATATAACTAGAAAAAAAAAAAAAAAGAGAAAAGGAGGGGAAAAATTAAAAAATTAAAAGAAATTGTGTACTAACGTATCCAGAATGTCTCTAAAATTAAAATAAAAAAAGTAATATTTAGACACTTTTTTTTGTATCTCCGGAAAGTGTTTAAGAGTGTCAGAATTAGACACGTGAGCCAAAATAGAGTATCCATGCTTCATAGCTTCTAAATTCGAGAAGGAAACATATAATAGACTATAATGTATTAGCCACCTAAAAATGAAGTAGAAGAACACTTGCTGTCTCCTCTACTTTTCTTAAGCACACAGCACCAACTAAAAAGCAACTTCTTCCTCTTGACTAGATTGACAATAGGTAGGGTTATATGGTCCAATTCTAGAAATGGATAATTGGATAGAGCTAAACTTTGCGGGGAGCTATTGAAGTTTAGGAGAAGATGGAGCTCCCTGTGGTGTATACAAGGAGGAGGAGACTTTAATGTGGTCAGATTTCCTACCGAGAGCTCATCGGTTCTAAGAACAACTACAGCGATGGAGTTCTCAGAGATTATTGATGTGCAACAGTAAATGAATTTGCAAGGAGTAGACAAATCTTGGATACAATATTGACTGCAAACGAAAGCTTGGAGTTCTTGTAAGGCAGAAGAGGTTCAAAAATCTCTCTCTCTCACAACAGAGTCTCTGGAGGCTGTGTACTGCACTCCGTTGGCAGCGGTAGCCCCTGATCAGCAAGGGATTAGCAAGGAGGTAGTGGGCGTGGACAGAGGGGAGCAGAAATGGACGGAAGCTTCAAGGTGGGTAATGAGAAAGATAAGATCTGTTAGCAGAGACTTGGGTATGACATGCAGAGGATATGAGGATGAATTAATGGCATTTTTAGAGAAGCTTGACAGGAATAGAAAACAGCAAAGCAGAAGCAAGAGTAACTTGGCAGATCAGTTGCATAGGGAGTTAAAGAAGTTAAAGAGTTTTGTGAATTACAAGAATAGGAGGGCAAAAAAGGAGGTGACAGGAAAGAGGGAGAGCATGACTATCGTTTCAATATGAATCCAAAAATCATATCTTGGAACGTAAGGGGTTTGAAAACCCCAGGAAATGCCTAGCAGTCAAGAATTTCTTAAGGCAATGGAATAGCGGAATAATTTGTTTACAGGAGGCTAAATGGGAGCTGGTCTCCCAAAGGCAGGTGAGAGGTTTATGGGGGAATAGATGGGTTGATTGGAGATGTGTAGAGGCTATCGGTACAAGTATTCTAGTAATGTGGGATTCCAGATTATGGAAATGTGTAGATTTTCAAGAGGGCAGGTTCTCTCTTTCCTGTCTATTTGAAAACATAGATGATGGGTTTGGCTGGGTTTTCTCTTGTATTTATGGTCCTAACGGGGATGGGGACAGAGATCATTTTTGGGAGGAATTGAGGCAAAGACAGTCGAAATGGGATAAACCTTGGTGCTTCGGAGGTGATTTTAATGTTGTAGGGGCCCATATGAAAGAAGGGGAAGGGAAGAAGGCGGGATGACTAGAGCAATGTCAGGATTTAACTCATTTATTAATGCAGCTGAGCTGGTGGATTTTCCCCTTGAAGGAGGCCCTTTCAGATGGTCAAGTGGAAGGGAGATCCCATCTTTCTCCAGGTTGGACAGATTCTTGGTTTCAGGGGATTGGGAAGAGCATTTTAACTGTGCAACTCAAAGACGTTTACCTAGAGTGCTGTCAGACCATGCTCCCTTGCTGCTGATCTGTAGAGGTATTAGAAGGGGAAGGGACCATTCAGATTTGAGAACATGTGGCTCAAAACATGACAGTTTCAAAAATCTCGGCGAGAGGTGGTGAAGGGTTTATCAAGTGGAGGGAAATCCCAGCTTTGTACTGGCTAAAAAACTCCAGATACTCAAGAGGGACCTAAAGCAATGGAATAGAGAGGTTTTTGGGTTCATCGTGGACAAAAAAGTGAGTTTGCTACAGGAAGTGGAAGATTTAGAGGGGCAAGAGCAACAGAGGAATCCCACAGGCCAAGAAAAACACAGAAGAGAGTCTATTAAAGAGGACTTGAGTCGGATGTGGCAAATGGAGGAAATCAGCTGGAGGCAAAAATCACGGGCATTGTGGTTAAAGGAAGGGGATAGAAATGCTCGTTGTTTCACAGAGTGGCCAATGCGCACAGGAGAATGAACAACATAAGCAAAATTAAGATTGAAGGAGTTCTTTTGGAGCAAAAAGAGAATATAAAGAGAGGTATTACACTGTTCTATGAGCACTTGTTTTCTGAACCTACAAGCAGGAGACCAATTCTGGATGGTCTCCCTTTCAATGTTTTGAGTGCTGAGAAAAGTCAAAGACTTGAGTCCAGATTTTCTGAGGAAGAGGTAGTGCAGGCCTTGAATTCTTGTGACGGGGATAAGGCTCCAGGCCCGATGGATTTTCCATGGCCTTCTTCAAGCATTGCTAGGAGGTAGTGGCCAGGGACGTTATGGAGACTTTTCATTATTTTTATGAGCATGGAAGCTTTGAGAAGAGCTTGAATGCGACTTTCATAGCCCTTATTCCTAAGAAAGGAAGGTGGAAGACATAAGAGACTTCCAGCCCATTAGTTTGGTGGGGGGAATTTATAAACTCCTAGCTAAAGTCTTGGCTAATAGGATGAAAGGAGTGTTAAGTGGAGCAGTGTCAAATAGCCAAAATGCCTTTGTTGGTGGAGGAAGATTCTAGATGCGGTTCTCATTGTTAACGAATGTATTGATGTGAAGAAAAAACAGAAAGATTCAGGCTTGATATGTAAGCTTGATATCGAAAAGGCCTATGACCACGTTAATTGGGATTTTTTGTTGTATGTTCTTAATAGAATGGGTTTTGGAGCCCAATGGAGACAATGGATGGAGGCCTGCATTTCTACTGTCTCTTTTTTTGTACTCATCAATGGCTCGGCTACCGGCTTTTTTAAGAGTGTGAGGGGGCTCAGGCAAGGGGACCCTCTATCCCCTTTCCTTTTTGTCAGTGTTATGGAAGCTCTAAGTGGTTTGTTGAGAAGGTTAGGGGAGTTGGACTACTTGAGAGGTTTCATAGTGGGGAATCTTCAGGAGGCTCCAGTGGAAGTCTCTCACTTATTTTTCGCAGATGACACCCTCATTTTTTGTGAAGCTAAATAGGAGCACCTTCAATACCTAAGGTGCATTCTTTTGTACTTTGAGGAAGTGTTGGGCCTCAAAATCAATTTAAGCAAGAAGTGAAATCATCCCAATGGGTCATGTAGATAATGTGAAAGAGTTAGTGTGGAACTTAGGGTGCAAGGTGGGATCCCTCCTAAATACATATTTGGGGTTACCACTTGGCGCTTCACCAAGATCCAAAGTTATTTGGGAGCCGGTTGTGGAAAGATTTCAAAGAAGGCTAACGGGGTGGAAGAAGCAATATTTGTCCAAATGATGAAAGACCACTCTCATTAAAAGTACATTGGGAAGCCTTCCTACATATTATATGTCATTGTTCCCTATTCTAGTGAGGGTGGCAAAGAAATTGGATAAAATTCAGAGGGATTTCTTGTGGAGTAGAGGCGTAAGGGAGAAGGGCATGAATTTAGTTAGTTGGGATTGGTGAAATTCCCAATAAAAGGTGGAGGCTTGGGAAGTAAAAGATTTGAGGGCATTTAATAAAGCTCTCCTTGGTAAGTGGATTTGGCACTATGCTAAGGAAACAAATGCTAGATGGAGAAATACTATTGAAGCCAAGGTGGGTAGCATGGAAGGAGATTGGTTTTCCAACTTGGTGATTGGTCCTTATGGGGTGGGTTTATGGAAGGCCATTGGGAAAAGTTTGGAGGAATTCTAGTAATCATATTTCTTTTGTTGTAGGGAATGGGAAAAGAATTAAATTTTGGAAGGATTGGTGGTGTGGTGAAGCCCCACTGGAAAGAAAATTCCCTAGGCTCTTTCCTACTGCTTCAAATAAGGAGGCCTGGGTGGAGGATTGCGTCTCCTTTAATGGGAATGACTGTAAATGGGTCCCTTGTTTTCGACTGCAATTTGAATGACTGGGAAGTGGAGGAAGTTACTGTTTTGCTTAAATGCCTCCACAAGGAAAGGGTGGATAGTAACAAAGAAGACACTATATGTTGGAGGCTTGATTCAAAGGGGGAATTCTCTGTGAATAGTTATTATTCGCACTTGGCAAACAAAAGGGTCGAAGACTTTCCATGGAAGGCTATATGGCAACCCAAAGCCCCTTCTAAGGTGGCGTTCTATGCTTGGTCCATGTGGTGGGGTTCGATTTTAACATTGGACAATCTCCAAAAACGAGGTGTTTTGTTAGCAAATAGGTGTGTGATGTGCTTGGAAGAGGAGGAGAACATCAATCATCTTTTAGGTTCACTGTAAAGTTGCCAGAGACGTTTGGAATATTTTTATCTTGCTTTTTGGAAGGTTTGGGTGATGTCCGAGGGAGGTTAGAGTTTTGTTGAAGATGTGGCAAGGTTCCCAAGTTGCCTGTAATGCGAAGAAAGTTTGGCGGATCTCTCCTTTGTGCATTTCTTGGGCTCCTTGACCAAAGAAATTGCAGAAGTTTCGAGGGAAAAGAAACTCCTCTGCGTAGTTTAAAGGACAAAATTCTACACTTACTTTACTTTTGGGATGTGCAATCTTTCCCTCTATGTATAAACTCTTTTGTAGATTTCTTGGAAGGGCTAAGCCACTAATGTTCGCTGGCCTTTTTTTTGTATCTTCTTTGCCCTTCTCAGGCCTATAATGATATATTTTGTTACCTATAAAAAAAATGCTTGGACTTGAGACTTAAATATGACATCCCAGGATTGGCTCATAAGTTGGAGATAAAACGTATGATTGTATAAACTGAAAGTTCCTCTTGTATAGGATGGATATGAATAAGGATGGGGTTTGGAGCGAATGGAGGGAGTGGATGAACTTTTGTATCTCAAACAGTTAAATTCTCTGTCATCATCAATGATTTTCCATTAGGCTTTTTTAACAGCAAGGGGTGATTGACACAAGGTGGCCCTCTATCTCCCTTCTTGTTCGTCATGGTTATGGAAGCATCTAGTTGCACGATGAGAAAAGCAGTGGATGGGGGATGTTGTGAGGTTCTAAATGGGGGAGTTTAGGAGGCAGCAGCTACAGATATCACCATTGTGATCTGTGGGGCTGAATAAAACCAACTTAGATATTTGAGGTGTGTTGTTGTTGTGCTTTCAAGGAATCTCAAGGCCGAAGATTAACTTGTCAAAAAGTGAATTGATTCCAATTGAACAAGTGGCGGGAAGGGAGAGACTTGCCCAGATTGTGGAGATGCAAGCTAGGGAGCCTCCCGGCAACCTACATTATTCCCATAAGGGGCATCCTTCAAAGCCTTGTCAGTATGGGACACGGAGGTTGAGAGGAAATTGGTGAGATGGAAGAAACAATACTTATCAAAGGGTTGAAGAAGTTGAACATTCCCACATACTTCATGTTGCTAGTCCCAATCATGGTGGGGGTTATGGACAGGTTAGAGAAGCTCGTGAGAGACTTCCTTTTTTTATTTTTCTTTTTATTTTATTTTATTTTATTTTTGCCGGGGGGGGGGGGGGGGTGGTCGCTAAGGGGAAGAATTAAATATCACTTGGTTGAACCGAAGAAGGTATGTAAATTGTTGCAAGAAAGGGACTGGGAATAAAGGAGTTGAGGAGTTTCAACCAAGCATTATTGGGGAAATGGTTTTGGAGGTCTAAGGTGGAGGATAACAACTTATGGAGGAGAGTTGATTAAGGGAAATATAGGAGTCTAAAAGCCAAGGGGCTCTTGAAAGAAGCCTGCTCAGCTTACAGGGTTAATATCTGGAAGAGGATTCGAAAAAGGTGGGAGGAGTTCTCTAAGAACATGTTTAAAGTTGGGAATGGCTGAAGAGTATGATTTTGGACAGATCGCTAGTTTTGAACGGACTCCCTAAGCAATCCAATTTCAAGCTTATTGCAGATTATGGGCAACAGAGAAGTGATGGTAGGAGATTACTTGAGGATTCCAGGCAGGCGTGGAGTCTGTGATATACAGTTCACAGAACCACAGCAAGACTGGAAAGTACAGGAAGTTGAAGATTTTAGCTCTTCTTCATGACCTCAACATTGTTGTGTACGTGTTCCCTTCCCCCCCTCCCCCCTTTTTTTTTAGTGGTTGGGTAAAGTGGAAAGGATATAGGGATCAGAAGTTCCAGGTTAAGTCCTTTTATAGGCTTCTCCTACAATCCAATGACGGGGGTAGATTTCCGTGGAATGAGATTTGGCAAACAAGAGCTCCCACAAAGGTGGCTTTTTTGTATGGAGGACAGTGCTTGGTAGAATTTTGACGATATTTTTGAAGAAGATAATCCTTTAGCTCCATGGCTTCAAGAGAGGGCAGGATTCTTGTTTGATATTGGCTTCTCTTTTTTTTTCTCTTTGTAAAGGAAGCATCATCCTTATTTGGACGTTTACCATTTTTAATTAAGTTCTTCTTTCTCATAAAAAAAAAAAAAAAAGAAAAGAAAAAGAAATATTACAAAATTCAAGTAAAACAAGTGTAACTTACAAAAGAAATTTTCAGAAAATTAATATCTCAAACTTTATTAATCAGTGACAAGTTAATTTTTTTCTCTTTGATAAGTAAAAAAAATCACTATGGATGCCCAGAGCGGGGGCACACACATATAGACGTGAGATATAAGAAAATAATATACAAGTCAAAAACAAAAACTTTGATCTCCAAAGAACTCTATAATAAAATCTTCAGATAAATGGTAAGTCTCTACAATCCAAAGATAAGACATCTCGACATACAATGCCTATGAATAGGCAACTCAAATATATAACCAAAATCAACATTATATAAAATAGTATCACCAACATCATATTTAAAAAGTAAACATGCTTAGTTCGAGCATGCATACCAAATAAATTCTAAGAGGATATTGATGAGGGAAGTCATACAAAAAAAAATTTGCATTATAATTTCTAAACATATGAACAATACCTGCTTTGTTACTTGATTCTGTAGAGAGCTACCATGTAATAACAAGTTTGTACAAAATTTGACGATTCCTTGCAATTACTGATGTTGATTTCATATGCATGCAAAATCCTTCTATCATATTTTTATGTGCTACAAGTAAGGAATTTATATAAACATTATACATGCATGCATACATACACCCATGGATTTAAATCGTGGTCGCGGGATACGACTTGGTCGTCTGTCGCGGTGTAATGGTATCAGGAATATTGGAAACCACAACCAGTGAATTTTTTTCAAACACTAGCAAATCTCTCTCTTTTTTTATCAGTAAAAACACTAGGCAAATCTCTTAAAAGTCACTGATACACATATCTTGATTACAATTATCACATTTTAATATTTGTTACTATTATTTTTCAATTTTCTAACACCTAAAAAGTATTTTCTCTATAAATAACAATTAAGAAGATAATTTATTATTTTATAAATGAATAAATAAATTCGATAAGGGCATTTAGCACTTATATATGCACAATTGCTTAAGGGTAAAGACATTTCAGTCAAATGTTGCAGTATTTCTGAAGCCTAACTAACACCAAGGAGCTCTGGATAAATTGCTTAAATATGAATAGTATTCTTATTTTCTTGAAATTTCTCATTAATGTTTCAGATAGCAGGTTTATGGCCTCTTTTTAGTTTCTTCAAAATAAATTGCACAAACAAAAGTAAAAGAAATAAATATACAAACATTTGTCCATCCATAACTAAGACACTTGCAACAGAAAATGTTCATATAGAAAAGGTTTACCCACAGGAGCTTTCCACCAAGCTTGCAGATGGCACATGTATTTTGGTGACTGTCCATTTCTAAAGGCGACTCCAGCTGTGTATGTCCATCGGATTTTTCAGCAAGTCCTTTGGTAGCACTGGTATCCAGGTTCCCCTCTATCCTAAATGCAAGGCATTAGAAAATGACAATATTTACTACGAGATTGACAACAATGGTAAATGTAAAACAAAGTATACACATCTTTAGTGTAAAATTATATGTCCAAGGAATAAAAAAAAATCACAAAATATCGTGATATATCCATCAATGCATTTTCTCAAGGTGGAATATGATATTTATATATGATTATAAATTCAAAAAATACCGCAGGATATATTGGAAAATATTGTGATATATTGATGAAAATATCGCTTGTTAATATAGCAGATATATTTCAAATGAAATTCACATTATTTAATCAGAAAGTTTGGTTATGTTACATTAAAAAAAAAAAAAAATTACTTCATTCGATGGTAGAAAATTAATAATTTATTAATTATTATTTAGTAATTAAAAAATTTTAAAATATATTTTTTATATTATTAATATTTAGAAATCAGAGTAGAAAACTATGTAGATACCTATTATAAGAAATTAGTGACTAATAATCTAATACTAATTTACGAGTAATAAAGAAAGAAACAAGGAGACATTGTAAGTTGGACGACACAGTTAACTAGTGAGAGGCGAATAAGGTAGATTAAAAGATGCAGAAGATTGCTTTTCGAACTCAAGGGGTTTGACTCGTTTGAGACAAGGGGATCATTTATCACCTCTACTATTTCATTAGTGGAGGTGTTAAGTCATATGATTGACATAGGCAGTGTCCAATGGTCTTTTGACAAGCTTTGGAGTAGGTAATCAATGGGGCTCCCCAATTCTCTGTGTCACATTTTTCCTAGAATACACTATTATCTTTCGTGGCGTTGAGGAGATCCAACTTTTGTTATCTGCGATGCATTTTTATGTATTTGATGAAGTATCTGGTTTGCGTATCAATTTAGCCAAATCAAATATTATTCTAGTGGGAAATGTTGGAAATGTGGAAAATGTGGATATTTTGGTGGCCAATCTAGGGTGTACTTGTGGACTTTACCCATATCTTATTTGAAGTTACCTCAAGCCTGCACTCAAGGCAACGACAATTTGGGATGTAGTAGTAGAAATAAGGAAAAAGTGGTTAGCGAGAATGAAAAAGATAAAAGGTGGAAAGTTAACTCTCATTAAAAGCAGCCCCATCTAGTTTGCCCACTTATTATATATCCCTTCTCTCCATTCCAGTTTCAATTGTTGAAAGCTTGGAGAAGTTTCAAAAGAATTTCTTGTGGAGTGGTGCGATGCCCTCAGGAGCAGGGGTACTGGTTGGGGAGAAAATATGGTGAGACTTGAGAGCCTCGTGGATGGACCTCAGTATACTCTTTGTAACTTGCATGGTGTGAGCTTATAACAAGAGATTCAAAAAGACCAAAGCAATTTTTTCAGACAGATTCAGTTTGTCATAGGGAATGGAAGTAGGGTAAGTTTTTGGTTGTATGGTTAGTGTCATCCCATCCCATTGAAGAGAAGATTTCTAGATTGATTCCATAATGCTTCCAATAAACAGGTGAGGCTGGTTGATTATATGTGCATTTCAGATCAGGGAATGGTTTGGGAGCCTGGTATTGTTAGGGCCTTTCATGACTCGGAGGAACCTTCGGGGGGTGGATTTTAGCTAATTAACAAATCCCAATCCTTGATACTTTTTATTCCTCTCCACTATCCATGCAAGGTTCCAAGACAGGTTTAGGATGGAGGCTTCCTTTCTCACAAGGGTCGGGACCATGGATTTTAATCGCGGTTGCGGGATACGAATCGGTCGCGGTCGGGGTGTAACGGTATCGGCAGTATCGGATCATTCGTAATGGAAATCAGAAACCGCAACCATGAATTTTTTTCAAACACTAGCAAAATCTCTTAAAAGTCATTGATACACATCTTGATCACAATTATCACATTTTAATCTTTTTTACTATTATTTTTTAATTTTCTAACACCTAAATTTTTTTTTAATTTATAAATAACGCTTGAGAAGATATTTTATTATTTTATATGGATATTTTAAAGTTAAACTAATAAAAAAAATCATTTAATTTGTATAACATTACAAAGAATAATATAAATAATAACAAAAAATAATTATAAGCATGAAAATCAATTTAGTTGATTAGTTATGGAATAAAATAAATTTAAAAATTTTGAGGCCAAGAGGCGAGCCTTTTTGAGTTTGTATTGACCCGATTGTTTTGGTAACCCATTTTAATTTTTTTTGGATTATTTTGTTAAGTATCTCTCTTGTATATAAATGTTATAAAAAATAGAAATCATAAGAATTCTATAGAAAAAAAAAATAAGGGGAAAAAAAGCGTAAAATAGATGTAACGGCCGTTATATAACACCATGGTCAGGACAAGACCACCCAACCCAAAGTTGTCATTAACTGAAAGAAGAACTTAAATGGTTCGTCAAAAAAGTTCACCCACAAATAGTAGACTTCATCCTTTTTAGTGTAATGTAGTATGACCTACAGGTCCTTTGTGGGACACTAATTGTCTATTCTTGTAAAAGAGTATAGTCGTATAACCTAATGAAAGATCAACATTTCAAGCCAATCAACTAAACAATCTTGGGCATTTAAAGGGTGCTTAACTATATCACCCTAATATTGCAAAAAGGTTAATAATTGCTCCGTAGAGCCATGTACTCGAACAATTAAAAGATAACCGACTTCTCTATGCATGATTTTGGCAGTCTTTCTTTTTCATTCTTTTTAAAAAAATAAAAAAATAAAATAAATATTTGAAGCATCATTGCATCCTTCCCCAAACAATAATATGATAATTGAGTATGATTTGAGTTGATGAGACCACACCAGTTTTCAAGGCATACATACACCATAGAAGAGAAAGTTATTCTACTTAACAATTAAGCCAAAAAGCACACATGTTACAGAAAAAAAAAAAAAAACACACACACACACACACACAAACATCTTGTTTCATTCTTTCCATATTAGCAATTTAATGGTCAATTTCACATGACAGAAATGAACAGAGTTACAAAAAATGGCACTGTCAAGTGTGACAATGCTGAGTACTCGCTTAAATATCCATATCTATTCCATTTGTGATTTAGATCAAGCAATAGTAAAAAAATTAATAATTTTTCAACAAAAGAGTTCAGTCCCTCGCTTATTTCCTTTCTAGTAAACAGTCATTCACCAAGTATGTTGCTGCACACCATCATAAGACACATTGATTGACTACTACGGGGATACCAAGAAATGATGATATGTTTACAAAGGGCCGTAAACCAGCCAAGGCGAGCTTCATAGTGGGTTGCTCAAACTCAACTCCAAAAAATGAAAATAACAATAATAATAAATTGAATATTGAGGTTGGCTTGTTTCTCTAGCAAGCTCAGGCAAAAAGCTTTAGTCAATCTCAATTCAAATAAAAATGAATATGTTTACATGTCTAAACAGTGAGGAGAATGTCTATTCAATAATGTATGGTTAGTAAAAAAAAAAAACATATTAGGACGTCATGATTTTCTTTTTCAATTTGTCATCTCCAAGTGTAACTCAATGAGAATGAGTTAAGAAAGAGGAACTGAAAGCTTGTCAAAAATTGACCAATGATGGACTAGAAAAGCAAACCAACCTGAAGAATAGAAGTCTCGGACAGATCCTTGTTTAATGTTGTGTTGCAAGAACAAAGCTCCTGCTTTGGTGAATCAAAATCTATCCTGCAAGATATGAATGAAAAATTACTATATATTTCACAATGCTACACAGCAATAAACATAAGTCATGATGTAAATAATTTTTATTTTTATCAGCCAGTCATAATGTATATAAATCACCTTTGATTAGCAACTGACACTCCAAATAGATCCTGATTTAAAAATCCTAGCATGAATTTGGTGTGCATTTATCAATTCCACTAATAAACAACTTGAGTTTGTCTAGTTCACAGAAAGACCACAGTTCATATTTGCAAAGCACTGTAATTTACAACTCTTTTCAACTAGCAAGAAGATTTGGACTTTTCACATTGGGAGGTGACATCGTTTAGCAGATAATGTTCTACAAGTAGCATGCTCCACAAATTAGTGGTTGACAGGTATGCTAATATTTAAACATTCTTTCTAATATTTCACAAGTAAACACATTCTGTATAAAACTGAAAGTAGTAGATTACATCACATGAAACATACAAATGTCCAAGGGATGAGGACCCTGTGGCGATTTTTGCAGTGGGGCTCGAAAACATATGAGATCGATGAATTCGGGGAGGCTATGAGCCACGTTTTCCAAATCACCGAATGAGATCAAGGGGCGGTACAAAGGATTCGGTTGGACAATGGTGGTTTTGGATGGCTCTGTATACAACTGGGAGAAATGGGGGGACGAGAGGGATGGAATCAGTTCGGAAATGGCTTACCATGGTTGGAATCGAAGCTATAGAGTGATGTGAAGGTCAAATGTAAGAAGAAGCTTTGTTTGGGTAGATGAATCAACCTGGAAATGGGAGGTATCGGCTCTACATCCCTGATTTTGATAAGGGTGGGGGATGGTCTTAGGTGGGCCGAATTTTCAGAGAGATGTCAAGGCAGATGCAGGGCCAAGAGGTGAAGCATTTACAGACATTTGTGAGTGTCACAAAGGTGGAACAGTGGCCGACAAAGCCACTGGTTGTGCAGAAAAAAACAAAAGAGTCTTGGGGAGACGTGCTGGTGCACAATGAGTCTTGTGTGGACAGGTTGAAGTTTTGTCAGCGATTCCTTGTAGGCAGGGAGAGATCGGGTGGTGTTCTGAAACCAAAAATCCGAAGGTTGCAAAGATGGGTGGACCCAAGGTGGGGATCGCCTTTGGGGGTGAGAGTGATGGAGATGCATGGTGATTGAGATGCATGGTGATTGATTTCTTTTTGAGCTCACTACTCCAGAAGAGGCTCAACGGATTTGGAATCTGAAGACATGGAGTTATAAGAACCAACCATTGTTCCTTGACTGGTGGGTGGCTGAAGGGTGCTTTTCAAGAGACTCCATGAAACAGTCAGAGGTCCAGATCCATGTGGTGGGGCTCCCAGTGTTCTTGTGGAGCATGGAGGTTTTTCGGGAGATCAATGACTTGTGTGGGGATTTTAGAGGAGTTGATGAGGAGACGAGTCAAAGGCGGCAACTCCGGTGGGCTCGATTACTGGTGGATGCGCCACACGACAAGATTCCGGCCTACATAAAAGTGGAGGTTGGGTCGTGGGGTTTTGACATTCCAATTTGGGCTGAGAGATTGTTTAATTTCAGAGTCCTGAAACGTAGAACAAGAATGGTGACGGTGGTCAGGATCGGATAAGAAGATGGTCTCACGGTTAAGGACGCTTACACACCTGATGCACATAGAGGTCCTCTGAAGGTAAGACATAAGGGGCAATCTGCACGTCCTATGAATGGAAGCCACGTGGAGGAGCAAACGGGTAAGTCCAATTTTAAATTTCAAAGGGGTGAGCAGGATCAAATCCTAGTTCGGGAGACGGGATTAGGGCCGGTATACAGTTACGTGGGGACCAGCTGATGAGGATTAGTTTTGGGCCTGAACACAAAAAACCGCTACAGGATATGTTGAGAAGGAAGGATTGGGCCAAGGACAACAGGATGTGATATGGGTCCAAAACCAATTTTGAGGATACGAGGATAGAGGGATCCAACGACTGGGTTGGGCCAAACATAGAGGCCCGATCTATTCAAAGGATGGAGGTTCCTATCCGGATGACCCCTGAGGCAGTTTGGGTTAAAAGGGGAAGCAGGCCCACTCTGAAGCGCAAGCCCAAAAGCAGAGACTTCTGAGGAGGGCAATGTGGAGCTTGCAGCCCATAGCACAGCGCAGATGAAGGGGGGCTGAGGGGTTATTGTAAATGGGCAACAGTGGGGGTCAGAGTGTTTGGGCAGCAGAGACGATGGAGAGTAGGAGAGTTTGGAGACAAATCGGGGCTTGGGTCTCGATCCAAAGCCGAGCAGAGTTGCAGAAGCTCGAGGTGGGAGATTGATTTGGGGAATCAATGCAGCGGTGGGGGGATCGATGTGATGAAACCATGGATGAACTTGCATCCTCTGGTTTGTCAGAGGAGGATTGGACTGAATCTGAGCTACACAGTAGTGGAAACAGAGCAATGGCTTGCAGATGGAGGGTGAGACCTGATCAGTTTAGCTGGGGACAGTGTTGATGGAGACAGTGTCCAGAAAGACTGGGTGGAGGTGACTGAGGCTATGGTGATGGGGACCGTAGTACCAGAAACTCAGGTTGTTCAGCAAGGGGCAAACAGTGATCCGAAGGAACGCTTTAATGGCAGCCAGAGCATGGGTACTGTGCACCCAGAAGCAGAGAATGTTCACAAGGCAGGGGACAATCTACAGAGGGGAAGTGAAGTGGCGGAGCAGAGTACAGGGCAGAGGAGTCCACTGCAGCAACTGACCGGAGAGGAAATTCAATGGAGGGGATCGATAAGGAAACCTGTGATGGGACAATGATTGTGAGTCAGGATTATAAACAGGATATGGTGATCATGAGTCAGCTATTGACAGTTCTGCAACCACAAGAACAGCATTCCGGAAATCTGATGGGCAGGATAACTTACCCAGTGGGGTGTCCAGCTGGGGTAATAAGGAGAATGAATTGGGTTTGTCGATGAATGGGCGTCTCTTGTGAAGGGTATGAAGACAGGCTGATGGGACTTTTTCGATAGATAATCATGAATAATTAGTAGAACATTCTAGTAGTACAACCAAAACTGCATAAAAGGACAAGGAAACTTCGTCGAGAAAGCTTCAACGAGTGGAAGAATTTGTCCTCTACAGTCAATTATGATGGCAGGAAGAGGGGATGTGAGTGAGAAGGGGGCCAGGAAGGAGTTATCTATCGGGTGATTGGATGGATTTAAAATTTTATCATGGAATGTTAGGGGCCTAATGACCCTGATAAGAGGTTGGTAGTTAAAGGGATTGTGGTCCAATACAAACCTGTAGTGACATGTTTACAGGAGACTAAAATAGGGGCAGTAGATGAGGCTTTTATCCAGAGTCTGTGGGGAAGCCATAGGTTTGGTTGGAGGGGTCTGGCAACTTCCGGGATGTCTGGGGGCATTTCGATCATTTGGGACTCCAAGAAGGTTAGGTACTTATCTAACAGGGAAGGGAGATAGTCCTTGTCATGTCACTTTTGTTTGGAGGACAGTATTGTTTGGATGTTCTCGGGGGTGTATGGGCCCAACCGGGATGGGGAAAGAGCAGTCTTGTGGGAAGAATTGAAGGAGTTTCGGAGTGTAGGGTTGTAGTCGTGGGTTATAGGGGGTGATTTCAATGTTGTTAGATATCGGTCGGAAAGAAGCAGTGGTGGGAGGTCGTCCAAGGCCATGCAGGACTTTACGGATTTCATTGATTCTCAAGAGTTGATTAACTTACCTTTGGGAGGGGGGCGGTATACGTGGTCTAATGAGCAGACTAATCCAATTATGTCGCGCATTGATCATTTCCTTATTTCAGCAAATCGGGAGAGGAGATACACGGATATGGCCCAGCTTTGTCTTCCTAAGCCTGTGTCAGATCATGTTCCTATTCTTTTGGATTGTGGAGGTGTTAGATAGGGGGAGCAGCCCTTTTTGCTTTGAAAATATGTGGTTGCAGGTCTCATGGTTTGTGGATAAAGTTGCAGATTGGTGGTCGAGCTATGGTGTCTCTGGCAGCCCGAGTTTTGTTCGGGCCCGTAACTTGAAATTGTTAAAGTAGGATTTGAAGAAATAGAATGCAGAGATCTCAAGGTGCGGAAGAATTCAGTCTTGGAGAAGATTCAGAACTTTGATCAGAAAGAGCAGGACGGTGGTCTTGAGGATATGGACAGGTTGACTAGAGAGGGGTTAAAAGGGGATCTACGTCAGCTTTTGAAGATGGAGGAAGTCTCATGGCTGCAGAAATCTCGCGCTTTATGGCTGAGAGAGGGGAACAATAATACTCAATTCTTCCACAGAATGGCCAATGCTCATAGAAGAAGGAATTATATTGGTGCGGTGGTTGTTGACGACAGGAGACTAGAAAAATCTAACATTATTTCAATTAAAATTAGCATAAAAACATACAAATAACAAAAATATTATTAAAATATCGAAATAACAAAGCCATTGAAATAAAAGATGAAGAGCTTCTTCATTTAATCATCAATATCTATGATTCAAATTTACTAACTAGTATATTAAGAACATATATATATATATATATATATAGTAACAAACGAAAAAAAAAAAAAGGAGAAGAGGAAATAAAGAGCGGGAAAAAATAAAAAAATGAATAAAAAGCATGTTCCAAACATATCTCATTGTGTCTGGGACATGTCCCATTACGTGTACAAGAGGTGTCTGAAATTTAAAAACAATAATAATTGGACTATTTTTCGTGTGTCTAACACATGTACGGACACATCCATGTCCGACACGTACACGCGGCCACCAAGCTATCCATTTCCTTTGCCTCTCCAACAATCACCTTTGCCTAAAATAATTGTAAGCCCAGAAGTTGACTAGAAACAAGGCCACACTGTAATATCTGAGTTGCAAATGTTCTGCATAACAACAAACCACCGAATCATCCGCATAAAGCAAATGAGACAACCAATGGCAAGCCCCCAGCCTCTCCCACCAAGAATCCTCCTAAGATCCCCTTCTTCGCTGCTATACTCATAAGGTTTCTAAAAGCTTCCACAACCATATTGAAGAAATAGAAACATAAGGGATTCCCTCATGGAAGCCCTATGGGCTACGCCACTATTGAAAAGACCCCGTTGAAAACCCATTCACAAGAATTCAGAACATAATCATGGAAATACAATAATGAATCCATCCCCTCCACTTCTAGGCAAACCCCATCAGCCCATCCTTTCTATCATATACCATAAGGAAACTCCAATTCACAAGTGCATATGTCTTCTCTGTGTCAAGCTTAAAAACAACCCCGGTCTCCCTACTTTTAATTTTGGAGTTTAAGCTGTTTCATTTGCAACCAATACAGCGTCAAGAATTTGCCAACCCCCAACAAAGGATTTTGAGTCTCCAAGATAACTCCCCTGATCACCTTTTGCAGCCTAAAGGATAATGTCTTCGCCAAAATCTTATATAGATCCCTCACCAAACTAATAGGACATAAGTCCAACTCGGTGGCACCACCCTTCTTGGGAATGAATACTATAAATGAAGCTTCATTTTCCTCTTAAACTTCCTAAACTCGTCGAAAGCTGCAAACATTTCCATAACTTCTTCCTTAAACCCCCCCCCCCCCCCCAAAAAAAAAAAAAAACAAAAAACAAAAGCACTACTGAAAGAAGGTAAGAGACATCCATCCAAACCTTGCCGTTTTATCTCCATTGCAACTCTATAGAGCCACCACTACCTCTTCTTCAGAAAACGTCTCCAACCAAGCACAACTCTCCATTCCTATCTACTTGAACTCTACCATGTCTACCCTCAGCCTCCAATGGTTGTGCTATGCATATAACTCCTTACAGAATTTCACTATGCCGCCTTCAATGTCCTCTTCCTTGTACAACTCCCGACCATCAATAAAAATAGTTTCCCAATGAAGTTGTTTCACAAATGGGCATTGTCAAGCCTATGGGAAAAACTATATATTTATGTCCCCTCTTTCAACTAAGGATCTCTAGACTTTCCAGCTCCACTCTTAAACAACTATAATTCTTCCGACCTACGCCCTACATTCCTAATGGTTGTGCTCAATGTCGATTGAGCCATCCTCTCCTTCCTTCACATCCAAAGAATTGTTAACCACTAGAACCTCTGATTTACTTCCCCCTAAGATGCCAAAAGATTCCTTATTCCATGTATTCGAGTCCCCATACAACACATCAACTCTTTCACAATTCTATAAGTTGAAGACCCCCTCAATTGTATAGCCTCTCCACCAACTTGCCACCAAGTCCCAAAAACCCTCCTACAAGTACTATGTGCTCTTGAAGTGAAAGGGACATTTTCCCTTCTAAACCCGCCACTGTCTAAGAGAAAAAAGATGGGATCTGAGACAACTCTAAGAAGTGCAATTTGACTCATCCACGCAAGTTTCTCCATTGACACCAAAAATTCATCAATTCGAGACAAGGTAGAGTTTTGCCAGTTGCATATCCATGTCAACCTTGCCCCTATAAGAGGCAAATCCATGAGCCTGTGGACATTGATGAACTCGGAGAACTCCTGCATAACTTTGGACAACCTTGGGTTAGAAGAACTCTCCCTAGGGAACAGCACTACATTGAAGTGCTCGTCCAATGTACCAAAGGTTCTCCCAATTCCTTCTGTCTCCCCCTAGCTCCTCCCACAGCATTCTATGTTCCCTATCCCCCAATAGGCCCATAAACACTTGAAAAGACCCATTTCAAATTATCCTCCAATAGAGTGAATTTACACAAGACTGTGCAAGTCCTAATCTTGACCTTCAACCCATTCTCCTATATCACCACCACCACCACCCCTTAAGTTGTGCAAGCAACATCTAAGCTCACCCAATCCATATATCTTCCTCCCCATAAACTCCTACCTCCATAGAACCATCTTGGTCTCTTAGAGAGACAACTGCAACCCCCCACTCCCTCAAAGCTAACTTCACTGCCTC
The DNA here is from genome assembly GCA_008638375.1 of Nyssa sinensis. NCBI lineage: Eukaryota > Viridiplantae > Streptophyta > Magnoliopsida > Cornales > Nyssaceae > Nyssa > Nyssa sinensis. The sequence continues at coordinate 56,562,330 of CM018031.1, read as the reverse complement.
CAGATCATCCAGGCCCAAACATTCCAATTTATAATTTTAATCTACATGAAATCCATACACAAGTCCTCTCCCTCCTCCTGTTCGAGCCTCTGCTCCCCTCCACACCTCTTCTACCTTCATAGTTAACCTCTGAAATTAGGTCTTTCATCTCCCTCTTTCCTTTCGAGTTTCTCACTTTCTTCCTTCTTTTACCATTCCATGTCTCCCAGCAAGCCTGTTGATTCGAACAATTTGATTGCATCGCATATCCTACCATCATACATGACTCCCAACTTTTCAAGGGTGGACAAGGTTGCAATTGAAGTAGGGGAGAACTCAATTGCAAGGGAAGGTGTCAAGATCCAGACACACGAGGGGTTGTTGTTCCCAAAGCTCTAAACATCCCTTTAGGGCAGGTGCAAGAGTGCATTCCAAGTCAATGAAGGGTTGGAGCAACTGGTAATCAGGCAGCAGAGAGTTTCTGCATCCTCTGGTGGAGTTATGTGAACCAGAGGAGACTCGGGACATGGAAGGGAATGGATCTCTATATTCAGAGAAAGAGGAATCAAGAAAGGAGAGTCCAGTTAGATAGAATGCCAAACTGGGCAGTCTAAAGTAATAGGGGCTTGAGTATAGAACTAGGAGGGTCTCAAACAAATTCTCTTGTTCCTCTGAAACAAATTCTCTTGTTCCACTTAACAAACTAAGAGAGAGTGGAGTCAGGAAAGGAGTTTCTGCAAGCTCTCCTCGAGTTCAATACGGTACAAAACCAGGGGAGACTCCAGACATGGAAGGGAATGAATCTCTATATTCATATGAAGAAGAATCAAGAAGAGGGACAGCCAAATAGAATGCCAAACTGGACAGACCAATGTACAGGGTACTTGAGCATAGGAGGAGGGTCTAAAACAATTTTTTATTTTTTTTGGATGAGTGGGTCCAAAACAAATTATCCTGGTCCTCTAGACTACCTCCCATTAGCTATAATAGCTCCAAACGAGGTGGCGCTGGGAAATTCCAGCGAAGGTGACAGGCATGCAGAGCAAGATGTTTCAGCCTGGAATAAGGCCAACATTGAGAAGGTAAGAGTTGGAGTCACATATGAGGGCTGAACATGCGACACAATCAGACTGTTGGAATCAATAGATATAAATAGGGAGACAAGGAAAGGAAAAGAAAGGAAAAAAGGGAGCAACTGGAAGGAGGACAAAGCTAAACAAAAAACCTCATTTCAGAGGTTAACTATGACTAAAGATGGTCTATCATGAAAAATAAAATTATAACTTGTAATATATGGGGCCTAAATGACCCAAATAAAAGAGCAGTGTTAAGTCAGCTTTGAGGAAGTGAGGGTGCTACAGTGGTCCATCTCCAAGAGACCAAGATAGAACGTATCACTTCCAGGAAAGTAAGAAATTTAAGGGGAGCAAGATATATAGATTAGGTTAGCTTAGATGTTGGCATAGTGAGGGTGGTGGTGATATGGGATAATAGGGTAGTTACCAAGGAAGAGGATCAAGTCTCATGTAAATTCACCCTAGTGGAGGATAATTCAAAATGGATCTTTTCAAGTGTTTATGGACCTATTAGGGATGGGGAATAAAGACTTGCCATGGGAGGAGTTAGGGGGAACTAAAGGAATTAGGGAGACCCTTGGCGCATTGCCAGGGACTTTAATATTATGTGGTTCCCTAGCAAGAGATCTTCTAACTCTAACCGAAAGCTGACCAAGGCTATGAAGGAGTTCTCCAAGTTCATCAATGCCCATAGGCACATGGATTTGCTCTTATAGGGGCAAGGTTCACATGAACAAGCACCAGACAAAACACTACCTTGTCTCAAATAGACAAATTTTCTGTGTCAGCACACTAGGAAGAGAAATTTGCAAGGGTGAGTCAAATTGCACTTCCAAGAGCCACCTCGGGTCATAACCCCTCTTCTCTTAAACGAAGTTGGGAATTAGAAGCAGAGCATGCCCCTTTCACTTTGAGAAAATGTAAAGGCAAGTTGGTGGAGGGGTTACATAATTGAGGGTCTCCAAGTTACAAAATTGTGAAAAAGTTGAATATGTTAAAAAGGGGACTTGAAGTGGATGGAAGAAGGAATCTTTTGGCATCTTAGCAAGAAGAAAATTAGAGGTTCTAAGAAATCAATTCTTTGGATATGAAGGAAGGTCAGGATGGCTTGAGTGACGCTGACTGGAACAAGAGGAATGTAGGGCAAAGGTTTGACATTGTTGGAAAATATGAGATGGAGACAGAAATCTAGGGCTCTTTTGGTTGAAAGAGGGGAAGGAAAAAAACAAACTTTTTCCATAAGTTTGCCAACGCCCACTGAAGAAATAACTTCAGTGGGGAAATATTTATTGATGAGCAGGAGCTATCCAAGGAAGAGGATATCAAAGAAGGCATAACGAACTTCTATAAGGAGTTATGTCATTAGAAGGCCTAGGGTAGTCAGTTAGAGTTCAAGCAGATAGAGATGGAGAGCAGTGATTGGCTGGAGAGGCTGTTTTCTAAAAAAGAGGTGTCATATTTCTGCAGCGTTAAGGGTGGTCAAAGAATAGGTTATGAAAATGTTTGCAACTTTCCATGAGTCTAGGGACTTTAAGAGGAGCATGAATGTTTTATTCATAGTGCTCATTCCAAAGAAGCTTGGCAATACCAAGTTGAAGGGATTCCATGATATTAGTTGCTGGGGAGTTTATATAAGATTTTGGCAAAGACAAAATTCTTTAAGCTGTGGATGGTGATTAGGGCAGGTTAAAGACTCAAAATGCCTTCAGTTGGTGGTCGGTAGATTCTGGACATCGTGGAAAATGGAAGTCTGGACACCAAAAATGAGAACTGGGAGAATGGGGGAGGTTTGCAAACTGAACCTAGAGAAGGCTTATGATAATGTGAGTTGAAGTTTACTTATGTATATGACGGAAAAGATGGGGCTTAGCTAGAAGTGGAGGAAGCGAGGAGATGGAACACAATCAAGTTCTCAATTCTTATGAATGTGTCTCTAGTGAATCCCTTATCCCCATATGTTTTCATTATGATTATGGAAGCTTTTAGCGGCCTTATGAGCAAAGCCATGGAGAGGGCAATGTTGGGAGGATCACTGGTGGGAGATTTGAGAATTCTTATTTTGATCTTATGTATTCAGGTTATTCTTCAAAAATTACTAGCTGTCCCCCCCCCCCCCCTTCCAAAACCTTTAAAATATCTAAAATTTTAATATGGTTGCCCATTTCATACTAGATTTCATTCGCACATCTTAATTGGCCTCCAAATTTAAAAAACTCTGGCTCTGGCGCCAACTGCAACATAGTAGAAAGACATTATTACCCATAAAATATCTTTTAATATAAACCTACAAGGGAAGATGGCAATTGTCGTTACAATTCTCCATCTTATCTTCTCATTTTTTGTCACTCTGATTTCAAAGCGTCTCTCTTCCTCAACCATGATGTAAGCACACTCTCCATGAAGGGACCTAGTGTAAATCGTTGGCAGCAACACACACTCTCAGCTACACCAATCCAGTCAATCAAGGGGCAGCATATGTGTGTGTAAGTTCTTTTTTCTGATGAGTAATAATTTATTCAAATACGCTTAAAAGAGAAGTGTGCCCATGTACATGAAAGATGTACATATAAAAGAAAAAACAGCCACTGACCCTAACCTTTACCTAAGTCTCATGTCATTAAAAGTTCCACTAAAGAATCTACCGAAGGTGAAGAACACTCAACAAACCAAAAATATAAAGAATACAAAAATCAGCCCTTCAGTGTACTTGGAGACCATGCCACCCCTTGAAAAATCCATTGATAATGCTCTTTCCACAAACACCACATCAAACAAAAAGGTGCGGTAAGCCACACTTGTACACCCTTTAAGTATCCCCATCGACCCTGCCATTCAACAAGGGATCCATAATTGTCACTAGAAATATGCATTGCATGTCAAATATAAAATGGGTAAACTCCACACCATGGTGTTAAATAACAGCCATTACGTTACATATCGGTTTTTTGACCATCCAATACCGATACATCGGTGTTACTAAAATTCACAACCGTATCGACCGATACCTTTACGTATCAGCCGTTATGGCCTGTTACAGGACTATTAAATTTATTTTATGGTTTTTTTTTTCAATTTTTTTATTTTCCTTATTTTTTTTTTTTTTTTTACAGAATTCTTATGATTTCTATTTCTATAACATATATATACAAGAGAGTTACTTAACAAAATAATCCCAAAAAAATTGAAATAGGTTACCAAAACAATCAGGTCAATACGAACTCGAAAAGGCCTCTTGGCCTCAAAATTTTTAAATTTTTTTTATTCCATAACTAATCAACTAAATTGATTTTCATGCTTATAATTATTTTTTATTATTATTTATATTATTCTTTGTGATGTTACACAAATTAAATATATTTTTTATTAGTTTAACTTTAAAATATTCATATAAAATAATAAAATATATTTCTCAAGTGTTATTTATAAATTAAAAAAATTTAGGTGTTAGAAAATTAAAAAATAATAGTATAAAAGATTAAAATGTGATAATTGTAATCAAAATATGTGTATCAACTGACTTTTAAGAGACTTGCTAGTGTTCGAAAAAAAATCACAGTTGTGGTTTCCGATTCCCGTTACGAATAACCCGATACTCCCGATACCGTTACACCCCAACTGCAATCGATTCGTATCCCGCAACCGCGATTTAAATCCATGCTCCACGCGTCAATAGCCACTTTGAAATGCAATAACAAATGACTCACTATCTCCTCATATGACTAGCACATACATCTATTCATCAAATAGAAACCCCACTTCTTCAAGTTATCGATTATCAAGATGGAACCAAGGAATGTTCTTCACACATAAAATGCCACTTTTAAAGGGGCCCTCAGTCTTCCAAAAAATCTTGTAGGGGAAACAACCACCTCCCCTAGTAGAAAGAGTCTCATAGTGGGAATGAAAAACAAACTATTACTAGAATGCGAAAGAGAGATCACTACATTATTGATTCTTAAGAATATTATTAAATTACCTATATTGTGACACAAATATTTAGACATGACTATCAAACACAACTCTTTGTGCCTTGTAAACACACGTGCACACATGCAATCACATATCCATATCAATTCACAAGTCAAGAATAATTATCCCCCCAAGACAATGTATTCTACTACAATCAAGGTCAAGAAACACCACCAAACATTGCTTGATTGGTATCACCACCCAAAGAGAAGGTTGAGTTTCGAGTACCAAGTACGACCAAGTGGGATTGCGTGTGTATTCCCTATCCCAATACTGTATGTATGTATGTATGTATGTATGTATGTATATCAGGGTCAAGAAACAATGGCAGGATATATACAAAATACAAACAAAAAAAATTGATAGGTAAGTGGCCCTTGGGGTAGGTACATAATATGAAATATTAAAACAAAAGATGTTGAGCTCCTCCAATAAAACTACACAAACTAAAACATAGTGTTAGATAATTCATACCAAGTGCCACAAAGACAGATAAAGGCAAGAAAAGCTAAACAAAACCATAAAAATTTATAAAAAAAAAAACTTGAATACAAAAAATAGCACAATATCTACAGTTCCACTAGGAAAAAACCCATGAAACCAAATATGATGGCTATGCAGCATTAGACATGACTTTCACATTTTCAAGTTCAATTATAAAATAGCTCACAATAAGTTTAGTGTGGCTATAGTCACGGATGGCACTTGAATTCTGTACCTCCTGCATAGTTATGCAATCTACCAAGTGCACATCCTTAAATGTGAGGTAACTCAAAAATTTAACTTCCACAATGGCAGATTCACATACTTGGCCCTAAAAAGAGTATAGTGAACTGACACAGGAAATGCTAGTACCTTCGCCTTTTAGAACATGCAGCACAAGTTTCAACAAAAGTGTGCCTTTTGCACCTAGATGATGGGGAAGAAGTAGCATCTACAATAGAGGCTCGGATGTCTTTATTTGCAACTGTTGCGGAGGTATCAAAATCCACGTCCAACTTATACCTCTTTCTTTTAGATGGTATGACTCTATCATCAGTTCCAAAATCAATATCATGATCCTGTGATCTTCCTATTGAAGTAGAACCTACCAACTCTGGGTTTTGAAACTTCTCCATTGCAGAGCAATCCACTTGTACCCTCCGGGCATCATCAAGAGTTTCTTTGATTGTGCCACCACTACTCGAGGCATTTAAACCATCCCCGTCATGAAGACCCAATAGGTTTTTCTGCACAACTATGCTTTTGGCTTGAGTTATGCACTCTCATTCTTCCACTGCATTCAACACCACCATCATCCCCATCCTCCACTTGCTTGGAAACACTACCTCTGCCATTGCTGCTATCAACTTGAGGCAACTTATCTCTCCTTTCTGGTTCCTCATCAATATCTATGAGTCAAGAAGAGAGTGATGATAATTAGGATAAACAATTCAGCACTATTTGTGACAGCAGAGATTAACAGAAGCAAACAAAGCTTGGATTGCATATACAAAATGAATGCAGTTTTTTTTTTTACAGCCATAGTTATAAATTGTAGGAAAGTCAGGGTGTTTCCTTTTCCCATTCGTTTCTCAAATTTGGAACTGCTAACCGGCATGTGAATCTATTCATTCCCAAGAGAGAATGATATCAAAACATTAATGAATGAAAATCTGTCTAGTGGGGCTGGATGGTGGGCAAAAGAAAAGCTTTGGTACCTTGTAAAGTGTGCCTTCTTCGTTGTAGCTTAAATATAGCCTTGTAAGTACGAGCATCCAGTCTCTTTTTTTTCATACCAACAGGTCTAAGATTCTGTTTCTCATGTCTGCTAACTTCCCTAGTTCCCAAATCTAACTGCTTTACACTTATCTCTCTTTTTAATTTTTTCTGTTTCATATCTGATGAGGCAAACCCTTTCTCAGACTTCTTTGAACCTGAAGAACTCGATAAGGGGTGTTTCTTTCCCCTGTCAGACCTCCTCAAAGGACTCGGTGTTCTCTGTTTCTCAATTCTCTCAGACTTCTTTCTAACAGGAGGCGTGCTTGGCATCCTCCTCTCAAGTCGCTCAGACTTCCGTGTATTTGAAGGGCTTGAGATCATTTGTTTCCTTGAAGTTGTTTCCCTAGCTGACCTTCTTAAACCAGATGTGTCAGTTGTTGGAGAGCCCGAAGTAGAGGATCCTTTGCTATTAACATGCTTTTTCTTTGAAGTGTTACCCTCATCATCCTTAATTTTGCGACTAGATCGAGTATCATTTGCCATCCTTTCAGCTGTAAATCACCAAAACAAAGTAAACACTCTTTCAAAATTAGATATGTGGTTAGGATTCTCTTCCACAAAATCAACAAATAAAATATATATATATATATATATATATATATTACATATTAAAAGCTTATATTGAAACCATAACAACCTATTGCAAGTAACAACAATGGATAGAAGAAAATTGTCCCTTCAGCCAAAGATGTCAAATGTGTATATAAACTCTACCAATCAAGCATAGAAATCATAAAGGCAGAGGCCAACTCATAATCCAGCACACACCAGTATTACATGCTAAACGTTACAATACCTAATAGCAAGTTAACGGTTCTAAGTGTCAATTAGAGTTTCCTGGTATATGACAGCTTCATGGTTCAGAACAATATGCAATCAGTCAACAAGTTAGATAAGACAGCTAGTCCAGCACCAGTTTGAAAACAAGAAATGAGAAATCAATTGGTACGTCAGAGTGCGTCAAAGTTTTACCCAGTATTGCTTCAAACAGACCATATGGAAAGTGATCGTAAGGTTAAATTGATCTAAATTTTGAACATTAAACATGAAGATCAAGGAAAATTGATCTAGACTTGGAAAATTCTACACAAAGGTCCAAGTCTGGGCTTGCTGGCTAAGAGTTATCATTGTGTCCACGCGTCCCATATACTTATGGTAAACTTTCCCTTTAACCTATACAACTAGGCCAAGTGTCAAGATTGGACCTGATTGTAGGAGTTCAGCCATATTTGGACCCCAACTACAGAACAATATCCCCTAAATATCTTTGGTTGGTAAAAGAATACAAGCAAAAGAAGTGGCCCAACTTGTCAACATTATAATGTGATAGAAAAATCAATTTTGAACAACACATGCCACAAATTGCAAAAATATTGTGGACATCAAATTTACAAGTACAATTCACTTTTGGCCACCTTCAAGTTGGTCAACACATAAATAAATGTGCACAAGAACATGAGAACTGCCCTCTTCATAGCTTGTGCCCTCACAGTCCCATATACTTATGGTAATCTCTCCCTTTAACCTCTTCATAGCTTGTGCCCACATGTCCCATATACTTATGGTGAACTCTCCCTTAACCCATACAACTAGGCCAAGTGTCAAAATAGGACTTGATTGATAGGAGGTCAACCATGTTTGGACCCAAACTACAAAACACTATCTCTAAATATCTTTGATTGGTAAAAACAATCACTGAGCGAAAGAGGAGGCATAACTCGTCAATACTACAATGAAATAGAAAAATCAATTTTGACCAACACATGCCATCAATTGTGAAATAATTTGGATATCAAGCTTTGCAAATATGATTTAGTTTTGACTACCTTTAAGTTGGTCGACACATAAATAAATGTGCACAAGCACATGAGAATACCCTCTTCATAGCTTTCACCATCCCAACCTCAAAACTACAGCATCTTTGACATAAATAGCATGACATTGTCTTCATATAAAACTCCTAAGTTCAAGTTGTACTATCTAACAAGAGGTACAAGATTCCTCATCCAAGAAAAAGTCATTATGAATGGTAGTAGCAGTGGTGGTGGTGAAAAGCAGTTAAGCACCATAAAACCAGCAAAAAAATAAGATAACATCAACAAATGATCTTTTTTTCTTTTTGTTTCTTTCTTTTTTCTTAACAACAGTTTATGCTTTAGCAATCAACCCACATCTTCAAAATAAATATCAATAATCTTCCCTCTCCTACATTGCATGTAAGACAACAAATGTTACAAATGTTATAACTCCAATAAAACCAATTCGAAATGGACAACATGCACTTTCCCTGCATCCAACTCCAAGCCCTCAAAATTCACTGGCATAACTCTTCGTCAGAATCCATCATTAAATCAATAAATATTAATTTTACTTCATTTTCACTTCTCAAACAACCTTGCAAATGGCTCCAACAGTTGAAATGTGCATTCCTTCAATGCACCCCACTCAAACTAAATTTACAGAATTTCAAAATTAACTTCAAAAAAAGGGGCTCTAACAATAGGCATTGCAGTCAATCCATACCCAATATTTTTATTTCGACCTTCAAAATCGTCATAACCATATAAAATAAAGGATTCATCTAATTAATATATACAAAAGGCTTCATCTGAAATAACACATATATGCACTGAAATGGCATAAGCTCAATCATGACCACCTTAGTTTGCCAACCCGAAAAGAGCATCATTGCCAACTCTACTCAAGGCTTGCACTACTTCGGGTTTACAGGAATAAGCACAAAAGTAAGAATGTGTCATTGGCACAAACCAACACGGTAGATTTGGGTAAATGACAACAATGTCAGAGCTACGAACAACTAGGACTGCTTCAGAACTCCCTAATTAGATGTAATATCGGTCACTCCACCCAAAAACTGGGAACAAGAAAAACCGAAAGTAATTCTACACATATCATAATAAATCCAAAAGGAGCACCAAATCAAATACATAGATATTCAAAGGAGATGTAATTCGAGCCGGAACCCTAATTCGTTCCCAGATAGATGGTTGCATGGAAAACGAACACTAAAGCGCATTAAGATTTACCAAAAAAAAAAAAAAAAAGACAATGAGAGAAAATCAGACCGACCTGAATGAACCTATTTCTTCCAGGAACTTTGAGGGACTTTAGACTTAAATTTTCAGGGAAAGTGGAAATTTTCCGGGAAAAGAAAAGAGAAGGGTAGATTAACGAAGAAAATATTAAAGCATGAAAGGTGTCCTGTATTTTGATGCGGAGGATGCCGGAAGAGTTCCACCTACGAAATGACGAAAATGACCTTGTTCTTAATATATTGACCCTTCTAGCCTCAACTTTTTAAATGACCAAAATAACCTTACCGTTAAATCGTGGTCGTGTACGTAACGATATCCAAAAAAACACGTGTTAGAAACCGCCTTCCCCCTCCCTGAAGCTACCTGACGTCCTGACCGACCTTCAACCGAAACGACGAAAATACCCTCCGGTAAAAGTGACTAAAATTTAAGGTGTTGTACAGAAAATTTCTAGCTTCTGCTTTCTTTCCTGCACAATTGTTAATTAGTTTACAAATATGGTTTATCCAAACCTTTTTAAATTATCTATATTTGGTTATGGAAGAAAGTAAAAAAAAAAAAAAAATTGTAATTAGTGAATAAAACCATAAAAAGGCAACTAGTTAAATTGGGTAATGAGATTAATAAGAGTTTGATTTAGTGTTGGCAAGTTGATATATTTCTCTTGTGAACCGAGTCAACCTCATTCCTAGCAATTGTCTAGGTGTGTCACTAATTTCGGAAATTTTTTTTCTTATGAAGAAAATCTCGCCACAAAATCAGTAATGAAATAATTTTGGGATTCTCTTTCCTTATGTACAATCTGATGAAGAAAACCGCTTCACAAAATCAGTAATGGAGAAAATCTCTCTACTCAATCTTTTAATGGAGAAAATCTCTCCACTCAATCTTCGGAAAAAATCTTCACTAGTAAGGTAGCATAGAGTTTTTCCATAATCATACAAATTAAATTTAAATATATAATATAAATGATATTATAATGATACTCTAATTCAAAATACAATTAATTATTAGAATGTCTCTCAAAATTAGTGTATACAAGCTAAGGTTTGAGGTCAAACATTATAACCCCAAAAGTTAGGTGTTTTAAAATTGTCTAAATCTAGATCCAAAAGTGTTGACATGGTAGTGTTATATTTTTAAAATGACTAAATTTTCCCTTGGTATACATTCCCTATCGAGTGCGTCACCACCGAAAAAAATATTTTTTGTGGATTTAAAGGGATACCAGCGGTCTCCTTCCCTAAAGGTGAGAAGGAATACCTCTTATGGAAATTAGAGAAAGTGAAGAGTCGTTAACTTGTTTTGGACATACAAACAAGCAAACTCATTACAATATAATATAAATAAGGAAAAGCACAAATAAAGTAAATTAGATTACAAGGCTTTGTTTCCTAATTATATTCTAAAGATTCCTTGACATGGATAAAAAAATAAAGTAAAGCATTGAACAATACAAAACCAAAGAAAAATGGATCTGGGGGCCTAAGGTACGAAGTGGGAAAGTGTTGGGCACCCACCCTGCCCGATCCAAATAAACCGGCCCCAAATATTCGCTTGCAAGACTATTTTATTAGGAAAAAAAGACAAAAAAGATGTAAGTTTAGAAAAGATAAAGAACAAATAATCTAGCATAAAGAAATAAAATAAATGAAAAATACAAGAAGAAGATCTGACTCAAGCCTGGAGACTTTCTATATATCCGTTTAAAAAACAGAATCAGAGTCACATAATTCTCCGGTTTACCCTCTTTTATCAAGAGTGATAAAAGAGGCGAAATCAACTAGATAAAAAAAAACTATTAAGGGTTTAAGATGTGTACCTTATTTAGTAGTGGTAGTCAAGCAACACCTTGGCTAGGAAAGTTTGATTCGAAGACTTCAATCAGGCAGATCTCCGGCTTGTTTCTTCAGTTCAGAAATCGTTGCTTCAGCTTGCTTCTTGAAGGGAAACTGTCACTTCAGCAAGGCTTCGGCCTTAAAAGATGGAGAGCTCTTGTAGATAAAACTCTAGAATTATACTAACAGCATGAGGCTATGGAAATTATGCCTTGAAAATTAATGGCGAACGAACTTTATTTATAGGCAAAATATGAAGATTTGATCCAAGGACTTAAAATGAAACCCTAGAACAAAGGGATAGGATCATGACTTGAATGATAATTATCTAATTAAATAAATAAATAATCAAATAATTATTCTAAGGAATGATTATCCTATATAAATGAATTAATAATTATGAAATGCAATACAAGAACTAATGAAATTGATGTCTATAAGTAAAAGCCAATGAGAATAAAGAAAAATAGAATTTAATTGAAAATAAACTCTAAAATAAAAACATCTAGATTCAATGTATCTCATTTTAAGGAAATATCAAGCAACCAGAATTATGAAAACTCTAAAAATGAAAAAGTCCTAACTATGTCTAAATAAACTACGATCACTCAAGATTACCAAATTACCCCCAATTCAGTAGAGAATCCATAATACATGTGAAATGACCAAATTAGCCCCAATTTGTCACCAGAAGGCTGAACTTACCAATATACCCCCCCAATAGATAAAGTGTTATAAAAATTACAAAAATGCCCCTCAAGTGACGAAAGAGTCCCGCTAAAGGTAGGATTGTGCCAAAATTACCAAAACGGCCTTAACGGGCAAAAGGTGCCAAAATTACCAAAATACCCTCCGGTGGGCAGAAGAGTCCTGACTAAGGTGGGATTCTGACAAAAAGAGTCCTATTAGGTATGGGACTCTAACAAGAGGAGTTATACTTAGACTGGGACTCTAATAGGAGAGTCATAATGGGAATAGGACTCTGTTGGGAAAGGTCCTACTTGGACTCGAATTCTGATAAGAGTCTTAACGGAAGTGGGACTCTATTGAGAAAAGTCCTACTTAGATTGTGACTCTAACAAGAGAGTCCTAATGAGAATATGACTTTGTCGGGAAAGGTCCTACTTGGACAGGGACTTTGATAAAACAGTCATAATGGAAGCAAGATTTTATTAAGAAGAGTCCTACTTGGACTGGGACTCTAACAAAAGAATCCTAATGGGAATAGGACTTTATCGGGAAGAGTCATACTTAGATTGGGACTCTATCGAAAGGAGTCCTACTGGGAATAAGACTCGATTGAGAAGAGTCCTAACAAGAGTGGGACTCTATTAGGAAAAGTCCTAATAGAAGTAGGTTTCTTGGCATAATTACCGAATTACTCTTACTTAATCAAGGATTACAAAATGAAGGGTCTACAGAAAGCCCTTCATTAACGAAATTTGCAAGCAAGTGAACGTCAATGCAAGAAAAATAGATACCTATTTTGACTTTGATTGTGATTTTTTATTTGACATTGTCGAACTCATTCCTAAATAAGATTCCTACGTATCACTCTCAAGTGAATCAGACCGTTCATAGTTCATGACTAGCGGAAATGAGTGTTATCCTTATTGGATTTCTCTAAAGAGACTCGTCTCGATAGGAATGTTGTGAGGTTACGCCTTCGAAAATGACTCCTCGAAGTCTACTTATTAAGAAATGTTATCCTGACAAGTCCTTTGTGAGGTCATATTTTTATGAGATGGTCTCACATCTTCAAATGCTTTACCTAAAAGTAAATTCCTTCCTTGTAGGTTGATAAGAGAGAATGCAATAAACGACTTACCTAAAAGAAGTGCTATCTTAACAGGATAACGAATTTGGGTCCACAAACGACTTACCTAAAAGGAAACTTCATCTTAATAGGTTGATAAGATATAATGCGATAGACGACTTACTTGAAAGGATGATATCCGAATAGGATTTCTTTAATAGGAATGTTATCTTAATTAAATTTTGGTAACATCCTTGATAGACGGCTTACCGAGATGGTTCACATCCTTAGTGGACGATTTATGCAGATAATAAAGACTCCATAGGAATGCTGGAATATGACTCGCTTAGGAGATGAATTTCCTTGAGCAATTGATGATAATTCAAGCTTTACTAAGGAATGAACCAAGTTGACTAAATAATCTTGATTTGTCATAGAAATAAGTAGTTGTATCTTGCTCAGGAGACATGGTCCAGATCTTAAGAGACCACTAAAGAACGTGTTATTTTCATGATCCTTTAAAAGAATCATGAGTTACTTGATGGCGATTTTGAGTTAGTGGGCCAACGTCACTAAATGACATATAGGTCAACTTTGACTGAATTTGATAAATTATCAATTTGCCTTACAATGTTTGGTATTGATTCACGATAGATTTTTAAACATATTTTGACAAAGGGCTTGATTTTGGCAAATTTGTGAAAAATGGGCCAAAATCATAAAATTGGCACGTCCAGCCTCTGTGTGCCGATTGGCCACCCGTGAGTGCCTGGGTAGAATGTTTAAAATGTGTTGCGACTTCTGGTTTTCTCCATTGTGTTCTTGAGTTCTTTCCAACCACACTTGTGACTATTTTTTGCAAGATTGTAAAAAAGGTTAAATTGAAGTATTTGGCACTTGTTTCGACCTCTCGGAGGATCAAATAACTCAATTTTCAACCACAAATCTGAAGATTTTAAGAGAAATGAAAGTGAGGGCTATGGTGATTCAGACCCAATGTTCGATATTTACCAGTATTTGGGGATTTCTAGACTGGTCCATGGAACAATCGTTTGATATAAGCTGGCCCTAGGCTTCCGAAACAACACAAGCTTGCTCCAAGAATCGGTGCACCATTTTTTACAACGGTACTGCAATGGCCAAGTACAGAGTTTCTTGAGTTTTCTTCCGATTGTTTTGAGATTTTTGAGTTGATTCTTGATGCATTTGATTTGTTTTCACTTTTTGAAAGCATTTTGCGTGAAATTTTGGTTAGTTACATGGGCATTCACCCACGTGCCTTTTGGAAGGTGCACACCACGCGTTTGTGAAAATGTCCAAATGGGCTATTTTTGTTTTTCTTTGATTTTTTTTTTTTTGCATTCAGATCATGCTTGTTTGGCATGCTTAGCTTTTCTAACACGTCAATTTTTTATTCTTTATAGAAAGAATTAAAAATCCACGCATGTGGTTCCATGGTGGATGTAGCGAAGTGATAGGCCGATTTGCCTGCTTGGTACAAGAAACAAGTGAGAGTGGCTGGTTTTGGCCCATTCTTGGACCGAATGTTCCACGCAGATCATGATCAAAAGATCCTTTATGCTCTAGCCGAGAGACGGTAGGACAATACCAACACTTTTCACCTCCGGTTCGGGGAAGTAACATTGACCCCGCTCAATGTTTCAATGATCACGAGCCTTTGGGTTGGCAGTGATCAAGTGCCTTGGGACAATGAGATGCATGCCCAGAATGATGAGGTATTCCAACTTCTAGAGTGGTGGCCCGCATTGGGCTTTAGTGGTATCGTGAAAGTTAGGCACATTTAGGAAAATTTCTACTACTAGAAGGGCCATAATACGGTTAATGAGGAATAGTTGACTAGAGCCTTCATGCTATTTGTGTTTAGACGGTCTCTCTTGGCCAACGTCGGGGACACCATCTATCTTAAGTGTCTTTCCACTTTGGAAGACGTGAACAACTTTAGGCGCTTCAACTGAAGAGGCACCATCATAGAAATTCTACATCATTGGATTTGTGCATTGTCACGGGCAATTACCAAAGGGCTTGGTGGTTTCAATGTCATTTAGGAAGAATGACTTTGAAATTCCTTACTTTTTTTTAGAAAATATCTTTTGATTGACTTTTTTTATTTTGACAGATTTAGGCCTATAAGGTTCTTTAGTTGTTGCTTTTCCTATTGGTGGAGGCGAAATAAGATATATTTCCCCACATGTGGTGGTACTTGAAAGAGAATAGGCGGACTCACTAAGGGGCGAATATAGTGCAAAAATTTCAAGAGGCCTTGGATAAACTCTAGGCAGATACGGTTAGCTTTTCTATTCGAGATTCCTTTTTTGACATGTGATATGAGAAACTCATGTTTTTCATTTTTGAAAAATTTGATGGAATCCATGGGGGGTGGTCCTGGCTGCGATGGAGCGGAGTGTTAGCATAGCACGTCAGCGCTTGATTTTGGAAGGCCCTTTTGAGAGGGTATACTACTTAGGCGAGAGGGTGACTCACCAAGTAGATACGGTTGCAAGATTTTTCTTGCCTACAACCCTTCCAGCTAACATGAGAGATTCGGAATCTTTTTATTTTGACCACAACTTATCTGAGCTTTACAATGGAGTGGCCATGTAGCGGTTCTTCAACCAATTTGGCCATATGATGAGTTATTTGAAAGAATTTAGTCTCCTTTGACCGGCGGTCCACCTCTTCCATCTAGAGTCGGAAGGCCTAGTGCAAGTGATCAGTCATTTTAGGAGGCCACCGCCATAACAACTGATGTAGGGTTACTAGTGGCTTTTTCGGCTTTCAACATATTGGTGATAACCGATGACGGGAATTTTAGGCTAGAAGGGTTATCCCAGCTGATTAGGACAATTGAAGGACTACCAACTCCTTACCATTTGACTGAGGTAAGACTCTTACCTAAGACTTTTTTATGGTCTTTTGATTTTATATTGAATTGAACCTTTGTAAAAAATTTCAAGTGGCTCGGACCACTTATGAAGAGGCTGCGTGTATATCACAGCTTTAAAGCATAAGGTGGCTCAAATTACTGTGGATTCATGGTGGAAAGCCACTTTCTAAATAGATTCAGACATTATGAAAATATGATTCCCTTTTCGGAATGCTTATGCATTGATTGCACCTTGATATTACATTGACTTTTGATTTAAAACTTATTATTTTTCAAGTTGTTAGGGTCTCTCCCCTTGAGAGCATGAATCAAGGACACGATCATCCTAGAGGAGGGATTCTTAGCAGGAAACGAGGATGAGAGCCGAAGAAGAAAGAAGGGAGTCAACCGAGTAACTCCCACACTCAACTGGCTAGACCCAATATATCTCGAGACAAGTGGTAGAGAGTGAGAGTGAGAGCGAGGATACTGAGGAGGAAGAGGCTCCTTCCCTTTAGTCTCGACGAAAAGATAGAGCACGATAAGGTCGCTGTTAGTTCAGACTTTCTTTTTTATGAACAATTTATCCTTTTTGAATTTTTCATGCTTTTTTTGTTGTTGTTGTTTTGTTTTGTTTTGAACAATGAATGCACGATTTCCATTATGAATTTTTCCAATAAGAAATACATGAGAAAAATGAATAGGAATTGGTATCCGATATATTTCAGATTAATAAAATAGGAGGAAAACAACAAAAACAGTCGAAACTAGGCGAAATGGCCTAAAAAAATTGTGTGCCGATCGGCACACAAAAAGAAGGGTTTCCCTAGTTTGTATGCCAATCGGCACTTACGGTGTGCCGATGGGCAACGAGTCTTGTCCTGTGCAGTTTCATGACCTATTGCACATTTTTGCATATTTTTCAAAAATCAGTCTCCTAAATCAACTTGGAAATGAACTTGCAAGTATTTCAGGATATATTATGAACCTTAAACCTCCCAACTCATTATCTTTAGCCTCTTGGCAGCCTTATTGCTATATTCTCTCCCTCTTTGCTTTTATGGCTTCTAAAATTATAAATGTGGCTATTTTTTATGAACAAATCTGATGAGTGCGCAAAAGTGCACTCTAAAATACCCTATTATTATATTAAATTGCTAGAATGTGAATAAAAATGTTGGGTTGTAATTGATCTTATTTAATTTAATTTTTATTCGCAGTGAGATTGGTTTGAGCATTATTTTATAATATTTTAAATCTCAAATACTGCATTTTTTGTTGGCGAGAGATAGTTTGCAATTGCGCTTTACACTTAATATTTTTTGAACTATTTTTGGCTTTTTGGCAGATTCGACCATTGAATTTCAATTGAGATTTGGATGGCATTAAAGTTTCATAATGAGAAAGTATTCTTCATAAATATTTTAGAGGACGTCTTGAGCTTTTCAGAAAGGTATGGTTTGCAAAAATCGGAGTTCGTTTGGGCCTCCAAATATTATTTCGAAATCAGGTCTGGAAAGCTGTTCCAAATTCTGTCCATTCAGCCAACTTCAAGAGGCCATAACTTGAGCTTCCAAAGTTCAAATTAGGTGATTTTTGGGCCTACAATTATCTACTCATCCGGGGCTACAACTTTTGTGAAGAACCCGAATCGAGATTTAGTCGTTATCTAATAGTAAAATGAGTTTAAATATCATGACGGCTGGCTGTGCGCGAGATGAAGTGACGGCAATTCAAGAATAAAAATAAATTCAAAAGAAGAAAAAAGAAGTCAAAGTTGCACGGCTGAAGCTTGAATAAAGAAAAAAAAGTAAATAAAGCTGTGGACCAATGTTTAAGCCATGACCAAAGAGAGAGATACAGAAAGCTAATTGAAAAGTCAAAAATTAAAGAAGAATTGGGCCTGTGCTGGTGCGACTGCATCTCATGCGGCTAACATGGAACAGGCTTGGGCGCAGAGAAAATTGAGAAAAGGGAGAAACGTAGGCCACGCTTGGGGAGGAAAAAGACCTAATAGGCGGCTGCTTGATATAAAAAGGAAAAAAAATATATACGAGGGGGGAGCTGAGACAGAAAAGTGTGCGGCGCAGGAAAATTCAGAGACAGCACTGTTGTGGCGCAGAGAAGAAGCTGCAGTCACGCCATGGCTCGTTTTTTCTCCGTGAGGTTTATGTTGTTTATTTTGTACATGGGTAACTAAATTTTCAAGAAGAGTTAAGGATGAACTTGCATCATAGATGGTTGTTTTAATTTATTTTTGATTCATGTACGTGGTTTTTATTTGTTAAATTCTTTGATGATCATTCATAATTAATTGTTAAATTTTATTCTCTGAATAATTAAAGGGTTTAGTCCGTTTATAGATTTAGTCATGCTTTTTCTATCGAATTGATTCATGTTTTGATTATTTTTGGAACAATTACTTATTTATATTGATTCAATTCTCTACTGCAATATTGCTCGTTGGGTATATTGTCGTCATTGAATTTTCTCAATGTGAATATTAATTTGAGAGATTTAAAAGTGTTGAATGATTTTTCAAAGGGTTATTTTCAGTTTAATTTTGGTTCATAATTTTATATCTTCCGATTGAGATATTTGGAATTTAAATTCTCAATTGAGTTAACAGTGAATTAAAAATAATTAAAATACTAGCTATGTGCAAGGGATTCCCGAAACTCTACTGTTCGTTAAATTGATACTTTTCTCCCGTTAATCAATTTGTTTAATTTTTAGTTGCATTCAAAAATCACTTTTTATATTTTATTTTCTCGTTAACCGTCTAATACTTCTGTAGTTTCAGAAATTCTGTTTATTATTCTTTTAATTTAGTCTCCCTGTGGAATCGACACCCCAAAGCTATACTACAACCACCGCGTTATTCTTTGGGCGTAATCAAAATCCGTACATGGTTGTACTACTTCTCAGGCTCAGAGAAGATTAACTTGGGAGTGTTGAAACTGAAGGCTCTCTTTTCTCTTGCTCAAGCCATCATAGACTAGCATCTGTTATAGGCTTGTGCGTATTTTTGAGATTTTGTTGATCACTGTTTTCGCTTCCATCTAGAAGAGATATGTCCCACCTTTGAAAAGTTCTGTGTTATTTTTGACGTCACAATTCAAGGTAAACTGGTCGTCCCTATCTGTGCAGTATGGTTACTTTTATTCTCTATCTTTTTTACTTGACTTGGATGCTAAGAAGGCAAAAGAATTAATTCAATGAAAAGATTTTTCTCTACTTCCCATACTGAAACTTTTCATGAATCAAAAGGCCAGTCGCACTGAGCTGTGTGCCTTCACTCTATGTGTCATCTCGAGGTTCTTGATCATTTAGGAGCCTGATTAAGTCAATGTTAATTTAATTGATGTTGTGACCAAACTGAATAAGAGCAACAACAAGATGGGCATTGTTCTGGTCGAGACCTTGAATGGCTTGGATTTGGTTCACAATGGGTTAAATGTTTTTAGAGGTAGCCCCTTGCTACTAACCATGTGGTTATGTGATAAGTTGAACTCCTGGTGCTTGCAGTTACCATTCTTTATATGTCAAAACATTACTATTCAAGGGCCTTGTTAATGACCAAAGATAATAAGACAGATTTGTGTGAGTTCATGGCTCAACTTACACATTAAGATATTAATTGGTCTACTATTCAGTTGCAAAACAAAGCCCCTCGCTTGTGCTTTCCTGGTTATTCTTGTGTCATCTTGGCAGGCTTAAGAGAAACCTCATTTTATTATCCTATCTAGATATTGTGTTAATTTCAGTGTATGCAAGTTACTTCAAGAACTTGGGGTCCCCACTTTATTGTGGAAAGATTGGCTCCATCTGTAGCCATAAAACATCCAACTATTAGGAATGTGCTCATGTCCCAGACTTAAGCAATCTAGACTATTTTAACAAGTGCTTATGATAAAATGGGACCTGATTAGTGAAAATAAAGAACTTGGGGCTTTTATCCTCTTTGAAAAGACTGGAATAAACATTAACGTGGATATAACTTCAAAGTTTGAAGTAATCAAAGAAGCTTACAAGGACTTCAAAAGAGTAGGGATAGCAAGGTTGGACTATGAAGCAATGAGCCAACCATGAGGCAAGACGGAGACAGAGGCAACAACCTCTTTAAGCCTGAAAAGGAAGTGAGTAAGACCTAAGAAGGTTCAAGAATTCAATGTAGCAATGATGAGCTAGATTTTGGATGTTTTTATCTGCACGTAGACTCGGGAAAGAATTATCTAGGTTTCATTGAAAAAGAGACGAGTCGACGCTTTGAGTTGAAGGGTAGGTTGGTGGAGAAGAAAGACTGAAAAAGGAAGAATAAAGGATTTGAGTACCCTTTAGTGATGAAGATTCATAATTTTTTTTAGAGGAAGTTGTTACATGTTAGACTTAGGCCAAATTGATAGGGCTTTTACTTATTATTGAATAAAATATGATCTTTAACTTTTGGATTCGAAAGTATGAAACTTTTATTACAATTTTTGATACTGCACTCACAATAACTTTATGAGCTACCTACGTACCCCCGTATTACATGTGTAGCAAAAATATGTAACGTGGGTGTTAGGTCGTCGTAGTTCAATATAATAGGTAACTAGCTGCTAAACAAAATACTTCTTGAGCTGGTCAAGGTTGGTAGGTGATGATAACTCATCTCCATCCATATTAGTGAGCCACACTGCTCCTCTAGTGGCTATAGATTTGATAATGAACAAGCTACTCCACTTGGGCCTAAACTTCTCCCTCAGGTCAAGGATTGGTGTTTGGTTTCCTTTTAAGACCAAATCTCTTATTTTTAGGCCTCTCTTTTTCACCTTCTTGTTAAAGGTTCGAGCTACCCTTCTGTAATATCCATGTGTCTGATATAAAGCTTTGAGATGTCTTTCATCCACGAAGACTAACTCATCATTTCTATTTTGTAACGTATATGGAACATCATGTTCATCACAAATTCTTTTTATAAGGAACTATCAAGTACTTGTTTTATCTCAAGGCTTCCTATCCGGTTGAAGCTTATTAATGGTAGATCATCAACATTATGTTGGATCCCTAGTATGGGGAGAGTATTGCCAATGGGATTAACATCGCCATGAATGGTGACTACCTCTAGTTGGCAGATAGGGATGACAATTTAACCTGCCTCATTAGAAACTCGCCAATCCCGCCCCTAATGGGATAGGTTTGGGGAGACTTTTTCTACCCTATTAGGGTTTGGGGTGGGTTTGGGTAAAAGACACCCAGCCCTGCCTCAATTATATAAAATAAAATATTCAAAGAGTTTTATACTACATAGTTAATGTTTAGAATGATATTTTTTAGTCATTCATTAAAATTTTATACAAACTTGATAAAGTAATATATTTGAAAAAAAAAAAAAGTAATGTCATTTTAATTATCTTTTAACATGCATATTTCTCGTTTTAACACATATAATGCTTTTTTTAAAAAAAATGTTAATTATAATTAATTTAATAAAATAAATAAATAACTAAAAGTTTAAAAATAAATAGGGACTCGCCCTCACTCATAACGGGGTTTAAACGGGTTTGAGGGAAAGCTTTTTTTCATAGGGCAAGGTTGGGGAAGGGGTCCCCTACCCCGTTGCCATCCCTATTGGCACGTGAATTTAAGATTTTGATGCAAAAATGATGTTATAGCCTTTATTTCATGTAGCCATGGTCTTTCAAGTAACAGATTGAAGGATGTTGGTATGTCTACAACTTGAAAATAAATGGTGCTTTCAACACAATCGAGATTCATGGTAAGTGTCATGACCCTTACAACTTTCCTTCGAGTATTATTATAGGCCCTAATTGCTTAGGCTGATGGAGTTAGGTCAGCTACCTCTAAGCCAAGGCATTTTGTAGTCCTAAGAGGACATATATTAAGAGTTGAGCCATTGTCAATGAATACTATAAGTATTCTTTTCTCGAGAGTGTCCATAGTAATATGCAAGGCCATGGTGTGGTCGGCCCCTCCTTTTGGTAGGTCATGATCTATGAAAGTGACGATGTTATTGAATTGGACCCCTCCAATAATTTGAATGAGTTGTTTAGGGGTAGCGGTGGTAGGAACTAATGCTTCATTGAGGTATTTCAAGATAGCTTATCTATGTGTTTAGGATGATGTCAATAACCCTCTTACTGAGATGTTGGCCTAGGTTTTCTTGAGCTGTTTGAGAAGCTCATCCTTGATACGGACTTGAGGTGGGACCCCTGTTGACTCCTATTTACTGCAGTGGTTGAGCTAGACTGAGTGTGCTTTCCTATGAGGTCATCTGAAGTGATTATTCTACACTTGGAGACTTTTGTAGAATCATTGATGAGGCCGCTTAGATATGAATTTTCAAGGCCTAATATTTTGATGTTAAGTCATGCATTGTGGGCTGACAATAGATATGTGGTGACATTGGGCTTTATTGGTGGGGCCTCTTTTGTTCCTTCATCAATCAAGTCTTGAATTGCATGCCTCGGAGCTCGACACTGATTAATGTTGTGCCCATCTCCTTGGTGATAGGCACAATGTTGGTTAGGATCAAATCCCTTAGGTAAAAGGTTTGGGATCGACCTCGGTTCCAAAGGTTGAATGAGCTCATTTTCTCGGAGGTTTTTGTACACCTCCCCCATTGGTGTTAGAAAATTTGAAAACTGTCTTTAAAGGCATTTCTAGGGAATATCCTATGAGGTTGGCCATGAAAATGACTTTGATATGTTGACGACACTAATATATGGGCTAGGCCACTTAGTTTTGAGGCTGCGAAGGTTCTTCAAGGCTTTGAGACACTTGCTTTTAGGGTCCCATCATTAATTGCATCTTTTACTTGTGTTCCAGCCTTTACCAGTGCCTTAAATGTCTCAAATTATTGAACAAAGAGAGCTTCATGGTAGATTGAGAGTAAATTATTCTTGATCATCTAAACCTGTTCGGCCTCATTCAGTCGGTTAATCATTTAAGTAGCTTTAGCTTGCCACTTAGTGATAAATGTGGATAGGCTTTCTTTAGGTTCTTGTTTAGTGGTCTCCAACTCTCAGAGAGTGATGTCAAGATCATTATTGTACTTGTATTGGCGAACAAATACATTGCATAGTTCTTCCCAATCCTTAAAAAATGCATATGCTAAGTTTAGATGCCTTTGTAGAGCCGCTCCAGTTAGGGTTTAATGAAACATTTGAACCAAAACATTGGTATTGGCCCCTAGCGGTTGCATGGCTCTCATATATAACTTGAGATAAGTTATTGGGCATGTAGTTGCATCAAACTTGTTAAGGTTCGACACTTTGAATTTTAGAGGGAGGCGAATTTCTAGATATAGAGATAACTTGTGAATATCAACCATGTCATCTTTTCGGTGAGCTTTGTAAAAAAGGGTCTCCATTGTTTCCAACCTTTGAGCAAGGGCCTAATCTTGTAGCCTCGGGTCTTCTATAGGTCCATATTGTTCACCTCAATTAAAAAGATCATGGGCGGGCAAATCTTAGACTTGTTGATGTTGTGGTTGTTCATCTTGAGGCAGGATTAGTGGTACTTGTTGAGCATTGTCAATTCCTACTGGGATGGGAGGTAGTGATGGTAACCTTTTTATACCAAACCTTGAACTGTGCAGAAGAGCCCTTGATTCTCCCTTCGGTAATTACCCATGTATTTCTTAATGTCGGCCAAAATCTGGAGTATCTGTTCAGGGTCCATTGCAACTGAAGTTATACTTCTCTGATTTGTTAGAAGGTTAGAGGTTCGGATTAATCAAGCTTGGCTAGCCCATTTCCAAGCCAGTTGCATGTACATACTTTTGGAAAACACCTGTGTGGTGTCAAGGAAAACCCGAGAAAGTTTTATTTGAAGCCCGTTGTAATTGAAAAATTAGTTTTTCAGGAAATAATCAGAGTTTATTGGAAAAATTCAGAAAACTAGAAAATTTTTGCAAAGTAGCATGACTGCTCTCTGTGTCCCGATCCGTACATAAAATCTTTTAACCACTGTGCCGATTAGCCAACAAAGAGGGATATTTTTTCGACCTTCCTAGATTTTTTCGATGACATCAAACTGTGTGAAAAAGTCCCTACGTGTCTTACCAAATGGGTTTAAAGTCTGAATCATGAATTTAAAGTGGACTATATACATGACGTTTCAATCGGGTAAAGGTTTCAGGGCAACCATTCTGACAAGACGTGCTAGATACCTCCCATAGTCATTAGATTGTAATGACCATAGTGCTGCATCACCTTTTTGCATACCATCCCAAGGCCGCTAGAGTGTAGTGTCCCCGTCAAGCTGAGGGAGCATACGGAGCGAGTGCTATTAATTGTTTGAGGTTTAGAGGGTTTGTAGTGCAAATGCAATGTATGAAGTCAGTTGTGTGCAAGATTTCCCAATTTTAGTCTTTTTTATATCCATCCATACATTCAAATATCCATACATGCATTCATCCTTCATAAAGTGTACAAAACAAACGAATGTAAAACAAGTAAACAAAATAGCATCGAAGCAAATATTTCACCGAGTTTAGCCCTTTTTAGACCCCAATGGAATTGCCACTATCGGAAAAAATCCTTTTTTTGTGGATTTAAAGGGATCCCCTGTCTCCTTCCTTGAAGGTGAGAAGGAACACCTTTTTATGAAAAAAAATGAAAGTGATAAGTCGCTAGCTTATTTTAGGCATACAAACAAGCAAACCCATTACAATAGAACATAAATAAGGAAAAACATAAAGAAAGTAAATTAGATTATAAGACTTTGTTTCCTAATTACATTCTAAAGATCCCTTGACATAAATCAAAAATAAAGTAAAGCACTGAATAATACAAAACTAAAGAAAAATGGATCCGGGGGCTAAGGTACGAAGTGGGAAGGTGTCAGGCACCCACCCTGCCCGATCTAAATAAATCGGCCTCAAATATTCGCTTGCAATACTATTTCATTAGGAAAAAATAAATGAAAGATGTAAATTTAGTAAAGGTAAAGAACAAATAATCTAGCATAAAGAAATAAAATAAACGGAAAGGACAAGAAGATTGGGAAAGGGACTTTTTCAGGAAGAGCCCTATAACTGATGACCACACTACTACACCTCCTGCATCTCTAGTTCCTATCCATCATAAGGATCCCATCAACCCTCATTTTGACATTAGTTGCTCCATTCGAGTGAGGTTACTTCATTCACATCTTTATAATTTTTATTATTTTTATGTATTGGATTCTTTACAAGAACCTCACTCCTATTGTGAGGCATCTTTTGATTCTCTTTGGTAGGATACAATAATGGAGACACTGATGCATTATTCAAGAATGGTACTTAGGACTTTGTAAACTTTCTTCCAAGAAAGTTAGTGATAAGGTGCATTACAAAAATACTGATTTTTTGCGACGCACGATATACGTCACCAAAATCAACAATTAGCGACGTACATTATGGGCGTCGCTAAAAGCCACAAAAAATGCCTTTTCCTGCGCGAAAAAAAGGGCGCCAATCAATTAGCGACGTCTCCATAAATATTAGCGACGCACACGTGTGTCGACAAAGTTAGCAATGCTCAGTGTGCATCGCTAATAGTTGGTTAATTGAAACAATGTCGTGTGTCTCAAGTATTTGTGTTGCTCATGGGCTTTTTAGCGATGTTCTAGGTGTGTCGCTAAAAAAGTCCCCCATTTATACTCAAACCACGCGCGACCTCGGGTTTTTTCTTCTTTTTCTCTTTCTTTCGAGCCCTCTTTTTTTCTCTCTCTCTTGCGACAACGGTGGTAGACGACATTTTGGGAAACAGTGACAGCGATGGCGATGGACAGTGGCGGACAAATTTTGAACTAATTTCACTTCTGGGATCTCTGAATCAAATCTCGAGGTAACCTTATAAGTTTTGTCATTTGGATATATTTGGTCCTATAATTTTAACAAATGACTTAGAATTTGGTGGTTTAATATTTTTGGATTCCTGGTGTGTTTTCTTGGTTTTTCAAGTATAGATACAAATTTATTACTTGTTTCAACAAATTCGTCGGGGGCTAATTTTTTCCAAGAAAAATCGATTCCATTGATGTGTATTTTTATATTATGGTGATCTATGGATTGTGAATTTTAAAGCCCTAACTTTCTGTAAAGAACCGAAACCCATTATGTGTTTTCCTTGATATTTGATCAATCAAGGCATAATGAAACTTGATCTATTATATATTGTTGTGTTTGTTTACATCATTTTATGTGAATTAATTGCATGAAATATAATCCATTTTGGGACAAATTCGAGATTAAATTGGTTCTGCTTTTTCGGCTACCAAAAAAAAAAGTTTTGTTGAATTATATTGAAATTAGTTTAATATATAAAATAAAGTTCATTCCAATATAGCCAAAATATTCTAAGCTTTAAAAGTCCCACCATAATGGTTCTCAAATTTGCAAGTATATTGATTTATTAAATTTTCAAATCAACAAACCTTTTGCAGAAGAAAGGTGTGATGTTCAAGTCATAGGGAAGTTTGTTTAAGAAGATGAACAGTGGGCATGGGACCATATAACTGGTCCAAATTTTCTTAGGTTTTGTGTAGTTGGCACCCTGCATATCAAATATAAAGTGATGAATCTATTATAATATTTGTACATAGTCAGGTTACCTTATATTTAAGAGTGAGAAATTATGGAAAAAAAAATTGTTATTTTTATCATTATTCATACAATTATATATATATATAGCTAGGATGGGATCTTACGTTGAAGACAATGAAATTTCCTAGATAATTATAGTTAGAAATTTGTTTAGTGAATGTTAAGTGTTGATTTTTTTTATTTCTTTTATTACAGTTTAAAGTCAATATGAATGATCCATTGAACAAACAATATATTATGAAGAATATTTGTTTGTTATGAAGAATCAATCTGTTTGTTATAAAGAATAATGATTATGGGCATCCAAAGACCTAGAAACACACTAGGTGGCCAACAAATTATCTAGTGTGTCACATGTTTGATTTGAATTTTTTTTTTAAAGGATTAGTTTGTGAAAAAAAAATGACTGTTATTTTGTAGGTTAGGGATTGCATTCATGTAAGCCTAGACCCGTTTGGGAGTCATTTTTATCACATGTGAATCTTTTTGCAAAATTTATTCGCGATTGGGCTCGTGTGTATGAAAATTGATTCTTGAATTGTCCATAGAGGACAGTTCGGGAATGCATAAATCTACATTGCAATCAATAGCTACTCATGCTTGAATATTCCATTACGACAAAATTTTAGCACGGTCTCCTATTGTTTTCTGAGTATATATTTAGGCGTGCTAACATCTATCTCGTATACTTGGAGAACTGTGGGGAGATGCTGCTGAAATTTTCTCCAAGTGGAATCAAGCATTTGATTTGCTACTGATTACAATATAGATTGTGCATTCATGAATGGGATAGGACCACCTTACCCTTTAGAGAGAAGTTGGAGGTGATAGGATTCATGTTTCATATTTATAATAAATATCATTTTTTACTTGTATTAGGTAGACGAAAATATATAAGAGTTGGATGGACTTAAAGGGCAGGCATTTGTCGGGGTATGTGAAGGGGATCAAAGATTTTATTAAGTTTGCTCGTGCATCTGCAGACGGGAGAAATAGGATAAGATATCTATGTAGGAGGTGTAATAATAGGGATTATATGCACATAAATGAGGGCAAAGAGCACCTACTCTAACACGGGATGAACAAAAGGTATACGTGTTGGGAATTTCACGGGAAACACCTTGACGTACGAGTGGTATTTGAGGATAAAAAAGAAGATGATGACATTGGTGATACTGTTGGAGTTGGTTACGAAGGCTTGCCACAAATACTAGCAAACTTGTAAGGGGCTACAACTGGGGCGAGTAGTCACAGGAGTGACACAGGACAATCGGAAGCGTTTGAGTCCTTGTTAAGGGAAGTAAGGCTGCCGTTATATCCGGGTTGTGATAAGTTTTCAAAATTAGACTTTCTCGTGGAACTCCTTCATATTAAGATCATCAACCGATGGAGTAACAAATCATTTAATATGGTCATTGAATTGATTAAAGCAACGCTTCCTACTAGGGAGACCCTTCCGAAATCATATTACGAGGAGAAAAGAATATTAAGAGATTTGGGCCTTGGGTATATTCCCATACATGCTTGCAAAAATGATTGTATGTTATTTTGGAAGGAGACTGAACAATGTATAGAGTGTACGGTGTGCCACAAACCTAGGTACAAGCCGAATGAAGGAAAGAGCAAGATAATTCTGCACAAGGTGCTGAGATATTTTTCCTTAAAACCTAGGCTACAAAGGTTGTTCATGTCTCAGAAGACGGCAGAAGATATGCGGTGGCATAAGGAGAAGCGTGTTGCTAAGAAAAATGTATATAGGCATTCGACAGATTCTCAATCTTAGGCTGAGTTTGATAGAAATCACGAATAGTTTACAAATGAGCCACGTAATGTACGACTTGGGCTGGCTAGCGACGGTTTCAATCCGTTCAGTGACATGAGTAATGCCTATAGCATGTGGCCAGTGTTGCTTGTGCCGTATAACTTTCCACCGTGGAAATGTATGAAAGAACCATTTATCTTCATGTCGTTGCTTATTCCAGGGCCGAAGTTTATTGGTAATGAAATCGATGTGTACCTGTGTTCTTTAGTGGACGAGTTGAAAGAATTGTGGGAGGTTGGAGTGGAGGCATAGACGTCTCTAAGAATGAGACATTTCAATTTAATGCAGCGTTACTATGGACCATAAATGACTTTCCAGCATACGGGAACTTGTCTAGGTGCAGCACTAAGGGGTATCTGGCATGTCTGGTTTGCAATAAGGATGCATGCTCCTTACATTTGTCTAATGGTAAGAAGATATGCTACATGTGTCATCGTTGTTTTCTACCGCTATCACATGGCTGGCGAAATTGACAGAAACATCTGTTTGATGGAAAAATTGAGCGCAGATTGTCACCTCTATCGTTGTCTGGGAAAGACGTGTTGGTACAATTGACACTAATCCAACCAATAAGGTTTAGGAAGATACCGAGTACTAAGAAGAGGAAATGTACTAATGTGGAGTTAAATTGGACAAAGAAGAGCATATTTTTTGATTTTCCGTACTGGGAGACCCTTAAGTTGAGGCACAATTTGGATATTATGCACATCGAGAAGAACAATTATGATGATGTGCTGAAAACTTTAATAAACATTGAAGGGAAGACGAAGGATAATGTTAAAGCCCGGTTGGACTTGCAAGAGTTAGGAAAACTGAAAGAGCTGCACCTAATACGTAGTGGTGATAAATATATCGTGCCTTTTGCACAGTGTACGTTATCATCCACAGAGTGAATGAGGATTTGCGAGTGGTTTAAATCGGAGAAGTTCCCAGATGGATACGCATCGAATATATATCGGTGTGTAAATGTTATAGATGGAAAAATATCCAGATTGAAGAGCCATGACTGCCATGTTCTTTTACAACGACTTCTTCCGATTGCACTACGTGGATATCTCACCGATGACATATCAACTACATTGACTGAGTTGGGCTGCTTCTTTAGAGAATTATGTGCTAAGACGTTGAATTTGAAAGTACTTGAGAAGCTCTAAAGGGATGTTATCGTGATCCTATGCAAGTTGGAAAAGATTTTCCTTCCTGCTTTCTTTGATGTAATGGTCCACTTATCTGTGCATTTGCCTCATGAGGCAAAAATTGGCAGACCTGTCCAATATCGTTGGATGTATCCAATACAAAGTTACATTTAATTTTATGAATTGTGTTATCTATCCATCCCAACTATTTTAATGTATAAATGATTAATTATTAAAACAGATATTTGCACACATTGAAGCAATATGTGTGTAACAAAGCACGACCGGAAGGGTTAATTGCTGAGGCTTATGTTGATGTTGAATGTCTCACCTTCTGCTCTATACATCTTGAAGATATTGAGACAAAGTTTAATCATCAAGAGTGAAATTCTAATAGATGTCTAGGGCAGTAACGAACTGGCCTTGCGGTGTTTAATCAGAATGTGCAGCCAATAGGTGCCCATATATAAGAATGGTGTCATCCTCAAGACTTGGAAAAATCCCACTATACCGTACTCAACAACTGCGATGAGACATTTCCATATTTTAAGTAAGTTTATCGAAATCATTGCAATACTATGTTAGTACACAAATGTAAGTTACATATAACATATCTCATGTTATATAGTGAGCATACATCGAGCTTCAGAGAGAACATGTATCAAGTTCTGATCTAGAGCAAAGACAACAAAATTTGTTTCTAAAGTGGTTCAAAGCACGTGTAAGAATAGGTTTCAATTAATTGTAATTCAATTAGTTAATGCATTTGTATTCAATTAATTTTGTACTTGAATTAAATTAATAGATGAAGCTATTACGCCACTAACAATCGCCTGAGGCATACGATCAAATATCTTCCTTGGCATGTGGCCTTGATCAAAGGATATCTTGTTACACTGGTTTAATTGTTGATGGTGTTCGATTTCACATTAGGGAACATGAGGTCAGTCGGCGAACATAGAATAGCGAGGTCCTTGTTCAGGGAAATTATGAAGCAGGACAAACTGTAGAGTATTATGGTGTTTTGCAAGATATCATACAATTACATTATTGCTTCGGTCATTTTGTGTATCTGTTCAAATGTGATTCGTGGGATGTAAGCAACAAGAAGACTCGAATGCAGATTGATAAGCACTTCATAAATGTTAATACGTCATATACGACATTTAAAGATGATCCATATGTATTGGCATCTCAGGCTATACAAGTTTTCTATTTGAAGGACACAAAAATCTAGGGTGATTGGCATGTTGTCCAAAAAATAAAGTCTAGAAATGTTTATGATGTACTAGAAGTTGAAGAGAGAGATGAAGATTTGGAGAGGATTCAGGAGGCACTACAAGAAGAGTCTCAATTTGCCTACAATGGTGTTGTTTGTTATGATCAAGATGATGTTACTTCGTATCGGTTGAATAGAACTGCTGTAGAACCACATCATGTCGCACACAGTTAGATCCGAGGGATGCAACTTTCATTAATAATGATGCTGATGAGGAAAGTAATTTTGATGATGATACATTGTTAGAGTATTT
The DNA here is from genome assembly GCA_008638375.1 of Nyssa sinensis. NCBI lineage: Eukaryota > Viridiplantae > Streptophyta > Magnoliopsida > Cornales > Nyssaceae > Nyssa > Nyssa sinensis. The sequence continues at coordinate 56,530,927 of CM018031.1, read as the reverse complement.
TACCGAGAATGAAGAAATTCTAAGAACAGATGATGATATAGACTCAGATGAATAATTGTAATAGGTGTTACATGTGTTAGGATCAAGTGTAATGGATTTCAATTTTATGATGTAATGGATATTCAATTTTATAATGTAATGGATATTCATTTTTACTTGGTAATGGACTTTCATTTTTATGATGTAATAGAATTTTATTTTTAAACTTTCTTTGTAGATATGGTTCAACCAGGTTCACGTAGACGCACAGTTATGACGGACCCATCGACCCCTTCCCCCTCATCTGCAGGGGTGACCGATCCTGCCGTCGATGGTATGCATAGTTCCCCTTTTTATTAATGATTGTATAAATATGGTATTAACTGTTTTGATTTAATTTTTTTCTAAAGCTTCAGCCACTACCTCTAGACGAGGGTGCGGTAGGTCGAAGAACCGGAGTTTGCAAGCTCAGATGGAGGAAGCAGGGGGCGCACAACTTCGGATTGAGCTACCTCCGGGCTTGCTAAAACCAGTTGGTGGGTAGGCACATCAGTTCACCGCTAAGGTCGGCATCATTTGCCGACTATGGGTCCCACTCCATATTAGTGACTGGAGTCACGTCACTAACGAAGAGCGACGGGATATTCATGCACATATCCCGGTATGTCTGTTATTATTATATTCAATTAAATTTTACCATATCTAATGCCATAATGTTTTGACAATGACATGCTTTACAGGAGAAGTTTGACATTAATCTCTACCTGCCTCATGTCGCGAAGGCAGTGGATCGTTACTTGGGAACCCGTTTCAGGGACTATCGACATAGGCTCCATATACATTACGAGGCAGAGGTGGCAGCCAGTAGAGAGCCTCGCGACAAACCCTATAGGGGGTGACGGTGGAAGATTAGATGTTACTATACAACCGGTTCGCTAGTAATGCATTCCAGGTAAAAATTGTCAAAATTACTTTTGTTGTATGATAAAACATTGCCATTTATACTAACCTTCTTTGTTTTGGCCAAGTATAGGAACTTAGTAAGAAAAATAGCGAGAGCAGAAGCAAGCAAAAGGTGATCCACTGTGGTGGATCACGTTCTTTTGTTAGGTATAGACATGAGATGGTAAGTTAATAAATATATCAATTTCTTATTGTATAATGTATTCATGAAATCAATCTTCACAAGCTACTATTTATTTGCTGCAGCGAGACCAGGAGACCAGTGCACCACACAGCCTTATTGAGTTGTGGCATAGGACGCACTATAATCCCGAGAAGGGTTAGACTGGGCCTGAAGCTTAGTGGCTTTATGTAAGTTGGAAAAGATTTAAATACCACTATTACTAATTTAATATTAATCTAAAATGTTTAAAAGTAGTAACATATATTTATGTTTTCCTAGGAGGAGATGGTCGAGCTGCGTGTTCAGCCGACCCCTCAGGGTGAGCATCCGCCGACCGATGACCAGATACGAGAGACTGTTCTGGGCAAGAGGTGCGGATATGTGCGTGGCTTAGGGAGTGGGATGGAGCCGACGACATCATCCTTTACCGTCGAGAGTGATGCTAGGTTTCACGTAGCCATCCAAAGCGATGAGGCAGCTAAAAGATTGAATGCAGAGATGAAGGCTCAGATGATAGAGCTCCAGGAGCGCCAAACCCAGCTAGAGGCTCTTGTGCAAACAATCCTCAGCTAGCAAGGAGGCTCTGTTCAGCCTTGGTAAGTTTTTAAAATTATTTACCTTGGTGGATTTATTATTTATAGAAAATGATACGTAAAAAAAAAAGAAAGGGATTTTGGCCTAACGGCCTACAAACCGCATGACATTTCACATATGAAAATAGACTTACATGAACTTATTTAATTTCATAGGAATGCAAGTTTTAGCTCCGAAAAGGCCCATTCTAGGGTTTTGACGGACCAAAATGCTGGATATCGACCTAACTACACTGAAACCCTATCACATACCTCACAAATGATAAAATAAACTTGCACGAACTTACAGCACTCGGTTCAGATGCCCGATTTGAAACTTATGCAAGTTTTAGCTCCAAAAAGGCCCATTTTAAAGTTTTGAAGGACCAAAATGCCGGATATCGGCCTACCTATACCGAAACCCCATCACACACCTTACAAATGATAAATTAGACTTGCACGAACTTACAGCAATCGGTTCGGATGCCCGGTTTGAAACTTATGTAAGTTTCAGCTCCCAAAAGGCCCATTTTAGGGTTTTGAATTTCCAAAACACCAGATATCAGCCTACTGACCTCGACACCCCATCACACACCTCACAAATGATAAAATAGACTTACATGAACTTACGGCATTCGATTCGGATGCCCGGTTTGAAACTTATGCAAGTTTCAACTCTAAAAATACTCATTTTGGGGTTTTGACCATCCAAAACACCAAATATTGGCCTACCAACCCAAAATCCCATCACACACATCAAAAATGACAAAATAAACTTGCATCAACTTACGACAATCAGTTCAAATGCCCGATTTGAAACTTATGCAAGTTTCAGCTCCAAAAAAGCCCATTTTGGGGTTTTAACCGACCAAAATGCCATATATTGGCCTAAATACACTGAAACCCCATCACACACCTCAAAAATGATAAAATAGACTTGCACGAACTTACGACACTCAGTTCGGATGCCCGATTTGAAACTTATGCAAGTTTCAGCTCCAAAAATGCCTACTTTGGGGTTTTGACTGACCAAAACACTGGATATTGGCTTAATAGACCCGAAACCCCATCACACATCTTATAAATGACAAAATAAACTTACACGAACTTACGACAATCAGTTTAGATGCCTAGTTTGAAACTTATGCAAGTTTCAGCTCCAAAAAGCCCATTTTGGGGTTTTGACGAATCAAAATGCCGGATATTAGCCTAACTACACTGAAACCCCATCACACACCTCAAAAATGATAAAATAGACTTGCACAAACTTACGACACTCAGTTTGGATGCCCGGTTTGAAACGTATGCAAATTTTAGCTCCAAAAAGGCCCATTTTTGGGGTTTTGATGGACCAAAATGCCTGATATTGGCCTACCTACACCAAAACCCCATCACACACCTCACAAATGATAAAATAGACTTGCAAAAACTTACGGCACTCGTTTCGGATGCCCGGTTTGAAACTTATGCAAGTTTTAGCTCTAAAAGGTCCATTTTAGGGTTTTGACGGACCAAAATGCCAGATAATGGCCTAACTACATCGAAACCCCATCACACACCTCATAAATGATAAAATATACTTGTACAAACTTACGACACTTGGTTCGGATCACCAGTTTGAAACTTATGCAAGTTTTTACTCTAAAAAGGCCCATTTTGGGGTTTTGACGGACCTAAACGCCGGATATCAACCAAACGAGCCCAAAACCCCATCAAACACCTCAGACATGATAAAATAGACTTGCACGAACTTACGGCACTCGGTTCGGATCAACGGTTTGAAACTTATGCACGTTTTTGCTCTGTAAAGGCCTATTTTGGGGTTTTGACAGACCAAAATACCGGATATTGGCCTAACTATCCCGAAACCCCATCACACACCTCACAAATGAAAAAATAGACTACTACGAACTTACAGCAATCAGTTCGGATCAGTGGTTTGTAACTTATGCTACTTTATGCTATTCTTACTATTTATGAATGCAAAAAAAAAAAAACTATTCACATTCTATGTTCATATATATATATTTAATAATTGTTTTAATATATATCATTTGATCTTTATTTTAGATTTATCAGGATTATTGCACCGCCGTCTTTATGTTTTGCATTGGAACTTGTTATTTTTTTTGTTTTTATAGACATCTGTAGTTACATTTTTTGAGACAATTTTTTATTTTTCTATTTATTGTTAAATTGTACTTTTACAAATATACATAATTAGTATAATATATATATATATATATATATGAATGTATTTTTTTTTTAATATATTCATTTCAGAATGCTTGGATTTTATTGTATATCAGGATGATTGATACAAGTTTAAACAGGAATAAAACAACAAATAAAATAAAGCAGATATGGTTTAAAAAAAAAAACTTTTAGCGACGCACACAAATGGGTCACTAAAAGTAAATAAATAAATTTATAGCGACGCTTTACATTCGTCGCTAAAGAATGCCAATACATTATTAGCTCTCTATGCCACCTCCCGGACTTCCTTATTCTTCTAAAAAAGTTTATTGACTACGTCAAGCTCTCTATGGCCTTAAGCAAGCTTCTCGAGCTTGATTTGTTTAGCACCACTATCTCAGCTCGACTACTCCAACAAATCTTTTGACTCAACTTTCTTTATTCGTCATACACATCAGGGCACATCATTCTGTTGCTATATGTTGATGATATGATAATCTTCGGAGAAGATCTTAGTGGAATTCAGGAGCTTAAGAACTTTTTTAGTTAGAAGTTTGAGACGAATGATCGGAGTCCTCTCAATTACTTTCTTGGTTTAGAGATCTCCTTGTCATTTGATTTCTACTATCTGACATAGGCTAAATATACATCTGATTTGAACTCAGAGGCCAATTTGATCGACCACAAGATCACGGGCACTCCTATAGACAATACTTGTTTTACTCCTTACGAGGGTAAAATTTTTTTGTGATCCCACATTGTATCAACAATTGGTTGACAATCTGGTATATCTCACCATCACTTGTCTTGATATCTTATATCATGTTCATCAAGTGAGTCATTTTATGGCAACACCTTACTTGACTCACATTGTTGTTGTGCTTTGCATTCTTTGCTATCTTAAAAGGGACATTATTTTATGGTTTGCACTTTTTCTTATACTCCCATCTTCAACTTCATGCTTCCACTGATGTAGATTGGGTAGGGGACCTTACAGATCGCCGCTCCACTAATGGTTATTGTTTTCTTCTTAGCACTTCTCTTATCTCATTGCGTAACAAGAAATAAATGGTTATTCCCTGATTTAGCACAAAGGTTGAATATCGTGCATGTGGGCGACAACACTGAAAAAAAGGAAAGTATGTCATCCTTTTTATGGATTTAGAGAGATCTTGGTTGTCTCCTTCCCTAAAAGTGGGAAGGAATGCCTCTTATAGAAGATAGAAAGATTGAGGAGTCGCCAGCTTATTTTTGGGCAAGATACAAGCAAACTCGTTATAGTAGAAAATAATCGAAAGAAAACTGAAAAGGAATGAAATAATTAAAATTTACATTGCCTTGTCTCCTAATTACATTCTAAAGATCTCTTAACATGGATCAAATAAATAAAGTGCTGAAATAAAAAAAATGAAAATCAGAGAAAACATGGATCCAGGGGCTAAGGTATAGAGTGGTTAGGTGTTAGGAACCCACCCCGCCCGATCAAAATGAATCGGCCTCGAATATTCACTTGCAAGACTATTTTGTCATGAGAAAAACTGAAAAAAAAATATGAGTCCGGAAGAGATAAATAATAAAAGATCTAACGTAAAGAAATAAAACAAAACAGAAAAGATAGAAAATAGATCTAACTCAGGCCCGAAGGCTTCCTATGTATCCATTTAGAAACGGAATCAGTGTCGCGTAGTTTTCCAGTTTACCCTCTTTTATCAAGAGTGATAAAAGAGATGGGATCAACCGAATCTAAAAAAAAAAAAAAAACTGTTAAGGGTTTGAGAGCGTACCTTATTCACTCATGGTAGTCTGAATCGGAGTCTTTAATCGGGCAGATCTTAGGCTTGTTCTTCGGTTTGAAAAGTGTTGCTTCGCAAAGGGAAACTGTCACTTCGACAGAGTTTCAGTCTCGAAAGAGGGAAAGTTCTTGTACAGAGAACTTTAAAATATAACTAAAAGCGTAAGGCTATGGAAATCATCTTCCATTCGTGTCTTTTTGTCATTCAAATCGATGGCCTAGGGGCTCTATTTATAGGAAAATATAAAGATTTGATTCAAGGATCTAAGATGAAACCCTAAAATGGAGAGCGAGGATCATTTCTTGAGTGATCATTATCTAATTAATTAAATAAAAAATTAAATGAGAATGATTATCCTAACTAAATGAATTAATAAATAATTATGACAATGCACAAACCAATAGAAATGGTGTCTACATGTAAGAGCCAATAAGATAAAAGAGAAATAGAATTTAAATAGAAAATAAACTCTAAAATGAAAATGTCTAGGTTTAGTGTATCTCTATTTAAAGAAATATCAAGCAACCAGATTTATGGAAACTCTAAAAGTGAAAAGTCCTAATTAAGCCTAAATAGACTATTATTACTCAAGATTACCAAATTGCCCCTAATTCGGTAGAGAATCTCTAGATTGCCACAAGGCATGTGAAAAGACCAAATTACCCCTAATTCGTTACCAAATGGCTAAAATTACCAAAATACCCCCATGTGGGTAAAATGATATAAAAATTACGAAAATGTCCCTCAAGTGATTAGGAAGTCCTACTGAGGGTAGGATTATGCCAAAATTACCAAAATGCCCTTAGTGGACAAAAAAGTGTCAAAATTATCGAAATGACCTCCGATGGGCAAAAGAGTCCTAAATAATTTGAGACTCTATCAGAAAGTGTCCTACTTGGACTGGGACCCTGTTAGGATAGTCCTAATGAGAGTGGAACTCTATCTAAAATTGTCCTACTTGGACTGGGATTCTGTCAAGAAAGTCTTAGCTGGAGTGGGACTCTATCGGGAAAAGTCCTTTTTGGACTAGGACTTTGTCAGGAAAGTCCTAACCAGAATAGGACTCTGGTATGAAAGTCCTAGCGGGAGTAAGACTCTGTTAGGATGAGTTCTAATGGAAGAGGATTTCTTGGTATAACTTCTGAATTGCTACCACTTAATCAAGGGTCACAAAATTAAGTGTCTATAGAAAGCCCCTCGTTGATGGAACTTGCAAGCAAGTGAACATCAATGCAAGAAAAAAGTGGCAACCATTTTGACCTTGATTATGATTTTGAGGTGGTCAGACTCATTCCTTTATGAGATTCCTACGTATCACCCTCAAGCGAATCAGACCATTCATAATTTGTGATTGACGGAAAAGAGATTCATCCCGATAGGATTATTGTGAGATTACGCCCTTGAAAATGACTCCTCATCAAAATCTTTTTTGATAAGAAATGTGATCATAACAAGTCTTTTATGAGGTTGTGTTCTTATAAGATGATCTTACGTCCTCGAAAGTTTTACCTACATGGAAATTCTATCTTAGTAAGTTAGTATGAGAGAATGCAACAGACAGCTTACCTGAGAGGAACACTATCCTAACAGGATAATAAAATGTGATGCGATAGACGACTTACCTAAGAGGAATGCTATCCTAACAGGATGGTGAATTTGCGTCCTCAAACGATCCTAAAAGAAATGCTATCCTAATAGGCTGATAAAATGCGTCTTTAGATGACTTACTTGAAAGGAATACTATCCTAACAAGATAATGAATTTGCATCCTTAGACGAATTTTCTAAAAGGAATGTTATTCTAATAGGCTGATAAAAATACGTCCGCAAACGACTTGCCTGAAAGAGATGCTATCCTAACAAGATAATAAATTTGTGTCATCGGACGACTTACCTCTATCCTAATAGGCTTCTTTTAAAAAAAATGTTATTCTAATAGAATTTTGAAATGCGTCCTCAGACAAATTCCTGAAAGGAATGCTATCCTAACAGGATAATGAATTTGTATCCTCAAAAGACTTAGCTAAAATGAATGCTATCCTAATAGGCCTCTTCTAAAAGGAATGCTATCCTAATAGAATTTTTATAAGATTATGTCCTTAATAAACAGATTTCTAAGATGACTTACGTCTTGAGACAATTTTTACCGATATGGATTACGTCCTCAGATGATTTTTTCCTAGATGGATTACGTCCTCAAACGGTTTTTTCCTATATGGATAATGCCCTCAAACGTTTGTTGAGATGGATTACATTTTCAAATGGTTTGCCAAGATGGAGTACCTCAAACAATTTTTTCGAAATGGATTACGTCCATAAATATTTGCCTAGATGGATTACGTCCTCAAACATTTGCCAAGATGAATTACATCCTCAGATGTTTGCCTAGATGGATTACGTCTTCAAACATATTTTTCTTAAATAGATTACGTCCTCAGACGATTTTTTCCTCGATGGATGGATTACATCCTCATACGGTTTTTTCCTGGATAAATTACGTCCTCTGACATTTGTTGAGATGGATTGCGTACTCAGACGGTTTATCGAGATGGAGTACGTCCTCAGACGATTTTGTCAAGATGAATTACGTCTTTAGACATTTGCCTAGATGGATTATGTCCTCAGATATTTTTTTTCTTTAGATGGATTACATCTCTAGAAGGTTTTTTTTCTTAGATGGATTACGTCGTCAGATGGTTTTTTTCCTGGATAGATTACGTCCTCAAACGTTTTACCTATAAGGAAATTTCATCATAATAGATTGATAAAATGCATCCTTATACTACTTACCTAAAAGGGAACTCCATCCTAATAGGTTGATCAAATGCGTCCTAGGACAACTTGTGTGGAGAGTGAAGACTCGATAGGGGATGTTTGATTATGACTCGCTGGGAGATGAATTAAGTTAACTCCACTAGAATGATGGAATTCAGTGTGACTTCATGGAGAAGAATTTGATCGAGTTTCAGACCATAAGGTCATGTTGCTCAACTCTTTCTTAGGATGGAAGAATAAAAAGTGAACTCAACTTTGAAAGGAGTTACACTCGAAGCGATATACTCAACTAATGATAGGAATTGATGGAAATGTACTCAACTTAGATAGGAGTAAAGAAATGTTCTTATTGAATGAAAGAAAATGTTGTGAAACATGTTTTTTCCGTTTTTTGAAAAAAGATTTTTCATTTAGAGAAAATTCTGACTTTTGGCTTAAACTTTGCTAGCCCTTAGATCACTAGCAATCAAGTTAGTTATTCAAGTCAAAAGAACCATTGCTTAGTTTCAAGTGGTGAGATTGTCTATCTTTGAAGATGATTTGAGAAAATTTTCTAAAGCTATGAATTGAGGATATGAAGGCTTAGGAGACTTGATCAACTAAAGACTTCTCTTCAAGTTTATGGATAAAATCTTTTTGCCCTTCCAAATGATTTGAGAGATTCCTTTGAAAACTTCAAAGTACTTTTTTTGAGCATGATTCAGTTTGATCATTTGAGAAAATGAGAATCATTGATTTTCACAAAAAATTATGTGTTTAACTGAGCATATTGGGATGAAATCATTGAATGAAAGAAATCTTGGGTGAACCAAAGTGATGAAGACTTTACCCATGATGTGGGCAAAGTTGTTAAGGAATGACAAAATGTGAAATGGAACCCTTTAAATAGAAAAAAAAGGTTCTTATATTGGCATGAAAGAGCTCCATGATTAGAAAAAATTGTATGATTAAGAGAATGAATTGCTCTTTGAATGAACAAGGCATAAAGGGGCGACCCTTGTGAAGCAAGGACGAGTTACTTCAGAAAGTGAGAAAATAATTTGGTGCAAATAAGTAGGTAATAAGTCCCTTGATGAGTTCCTTCAAAAAGTGGGTGAAGAATAAAGAAGCAATGTGGTGCAAATAGGTAAAGAGGAAACCCCTTATCTGAAATCGTTTGTTGCGTGACCCATTTATTTGCAAGACCCTTTGAAAGAGTTCTCAGTTGAACTATGACAATTCCCTTAAGCAAGCAAGGCTTCAAGGTGGTCCTAGTATTAAGGACGAAACATAGGTTAGGGTAAGGTTTACCAAATGAAAGGTATATAAGGCCCAAAACACCCGTGTTCATGATACCAAGCCCCTTGTATGCGTCTCTTTGATGTGCATATCTTTAACGTGCATAACCTTAATGTGTATGTCCTTTCTTGTACATGATTGATTCTTAGTATGACCTTTTTTACCGAGCCAACAGTAACTTCTTAGGTTGCCTATGTATCTCTTTTTTGGAGAATTAGGTCTAATGTAGTTCATTGCTCCCTTGAAGCTCCTTGAGACATACAAGGCTTGATTGACTGATTTCTTACATCATTGTTTGAAAAATGCTTATTTTGATCAGGCAAAGGTTTTCTTTTCTTTACTTTCTGACCATTCTTTAATGGTTATTTTGTCACTTCCTTGCTTGAAAATGTTTTTTTATAATGAGGCAAATATTTTATTTCATTTGCTTTTGATTCTTCTCAGATGATTGTTTCTTACTTCCTTTCTTGGAAATGTCTTCTTTCACATGAGACAAAAATGTTTCTTCTCTTTACTCTTTGATTCTTCTATGAGGGCATTAAGAGAGTGCACACAATAGGCTTTCCCCTCTAAGGTTCAGTAGATGGGTTTAAGAAAGAAATGCCAATTAAGTAGGCTCAAAGGGTTTGCAAATGGATATCTTTGATATAGGTGATAGGAAAAATTTGGTTTGCCAATTGCTGGCCTCTTATCCTTGGAACTTCTTGCTTTTAGGAAATATTCACATTATTGAAACTCACGATGTTGATGTCTATTTAGGATTATGATTATTTTCTTTGGATGGTGATGGAATCAAATAAGATGCCTTTGAGACAAATGGATGAATCGGTGAACAATGAGAAAATCAAGATGATTAAAGAAGTTTGATGATGCTCAGATTCAATGCATTCAATCTTATTATGAATCATACAAATATTTTTTTGAAAGTTTCCTAAGAGAATCTTTATTGAAATATGAGGAAAAACAGATAGAAATTATCCATGAAGAATAAAAGAATGATCTTGGCTCAGAAAGTTCCTCATTCTTGATTGTGTGCTAATCTTGGCTGATCCTTGAAGGAGGGGGCTCAATGGCTTGTTCATTAATCAAATCTTGGATAGCATATCTCAACATAGTGTAATGATTAGTGGAATGGCCCATACATTGATAGTAGGCATAATGTTTGTTCAAATCATAGCTCTTAGGTATTGGGTTTAGAGTGGGCTGATGATCTAAAGGTTGGAGATGCCCTTTTTCGTAAAGCTTTTAAAAAACTTCGCTCAATGATGCAGACAGTTCTGAGAATGACCTTGATGGATGCCTTCGGGGTGAATTTGGTAGTAGTGAGGCGGTTGAACTAACACACCAAGTGAAAGGTTATTGTGGAATCAAAGCATTGATTGTAATTTTTGAGTTATTGGGCTTGATTTCTTTTGTAGGCAGGCTTCCTCAATGTTCCATTCTTGATTGCATCATCAATTTAGATTCCAGCCCCCATAAGAGATTTAAAAGTCACAATTTAATGGGCAAACATTGATTCACGGTAAATGGGAAACAATTTTTTCTTTACCATTTGCACTTGTTCGACTTCACTTAGCTTGTTGACCATTTTGGCTGTTTTGGCCTTCCATCGGGTGATGAAAGTTGAAAGAGTCTTCGTAGGTTCTTGCTTGGTGGTCTCAATGTCCTTGAGTGTGATGTCTAACTCATTGTTGAAATTGTATTACTTGACAAAGGCATTGCAAAGTTGTTCCCAGTCTTTAGATATGGGTTTTTCCAAGTCTAAGAGCCAACGAAGAGCTACCTCAGTTAGTGTTTGGTGGAACATTTGAGCCATCATTTCAGTTGTAGCCCCTATTGGTTGAATGACCCGAACATAGAGCTTGAGATGGGTTTTTAGGCATGTTGTCCTATTGAATTTGTCAAAGTCTGGCATTTTGAACTTGTAGGGTAAACAGATCTCAAAATACAGGGAGAGTTTGTGGATATCAATCATGTGATCTCCATATCTGGATTTGCATAGAAAGGCTACCATCTTTTCCAACCTTTTGAGAAGAGCCTCTTCATCAGTGTTAAGCTTCTCTTGAGGTTTAACTTCATTTTGGGGCTCATCTTGTTCGACTCGATTAAACTGATCGTATGTGGCTGCATTTTGGGCCTGCTGATTCTGTAGAAGATGATTTTGATAAGGTATAGGTGCTTGGTTATTGGGAGTATTGTTAAGACTAGTGGAGGTTGTGGTAACCCTTGTTCTAATAGTTTTTAGATTGTCTGGGAGAGCCTCTGTGTTTCATTCCTATAATTGGCCATATCTTTTTTTATTTCGACCAAAATCTGGAGTAATTGATCCTAATCTATAGTGACAAGGTGCAATGATTGGCTTGATTTTGATGCCATGATTTTCGCACTCAACTGAGAGAATAAAAGCTGTAATGTGGTAGGAAACCTCAATGAATTTTTTGATCACACAATGAGTGTAGAGGAGTTTGAATCCAAGCCAATAGTCCAAAGATTTTTTTTATTTCAAAACTTTGAGTAGGATAAGATTTTAATCTAAAAGGAGAAAAAGATCATTCCTTAGGAAATAAAGCATGCACTTTTTTTGAATTTTGAATTTTTTAATTTTTTGATCTTTTTTTTTTTTTGAAAAAAAAGTAGGGGCATAATGCCTAGGTAGCCCCTGAGTCCTAAAAGGATGGAATAATTTTCTTGAATGAGGAAAGCAATTCTAAAGGTTAGGAAGATGCAATCCCAATGAAATTGAATAAACCTTACTAGAAGGGCTAAGATGAACCTTGATTGACGAGATGAGGATTCTAAAAAGAGGTAACTTTTGAAAAGGAATTGAAAACCTATCTAGAGTGGTGGGCATGATAAGATGAATTGAGAGGGGGGCCACAAATTAGAGCTAGACTTGATTCCTAAGACGACTAAAGCATCCAGATTGTGAAATCTCGATAATCATACCTAGCCTCTAAATTTTGGCATAATAGGGAATTGAATGAAAGTCATTTCTAGATTTTGAGGGAAAGATTTCCAAAGATTTGAAGCCTAACAAACATAACCCAGACCTTTACTAGAATCAAACCATAATGTTTGATACTTGATTAGAAATCAAATTGATTCTAATTGTTCCTTTTAAAAGTTATTTTGTTAGCCTTGGCTAGCTCATTTCCAAGCCAATTATGGGTATTTTTTTTTGGAAAACAAGTGTTATTAACTTGTTTGGTTTCAAACAAAACCCAAGAAAGTCTTATTTGTAGCCCTATTGCAGCCTGTAAAATTGGTTTTTGGGGAAAAAATTGGAGTTTTTTGAAAAAATTCAGAAAATTGGACAAAATTTTACAAAGCGGGGGACTAGCACTCTGTGTATTGATTGGCACACAAGGAGTGAGGATTGGCACTTACTTGTGTGCCGATCGGCACATAGGGGTTTTTAACCTCTATGCCGATTAGCCAATAGAGAGGGGTATTTTGTTTTAATTTTTGGATTTTTTTGACTTTGCAAATTTGTGCAAAAAGGTCTGTGTGTGTCTTACCAAAACTGGGTTTGAAGTCCTGAATCATGATTCTATGGCCGATTATGTGTATGACCGTTCGATCAGGTAAATGTTTTAAGGTTCCCCTTCTGACAGGACGTACCATATACCTCCCACGACCACTAGATTGTAATGACTATGGTCAAATGGTACCGCATTGCCTTTTTGCATACCATCCCAAGGCCACAAAAGTATAGTGTCCCCGGTCAAGCGGTATTTGATTAAGGAGTGGAGGGCTTTCACCGGCGACACCCGTCAAGTTAAGTGAGCATACGGGGCGAGGGCTACTAACTGTCCAAGGTTTGGAGGGTATGTAATGCAAATACAATGTATGAAAGTGATGTTTGTGCAAGGTATTCATATTTTAGTCCTTTTTCATTCATCCATCCACACATTCAAGCATACATCCATACATCTATTTATCCATCATAAAGCACAAAAACAAATAAACGTAAAATAAGTAAACAAAATAGCCTTGAAGTGAATACTTCACCAAGTCTAGCCCTCTTTAATCCCTAGTGGAGTCGCCACTATGGGTGCCAACACTAGAAAAAAGGAAAGTAAGTCATCATTTTATAGATTTAGAAAGATCTCGGCTGCCTACTTCCCTAAAGGTAGGAAGGAATGCCTCTTATGGGAGATAGAGAAATTGAGGAGTTGCCAACTTATTTTTGAGCAATAAACAAGCAAACATGTTACAACAGAAAATAATTTAAAAAAAAAAACTAAAAATGAATGAAATAATTAAAATTTACATTGTCTTGTTTCTTAATTACATTCTAAAGATTCATTGGCATGAATCAAATAAATAAAGCATTGAAATAAAAAAATGAAAATCAAAGAAAACATGGATCCGGGGGCTAAGGTACGGAGTGGGAAAGTGTTAGGCACCCATCCCGCCCGATCCAAATGGATCGGCCTCGAATATTCACTTGTAAGACTATTTTGTCATGAGAAAAATTGAAAAAAAGATATGAGTTTGAAAAGAAAAGATCTAGCGTAAAGAAATAAAACAGAACAAGAAAATAGAAAATAGATCTGACTCGGGCCCGAAGGACTCCTACATATCTGTTCAAAAAACGAAATCAGAGTCACGTCGTTCTCTGGTTTACCCTATTTTATTAAGAGTGATAAAAGAGATGAGATGAACCGGATCAAAAGAAAAAAAAAAAACTCTTAAGGGTTTGAGAACGTACCTTATTTAGTCTGGTAGTCGTGCAGCACTTCAGCTAGGAAAGTCTGAATTAGAGACTTTAATTGGGCAAATCTCTAGCTTGTTCTTTGATTTGAAAAACCTTGCTTCGGTTTGCTTCGTGAAAAGAGGCTGTCACTTCGACAGGGCTTCGGTCTCGAGAAAGGCAGAGTTCTTGTTGAGAGAATGCTAGAATTAAACTAAAATCATAAGGCTATAGAAATCTTCTTCCATTCGTGTCTTTTAACCTTCAAACTGATGGCCTGGGGGCTCTATTTATAAGAAAATATAGAGATTTGGTTCAAGGGCCTAGGATGAAACCTTAAATTAAAGGACTAGGATCATGTCTTAAGTGATAATTATCTAATTAAATAAATAAAAAATTAAATAAGAATGATTATCCTAACTAAATGAATTAATAAATAATTATGACAATGCATGAACTAATAGAATTGGTGTCTACATACAAGAGCCAATAAGATAAAAAGAGAAATAGAATTTAAATGAAAATGTCTAGGTTTAATGTATCTCCATTTAAAGAAATATTAAGCAATCAGATTTATGAAACTCTAAAAGTGGAAAGTCCTAATTAAGCCTAAATAGACTACTATTACTCAAGATTATCAATTTACCCCCAATTCAGTAGAGAATTTCTAGATTGCCACACGGCATGTGAAAAGACCAAATTATCCATAATTCGTCACCAAAGGGCTAAAATTACTAAAATACCCCCATGTGGGTAAAATGATATGAAAATTATGAAAATACCCTCAGGTGACTAGAAATTCCTACTGAGGGTAAGATTATGCCAAAATGCCCTTAGTGGCCAAAAAGATGCCAAAATTACCGAAAAGACCTCCGATGGACAGAAGACTCCTAAACAAGGTGAGACTCTATCAAGAAGAGTCATTCTTGGACTGGGACCCTATTAGGAAAGTCCTAACGAGAGTGAGACTTTATCGAAAAGAGACCTACTTAGACCGAGACTCTCTCAAGAGAGTCTTAATGGGAGTGGGACTCTATAAAAAAGAGTCATTCTTGGACAATGACTTTGTTAGGAAAGTCTTAACGAGAATAGGACTATGGTAGAAGAGTTTTAATGGGAGTAGGACTCTGTTAAGAGAAGTCCTAATGGAAATGAATTTCTTGGTATAACTACTGAATTGCTACCACTTAATTAAGGGTCAAAAAATAAGGTGTCTACAGTACCCTTTCTAATACTACTTCAAAGTTTCTTTAGTTGAGATGACTGTTACAGGACATAAGTGTTTCTTTCACCACTGCCACTCCTATCTATTGTGATAATAGGAGTGATATTCAAATTGCACATAATGATGTGTTTCATGTGCGGATGAAACATATAAAGATTAATTATCACTTTGTCCGTCATCATCTTCTTTGGGGTTCTCTTCAGCTTTTCTCCATTGCTTATTATAATCAGCTTGTGGACCTATTCACCAAATCTTATCCTTTAAGATGTATGCATGATCTTATCTTCAAACTCAAGTTAATCTTTCACACTCCACCCTGAGTTTGAAGGGGGCTATTAGTGTATTAGGGTTAGCCACCATTAATGTATTAGGTTAGTCCCCACTGATATGTAATATTCCTATTCTTCTTATTTTCCTTTCTAAGACTTACTGTGTATAATTCATTAACTCTTTTATATAAGGAAGTCCCTTGTATAGTTTCACACATCAATTCAATATTGAGTAATTCTCTCTCTCTCTCTCTCTCTCTCTCTCTCTCTCTCTCTCTCAAACATGTTCATTAACTTTATCAATGCTCACAAGCCATACCTTTTAGGGTTCATGTATGTTGGAAAGCTATAAAACCGTATTTCTCAGAATTGTTCAAAAATAGTGAAATACGCGGATATATAAAAAAACGACTTACAACAAAGGATTGATAAAAAAGGAAATTAACACAATGACAATAGAATGAATTAAAGTTCTCTAGTAACATCACATCAACAAATTTGTAGAGAATGTCAAATTTTCATGAAAACAAAAGACAACTTTCCTCATGGTGGAATGCAATGATTTTAGAAAATATGTTGTGTTTGCAAAGAAATATGTAATATGAGGAAATGAATAAAGTAGAAGAACATGATAATGAATGGAAATGATTTTCATGTGTATTTGTTTAAAGGAGTAGCAATTCTTTCCAAAGCAATATCTATATATATATATATATATATATATATATATATATATATATATATATATATATATATATACACACACCAAGGACTTAACCACATTTACAAGTTTACAAGTTACAAACTTAGTAACTGACTATGAGTATTAAGACTCAATAAAATTTGTAATAGAACCCTAATAAAAAGGTATACCTGAAAAATTAAAACAAAAAATAAATAGGTTTAAATTTATTTTATTTTTTTTTATTAAAAAAATTCAACACTATTTATCATGTTATATAAGCTAATTATGAAACACTCATACAAATGTCATTGCATCTTATTGTAAACTATTACTATAAAGAAGAAAATGAAAAAAGGGTTATTCTTAGAATATCTGTATGAAAAAAAGGGAAAGATGGAGGCAAATAGCAATCTTTGGACCATCCAAACTCATTTCTAGCTAACTTTACATATATAGTATCCCAATATCATTAATCACAGAGGTGAAATGTGTTGCTGTAAATCAAAATTTTCAGTTATCTTCACTCTTCACGAACTTCTGGTTTATAAAGTTGCATTGAACGTCTGTTTTTTTGCTGTACGGGTCTTGCATTAGCTTTATATTCTTGGAGAAAATAATGATCACCCATATAAATATATGAATGCATAACCTTGTATATGCTTTTATTTCATATGCGAAAGGCTCAATGATAGTAGCAACTCACATCATGGATGGCCTCGCGAAGCAGTTTCACTTGTTCTTTTGTAATAGTCCTGACTTGATGAATTGAAAGAGATTCAAACAAATCTGATCACCCGTTATTTTAAAAGCTTAAGTTTTCAGTAAACTAATGTAACACAATGCAAGAGTGATCTGACATTTGTTTTAAAAACTTAAGCAATTAGATAATGAATTAATTAATAATATGTATCAAGCTAACAACTTTGATGATTAAATAAGCTATTATTAGTAGAGCATACCTTTCTCACAATGGTCCAGACAACATTTTAAGTGCAAGGAGGAATTGTAAGAGAGCTAATGTACCTGTAATACTTTCTGCTGCCTATCTTAATTTTCCATCTGTTTAGAGAGCATTCTCCCATGAGTCTTACCTATTTATTTTGTTAAATCTTTGCTTTTCATTTCCGTTGTTAAACATAAATTGTGTTTAGGATTTTGTCATGACTCGAAACTCACCCTCTGTGGATTAGGGGCGATGACTAACATTGTCACCCTAATAAGCCATACATAATCGAATGAATTGCAATTGCTAGTATTTTTTTTTAAATTGTGGAAGCTACACCTATGCAACTCGTCTAATACAACACATCATCATTAATCGTCCAATAAGGTTCTCCATTCATAATCTTTGTGTTCACATTACCATTGATAACATAAGTTTATTAACATCTCTATTAATACTATACATCTGTCCAGTAAAAGATACATAACACTAGTCCCCAAAAGATACCTATGATAATGCTATGCAAAAAGATACATGACTATAATTACCAAAACTATCAAAACAAGTCCACCAATAATCCCATATAAAAAATTCCACCACATTCACATCCTAAACTTCTTCCTATTGTCCTCACTGTTTCTTTAACTAGTTTGGTTAGCCTCAATTTTGCATGGGCAAATTTAAGTGAGTTCCGTGAAACGCTTGTGAGTAATTCCTGATCCTGTAACAGGTTTGCAAATAACGAAGTTTTGCACAAAATACATTGGGCACCAAGTTTCCACAAAATAGATAACACATTTCGAATGCAAATAATTATATTAACACAACTCAAGAATTCCGACCAAGTAAAATGCATGCCTTTGTAAAACATAACATTTTCCAAAGCATAGTTCAAAATCAAATCACAAAATGGATGACACATGAATAAAAGTTCACATAACGAATGATAATCCATGAGGGACGATTAAGAAGAATGAATAACATAAGACAAACAATAAATGCCTGTTACACAACAAGGAATCACATATTGAGTCAGAGGGCTAAGTGGGTAAGTCTCATCACAAGAGTCAGAGTGCCACATAGGTAAGCCTCAACCAGGAATCACCCATCGAGTCAGAGCACCATGTAGGTAAGTCTCATCACAAGAGTCGGAGCACCAAATGGGTAAGCCTCGTATAAACACAAGAACAAATTACACATTGAGTTAGAGAGTCACGCGAGTAAGTTTCATTACAAGAGTCAAAGCGCTACCTGGGTTGGCCTCGTGTTGACAGAAGAATGTATTACACATTGAGTCTCAGTGTCTAATGGCAAGTCTCAAAATTTAAGTCAAAGTACTATGTGGCAGTTCTCATAGAAAAGTTAGGGTGCCACAAAGTAAGCCTCATAGAGTCAGAGTGCCATATAGATAGGCCTCATGCATTGACATAAAACAAATCACACAAATATAACTAAGGATTAGATCACACAAAACATTTACACATTGAAAGGGTGCTATGGTTTACACACACACAATAAAATATTGAAGAATTTTATTAAATAATTTAGTCTAGATTCAAAGCATGGAGTTATTTTCAAAACAACATAAAGGAATAACATTTCAAGCTATAACAAGAATAACATGGTTTTAAGTTTGTTCAAAAAATGTAGGACAAATAATTTTGAACAAGATATAAAAATCCACTAATTCGAGATACATGATTACTGAACTTAAGTCCTTTCCGTTTCCTTAATCCCTTCACTTTTGTTTGTAGTTCCTAGATCCATAAGTCAAATACACATAACTTCGTATTAGAACACAACTTAAGTATTACTAGTGGCTGCTTAATATTTTTAGCCTTATTGAACCTTGTTTTTTGAGTTAAAAGTCCCAAAAACTCTAAGATAGGTCCTCTCACGATTCCTGAGTTCATTTAATAGCTTATTCTTTCATTTGGGGCATAATTATAATTTTTTTCTTATGTGTATAATATTTTTCGTAGCTTAATTTTTCTCAACAGACTCCATTTTTTAGTCCATTGGCCTTGAAATCTTTAAGTTAGGTCAATTGCAATTTTCTAAACTTATTTAGTAGCTTAATCATTACTTAGGACACATTTGAAATTATTTTATTTCTTGTTCCATATATTTTGGGATTTAATTTGGCAAAACGGGACTCATTGTTGAGTCCAAGAATATCTAAAATAGTCAAGGTATACCCCCTTTTATATTTAATTGGCCTTCACCATATCTAAGGGCATTATTATAATTTCAAATTTTATGTGTCTAATTTTTCGGCATCTTGTTTACCAATATGAACTCCACCTTTGCGTTTCTAATGTCAAAAAATATTAAAAATGCATGTTTTTGCATTTTTATCGGCCTTTGTTTTGTTACTTTTTAGTATAGGGAAAATTCGGTAATTTTTACCCAAGTCTTAGGCATATTAAAAGAATTTTTACTTATTTTCAGGGGTCTTTCCATAAAGTTTCCGAAAATTCTGGGGTCTGGTTGAAATTAATGAAAATTTATGTTCAAGCTGTTTGAGCTAAGCCCACTGGTTCAACCTTTTAAGCGGTGAACCAGTCAAAATCCTCGGAAAGCCAACTGGTTTAGTAAAATATCAAGTGAACCAGTCTAGTGACCCAAGTAACCGACCGGTCTAAGACAACTATTAGTGAAGCATTCGCTTATCCGAAAAATCAACCGGTCGTGAGTGTGGCTAAGTGAACCGAACCTTTTGTTATAAGATCCAACTGGTTTAGATCGATCTAACCCATCTCAGTACCAAAACGGTGCCATTTTGGGTCGAGTTGAACAGTGTCTCCTCCCTCGACTTTCTGGCGATGGCGCAGTTTTCTGTAGCAATGATCGCCGGAGACAGAATTGCTCCTTCACTTTCCCTCCATTTTCTCTTGCATTTCCTTTCTCTTTTTAGCCCTAAACTTAATTTTACACCTTTTCCCATGAATTTGGGCCAATTTCAGCCGTGAATCACTGAGTTTCACGCTGATGCCCCCGTTTTGCCGGCACCTACAATAATTGAGATTTCACAGTGTCTCGGGCATGGTTTTTGTTCCGTTTTGTTTCTATTCTATTTTTTGGGTCCATAAGGAGTCCTTTCCTATGTTTCAGATAACGAAATTCATCGCTAAATTGGTTGAACCAATTTCTTGGCCTTACCTGGAAATTCGAATTTCTCTCTCATTACTAAACCATTTTAGTCCAATTTTCTTCCATTGTGATCACATTGTCTAGTTTGGGGCCTAATGCTTAGGAACAAGTTTAGTTAAGAATGGTTTCTGGGCAAGCTTTTAATGCTTGTTAATGGTGACTTTTTCGAGTTCTAGGATTTTCTCTACTGATTCTCTTCATATTTCAAGTTGGATTGATATAGATTAACTTCAAAATAACAATAAAACTAAAGATGGCAGCTGATTACCTATTTTTGGTGCACTTTATAACTTTCTCTCTCCACGTTCGTTTCTCTCTCTATGCAGGCCTCCTTCTCTTTCCCTCCTTCTCTTTCCCTCTGTTAGAATATAAAATATAGCTTACAGCATATTCTTACATTGTATTCCTACATCTTCTTTCCTTTTTGTTTAACCTACTTTCTTCTATCTATAAATAAGTCTCATATTATACAGTTTCAATACACAGAAATATATACAAATATTTCCTCACTTCTTTTCTTTTCTCTATTTCTTCACCCACTATTCCAGAGCTTTAAACCTTATTTTCTTCATCTCCCTTTTCTCAGTCCAGTGCAGGCATGCAAGTGAAATTCTTGATTCTTCTATCTTTTATCTCTCTCTCTCTTCTAGTTTGGTATGGAGAATATGCCAGCACACATTGGTTTTGTATATATATGGGATGAGTTTCTGCATGTGTTCCTATTGGTTGGCTTTTGTGACCATGCCACCTAGCCTTGGAATTTACTAATACATGAAACTTCAATTTTTGCATGCACACTCCATGCACACATTATAGCATAATATATATATATATATATATATATATATATATATATATATACATACATTTTAAATCACCAAATATAACAATTATTGGTGGGAAGCATAGTGGTTCGATTTTTTTAGTGAATTCTCTTTGGTTCAAGGTTCAAACATTGGCTAAAGCTTTTTAGCCCTTTGTTCCTCTTTTTATTTGCTTACTCAAAATCTACTTATTTGTTTGAATTTTTTACTAATTAGTATCATTTTTATCTTTTATTTTAGTTTACCATTTAATACAAACTTGGACTTTCTTTCTTGTATTAATCGTTATTATTTGATTATAGTTAGGGAATTATCAATACTTAACTATTGACCTAGTCTAATCACACACTAGTGTCATCAATATTCATTAAGCAACCCTAATCTCCTAGTGATTACGTCAGAGTGTAGTAGTTTCTATTTTCATGTTCTTCATTACATCACTATTTTCATTGGCTTTGAAATCTTTTTCAAAGCATTACTAGTTGACAGAATTTACAGAGTGTTAATGATATTTTTTTTCCAATTAAAACTCTCAGTACCCACAATTATTACACAGTGGATTAATTTATAATTCATGGCCACAAGAAACCAAGAGTTATTGTTTTTATCCAAAGAGCAAGTCAATTATGCCGACTGAATGACAGATAATAGAAGTCCAATGATGCAGGGTAGCTGAACTGTAGTACTGCTTCCCAAAAATTCCCATTAATTATGAAGTTACTAAAGAAAATGCAAATATGAGTCTTTATTGGCATAGATTGCTGAGCAACCAAAAAAATTGATTAGTTCATGAATAAACACTAGGGAAATAAGAAGCTTATCAATTGAGGTTACATTGCAAAATATAGAACTGTAGAAATGGCTTTACAAGTTGGTTAACCCAAAAAAAAAAAGTGTGCATTATTGTTGCTTAATGTGTCTCATTTTGTTGTATTTTCTGAATTTATTGTTCTTGATGAAATGTTATCAATGAGGGTAATATTCTGGTTTTAAGTAACTGAAACATTTTTTTATTTTTCTTTTATTGAATTTGCGGCATGGATGAATCAGAGCTTATGTAGCTTTTCCTAAAAACAATCCATGTTGGAAGAAAAGAAGTATGCAATTACTAAAGCATATATTATTCTCCATGTAGTAAAATTCATGTATATTTTACCAATTGGGTGTTGAATTTTAGAAGATCATTGTTTGTATGGGAAGAAGATGAGAAAATTAAGCTTGTAAAGTCTTTGGGGAATGTGATTTTGTTGAGTGATAGGCATATGTGGATACTTTAGAATGGAAAGGGAACAGTTCATTGAAATTTTCTGTCAAAAGACATTTATGAATTGTGTGTAAACAATGAGGTAAGCAGAAGCTCTAATGAGAAGATTTTTGAGGCTATATGGCGAAATGTAGCTCCACCCAGAGTAAAATTTTTCACGTAGTTGGTATGGTGGGATAAAATCAAGGTAGCAGAGAGGTTAATTAGATTGGGAATTTTGGTGGATGAGGAGATGAGTAAGTGTCGATTTTGTGGCTCGATTTTGGAAACTACCAATCATTTTCTCTTTCTTGGTGCTGATGTGTGAAAATTTTGGGCTGCTTGTTTGGATTGGTGGGGGTGTCCAATGGGTTCAACCATATTCCTTTGCAGGGATTTTTCAATGGTGGTATAGCTAGAAATGTAAAGGGGTTGGGAAGGAAATGTGGAATTCTATTCCTCTGTCTATTCTTTGGTCCTTATGGATGACAAGGAATAAAAACTTACTTGGAAATAAAGAAGTTGATTGGGAGGAGTTAATTGATTTCATTAAATTCAGAGTTGTCTGTTGGATGAATTCTAAGAAGTTGTTTAATGACTACTCTATCCAACAGTTGATACTGAACTTGCAAAGTATTAGAGGAGGTGGGTACTGACATTAAGGTCCTGGATTGATGTAGGACAGATTTGGTACCTTAAAAATATGAAAAGTTGTTTTAGAGTTGTATTAGGATTGTTTAGTTTTTTATTTTAATTTATTTATAATTTTTCTAGTTTCCTAGTTTTATTTGGATTAGTAGAGAAAATATAGGAATTAGTAGTTTCCTTTTTGACTTACTAGCCTTTATTGTAATAGGATTAGTATAAAAATAAGAGTTTTGGTTTCCTAGTCAAAGTAGTAGTGTTTTAGTACTATAAATATGATGTAATAGGTCTTTATGAGATGATTATTCATTAATATTAATTCAATTACGAATTTTGGAGATTTATTTTCTCTTGTTGGGTGAGGAGTCCCCATGTTCTGTGCTCGTGGATTCGAGTGTGTTACTTTTGTTCGTGAATTCGGACAATTATCCAAGAAATAGGCGGTGCCCTATTTCTTTACAAGCTTCCGCTACGTCAGTTGGTATCAGAGCAGGCTTAATCCTGTTCAGATGGCGAACGTACGGAACGAAGGCGAAATTCTTGACGGCGGTGACCGTGACAACAATATGGTTACGAAGATTGAAGTTGTTCGTGAACGCCATCCAGAGATTCCACGTAGGCAGCTAGCCTATGAGGATAAAGACAGAGCTATTCGCAATTACGAAAGACTTCCATATTTTAGTGGTAACTTTTATTTTGAAGACTTTCTTGATTGGATATATGATTTAGATGATTGTCTTTATGATTTAAGACTATTAGAAGAAAAAGAATATTTTTGGGCTGAAGCTAAATTCATTGGATTCGCGAAAAGATGGTGGCTTGATTTACAGAGGCGTAGACAACTACAAGGAAAAAGATATATTCGTTCATGACCAAGAATGATGAAACTGCTTATGAATAAATTTTTGCCAAGAAATTATTTACAGATTTTAGAAGATAAATACAGGCCAACATGGGAAAGCACCAAGAAAAAAGAACAAGAAAAATCTGAAATAGTGAAGGCGACTTCAACTAGTAAAGTTCCTGAATCGCTGAAAGAAGTCAACATCCTTATAGAAGACTCTCTTGTCATAGAAAGCGAAGATCAAAGTTTTCCATGCGTTGAAGAATATCACAAAGAGTTGATAGAAAATAAAGTTAAATTTATTTCTATTGATGTTGTTAAAATAGTTGGTGCAGATGATAAAGAAGAAGTTGACCAAGAAAATTTCATTGAAGTTGTCAACACTAAAGATGATGAAGCTGAACCTGAATTCGTGAAAGATGATTCTAATACTTGTAGTAAAATTGAAATTGTGGTAGATCAAGAAGATACTTTTTGTTTCATTACTGGAGCATTATTATTATCAGAAAATGGGCCTAAAATTACCGACTTCATGGAAGATATGGTAGACGAATTTCTTGAATATTTAATTATTCTTCAAAAGATTCAATTATTATTACCCAGTTATGGACGACTTCGAGGTCGCGTACATCCAATCAACTCGAGGTCGAGTTGTTTTCAAGTGGGAGAGACTGATGTAGGACAGATTTGGTACCTTAAAAATATGAAAAGTTGTTTTAGAGTTGTATTAGGATTGTTTAGTTTTTTTATTTTAATTTATTTATAATTTTTCTAGTTTCCTAGTTTTATTTGGATTAGTAGAGAAAATATAGGAATTAGTAGTTTCCTTTTTGACTTACTAGCCTTTATTGTAATAGGATTAGTATAAAAATAAGAGTTTTGGTTTCCTAGTCAAAGTAGTAGTGTTTTAGCACTATAAATATGATGTAATAGGTCTTTATAAGATGATTATTCATTAATATTAATTCAATTACGAATTTTGGAGATTTATTTTCTCTTGTTGGGTGAGGAGTTCCCATGTTCTGTGCTCGTGGATTCGAGTGTGTTACTTTTGTTCGTGAATTCGAACAATTATCCAAGAAATAGGCGGTGCCCTATTTCTTTACAAGCTTCCGCTACGTCATGGATGATGCTTTGGTTGGGAAGGATTTGAAGTATGCTTTAATATTTTTTTTTTTTGCATCTTTCTTGTTATTCTTCTCCCTTCTTCTTTTTATTTTTTTTCTTTTTGTGTTGTCACCTTCTATTCTTTTTCTGTCTTTTATTCTTTTTCTGTTTCCTTTCTTTTTCCCTTTTATTTTCTTATTTGTTGAGGTCTTTGTTACTATGTAAACTTTTTTACTTATATTTCTAAAAAAATGAGAGATGAAGAGGTAGAAAAGAAAAAAGTGGTAAATTAGCCTGATGTCCCTAGAGGTACATCAATTTTACATACAGATTTCTATGATTTGAAAAATTACACTAACTTATCTTGAGACATTTTAGTAACAGTTCTTTCCTTTCATTAATCAACTGTTAGTTAACCTAACGAAAGATATCATCATTTTTTTAAAAAAACAATTTTATCCTCAATAATTATTAAAAAATAAAACAATATTCAATTTAATTTTCTCTCTTCATGTATGTGTTTGTCATTATATATAAATATATATATATATGTATATATCTCCGTCAATTTTAATAGCAGGTGGGCTTAATTTAATCTGTAAGATACTAATTGATATACCACAAAATTAACAACAGACCAACCCTCAGGCGATACGTATGTCCAATAAATCAATTAAAGGCTCGGATATCCAGAGCGTTCCGAGCATTCAAAGCAGACCTACAAAACTTAAAGGGGCCAAGCTCACGCCCACAGAGCAGAACTACATTCTCACGAAAGCTTACATGTCCGAGCACAGACCTCCAGAGCACTCTCCGCTATCCAGAGCTCATCACCGCCTTAGTATCTACCGAGTAGAGAATAAGGAAACAGTATTCTACAAGGAAACTGCCACACATGGTTATCTCTATTTCGATACAAAGTCCAATATGGAAATTACTATCTCCGATAATCAAATCCCCACTTTCATGGCTCCAAATCTTAATCAACTTAGGAAAGCCACCACCTATATATTAAACCCTAGAGGTACGCTTTATTTTTCATGCTCATTCATTGGCTTTCATTACAGTCTTTTCAATTCAGTTTATTGACTTAAGCATCGGAGCGGCTACCGCCGAAGCCAATCTAGTGGTCCTCTAATAATCTTTTTGAGTGTTTTTCAGGTCGTAGAAGGTCAAAGTCGACTACAACCAAAACGTGCAGCATCAGTTTGGCGCCTTCTATGGGAAACGACAATAATCTCCAAGTGTTCTACGCACTAATAAACTTATTCTCCTTCTTACTAAAGAATCATGGCACCCAATCTTCGACCAAGGAAGGACACTCAAAACCCACAAAACCCTCAACGTCGGCTGCCTACAGGACGAGGAAGGGGGCAGACAGTTGATCCTATGTGACAGAAGCTTAAGTCAATCAAACGACATAACCAGCTCATACAAGAACAATTTCTAGCCATGTCTAGAACTTTGGCAATGCTTAGGCAAAATCAGGGGACAAATCCTCCAAATCCGCCGATCAACATTGCTGTTCAGGGGACTCAACCCCCTATTATCACTACGGAAGAAGGGCCCCATGAAGAGGCTCCCAACCAAAGGCTTGTACACCCCCAAGGAGCTACTCGCACCGGCAGAGATCCTCAACCGTCGGTGGCCGTAGGCTGGGGAACGCCAGCCTTTGTTCTAGATGTCCATTATCGGAGCACCACCAGGGCTCCAACTCCTAGGGCTTCACGAGAAAACCCAGCACCTTCGGAGGCTCAACCTCAAGTGGTTCCAGCTTTCCCGGCTCAGGAGCACCAGAACCCTCTTCCATCCGAGGGGCATGCCTATCCCGTTCACATTAAGGCCGAAGCCACAAGGCAAAACACTCTGGGAGTCCCGCTTAGGGACCCACGCAAAGCTGAAGAGGTGGCGGAATCCATGGACCGAACTGTTGTTATAAGAGGTGCTCAAGATTCCCTAGAGTAGGACGAGCTGGCTAGGCTGCTCGGGAGGCTCGCCACACCATTCATTCCTTCCATTATGTTAGAAGAGAGACCGAGAAAGTTTTTTGTACCAAAGTTCACCCCGTATGATGGGACTACTGATCCAAGGGACCATCTGTCACATTACCAGCACACGATGGCACTATATGGGGTCTCGGATGCCTTCATGTGCCGTACCTTCATTACCAACCTGAAAGGTACGACTCTAAAGTGGTTTCACCACCTCCCACCGAACTCAATCATCAGCTTTTATGAGCTTGGTAGGCGATTTATGTATAGATTCATGACTAGCAAAAGGCTAAGGAAGGGACCTGAGTTCCTGTTGAACATCAAGCAAACCAAGGAGGAGACCCTCAGAGCTTACATCGCGCGCTTCAATGCCAAACTGACTGAAGTCACAAATTGCAGTCAGGGCTTCCTAGTAGCCGCTCTGACCGCTGGCCTTGCTCAGGGAGGCTTCAGAGATTCCCTGACAAAAAGTCCCCCAACCGACATGGCGGCTCTTATGGACCGAGCCAGGAAATACATCAACTTGGAGGAAGCAAAGAGTACCTCCCAAAAGATTAAAGAGCAAACCCAAAAGGATGACACAAAGAAAAACGGCTAGAAAAAGGACGACTAAAGGAAGGAGTCGAATACGGCCAAGAAAAGGGACAGAAGCCCTGAAAAGAGGGGGGTGCCCAGAACCCCACTCAATGCTTCCCCTAGGGGATTCGCCAGCTTCACTCCTTTGAACACCTCTCCGAATCAAATACTTTGACAAGTCTGATCTCGGGAGAATCCGAGGTGGCCAGAACCTCTGAGAGGGGATCCAAACCTCCGAGATCAGACCAAATACCGTGACTTCCACAAAGACCGTGGGCACACGACTAATACATGCCAGGCCCTCAGACACGAAATTGAGCATCTCATAAGGAGAGGTCGTTCGCAGGAATACATCAGACAAGACGGAGGGCAGAACCCTGGCAATGAAAGGCCCTAACAGGGGAGACCCGACCAAAAGCCTGAACAGAGACAGGAACAAGGACGGAACGAACCTCTTCAACAGAATAATGAGGTTATCTTTGTCCTCCATGCTGACATCTCGATGACAGGGACCTCTAACAGAGCACGAAAACGGTATGTTCGGGAGGCCAGAGCTGCTCCCACTATCCTACCAATCTCCCATATCGAGAAAAGGATGAAACCAGTGCCTGAAATCTACTTCATGGAGCAAGATCTTGCTGGGGTACACTGTCCTCATAGTGATGCCCTCGTTATCTCTATCAAAATTGCTAACTTCGAGATCCGAAGAGTTTCAGTGGACATTGGGAGCTCTGCAAACGTTTTATTCTACGAGCCCCTCAAACTGATGAATCTTAATCCCAGTAACGTCAAACCCACAGCCATGATCATGGCAGGATTTGATGGGAATCTCAACACTCCTCTAGGAATGATTGACCTCCCTACTACAGCAGGAGAAGGAAACAGGCAAAACACCACCATGATAGAGTACATGGTCTTGAACACCAATTCTCTTTACAATGTCATAATTGGGAGACCATGGCTGCACCAGATGGGAGCAGTCACTTCAATCCTCCACCAGTGCCTAAAGTACGTCCACAATCAAGCTGTCTGTTCTATTAGAGGGTGCCAACCGACCTCCAGGGAGTGTCATGCTCTCGCCCTCAAAGAAAAGGCTCCCAAATAGCAATTACAGCATGCCCGTGAGTACGTGGACCCAATCCATTCCCACCTTCACGAGGCAGAAGATTGCCCTTCCGGAATCGACGAGCCATTAAGCCCTAGAGGAAGGGACAGCAAGGCCAAGCGTATAGGGGAACTCATCAAAGTATTAGTCAGCTCGGCATCGCTAGGACGATATCTACAGATCGGTCCAGACCTAACATCTACCGAGCAGGATGAAATAATCAAGTTCCTAAAAAGCAACCTTTCCGTGCTTGCCTGGGAAACAAAGGATATGGAGGGAATAAACCCAGGTCTCACCACCCATAAACTGATGGTGGATCCAAACCACCCGTCAGTGAGACAGAAAAGGAGACCACTCGCTCCAGAACGCCACTGGGTCATCAATGAGGAGGTTCAAAGGCTGCTTGAGGCCAAGATGATACCAGAGGTATTCTACCTTGACTGGTTGGCCAATACCGTTCTGGTCAAGAAGAAAAATGGCAAGTGGAGAGTCTACATCTTCTACACAGACCTCAACAAAGCTTGTCCCAAGGATAGCTTCCCTCTACCGAGGATAGATCAGCTAGTCGATGCTATTGCAAGGCACGAACTCATGAGCTTCATGGATGCCTATTCAGGATATAACCAAATCCAGATGTACCCTCTAGATCAGGAGAAAACAGCATTCATAACCGAGCGAGGACTCTATTACTACAGAGTAATGTCATTTGGTCTAAAGAATGCTGGGGCCACATATCAACGTCTCGTCAATAAGATGTTCAGCCTTCTGCTGGGCAACACCATGGAAGTCTATATTGACGACATGCTGGTCAAAAGCTTACAAAATGGGAACCACCTTCAGCACTTAACTCAGACATTTGACATCTTGAAACAACATAAAATGAAACTGAATCCCTCAAAGTGTACGTTCAGAGTAACGAAAGAAAAGTTCTTGGAGTATATTGTTTCACAAAGAGGCATTGAGGCAGACCCCACTCAGATCAAGGCTCTGATTGAGCTGGAGTCACTAAAAACTAAGAAGGACATTCAGGCTCTGAATGGCAGAATTGCAGCCTTAAGCAGATTTATTTCCAAGTCCACTGACCGCTGTCTACCATTCTTCAAAGCCTTAAAAAGCAACAGGGCTCTACAGTGGACTGATGAGTGTGAGAAGGCCTTCCAAGAGCTGAAGGAATATCTAGCCTCGCCTAAACTCCTATCAAAACCAATCCATAGAGAAAAATTGCTTCTCTACCTTGCAATCTCTGAAAACGCTATCAATTTAGTACTTGTCAGGCAGCATAGGGGAGTTCAAAAGCCTATATTTTATGTCAGTAAAGCATTATTAGATATAGAAAACAGGTACCCTGAAATTGAAAAGCTGGCTCTTGCACTAATAATCTCAGCACGAAAGCTCAGACCCTACTTTCAAGCCCATCCTATCGAGATCCCCACTGCTTATCCTCTGAAATCCGTACTAAGGAAACCGGAGGTACCAGGGCGATTGGTCAAATGGTCGGTAGAACTGGGGGAATTCGTCATATCTTACGTCCCACAAATTTCTATCAAAGGTCAAGCCTTGGTCGATTTTGTCGCCGAATTCACCCCAACACTACAGAACAAGGCCCAGCTCCTTGAAAATTCAGAAACATGGCAGCTCTATACTGATGGATCTTCTACCGACCATGGTTCTGGTGTAGGCCTGGTATTACAATCACCTGATGGACTCGTAGCAGAAAGGGCAGTTAGCCTAGGGTTCAAAGCTTCCAACAATAAAGCAGAATACGAAGCCCTTGTCCTGGGAATGAAGCTGGCTCTGGAATGTGAGGCTCAGAACCTCGAAGTTTTCTCTGATTACCAACTGGTGGTAAGCCAAGTCCTCGGAGAATTTGCCGTTAAAGACGACCGGATGCTTCGATATTCAGAACTCGTCAACTCACTGAAACAATTTTTCCAAACATTCTCCATCCAAAAAATAGAAAGAGGCCAGAACTGCAGAGTTGGCGCTTTGGCAAACATGGCATCTCGTCTAGACTTAACAGATGATTCTATGATAAAAACCTCCCATCAGCCAAAAACAAGCATTGAGGAAGTCCAAGTCGCCCAAATTACCGAACAGCCTCAAAACTAGATGACCCCCATCTTCTAGTACTTAGAAGAAGGACTCCTCCCTGAGGACAAGAACAAAGCCAAACGAATCCGAATTAAGGCGGCTCAATATCTGATCTTAAACGACAGGCTTTATAGAAGGTCATACTCTCAACCTCTGCTGAGGTGTCTTGTTCTAGAAGAATCTCAGTATGTCCTAGCGGAAATACAAGAGGGAATCTGCGAAAATCATAATGGGGGTAGAACCATAGCCCACCGAGCTCTGACACAAGGCTACTACTAGCCTGGCATGTTGAAGTAGGCTAAGGATTACGTCTGAAAGTGTGATAAATGCCAAAGGTTTGCTCCCTACCAGCACCATCCCCACCACGAGCTCATTCCTATTGCCACTCCATGGCCCTTTGTTCAGTGGGGAATGGATATCGTAGGCCCATTACCTAAGGCCACACCGAACAGGAAATATCTTCTGGTGGCCATTAACTATTTCTCCAAATGGGCAGAAGCAGAGCCTCTAACACGAATTACTGAGAAGGAAGTCAAGAGCTTTGTTTGGAAAAGCATCGTCTGCAAGTTCGGCATACCGCGTGTAATCATCTCAGACAATAGTACACAATTTACTGGCAAAGCCTTCAAGAAGTTCTGCCAAGATTTGGGTATCAATCAACATTTCTCCTCTCCCGGTCATCCCCAAGCTAATGGGCAAGCAGAAGTCACCAATCGGAAAATCCTTGATGCCCTTAAGAAGAGGTTGGAAGAAGCCAAGAGAAGATGGGTCGAAGAACTCCCTGGTGTGCTTTGGGCCTATAGAACAACTAGAAGAACTCCAACCTCCGAAACTCCCTTTTCACTTGCTTACGGAACTGAGGAAGTTATTCTAGTAAAGATCGGTATGCCAACCTTAAGGGCTGAAGCTTTCAACCAAGAATCTAACCATCAAAAGCTGGCAGAAAATTTAGACTTACTTGAGGAAAAGAGGAATCAAGCCAGAATCAGGATGGAGGCGTACCAACAAAAGATGGCTAACAACTCCAAATTGGGGCTCAAGCCTGTCAGCTTTTAAGTTGGAGACCTCGTTTTAAGAAGGGTTTTTCCAAACACCAAAGATCCCGTAATGAAAAAATTGTCACCCAATTGGGAAGGCCCCTACAAGTTGACAAAAATTGTTAGGCCTACCACTTACTGGTTGGAAGACATTAATAGGAAACTTGTTCCCAGACCTTGGAACATAGAACATTTGCGGAAGTATTATCAATAAAGAATTTTTTTCCTTTGAAAGACCCTTTGAAGTACTCCCATCAAATGTACAGACCTTATGGTCTGGTCCATCAAATGTACAGACTTCTGGTCTGGTCCATCAAATGTACAGACCTCATGGTCTGGTCCATCAAATGTACAGACTTCTGGTCTGGTCCATCAAATGTACAGACCTTATGGTCCGATCCATCAAATGTACAGACCTCATGGTCCAGTCCATCAAATGTACAGACTTCATGGTCTGGTCCATCATATGTACAGACTTCTGGTCTGGTCCATCAAATGTACAGACTTCTAGTCTTGTCCATCAAATGTACAGACATCATGGTCTGGTCCATCAAATGTATAGACTTCTAGTCTGATCCATCAAATGTAAAGACTTTTAGTCTGGTCCATCAAATGTACAGACCTTCGGTCTGGTCCGCCAAATGTATAGACCTTCGAAGTCTAGTCCAAAACAAAAATATGATTTACTCAATTAATCTCTGAATAATCTCAATCTAATTATTTACACAAGTCTCCGGGCTCAGCAGGCATAATTATTTGCTCAAATTATTGTAGGTTACTACACTCGAAAAGACTACTTTACAGAGCTGATCTAAATAGAGTATGAACAACTCGGATCTCATCAAGGACAAACTCACGCACTACCGTGCAGCCATAACTTGATATATCCCCAAGAGAACCTAGCTCGCAGAAGTCGCCGGGTATTTCAATTTGGAAGAGGCACAAATATTGTGAAAATCTGTCTATATTGACAGAAACCAGTTGGCAACAATGCTTGGAAGAATGTGCTAACTCGAAAAGAACACAGTTTATTGAAAGATGAGGAACTTAGTTTTATTGATAATCCATGAAAAAGTTACAATCAACAGAGATACAAACTACGAGTCTAAAGCTACAACAATTTCGGACAAGGCGTATTCCGGTTTTCATGCCATCATGGCCTTCTTCCTCTAGCTCCTCTAAAGTCAAGGGTTCAGGGTCCCAAGGCACCATTACCACTGCCACCAATTCCCATTTGAAAGGAAGGAACCCTGAACCCCAATCTGCATCACCACCTAGCACCAATACTGAAGGATGACTCTGAGACTCACGACACCTCCATTCTCCGCCTTCACTTTCTTCAAATTCAGTATGGCACTGTGGCCGGCTTGTGCAAGGGTCTCTGCCCAAGGAAGAAGGGGAGGAGGCATCTCCCCATCATCTTCATCATCAACGCTCCAAGCTCCGGTTGAATCAAGGAAGGCCCTCTTCCATAAGGGGAAATCCCTATCGGATGCTAAGATGGATGAAGAGATCTTCATATCCTTTAGTCTTTCCATAAGAACCAAGGTAAAAGGGTGGGCTGCCTTTAGCCACAACTTGATCACACCCAACTCAGGCTGGGGATCGTTAATCACCCCCGGACGATAGAAGCTTCTATAAAAACTCAAATCCCCTTGATAGGGAAGCATCATGAAAACAGACAATAAGAAGAGTGGGCGTGTAAGCTCCCCTTCTCTCCCCTATATATTGATCCTTGAAGACAAAGAGTCGTTTATCCAAACCGTCGCAATGATTTGGGTGGCCTCAAAAGCCCCAAACGAAGGGTGCGTAATAAATGATGTAATAAACCGTCATCTTGTAACAATAAAAAAGACAGAACACTTAATCTTCTTGAGCCTATAGCCTAAGTTATGCACTGAAGCTCTAACTAAGGCTTGGGGGGGGGGGAGTAGCTGATATACCACAAAATAACAAACCAACCCTTAGGCGACACGTATGTCCAATAAATCAATTAAAGGCTCGGACATCCAGAGCATTCCGAGCATTCAGAGCAGACCTACGAAACTTAAAGGGGCCAAGCTCACGCCCACAGAGCAGAACTACATTCTCACGAAAGCTTACATGTCCGAGCACGGACCTCCAGAACACTCTCCGCTATTCAGAGCTCATCACCGCCTTAGTATCTGCTGAGCAAAGAATAAAGAAACAGTCTTCTACAAGGAAACTGCCACACATGGTTATTTCTATTTCGATACAAAGTCCAACATGGAAATTACTATCTCCGATGATCAAATCCCTAATTTCATGGCTCCAAAACCTAATCAACTTAGGAAAGCCACCACCTATATATTAAACCCTAGAGGTACGCTTTATTTTTCATGCTCATTCTTTGGCTTACATTACAGTCTTTTCAATTCAGTTTATTGACTCAAGCATCAGAGCAGCTACCACCGGAGCCAATCCGGTGGTCCTCTAATCATCTTTTTGAGTGTTCTTCAGGTCGTAGAAGGTCAAAGTCGGCTACAGCCAAAAAGTGCAGCATCACTAATATACGTAATATACATAATATATCCAAACTAATCTATAGCATATTAATATATGTAATATATATAAGTATATATATACACATATATAAAAGCATCGTCACAATAATCGATTCTAATAGTATCCTTCGAATTTGACGACACCATTGTTTGCAATTCGTATAATCCAAGTCGACAACAATGGTATAAACACCAAAACTAAACAAAACCTACCTTATTCATGAGTTTCAAGGATTGAAATATCAATTCAATAGAAACCAATTTGACGACACAATTTGCAGATGATATAAACACCATTTTTTGAAATCCAAAAACTTTCCCTTATCGGTTTGTTTCACAAGGAGAGCCCCCAAGTCTTTTAACTCCGATAACCCAATTAGAGATCAATTGAAGAAGGCCTAGCTTGGAGGCCAATTGCAATTCAAAAAAACAAAACTTTTCCCTACTGATTTTGGAGATCTAATCCGGGATGGTGTTGTTGGTGGTGTTTCGTCTGAAACTACCGACACTATACTAATAACATATAAGTGTAGAATTCAAGTGCTCTCAAATGGTGGTTAAGCTTATTTAGAGGCAAAATGGGTAAACTTGATTCAAAGGCTCATAATGATTCTTACAATTGGAGGACTAGGATAAAGTCTTTGAATGATAATTACCATAAATTTAAAAATAAATAAAATATAATAATTATCCTAATTTATAAATAAAATAAAAATGACCCAATGAAATGCATGTCTATAAAGATAAACCAATTAGAATTATAAAAAACCAAAGTTTTAACCTAATGAAACTCTAAAAAGCTAGATAATCGAGGAGATGTCCTAGCTATTGAATATATTTATATAACTCTTGAAATAAAATGAAATATAAAATTGTGACTAATGTGGGCGAATCATAAGATTGTCTACGATCCATGATTCAATCACAATGCTTCTAACATTTAATGGTCTAATGAAAATTTTAAATAAAGTGGTCCAATCATATGATTGTCTACAAGTCATGGACCAATCACAACTAAGATGATACCAAATTAACTAATGAGATACAAAATAAATCTCATTTAACCTAAAATAAAAGTGATAAGTCCTAAAATAAAAATGATAAACCTAAGATAATTATCACTCAAGATTACTTGAACACCCTCAATTAGGTGAGAAATTGCTAGATTATTCCTTGAGGCATGGAAATAACCAAATTACTCTCAAGGCATTAAAAAATTTCCAAATTACCCTTAAGGACTTAAATTACTAATTTGTATAAAAATTATGAAAATTTCCATTTTTATCGACGAAAAAAGAAATTTATTGATGTAATCAAAGAGATAGAAGATAATTACACCAAAAAGGTTAAGTGAAAAAGTATCTGTCACGCCCCGAATTCTTGCGAACCCGAGGCGCGAGTAACGAAACCAAAAGAAAATAAAATAAAGGATAATCTAACAGATTCAACCCAAACTTACATTCATTTCCTTCAATGTACATCCATGTAAAGCACAGTCAATAAAAACTTTCAACATGTCATTCGGGCTTAAGCCCTTAATCACAAAATATGCCCCCACGGCCAAATATCCTCCTAAGCTCATATCTCCTCCACTCTACAAGACTTCTTTAAGTCTCAAGTGCCGGGAACATCATCTGTAATGTGTTATCCCACGAATGGGTCAGCTCAACTGCTGGTATAATATAATGCTAATGCAAGGAACAAAATTAAGGGCGTGGCATGTGCAAGTGTACATTTATATCTACATGTCATTCAATATCAGCATACAATGTACTAGCAATAATCTATATGCCATCCAACTCATGAACATAATCTAAGGCGTGGCGTGTGCAAGTGTGCATTTATTTCTACATGCCTTTCTTATCATCATGCCATGTACTGATTTTATCCATAAAGCATCCATGCAATTTCTATACCACACCCATGAATTCATTAATACGATGTAATGAAAATGTGCATGACATATCTACACAACTCTACACCACACCCATGTCAACTCCATGCCACACCCATGTCAACTCTATGCCATGTCCATGTCTCGTTTTCAGAACACATCTGATGGAACCTGAGTACCAATATAATGTCTCATTTTCGGAACACATCCGATGGAAGCTGAGTACCATGTCTCGTTTTCGGAACACATCCGATGGAAGCTGAGTACCATGTATGACTCACTTTACGGACCTTCCCCGATGGCCTGAGTAACCACGTATGCACAGCACCAAATGCTCAACCCACATTATGCTTTCAATGAATCACACCATGCCAATATGCTTTGATTCCACCATGTAATAACACAATCTCTGATAAGCAATTTACCAATACATGGAGCATGCTTTTAAGCAATGTATTCCACTTAAAGCAATCACAGCATCTGAATAACAAAACCTCTTCCACATGAATGTATGCAATAAAAAAAATCACATAAACGCGTATTCAAGTCACATATTCACCATCTTAACAACTCATCAAGAACATAAACCATGCACCACACCAACGCATAAAATAAATCATATATCTATGGAGCAGCAAGAAACCCATAAGCAATGTAAACAATCAACTCAAGGTTCTTTTTAAAGAAACATTCCTTATGTGATTTTCTAACATCAAACAGGTAAATATATGATTCATTCAATCAACATGCAAATCATTCCTAAACTTAATTATATTCCTTACTTAGCACAATATATCATATCTGATGGGTCGATCTCAACCCGAAAAAGCGTACTCGTAGTGTAGCGGAACTAGTAGTAAGAATGCAGAAGGTCAGACCACCTTCTCCTTGCCTTTCGGTGTCCCTAAAACCATAAAAATGTAACTCAGTTCATTTGTTACTTGAATTATACTATTCATCAAATTTTATGTCTTTATTTTATGAGTTTTTATTTTGTCAAATTAAACTCTACTGTTGAGTCCAAAATGTCGAAGAAAATAGGTTTAGGCTTTCATGGAATTCAATTCGGACATCCGAGCTAAAAAGGGTAAAACGGTCATTTTGTACTTTTATGGGTCCTCACATCTTGAGACCTTTTTTTGCAAATTAGAATCCATGGTTGAGTCCAGAATGGTTGAGATAATAAAATTTCACTATTTGTTTACTTAAATCTGAGTTCGTTTGAATGCACTTTAACTCAGGGGCATTTTGGTAATTTTTTCATGTTCCTACGGGTATTTTATTTTTTGGGACCTCATCTCGCGTTACAGACCTCACCGTTGGCCTCAGGGGGTCCAAGATAGTTAGAATACATATATGACTTGTCTAAATTGAGTTCCGAGCCATTTCGGGGTATTTAATTTAATTAATTAAATAGAATAAAGTGTAATATATATATATATATATATATATATATTAGTTGCATATTGTGACAGGTGAGAAATGGGTGGCACGTTGGCAGCGTGCCACCTCCCCATGTCACACGTCCCTAGTTTGATCCTCCATGGCAACATTCTGTGTAATCCCCTTCCCCCTTTTTCATTTTTTTTTTTTTTTCACACTTGGGCCCAACCCAAGAGGTCCAATGGCCCTTAAGTAAAAACAGGCCCAAAACCCCTTTTAAAACAAACGGCCCAAACCCCTTTAAAACCAAACAGGGCCAACGCCTCAGCCCAATCGCCTCTTCGGTTTTTCGATGGAGGTCTCTAGGGTTTCGTCGCCATCTCCGACGACAGTGACCCAATTTCGATCGGTTTCAAGTGTTTTTCAAATACAGTTTTCTTCCATTTTTCTTATGGATCCCTCTCCCAATCTTAGTTTTTCATTTTAGTTACCAAAACCTCACGGATAGAAGGTCAAACTCGCCACGACCGACTTTCCGGCCGATTGTGTTTTCATGACTTTTGGCTCGGTTTTCAACTGGTTTCACTCTTATTTCATTCCAATGGATTTCTGCACCATCTATGAATGTTTCTCCATCATTTAAATAAGATTTTAATCATAAAACTAAAGTAAACCGAATTATCCTATGGGACCTGCAACTCTTGTTTTCCAACCCAATTTTAGATCATTTTCATTACTTCTTTTTGCAAAGTTTTTTTATTTTTCATGCTATTTTAGGCACACTAACTAAACCTAGCATTCAGGCAAAAAATTCACAAAACAGAAAACTAAACCACTTACTAACTTCTTGGGTTTTCTGGCACAATTGCCCTTCT
The DNA here is from genome assembly GCA_008638375.1 of Nyssa sinensis. Classification (NCBI taxonomy): domain Eukaryota; kingdom Viridiplantae; phylum Streptophyta; class Magnoliopsida; order Cornales; family Nyssaceae; genus Nyssa; species Nyssa sinensis. The sequence continues at coordinate 56,492,098 of CM018031.1, read as the reverse complement.
CTCTCCTATTCCAACTTCTAGTTCTTCCCAACCATACAGCTTCCATCAAAGGATTCCTTCTCTCTGTTCCCCTTCTTGTTCCCCTTCTAACTCACGTACCCACACACATATGCATATACATATATCACACTCTCTCTCCATCTTTTTCTCTCTACACGATCTGTCTGCACACATACAGAACACACTTACACACCTAACTCACCCATTCCCTTACACACCACTGTGCCCACCATGCCTCTTTGAGTGAGGCATACTCAATCACACACACACATGCGGCACACACACTGTACACCCATATCTGCTGCTTTCATATATATATATATATATATATTTAAATACATGCATATATATATATATAACACGTAACATTATATACATATATATACATATACATATAATAAATACATAATACACATTCCATACTTAGACACATATTTAAATAAATAATAATAATAAAAAAATTACTTCAAAAATTCAGATCCTTACAGTATCATTGTTTACAAGCCTCATCCTAAGTAGGTTGGCACAAAAGCTTGAAACTAATCACATACTAGCACAAAACCAAGCAAAGATGATAGAACGAAAATAAAGAAAAAGAAATAACTGAGAAAGCAATCACCTAAGTGTTCAAGGGAAAGAAAACTAATCATTTATTAGCTTAGCCATAACCATGCTAAAGAAATCAATAAGTACCGCTCACCAAAGCTTGAGGAAAAAAGGCCCAACCATTCCCAAGCATTTTGCAAAGCAACAAGAGCAGACCCAAAAACTAAACCAAAAGTAGAGCACCCGGGAAATCAAAAACCTTTACCAATATCATGAATAATCTCAATATAAATTCTATTGCTAGAGAAGCTTGGCCAACAAAAGAGCTACCCATCAGTGGGCACATGACAAACAACAAAAGATTAACTACTACAATTTGATTAAATCGAATCCATTACTTGACTTCACTTGAGCATAAGTTATTCTATGAAAGTAGTTATGGTTGAGGAGAACAAAAGTGCAACCATCAATAGCATAACTACATGTCATTTGAGGCATTTCATGTACAAGACCATCCAACATAGCCACTATTTGCAACACAACGGGGCTGTTAGAAAAGCTTGAACTGCAGCAAGCTACTATTAGTAAGGCACCAAGAATCTACCAACCATCACAATAAGGCAACTGAAAATGAGTAGAAAATCACCCAACCTTCATCAGAATCAAGGTTAGTGACTATTAATGATATGATGAGTATGGAAGATCAATCATTTATAGAATAATCTATTTTCCCAACTTGAATTTAACCCAAAAACCCACCTTGATTTTTACCGATTCCTTTAGCTTCTCCCAACCCACTACTTGATTGAAGAGACACTTATTTCTTTGGTTCCAAATAGCCCACATAATTAGAAACGGTATGGCCTCCCAAATTGCTTTCTTAAAGCTTTTCAAATTTGAAACTTTGCCACTATACAAGGAGATTCTTGATGGAATTTGGGGCAGCCCAATAAAGATCCCACCAATTAATGCAATTAGTCCATATTTGCCAAACTTCCATACATTGAAGCAATACGTGATCTGAGGATTCAATTTCCTGGCCACAAATAAAAAAAATCCATAAGCTTGTCGATTCCTTCGTGAGAATGCCCAGCTTTATAAGGTATTTTACAGATTTAATTCTGTTATTCCAAGTCAACCAACCAAAAATTAAACCCGATGAGGTGACACATTGTCCCATAAGAGTTTCGAGACCTCAACCCTAGGCCCAAGAGAAGATTCAAACCATCGGTATAATGTACTAGTTGAAAACTGACCAAAATTATGGATTTCCCAGATTATTCTGTCATGTGAAGGGTTAAGAGAAACCGAACCATTTTGCAATAAAGAGGGGAGCCTAGATAACACCTCATCTTCCCAAGTGAACAAAACTCTGTGAAACATAAAATCCCAAACACCCAAGCTATCTCTTGAGGTGATAAAATAAGCCAATCTTTCATTCTTCAGAGTTGATATTGAACAACTAGGGGGAAAGATTCATTACAGACTTATCACCAACACATTTGTCCTTCCAAAAGGAAATTCTCAAGCCATTCCCAACCACTAAAGATACATTTTCAAGGAAATATCGAGAGATGATTGGATTTCTTGATTCGATAAAAAGAATATCAGTCCAAATTCTGGATAGGATAGAATCTGAAGTGATCTTTGGCAACCAAGCACTCCCTTCAAGGTGATAAATACTCTTTAAAATTATTCTCCATGAAGAGTTTGTCTTTTAACCGAATCTCTAGAATCATTTCAAGAGGAGCTAGTCATTAAAAACTTTGATTTTTCTAATGCCCAATCCACCAACGTCCTTTCCCATTTTAACCTCATCCCACTTTTTCAAGTGGAGCTTTCCATAGAAAACTTGATTAAATCTTGTCAATTAGCTTTGCCACTGATTCAGACATCTTGAAAATAGACAAATAGTACACTGGTAAGTTCTGGAAAATAGATTTGATAAGAGAGATTCTACCTCCAGAGGACAAATATTTCTTCTTCCAAGTGGAGAACTTTCTTTTGAATATGTATATAATTGGAACCCATGTATTTTTTAGTCTAGGATTAGCACTAAGAGGAAAGCCAAGATACTTTAATAGGCAACTCCTTCTATTTGCATCTTAAACCCTTGACCACATCACACATAAACTCTTGGGAAATAGCCACTCCACAAATTAAGCTTTTATGAAAATTAATTTTATACCTCGATAAAACTTTAAACGATCTCAAAATTCTTCTATTATTGAGAATTTTTGGCTAGTCAGGCTAAAAAAAATAATGTATCATCTGCGAATTGTAAATGGCTGATAGTAACTTGTTTCTTGCCTACTACAACGCCTTTAATTAATCCTAATTCGTTGGCTCTTTTGAACTGGACATTGAGCCCTTCGCCAACAATGTTGAAAAGAAAAAGGGGCAAAGGTTTCGCCCTACCTCAAACTTCTCCCTATTCCAAATTTAGAAGAAGAGGAACCATTCACAAGAATGGATATCTTGGGAGAATAAATGCATTCTTTGATCCAATTCAACTATTTGGAGCCAAAACCAAAGCTATCCATCATGTTAAGGAGAATAAAAATCGATCAATCCTACTCCATATATTTTTCCTCATGACACTTGAACCAAGTATATATAGGGCCCAACACAGGTAGATCAGAAAGCTCCATCAAGTCTACAAATTCATTGAGATCTCGCATACCTCAATTCATTCTCATACAACCCTTCCTCTCACCAATTTTTCTTATCCCATTAAAATCACCACCAATACACCACGAGTTAACATAGGAAGATTTGAGCTTGACCAAGGAATTCCACAAGATTTTCCTATCACCATCCACATTAGAGGCATAAATATTAACAATAGTGCAAGAGAATTGAGAGAGCACATACTTAAGATGAGAATGAAGTATTTGTTACCACAACAACTATCAATTAAAAAGATGGTTGGCTTCCAAATACACACTATTCCACCAGAATTTTTGATGGAGTCGACAATTAGAAAATCAAAATCAAACCATGACCAAATAGATTGAATAAACTAATTATTGTATTAATTTTTTAAGCTCTTGCAGAAGTAGAAAATCAACTTATTTTTCTTGGATTAGACTTTTCATTCTTCTTCTTTTTTCTGGCTTACCTAGCCCCTTAAGATTCCAAGATAAACCCAGGAGTAGAAAACTCACGAAGGTGGAAACCCACATACCTAACTACTTGGTTCCCATCCAACGCTTCAAATTCTACAAGTTTGCTAATGACATTCGTGATCTTTATTTCTATACTCTAAACCGAGAAGTTTTCCAAGCTCCCATGTGGTTTAAGCTTCATCCAAAAAATAATTTCTTCTTTTGGCGCTTGTGTTTGAAGATATTGATAGCGATATAGTCATAGTAGTAGGCTCTAAAGCACAACATTCTTTTTCTTTTTTGGTCTAAGCCTTGCAAAGTGGACACCAGTAATGGTGCCATCTGAGATTGTGTGTTGCCTACTTGCTTTCCTTGGCTGAGAGCACTCTACCACACCACTGATTGGTAAAGTTCAGATGTTAATAATGATAAAGATATATTATGTGGTTGAGATTTTATCACATGAGAGGAACATGCGAAAAGGTGAGCATCAACATTGGAGATGTCTTCAATGGGCCTTCTACTTGTTTCAATAAGGGCTTCACTTTTGGGCTCATTTAGGGTGGGCTTGGGTCCAATATTGATATTGTTCATATCACCAAAAAAGACTTCAAGATTGATGTTAGAGAAGCCATTAACGGATCCATTGAGGCTCATCGGGTCGACTAGAGGTGAGACAACATTAAAGTTTGAATTTAAGTTATTTGCAAGTGTTAATATGTTATCAGGCGTCATGCATGCTCCTACTACAACAATAGTTCCCATGTAGCTCGGCGTTTCCTCTTCTGTGGGAATACAATTCAAATTAGAGTTGTTGTCTAACGTAGCTACCACATCAGCATAAGAATGGATCACTGATTGGTCCACACTATCTAAGTTATCCATGTCATCAGCCATGTCAGAGTTACTCTCATCACCATCATCGTCTTGCAACTCATACAAGACTTCTAAATGACACGGGGCTTTACAATTTGCTCCTCCATGACCCAAACTTAAAAGAGCTTTCCCTTGCATTCTAGTTGGATAACTTGATTGACAGGTTGAAGACATTTTGTAATAACATGTACTTTACCACAAATGAAGGATTCCATGTTGTAGGTAGCATTATCTAAAGTGATAACATCTCCCCAAAGTCTACCAATTTTGAGGAATGTATCTATATTCCATAAATTTAGTGGGATGCCAAAGCAACACAGTCATACCGAGCATGATGGAACCAAAATCGAGTCGTCCTGCCATTCTTGAATGTCCTCAAACCAGTTGACAACCAATCTATACCATTATTAAGATGGGTTTTCTTATCATCGTTTGAGGGGAAAAGTGAGAGCATCATTTTTACCACCACAAGGACAAATCTTAACACCAAAAATATCGTAGACTATAAAGGCTTCATGGAGATATTCGGCTAATCTAATGGAGTGAGGATGCATATTTGAGATTGCACTTTATAATAACCAACTGTTCCCAAACACCTTAACGCTAAGCGTGGTAGGTGGGTTACAATCTTTACTTCCTTCTCTAACAACCTCTGCAAAGGTTCAATGGGCATAATAAGGAGGAAAAGACAAGGTAGTATTGTCCAAGCTAGCGCCACCTTGATTCATAGAGACCCTTCCCCTCTGATCAGTAATCCTAATGTTGTTACGCTTCACAGGATGCTGGTTTTTATTTTTGATGTGGTATGCCTTTTTCACCGTAAGTATCTTATCATCGCACCACATGCCATTTGCTTTTTGGATTTCCATATTCACAACAATTTGGCAGTCATATCTAACAAAAATAAATCTTGATGTGGTTCTGGCCCTTTTTTTTTTTTTTTAGATGAAGGCATCTCTAACGATCCTAAAGTTTGTGAAGAGCTTATACAGCCCCTTAGAATCCATAGACTCCGGAATGTTGTCCACAAAATGGTAATAAGACACTAAACTTACCATTTCCAAATCTTTGCTACTTATGGATTACGAGACTCCATCCAACATCATTAGTCGCCTGGTTGCTTTTCCTTTGCTTAACGAACATTGTTTTAGTTCTACCACTGGTTAGAACAGTGCCCCTTGATTTCTAAATGCCTTTAAATGATTAAAATAACCTCTTATGGGTAAAATCATGCCAAAATTACTAAATTGCCCTCAAAAGGATAATATGGTGTCAAAATTATCAAACTACCCCTAAAGAGTGGGTAATCTCTATAATTTACCAAAGTACCCCCCTAAACATTAAAAATTACTAGAATGCCCTCAAGACTTGGAGAATTACCAAAATGTCCTTGCAATCAAGAATGTGCAAAATTACAAAAATATCCTTCTTTTTGGACCAAATGTGTAAAAATTACTAAAATAATCCTACGTGGGAAATATTGTAACAACCTCCCCAAAAATGAACTAGTCTTAATCAAAGAATTTCTCAAAATATGCTACAACAATGACAAAAATGCCTCTCGAAACTGTGGAATCAAATAGGTACATTATTAAAAACTAGTAATTTACTCTCATACAATCAAAGGTCACAAAATAGACCATCTACAGAATGTTTACTGACTCAACAGAAAATTTGGGGGCGAGCAGGAATAATTTGATTAGGTACTAGTGGATGTTTATTTGATGCTGATTGGTTATCTTTTGACGCGTCATCAAATTGAGTTTGCAATAGGGGTACTGATTGATGCATGTAACATTGCTTGAAGTGTATAGGATCTACTGATATTTGGTGGCTGCCTTGGCCTTGCTTCAGTTGGGGTTTACTGTCGGAAATAATATGGCTGTTGAACTTGGTGTAACATTATATGAATATAGGAACGAGTGTTTTTTTTTCAATATGTTCTGTCTTGGGTTTCCTGTACTAAGCTGTTAGCTTGCCAACTTTATTATCTTTGGGGCTGCTTGTTTTATTTTTATCTTGTTAATGTATTGTAATCCCGACTATTACTCTTACATCATTAAAATTTTACTCTTTGCTGATCAAAAATAAAAAGGGCTCTATTTTCTCGAATCCCATTCAACACCTCATAAGATCTTTTTGCACATATGAACTTTCATTTAGTTTGGCTCTTAGTTCATCTTTAAACCACTTTCATACATTACCTCTATTCATATCCTGTCTAACAACATATTCATTGCTACCTTCATGGCCAACCAATAACATGGGGTAGAGGATCTACATACCCTTTAACCGTTTATTCTCTTCTAAATCCATATCAGATGGTTCCTGCTCACATTTATCCCACAAAGTCATGAATCATCTGACCACCAAAATGCTGCCTGAGCTGATGCTCTTGTTGCAATTGTTGTTGCTGTTGTGCACTCTCTGCACTTTGCCTCAGACCCAATGTGAGTGACACTGCTCCAAGTCCCCCAATCTCAAGTCCACTTCGATGATATGGCACAAAACCCACCAATGACCCATCCATGCTGGCTGGAATTTGACACTCCACTCTTGACCGCTTCTCCTGATTCCAATGTTGTCCGCTATGTCCATCTCCCATGACCTGCTAAGGAGCCAATCCCTGAGCACTCCACTTGTTTATTTGACATTGCGTTTATGCTAAGCCTATTTGTCGGTTGATTGTCATTTGGCCAGCTGCCTCCTTCAGTGGTGGATTTTCCATTGCTTTTGCCCTTGATTCGAGTTTGTTTCTGCCAAACCTTTGGTTTCAAGCATGTGTATTTCTTCGACCATGGGTTTCCACACCCGCACACGAGCATTAATAAACCAATTTGATACCTAAATTAACAGGGCAAATTCAATCACCAGAATAGCATAATGAATATGGTCCTGTAGTGGCACAATGCATGGTGCATCCATTGGCTGTATCAATGCATTAGAATAGGACCCCAGACAGATCAAATTTTATACGACTTCAATTTTTCCGGTATCATATTAATCGTTTATATCCTCAAAAATAAGACAGGAAAGACTCCAGAAAGCAGATTAAAGGAGGAAATGTGTTACTGTATTACTTGGCCCACATGTTAGACCACCCAACTTAATTAACAAAAGCTCATGCATAGTAATAAAAAAAGTGCTGATCCTACCTGATTTCGAGATAAGCCTGTCTGACCGGCCAACATATGCTTGTCTGTATCTGTGGGATACCTACATCAACAAATGATTTAGATCAATTATGTGTTTATGTATGTGTGTGTGTGTAGAGAGAGAGAGAGAGAGAGAGAGAGAGAGAGAGAGAGAGAGAGAGACTCACGGGTGAAGGAAATGATCAAACAGCCAAGCTCTAAGAATAGCCACAGAACGTTCTGGTAGGCCTCTCTGGGGCCTCCAGACATGTTGTTGGGGTTCAAAGAAGCCCAAATTGTCACCACCAGATTTGAGCTTTTGAGAGCTATGATCAATAAATTTTAGCTTTGATGTACTAGTATCCCCTTTACTGCAGCTTGTACCAGTGGTGGGAGATGATAAGTCCTCCCCCAAGGCTTTCCTTGTGTGCCTGATCTGGTCCGAGATGGCATTCTTTAGGCACCGAAAGTGCCTTGAGACCGTCTTGAGAGCCAATGAAATGTAAGGGGTGGCTGCCCTAAGACCTGCCACTGATTCAAACGATGAAACCACCATTTGCATCTGCTGGTGGTACTGTTTGTATCTTCTGCAAACCTTCCAATAGCAAAGCACAATAAAAAGGCACAAAACGGGGAGTCACCAAACCAAATTCATATGCAAAAACCATATTTTTTGAAAGGTAGAAGTGATGGAAAATTTCAGTTACAATGAGTTAGAACACTAAATTGTTTTTATGGCTTTACTCTTTCAAAACATTAACATGTAGCTAATATATTCCATGCTTTACCATTCAAAATGCTTAACAAACAACTAATTTCAAGACATAGAATAAGTTGTTCAAACCATAGCAACAATTAGTGGCTGAACTCTAGTATTTTATTTTTGTTCATCATTGAAGGCACTTAGGCAAAATAAGGAAAATCAACAACAACATAGGCTGGCAAGTTAAAATTTTGTAAAGTGGTGTCGGCAAAATTGGAAACACACGAGACTATTTTTTTCACCCTATAATGGTCCCTTCACCAATTGCAATAATTTAATGGGTTTTGCTTTAATAAAGTGATTGGAAGAGAAGTGGTGGGTACTGTTAATCAAAATCAGATTGTCATGGTGGTAGTTAGATATGGGATAAGCTCCTTGTTATTTGTTTATTGCTAATTACTGGGGCATGAGGGCCAAAGTTGCATGCAAAAATTCCAATTACAGTGACATGTCTACATGACAAAAAAGTGGGGCATCAACAGTTCACTTTTATCACTCCATGAAAAATCACCCCAACTCCAAAGTTACTTATTTTCCCTTCTTTTACTTTTAGATCTGTCAAGTCAGTTACAAATTAGCACAAGGAAAGATATAAAATTGAAAATTTCAGCTGTTAGCCTCTCTAGAGGTGTGAAAGGAAGATCGTGGAACATTTTATTGCCACCAAAATCATATTGTAATTGAAGAGAGAGAGAGAGAGAGAGAGAGAGTAATAATCTTTGGGTAATTAAAAGGCACTTGGATGCCATATGAGTTGCATAGAAGTTGGCTTCAACATGTCAACTGGTGAATGAATGAAACCTTACAACAGAAGATAAATTAATTAAATCTTGAAGGCTTTTCCTCTGCCAGAAAAAATGCACAAAATAATGAGAAAAAGGAAAAAAGGGTAAAAAGCACCCTAAGATGTGATAAAGTGACCTCAATTATCTCTATAATATTAGATGAAGAAACCAGTAAAAGCAATGCAATTACTCGATTCCAGGATTTGGAATGCAACATTTTTTTGGTGAGTAGCCTGCAACATACATCAGATGCATCACCTCAACTCAAGGGAGGATATATGATTTGAATACTAATAGGGGACTGTCAAAGTAGTCAAATTTCTGGATTCGAGTAAGTGACCCAGATAAAAAAAAAAAAAAAAAAACTTTGAGCTGTCATTGCCTTAAGGGAGACAATCAAGGCTACTTTAAGTAAGAGGATAACTATGGTAACGGAATTTGAGAGCAAAAAGAATTTTGGAAACCTGTGTTCCAATTTGAAATGACCCTAAAGAAAGACAAGATCTCAAAATTCTTAAATTTGACCAAATTACCAAACCAACTGGAAAGCACGGTAACCACAAAACTTAAGTTATAATGTTAATGAATTATGTAATCAGAGATCATGCTTTATTTATTTAATTTTGCCAGCAGTTACTCTTAAGCAAGTGAAGGATGCACACACACAAAAAGCATGATAACCAAAAGTAGGAAACCACATTCTATCAGTTAAATTAGAATTGTCTTGGGATTGAATATCCCCATAGAGCCAAGGGCAAGTGAACTCGTAACAGGGCCTGTGTAACAAGACATTGATAATAATCCCATTCATATAATATGTTTAATGCACACTACTTTGTTCGCCTACATCTCACGTATAAAACCAAGAAAGCTTTATATTAGGCACCAAGACACTCTAAAATCACATTTAGTAACTTATCTATGCATTCAAACAATTGGATCTACACATCAAAAAGCATCAAAGGGACAAGAAGATTAGTCATCCCACGTAGTAGTAAACTTTCTGCAGTGGAAATAAGAAATTTCAGTAACATCTCAGCTTTAAGGCACAGAGGCTACTTCAATTTCATATTTTAGGCTCAATATCTAGCATCAAATATCATGTTAATTTCATCAATCTAGGAACTAAGAATCTCTTTCTTAATTTAGTAATTTAGCATGGCCAGTTGAAAGCCCAGAAAAGAAAAGAAGCTCATTAGGCAGATAGTGAGTACTGATTTAGGCCAACAACATAAACACAAAAGGACTCAAATAATTGAGTTTCCATTGGAAATAAATGTACTAAGTAAAAAAAAATTGCAAAAGAGAAATTACATTTACCACTTATATTGCACATTTCTATTTCATGAAATCGTAAAGTTTTGGAATATAAGTGCCTTATGACAAAGTTACATATGTAAGTAATCCACATGGGTTGCTACATTAAGGCATATATTATATATACTAGATTCTTTAAGTACATCTACGATCCTCAAATGTAAGGGTGTCAATTTTTAACACGAGACGACAACACGACACGAAGTTAACGGGTTTGGGTTTAGCATAAATGGGTTTAGGTCATAAACGGGTTGACACGTATAACACAATTAATAAACAAATCGTGTTTGGGTTTTACTAGTGTCAAACCGTTTCACACGACTTAACACGTTTAATTATAAAAATATTATGAGTTAAGGTAATTCGTCTCACATCAAATATTTATCAAGGTTTTGAGATTTTTTATTCATAAAAGAGGTTTTTACTTTGATTTGGCCCATATCTAAAGTTACTAAACTTGAAAATTATCTATAATCTATAAATATTAAAAGATAGGTAAATTTTTTTATTTAAAAATTAAAAAAATTAAAATAAATAAATTAAATGTGTTGACACGTATAACTTGTTTAATAAATGAGTTGGGTTTGGGTTTGGATTTTGAAACTTGACACGATTAGTTAATAGTGTCGGGTTAGGGTTCACACATATTTTTGAATATGTATGCCTTGACACGACCCGAATACGACACGATAACACGGATTAACACCTCTACTCAAATGTGGAGGTTGAGCATATTTGACCCCTAGGAAGTGATGGAAACTCTACATTTGCTCCAAAACCTACTGCAAGTTAGAAATCAATTCAAGCCCACAAAACCTTCATGCCTAATTTTTTGGGGTTGGCTAGACAAATAGTAATACTATTTTGAGCCATGAATTTGGTTTACTCGTATGAAAAAAGAATGCTAATTCCTTTGCCTTAACCACTCTTTTGGCCTTCTCCTAAGGCCTAGTCCTTGCAATTACCTTTAGCATGGATCATGTCACACCTCATATGTACAGCTACCAATTAAGGAGCACATTACCTAACGTTAACCATCGTAATCAATCATCTCATGTCTCGTTTAAATATTGCTACATCTAACATCTCAAGAGTGTATTTATTTCACATTTTGCCAACAACTTTCCCTTCAATTTGAAGACTTCTATTTAAAGAATCATCCTATAATATATGATATGGAACCTAGCAATATAGATGGTTACAAGAAATTACTATACTATTTAGGGTAATCACAATTAATTTTTGGTGCTCCATCCCAAGTACACTTGTCAAAAGAATGGGAGAATTTTGGGATGGTGCTATCATAAAATTTCTTAGAAGCTATTGTACTAGAAATCCTTATTTCTGGGGTGGAAGGGCACTTTGGGATTAACAGAATAATGGTGGTCATGATTTTGGTTCAGAGAGAAATTAAGGGCAACTCTAGGTGCTATTTTCAATGACAACTTTTTGTAAAGCTTGATAGTTTGTAAGGAAATTGAATTTACTTGTTCATAACTAAACACACACCCTTCTTGACAATCCCTTTGTCCTTGTCAAGTTTTTTTTTTAATAAAAAAACAAAAACTAATAGTTAATTAAGTTTCTTCAAATTGCTATTTTTAGGAGTTCCATAAGTCTTCAAACGGAAATAAGCACCCGATTTTCTAGGAGGTCAACAATTTATGTTTTGGAAAAGGTAAATATGTGGAACCAGGTTCAAAATGATATTTGATACCAACCCTCATCTGGCACTTAAAAAAATAAGGACATACAGAAAATATGAAATAGTGAAGGTACCTCACACGCACCTAAAGAAACAAGATACGGAGCAAAAAGACCGTAGGGTAATCACAGTGTATATTTATGGTAGAACTATGAAACTAAAATTAGGTATATTTTTATATACAATACATAACCACCATTCTGTATTATGTACTTGTTCTTTTCTAGCAACATATTTGATGCACTGTTTAACATTGTCATTTTTTGCAAGCAAGTTAGGCATTCTAATCAAAAATTCCATTTGCCTATTCATGTGCAACATGATAGAAAAAACTGTGATTCATGGATTGAAGGTTTTCTTCACATCGTAGATGATTAGCCTCTTCCCACTTACCACGATGCCTAGAAGGTGCATGCAGGTTCGAAAAAATAAAACATCTTGCCGCATGCATGTTGTAGGGTTCTAGCTAGCGATCCAAAACCTAGGAAAGGAAATTCTAATATAATTATTTACCGTCATACCCCAATCATTATATCACAAAGACATTAATCAATCACCAGTTTAACTGTTCTTGATCACTAAAGCACAAGGAATAAAGTTAATTTTTATAATAATTAAAAAGAAAAGATAATCAATGTAACCAACCTCCTCCTGCATGTATAGCAGCGTTGCCTTCTTTTGTTGATATTCAGGATGATAAGATTCACTAGAGTGGCTCCCCAGTCCAGCTTCTCCAGCACTAACTTCATTTGAACTATAAAATGTAGAAGACGAGACACCCCAGTCACCGCCCTTAGCTCCAAAATCAGCAGCATTAACAGCATTTGCAGAAACCCTAACTTCTTCAGAAATCTTGTCAGGCACCTCGCATGTCTTCATATTTTTGGGACCAGTTACACTACAAAGTTCATCCAATAGCTGATGGGCTGGCTTCAAAAATCTTGAATTCTTCAGGATAGTTGCATAACCAGTGAAAGGGCCAAGAGGACCTGTATTTCTATGAGCAAAATTAGAAGTTCCCACCATGTCTTGACGGGTATTTCCAAGAATTTTACTAGCGATGGATGGTTCAGAATTCGAAAACAAATAATCAGATTTTAAGGTTTTTGAATCCAGAAGATCATTTAAAACACCAGCCCTGGAGTGTAAATGTTCAGAATCACCTCTTTCCCCAAACTGAACTACATGTGCCTTTGAGGGCGGCACCGAAGACAGTGATAAAGCTAGGCCTTGTGTGTTAGTATCACTCATAACTGTCCTCAAATCTCCATCACTCTTATTTGGTAGAATACCCAATTCACCATTCCACTGATGACAACCCTCAACCGGCCTATTTATCCGTGCAAACGCATTATTAAGGCGTAACGCATTGGATTCATTGCCATAACTTGGAAGAAGAATAAGTTCATTCCCACCATCTCCCCAAGAACCACGCCCAGTGTCTCTGATATTATGCTGGACAAGAGAATCCATTTCTAAACCAGTGGTGGCAGAAGTAACAACCTCTTGTAGAGTGTTTTGGTAAAGTGGGGGAGAATTAAAGTGCACTTCCTCATAATGCTTTTGTTGGCTATTTTGACTGGAAATTTCACTGGATGGATTGGTTAAAGATGATTGTACATCTTGATAACCATTGTAACTAGGCTTCATATAGAGTGTAGATGCAGAAATGTCGTTTACCTTCAATGAACCTGACAAGCCATCTCCGACAAACATTGGGTTCTGATTGCTTTCAACACCAGTTGCTCCACTTGAATAATTAACAATCCAATCACAACTTTGTTGTGAGCCAATACTTTTCCAACCGCTACAATTTTGTGGGTCACCACTAGCTTTAGATGAAGGGTTGAAGTTGGGTGTAACTGAGTGGGACGCATTGTCAAAGGAAGCATTCCTCGGCGGCTACTGGACTATCAGGTATAGGTTGAGCTGCAGACGATTCTTGATGCATCACCACAGCGTCCTTTTGAGCTAATATAACATGCGAATTTGTGGCAAAATTGAGCATTTCGGAGGAAAACAGTGTTGGGACATTAGATATATGGCCATACCTAACATTCCGAACCTGAATAAAATCTGGGTTAAGTCCCTGATGGCCAGACAATTGTCCCAAATTGTTAGGGTAGTCCTCTGAATGCTGAGATGGAGTTGCTGAATTCTGCTGTACTCTCAATTTATCACGCCGGCTTTGTTGCGCTACATGGGATTCAGGCCTAAAGTTGCTCGTATCCATCAAAGAGCTCTCTTCTCTTACCCAGTCACCCTTGTTTCAAATATGACTTGTCATGTCTCTCAAAATAGGAGATCCCTGGACAACTGAAAGACCTTGTGTTAATCCATTCGATGAAAGAAAGAATAAGACCTCGCATGCATCGAACAAGCTGACATTGTCAAAGCACATTTCTGTAATCCCCAACAAGTAAAGATTTCGCAAAATCAATTCTGTAAGTACAATAAAGGGTCTAAGCAGTTCTAATTCAGTTAAGTGGCCACAAGTCAAGTACAGAAAATATACACACACTGAGTAAACAGAAACTAGCTAGCAGCAAACCACGATAATAGCTGGAGAATATCAAATGGACCCGCAACAAAAACAACAGAAGCATTGAAGCTAAATCTAATGGAACTGCAACTACACACACACACACACACACACACACACACACATGTATATAGAGCGAGAGAGAGAGAGAATCATGTCTCGTCTGGATTTACTTCTAGTGTCCTTTTACATCGCCTCATCTATTGCATGTCTTAAACCTCTAGAGCTCCATAAACTTGGAAGAACAGTGAAATCTATCAGGTCACTGTCCGTAAGCGTCACCATGTAAACAAACAAATTTATCAGCAAAAACCGAAAACAAAGCTGCGGATCAAAACAAAGACTAAAAATACAAAACCAAGTAACTGGACTACAAACTCTCCTTTAACATCACAAAATCTGTATAACCACAAACTTCACGTCAGCTGGTCACTGAAACCCCAATTCCTAATACAACGCCCTTAAACCTCCGTAAACCGTATTGAGTATAAGATCTCAAAAATCTAAACACCCAATAATGGATCCACCTGATGAAGTTCAACAAACAGCCATGACCCACATCCATGGACGTTTTCTTTGAGCTACGATTTATCTAAAACTTTACCACATATGTACGTGTGTATATATATGTACACACATAAACATGAACGTATATAAGTATATGTAAATATAAAGACAAGGAAAGGGACTCACAAGGTCTAGCTATACAGTTGAAACCCACGAAAACAAACGAACAAGCATCAAGAAAAACAATAACCCATGGAAACGAATCTGAACTAGATCTTATATCTTCGGTGAAAGATCGAGAACAGTTAACAGTTGTTTCAAAGATAAGTTAGGGTGGTTCATTACCTGTCAAACAATATATATGCTGTCAATGATCGGATCTTGACTTTCAGACCAACCGTTTTAAGACTTCAAATTATACGCTTCTTCGTCCGGCGAGAATCCGGCGAGGCAGCGGAGTGGGACAGCTAAGAGAACTCTAGAGGAGTTCAGGACAATAATTGGGAAGGTGATACTTCCCGTTAGGTTTGACGTTTAACAAGACTTTTAGCTTTTCAGCGTTTTAACGTCGTGTCGCCGTTAGATTTGACGGCGAATATGTCCACCTCTCCGTGAATTTTCAGGAAGTGAACGGCGTCCGGACTTGTGGTTGGCGATATAAAGCGTGGAATTGGCTGTTACAAGATACGTCCTTAATTACTACTTAATTACGAAAGTACCATCTTATGATGGCGGGATTTACCGTTGTTTTTTATTAATACTATTTGAGTATTTACTGCACCAACGTGGGGTCAGGTGGCGCGTATAACTAAAGTTATCTTGACGCGCCATCACCGTACTTTATTTATTTTAATTTTTATTTTTGACAAATTAGATTAATCTTTTTTTTTTAATTACACTATTTATTTTATATTCTTTAAAATTACATTAATTTTTCTTACTTTATTTAACAAACTACAATTACATTCATCAGTAAAATTTTCTTTTTAAATAACAAAATTGTCTTTTTATTTTATTTTATTTTTTTACTAATTTTTTAAAATAAATTTAAAATTTTAATCAATATTTATTTAAAAATAAAAAAAATTGAAAATATATATATAAAAAAAAAGAACATGAAAGAGATAATTTTATTATTTTGAAAAAAAAATTGGTTAGATAGAGAGTGTTTATAATTTGTTAGATAAAATAAGTTAAATCAGTATAATTTAAAAAATTATAAGTATAATTGTAAAAAATCTAATAAAATGTTAGTTTAATATATTTTTTTTTTTTTGAACCACTTGATCTAATCATCGTCTTGATTTCTTTTTTTAAAAAAATTGATATCATTGTATATCATTTTTTTCATTCAATTATATTAATGTTAGTAACGTAAGCATGACATCCACGACTTGGTTTATATAAGTGTGACGGTGTCTATTCTACGTAATAATCATGTCACAAAAAATTCATCTCCACAAATGACTAAAATGGTTAAATTGAATTAATAAGTTAAATAAATAAAATAATATGATACTTAAATTATTAGAAATTCTTGGATTTTTTTTAGTGTCTAATCGATCTATTATTTCGGCTTATTATATCAAATTAAAATTATTTTTCATTTCATTTTTTTAATCATGTTTTTTTATTTTTTTTTAAGGAAACAATCAAGTAAAATCCCCATAAATTTAACACCACACGATTCCATGACCTTGTGTCTATAAGTTAAAAATATGTGATCTGTTATCTACTAAAGTTTCAATTACACGTGTCTTCACCTAAAAATTGCATTTTGTGTTTAAGGTCCAATAACTTATTTTTGTAAAGCCGGATTTGCAAAAGTTACAGATATTTATTTATAAGTTTATTCATGTAAGTAGCACTTCCATATTATCCTATATATACATATATATATATAAGAGAAAATGCACTGTAAAGTTTTTATACAAATTTTAAATGGATTGTGTTGTAATTAGTTCTTTAAAATTAATTTTTCCATAATCAATTTTTCAAAATCTGAAATTTCTTCACACACACACACACACACGAGAATATAGAATTAGCATATATGCAATACGCCTCTCCCCTTTATCATATGTATAAATTAAAAAAAATTAATTAATTATTTTTCAACAAGAGAGAAATTGTATATCGAATAAAACTATACTAATAAAATTTTTACATAATTTTTTTTAATCTTAATAGATAGCAATGAAAAATAGAATATAATACGAATAAAATTCTACTAGTAGAATTAAATTTTTTTAATAAAGTTTTTATAGGGTCTTTTTATTTATAGGATTAAAAAAAACATTAACTAAAAGACGAGAAATACTAGTGTCGGTTGTGAGTGGCCGCACTCATAATCTAATTGACACTTGCATCTCACGAGCTTATTTTATGTACGATTACACATACACATATATTACACATGCCAATCAGATTGTTAATACCAAACACTTGCAATTGAAGTTAGAATTTTTCACTATAAGACTAAACTCTCAATCAGCTGTGTGAAAAATCAATGGAAGTACTAACCACAGTAGAATTTGTTTTTCTTTTATGCTAAGTATTATTATATGTTTGATACTTTGGACGATTTTTTTTATAATTAAAATAAAACTTAATGATATTAGTTAGGAAAAACTCTTAGTGTAATATTGTTGTTGAGAGAAATGTTAATGAGAAATGTAAATTATAAAAATTTATAATTTAATTGTCATATATATATATATAAATATATATGTCACATAATTACACCTAATATTAATACATAAAATATATGTAGTAATTAAATTGCGAATGAAACCGTACCACTCGTTGTTGGATCAAAGAAGAGGAAAGCCCTGCGAGTATTACGCGTGAGCCAAGTGGAAAAGATGATGGAGCAAAAGGCATTTAACAGAGGAGGAGGGTGCTGCCTGGTGAATGGTGATTACGTCACCTGCAGGTTGTGCCATTGGGAAGTGAACTGAGTACGTGACGTGTATTTCTTTCAGTATTTGTGTACGTCGACCGCCAGATCTTTTGCTTGGAGACGGGTTTTGTTACCGATTACCAATAAAAAGAAAAAGCCCGTCACTTCACTCTTCACAAAAACCCTTCTCCTTCTCCTTGCTTCTCCCAGAATTTCACAACTCTCAGTTACAAGTTACGATGGCTACAACTCGAAAAGATTTATGCTTTATAATAAAAAAATATCATTTTTAATAAAAAAAAATTATAATTTAATTAACACATATAATATATGTATCAATGTATAATACAAATACATATTTTATATGTATTAATTATGTCATAATTTTTCAATCTTACTAATTTACTAATTGGTTATAGCATTTTTCATTTTATAATACAATTAGTTCTTTTATAATCAATAAATTTAAAAAGTTTAAAAATTATTAATTATTAAAATTATTAAATTTTTACCAATCAATAACTGTTTTTTATATGTAAATAATTTTTTATATATAAATAATATTTGCCATGCAATATTTTAATGATATTTTTTTACGAAAAAATATATCTAATACTCAACTTAAGATGTAAAAATTCGTAATATTCTTTTCAAGTACAGAAATTATGTTTTGTAATATCATAATATTTTCTAATTATAATGTTTTTGACTTCAATTATATTAAATTAATAAATATATAATTATCAAGATTTGTTATAAATATGATATATATATAAGTATGTATATAACTATTTTATTTTTTAATAATTAATATTATAAAAAAATTGAAAAAATATTAATTATTAAGAAATAAAATTATTTATTATTTATTATAAAAACAAATTAATTTTTTAAAAATTGACACATATAATATGTGCATTAATATTATACATGCATAATAAGTATATCCATCAAATTGTAAGTTAGTCATTCACAATAAAATGCAGTATTTTCTTAAATATATTAAAAAAATGTGAGTATAATTTGAGAGTACCGGAAAATAGAAATTGTTAGATAAATCTGGGAAATTAAGTGTAATTATCCGGGATAATACACGCTCAGAAAATCTGGAGTGTTGAATCGCCATAAAAGTTGCTGCTAAATTTAAGTGAAGTGAAGCATCGAACGGTTTGGAGCAGCGGAGTTCATAGGGTGCGATATAGAATCTAGAAGAGAAGAGTAAAAGACGAAAGGTCATTTACGTGGACCATAGTAGACGATAAAGATATTCCTCTGGTGACAAACAGCAGAGATTGAGAACCGTCAGATATCGATCAGAGGGCTGTCATGGATATTGGTGCACTGATAACCATCTAATCATAGATTGTCACTCAGACTGGGATGACCCACGTGGTCCTTTGATTCGAAATCGAAAAATATTGGATGGCAATCCAAGTTCCATCAATGAGTTGGAACATAAAAAAATGAAACACAGTTGTATGATCACCACGTGGAAGCACAACCCTCCCTTGCTAACTCATTAAGCATTCCAGCTATTGTTTTAAAAGTAAGGAATGAAAAATAAAGAAAAAAAATTAAAAAATTTATTTCTCTAGAAATTATGTATAAGGGCTGTTTGAATATATATATATATATATATATATATATATATATTTTTATATATTAAATGATGATGTTGTATATAATTAATTTTTATTTATTTTACTTTTCATCCTTAAATAGAAAGGGTGGGACTTACTATAATTGTGTCTAATCTAATTTCTATATTTAAAAAGTTTTTACACAGACAAATTAATAATATTTTATTAATTTTATATCACATTATAATATAGTATAAAATTAATATAATATTGTTGACTTATCTGTAAAAAAAAAAAATTAATAATTTATTTTTTGTCAGTATATAATTATTGTTTATATATACTTCCATTATTGTAGTAGTAGATGGGATGAATTAAGTAAATTCACTTGGAGGAGGTTGTATCAAGCTTTCCATCATACTTTTTCCGTTTCGAATTGATAGTTTTTTTTTGAAAAAATTAATTTTTTATTTTAGACAATCATTTAATATTTTTATACTTGATTAAGAGAATAAATTTATAAAATTAACATTTATTCATATTGAGTAATATATTCATATTAAATTTATGAGTGTAATTTAAAAATTTTATAATTATTTATATATTAATTTTTTAAATAAAATTTTTAATATAAAATATTTCAAAATAAAATAAAAAACTTTTAATTCAAGACCGATGAAGTAATTTTCTTATCAAACACATTATTAGAATTATGAAACTGTAAGGAGATGTTGAAAGGCTTATTCAAATTGAATTTGTGATTGGCACCTTATTTCGGAATGGAGAATACGTGGCCCCACTTTGGACAAACTTTCTTCTACCCAATTACATGGACAAACTTTTCTTTACCAATTACATCATATGATTAGACGATAGAACTAACTACTTGTAAATAAATATATATATATATATATATATATATACATTTTTTACATCCCATATCATCATTTGAGTTTTAAAATATTATTATTTTTAAAATGTATAGTAGTTATAGGGATATTCTATATATATATATATATATATGAAAATAACAGCAGCTTTTTTTGGCCTATAATCTCATTTTTAATCTTAAATGTTTAGGGATGGAATTCATTATAAATATATAATACATGTAAGTTGATCACTCTATGTTTAAATGGCAGGAAATTGAGAAAGAAAATTTATTATATTTATTAATTTGTAATATTAGAATTTTTTAATAATTATATTTATTTTTTTTAAGATTTTTAAAATTTTATAGATCTGTTTTATTTTATGTGATAATATACAAATGTCTTTTTTAAATTAATTTTTTTTTAAATAATAAAATTACTCTTTTATGTTTTTTAAAATTTTTTTAATTTAAATATTTTTATTTTTAAATAAATATCAATAAAAATCTTAAATTTATTTTTATATAAAATTAAAATAAATTATTTATTTTAAATTTATTGTTAAATAAAATAATAAAAAAATCTTTGAAAAAATATAAAATAAAAACCCTTGACGAAATATCAATGTAATTTGCGCTTTGATTAAATATAACTGGAGACTAGAATCTAGAGGGGGCAGGTAACCCTGGGAGAAGGGAAGCGAGGCACGCAGAGTGAAGTGAAAGAGCACCTCAGTGACTGCGAGTGAGGGCTGGCACTGCTCAAAATCTGATGATTTTCTGTCAGTCTTTGGGCAGATTACTCCGCAAAGGACTGTCAGTCTCTCTCTCTCTCTCTAATCAGTAATTTCCTGCCGTCGCCTGTGGGTTATTTATGTGCGAGCTAGTGTAGCTATATCTATATATATATATATAAATAAATGAAAACCAAAAGCAATGCAAAGTGCAAAAGGAACAATCGGGGTAGGCTGACGATAGCCCTTATGTGGTTTCGTCATACCTTTCACGTCACTACAGATACCCTACGCAAGGCTTCCCAACCTTCCAACACTGCCCACTGTGCATGACCTGGCGTTTCTAATATCCGGATGTCACATCTTCCCTACTATTTGCACTTGCTTTCTACTATTATTACGTCTCTGCCACCCTCCTTTTTTATGTTGATTACTTCACTTCTTGGGCGCTCCCCGCCCCCACAACACACTCCCTTAATATGTGAATGAAGTGATCAAGCCAAAGCTAGTGCTAGTCTTCCCAAACATGATGATTTAAATTGCGGCTCACCAATGAATTGTTTCAGCTGATAGATGTAACTTGAAAGTTTATGTCAAACACATGAGATGGAATCAAGTGGATTAGATTTTTTTTTTAGTATACAAGATATTTTGAACACTATACTAAGTTTATTCGGCCAACCATCGCTTGGAGTTGTCTTCATTTACATTTACATTTACAAAGTGATGTGTCGATAGTTTTAAAAATAACATTCCAAAAATACTCTTAAGATTATATTGAAAATATAAATTAAAAATACATAATATTTTTATTTTTATAATTTAATAAATAAATAAAATAAAATAAAAGATTTATAATAAATCTGCCAGTTAGATCTGATTTTTATGAGCATATAATACTCAAAATTTGGAAGCAACCGATAAGTAAGAGAATTATTTTATAAATTTAATTAATGATAAAAAGATTTAAAATATCTTTAATGAAGACTTAAATCTTATATACAAATATTAAATTCTTAATCATACTAAAATACAAAAAAAAATTCACTTGAAAATGAAAATAATGAATAAAATATGATATTTATTAAAAGTAACAAATTTGAGTTTAGCTCAAATTTGAAAACTAGATACTCGTAGAATTATTCTGAAATATATATGCATGATTTTGACATGTATCAAATCTGTTTTGCTTCGTATTCTCCCACTTAAAAAAACTCTTTCTTGAGTTATATACTGGATGTACTTGACATTAAACTCGATTATAGCTCGATAATAATGGTTAAATCTATTCAAAAATAATAAAAAAAATCAAGTATTTATCTTTTCATATCTTTTATGAAGTCTGTAACCGTAAGCTCTTGTTTCTTAATGAAGTAAAAAGAAATTATCTTCTTAACCCAACAACATAATATTAGTCTTCTTATAATTATCAAAATTATCTCGTAATACTTAGAATTCATCCTCATCTATAGCGTTGGGTATACCCATAAGAATTTATTGTTTTTTCTATAATATCAATTAAATTTGTATTTTCTTTCTCTTCTATTAAAAAAAAACTCATGTAATTTCATACTTTCATCTATTTCTTTTGAACTTATCTTTCCCTTATTTCTTCGCAATAAGAATTGTTATCACATTGGTATTAGTTTATGTCTTGATATATATGAAAATGGTTTTGAAAGATGTCAACCTTCAAATGATAACTTCATAAATTTTGATCTCTAAAATGTCTATCATAAATTCAATGATGTAGATCTCTTCAAAATCCAACAACAAAATTTTCTAATTATTCATAATGTGAATAATTCACATATACTAATTGCCATTGATGATGTTGTTTTAGTACAAGTTTATCAATAGGTCAGCCTTAGAAAATCTTTTGGTGCGATTCTTGTTAATTTGAAGGTCTCTATTGAAGTTAAGATCAAATCCCAAAAGCATATCATAGATTTCACCAATCTATTTTTTGACTTGTGTAATCTATTGCCCCCGATCTTCAATTGCAACCTACAGAGCTTCATTTCCATGACCAACTTCAATGGATTTCTAATTCCATATCCGTCAATTTTCATCAAATTAGATGAATCCTTAGTTTAATTCTAATTAAGACAGCACAAAATGTGAATAATGGATATGAATATGAAGATATCCAAAATCTGGAATTCACTAGTAAGCAAGAGAAAAATTTCTATAAAATTAATGATTAAAAATAAAAAAAGAAAGTCTCTAACTGTACTTACCAAACTAAAGAATCATATTTTAGCTGTCATACTTGAAAGAACAGTTGTATAATAAACATCATTTCATAACCTTTCTTAACCAAAACTGTCGTAATAAATCAGGAATCATAAAATAGTACAAAAGATGCCTAACATTCGCATTTCATCCAAACGGACTCGACCGACTTGAAATCCGTACAAAATGAATACCCAATCCACATAATATAAAGAGTGTTAAGCTTTAACCCATAAATCTTGACATGAACCCTAACTAGAAGGTAAATTGACTAATCAACCTTGTCAAACATATTAAAAGCAGGCCATTTATTTTAAATTGCTCTCGTTTTGTCATCATGCTTTTAATTGTTCAAGTCCCATAATGAATTAATTGAAATTAAATTTTATTAGGTTCAACTATATAATAAACGTCTATTAGTGATATACAAAATATATAATATGGTTACATCATTCAGAACTAACTTAACTACCCAATGATACAAATATATAGGTACAATGATATCTTTGATAGGGTACAAACATCCCATTATACAATAAATAATAATACAGTCTAAGTCTATCTTCTGTTTTCGATCAATCCTGTTGTTATCATCTACAAGTCTAATACTTGCCATTCCTATGAATAGTAGAGGTGAGCTATAAAACTCAATAGGTTTTTCAAAACATACAACATACGACGTGTAAAACTAATTTGAGCCCTACGTGGGCAAATCCTAATGTCCAACATGCAACACATGCATACAACAAGCATCATATACCAATATATAGATATAGATGCACTAATCAATAGGATAAGATATAATTCACTATTGTATAACAGCAATAAAGTGAACAATATAGCATGTGCAAAACATTTATGTATACCTACCTCATGATACACTACAATTTCCTATTTAAAGCAACATTAACAACACACACACACACACACACACACACATATATATATATATATATTCGACATGTGCAATCTATAGAACAACTATAAAATCAAGGTGTACATTATCCAACATGTGCAACACATAACACAATCCACATAATCCATATGTATATCATCCATCAATACAGTTAATGCAACACAGTTATGCTTCATGTATGCATAATTTATTGAATACATTATGTCATGCTTTATAATTTCAAACTCATGTTTTAACACATGTAAGGCCCTCGTCAAGCCTATCCAAAACACGTGGATCTACAAACTCAATACTCAAGGTGTCGTTCATGGGCTACAACTCATAGTACCAGCAAACCTCCTGCATGCCTTTACGGCTCATAGCCGAAGGGAAAGTCCATCCCCAACAATAAAGATTTGGGTAATAAGGATAATCACAATCTATCTACTAATTTTAGAACACTTATTCACAACACTCCATAAGATCTATCATAGAATACCAGGATCTATCAACTTCATGTTAACTACCAGAATCCAAGTGTGACTATACATACTCATATCTAATTCACATTACATATACAACTAACACTAGACATAGCGTAATATACATAATAGTCAAACTATGAAAGTTCAATAGTAAGTATGCAATATAGCCAATAAGGGGGAGTAGATTTGGCACATAGAGAGGGGGAGTTTTATTTAGTTCTTACATATGATTGAGATAGATTGTTATACACTTGCCTTGCTCGAGTGGTTTGTTTGCTTAGTCTTATATTTTGTTACACCCGGTATTATTGTTCATGCTTCATACCTATGATTCTTTGTGTTAATTGCCTTTATATATGATGATATGATTTCACATGGTATAATTCAATGGTGTTGTGCGGAAAATAGGTTTGACTTCTTGCAAGCAAGATCAAATGTTAGGATAGTCTTCAGTATAAGGTCAAGATTGTAATTTCAATTATTTCAGGCTCTTAAGGGATTATGTATTTTGAGCCTTTTGTATTCAAGTACTTCTTGAGCCGTTTTGTCACGGATTGCCAAATGAGAAGTTTGTTAGGACCTTGAGTCTATTATTGTATTGGTTTATCCATATTGACAAAACTAATTTGTGTATAATTGTAATTTAGTCTTAGGTTTAGTATCTCTTGAGCATCGTGTCTTTCTAAAAAAGACTCAAGCTTCATTGTGGTGCTTATCATTATCAGTCTTCTTGTTCATCAAGAGGTATATAAGACTTTGTTATGATTTGGATCTCACACACTCACACATCATGCATTACATTTTTATACATTGTTCATGTGTGTGTTGTGTATGGTTTGTGAAATATTTTCTCTCGGGTTTTATACAAAAAATTTGTTTCAAATTACTATGGGGTACAAAATATTTCACAAGCCTTAACACTGAACTACATTGTTGGTCATTCGAACGAAAGGGTCTCTCGTTCGATGTTCATTTGATTTCAAATCAATTTTCATTTGAACAACTTTACCAGTGAGTTCTCATTTAACTCTCGTTTGATGATGTCCAAATGGTTGTGCCCACAATTTTTCCAGTAGCCATTTGGACCATGCTTATTTGATGAGTTGTTCGAACGGAACGAAATGGTGCTTGTTTGAATGGAACAAAATGGTGTAAACGAAATGGTGCTTGTTCGAACGAGTCGTACATCAAATAGTTACTTTCTATAATTTAATGCACAATTTTGAGATTCGAAAGCTTTTAATAAAATCTCATAATTTCTATCTACAGGCTAATATTTTTGGTTACTCTTGAGAGCTCATTCCTACCTAGATCCAAATCATGATTAAGGGCCCAAGATTCATATCATCTTCCACCAGATAGTTCAAGCTTGTGGTGATTCAAATGTTGGGCGATCGAAGGAGTTTGAGGACACATGGTCATTCGTGGTTATATCAAAGTTTCCAATTCGAAAAACGTTTGTGGATTCAAGACCAGAAAGATTTAAAGAGATGAACGGGGCTTAAGGGATTTAGCATCTGGGTCATCGGAAGTATGTAATTACTCGAAGCTTCTCTAGTAGATTCTTCATGTGGGCTAGAGCCCTGGATTTTTCCACCATAAATCGATTTATGGTGGTTTCTTTGTTACTAATCGTGGTTTGCATTTGTCTCTCTTTTACAAGCTTTCAATTTATATCTTAATACATGTTGTGTATATGTTTCTACTTTACTTGATGATATTAACATGATTATCAGTAGATCTGTTACGACCCGAAACCCACCCTATGCAGATCTCATATCGCAGGGCCAACCTTATGGCCGTCCCTACTCTTTCTTTTCTTGTATCAATGACAACAATGTATAATATAAAACTTAAATAGTAAATCAATGAAAGTCTTAAATACATAATATAGTTTGACAATGTCAAAACAGAAACCAACATGAAACTAACATAACATCACCCTTAGGTGGTGAATACATGGGAGAACTACATCATTTCTAATAAATTCCTCAAACTGTCCCCCTATGCTCTTGGACTCCTACTGTGGTCCTACAGCATCTTTACCTGAAAAATAAGTAAGTCGGGGTGAGCTAACGAAACTCAGTAAATAAATTTTCATCTCCAACACGCGTTAAGGCTAACATCGAAAGAATATGAATTCATAAATGTGAACATGATAGCCAATCATGGGATAAGATACCGTGATAGCCAATAAGGATAAAATGCCACAATGACCAATGAACAGTCGAGGTCACAATAATCAATCATGAGTAATGGATATAACATGAACATAGAAATCTCAATAAAAATCAGTCAACATGAAAGTACTCCCACAATAAGTCGATAACAATCAATCACAATCAATGAGTGAACTCTCAACATAAGATTATTCATAAGCAATGACAACATCCTATGAATTCAATAAACGTAATTATATCAATCAAACATAAGTGATGCATTTACTCTATTCAGGGCTTGGTAGACCCTCTGTCTTTTGGGGCCCGACATACCCCCTTAACCTCACTACATATAAAATTCCATCATAACTCAATGTGTAAAAATGCCATCATTGCCATATGTCCATTCACAGACTCGACTCATAGGTCATGTCGACTCAGAAAGCAGCGAATGGATATTGTGATTGAACACAAATCCGGCATTCATAATATTTTATGATCATTCGTGATTCCATAAGAGTATAGAAAAATGGAATATCATGCATTCAGTAAAGACATAATAGTAGGCCTTTCAAGGCATGGTATAAAGAGTACACCATAATAATCAAGGATATAGCAGTCAATAAACGTCCACAAGATAGAATAATATCATATTGTGGAAATAATAAACATTTGGTACGTACAAGAATACAAATCTAGCAGTAATAGAATGAATATGGCTTGGAAGACCACATGTAAGAGATTGGGGTTTACTTACTATCAGTTCATCTTATTATTCCGCGACTTTCCATTTTCCTTTTGAATTCCCTATAATTCAATAAACATGTCTCAGTTCTAATACTATTCATCAATTTTATACTTCGTTACAATAAGTATCTCTTTTACTAATTTAAACTCTACTGTTGAGTCCGAAATGTCGAAAAAAATTGATTTAGGCTTTCACAGTTTCCAGTTTGGACTTCTGTACTAAAAATGGAATAATGGTCATTTTGTACTTTTACGTGTCTCTATTTTTTGAGACCTATTTTCATAAATCGGACTTCACCTTTGAGTTCGGAATGCTTGAAATAATAAAGATTTACTATTCATTTATTTTGATCGGAGTCCGTTTGACTCACATTTGACTCAGGGGAATTTTGGTTATTTGGCATTTTTATGTGTATTTTTTTTTTGAAACTCCGTCTCGTGAAACGGATCTCACCATTGGGTCCAGAAGGTCCAAAATAATAAATTTACACTATCTGCTTGACTAATTTGAACATGAAAATTTAAATTAATAAATAATTTAATTAATTAAATTTATTAACTAATATTATATTATATATTTATTAGTTCACTACTTAATCATATATGCCTTAGTGGCACAGTGGTGGACTTAGTAACCATAAGGCCCTTACGCTTATGCGGTCTGGGGTTTGAACCCCCTTAGTTACACCTTCCCTTCCTACTGTTCACCATTTTAAAAAACACAACACCCCTTAAACGACGCAACTTTGAGTCGCCTATCATTACGCCTAGGCCAGTACTGACCCGACCCCGCCCGCGACCCGAATCCCCTTCCCTTCTTCCCTCTTCGTTTTTCCGGCAGCCCAATAGCATGGTGACCAGATTGTAACTATATATATATTCCCATTTTTTTTTTCATTTTGAAGCCTAATTTCACTTCTAAATACTATAAAACATAGTTTAGAACCTTTAGATAGTATTTTAAGCCCTTAAAACCCATTGAAATATCATGTTTTCAATTTTTACATTTTTCGATAAACCTCAATATCTTCTTCATTTTTTTACCATTTTACGTGTGATTTTTTCCTATATGTTCAATTTTCTTTATAGAATTTAACCATACAATTTGTTCTAAGCTTTATGCAACTTTACGAAAAATTCAGAAATCAAAACTTGAAAATTACAGTAAACTTTCTCACCTTTCTTCTTGCAGTTTATCCTTTTTTCCTCTTCTGTTTTTCTCTTCAAAATTTCCTAAGACTTCTCAGCTTCTAAATTTCTCATTTTCTCTTCTTTCTAAATGCACACAAAGTGCATGTATGTATATCCATATTCAATATGGCTGCCCCTCTCTCTCTTCTCTTTTCTCTTCCGTTCTCTTTCTTTGACTTTTCTTTTTCTCTTTGATCTTTTAGATCTGTAACCCCCTCCCTCTCATTTATGTTTTGTCTTTATATTTTGTAAGTTACTTATATATCTATTACACATTATGTACCCATATGGTTATATATACATATATACACATGTTTAATA
The DNA here is from genome assembly GCA_008638375.1 of Nyssa sinensis. Taxonomy (NCBI): domain Eukaryota; kingdom Viridiplantae; phylum Streptophyta; class Magnoliopsida; order Cornales; family Nyssaceae; genus Nyssa; species Nyssa sinensis. Next base: position 56,462,696 of record CM018031.1, on the reverse strand, counting down.
ATTTATATCTGTATTTCTATATATCTATACATGGATATATATATATATATTATTTTATATTACCTATACATTTATGTATACACACCCATACATGTATACATATATGTATACATACATGTACACGTACTTTGACGCTCGCTTGTGCCTTACTCAAGTGTTACCCGAGCATCGTCTGTATTTTTAAGACTGTTCATTTCATTTGATATCGTAACATAGCATCCTAACACTTCGGGTTTATTTTGATATTTCATTCATTGGCTCGACCAGTCTCGATATTATTATTTGACCCTCTTTAAACATTTATAAAATTAGTCCTATTTATTGACGTCGGGGTCTTACAAGATCTATGTGTCAATTGATTGAAACAAATGCTTGCTATTTTCTAATTGGGAAAATTGAGGCTAAATTGTTGATAGCACCTATTCACTCCCCTCTTAGTAGTGAATTCCATCTAGTCACCTCATAGGGACCCCTCACTGGTAAATGTGAAAAAAATGAATAATACTACAAAATGAAATAGTAAATACATCACCGAAACAAAACAAAAAAGATATAAGAGATCTAGAATACAAAAACTCATTACAAAATGTAACAAAAAAAAAAAATCACAGTAAGAAAATGTGTGCGATATAAAAAAGAAAAACTCTCAAACTACAATGAAATCAAAAGTATATAAGTCTATAAAAAGAATGGATAAAAAACTAAAAATAACATACTTGCTATGAAATCCAAAGTAGTCGAAGGTCTAGTAGATCTAAATTCAATCCAAGAAGTACCATGAATAACAGGGTAACAAAAAAAATGATAAGAAAAATGATGAAATCTGACAGGAAAAAAAAAGATAAAATATCGATGAAATGCTACTAAATTGATCAGATCTAAATTCAAAATGGAAAATGATTCAATTAGATCCAAAAATAGATTTAATTGATGCAAAACCTTATAAAAATCACGTAGAACGCTAAAAACACGTAAATGGTAGATCACTTTCCACTGTCTGCAATGGGTAGGTACAACTTAAAAATTTGAGAAGGAAGGTCTGGTAGAGTAACCAAAAGATATGGCTGGACACTGTGCCTCTGTCAAGACTTACATTATCATAAAAAAGTTTGTTAAGTGCCCACTAATATTTCTTCTAACTGAAATTTTCTTCAAACGGTTTGGAAATTTAAGGCCAGTAACATTGGGTACCAAATTGATTATGATGATTTTATCTTGAACTTGTTGAAACCCTTAAAACGTTAAAGAGCAACTCACTAAAACATGAGTTGTGACCCAAACAACATAGGGTGCAACTTTTATAACGTCGTGCACCTTTTTGTTTAATGAATTTTTTTTTTAAATATGGTGTAACCCTTACAACGTTTGAGAGAAACCCAATAATATCTAAAGTGCAATCCTCATAGCATAAAGTATAACTTTTATAATGCTGTGAGAAAGGGACAAGCGTGAGATTAGCTAAATAGAAGACGAATATTGCATTTGTGATTTCTTAGCCAAATGATACGCAGCAAAAGCTCCATTGGGTCAATGGCCTTTATGAAAGATTGCATTTGTGACTGTGGGCAAAGACCAGTTAAATTTTTTCTTTCTATAATAACTGCTAACATCGTATTGTTGGGTGCAATATTTTCAACGTAAGGTACAACTCTTTATAACATTTAGTACAACTCATATAATACTGAATCATTGATTTATACACAAAAACAAACTATAAGAGTTTAAAAATAAGATTTCAAATATTTAACATAATTACTTTAAATTTTTAAACATTAAATACAAATCACAATGTCAAGTGTAACTCATATAACAATGAATCACCAACTTACACATTGATAAACAAAATTACATGAGCTCTAAAAATGTGTAGATATTGAATCATATCTAGTGTATGTGAGTATATATGTGTAGCGCATGTGTATAAACACACACTACACACATCAAATAATTTTATATATATATATATATATATATATATATATATAAACCCACACACTTTGGAGCTTATATATGTAAAAGTGTGTGTGTGTTTGCAGATATATGTACAATTTGAAAAAGAAAAGAGACGAGGAAAAGATGAAAATGAGGACAAAAAAAAATTAATAGAAGCCATACCCTATCTGGTTTGATGAAATTTTTTTGTAAATATGTAAGAAATTGTCAGAGCAAAGTGTTTTACATTTGTGGGTGTGTGTATATATATATATATATATATATATATATATATATATAGACATAAAGCTAACTGGTTGTATAATATGAATAAAATAGACATTTTGTAAATCCATTAAAGAATAATTTTACACCAAAAAATTATAAATAGTAAAAATTGATGTCTTTATATTTTTAATCATAAAATCGACTTTTTCCCAAGTAGTCGTAAAAACGTCGGCTGCTTCACTCACTAGCTAAATTCATACATTATTGACTAATTTTGCTTCTGGATGTCCCATGTATTTTAGCTTTCACTAATCCAGGGTATTTTTGGATTCCAATGATGATACTATATATTGGGTATACTTCTTTCTTTTACGATACTCCATCAATGCAATTAAAAAGAAAACAAATCACACCTACTTATAAAGAATATAAATAAATGACTTAGACAATAATTCAAGTGAATATCAGATAATTATTATTTAATTTAACTACAAAATATTTAAAAGTCAAATTTGAAAAACAAGAAATCAATTTAATCAAAATAATAATTAACACGAAATATGATTTGACCCGTACGATATTACTTGTCTGAAGAAAATCTTGATTCTCATTTTTTCTGAAATAATAGTAGTTTGGGTCCTTAAAAAATATCATTTCAAGCCATGCAAAAGCTTGCTGGTGGGGTCCAAATGTCTAGCATCTTGGAATTTAAACTCAAAATTTTAGTGCTCTTATTAAGAGCAATGGGATTAAACTTAGCATTTTGTTAATAATGCTGCACAACTTTGAGGCGCAGGGCCCCTCCCACATGAAGACTGGGAATGCTTCTTTACGTTAAGATTGAGAAGGATGTCTCATTGACAAGATATTGATATGACCCTTGCGTTTACATTCTGAAAGGCTATTCCCTCTCTCTCTCACTTTTTTTTTTGCTTCCTTTTTCAATTGAAATTAAATCAAGCCAACCCATTACATTATATATATACTAGATAAATTATACTACTTATTTTTAAAATTTTTCATAATTATATTAAAATTTATGAAATTATACTAACTTTTTTATTAACAAATTATAAATAAATTATTTTTGTTAATTTTTTTTTTCAAAATGACAAAAAATGCTCCATTATTTTATTTTTACATTTTTTCATTTTAACCAACTTTTTATACTTTTTTTAAAAGAATTTTCTTATTTTATATAAAAATAAATTTGAAGTAAATAACTTATTTTTATTTTATACAGAAATAAATTTAAGATTGTAATCAATATTTATTTAAAGTGAAAAAAATTAGAAAAACTAGTGAAAATTTAAAAAAAAAAACATACAAAAAAATAAAATGAAAAGGGTAATTTTGAAGGAAAAAAATGACTGAAATAGTTATCTGTAATTTATCAGTAAAAATAAAGAATATCAATATAATTGCTAAAAATTTCATGAGAACTCAACGTAAGTTTTTATTTTATATGAATATATATATATATATATAGAGAGAGAGAGAGAGAGAGAGAGAGAGAGAGAGAGATGTGGTACTGGATATGATGCAAAGAGAAGAGTGCAATACTTAATTCCGAGACGTTTTGGACTTGTTTGTGGTACTTCTGTTGTTCCGGAGTTGGCATAAAAGATAGAAGTGCACAAAAAAAATTGAGAACCACAAATTCGAATTAATCCGAATCGGACTCAATTTTAATGGGTTGGGTTGATTTGGTTTTAAAATTAATTGGATCGGTTCAGTTTTAAAATCAACTTAATCGGTTCAGGTTCGGTTTAAAGTTCAAAGAAACCGAATCGCCCCCGAAAACTAAATTATCAATAAAATATTATTTTAAAAAAAAAATTAACATATGTATACATATACATATACATATACATATACATACATTCACTTACTAATATAATATAACACGTATATAAATATATATTGTATGCATACTGCTATAATATATAGATATATTGATCATATAATACATATACACAAATATTAATATAATATAATACACACTTATCATATATATATATATAAATATATATATATATATTGTATATATACTAACAAAATATATTTACATACTGTTCATGTAATACATATCTACACACACTAATATACACTAATATAATATATGTATATATATATATACATATGTGATATGTGTTTACATTATATACATTTATACATGTATATATATGTGATATGTATTTACATTATAGACATTTATACATATATAAAGTTCTCTCAATATGTTTGAGTAATTGACATAATAGTATAATGTAAATACATACTATCATAATATATATATATATATATATATATAGATAGACACACACACATTTATACATATATAAAATTCTTTATGTTAGAGTAATTGATATGTTCTTTTAGTATTGAATATTTGAGTGAGTTATTTAATGGAACTGTGTGATAGTGCTATGACAACAAATTTTATGATAATTTGCATATTTCTTTCACATTGTTGTATATGTAATATTACTAGATAATTTCATTAATTTTAATTTTCTTTTATATATATATATATATATATATATATATATATACACACACACAATTATTAGAAGTGATGTGTGTGTATGTATATAGTATATACATATATAAAAATTTTTTTGGTTAATTTGGAGTTTTTTTTTAAAAAACACAACACAACCTCACCCAATCCAACTTTTTCCGAGTTGGTTCGGGTCGGCTCCAACACATTCATAGTTCAGTTTCGATTTCAAATTTTTAGAACCGCTTAGAGTCAAGTTGATTCTGATTCCACTCTAACTCGACCCATATGCACCCTAATAAAAAATACTATCATAAAAGCAAACCTCTAAATTAGATTTTCATTTCAAAATTTTTCATGTGAAATAAGTTAGTTTTACAATTCAAACATTAAAGAATGGAGTGCGAGTTAGCAAACACATAGCCTCAACCTTGCATGAATAAGTTGGCCAAAATGATAGCTGCACGTCAAAACATCTTTCTTCACATACTTGAAAAATGTACATAATTTGTGGGTAATTTGTGCAGGTTAATGAGATTTAAGTGGCAGGTTAATACACTAGTGAAAAGCATGCGATGTTAGTATGCATATGCACATCCTGTCGAAAATCAGTGAAAATTGTGATGTCAATTTGTTGACTTTATTCGTATATCACTTAGTTGGAGATAAAGAATCAACTTAAATAGAACACTTTAGGGATACTTTTAGAGGATGAGATACACACATAAACTTATATTTCTTTACTCAAAATACTAATATATACATTGATTAGATTCACTCTAAACTCAATTTCACTCCTTTACACTACTCTTTTTTTTGCCTTTAACCTCCACTCTTCTTCTTCTTATAAGATACATGTGTATTTATAGGTGTATCTATCAACTTACACACATGTACCATATTCCTTAGAACACCTAACACAAGACACCCTTTAGACTCTCCACATATGACTCTTAGAATACCTAAATACATGAACCCTCACAAGATGAGTCTTCACTTACATTCATGAACATACATATGTATCTAGTAAGTTTACTTCTCAACACATCCAACCTCACACACACGCACACTAATACAATACATATATATATATATATGTGTGTGTGTGTGTGTGTGTGTGTGGCGTGTTTGGTGAGCCTAAATGCACTTTTCTTATTCACTTGTACCTCAATTTATTTTGTATGAATGAAAGTACAGGATAAAAAGAATTTACCCAATTGGGCTAGTCCAGTTGGCCACTTATCCTTCTCATTAGGAAGAGATCGTGAGTTCAAGTCTCACTCTTCTCATTAGAGGAATTTGAGCATTATTTTTTCTTAATATGGAGTAAGTTTGCTTGTTTGTTCAGGACCTATATTTGAGAGACTCCTATATTATAAGTCATTTGGAAGGGCTCCATATAGTTATATTTTGGGGCGTAATGTTATGGTTGTTACCTCACTGAGAAAAACAAGTTCTAGAGGCAAGGGCTACATATATGAGCCCCTAATAGTTTACCGGATAAATTATTAAGTCAGGCATTGCTGGCTCATTAAGCGAAATCAGTCATTTTTTTGTCACGACTGGACAAATCTAAACTTCCCATAAAAAGTATTTCCATGGGGTAGAACCTCCTTAGGGAATATATGGTTTTTATGAAGTTCATCTTGTGCCACCATCCAAGCATGAATAATTTCGTTTAAGAGAATATTTAGATTGTTTGTTCTTCTATAATTGAGTTGAGTTAAGTTGATGGAATGTAATACCCCTAACTTCCATAAAAAAAAGGAGTTTATCACATTGTAATCTATTTACCATGAATATCGTGTCAATATTTTAATAATCATATTTCAAATTTAAATATGATATGACTAAATTGATTGATTTGTTGAGATTGAGACATGTGTTAATAAGAAAATCACAAAAATCACCTCCTAAGAAAGAAACTATATACAAATGATGTTAATTGTCAAGGTCTACTTATGCCTCAAAGCCGAGATTTTCAAACAAGGTATCTTTTTTATTTGCATCTATATGGCGGACCTTGATTTCAAGGTGAAGTCCGAGTTCAAATCTTCCCTGTGGGTACCAAAGTCATTGTTATCAAGTCGGAAGAAAGACTGTCATGATGCAAAACCCATCCTATGCAGAATAAGGGTCGGTGACTGACACTGTCACTTAGACAGGCCGTATTAAATCAAATGAATTGCACAACAGTGATAAATTTATTTTTTGATATTAAATGCGGAAGCTACATATATACAACTCATTTGATTATAATTGAGTTGAGTTAAGTTGATGGAATGTAATACCCCTAACTTCCATAAAAAAAAGGAGTTTATCACATTGTAATCTATTTACCATGAATATCGTGTCAATATTTTAATAATCATATTTCAAATTTAAATATGATATGACTAAATTGATTGATTTGTTGAGATTGAGACATGTGTTAATAAGAAAATCACAAAAATCACCTCCTAAGAAAGAAACTATATACAAATGATGTTAATTGTCAAGGTCTACTTATGCCTCAAAGTCGAGATTTTCAAACAAGGTATCTTTTTTATTTGCATTTATATGGCGGACCTTGATTTCAAGGTGAAGTCCGAGTTCAAATCTTCCCTGTGGGTACCAAAGTCATTGTTATTAAGTCGGAAGAAAGACTGTCATGATGCAAAACCCATCCTATGCAGAATAAGGGTCGGTGACTGACACTGTCACTTAGACAGGCAGTATTAAATCAAATGAATTGCACAACAGTGATAAATTTATTTTTTGATATTAAATGCGGAAGCTACATATATACAACTCATTTGATTATAATTGAGTTGAGTTAAGTTGATGGAATGTAATACCCCTAACTTCCATAAAAAAAAGGAGTTTATCACATTGTAATCTATTTACCATGAATATCGTGTCAATATTTTAATAATCATATTTCAAATTTAAATATGATATGACTAAATTGATTGATTTGTTGAGATTGAGACATGTGTTAATAAGAAAATCACAAAAATCACCTCCTAAGAAAGAAACTATATACAAATGATGTTAATTGTCAAGGTCTACTTATGCCTCAAAGCCGAGATTTTCAAACAAGGTATCTTTTTTATTTGCATCTATATGGCAGACCTTGATTTCAAGGTGAAGTCCGAGTTCAAATCTTCCCTGTGGGTACCAAAGTCATTGTTATCAAGTCGGAAGAAAGACTGTCACGATGCAAAACCCATCCTATGCAGAATAGGGGTCAGTGACTGACACTGTCACTTAGACAGGCCGTATAAAATCAAATGAATTGCACAACAGTGATAAATTTATTTTTTGATATTAAATGCGGAAGCTACATATATACAACTCATTTGATAACCAATTCAACACAAATCATTCATGAAAGATACTCAAGGTAAAATCATCGTGATCACCATCATTATCATAATTCATCAACATTTATATACATATCATATATGTATCTAACAAAAGGTTCAAAATGCTAATTCCTAAGAGTCTAGGTTGTCATTGAGCCTAAAAATACATCATGTGATTACCAAAAAGATTCCACATCACATCCAACTAAGATCCTTGTACAAAAAATCCATTGCATTCACGCTCTTAGCTATTCTGTGTAGACTTTGCTTCCTCTCTGCTAATTCAATTACTTGAAATATGTTAGATAAATCATGTGAGCTTCATTAAGCTCGTGAGTAATTCCTACATCCTGTCACAAGTTTTGCAAAAGAAGAGTTTTGCACAAAATACCATGGGTACCAAGTTTCTTTAAATAGATAACATATACACAAGAATATCTTAAAACATGTTTTCAAAACAGATCATGTATATAGCATACTAAAGGTTCAAACAGATATAACATATGTATTTTTAAAACACGTCATTATAACACAGTTCGAATATCAAAACACAAAGTAGATAATGTAGAGTTGTTTACAAAACGTATAATAACACATGCATTTCTTAAAACATGGTTTATATAATTAATGCAGAACGGGTAACTTAATATCAAATAACAAATGTGCACGAGAGGGTATTTTTGAAATCTGATTTCGAATAGCAGATAAATAGATAATAGACATATATTACACACATCAAAGAATCACATATTGAGTCGGAGCACTTCGTGGGTAAGTTTTATCAAAAGTCGGAGCGCCACGTAGGTAAGTTTTAAACATGAATTCCATAACGAGTCAGAGCGCCATGTGGGTAAGTCTTATCAAGAGTCGAAGCGCTATATAGGTAAACCTGGTGTAGACATAAGAATCGAGTTAGAGCGCCATGTGGGTAAGTTTCATCAAGAGTCGGAGCACCACATAGGTAGGCCTCGGATAGACATAAGAATCGAATTACACATTGAGTCAAAGCACCATGTGGGTAGGTCTCATTACAAGAGTCAAAGCGCCACATGGGTAGGTCTCACACAGACACGTGATCAGATCAAAACAAGTATGATTCAGATTGCATAGTCAAAACTAGTTCACACAAATCATTTTTCTCATTGAAATGGGTGCCATGGTTTATAGACATTCTTTGCTAAAGAATTTAGTCAGGATTTGAGCAATACAAACATTTTTCAAATCAGTATATATGAACGTCATTTCAAAATATAAACATGAAGAGCATAGTTCTCGGACATTTCTTTAAGTGCAGATAGACATTTGAAAGCAGGATGTGAAATCCACTGGTTCAAGATATCATGTTACTCGCAAAATAAATTTAGCATTTTAAACAGGAGATAAAACACTTAAGCATTTCTCAACAAGATGTTAAACATCACTGATTCAAGATGTTAGATTACTCACAAATAGATTAAGTATTTTGATCAACCATAGAAGATAAAATACCACTGCTTCAGTGCACAAGATTACTCACCTCAAATTTTTAATCCGTTTCCATCTCCTTTCCCTTGTCTTTAGTTCCTAGATTTGTAAGTCAAATGCACATAACTTCGTATTAGAACATAATTGAAGCATTACTATCGATCACTTATTAATTTTGTAACTAAATTTTCCTTAAAGAATTTTATTCGATGGTCTAGTAGCCTTAGACTTTAAGTTAGGTGCCACCTTTTTTCTAAATTCATTTTATAGCTAAATTAATACTCGGGACATAATGGGTATAACCTCATTTGTTGTTCCATATTTTTCAAAATCTATTTGGGCTTAACGGGCCTCACTATTGTTCTATTTGTTGTTCCAAATTTTTCAAAATTTTATTCATTGGTCTAGTAACCTTAGACTTTAAGTTAGGTCCCGCACTTTTTCTAAATTCATTTTATAGCTAAATTAATACTCGGGACGTAATGAGTATTACCTCATTTATTGTTCTTTTCAAAATTTATTTGGGCTTAACAGGTCTCGCCATTGAGTTCGGAATGTCCAAAATAGTCAAGATAGACTACTTTTTATATTTAATTGGCTTCGACATCTTTAAGGATAAAATGATAATTTTTTACATTTTATGTGCCTTAATTTTTGAGATTCCATCTTGTAAAACAGACTTGGCCATTGGGTTCAGAATATTAAAAAAAGTAAGGTTACACTACCCTTTTAATTTATTTGGGCAATGACTATATTTTACCGAGATTAAATTAAATTAATTATTTTATTTAATAATATACATTTATTTTATCCAATTTATTTCACAAGTGTCGTAGTGGCACAGACGTGACCTCTTAGGATTCCACATGCACACAAGGTCAGGGGTTCGAGTCTTGGGGAGTTATGACTCCCCTTTGTTTTTTTGAGTTTTGGTTTACCAAACGACGAACAGTGAGCAGAATAGGGATAGGACATCCCAGGTCTGAACAAGAGTATTAAATCAGAGCCATGCCCCTGTTTCCTAACAGACCCAATTCTCTTTTAAATTAAAACCATAGCTCTAAATGATGCTGTCCTACTAAACCATATGTGCTGTTGGGCAGGTTTTGACCCGATACTATTTATCTTCTTCCACATTTCTTTCGTCACTGTTGCCCTAATTCATAGAATTTTAAAATCCTATTTTCTGACATTTCAGGTGGCCATTTCTTGTGCTTTCTTATATAATGGTTTTTTGAGACATTGAGGATCATTTTGGCATTGGTTTTGAGGGTCGAAACAAGCTCAATAGCTCTGTTGGACTCTCATGGTATTTTCTAAATATCACTCGATACATGTTCATTTTGGCACAAAAATTCGTGGGGTTCGTTTCATTGTAATCGCCTAACCATTGGGTTGAAATCCTCGTTTATAAATCCGGTTTTAGTATGGATTTCATGAGGCTCGGTTTCAAAATCGAAACATGCAACCGCACTTTCAGGGTTGTCCCTCTTGGCTTTTTGGTCACGGTTTGGTGGGTTTGTGGTCACTGTGAGGTCTAGGTTCAGTCTCAATTAATGGAATTGAGTTTAATGAGGGTTGGTTTAGGTTTGCTTCTTTGGAGGTCCATTAATGACATAGTTCCCTTTTTCTGGGGTATTTTGACTCAGTTTTTTTTTCCATAAATTTACGTACATCATGCATATATATCATTTCATGCACATGCAACCTGAGCATGGCTCCTACAGTGTGTTCCTACATAGAAATTTTAAAGAGAGAAAACTTAGGTTTCTAGGGTCTTACCTCCTTTGGTGAACTTCTTCTCTCTCTATTATTTGCTACTGAATTCTCTAGGACTCCTTGTGCCTTGATCAGTGCTTGTATGCAAGCTTCTTTCTTTTCTTTTTCTTCTTTTTCGTTCCCTCTCTACAGTCCCCCCCTTTCTCTTTCTAACCGCACACCAGACACACATATGCACACACTTTTGATTTCTTTCTCACATACATAATATACACGAGGCATATACATATACATATCCATATATATATATATATACATATATTAACTTGCTGCATGAAACTCGATTGGAAGGGGCAAGGATCTAATGAGGTGTTGACACCTCAGCCTTTGTGCATGAAAACATGTGGGCTTATATAGTTTATATATATATATACATATATATATATATTGTGAGATATATAACAGAAAAGTTCTATAGCCAAGTTGGCTATATTTTTGGTTATAAGTTCTCTTCCCTTTTTTGGTCTTGGGTTCAAGACCTTGGGCCAACACTTTGGCATTATTTTCTCACTTTTTCCTTTTTTATGCCTTGTTTGGCATTTGGCACTTAATCCATTTTTTCTTATTGCATTAATTTTATTTCTTCCATATGTACTTGTATTACTTATTTATTTTCTTTATGTGTCGATTTTATTAATCGAGATCTTATCAAATTTTCGTAGTCTTCATTGTCTCGATTTAACTTTCCATAAGCATTATTTTGCTTTTTAAAATCTCTAATATTTAAGTAACGACTAAATTCTCGATAATTAGATCGGGGATGTTATATTCTCCCCTCCTTAAAAAAGTTTTGTCCTCAAAACTCGGTCATTCACATTTAGGGAGCTCTATTTTCTTTTCATGTTAGTTTCATTAACCTGATTTCTTTTAATTTGTCCTCACCCTGTTAGGGTCTATCTATCACTTATTCAAGAGTCTGAATATTTATGATATATCATTAACTCATTTGGAACCTCAAACTCCTAATGTCACTATCCTTTAAGTCATCTATAAAATAACTCTTTTATAACTTTGTTGTCAGATCCACTGACTTTTCAAGATTCCACAATTCCAACTCTATGTCACTCTATATCTTCCAAAAGAGCGTTAACCATTACCCATATTCAGACTACAGTTTCTCCCTAATTCATTGATCAATTCACAACTCAATTGTCACGACCCAAAACCCACCCTGTGCGGATCTGGCGTCGTGACCGCCACCCTCAAGCCCGAGGACCTTAAGGCAAAGGCTCACATAAGCAGCGGTATCTAATAGATGTGCGACATGTGATTGCAGACGCGTGAAAAACTTTTTTTTCTTATTTTTAAATTACGCACATCCGTCCGGTACTGCCGCTCTTTACATAACATACATGATTTAACATTCAAAGTATAACTAAAACTTAAAACTTTATAAACAATACATGTTTAATTGCCCCGTGGGGCTTATACATAACAGGATACTACTTTACTGATACAAGATTTCATACTTAATGTTCGTAGTACTAGAAAAAAACTACTTGAATATAACTTCCAAAAACAGCAGATTCTTCATTATCGTCTTCTAATCCAAACTGCCCTTAATCACCTGAAAGGGGGATCCAAACAAAGTCCAAGCAAGCTAATCTAAGCTTGTGAGCAATTTCAGTATTCATCATGGGGTTTCAATTAGCAGTGGTTTTTAGTACATAAGAGTTTATAAAACATTCACTGCCAATTGCTCGTACACTTGAATATAAAACATATGTATTTCTTAAAACAGATAGCTTTGAAACATTTAAAGTATTCAAGCTAAACTCGTACTTCGTCAAATAGAGTATATAACTCGAAACATATGCATTTCAAAAAACAGATAGCTTTGAAACATTTAAAGTATTCAAGCTATACTTATACATATGAACTTCAAAACATATAGCATAACATGTATTTTTTAAATAGAGTATATAAAACTCAAACATATGCATAGTGAAAATAGGGGTAAAAACCTGCTTCCATTTTCAAAATCATTTGTCATCTTATCACTTTCATTAATGGAATCCGTTTCGAACCAAACTCCCATTTTACGTATAAATGAAGATATTTTATGCCCGGGAGATTAGATCCTGCTACTTGGCATTTTACAAGGCAATTGAATTCCAGATAACCCAAAATCCTGCCTATTTTATAGGGCAACTGAAAACTCAGAATCCTGTCTAAGTGCTTATGCACCATTCATCTTGCATTTAAAATACATTTAACATATGAGTATGTCAAATAGATATTTCTCGTGAGCACTTTAAAACATAACATTCATAACTTCGTGATAAACATTCGTATACTTAAATAAACAAACTCAGAACATTTAACAAGATTTGTATTTTAACTCAGACATGCTGAAAACACATTTTTAAGCAAACTGTAAAGAAAATATTTACTAAGCATGTCACAATAGGGTTTATAAGAACAGAATAATTTAAGACTGAAATCATGTAATATACTGAATTTGGAATTCAAATACTTCGTATCTTTTGAACTTAAAACTTTTTCAAATCCATGGAATTAAATCTCCACTTCAAATGCAGGGTTACTCACCTTGGTCCTTTAGGGTTAGTGCTAATAATGCGCTTTCCCACTTTTCTTGTAGTTCCTAAGAACAATTCATAAACATATCATCAACTTCACATTCATTGTAATATCATCTCGATATTCCTTAACTTATGCTTAAATCGTATTAGATTCTAAAACGATTTCATAATTTCATATGTACTTAACTTAACTCGTACTCTTAACCTATGACACAATTTAATGTGTTAGGAATTGAGTTCATTTCAATTCATACTCTTCTGGTAGCTCCATTAACTTTAATTTAAATTTATTTACTTCACATATTTACGTGTCGTGTCTTTTCGTAATTCATTTCCTCGTATATGCCTTAGATTAGTACTTTGGCATTCCTTTAATTTATAGTCATCTGACAAATGCTATTCATCAAATTTTATGTCTTTTTATTTTAGACATTTCTTTTGGTCGAATAGACTCTACCATTGAGTTCGGAGCGTCGAAGAAAGTCAGTTTAGGCTTTCCTAAAAGTTAATTCAAACTTTTGTATGTAAAAGGGCAAAATGATCATTTTACCTATTTACGTGTCATGTTTTTTCGTACTTCGTTTCGTAATTTGGACCTCACTATTGAGTCCAGAATGTCAGAGAAAGTCAATTTAGACCTTTCCTAGTTTCAATTTGGCTTTAGGGGTACTGGGGTATTTGGTCATTTTATCCCCTTATGTGTCTTTATTTTCGGGACCTTGTCCGTGTCATGAACCTCACCATTAGACTTAGAAGGTTCGAGATAGTAAGAATACACTAATAACTTGTTAATTTTGGACAAGGGGTATTTTGGTCATTGACCCCTTTACGTGTCTTTATTTTTCAGGCACCGTCTCATAAAATGGGCCCTACCATTGGCTTTAGAATATCCAAAATAGTAAGGATACATTATTCATATGTTTAATTTGGACTTCATTTGCTTCATATATGACCCAAGGGTAAAATAAAAATTTTACTAAATAATTAAATTATTTAATTATTTTTCTAGAGGTGTAATTGCATAAAATTTTCCTCAGTTGGGCCACAATACAATTTTTCAGAAGTTCTGGGTTCAAAATATAATTTTGCAAACTTTCGGACTGAACCAGTGGGTTCAGTTACATTTCAAGTGAACCGGTCCAATTTTAACTGAACCAGTCCGGTTTGGTTGGTTTAAAATGTGGTACTGACGTCATGATGACGTCAGCCCTAATGTTTTAAAAATTTAAATCATAAGGCAAAACGACACCGTTCTACTTACCCATTTTATGCGATGGGTCGGGTTCTGACCTGAACCCGATTTGACCCGAACCGACCCGAACAGTGTCATCTTCCCTACTTCGACCCCTACGTTGCCCTAGTTGCAGCTTTCCAAGTTTTTCAATTTCGTGAATTTTGCCCAACTTAAACCCTACTGTTTTCATGAGAAATCATTTTTAGGTCATCAAGGAATATTTTAGCATTCGTTTGAGGAATCATAGAGGTTCTATTTGCTCGTTCGAAGGTTTGATAATCAAACCTGTACATGTGTCGTAAATGCTCATTTTTGAGCCAAATAACCCAAGGTTGGTTCTGTTGTGATCCCTACTTTATGAGGTTTCGTATTTCATTCGCAAAAGAGGGTTTAATGGTAAGGGTGTGAGGTTGGGTTTTGAAACCCGTACCTGCAACTTATATTTTCAAGGGCTTTTCTTGAGCTTTTTGATCGCGGTCCTATGTTTTTCGCATGCTTGTAGGGTCTATTTGAAGTCTCTATACACCAAACACAGTTTGGTGATGATGAAATCAGACCTGCTGTAAACAAGGTCTTCAATGATGGTTTTCATGAGTTTACACTTTTTCAGTGTTTTTTTAAGCTCTAATTTCGTGTTTGGATGAGTCTAAACATGTTTTAAATGTCACATATATAAAATCAAAGCTTAAATCAGTTTATACATAGGAAAATTCTAGAAAGAGAAATTAAAATGTTTTCATGGGTTTACCTTTTTAAGTTGGTTTTCCCCTTTCTTCTACCTCTGTATCCCTTCCTTAGCTCCTTAGTTTCTTCTCCTTTTCTGAATTTCCTTTCGTACGAAGCAAGCATGCATTGCATGTCTTGCTTTAAAGAGAAATCCACCGACCTCTCTCTTTCCTCCATTCTCTCTCTCTACACGTTTGCAGCCTACTCTTAGCCTTCCCAATTTCAGTCCCGATTTTCGGCTGCCTATCCCATCTCATAAATTTCTCTCTTCCACGTTAACCTTTACATTAAATGGGTGATGATATTTTGTAACATATATGTATATTATATATATACACACACACACACACACTACTACACACGAAAACACACACACACACACACACACATACAGCCGACACACACACCTATACACTGTTCACGCTTTAGATATTTTGGGTTTTATTCATATTATATATATACATAGATATATAATCATACTTGTACACATACATGTAGGTGTATATGTATATATATACACACTTGGTCATATATACACACAATGTATTTTCATCATGTGTATTTCATGTGTTTGGCACTTAATTCATTCATTTTGAAATGAATCAAAGTTCATCTTATAATTTGATAAATTTTGTATATTAAACAAATCTTGTATATTAAATTAATGAATCATATTTAAATTAATTAATTTCTATCCTTATTTTTGTTTGTTCTTGGCATCTTCTGTCAATCTCATGCATTATTTTTCATAACCTCGTAATACGTGTCATATGACCCGGTATCCCGGGTCGGGATATTACATCAATTATCTAAGAATCATCAACCTCAATTCTGGTACGATTCTTCCTAAGAATCCTCAACCTTTGCTCTTAAGCGTACTATTATCTTACAAAAGTCACTATTCATTTGATCATCCTAATCGTCCAAGAAATATCAACTTTAATTCCAATTTGGTCTTTTCCAAAGACCATTAACCTTTGCTCTAATACCATTCTGTCACGACCCAATATCCTTTCTATGCGAATTAGGGGTTGGTGACCGACACTGTTACTCAAACAGGCCGTACAAAATCAAATGAATTACACAAGAATAATAAATTTATTTTTTGATATTAAATACGGAAGCTACACATATGCAACTCATCTGATAACCAATTCAACACCAATCATTTATAAAAGATACTTGATGACTTGCATAATTTAGAATACTTTATCACTTCTTAACTTTAAACTTTAGTCTAATTTTATTTATTTTCTAGTTGATTTTAGGCTTTATTGTCATCATTTAAATTTTATTTTAGATTTGAAGAAATTGAAGCAGCCCTTCATCTATGGACTCTCTCTCATTCAATAAAGAGGCACTTTGTAAATTATGGGCTCGATCTATGACTACTTGGGCTGTCCAACCAAAAGCCCCTAAAAAAAATGCTAGCCCTAAAAGCTTCATCCAGCGTGTAGGGCTTAAGGGGTCCCGGGTTTAAAAAGCGGCTAGTAGATAAAAAAAGAAAAAGAAAAAGAAAAGAGAGGATATTGTGGCTGCTGGGCAGAAGAAAAAAAAAAGATGCTATGGCTTGAAAAAAGAAGCAACAGCGCAGGAAGAGAAAAAGAAAAGGAGAAGGCGACTGCGCAAGAAGAGAAAAAGAAAAAAAGAAAGAAGCAGTAGCAGCGGCAGAAGGAAAAGACGCTGCGGCTGGAGAAAAGCAGGAAAAGAAAAAGAAAAGGAAAAGATGTAGTGGCAGGGAAAAAGAAGAAATAGAGGTTACGACCTGGGACGAGTATTTTTTAGTGTTCATTGTCTTTCATTCCTCTCAGAAAAAATTATGGTGAATTCATTTATGTTGAATTTAATTTTTAGCATGAACTAAATTTTCTTTATTCTAGGAAAATGATGTAATCTAGTTTTGAACTATGCTTGCTTTTCTATACTAATTTGAAGTAATTCTCTTCTTGTTTGTCTAATTTATTCTGAGCTTATTGCTTCTAATTAACTGGCCATTAATTAGATGATTTTGATTTTGTGATTTGCTATCGAAAGAGGGAATTATAGGATAGATCTTGAATATTTCAGCATAAGTAAATATAGAGATCGAAAGACTTGTATGAACCTATGTAGTATTAAAATCGTTGGTCTTATTGCTTTCTTGCTTTATTAATTTGCATACTCTTGTGTAAAATGATAAACAAGAATAATTTTCAATTGATTGTTGACAGAGGCTTTTGGATAAATTGGAGATTTGCTAACAAACATAGAGAATTAAATTCAATTAGTTAGATGAGTAAAGCATAGTGAGGTATTAGGTAGAATCGATTTCTTAGAAGTTTTCTTTCCCATTAATTTGATTTTCGAACAACATCTTTCTTTTACTTTGAATACTTTCTTTGAATTGATTTTATTTTAAATTGCATTTACAAAAATTTTAGTGACTTTTCTAAATAAACCCGAGATTAGTATAATTTTGATATTTGTCAAAAGTAAGTTACCAATCCCTGCAAACGATACTCTTCTCATCACTTTACTATAAAATTACGATACAGTGCACTTGTAGTTTTGCACCAATCAATACTCATGGTAAAATCATCGTGATCACCATCATCATTATAATTCGTCAAGATTTATATACACATCATATATGTATCCATCAAAAGGTTCAAAATACTAATTCCCAAGAGTCTAGGTTGTCATGGAGCCCAAAAATACATCATGTGATTACCAAAAAGATTCACATCACATCCAACCAAGATCCTTGTACAAAAACTCCATTGCATTCACGCTCTCAGCTATTCTGTGTAGACTTTGCTTCCTCTCTATTAATTCAATTACCTGAAATATGTTAGATAAATCCATGTGAGCTTCACTAAGCTCGTGAGTAATTCCTGCATCCTGTCACAAGTTTTGCAAAGGCAGAATTTTGCACAAAATGCCATGGGCATCAAGTTTCTTCAAATAGATAACATATACACAAGAATATCTTAAAATATATTTTCAAAATAGATCACGTATAAAGCATACTGAAGGTTTAAGCACATATATGATATGCATTTCTAAAACACGTCATTTTTAATGACACAGTTCGAATATCAAAACACAAAGCAATTGTTCACAAAATGTATAATAACACATGCATTTCTTAAAACATGGTTCAGATAATTAATGCGGAACAAGTAACATAATATTAAATAACAAATGTGTACTAGAGGGTACTTTTGAAATCTGACTTCGAATAGCAGATAGATAGATGACAAACACATATTACACATATCGAAGAATCATATATTGAGTCAGAGCACTACGTGGGTAAGTTTCATTAAGAGTCGGAGCGCCAAACAGATAAGTCTCAAACATAAATTCCATAACGAGTCATACTGCCATGTGGGTAAGTCTCATCAAGAGTTGGAGCACTAGATGGGTAGGCCTCGAATAGACACAAGAATCGAATTACACATTGAGTTAAAGCACCATGTGGGTAGGTCTTATTACAAGAGTCAGAACGCCACATGGGTAGGTCTCACATAGACACGTGATCGGATAAAAACAAGTATGATTCAGATTGCATAGTCAAAACTAGTTCAGATAAATCATTTTTCTCATTGAAAGAGGGTGCCATGGTTTACATACATTCTTTGTTAAAGAATTTAGTCAGGATTTGAGCTATACAAATATTTTTTAAATCAGTACATATGAACGTCATTTCAAAATATAAACATGAAGATCATAGTTCTCGGACATTTCATTAAGTGCAGATAAACATTTGAAAGCAGGATGTGAAATTCACTAGTTCAAGATATCAGGTTACTCGCAAAATAATTTAGCACACTTGAGCATTTTTCAATAGGAGGTATAACATCACTGATTAAAGATGTCGGATTACTCACAAATAGATTAAATATTTTGAACAACCATAGAAAATAAAATACCATTGCTTTAGGGCACAAGATTACTTACCTCAAATTTTTAGTCAATTTCCTTAATCTCTTTTCCCTTGTCTTTAGTTCCTAGATTTATAAGTCAAATGCACATAACTTTGTATTAGAACAAAACTAAAGCATTACTATCGGCCACTTATGAATTTTGTAACTAAATTTTTCTTAATGAATTTTATTCGTTGGTCTAGTAACCTTAGACTTTAAGTTTGGTCCCGCCCTTTTTTTTTTTTTTTTTCTGAATTCATTTTATAGCTAAATTAATACTCGGGACATAATGGGTATTACCTCATTTGTTATTTCATATTTTTTAGAATTTATTTGGGCTTAACAGACCTCACCATTAAGTCCGGAACATCCAAAATAGTCAAGATAGACTACTTTTAATATTTAATTGGCTTCAACATCATTAAGGGTAAAATGATAATTTATTACATTTTACGTGTCTGAATTTTTAGAATTCCATCTCATAAAACAGATCTCGCCATTAGGTCCAGAATGTAAAAAAAAGTTAGGTTATACTACCCTTTTAATTTATTTGGCCAATGGAAACATTTTACCAATAAAATAATTAAATTATTTTATTTAATAATATACATTTATTTTATCCAATTTATTTCACAAGTGCCACGGTGGCACACATGTAGCCTTTTAGGATTCCACATGCACACAAGGTCAGGGGTTCGAGTCTTAGGGAGCTGCGACTTCTCTTTATTTTTCTAAGTTTTGGTTTACCAAACAGCGGACAGTGAGCATAATAGAGATTAGATATCCAAAGTCCGAACAAGAGTACTAAATCAGAGCCTCGCCCTTATTGCCAAACAGACCCAATTCTCTTTTAAATTAAAACCATAGCCTTAAACGACGCCGTCCTACTAATCCATATGTGCGGTTGGGCGGGTTCTGACCCAAACCCGAACCTGAACCGATCTGACACTATTCATCTTCTTCCCCATTTCTCTCGTCATTGTTACCTTAATTCACAGAATTTTAAAATCCTATTTCATGACATTTCAGGTAGCCATTTCTTCTACTTTCTTCTCTAATGGCTTTTTAAGACATTGAAGATCATTTTGGCATTGGTTTTGAGGGTTAAAATGAGCTCAATAGCTCTGTTGGACTCTTATGATATTTTCTGAATATCACTCGATACATGCTCATTTCGACACCAAAATCTATAGGGTTTGTTTCATTGTGATCGCCTCACCATGGGGTTTAAATCCTCGTTCATAAATCAGGTTTTGGTGTGAATTTTACGAGGCTCGGTTTCAAAATTGAAACCTGCAACTGCACTTTCGGGGTCGTGCCTCTTTGCTTTTTGGTTGTGGTTTGGTGGGTTTGTGGTCACTTCAAGGTCTAGGTTCAGTCTTAATTAACAGAATTGAGTTTAATGAGGGTTGGTTCAAGTCTGCTTCTTTGAAGGTCCATCAATGGCGGATTTCCTTTTTTTTTTTCTGGGGTATTTTGATTCAATTTTTCTCATAAATTTACGTACATCATGTATATATATCATTTCATGCACATGCAACCCGACCGTGGCCTCCTATAATAAGTTCCTACATAGAAATGTTAAAGAGAGAAAACTTAGGTTTCTAGGGTCTTACCTTCTTTGGTAAGCCTCTTCTTTCTCTATAATTTATTGTTGAATTCACTAGGCCTTCTTGTGCCTTGATCAGTGCTTGCATGCAAGCTTCTTTCTTTTTTTTCTTCCTTCCCTCTCTATAATTTTCTCTCTCTCTCTAAGCGCACACCACACATGCACATGCACACACTTTTGATTTCTTTATTATACACACAATATACATGAGGCACATACATACATCTATATATATATATATATATTGACTTGTTGCATGAAACCCAATTAGAGGGGGCAAGGGTCTAATGAGGTGTTGATACCTCAGCCTTTATGTATGCAGACATGTGGGTCCAATGAGGTGTTGACACCTCAGCCTTTATGCATACAGACATGTGGGCTTTTATAGGTTATATGTGTGTATATATATTTATATATATATATCTTGTGAGATATATAACACAAAAGTATTGTAGCCAAGTTGACTATATTTTTGGGTATAAGTTCTTTTTCTTTTTTTGATCTTGGGTTTAAGACCTTGGGCCAACACTTTTGACATTTTTTTTTTACTTTTTCACTTTTTATGACTTGTTTGGCATTTTGCACTTAATCATTTTTTTTCTTATTGTATTAATTTTATTTCTTTTTATTTATTTTCTTCATGTGCAGATTTCATCAATCGAGATCTTATCAAATTTTTGTGGTCTTCATTTTCTAGATTTAACTTTTCATAAGCATTGTTTTACTTCTTAAAATCTTTAATATTTAATTAATGACTAAATTCTCGATAATCAGATCGAAATCTTACAAATACTGTCTCGTGGCCAATTCACTATTTTTAGAGAACTGACATCTTTAGACTTGTTATACTTATATATTTTTTTTTAAGATTACGTGCTAGAAACTCGAGCCATATCATTACTTGAATTCCTTTTTCTTATCTTAATCTTTTCTGATTTGATTGGTGTGTACATTTTATCTGCCTTGCAACTTGTCAAAGGAGTTAAGAGGGCAAAAATATCTTTGTGACCGCACTAGTTGAGGATGAAGAAAATGAGTTAAGTGAAGGACTATCAAAAGTACTGTAATAGCGAAAGTCTTTGAAGATTTCAATCATGTTATGCCACTAGACTAGAGTCACCGATGAGACTTCCACCTAGGTCGGAGTAAGGTCCTCAGTCGGTGCCCTAGTTTTATTTTCAGTGTTCTTTTAAGAAACAAACGGAAGAAACTCAGCCGTTCTTCAACTTATCAAACTGTTTTTCAATCAAAATCTATAGCTAAACAGTCAGTCATCAATAAAACTTATAAATCTCAAACTGCTCTCAACGTGAGAACTAGGGTAATTCCTTATTATCATTTTGTAGAATGTCCAAGGTTATTTTAGTAATCTAAACCGAAGAAGAAGATGATGAAAATTCACAGGTTAGCTAGCTAGTCACATTGATCCATTTATATGATTTGTTGATACAAGAAGAGCATCTATCAAATTAATTAAAAGTGGGGTCCTCTGGAAAAGAATATCTACGTTTCTGTTCATCAATTGGCCATGGACAACCACCCGATTGGGATCGATGTTGATAAGAGTACTGCGAATCACGTCATAAAATCCTATCTTCTCACTCAGCTAGCTTTGTTGAAAAAGTGGTTTCAACAAGGATGGGTCATGTAAATGCAAATTATGAAACATGCCCACTTTTGGTAACGTTTGGCTCCATTTGCCCTAGAACAACTTGCTATATTGAGTATGCAGGCTTCACACACATATGTATTATGTATGTATGTATCTATCATATATATATATATATATGTAGTAGTAATAGTATTCAAGGAATCATGAAGTACTGCTTGTGGGCCTTAGTTGGCCTAGTTCAAAATGTGATTCCACAGATGGAGTGGCATGCATGATGCATCGACTAAAAAAAATGGTCCATATTGGCCCACTTTACCATGGTTTTTAGCGGAATTAAAATTTTCTTAACACATTCTCTCTCTCTCTCTCTCTGAACAGAAAGAATGAATTCGGCAATATTTGTTCAAGTTCTTTTTTCTATTTTCTTTTTTTTTTTTAAAAAAAAAAGTTTGAAAATTGTCTTTCCACAAGAGAAAAATTAAAAATGTGGGTGACAGCAAAGTTTTTGTTGCTTTAAGAGATAAGTTAACATTATCTTTCAACAAAATTGACTTTGAAAATAACTCTTTCTAAATAGTAAAAAGGAACAATCGCATGGTAATTTATTTATTATTTTTGCCGCTAATGGGGATTATTAATTATATCGTAATCACACACACACACATATATATATATATATAGGTGTACTATTCACACTCCCAAAATACTAAAGTGATCCACATTTATAAAATGAAATTACCGAATTACGGTTATACACTTATAAACTCATCTTTAACGAACGATAATTTTGTAATTTCATTTTATTAAAATGGAGCCTTGTGTGAATAGCCTCGATTATATGTGTGTGTAATTTTGGGAAGGAGGAGGGCCTTCAGAAATGGTCATAAAACACATGGTGGTTCGGAACCTTATTCCTTATAGTCAACATATATACAAATGTGCTCATTTATATAGGAAATTTTCAACGTCAGTAGAGCAATCAGCCTATAGAAATATAAAGATTTCACTTTTTAGTTGGGACGTCTAATTATTTAGACGTAGGACTTGTAATCTGCTTGTTGTTGGCAGATACAAAAGGAGGGGGAAGAAAGAAAAAAGGTCTAGTGTTGCCATTGGTATTGGTAGAGCTGTTAATGGGTTGGGCACAACTTCTGTCCAAATTCCAAGCCCACACCTAGGCCATTTGATAAGGTTAATTTTAATGCAAAAATTATTAAAAAGTCTTTAAAAAAATATAAAAAAATTCAATTGTTTGAGATTAAGAAGGAAGGAATTAGGTGTTGAGTCTTTAATCTGTTGAATAATTGCAGACAAGCCAGAAGGCCATTTCCAAGGTTCCGTTTCTGATTATTTTGGTGACCTTCATATTCTCAGAACCCACACATTCCTAGTTGATATTCTCAAGGGGTGACAATTTCCATGCCAAAAGAAAGTACTCTGTCCAAATCAGTTTTTGGGATTATGAATATTTGGCAAAGGATTTTAAAGTTGAGGATCTTCCCCCAAAGACATATTTAAACCAGAGCTCTGTGTTGCTCCTCCCTCGAAAAGAACAAAAACCTCTCTCTCTCTCTCTCTCTCTCTCTCTCTCTCTCTCTCTCAATTCATTGTTATCGAATAGTAAGATTTACTCTGTACAACATTAATTTCACATTCCTCTGCACCCCCTTCATATTGTTGTCGTACTGTAAACATATCTGATAGATCATAAATTCACAATCTGTCAGGTTAATCCAGTTCATTTATATTTAAACCCACAAATACCCACTTGTGTGACTTCTAAAAAACCCTTATGTGATAAGATTATCAAAAAGTTCTACCCATTTTCTGCACTTGTTTCTTGAATTGTAGGCTAATTACTCTGTATTTCTTC
Source organism: Nyssa sinensis (assembly GCA_008638375.1). Taxonomy (NCBI): domain Eukaryota; kingdom Viridiplantae; phylum Streptophyta; class Magnoliopsida; order Cornales; family Nyssaceae; genus Nyssa; species Nyssa sinensis. Next base: position 56,437,938 of record CM018031.1, on the reverse strand, counting down.
ACATAAGCTGATACCGTCTATGGATTATACTGTTTTAGATATCATATTGATTTAGATTTGCAAGGGATTGCCTTGTTTATGTTGACAGAACAGTTTAATGCATTTTTGATTCTTTGCTTGTAATTTGCTATATCGTTCAAATCCAATTTGTGCATTAAGATGTGAAACTACAAGAACCCATCGTTCCATTTATCGGGAAAATCTTTCTTGCGAAAACCTACATATTTTGGCTTTCGCAAATTCCGTTTTCAACCAGCGTCAGTAGTTACCAAGTTATACCAGATAGGGAAAGATGAAACTGAAGAAGAGAAACCTAGGATTAGGTGGGTTGAGATAGGCCCTAACATTTCAGAAGCCCAGAGACGGGCCATATCTCAACTCTCACCAAAGATGACCAAAAGATGTATGGCCATCATGAAACAGATTATTTGCTTCTCTCCTGAAAAGACCAATCTCTCTCATTTGTTGGCTGCGTGGGTGAAGATTATGAAGCCCAGAAGAGCTGACTGGCTCGTGGTTCTCAAAGAATTTAGCAGGTTGACTCATCCACTGTTCTTTGAGGTATTATTTATTATTTATTATTATTATTTGTTAGTTTGAAGTTCTTGTTGATTTCATTAATCTTGGGTAATCATTTTTCTGTGTCGTTAATGGGTATTCACTATTAGATGTGGTTATTTTGGGCCTTTCTTAACCAATGGTTATTAGAAAATAACATCATTTACGATAGCCGACAGTTGAAATTTACTAATAGAATTTTAATGTAGGTCTCTGTCTTCAAAGTGCAATCCAACAAACTCCTGGAAATACACAATAAAACATTGTACCTGATATATTATGGCACTTTTCTTTTCTTTTTTTAAAAATAGGCAATAGGCATTGTGGATTATTCTGAGCTTGAAATCGATGTCTTTAATTGTCTTCCACCGGCATAATTGTCTTGAGATTTCCAAGAGGTTGCACTTCTTTCTTTTGAAATATTTGTGGAATAACTTGAGCAGTATGCCATTTTGTTTCTCAACCATTTACCAAGTTGCTACCTTCGAACTTATTTAAGAATTTCCATTCTTCTGCAAACTATGGTTCTTCTAAAACCAACAGACAAACCTATTTTCCCTATCATATTATTATACAGGGAAGCACAGATACCCTTGTTTGTGTCTTAATACCAAGATTCAAGAGTTCAATGTCAGAAACTATATTTTTGTATCACCTATATTTCTGTTCATAGATTGTCCATCTATATGTTTTTAAAATAATTTCCATTGAATAAACCTCTTTTTCTTACTGTTTTTGACAGTATTTGGCCATTTTGCTATTGTCTTTCTGTAATCTTCAACTATCAATCTGCTATTTGTCAAAGGAGGTGTAGTTTTCAAGGGGCAAGACTAATGTTACTGAAAAACATGTTGTTTGGTGAACCGATGCATTTCATGTCTTTGTTTACCAGTCCTGTGGCAGCAGAGGAATTGTTGGATAAGCTGCAAGAAGATTTTTGTGGGATGATATGCAACTATGCAAGAGAGGAAAAAGTTTATTTAGTTGATTGTAAGAAAATTTGTTGCCCTTTTAAGCAGGGGTTTGTGTATAAAAAGCATAAAGAGATTAATCAAGCTATGATGAGAAAGTGATTATGGCAGTTTGCAGTGGAGACTAGAGAGGAATGCCTTTTGGGAAAGCGTCATTGTCTGGAAATATGGGGTTTCTTGGGGTGGCTGGGCTTCAAGAGGGGGTTGATATGTCATATGGGGTAAGGCTTTTGAAAGGTATAATGAACAATGCCACCCGAGTCTATTTTGGGTATGGGGAACAATGTCAAATTTTGGTATGACACTTGGTGTAGGGACAAACCTCTAAAGGAGAGATTCCCGAACACATTTCGGCTGTCAACTAGTGTTGAAGCTTCAATTGCTGATTTTATTTCCTTCACTGATGGTGGGGTGGTACCAATGGCAGACCTACATGGAGTCTAGTGGGGGATATGGCTTTCCCTCAAAATTTTGAAAATTGGGTATTTTTATAGGTTTTTTTTAATAAAAAAATTAGGAGCCCTCCCCTCAATTTGTTTTTGCCATATATTGACTGACAACATTGACCGCTTGTGAAATATCTAGACGTGTGCAAACCATAACATACATAATGCTACCAACTGCACTAGAATAAGGAACACTCAACATATATTTGTCCTCTTCATCACTTTGGAGAGACAAACGTTGCAGAAAGCCTAAAATGAAAGGCAAGTGGAGTACTCACTGATTTGGAAATTTGCATAGCAAAACACTCAAGCACCTTCTCTATGTACTTCTATTGTGACAAATACAACTTTCCATGTTTTTTATCCCTGTGACTCTCCATACCCAAAATATTTTTCTCAACACCCAAATCTTTCATCTCAAACTCATTACGGACTTCAAACTGTCAATCTCCGACATGCTTTTGAGAGCTATAAGCATGTCATCTACATAGAGTAACAAGTAAACAAAAAAACCATCTGACAATTGTCCGTGATACATGCAACTGTCAAAATTACACATTGAGTAACTATTGCTTACCGTAAAGGTGTCAAACCGCTTGTTCCACTGCCTTGGAGACTGTTTTAAGCCATACAATGATTTTTGTAACCTGTAAACATGATCTTTTTTACCTTGCATAACAAAACCCTCTGGTTGTTTCATGTAGATAGTCTCCTCAAGCTCGCCATGTAAGAACATTGTCCTGACTTTGAGTTGCTCAAGCTCTAAGTCAAACAAAGCAATCAAAGCAAGTAACATGCGAATAGAGTTATGCTTCACAACGGGTGAGAAAACTTCATTGAAGTCCACACCTTCTTTCTAACTGTAGCCCTCTGCAACCAAGCGTGCCTTGTATCTAGCATCTTCAACCCCTAGGGTACCTTCATTTTTCTTGAAGACCCATTTGCAACCAACAGTGTTCGAGCCCTCAGGTAATTTCACCAAATCTCATGTCTAGTTCTTGTGAAGAGATTCAATCTTTTCATTCATGGCCATATTCCACTATGCAGACCCATTACCCGTGACGGTTTCTAAATAGGTGGAAGGCTCTTGCACTGCAATATCCTCTACTATGGTAAGTGCATATGCAACCAAATCTACATACCCAAATCTCTGAGGTGGCTTAATCTGTCTCCTTTCTTTACCAGTTGCAATGCTGGATTGTTGTTGTTCTTTTGCACTAGAGTCTAAAGGAGAATTCTGTGTAGAAACAATGGGCTGAAGTTAAGTGTCATCTTTCACTCTCTTTGAAGTTTCAACCTGTAGCTTTACCTCCTTACTATAACTCTACGTATTTCCGAAAACATTACTGAACTCCTTTCTCGGGTGAAACATTATAGATTCATTAAAAGTAACATCCCTATTGATAACTAACTTAGGTGACTTAGGATCAGTACACTATAATCTATATCCTTTGACCCCTTGTGCTTATCCAATAAATATGCATTTCTTGGCCCTAGGTTCAAGCTTACCGTCATTCACACAATAATAAGCAGGATAACCAAATACTTTCAGATTTGAATAATCAGAAGGAGTACCAAACCATACCTCATTAGAAGTTTTAGTTTCAATAGTAGTATTAGGAGAACGGTTCATCAAATAGCAAGTTGTATTGATGTTCTCAGCCCAAAATGCCTTAGACAACCCGGCATTTGAGAGCGTGCAATGAGCTCTATCCATAAGAGTTCTGTTCATTCGTTTTGTGACTCCATTTTGTTAAGTGCCACGAACTGTGTGGTGCCTCGCAATTCCCTTATTTTGACAGAACTTATTAAACTCTCCATCACAAAATTCCATGTTGTCTGTTTTAAACTGCTTGACCTATTTTCCTGTTTACTTGTCAATCAAGACTTTTTATTGCTTGAATGTAGCAAACGTCTCATTCTTGTGCTTTAGAAAATACACCCAAACTTTTCTTGAATAATCATCAATGAAAGTCAAAAAATATCGAGCACTATCCTGGGATGGGATGGTAGCAGGATCCGAAAGATCCGAATGGATGTAGTCAACTGTACCCTTGGTTCTATGAATCGTGGTACTAAACTTCACCATTTTCTGTTTTTTGAAAACACAATGGTCACAAAAGTCAAGCTTTCCTGTAGACTGTCCACAAAGCAAACATTGTTTGCTCAAAATTGTCATACCCCTTTCGCTCATGTGACCCAATCGCATATGCCACAAACGAGTGATATTTGAATCTGGATCAACTGAAGATAAAGATGAAACACTTGTATAATCAACAATTGTACTACCCTGAAGAGTGTAAAGGCCATTAACTTTGTTACATTTCATCACAAACAAAGATTCCTTGCAAACCTTCATAGCTCCACCTTCAATAGAGAACTTGCAACTTTTACAATCCAAACTGCCCAAAGAAATCAGGTTTTTCTTCAAATCTGGTATGTGCCTTATACCAGTCAAAGTTCTCACAGTTCCGTCATGCAAACGAATTCGAATTGTACCTATCTCAACTGTCTTACAGGCCATGTTATTGCCCATTAAGATTGAACCACCATTGATTGCATCATAGATGGCGAACCAATCCCGATTAGGGGTCATATGATAGGAGCAACCCGAATCAAGAATCCACTCCTCATTGGAGCGATTATCAGAAATAGTAACTAAAAGGACATTATTTGCAACCTCAACGATTTCTTGTGCAACACTGGCAACATTTGCAGAATTAACACTCTTATTTTTCCCTTGTTCTTTGAGCTTAGGACACTCGGGTTTGTAGTGCCCAAACTTGTGACAATAGTAACATTCAATCTCACTCTTGGATGTTCTAGACTGTGGTTGACCTCTAGATCCACCTTGAACTCTGCCTCGGCCTTGACCTCTACTATTACCACTACTAGAGCCCCTTTTATTAGGTCGGCCTCTATTATTGGAGGAGTTTGAACGACCCTTCACAAATAGACCGTCGGCCTGTAAATAATCATTGCCTTTTCCATTTAACTTAGTCCTCAACTTTTTCGAGTTTAAGGACGCCTTAACATCTACTAATATCCATTCCATATAACATGCAATTCACAAAAGTCTCAAAAGAATCAGGCAATGAACACAGAACAATTAGGGTTTGATCTTCTTTTTCAACCTTAACGTCAATATTCTTCAGGTCTATGATAATTTTATTAAATTCATCAAGGTGCTCATTAATGGACATACCTTCCTTTATCTTGAGAGTGTACAACTGCTACTTCAAATACAAACGGTTTATGAGCGAATTCTTCGTATAGAAATTCTCTAGCTTTTTCCAAAATCTAGAGAAGAATTCTTTATCTGCTATCTCATGCAAGACTCAATTAGAAAGAGATAACTGAATGGCGCCATTCTCCTTTTCTTGCATCTCGATCTTTTGCTCCGCGGTCAACATTGTTGGAAATGTACCATCTAAAACCTTTGCCAAACCTTGCTGTCGTAACAAAGCTTGCATCTTGATGTGTCAAAGGCCAAAACTATTTTGATTGTCAAAATTCTCTACATATTTCACAGTAGCCATCACCAAAGCTTTGATACTAATTTATTATGCAACGGAAGTAGAAAACAAAATAACGAAGAGAAAAGAAACAAACACAACAAGAACAAGAGAACACCAAAGATATGTGATTCGGCAAATAGCTTATGTCCACGAGCGAAACATAGCAAAAGATCCACTATCAAAAGATAAATAATACAAAACGGGGTGTTAAAACCCCCTCATAAATGTCTAAGAACACTTTCTGCCACTCTCGCTTTTTCATTCTCTCGCAATAATACATTGTATAATATTTCCAAACCCTAAAATACGAAAAAGATGCGAAAATTGTGAAACTAGGTCCCAAGTGCCGATCGGCACATAGAAAGGAGGGTTGCTGCCACCTGAGTGCTGATGGGCTATTTTTTGACTTTTTTCAAAAATTCTGAAACTTCTTGTACTGATTGGTCAACAGAAGAAGGGGTTTTATAGGTCCAAGTGCTGATCGGTAGACCTTCAAAAGTGTCCGAAATGGTTTGGATACGAGTTAGCTCAAGAATGCAAGACACAAATAACAATTATAAATATGCAGGTGTGTTTATTGGTACCATCTTTGGACAATAATGGCCTATAAATTGTTTTGAACTATGGTATTCTGTAATGTAACACTAATGTTATGCCTACCTTTTTTTCCACCTTTCTCTCCCGCCTTTCATGTTACACACACACACACACACATATATATATAAGGAGAGAAAGAGAGAGAGAGGGTTTGAATTGATGATCACTGGTTGATGATTTTCATCTCCAACATTCTTTTTTTATAAATAGATAACACAAACTTTAATCCCAGAATTGCATGCCTACGTTGGATCCGGTGTGGGTTCATCTTTTGGGGGTTCTTTTTTCATCTTTTGGATCCGATCTTACTCTCTACAATTTAATCTCTCTCTAAAATTTTCATTCTCTCTCTCTACAAATATTCTCTTCAATCTTCGTCTTTTGAAGACTTCCCTCTCTTAACTCTCGATAAAAGTCTCTACCCTCCATTGAAGACCCAGTGGCACCCAATTCGTACAGCCAACCACTGTTCACCACTCATGGCCGTGTGTGTGTATGTGATTTGTATGTAAATATGTTTATGTATGAATATATATATATATATATAGAGAGAGAGAGAGAGAGAGAGAGAGAGAGAGAGAGAGAGAATAAAGAGAGTAGACCTGTTTTGGGTCTCTGGGTGGGTGGGTGTGTGTTTTTATTTGCATATATAAACATACATGTGTGTAAACATATGTACAGATTTTCATCATTCAAAACTGATACAAGGAGCGAAGAGTTCTAATACTTGCCCTTCAGTCTCAATAAGTTTTTCCCATCAATTTAATTATCAGGATAGAGTTATAAGGCAATTTGATCATGTCATGCTCCTCCAATACTCATTGTCAGTATTACGCTTTAATCGTCAATCTATTTTTATCTATTTTGCTTCTCTCTTTTTAGTCCCTCAAAGCCAAAACCAAGCAGTATAGATGAATCTCCTTTTTTAAAGAAAGAGATAACTCTTCGTGTTGCCAAAATGGAGCGTCTGTGCTAAGAAAATAAAAGATTACTGGATAAGAGATGGGTGGACATTGATAGGGAGTTCCTTTCACCTTTGGCAATATGGTTGAATGGAGAGAAGAATTCTAACTAAACTTGAAATGGAGAAAAGAAATGAGCTCAAAGGTGAAGTCAGGAAACTAAGCAAGATGGTTGAATGGCTCTGGCTACAAAAATTAAGGTTAAATTGGGCTATGAAGGGTGATAAAAATACTAGGTTCTTTCACACCATCACCAAAGGGAGGCATCGAAGGAACATGTTAAATTCCTTAACAGTAAATGGGATTGATGTGGAAAATCCAGAGCAAATCAAGTTGGAAGTATTAAAGCATTTCAAGCAAAAAATTTAAGAACACTGGAAAATTAGACTTCGATTGACAAGTGAATCTATTGCTAGTTTGAACAGTGATGTAGCTGCCTCTCTAGATAATAAATTCTCTAAATCTGAGATATGGAATGCAGTCAAAGAATGTAATGGAAATAAGGCTCCTAAACCTGATGGATTTAATATGATGTGCATCAGAAAGGGTTGGGAAGTATTTAAAAAAGATATAATGCAGTTAATGGGAGAGTTTTATGATAATGGCACGCTAGTAAAGGGGTTGAACTCCACTTTTCTGGTTTTAGTGCGCCAAAATGTGATAATCTGACCACTTTAGGTGAATTTAGACCCATAAGTCTTATTGGTTGAGAGAGAGAGAGAGAGAGAGAGAGAGAGAGAGAATATTGAAGTATATATTGTATATATGTATTGTGTGATTGTACAAGGGAGAGAGCCCTCATTTATACAGGAGATGCAGGATATACGAAGGTATGAGAAAATGAAAGAAAGGGAAAAATGAAATAAAAGAAAACCATAATGTGTTATACAAGCTATATACAAACCCTAGCCGTCATGCACATATACACTAAACCCTAGCTTTTATACATATATTACTAACACCCCCCGGCAAACTCAAAGTGGCAAAAACATATGCCAACTTGAGTTTGAAAATCAAGTCACGAAAGCATCCAAGAGGGTGTGTTTTGGTGAAGATATCCGCAGTCTGAGTAGTAGAAGTAACATGCACCATCCGTAGAGTACCATAAAGTAGATGACGGACAAAATGACAATCCAGTTCAATATGTTTGGTGTGCTTATAAAAAACATCATTATGCACAGTTTGAATGGCATTGCAGTTGTCACAATGTAGAGAAATGACAGAGGACTAAGAAGCTCATATCCTCTGATAACCACCATAACCAAAGCAACTCAGCTGTAGTATCTGCCAGTGCTCGATATTCAACCTTTGTACTAGATTGAACAACAACAGTTTGCTTTTTGTTACGCTAAGAGATGAGAGAATCTCTGAGAAAGAAGTAGTAACCAGTGACAGAATGACGATCAGTGGGATCACCAGCCCAATCAGCATCAGAGTAAGCATGCAATGTAAAAGATGAATGAGCAGAGAAGTGAAGACCATAGAATAAAGTGCCCTTGATATAGCGAAGTATAGGGACAACAATAGAAAAATGGGAAGAGTGAGGAGCATACATAAATTGACTAACCAAATGAACCATATATGTAATATCAAGGCGAGTAATAGTGAGATAAACAAGAGTGCCAATGAGCTAACAATAAAGAGTGGCATCACGAAAAGGAGTACCATCTAATGGGGTGAGACAGAGATTCAGTTCAAGAGGAGTTAAAGCAGTCTTGCTATCAATTAGACCGACACATGATAACAGGCTAGTGGCATACTAGGCCTGATATAAATAGTACCCATCAGATGCAGAGGTAAAACCTCAAGACCTAGAAAATAACGGAGAAGATCAAGATCATTCATCTCAAAGTATTGACTAAGGAACTATTTAACATTAGAGATACCAAAGAGATACACCTATGATAATCATGTCATTAACATAGAGCAAAAGAAAAGCAATTCCCTGCTTGAATTTGTGGATGAAGAAGACTGAGTCATGAGAGCTAGAAGTAAACCCAGAATGACTAATAGTATTGTTAAACTTGGCAAACCAAGCGCGAGGAGCTTGCTTAAGGACATATAGAGCATAATGAAGTTTGCAAACTTGGTGTGGAGAATGAGAAAGACCAAGAAGGGGCTACATGTATACCTCTTCTTGCAAATCACCATTAAGGAAAGCATTATTGACTGTCCATTTGAAAAAGACACCATTTACAGATTGTAGCAATTGCTAGTAGACTATGAACAGTAATAAGGCGGGCAATGGGAGCAAAAGTCTCCTTGTGGTTAATGCTGTATTCCTGAGTAAACCTTTTTGCAAGAAGTCGAGATTTGTATCGCTCCATAGATCCATCAGAACGAGTCTTGATCTTATAGATCCATTTGCATCCTACAGCTGCCTTTCCATGCAGAAGATCAACCAAATCTTAGGTATGAGTTTTTTCCAAGTCCTGCAATTCTTCAATCATTGCTTGCTGCCATAAATGGTTAGATTGAGATTATGGTTGGATTGAGGCTCGTGCAAGGAAATAAGAGTAGAGAAATAATGAAAATAACGAAGACAAACAAATGGTTCTCTCACCCGAGTGGAATGCTGACGGGTATAGTCCATAGAGGATGAGGACTTTGGGATGTCAAAAAACGACGGAATAAACTCAATATAGTCTAGAGCCGGACTTGCAAACGGAGTACTTTCTGAAGGAGAGGCTGTTGGGATGTCTGAAGGGAATCACCAGAGGTACATGCATCAATGTTACTAGGGAAAAACTCAATAGAAGGATTAGTGAAGGATGAGAGATCATGTTTAGTATAGTGATGAAAAGGGGATAAGGAAGAAAACATGGTGTGTTCCCAAAAAGCCAACATAACGAGATATTCAAAGCTGGTTAGAAATGGGATCCCAACAACGATACCTTTTATGTTCGACGCCATATCCAAGGAAGCAACATTACCGTGCACGAGCTTCGAGTTTTGTGTGCTTATGTGGTTAAAGTAAGACAAAATAAGCACAGTCAAAGATCTTGAGAAGATTATAATTGGGAGGAATACCATGTAGGCATTCATAAGGGGACTAATGATGAATAACAGGTGAGGGAACACGGTTGATGGTGTAAACGGCTGTGAGGGAAACTTCCCCCCAAAAACATTCTGGACATTAAAAGTAAATCATGAATGGAATCTAATATATGTCGATGTTTCTATTCGGCTCGACCATTTTGTGAAGAGGTTCTTGGACAAAAATATTGAACAATGGTGCCATGTTAGTGAAGGAATCTTTGAAGAATAGTGTAGACACCTCATTCTGTGACCCTTGATCAAGTTGTAACAATTCGGTAGTTATACTAAGAAACATACTTCTAGTGAGACTCCTCCTCACAGAGTCCTATTCCCATTAAGACTCTTCCTGACAATGTCTCGGTTCTAGAAGGACTCCTCTTAACAGAGTCCTATTCCTATTAGGACTCCTCATAACAGAGTCCTAGGTCAAGTACGACTCTTTCTGTTAGAGTTCCACTCCCATTTGGACTCCTCTTGACAGAATCCTAGTCCTAGTCCAAGTAGGATTCTTCCTGATAGAGTCCCACCCCGTTAGGACTCTCTTGACAAAGTTCCAGTCCAAGTAGGACTCTTCCCGATAGAGGCCCACTTTCCGTTAGGACTCTCCTAACAGAGTCCCAGTCCTAGTAGGACTTTTTCTAATAGAGTCCCACTCTCGTTAAGAGTCTCCTAACAGAGTCCTAGTCCAAGTAGAACTCTTCCCGATAGAGTCTTACTCCCATTAGGACTCCTCATAACAGAGTCTTAGTCCAAGTAAGACTCTTCCCAATAGAGTCCCATTCCTATTAGGACTCTCATGACAGAGTCCCAGTCCAAGTAGGATTCTTCCCGATAGAGTTCTATTTCCACGAGGACTCCTCTTCACAGAACCCTATTCTTGCTAGGACTCTTCCTACCAGAGTCCTAGTTCCATTAGGACTTCCTCTAACAGTGTCCTATTCCTATTAGGACTACTCCTGACAAAGTCTTAGTTCCATTAGGACTTTCTTTCCAGAGTCCTAGTTCCATTAGGACTCATCTTGTTAGAGCCCTAGTCCAAGTAGGACTCCTCCCTATAGAGTCCCACTTTCGTTAAGACTTTTCTGCCCATCGGAGGGCGTTTCAGTAATTTTGGTACCTTTTTGCCCACTAAGGGCATTTTGATAATTTTGGCACAATCCTACCTTCAGTACTTCTTAGTCATTTGAGGGGCAATTTCGTAATTTTCATATCATTTTACCTACATGAGGGTATTTTGGTAATTTTAGTCATTTGGTGACAAATTAGGAATAATTTGGTCTTTTCACATGTCTTGTGGCAATCTAGAGATTCTCCACAGAATTGGGGGCAATTTGATAATCTTGAGTGATAGTAGTCTATTTAAGGTTAATTAGAACTTTTCACTTTTAGAGTTTTTATAAATCTGATTGCTTGATATTTTTCCTTAAATGGAGATACATTGAATCTAGACGTTTTCATTTTAGAGTTTATTTTCTAATTAAATTTTATTTCTCTTTTATCTCATTGGCTCTTGCATGTAGCACCAATTCTATTGGTTCATGCATTGTCATCATTATTTATTAATTCATTTAGTTAGGATAATCATTCTTATTTAATTTTTTATTTATTTAATTAGATAATTATCACTTAAGACATGATCCTAACTCTCCGTTTTAAGGTTTCATCTAAGACCCTTGGGTCAAGTCTCTATATTTTCCTATAAATAGAGCCCCTAGACCATTAGTTTTAGGGACGGACGAACAGAGGATGACAAAATGGCCTTGCAAGTGAATATTCTAGGCCAATCCAATCGGGTTGGGCGGGGTGGGTGCCTAACACCTTCCCACTTCGTACTTTAGCCCCGAAAGGTAATTTAAACCTGACATGCATGAGATATATCCAAGTGAAATAGGAATAATAATCAATAAAGATAACAAAGCACTTAGAATCACCCATAATAAATTTGGGGAATGTCCCCATACATCATAATGAATTAAATTAAAAGGTGCAAGAGAAATAGATTCACTTTTATTAAAAGACAAGGCGGCTTGTTTAGCAAGTTGACATGGTAGACAAGTAATAAACCCATCACTAATGGGTCCTAAGTGACAACTAGAAATTAGAGGACAAATTGGACTAATAGACGCATGACCTAGACGAGAATGTCACAAATGAAGATGAGAGCTAGTAGAGATTGATGCTGCAGACTAAAACAAGGACGAGCAGGGAGAAGAGTGGGATGCAACATGGAGAGAAATAAGTTCAAACAGATGCCCAACTTTACGGCCTGTCCCAAGAATCTGTCGTGTCCATGGGTCCTTCACATAACAACCAGAGGTAGAAAAGTGTAAGTTAAAGCCAAGATCACATAATTGACCCACATAGATTAAATTGAGAGTTAGGATGGGAATGAGATAAGTACTAGGAAGTGACAATTGTGAGGTAGAAATATGACCACTGTGACTGACAGACATGCGAGATCCATTAGCAGTATGCATGTAGAATCAACATGTAGAATCAGATTTGGATGAAAAAAGTGTAGAATCAGAGGTCATATGATTACAACATGTAGAATCAAAAAATCAAGAGGTAGTACCTAGGAGGATAGATAAGGCAGTGTTTGGGCCAGCTTTAGAGAGAACATGTTTTACCATAGCCTCAATATTGTTAGCAGTTATTGGAGTGGTGAAGAACCAGTTTCAGTAGAAGGTTTATCTTTAGTGGAAGTAGAAACAACAGGACGATAAAAGAATGTTGAGGAAGTGCCAGGTATGGATGAGTTCCCTTTGAACCTAAAAGGAGGTTTAGTAGGACAGTTCTCAATGACATGATGGGTCGTGTGACAATAGCGATACTCAAGAGACGATGGCATAGCGGTGGGAAGTTTCATAGTATAGTTATTTGCAATGTGGCCTTTCTTCTGACAGATACTACATACAATGATGGGACACTCAAAAAGAAAATGACCAGTCTTGTGGCAGTATTTACAAGTCTTCTAACTTATGGAAGAATAACTACCACGATAGGAACGAGACGGAACAACAAACACAACATCTGAGCAGAGAGAAGATTTGGTAGTGCTAAGTCGAGTTTCTTCATAGATGAATTTAGAAACTACACTCTCAATAGTAGGTAGTGGATTCTGATGGAGAAGTGAAGCTCTGACAGGTTCAAAATTAGTAGTTAGTGCCATAAGAAATTGAATGAGTCTCAAATGATCTCAGTATGTGGTGAATTTGGAGGTATCACCATTAGTATCCCATTAAGATTCTAATAGTGCCAGTTGGTCCCATATAGAATTCATTTGAGAGAAAAAATCACTGATAGACTTTCCTATCTCTTGCTTCATGTAGTGAAGGGTATTTTAGAGCTGGTATTAGTGAGGCAAATCTGCAGTTGTGTACCGGTTGGCCAGGAAATCCCATACTTCCTTTGTGGTTTCAAAATGACTAAACTGATTATGAATGGAAGGTACTGAGGTACTGCGACAATAAGTGATGATTTGGTATTTTTACTCTGTCATGCTTCAAGTCGGTCACTGAAATCTTCATAATCATCTTCTTCTTCTTTCACGGGTTCACAGATTTCACCAGTAACGTAATGCCAAAGACGACGCCCTTTCAAGAAACTTCGCATGGCTTGGATCCATAAATTGTAGTTAGACCCATTTAAAATGATAGAAATAGGTTAGGAGCTCTTAGACTTGTTCATAGTGAGCAATTAAATAAGAAAAAAAGGAATGGAACCCCTAATTCTTTTGGTGGCGCGTGAGGGCACATGCGACGTTGAAATGATGCTTGACCATAGGAGTTGGAATCGTCTAACTGAGAGAATTCTAATTCTGGCTTGAGTTGGGTTGTTGGACCACAAATGCTTCAGGTAGTGTGTTTGGATCACTTGTACTAGTGACCAATAGTAGCGGTAATGGCCACCACAGTCAGTGTATTCACAGTGCAAAACAATATTGGTGATAGTAGTCACCATAGAGAATTGGTAGTGATAGTAGTCACCACCTAGGGTTAGAAAAGTAGAGACCATATGAGGTTATGGCTCTAATACCATGTTGAGAGAGAGAGAGAGAGAGAATATTGAAGCATATATTTTATATATGTATTGTGTGATTGTACAAGGTAGAGAGCCCTCCTTTATATTAGGAGAGGCAGGACATATAAAAAGGAGGTAATAGAAAAGGAAATAAAAGAAGGCCCTAGTGTGCTATATAAGTTATATACAAACCCTAGCTGCTATGCACATATACACCAAACCCTAGCTTCTATACATATATTTCTAACAAGTTGTATTTATAAATTTTTTTCAAAAATCTATTCAAACAGATTGAAGAAGATGCTATCTTCTATTATTGGGGAGGCTGAGTCGGCTTTTTTAAGCTGTAGGAATATTTTTGATGAAGTATTAATTGCAAATGAAATGGTGGATTGGTGAAAAGAAAACAAGAAAGGAGGTGTATTGCTAATATTAGACTTTGAAAAATCATATCAGTGTTAATTTGAGCTGTCTGTTTCACATGATGAAGGTTTTTTATTTTGGGGCTAAATGGGTTAAATAGATCAAAGAATGTGTCAGTACATCCACAATCTCTGTTATAGTAAATGGCTCTCCCACGAAAGAGTTTGGTCTTGATAAAGGTTTGAGACAAGGTGACCCCCACTCTCCGTTCTTATTTATTATTGTAGTTGAAGGGTTGAATATATTGTTCAAAAGGGCAGAGGAAATGGGTCTTATTAATGGGGTCTATGTGGGTTCGAATGGGTTGTCCCTGACATATCTTCAGTTCGTTGATGACACGATGATCTTCTGTGATGCTGATTAGGTGGAACTCCTGCGCATTAGAAGAATATTAAGATATTTTGAGATCATGATAGGGCTAAAGATTAATTTCCATAAAAGTGCCTTATGTGATATTGGAATTTCCGATTCTGAGGCTGAAGCTTTTGCTGCATTGTTCAGATGCAAAAGAGAGCAATTACCTCTAAAGTATATGGGTCTTCCCTTAGGTGCAAGTCCAAGAAGAATTAAGATGTGGCATCCAATAATTGATAAGTTCAAGAAAAAATTGGCCTCTTGGAAGAACAAGTTTCTCTCTTTTGGTGGGAAACTTACTCTTCTTAAGTCCGTCATTAGTAGCCTGCCATTACAATTACATTTCCATCTTCAAAATACCATTCAAAATTGCTAAGGTGATTGATAGCATCTAATCAAGCTTTTTTTGTTTTTTTTGGGGGGGGGGGGGGGGGGGGTGGTGGTGGTGGTGATGACTCAAAAAAGATGGACCTAGTACAAGAAAGGGGGAGCTTGGGTATCTGTGATATTAGAGTTACGAATTTATGTTTTTTTGCTCAAATGGTGGTGGAGATTTGGTGTGGAAAGAGATTCTTTATGGAGGAAATTCTTATGTATGAAGTATAATTTACAGGAACAAAGCTGGCTACCACGAGGTATGATCAGCTCTAAAGCCTCAAGAATTTGGAAGGACATCCTCCAAGTGGAATTCTCTCATCAAGCTCTTTTTAACTTCTTTGAGTACAATATAGAGTGTAAAGTGGGTGATGGAAAATTCTTCTTTCTGGAAGGACAAATGGTGCAATGCTTCTTTGATGACTTCTTTTCCAAGATTATTCAGATTGTCTTACAATAAGGAAATTAATGTGGCTGAGGTTTTTGAATTAATAAAGGGTGCTGATTATCATAATTGGTTCTTTTTGTTTAGGAGAAATTTGTATTCATAGGAAGCATCAAAGGTTGGGAAAATTCAAGATGATTTGATTAACAGTATTCATATTAGAGAAGGCTGTCCAAACAACATTCTTTGGAAGGCTATTATGGTATGATCAAAGGTTGGGAAAATTAAATTCAAGATGATTTAATTCATCAGGTCAGTTCACTATAAATTCCATTTATCAATGGTATGATTCTAAGATGGGTACAAAAATAAAACCCCTGCAGCTTGTGTAGAGGAATTTAACTCCTCCTATAGTACAATTCTTTGGGTGGGTGGGTGGCTGGCTTGGAATGGGAAGGTAAAAATAGGCAAACTACTTTTGAAGGTTGGTCTTCTTAATAATTTGAAGGTAGATGTAGATTTTGCCATGTAAATATTGAATCCGTAGATCAAATGCTTTTATTGTGTCTAGAAGTTCAGAGAATTTGGGCTAAATGCATTAGTTGGCGGGGCTTGGTATGGGTGGTCCCTCGGTCAGTGCGGCAACTTTTATGCTGGTGGCAAGGGGTCAAGTTTAGAAAGAAGTCTAAATTGATTTGGGATGCTTTGCCTATTGTCATTCTTTGGTCCATTTGGAAGTTGAGAAATAAGTGTATTTTCAACGGGAAACATCTAAATTGGAGTGCTCTGATTGATACCATTAAGATGAGTTTGGTGCATGGTGTGGAGTAAAAATAAGGTTAGAGGTATTGATTCTTTTGTTATAGATTTTGTAAACAATCTAAAACAGAATCTGGAAATCATATGATATCCACTGCCATATGTGCAGTGGATGGGAGTCTCTGGTTTGTTGTTGTCCTTTTGGTGGCAGTGAGCTTATTGCGTTGAGGTTTCAATGATCTTTTCATGGTCTTGATTCTTTGGGTATGGTATCCACCAGCGTTAGGTTGTACTCCTGCTTTTATTTGGGTGCTTGGGAAAACTTTGAGCTGGCGGTACGTTTAGATTGGTTCTTCTTTGTGGTGATTGGAGCTCTATGTTTTTAAATCTCTGGCGTATTGTCAATATTCTTTCCTAATTTTGTATCTCGTTTTCTTGGCTTTGATTGACTTCTAATTTAGTGTCAATCTAGTTGAGACGAAACTTATTTGTAATGATGCATTTTATATTTTGTCTTTATTGATGTATTTTGGCTTTGATTGACTTCTAATTTAGTGTCAACCCATGAATTAACCACAATTTAACTCTTAAAGCAGAATAAAACATAATGAAACCCAAAGGTAATGTAAATTAAACTAATATTGAATTTCATTAGTGTTTAAAAAAAAATAGTAAGAAAAAAAATCCTTTGAAGAAAAAAAAGCTAATCAGATTAGTTATTAAAGTTACTTGTCCATTGAAAATAAAACAAAAATTGAAATCAGGAAATGGGACCTGACCACCTTGGGTCCTGGGGCAAGTGTCGGTTTATCGGGTCAATCTCATTTAGAATGTGGTGGCAAAGATGAAGCTTTGGTGCACGACACCGGTGAAGACCCAAGTCTATGTAATTCTCGCGCTGATGCTTGGAGATCGTCGGTGCCGGTCAATGAAGAAATGTCTGCCAGAGTTATGGAGCCTCCTATTTGACGCAGATCCATGGGGCGTTGCTGCATTGTCGATGAAGGTTGCAGCATTGATTCGAAAAGTGATGACAAGTCATATGTAGCAGGCATTGATGAGGCTGATGGGAGGTCCGCTATTGAAAAAGGAGGTGGTGTCGGCTGCAGTTGAGTTGGAAGCTCTAGTGCTGCGACGTGGGCTTGCAAGTATGAAAGCTCAGCCTGTAAATTTACTACCTGTAATGTCAATATATCAGGAAAAAAGATTATTAAAGAAAAGAGAAATAAAATAGAATTTGTTAAAACCCCATCTCCCAACTCCAACCCCAAAAAGTTATTTGAAAGAAAGGATTACCTAGTAAGGGTTGAGCCATAAAAAAAAATAAAATAAGGAGAGTTAAATTTTTTTGGGGAGAATTTTTATTGTTAAATTGGAGAAAAAATTTCACAAAATATGATTCAAGTCATTCAAAAAATTGGAGTGCCCTAATACATGTAAAAAAATATATATATATATATATATATATATATATATTAAACTTTGAAAGGTTATAGGAGTGTATATGGTTGGGTTGTAGTAGAACTAGAACCAGAACCGACTTGATTTTATACGGTTCCAAAATAATAGAACCGGAACTGGAATCGCAAATTATTGGATCCGACCCGAATCGAACATTGTGTTTGGTTCGGGTTGGTTCTGTTTTTTTTTTTTTTTTTGTCTAGAACCAAAAAAAAGAAGAATTACTCTTGATATATTTGTGTGTGTGAGCCCGCTCAATGAAAATTAAATCATTCAAGAATTTATGAAATCTTGACAAGGTCTTGATCCATGAGAACCACCAAATAATTAATTGAAATTGTGGAGTTGAATGTATGTATGCTGCATGTGGCAAAGAATACTTTGGTTGAGATCACTAAAAGATTAAAAACAAATTATTGTACTATGATATTACATTTTGCTTGGTTTGAATTTGAATTAAGACATAGAAGAGAGAGAAAAAATCTCTCAAAAAATGAATCAATTAGTGGAGATACCGAATGATTATTAGAAGGGAGTAAAAACAGCAATTCTATTTTTCCTTTTTGTTTTGTGAACAATCCCTATTTTTAAACAGCAACTTCATTGTTCTTAATTGTTTTCATCTTAAATATTGTTGATATATATTTTCTCTTTAATATTTAAAAAAAAATTAGAACAAAAAGAGTTGATAAAAATAAATTTATGAGTTTGGTTATCGGGTTGGTTCAGGATAATTTGAACTTTCAATCCAAACTAACCTAATTTTTTCGGTTCTATAACTCGAACCAACTCGAGCTTACTTTGACCCGAACCAATTTGAATCCATTAAAATCGGCTTGGGTCGGATTTGGTCGATTATCTCATTCTCAATTATTTTGTGCATCCCCTAGTTGTAGCTCACTCCTAGTCTTCTCCTAGATCTGCCCTTATTACTTAGAGGTTGACTTAGAGCATCTTCATCCCATCATCCTCAAATTTATTTTTATTTTGACATCTTCATATTTGAAGTTGGTGGATCACACATTTTTACATTTTCACTCCAATCATATCAATCTTTAAATAACTATTTATTTTTCAAATCTCACTTTTCATAATATTATTTGTCTAAAATGTAATTATTTAATATATATTTTTTCAAACTTTAGTTATTTATTACTTTTTCTTTTTTTGTTAAAAACTCTGATATATTCAAGAAATAGTTTGATAATAAATAATAATTAAAAAAGTTTTTGATAAATTAATTTTACTAATTTTTTTTTCTCATTGTCAAATTTAAAAAATGAGTAAGAAAGAAGACGAGTTAGAAATGTTCTTAGGATCTTAAATTTAAGTGACTCCCAGTGCTTGACAATAAGGTATGTAAGCAAGCAAAGCTTTCAAGTTTATGTGGTTGAAATATTTATTACAGTTCATCATATATAAATATAAAAATGTGACAGTAATAAATGTGGTTCTTTAATGGAGTTTTTCTTATTTTATCACATTTCCTTGTAGTTATTAGGGTAATCTCTCTGTATAAAGAAGATGGCAAAACTGACGAAATTACTTCTACTGAAAGGTGGCTGACTTTATATGTACAATCTATTTAACAAATAATTAATTTGATTTATAAAGATGACATGTGCATGTACTGGCTATGTATAATAGTCACTTTATAAAGAAAAAAAAAAAGTTTAATGAGACTATCATGGTATTATTTCTATTGATATTTGAATATTATCGTGAATTTCACATAAATTTTATAAAAATAAAAAATTATAATAAAAATAATACTATGTTTCTGCTTTACTATATTATTTTTCCTATATAAGAAAACAAAATTGGTCAAGGCACCTCTGTAGCCTGGGGAGGCCCCCCTAAATTAGCACGAGCTGCAATTATTTTGACTTTTACTTGAGTGCCTTGATGCTTACCTAGGTTCCTTTTCGTCTCCTAGGAAATTATGGATGGTCACATCACATTATTTATATTTATTGTTTTTAATAAATTCTATCATTTTTTTTATATTTATAATAATAAACCTTTTTATGATTCTAAAAAAACAGAACTTGAGAGACAATCACATAACAATTTAGAGTAACTTCTCCATACTCCCTCCTTGCACTGTGTGTTTCGTCTACCTTTTATTCTTGTTGGCTGCTTGTTTGATCACAATTGTTGCTTCGATGATCGAGCCTCTACACACCCGCTAGGCATAACTCTCATCCATCGAAACGAAATTTTTGGAATAACCTTTACACTGGAAAGTGGCCGTCTTGGTCGCCGGCAAACACTGCCATCAGTCTCGCTACTTCATCTATCTTCTTGAATATTGTCTCCTTGCACTCATGGCCGATCTTGACCAAACCAATGAACCCCAACCAACACCCACTCTCACCTGAGTTGACCACTAGAATGACTGAAGTCTTAACCAAAGCTTCGGCCCTGACCCAGATCGCCGACACTGTCGTTGCTCCAATTGGCATTAAGTTGGACGACACCAACTATGCTCTTTGGTCCCAAGTTGTTGAGATGTATATCTCCGACAAGGACAAGTTGGGATACATTAATGGCGACATCCACCAACCTCCTCAGACAGATCCATCCTTTTGAAAGTGGCGCACGGACAACGCCATTGTTTAGGGATGGTTGATCAATTCCATGGATCCATCGCTGATCGGTAACTTCATTAGATTTTCGACTGCGAAACTGGTATGGGATTCCATCGCTATTACCTACTTTGACGAAAGTGATACCTCTCAGGTGTATGACCTCTGATGACGTGTGACTCGTTTGAAACAAGTGGGTGGTCCCCTTGAAAAATATTTTGCTGACCTCCAGGGATTATAGCGTGAGATTGATTTCCGTCAGTCCAAACCCAATGGAATGCATTGTTGATATCAGCACTACAACGACATGCTTCAAAAAGACCGAGTGTATGTCTTCTTGGATGGCCTCGATGATCAGCTTGATAAAATCCGAGGCGATATATTATAGATGCGCCTGTTTCCTACGATTGAACAAGCGTACGCTCATGTTCGTCGGGTAGCTATCCGGCAAGTAGTTATGATCACTGGTGACTTCACGGATACTCTAGTAGTAGTTCTGGCCTCGAAAGGCTTCAAGCCTGGACAGACAACTCCGTCCTCTGCTAGGTCTCTCTTTCTAAGCGATAGGAAATCTAGCATCTCCTCCAAGCCGCGAGCCTCCTTCGATGGAACCAAGTGTTCCCATTGTGATAATTTGAAACATACCTACGACAATTGCTTCAAACTACACGGGTATCCCGACTGGTGGAATGAACTTCAGGCCCAAAAATGCGGTGATGCCACTGTCTCTGCTAGCGGAACTGTTCAGGCTGTGGTAGCTACGGCAGAATCATGTCTCTCTCTCTCTCTCTCTCTCTCTCTCTCTTTTCACCCTATGTCGAGACCTCCCAGGGCGATTTATCAATCACGAATCCAGGTAAAAATAGTACTGCCCTTTGTAATTCTTCTTGAGATAGTGATAGTAGTTCTTGAATACTTGACTCTGGAGCAACCGACCACATAACCTTTGACGCCACAGATTTCTCACAAATTTCTTAACCATGGCGCACCTGCATTACCAATGCCAATGGGGTTCTTTCTCTGGTCATAGGGGTGGTTGGCATTGAAAAATTGTCACCTACTTTATCATTAACTCATACTCTACTTGTTCCCTCTCTTTCTCATAAGCTACTATCTGTTAGCCAAGTTATCACAGCCCTGAACTATGTTGTACTCATGTAGTATACCTTTTGTCTGCTTTAGGATATTCTTACCGAGGAGATCATTGGGCGTGGTACTAAGAAAGGGGGTTATATTACGTGGAGGTTTTTAGTATGGGTTACGCACTATCACATGCATCATCAGATTGATAACAAAGAGCGACAT
Organism: Nyssa sinensis; assembly: GCA_008638375.1. Lineage (NCBI taxonomy): Eukaryota > Viridiplantae > Streptophyta > Magnoliopsida > Cornales > Nyssaceae > Nyssa > Nyssa sinensis. Next base: position 56,416,174 of record CM018031.1, on the reverse strand, counting down.
ATTTGGCTTTGGCATCGTCGGTTAGGACATCCATCCTTTGGTTATATGAAACATTTGTTTCCTGATTTGTTATCTAGTCTGCTAATATTTGACTTCAAATGTGAAACTTGCATTCTTGCTAAAAGTCGTAGAGCTACTTATCCTTTGAGTATGAATAAGAGTAATGTTCCTTTTGCTTTAATTCACTCCGATCTATGGGGCCCTTCCCCAGTTTCTACAATAGTTGGTGTTTGCTGGTTTGTGATATTTATGGATGGTTGCATTCGCATGACTTGACTTTATTTGCTTGAAACATAAATATGAAGTGCTAAGTGTGTTTCAGTCTTTCCATACTATGGTTGAAACCCAATTCTCTGCTCAGATTCAGATTCTTTGATCAGATAATGGTGGTGAATATGTGAACCACCAGTTTCATGCTTATTTCCAAAGTCATAGACTTATTCATGAAACCTCTTGCCTATAGACTCATCAACAAAATGGTGTGGCTGAGAGAAAAAACTGCCATATTCTTGAAACCGCTTGGGCTCTATTACTTGGAGCTCATGTGCCCAACAGATATTGGGCTGATGTCGTTGCCACACCTGTGCATCTCTTCAATCAGGTTGCCTTCCAAAGTCTTGAATTTTAAGACTCCACTACAGACTCTTTCGACCTTATGTTTCCTTACCTACAGTGTTAATGCTTCTGCCCCAGATTTTTGGTTGTGTTGCATTTGTCCACCTTCATAAGAACCAACGCATGAAACTTGATCCTTGTGCCATCCGATGTCAACGCACCTATGTGACTATGGATGTCACTTTTTTGGAGTCCAGCACATTTTTCCCTCCCTCATTACCCAATTTTCCTCGTTAGGGAGAGATCCGTGATGAAAGGCCGAATTGGTTAAGATTTGACTAGCTGAGTTTTAATGACACCGAAATACTAGTTAATGAGGAGGAACCAAATACAGGACTAGGTGTGTCTTCAGAAGTTGATACAGCTCCCTGAGAAGTACCTACACCACTTGAAGCTGAAATAGAAACCCCCTACTCGTCAATACCTGGAGACCCATCTCCTAACAATATCCCTAAGGTAAACTCTCATATACTTCCGAAACTCTAATGATATGAATATCCCTGTTGGCTATACTTTACCTTTCAGGCATAATCGTAGCAAACCACCTGATAATATTCTCCAGATATTGGAAAACGAAGCTCAAAGTATCCAATTGCCAACTATGGGTCCACAATAAGGCTTTCCAAACCACTTAAGACATTCATGCATGAACTTTCCTCATGCCGTGTTTTGACTGATATTCATGAAGCCTTGGCATATCCTAAGTGGACTCAGGCTGTGAAGGCAGAAATGGAAGCACTATTGAAAAATGAAACATGGACTCTTGTTTCCTTACCTAAAAGAAAGAAGACGGTGGGGTGTAAATGAGTGTTCTCCATCAAACATAAACAGATGGTTCAATTGACTGATACAAAGCAAGGCTAGTAGCAAAGGGCTACACGCAAACATACGGCATAGACTATCAAGAGACCTTCTCGCTAATGGCCAAATTGAACACAGTTAGAGTATTGTTATCCCTCGCAGCAAACCTTGATTGGTCACTTGCACCAGTTTGATGTAAAGAATGCCTTCCTCCATGGTGATCTTGAGGAGGAAGTCTATACGAATGTTCCACTAGGCTACACAGCAAATTCCGAGGCTAAGGTGGTGTGTAAATTGCAATGAATACTGTATGGATTAAAACAATCACCTAGAGCATGGTTCGGGCGATTCAGCTTGGCAATGAAGAAATATGGCTACCAACAGAGCAATTGAGACCATACACTGTTCTTAAAGCATCAACTAGGCAAGGTCATGGCCTGAATAATCTATGTAGATGACTGATTATTACAGGTGATGATCTAGAAGAAATATCAAGACTCCAAAAGCATTTGGCAACTGAATTCAAAATGAAGAATCTAGGAGGACTTAAATACTTTATGGGAATTGAGGTTGCTAGATTGAAGCAAGGTGTATTTCTTTCTCAACGAAAATATATACTAGACTTACTATCAGAGGTTGGACTACTAGAGTGTAAATCTGCAGATACACCAATTGTCCAAAACCACAAACTTGGAGAATACCTAAGACCAAGTGCCAACAAACAAGGAGAGATACCAAAGATTAGTTGAGAAGCTCATTTATCTCTTACATTCTCGCCCAGATATTGCTTATGTTGTGAACATAGTAAGTCAATTCATGCATTGTCCAAGTGAGGATCACATGGATATGGTGATCAGAATTCTTCGATACTTAAAGTCACCTCCGGGAAAAGGGCTCTTGTTCTTAAAAAGTGATCATCTTAGAGTTGAAGGGTATACAGATGCAAATTGGGCAGGAAATATATTAGACAGAAAATCCACCTTCGGGGTACTTCATGTTTGTTGGCGAGAACCTTGTTACGTGGAGAAGTAAGAAGTAGAATATGGTGGCTTTGTCAAGTGCTGAAGCTGAATTTAGAGGGATGGCTAAGGGTCTTTGTGAGTTTCTCTGACTTAAAAGACTGTTAACAGAAATTGGCTTTGCCCCAAGCTGTGAGATGGACCTATTCTATGACAACAAGGCCGCTATTGATATTTCACACAATCCTGTCCAACATAATCGAACCAAACATGTGGAGGAGGATCGACATTTCATCAAACAAAATCTTGAGACCAAGATAATTCGATTTCTTTTTATTAAGTCTAAGGACCAGTTGGCATATGTACTTACAAAAGCAGTATGCAGCAAGAAATTTTACAACTCACTCGACAAGTTGGGCATTAGAGACCTGTATGCACCAACTTGAGGGGGAGTGTTGGCATGGGTTGTCATTAGAGAGATTATGGAAGGAGTCTTGATTGTCAATCCCTTCATATAAGGGTCAACCGTTATTCTAACCATAAAATTAGTATAGCTAAGAATAGATAGGATTTTTCTTGTTATATATACATATTCATTCTGTGTAAAAATATATAATAGAAAGAAAAAAATTCTTCTCATGAATTTTGTCATATGCAGGTGTGTATGTACATACCATATTAAGTTACATATAAAAATTCACATAATTTTGGATAAGCATACAAATATATATATATATGTGTGTGTGTGTGTGTGTGTGTGTGTGTGTGTGTGGAGAAAAGAATAGAACGATGGCATAAATTTGTACACAAATTTGTGGGTGTTTTGGAATACTGTTTTGAATTTATTTTTAAGATAAAAATTGCTAATATATATTTTTGGGTAAATGATATTTTTTTTAGAAAATTGCTAATATTTAGACTGAACATTTTGTCCACTTGAGAGTTTAAATACATCTACCATCCCATTTATTTCAGTGATTAGGCTACACACACACACACACACGTACATACATATATATATATATATGTATGTATATTCATGATGTGAAATGGTTTGTTCACTTATTAGAAGATGATATTTTAATGGTCAAGTGAGAAGCCTACCCCTATATAACATACTGTGCAGTGGTGGGAACCCCAGCATACTGTAAACTGAGAAACTGTAGGTAACCTTTAAAGAAGTAACCGACCATCTCCTTAATAATAGCAAAAAACTTGTAGGGTTTGCAAAAATATGTGGCGTAGCGTATTTGTATATGTATGTAGCCCCCCATATCGCAGTAGACGCCGACCATATGATAACTTAATCAATCAGTTCAGCTTCCAGATTTCTGCAAAGCATGAATTTGTTCCCCCAATGCACCACATCTTCTTGCTCCACACTTTCTTCTATCTTCATTTTCTTCTAATTAAATCCTCCATCTACCCACATATAAACACTGTATGTGTGTGTATATAAAAACACACCCAACACACATGACAACTCAATCCTTAAAATTTACTCAATGCAACCTTAATCACATCACTTAATTCAACAACCAAGGGCAGATCCCAATTAGCACCGTAATCAATTTGGACTAATGGGTTTCCTCACATACATTTCTTCCACCAAATTAAATGTTTATGTTAGTATAGATACAATAGTACTTATGTGCTTACACCTTATAATCTCTTGATAGTCTCATAATGCAAGTCATATTTGACTGTGATGCACCAATTTTATCTTTCCTTACAAGCCATTAATTTGCATTCTTCAGGTTAGAGCAACTCTAAAGGAAGTTGTCATTTTGGAGTATTAAAAAATCTATTTACAACTTTGAACATTGTTATGGTACCTCTAAATTATAAATCTGCTCTAATGGTAGGTGTCAAAATGAGGCGTCATTTTAATATTTTATATTAAAAAATATAGTTAAACTTAACAGTTATATTTTAACGGATATAGTTTTCATAACAGTTTAATTTAAATTGATTTTTTAAGTGGAATTATAAAAATTAATTTAATTTAAAACATCAATTTAAATTCTAACAATTAACTAAATTAAAAAAATTATTTAACTATAAAAATTAGTTAAATAAATAAAATCATTCTAAATTTATAGAATAATTTCAGAGTGATTTTTCAGATTTTGGTAAGTTTTCTCTTCACAAACTCCCTGTATTTATAAAATTCTTTGTTCAAATAGAGCTGTTGGAATGGTAACTGTGGTAACTGTGGTAACTGTGGTAACAGTAAAAATAGAAATGACCCAACCGTCAAATGGCACTTCTTCCTTTTCTCTCTTCAAAGTTTGTAAACATGGCACCTCAAACTGTTGGGTGCCATTTTGCAACCGTAAATGCCACCCCCTTTGGAGTGAGAAATTTTGAGTTTAGGATGCCATTTTAGCGGTTATGGATTTGACACCCCGGATGGCACCCTGCGTTGGAGTTGCTCTTATAAGTACAATTTTCTTTGATCACAAATTGTATCACTTATATTCTATGCGTATATATATATATATGTATGTATGTATGTATGTATGTATGTATGTGTCTATTATATCAATCAATTTATAGACAAATTGTATCTCTTATATTGGGTTACATACTTCGATTAATTTTAGAGTCTAAAGTTGAGTAGGCAAATTTTCAATGATACCGAAAAAGATTTAAACTCGAAATCTTAAATTTTAATCTTTAAACCTTTGAATTATTACGTGATAAGTCATGTAAAAATTATTATTATTTCGTACGACGATCACTTCACATTATTATTAGATGTAAAGTGAGCATCTCACAAATTTTATTATTTTTCTTAAATTATTAAAAAAAAGATTTATCAAATAAATGATAGAATTTGTAAAAAAAAAATACTCCACGTCTAATGATTAATGACACGGAGTGACCCTGTCACAACAGGAACAAATGAGTCTTTAGGCTAAAAGTGCATAGATGACTATTACTATTAGCAATCAAACTAAAACCATGGTGGTGTTTCATGTACCTGTTGCTGGAGGGCAGAGATGTGAGCAACACAGCCGTAGACTGGGTCTCTGAGGCGAGCTTGCGCCTCATAACAGATGGTCACCACCGCGTCCAACCGTTTATGGACCGGTATGTGTAGCAGCAGCTTCGAGACATTACTTGCTCCGAACACCCTGTGCACCGCTGCAAAATGAGCTGCACCTTGTTCTGAGTCGAAGTACGGTGCAAATATACAACCGGCCACGCACTTCCTCCTCAGGAACTTGCAAGCCCCGCATGGCCCGCCACCGCTGCTTCCTCCGCTAACTCCTGCACCGCCGGTGGTGCTATTGCTAGGGTTTACACTCATCTTCTTATGGAATTGTCTGTGTTGGCTAACTTGGCTGTGGAAATCACGTAATTAGGGTTGTGGGGTCCTATAAGAGAAGAGGGAAAGAGAGGTGTGTTTTTAGCATTTGGTGGGTTAGTTTTTTTTTTTTTTATAGGAATTTAAACATTAAATGAAGACTTTAAGGCCACGCGACTGAAGCAAACCCCATTTAGCTGCTTGCGTGAAGCAAACATGCGATAAGCCAACTGCTTTTTGATTATCTTCCTTCATCTCAGTGAATTTTGGCTAACAAAGCTCATGTTTCTTCTCTTTCTCCCTCTCTGGATATATATATATATATATATATACACACACACACACATACATGAATATATCCAAGGTTGCTTTGGATATACCTGAAACAACTTTGCAAATCAAAAGATTATTGGGTTTTGGAAAGTCGAAACGTGTCGATGGATGGTACTGTCTGTATTTGGCTGTGCGTGTTTTAAGCTGCGTAGAGGGCAAAAGACGCCAAGTCTCTCTCTCTCTCTCTCTCTCTCTCTTGCATTCTTCTATATTTATTATATATAAATAGCCAAAGAAAACGGTTCTGCATTTCTGAGAGTGTATGTATGAAAATTACATTACTGCCCAGAAACTACTTCGATATTTAAATTTGATTTAGAATTTATTAATGATAATAAATTATTTGACTTATGAATAATGCGGAACGAAAACGTGAAAAGAGAATCGAACACATCAAATTCTTTAGTAATAAAGTAATATGGGATTGTTTATCCAACAAGAGAAAATAATTCTTTACAATTTAAAATTGAATTAATATTCTTGTTCTTCTACAATTCTAAGCTCTTCTTTCAATGATAATAATATTCTTATAATAAAACAAAAATTATATCCTTGTTCAATCATAATTTCAATCTTCTTGGAAACATTATAATCATCTTTCACAAAGTTCATCCTCATTTTTAGCATTGACTATTTCTATAGGGATTTTGTCATTCTCTGCAAATAAAGAACTTATATAATGTAATTGTTTCACTAGATCTACACTTTGATCAATTGATCAATTGATTCTGAACTGTTTCTTTGTTTTTTATTTTTTTCCAACTCATTGTGATAGTCTTCAAGGCATGGAATAATTGGATCTTTGCTTTCTATGACAAGAAAATCTTCTGTAAGGATGTGGACTTCTTTAAGCGGTTCAATATTTGCAACCTTATTACTTAAAGTCAACTTCACAATTTCATATTTTTCTTGTGCTTCTTTTTTGGTGCTTTCCCATTTTGGACTGTATTTATCTTCTAAAATTTGTAAATAATTTCTTGGCATAAATCTATTCATCGGCGGTTTCATCATTCTTGGCCATGAATGAATGCATATTTTTCTTTGCAACTGTCTATGCCTTTGTAAATCAAGGCACTAGATTTTTGCGAATCCAATGAGTTTATTTTCTGTCCAAATATATATATATATATATATTTTCTGAAATTCTCAAATCATTAAGACAATCATCCAAATCATAAATCCAATCATGAAAGTCTTTAAGATAAAAATTACCATCAAAATTTGGAAGTCTTTCGTAATGGCGAATAGTTCTGTCTTCATGCTGGCATCAGGCAAATCTTTCGGCGCTATTCCTGTTGACTGGAAGATCTCTAGGAGCATTAAGATTGAGTCGCATGAACGTCTGTTGCATAACATCGAGCTGATCATTGATCTGTGCTAACTATTGTCCATGGTCGCCAATTGTCACCCATGCAGTCTCCATCCCACAATGAACATCAATGGGACTCGGGTTCTCGACTTTGTCGTTTGCCATTGAGCCAGGCAAATCATCGCTCCGATACCAACTAATGCAGTGCGGAACGTGAAGGAGAATCAAACACGTTGAATTTCTTATAGAACAAGTAACACATGAGACTCTTCACCCAAAGAGAACAAATCTCAAATTTTTAAATAAAAATATATTATTAATAATCTGAATAATAAAGATTGAATTACATCATATATATAGGTTAAGACTACTACTAATCTGAATAGAAATCTACTAATTCCTTATACTAATTTTATTACAATTAGGAAACGATAACAATTGTAAAAAGGAGAAAAAATTTGAAATTAATAAAAATTTGTGTTTTTTAGAAAACTAGAAACCTTATTATAGTAAGAAACTATTGTCACAAGCTGAAGTTAATTCGGATTTTCCTAAACAAAGTAATTGCGAAAATAAAAATTACTGTAAATGGCAAAAAAAGTGAAATTGAAGGCCTAAACGAAGTTGTTTGGCCCCGTGGCAGCTTCGATCATGGCAAAGCGATGAGTATTGTCCATCTCGCCATTTTGGGTCAAGATAGAGTCTTTGTTCCTAAAAATGTGACTGACCAACTCTGCGTCTACCAATACTTTTTCTTAGAATGAGACTTGGAACGTTCCCATTGAACTTCAAAAACCTCTGTGACTTGTTCTACATCACTAAGCCATAGAAGCAAGGCCTTGAAAAATAAAACATCAAGTGGGAGAAATTAAGATTACAGCAATCTGGTCAAAGACTTCACAGAGAGGTTAAAGGGCCAAGGTCATAAGCATGCATGAATAATTATGACTATGAAGTTACGATGAACCAGATCAACTAATTAAGTTGTGATCAAGATATTAAATTTGTGTGATCTGCCATTTATGTCAGTTTGTGAGTCGTGCTATTTGTCTCAATACAAGAAATAGAAAGGCATCATACTCAAGTTAGCTAGCAAGCTACTACGTGAGGTAAAATCCAAATGATCATCATGAACCCTTACCAATAATACACTCTTACCAAATCACAATGAGTTCACACAAGTAATGGATTTAGTGGGTGTTTCGAGGTGAGATTGGAGTAGAGAAACGAGGTAAATTATGTTGGAATTTTTTATTTTCTGGACTTTGTTTCATTCTCATTACCAAGTTGAATCACGCCACATCAAATGTATGAAATTCTTTGTGTCATAAAACAGTACTCTCCCCACAAATCATGTCTCAACCGACATTTCGTAGAAACGTTATTTTACCACATTTCTTGACGACTTTATTTCTCAAATCTCAACCTACATTTTGTAGAAACGTGAACCACTCTATTTCTCAAATGAACCCTTAGTTACATCAAATGACTAAAATGATGGTGACACAATTATGGAAAGAGTAATATTATATGTTTTAGATTTTTATACCGTATCTTGCATCTCAAATTATAGAATGCTATTACTAGGTATGTTCAATCTATTAATTTTAGTGAGTTTTGATTATAGGATCTTCAAAACCACTTTGACCCTCTATTAAGCCTTGATGTCTCTTTTGTTAAGGGGATTGGTTGATTTTTTTTTTTTAGTTGGCCTTGATCTTTTGACCTGTTCGATATAAAATAAGAAATAAAAAAAAAAGATTATTGGTAAGTTTATATAATATATCTAAATTATCACCTATAGTGTATTGACACATCATTTGTTATATAAAATTTGGTATCAAAATCTGGAACAGAGAGTATTACCCCATCACTGATCAACTTAAATTAAGGACGGAGTAATTAGGTGAAATAATCCAAGTGTTCTGCAAATGATAATCATATTCCAGAAAAGGGACCAGGGGCCGGGTTGGTAATTAAGTTATTCCAGCAAAAATATTGATCGAAAATCCATAGTGATTATTACTAATAAGAAGTCAAAACAAAATTCGGTGTTCAAAGCACAACTTGAGCGTTTCGCTATACCTTTTCTACTGAGATTTCGCCACGTATGAGTCGGTGATGGTAAACGTAACGGGCGGGCAGATGATGACCTCACGCAAAATAGTGGGAGCCACACACCGTTGCTACGAAAAATAAGAAATTGTTTCTGTTTCCACAATTTTCAAAACAATGATAATAAAGAAATAAGAAAGAAGCCAAAAAAAAGGGTGAGAATCAGTAACAGTTCGTAACGGCGCATCACCGCGCCGTCCGATTCTTGTCCAATGCGTGTGGTGTGAAGAGGAAGCAACGACAGTCTCTTTAGTCCCACCAGTGACCACCACGTGTCTAGATTGAACACTTTTTGGTACTACAGTTCGCAACCTATGGCTTCTGTGGGAACAGTCAGTCTCACCAAACACAAACATTTTACTGCTCCCGATGATTTATTTTTTAAATTTTAATTATCAATAATTAATATAAAAAAATTCGAATTCGAGACGTTTGAATTTTATCCTTAACATCAATTAATATATTATTTTTAAAATTTTTTTAACATATTATTAATATGAATTGAGATTATTAGAGACACACCGATTGTAATTCTGATTTAAGTTACTTCACACATATGTAATATTACGATTCTCACTATATTATTTGTATTTTAATCATTAGATGATTTAAGAATCATTTAATCTCACATCATCTTAAACTTATAACAGTATAATCTAAAAAACATTAATAAATATATCTTTTTACATGTAAAAATTAAATTTAATTGACATAAATAAATTATATTTTTGACAAGTGAAGTGATATATTAAATTATAAGAAGGCAAGTGAAAATAAATAAATTTATATGAAATGTATATGTGAAAATTTTAATTTTTTTTAATATATTATTAAATTTGGGCTGAGACTATTTCCAATCCACAAATAGACAAGGGGCTCCACACTACCTAGTTGGGAGTCATTAATATGATATTCGGGTTTTGCCTAGCCTGTATCACTTGTATCAAAAAATAATATAAAGAGCCTTCATTTTACTAAATAAAATTATAAAATATTCTTGATCAAGGCTGATGTTATAGGTTTGCAAGAATAATTAAGTAATTAGTAAATAAAATAATTACTTTAGTTTCTATTTTTAAAAAAATGTTTTAAATTTCACGTGTCTATAATATAATTAAAATAGAGGTTTAAGATTAATAAAAGTCTAACTGCATAAAGAGAGTCTCATAAAAAGTCTAAAAAGAATTCAATTTTATTTATATAATTATTTAATTATGTAAGAACTCTATTATTGGAGTTTATTCATGAACATATATATCTCTCCTATTAAAAATATTAATATATACATATATAGAAAATAAAGTATTAAAAAATAAAATTCTCTATTTAAGATTGTTCGCTTTAAGCCTCAAATTACACCAAACCGACCCTACCCTTCATTTTCATTTTCATTTTCATTTTTGCATTTTTTTTTTAAATTTAAAAATGATGAATCTCACTTTTCACATTTTAACTCTAATCATTCAATCTTCAAATTCCTAATATTTTATTTAAACAATAAGAAATCATGTACAAATTTTCATATTTTGGTATCTTCAATCCATTATTTTTAAATTTATCTTTATTTTGAAATGAATAGTGATTTGAAGACTATCTTTAATTTTTTTTTTTTAACCTTGAAATTTAAAGATCATAAATAATGGCCATCTTCATATCTTCAAAATTAAAGATGAAACAAAGATGTGTTGAATTTGTGTTTTTCCTTCTCCACTATCAAATTTTAAATTTTGAAGTTTGGAATATGGATGGGAGATGCTATATATGAGTTGAATTCTTAAAGTGGAGGCATTTTGTAGGCCTAACAAACTTTACACATAGTTGTTATGGACGCCTCAATACAATAAAATCACCTGGGCATTGTCCGCCTGAATCCAGATAATTGAGCGGTCGTGCAATTTACCTGGGGAACAAATTATTATTATTGGTCAAACTCTATATTTTAATACATTATTAACTTTTTACTTCGTTATTATAATTTTTTTTCTTTTCTGTCTTGTTGGAATTGAATATATCTACAAACATTGAATATATAAATAAATGAGATGAAATTAATGGAGAGATTGAAAATATTCTAAACATTGACTATTTGTATCTAAATCTTTTATAGTGTTATATATAAAAAATTATCTAAATTCTATTTACATGTTATTTGCATAAGACAGATAAAATTAATTTATTTTAAAAAATTATGCTAGTGTTAATTGATCCTCCAACTATTTAACTTGTGTTGTCAAAGTAAAATAAATTACATTTATGACTCTCGTTTAATGGTCATTATTTTGAATTTTTGTCATGTCTGTCATGTTATCTTTTGAATTATCGACATATTTTAGTTAAATTTCAATTATTAATTTTTAAGAATAAATATGCAATTCTGACCATCTACTCAACTTTGTTTCTATTATTATTATTATAACAAGTATAAAAAAGAGAGTATATATTGATGTGATTAAGAACATATATAATGAAGTTATGATTATGGTTAAAATATTTACACGAGAAAGATGTGACTTCTCAATTAATGTGAATTTGCGTCCAAACCTTTTTTCTTTTTTATCCAAATTATAAACAAACAAACTATAAATCTCCAAAATGAGGGTCGATGGTGCCCGTATGATATTTGCTGATAATATCATTTGAATTGATGAAATTACAAAGAGAATGGTTAAAAATTTGTCCTATATATATGTGATGCTGCACTTTTTGGCCCACGTATGCTCCGAGCTCGGCTCCTTGTGAAATACTCAAAAAGAAGATCAAAGGACCACCGGATTGGCTCCGACGGTAGTCGCTTCGATGCTTAAGTCAATAAACTGAATTGAAAGACTGTAATGAAAGCCAAATAATGAGCATGAAAATAAAGCATACCTCTAGGGCTTGATTTATAAGCAGTGGCCTTCCTAAGTTGATTAGGATTTGGAGCCATGAAAATAGGGATTTGATCATCGGAGATAGCAGTTACCTTGTAGGATATTGTATCAAAATAGAGATAACCATATGTGGCAGTTTCCTTGTAAGAGACTATTTTCTTATTCTCTGCTTGGCGTATATTAAGGCGGTGATGAGGTCTGATTATCGATGTATTGCACTCAAGGCTTGTGTTCAGACTTGTAAGCTTTGCAGAAAAGTAGACCTGCTCTGAAGATACGTGCTCGGCCTTTGTGGGTCTGCTCCAACTGGACCGAACCTGAGCTGAATGGCCGAGCTCGTAGTTACACGTGTTAAGTGGTGATTGGTTTGTCACATTGTGGTATATCAGTTACTCCCCCCCAAGCCTTAGTTTGAGCTCGTGGCGTAACTAAGGTTTATGAGTCCACGAAAAGTCATGCGTTCTGTCATTTTGTTTTTCGAGACGGCTGTTGGTACGTTATTTGTTGTGCAGTCGATTTTTGGGCTTCTAAAGCCATCATTACTTTGCCACCGTCGCGACAGGTTCGCCTTTGTAGACATTATTTTCTAAATGTATATAAAAGAGGGAAGGAGCTTTGTACGATTCTTTTACTGCTTTTTCGTGTTTGGAAGAGATAATACATTCTGCCATTGTTGAACCAGCAAGCTAGACCGTGAGGAGTACCATTTGTCCGAAGCTTTTTCTCTATCCAGGTTCGGTCTTGGTCTTTTCGTTCATTTTCTCACTATCTTTCTTCTTCTTTTTTTTCTGGTTATTTTGAAATGTCGACCTCCACTACATCTTCTGGTGTTGGCGATGGTTCAGGGAGTCTTCCAGAGGCTTATACTTTGTCACAAACCCTTGTTAGGGGTAGTAGTTCCTTGGGGACTGGGTCGGAAGAGAACCCGTTTTGGTCCCGAGGTCAGGATTATAGATGCCCTTTCTGAGTCTAGAGATAGAGAGGGTGAGGTCTCTGATCGATCTTCTCGAGGGGAAGAGAGACAGAGTATTGTAGCCTCTTCCTGGTTGGATAATATAAGGAAGAAATTTGATTTTCCTTCGAATATTGCCTTTAGGGCCCTTGACGACATAGATTATCCTTGGGATGTTAGGGAAGGTGAGATATGTGTTTATACCGCCTGGTTTGAGATGGGGTTACGCCTACCTTTCCCAAAATTGCTTAGGGAATTCTTTTGTTGGTTTAATCTTTGCCTTGCCAACCTGCTTTTGAATAGTTGGAGAAACCTATTAGGGTTTATGGTTTTAGGTCGTTTGAATGGCATTGAGGTCTCTTTAGACTTGATCCGTAGTAAAATGGATCTTAAGTACATGAAGTCGGAGGGCCTCTATTACATGTCGTTTGACCAGGGTTTTCAACCTCTGTCCTTTGTATCGTCCTCTAACAAATCTTAGAAGGATCGGTATTTCTTTATTAGTGAAAAATGAGACGTGGCCGACCCTGAGGATCAGATTTCTACATTCCCCCGGAGCACGGGGTTTATGGGTGAGACCCCCTTTTCTTTTCTAATCTTTGCTCTGCTATTGCCCCTACCTCTGTATCTTTGACTAACTGTTGTTGCGATTTTCTTTATGTAGACAAGAACATCAAGAGGAGGCCGCCCTTCACTCCTACCCTTTAAAGAGCAGTACAAGAAGCACCTTCAGACCTCGAACAGAGATTACAGAGCTATCCTTCACTCAAACGACACAATGGTCTCAAAAGATAAGAATGTTGTTGACGAGGTGTTACAATCCGTTGTCGGCAAGTGGGGCTCGGTAAAGAAGAAGAGGGTGGCGAATCTTCCCCCCCCCCCGGTCGCTCCTTCGTTAAAAAGAAGAAGACGACCACTGCCGCCCCTTCCTTTACTGCACCCTCCGAGCAAGGGGTGATCTTTTATGCTTCTCCATCCCGTGCGCCACCCTAGAAGGGCGTGGTGATCAAGGAGCCTACCTCTGCACCGCCCAAAAGGGTGTGGTAAATTCTAGACCTGCCCCTTCCTCAGTCAAAAAGGCTCAGAAGAAGGGCAAGGCGAAGGTGGCCGTCAATTTGGACCGGATGCCAGATGGGTATAGTTTCACGACCCGAAACCCACCCTACGTGGATCCCGAGGACATGATGCTAGTTGGCCACCTTGTCAGTTTTCTCCACCGACAATGCGACCAACCAAAGGCAACTTCTGAACTTTACAATGAATTGAATTCTAAATGTAGGGTCAAAGCAACGAAAATTAAGTCCTTTTTGAATTGAAAATGCAACTCATCCAAACACATCAGAGCATGTCTAGAATCAGTCACCAAATATCTCTAAGGTATCAATATACATGCTCCGATGTATCCATTCTATATCAATGAATTACTTAAGCGGAAGTCACACCAATACAATTCAGCTGATCAAAACTCATATCCAATAATCAACAATCAGAATGTCTCCAAGTACAATTTAATCATAGTGATCCAACATACTAACATATAATTCAGCTGAAATTCTGTTTTGAACCCCAAAGTTTTCTGAAACTATATTTTGACCCCAACTGCCCTAAATATCTATATTGTGGCCCAGATTTTAAAGAATAAATTCAAATATGCCCTTGGAAAAATAAATAAATAATAAAATAATTATTTTAATCATTTTATTAATTAGGTAAAATTACCATTTTACCCTTGGACACTAAATACGTCAAACGAAGTCCAAATAAAATAAATAAATAGTGTATTTCTACTAATTCGGGCATTCTGAACTCAATGACAGAGTCCGATTTGAAAAATTAAGTCCCGAAAAATATAGACACGTAAATGGTAAATGACTGTGTTGCCCCTAATGCTACCCAGGGACAAATAAAAATAAAATATAGTCCAATTTAACTATGTCGGACACTCTGGACCTAATAGTGAGGTCCATTTTATGAATTGAGTTCCCAAAAAGTTTAGCCATACAACATGTGAAATTACCAAAATGCCCCTGATATTATACGAAGTCTAAATGAAGTCCAAATGAGACGCAATTGATATCGATAGAAGCTCAAATACTTGTAAACCCGTATATATGATTGAATAATGATTTGGGGTCAAAATATCAGGAAATATAAAATGACCAAAATGCCCCTGAGCATGGTAAGCGCAAGGTAGAGGCCGAATAAAGGCCAATCTGATCCAATAAATTATCATAAGCATAATTATGGGAATTGAGGGGCTAAATAAGACTCCGAAACAGTCAACGTATAAAATGAGAAATGATCGATGTGTCCCGATGATCAAAAGCAGATACCAAATGATGTCAAAAAGACTTTAAAATTTATATATAAGATATCTGGGACATTCTGAGGACCACGATAGGATCCGGAACGAGAATAAAAAATTACCATTGTGCCCCTAAGGTCAAATAAGTGCTTAATTGATATCCCAAATAAGTGCTCTGATATACCTTTGTCACGACCCGAAACCCACCCTACGCGGATCTTGAGGACGTGATGCCAGTTGGCTATCTTGTCAATTTTCTCCACCGACAATGCGACCAACCAAAGGCAACTTCTGAACTTTACAATGAATTGCATTCTAAATGTAGGGTCAAAGCAGCGAAAATTAAGTCCTTTTTGAATTGAAAATGCAACTCATCCAAACACATCAGAGCATGTCTAGAATCAGTCGCCAAATATCTCTAAGGTATCAATATACATGCTCTAATGTATCCATTCTATATCAATGAATTACTTAAGCGGAAGTCACACCAATACAATTCAGCTGATCAAAACTCATCTCCAATGATCAACAATCAGAATGTCTCCAAGTAAAATTTAATCATAGTGATCCAACATACTAGGCTAACCTCATCACTAATGATGTAACATTATAATACAAGTTGTGAACTTAACCTTACAAAGTACGTAGTCAACTTGACTTGGAGTTCATCTTGTCAGTGTAAATCATTGTGCTTCACTAGTTCTGCTAGTTATCTCACTGCATATCATCCATCATAAACTACCTGAAAAATGATTATAAATAAGGGGTGAGCTAACAAAGCTCAGTAAGTAAATTCCTAGCTTTTCCATGGGTCAGGGTTAGTTCATAAGAATGATAGGAGAAAAGGATAACAAATAGATACATAGCCAGTCACTAAGGTATAACAACAAGGACCCGGGGGTCCAGAAAGGCTTATTCCCACAAGGAATAATACAAGAGAGAATCAGTCAAAGAGATCCAGCTCAATACAATAAATTACTGCCACCAATAATACGTCAGCCAATCAAAAGTATTCCATGCTTGCAAATAATATGATCATTCACAGGGTATAAAATATGATCATCCAACAATGCACAATGTTAATATCGAATTCTAACAGAACAGATGCGTAAACAGAACGGGGCCCGGCACACCCCCAGAACACTCATATTAGGGTCCGCTTCTCTCTCTTGGGCTAGCTGAATAGCGCCAGAACTCTTTTACTACAGGTCCCGAAGGACACACACAACATGACCTGAAAGACACAACAGACCCCAAAGGGTCTTCCCCGCATCTGGAAATAGATGGGTCGTTGTGACTGAGCACAACCCCGAGCACAAATCGAATATCATGATCAACAAAATCCCCCTTGGGTCCTTGCAAGCCCGAGCGCATAGCCCCAACGACTCCGTCCAGGCCACCTCAAGGTTTTGTTCTGGGCTGCGCCCAAAGGCATCATAAAGTGTGTAGAATAATAAGATCTCCAATGATAAGATATATTACAAGATCATGACATGGTATACATGATGGTACAAATATGCTCAAGCATCAATGAGTCAAGATCACAAAATGATATAGGCAAGCAAGTCAAATCCGGAGTACAAGCATGAACAAATCATCACAAGTCGATTGGCCTCAAATCAGAGAAATCAAGTTCATTAGGTAAGATATAGAGTACAAATTTGGCAGCGTATGGAAATAAATGTGACTGGCTGGGAAGGACCACATAACAAAGTTCAGATTTACTTACCTCGGTTTCTTAGTATTGCATTTCCCATTTACAAATACTCTAATAATCTCCAAATACTTCAGGCATATCCTTGCATAGCCTGAATAATCGTCATTAATTACAGACAGATCAGAATTCATTCATTCATGTCTTATTCATCATCTTATGAATCTATCATATGGCCTAATTAAGTTCATTGGCCTATTACCCACTCATTGGGTTTCAACTTATGTTATTAAATTCTTTAAACAAGCTTAGCAGTTGTCAGAATAATATTTTAAGCCATTTTGACTCCAGTCGTTATCAATTAAGCACTTATTTGACCTTAGGGGCACAATGGTAATTTTTTATTCTCGCTCCGGATCCTATCGTGGTCCTCAAATGTCCCTAGATATCTTATATATAAATTTCAAAGTCTTTTGGACTTCATTTGGTATATGCTTTTGATCATCGGGACACATCGGATCATTTCTCATTTTATATGTTGACTGTTTTGGAGTCTTATTTAGCCCCTCAATTCCCATAATTATGATTATGATAATTTATTAGATCAGATTGGCCTTTATTCGGCCTCTACCTTGCGCTTACCATGCTCAAGGGCATTTCGATCATTTTATATTTCCTGATATTCTAACCCTGAATCATTATTCAATCATATATACGGGTTTACAAGTATTTGAGCTTCTATCGGTATCAATTTCGTCTCATTTGGACTTCATTTAGACTTCGTATAGTATTAGGGGCATTTTGGTAATTTTACATGTTATATGACTAAACTTTTTGGGACCTCAATTCATAAAATGGACCTCACCATTAGGTCCAGAGTGTCCGACATAGTTAAATTGGACTATATTTTATTTTTATTTGGCCCTAGGTATCATTAGGGGCAACACAGTCATTTACCATTTACGTGTCTATATTTTTCGGGACTTAATTTTCCAAATCGAACTCCGCCATTGAGTCCAGAATGCCCGAATTAGTAGAAATAAACTATTTATTTATTTTATTTGGACTTCGTTTGACGTAATTAGTGTCCAAGGGTAAAATGGTAATTTTACCTAATTAATAAAATGATTAAAATAATTGTTTTATTATTTATTTATTTTTTCAGGGGCATATTTGAATTTATTCTTTAAAATCTGGGCCACAATATAGATATTTAGGATAGTTGGGGTCAAATTATAGTTTCAAAAAACTTTGGGGTTCAAAACAGAATTTTAGAAAATAAGGGTTCAAAACCGTCCGGTTCTAGGGTTCATTAATTGAACCGGCCCAATATCCTCTTAAACCATCCGGTTCAGTTCCCTTCAGAAAACCGGAATACAATATCTCTGTTATCCCCAATTTCAGCCCCTTGTCCAGGTTTAGTTTATTTTAAAACTGAATTTCAATTTCGTACACTCGTAACCAAACAGGTCTGATTTCAGTTTTAAAACAAAACGTTTAAACATCAAAACGGTGCCGTCCCACTTATCCGTTTATACGACGGGTCGGGTCCCGACCCAAACCCGAAACCGACTCAAACCGACCCTATACTGTTCATCTTCTTCCCCTTCTTCTTCCCCAGTTTTGCCCTAATTCCCGATTTCCTTTCTTTTTAATTTCGTGATATTTTGGCCACGATTTCTCACTGATTTTGGTTCCAATCTATTTCTTGAAGTCTAAGGATCAATTTAGCATTCATTTCATGGATCGAAACTATGGATGGAGCTCAGTTCAGTCCGATTATCATGGGACCTGCAACTCCACCGTTTAGGTCTAATATTGGGCCATTTTGACTAAGGTTTGTTGGGTTATGCTCATGGAACAATGGAGCTTCAAACCCCGTCCCCAAAATCCAGTGTAAGGCCTCGTGCACAGAAAGCCATTTTTAGACCCAATCTTGCAACTCGACCGTTTTCTCTAGTCTTAGGGCCATTTCACCTTATTTTTGTTGCAGTGCAACCCCTACAACTTCTAGGTCAGTTCTAGGCAAGCCAAAATAGGTTTGGCTAGGGTCGAGTCAGACCTACTTCAATAGAGGTCGTCAATGGCGGTTTGGGTGCGGTCAGTGGTTTTGGGGCTGTTTCGAGGCCTCATTTTCATGCCTTAATCATGATTCATCATTCTAAACATTATTCACGCAGTTAATAAGGCTCCAAAAGACTGAAACAGTAACCAAAAACTAAAAGGAAAAATATGAGTTTTTGGTATTGATACCTTGGTCGACCACTGCTCCTTCATGCATGGCTCAGTCCTGATTTTTGGCACCTCAGACCTCAGTTCCAGTTGTGAGCCTCTCGGTCCCTTCTCTTTTATGCACCTCCATGGCAGCACCGTGCACACACCATGGACATACACACTTGTTCCTCTCTCTAGGTCTCTCTCTCTCTCTCTCTCTAACAGACCTTACTATAGAACACACAGGCAGTTTTCTGATTTTTCCCTCCCTCGGTGGAGGATGTAGCATACATATTTTTTTGAGGGTCCCTAAGGTGCATAGTTCATATATGAATATAATATTGCATACCTATTCAAACATATATATGTATACACTTATGGCCTAAGTGTGATCATGTGGTTGATACAAAAGCTGAGGTGGGCTGATGTGGGGTAACTCAGGTAATGATGAAGGGTTTGCATGTATGGCCATTGGCCAGTTTGGGAGGTGGCCTAGGATAATTCAGAGTTATATACAATTCTGTTGCATATATAGGCACAAGGATGTCGGCAGCCAACTTGGTAACTTTTTGGGTGCCATGTGCTTGCTCATTTAGGTCAAGGGTTCAAATCTCCTTGGCCTCACTTTTGGGCATTTTTCCATATTTTGGGCTTAGGCCCTGTTTGGCTGCGCAGAATTCTGTTTTCACTGTTTCCCTTGCAATTTCTTTTCTATTGTTCCTTTTTTGACGCAGTTTCTTCCGAGGGTTTCGTATTTCAGTTAGCTTCAGTGACAAGGGCCTCGCATCGGTTATTATTTACTTGGGATTTTCGTAGTTAGCTAATTCGAGTTCCATCAGTGTTAAAACGACATTATTTTACCTAATTAATTGATAATTAGGTCCGGGTGTTACACCCTTTTCTCTGACGTATCTAATTATTCTGTTAGTCTATTGTGACCGTTGAGAGATTCCCGAGTAACTCCCTTGATTATTCTTAAATTAGTGCTAATTAATAATTAGCGAACTAATTATTAATAAATTAGGTCGGGGTGTTACATATAGGGTCGTCCATTAGGCCATTGAAGAATTCTGGGTGGACGCCCCACGGAAGGATTCTCCTTCTTGCAGTATCAGGCAGGGTACTGAAAGGACGGTTGTTGGCCCCATGAGCGCTCATCTGAAGGTAACGACCACTTTGCCTTCCTTGATATTTTGTTTTTTCAGTTACCTGATTTGGGTATCCTTCTGTTTTACAGACCTTGCACAATTTGGCTGCTATGATGGAGGCCACGGTGGATCTTCAGGCCGTGGAGATGCTAGAGGACGAGCTGGATGAGGTTCGGCTTAAGCTCGGCACGGCTCAATCCCAAGCTACTATGGCCGAGGACGAGCTTAAGGAAGTGAGGAATTCCCTCTCCATTATGGAGTCCGAGAGGGATTCCATTAAGTCTGAGAGGGACTCTTTCCGATCTGAGTGGGAATCCCTCCTCCAGGGGCTGGACAAGCTGAAGGAAGAGAACTGTGCTCTTCAGGCCTCTGTTGCTCTGAAGGTTGATGAGGCCAAGGTCGAGACCGAGGCCAGGCTAAAGACCGAGCTGGAGAAGATGGGTGACAGAATTGCGTAGCTCGATTATGATAACTTCAAATCCAAGCTCCTTGCCAAATTCCCAGATATCGACCTGTTGGGAATTGATGAGGATGATGATGGTGACAAGGATGACAGGTCTGCAAGCCCTTTAGTTTAGGAAAAACATTTTGTAGTTCTGCTTTTCTTTTTTGTAACCGGACGCTTATATTAATGATAATACCTTCTCTTCACGGTCTTTGCCTTCTTTTTCCTTCGAATATTTGCAAACTTTATGGTTTTGATCAAACATTGTCCAAAGTACCATTGTTCTGTAGTGTGTAAATGGGTTTCAGCCCTTAAATCTTGCCATTTAACATAAGTAACCCTGCTCGGGGTCCAAAACATCATTCTTTGGTCGGCCACTGATGATGGGCTGACTCTCGAACTTTATGACTTGCAATGACTTTGAACCAAAGTGTAGCAACTGAGCCAGTCTCTCGACATCGGAGGGGCTTCGAATCATGGACTTGCTTTGAGTAATAGGGAAGGTAGTTAATATAGTAACTAACCAACCAGAGCTTTAATCACCGAATAGAAAGACTTGTAGAGATCAGTCATTTTGACCACTCAGAGCTAAACCTAAGCTTGACTGCTGAACAGAAAATCTTGTATTAAATTGAGAAAGGTTATTGATAGTTAATACCCTTTTTGAGAGCTCACTGGTAAGAAGTTGAGCAGTTAGAATCATGCTTCCTAGTAACCTTAATAATATGGACCAGATATGAAGCTCGGTGTATTAAGATGGACCAGACATGAGGTCTGTACATTAAGATGGACCAGACATGAGGTTTGTACATTAAGATGGACCAGAGACGAGGTCTGTACATTAAGATGGACCAGACATGAGGTCTGTACATTAAGATGGACCAGACACAAGGTCTGTACATTTAGATGGACCAAACATGAGGTTTGTACATTAAGATGGTCCAGACATAAGGTCTGTACATTAAGATGGACCAGTTATAAGGTCTGTACATTAAGATGGACTAGACATAAGGTCTGTACATTAAGATGGACCAGACATAAGGTCTGCACATTAAGATGAGAACACTTCATGGAATATTTGAAATGAAAAAACTTCTTTACTGATAATACTTCCGTAAGTGTTCCATATTCCAAGGTCTGGGAACAGGTTTTCCGTCCATATTCTCTAACAAATAAGTGGCCGGTCTCACTGTTTTGGTGATTCTATAGGGGCCCTCCAGTTGGGTGACAACTTCCCCATGGTGGGATCCTTGGTGTTCTGGAACACCCTTCTTAAGACGAGGTCTCCAACTTGGAAGCTGGCAGGCTTCCAAGTTTTGAGCGGCTAACCATCTTGCGCTGATATGCTTCCATTCTAACCATGGCTTGCTCTCTTCTCTCTTCGAGCAAGTCCAAGTTTTCTGCGAGCTGTTAGTCATTGGTCTCCTCGTTGAAAGCTTCAGCCCTTAGGGTAGGTATGCTGATTTCAACAGGGATCACTGCTTCGGTGCCGTAGGCGAGTGAGAAGGGAGTTTCTGATGTTGGAGTTCTCCTAGTTGTTCTGTAGGCCCAGAGTGCTCCAGAGAGTTCTTCAACCCACTTTCCCTCAGCTCCTTCTAGCCTTTTCTTGAAAGCATCTAGGATTGTTCGGTTAGTGACCTCTGCTTGCCCATTGGCTTGAGGATGACCAGGTGAGGAGAAATGTTGATTGATATTTAGGTCTCGGCAGAACTTTTTGAATGTTTTACCAGCAAATTGCGTGCCGTTGTTTGAGACGATCACGCGAAGTATGCCGAGCCTGCAGACTATATTTTTCCAAGTAAAAATTTTGACTTCCTTCTATGTAATGCGTGTTAGTGGCTCTGCTTCCGCTCATTTTGAGAAGTAGTCGATAGCTACCAATAGATATCTTCTGTTCGGCGTGGCTTTAGGCAACGGGCCTATGATGTCCATTCCCCATTGTGCAAAGGGCCATGGGCTCGTGATAGGGATGAGTTCATGATAGGGCTGATGCTGGTAGGGGTCGAATCTTTGGCATTTGTCACATTTTCGAGTATATTCTTTTGCTTCCCTTAGCATTCCAGGCCAATAGTAGCCTTGTGTTAGAGCTCGGTGTGCTATGGTTCTGCCTCTGTTATGATTTTTGCATATTCCTTCATGAATTTCTGCCAGGACGTACTGGGATTCTTCTGGAGCCAGACATTTTAACAATGGCTGACAATAAGACTTTTGGTAGAGCCTTCCATTCATGACAAGGTACCGAGCTGCTCTGATGCGGATTCTTTTTGCTTTATTCTTGTCCTATGGGAGGTGCCCTTCTTCTAAGTACTGGAGTATAGGAGTCATCCAGTTCTGAGGCTGTTCTGTAATTTAGGCAACCTGGATTTCTTCGATGCTAGGCCTTGGCTAGTGGGAGATTTTTATTATTGAGTCCGTTTCTGACTTCATATGGGATGCCATGTTTGCCAAGGCATCAGCTCTACAGTTCTGACCCCTTTCTACTTTTTGGATTGAGAATGCTCGGAAGGTGCGTTTTAACAAGTTGACCAGTTCTGAATACCGAAGCATTCTTTCATCTTTGACAGCATACTCTCCTTGAACTTGGCTGACCACTAATTGGGAGTCAGAGAATACTTCGAGGCTTTGAGCCTCGCATTCTTGTGTTAGCTTCATCCCTAGGATAAGGGCCTCATACTCTGCTTCGTTGTTCGAGGCTCTGAACCCTAGGCTAATTGCTCTTTCTGTTATGAGCCCATCAGGGGACTGCAGTACCAGTCCAACACCAACACCTTGGTCGGTAGACGACCCGTCAGTGTATAACTACCAAGCCCTCAAATTTTCACAAAGTTGTGCTCTGTCCAGTAGTGTTGAGGTGAATTCGGCAACGAAGTCTGCCAAGGCATGCCCTTTGATTGAGATCCGTGGAACATAGGATATATCGAACTCCCCTAGTTCCACTGACCATTTGACTAATCGTCCTGATACCTCTGGCTTCCTCAGTAGTGACTTTAGGGGATAAACAGTTGGAATTTCTATGGGATAAGCTTGGAGTAGGGTTTGAGCTTCCGTGCAGATACTATAAGTGCAAGGACCAGTTTCTCAATCTCGAGGTACCTCTTCTCTGTGTCTAACAGTGCTCTGCTGACATAAAAGATAGGCCTTTGTATGCCCCTATCCTGCGTGACTAGTACAAAACTGACAGCGTTCTCAGAGACTGCAAGGTAGAGAAGTAGCTTTTCCCCTTGGATTGGCTTTGACAAGAGCTCAGGTGAGGCTAAGTACTTCTTCAGTTCCTGAAAGGATTTTTCACATTCATCAGTCCATTGTAGAGATTTGCTACCTTTCAGAGCTTTGAAAAATGGTAGACAACGATCAGTGGATTTGGAAATAAATCTGCTCAGAGCTGCTATTCAGAGCCTGAATGTCTTTCTTGGTCTTTGGAGACTCTAGTCCGATCAGGGCCCTAATTTGGGTGGGGTCCGCCTCTATACCTCTCTGAGAGACTATGTACCCCAAGAATTTTCCTTTTGTTACACTAAAGGTGCATTTCGAGGGATTGAGCTTCATCTTGTACTGCCTTAGGATATCAAACGTTTGAGCTAGGTGCTGGAGATGACTGCTCTTCCGCAGGCTTTGGACCAACATATCATTAATGTAGACCTCCATAGTACTGCTGATTAAGGGGCTGAACATCTTATTAACTAGATGCTGATATGTGGCCTCAGCATTTTTTAGTCCGAACGGCATCACTCTATAGCAATAGAGACCTTGTTCGGTTATGAATGATGTTTTCTCCTGATCAGGAGGATGCATCTGTATTTGATTATATTCGGAATAGGCATCCATAAAGCTCATAAGCTCGTGTCCTGCAGTAGCATCAACTAACTGATCTATCCTCAGAAGAGGAAAGCTATCTTTGGGGCATGCCTTGTTGAGGTCTGTATAGTCGACGCAGACTCTCCACTTGCCATTCTTCTTTTTGACCAGAATAGTGTTGGCCATCTAGTTAGGATAGAATACCTCTCGTATCATGTTGGCATCGAGCAACCTTTGGACTTCATCGTTGATGACCTGATGCCGTTCTAGAGCGAGTGGCCTTCTCTTCTGTCTTACTGGTGGATGGTCTGGATCCACCATTAGTTTGTGTGTGATGAGGTCGCGATCTATTCCTTCCATATCCCTTGTTTCCTAGGCGAACACGTAAAGGTTTTTCTTTAAGAATTTGATCAACTCATCCTGCTCAGTAAGTGTCAGGTAGGGGCCTATCTGCAGGTAACGCCCTTGGTCTTCCGAGCTGACCAAGACTTTAATAGGTTCCTCTATGGGCTTGGCCCTACTGTCCCTTCCTCTGGGACTTAGTGGCTCATCAATCCTGGAAGGACAGTCTTCTGTTTCGTGATAGCAGGAGTGGATTGGATCCTCGTACTCACGGGCATGCAGTAATTACTATTTGGGGGCCTTGGCCTTGAGCGCGAGAGCATGGCACTCTCGGGAGGTCGGTTGGCATCCTCTGATAGAGTAGACAATCTGATTATGGATGTACTTCAAGCATTGGTGGAGGGTTGATGTGACTACCCCCATCTCATGTAACCAGGGCCTCCCAATTATGACATTGTAGGGAGATTTGGCCTTTAGGACCATGTATTCAGTTACTGTGGTCTACTGTCCGTCCCCTTCTCCTGCAGTGGTGGCCAGATCAATCCTTCCCAATGGAGTGTTGAGGTTCCCATCAAAACCTGCCATGATTATACCAGTGGGCTTAATGTCACTGGGGTTGAGCTTCATTTGCTTGAAGGGGTCATAGAACAGAACGTTAGTCGAGCTCCCAATGTCCACAAGGACCCTTCGGATTTCAAAGTTGGCGATCTTGAGGGAGATGACCAGGGCGTCACTGTGAGGACAATGTACCCCTATAAGGTCTTGATCCGTAAACTAGATTTCTGGTACAGGCTTTAACCTTTTCTCCATGTTAGAAACTTGTATGATGTTGGGAGTAGACCTGGCCTCCCGAGCATAATGCTTCCTTGATCTGTTAGAAGTCCTAGTTGCAAGGGAATCTGCGTGTAGGACAAAGATCACTTGGTTGTTCTGTTGTGGAGGCTCGTTTCGTCCTTCCCTTTGTTCCTGCCTCTGGTCGGGCTTCCTCTGTTGGGGTCGCTCATCACGAGGGTTCTGCCCTCCGTCCTACTTGACGAACTCCTATAGTCGTCCTCTCTTAATTAGTTGCTCAATCTCATGTTTGAGAGCCTTACAGGTGTTAGTTGTGTGCCTGCGGTCTTTGTGAAAATCACAATACTTGGTTTGATCTCAGAAGTTGGGGTCACTTTTCAAAGGTTCTGGCCATCTCAGGTTCTTTCGAGATCTTATTTGCTTTAATATGTTGTATGGAGAGGTATTCAGAGGAGTAAAGTTATTGAACTCTCTTAGCCCAGAATTATAGGAAGTTCTGGGTACCCCTCTTTTATCCGGGCTTCTGGCTCTCTTCCTAGCCGAGCTAGGGTCCTTCCTTTGGTCGTCCTTCCTCTGGCCGTGAGCTTGTTCCTTGATCTTTCTAGAAGTGTCTTTGGTCTCCTTTAAATTAATGTATTTCCTTGCTCGGTCCATGAGTGCTGCCATATCCACAAGGGGATTTTTGGTCAAGGAGTCCTTGAAGCCTCCTTGTGCAAGACCAGAGGCCAAAGCAGCTACAAGGAAATTGGGGCTGCAATCTTTAACCTCAGTGAGTTCGGCGTTGAAACGTGCGATATACCCCTTGAATGACTCTTCCCTTGTTTGCTTTATGTTCAACAAGAATTCGGGACCCTTCCTCAACCTCCTACTGGTCATGAATCTGTCCAGGAATCTTTTGCCGAGCTCATAGAAACTAGTAACTGAGTTCGGCGGGAGGTGGTGGAACTATTTCAGAGCAGTGCTGTTGAGGCTGGTCACGAATGTTCGGCATAAAAAGGCGTCAGAAGTGCCACGTAAGGCCATTGTGTGCTGGTAGTAGGAGAGGTGGTCCCCTGGATCCCCTGTCCCATCATAAGGGGTACATTTTGGGACAACGAATTTCTTGGGTCTCTCCTCAGCCATGATAGCATTAGTGAATGGGGTGGCAAACCTGCCGAGCAACCTGTCCAATTCGTCTTCTTTTGGAGGGTTTTGAGCACCTCTCATAACAATGGTGCGGTCTATTGATTCAGCAACTTCCTCAGCTCTTATTGATCCCCTTGGCAAGATAGCCTTGCAGCTTCAGGGCCTACATAGGTAGGATGATCTCGGCCCCTTTCTGGGTTGTTCTGATTTTCCTGGGCCAGTGGTGCAGGAGCCACTTGAGGTTGAGACTCTTGTGGTGCAGGGTTCACTCCCGAAGCCCCAGGAATTGGAACCCTGGTGGTGCTTCGATAATGGACTTCTGAGATAAAAGCTGGTACCCCTCTGCCGGCAGCTGCTGATGGTTGGGGGTCTCCACGAATGTGGACAGTAGTAGGAGGCTGTGCCTCTTGAGTGTTTGTGTTGACTAGTGGATTCTGAGGACTAGCTTCATGATTCTGGGTAAACATTGCCAGAGTTCTAGACATGATCAGAAGTTGTTCTTGCAACAACTGGTTCTGCCGCCTGGTTTCAGCAAGCTTTTGTTGTACTGGATCATTCACTCGTCCTCTTCCTCGTCCGGTAGGCGGTTGAGGTTGAGGGTTCTGAGGATTTTGAGTATTCTTCCTAGGTCGGAGATTGGGAGCCATAACCCTTTGATAAAAGGAGAATGGGCTTTGAATTAGTAGAGCACTTGGTGATTGTCGTTTCCCACAGACGGTGCCAAATTGATGCTGCACTTTTTGGCCCACGTATGCTCCAAGCTCGCTCCTTGTGAAATACTCAAAAAGAAGATCAGAGGACCACCGAGTTGGCTCCAGCGGTAGCCGCTCCAATGCTTAAGTCAATAAACTGAATTGAAAGACTATAATGAAAGCCAAATAATGAGCATGAAAATAAAGCGTACCTCTAGTGCTTGATTTATAGGCAATGGCCTTCCTAAGTTGATTAGGATTCGGAGCCATGAAAATAGGGATTTGATCATCAGAGATAGCAGTTACCTTGTAGGATATTGTATCAAAATAGAGATAACCATATGTGGCAGTTTCCTTGTAAGAGACTGTTTCCTTATTCTCTGCTCGGCGTATATTAAGGCGGTGATGAGGTTTGATTATCGATGTATTGCACTGAAGGCTTGTGTTCAGACTTGTAAGCTTTGCAGAAAAGTAGACCTGCTCTGAAGATACGTGCTCGGCCTTTGTGGGTCTGCTCCGACTGACCAAACTTGAGCTAAATGGCCGAGCATGAGCTGAATGGCTGAGCTCGTACTTACATGTGTTAAGTGGTGATTGGTTTGTCACATTATGGTATATCAATATGTATATATTATATAAAATATATTAAAGATGAACACCATAACAAAGAAGCCAAAAAGTCAAGTCTAGACGCTGATGACTCCAACACGTTCGTCTCTCACTAAAAAGATTGTTTATTGGTTGTTGACGAGTATAGTGAGTAGGAGAAGGAATTGTTTTAAGTGTGAAATTCAAATTCTGATTTATTGTATGAAAATAAATATTTAATCATCTTATTTTAATATATTTTTATCACTAAAAATATTATTAAGACGATTGACAGAGAAGAGAGAAACGAATAAAGTGTGTATATATATATATATATATATATATATATATATATCTTGAGTGTTTTATATTACAAAGGGATATTCCTTTATATACAAGAGCTGAGATGATATACAAAGTACGAAACTATATACGAGGAAATAAATGAAAAAGGAAACGGAATATGCTAGAATAATACCAGAACCCGTAACCCTACTTATAGACCATAGTACACATGTATAATACATATAGCTAACATCCCCCCTCAAACTTAAGATGGAAAAATCGAAACCAGCTTGAGTTTGGAAACTAAATCTTGAAGATGTCTAGAAGGGTGAGTTTTAGTGAAGATACTTACAACCTGGTCAGCTGAGGAAACCAGAAGGAGGTGAATAGTACCATGACGAAGGTGTTGGCGAACGAAATGGCAGTTGATCTCAATATGTTTGGTACGTTCATGAAAGACGTCATTGTGAGCAATTTAGATAGCACTTTGGTAGCAAAGGCATGGGTCAAACCCATGTCTTCAAGAAGCCAACGAAGCCAGATGAGCTCTTGAGTGGCATTGTGAGAGCACGGTATTCTACTTCAGTGCTAGAATTAGCAGTGACAGTCTATTTCTGGCTTCGCCAAGAAATTAAAGAATCACCAAGGAATAAGAAAAAAACCTGTGGTGGAACGATGATCAGTAGGATCGCCTGCCCAATCAACATCAGAATAGGCATACAAGTTAAGAGAGAAATGAGCTGAAAAATGAAGACCATGGAAGAGAGTGCCCTTGATGTAGCGAAGAATGCAAAGAACAGTAGTGTAATGAGTAGAGCGACGAGTATACAGGAACTGACTCACAAGATGAACAACATGAGCAATGTTAGGTTGAGTAACCATAAGGTAGACAAGACTCCCAACCAATTGGCGATACAAGCTTTTATCGGGTAGCGGGGTGCCATCTAATGGCTTAAGTCGAATATTTAGCTCAAGGGGTGCAAGAGCATTCTTACTATCAGTAAGCCCTGCGCAAGCAAGAATATTAGAGGCATACTTAGCTTGAGAGAAATAATAACCATGCAAGTTAGAAGCAATCTCAAGACTAAGAAAATAATTGAGAGAGCCAAGATCCTTATAAAACCCTGACACGAACTAATAATAATTAAGTCACTAATTATTAATTAGTGACTCTTAATAGAATAATTAAGAAAATTTAATTGAAAAACAAATGATAATTTCAAAAATGCCAAGACCCTAATTAATGAGGTCAACTCCGGGGAAAATAATCTAAGGCTACGACTTATAAAATCAATACATTAAGGAATGAGTAATAATTTCAAATACATGAAGAAGCAAATAATATGTTAATCTAATCGTTTGGAGCAAAATTCGAATATCATAATTTGAAAAGAAATATTTTTAAACCTCTTATTTGCGAACTGGTAATGCAAGATAATCGTTGATTGTATAGTTTTATAGAATTTTTTTTTTCTTTTTGCCATTTTATAGTAAATCTAGGTTGCACTTTTAGGTATACAATATAATGCTTTCCAAATATATACACACACGCACAAACTTTGATTAAAATATCCTACAGGGAGGCAGGCACAAGTAAGGATTCCAACCAGTTTGTCAAAAATAAACCATTAAGGTTTCATCTGGGGATGATGGGATAAAAGGGTTTATCACTTTATCGGTTTATCCTATTTTATATTTGATGTCTTTAATTGGTGTAACTATTTTATGGGAATCGTATATAAGATATAATCTATACAAGAAAATAATGATGGTATTTGATTATTAATCTTATCTAATCCTATTATTTTATCCGATTGTTTAAGCAGGGCTTGAGTATTCAATTTGATATATATGGAAATGATCCCATTTTTAATGAAGTACACCTTGGAAGGTTATTAAAGAAGGAGATCTAGTGCTAAATATATTGAAAACACAGATTAAGGTTTGGCATTTGAAAACTTCATGGGGTTGATGACAATGGCATGAAGTTGAGTGATGGGCAGCTTACTGCAACATCATTGGGGCACTAATTTTTGGGCTCTAAATTTGGGCTATATATATATATATATATATTTTTTTTTGGGAAATGGATGATTTATTAACAAACAAAAAACAAACCAGCCTCAAAGAGGCCATTTACAGGACACCAACTACACAGAACAAAACAAAGCAAAATAGATATCAAATCAATTGAGGGAGAGAGTGGGAGAAGGCCATATTAGATATCAAATCTGGGTCCAATACATTGATGGGCCAACGAAAAGAGGAAGAAAAATAGCCCTAACTAGAGTTTGAAAGGAAAATTGCTTTGGTTAATAGGATTACATTTCCAACCCAGGGTTAGCTGAATAGAGCAAGGGCCTCTTGTAAGGGATTTACTTTCAAATTCGTAAGTTTAATTCTCATCTTTCATATTTTTGGGACCACTCATCGGTCAGAATTACTAGTTCGGACATTATACAATCCTACGAGACGGTAACTCTGCATAAAAAAAGAGGGATTAGTCGCTAGTTCGAACATTATACAACCCTATGAGACGGTAACCCTGCATAAAGAAAGAGAAATTAGTCAGTTTGAATATCCATTTCCTTTGGCAAATATATATATATATATACACACACACACACACACACACATATATATATATATATATATATAGCATTTCGTTCCAAATTAGATAAGAGAATCATTTCTTATTCAGCAATACATCAGCATCACAATTTGACACATATAAAATATATATATATATATATATATACATATTTTATTTTTATTTTCAATTAAAAATAGAAAGAAGTATGTATTCTCCGTAGTTTTAATATAGTTGAAAAATCACTAATTAAATTAAGGAAACTAGAAAGTGCCCAACGTGTAGGAGTTAAGTTTTATTTTTGCACTAAGGTAAGGTTCCGTTTGGTTCTAAATTTCTAATGAAAATCATCACTCATATTTGATTACCCAAAAAAACAATTACGTAAGAGCAGAAAATTTCGTTTTTCCTCTCGTTTTCTTTTTTTCTTGTATTTTCCTTGATGCTTGAACCAAATAGAGCCTAAATCGAAAGGGCTCCATTTGATTCGTGGACTTGATAAGAAAAAAATTTAATTTTTATTTTTTTCTCCAATTAAGTAAAATTAGAAAATAAGGCTTCTTTAGTTTGCAAATTTAGAAGAAAAAATTTATTTTCTAACTTTAATTGAATAAAAACAAATGTGAGAACATTCATTTATGTGAGTTTCATTATATTATAATGTCAGTCCGATATTTAGATACTTATATCAAAGGATAAAAAAAAAAAAAAAAATACTAAAGATAGTCGTAACTGTTATATAACTATTTAATATAGACTCACCTTGCATTTTACACAGTCATTTCAAATTAAACAATTGCCATTGTTTAATGTACCCATAAAAAAATTGTGATTATAAAT
Source organism: Nyssa sinensis (assembly GCA_008638375.1). Classification (NCBI taxonomy): domain Eukaryota; kingdom Viridiplantae; phylum Streptophyta; class Magnoliopsida; order Cornales; family Nyssaceae; genus Nyssa; species Nyssa sinensis. Next base: position 56,384,092 of record CM018031.1, on the reverse strand, counting down.
TGATTAGAGAAAAAATAAATTAAAGATGTCCATTTGTGTAAGCCTAGATGGAGAAAGAATTGAAATACACAACAAATTATTATTTCCCAATAATAATTCTCTAACTTCTTCTCATACTAAATTTTAGAGCTAAGGCTAGATTGTAAAAGACTAGAGAGGGGGAGAGTGAAAGTGGCATTCTAGACTATGGAAATAACAACCCATGTAATAAATCAGTGTTGAAAATAATATCAGGGGAGTAGGTGATAGATAACAATTAAGGAACTTGTCTTCTGAAAATCGTCAGGTCGAAATTTAACGGATGTCACTTTCTCTTGAAACCAGTCTATACGAAATACTGTCCTCAACTTTAATCGGGTCTTCTGCTAATGGACAGTAGAATTGATTAACCAGATTAATTTGCCCAAAAGATTGCACATCGTGTTATAAAAAAAAAAAAAATCAGTGTTGAAAATTTTGAATCAAAAAATAATTTTCACGCTTGTGGCATATCTCATCATATTCATATCTGATTTTTAAAAATAAGGTTACATATTTAAATTTTAGATAATTACATTGTCTTTTCTTGATATATTTTTTGAAATTATATTGAACATCATTAATTATGTTATACTGATAATAAAACTTGTCAACGATGGTATCAAGATTTTAACTAAATTTTTTTGCATGCTTAAAATATCATTATATATTACACTAATTTTTTTTTTCAAAAATTAAAGAATTTCTTTTTGTAATTATTAAATATCACAAATAATATCAATGTATTTTATCTTTAAAAATAAAATAATAAATTTATATTTTTCGTTTGTTTTTAAATTATTTTGATAAAAAAATAGTGTAATATTAAAAAAAATCAAATAATATTATTATATTTATTAAATATTAAAAAAAAATGTCAGTATAATTATTTTTTAAAATTTTAATCTAATTGATAGTATAAATCAAATAGATAAGCGAGAAATACTAACATCAATCGTATTAATTAAATTTTCACAACATGATTAAGTCATGTATTACAGACACTCATGTGATGTGTATAAAGGGCAACACATAACAGAGCACATCTAGCCTACCATCAATCAACCTACAATCAAGCAAAATCATTCTCAATCAATTTTTGTCAACTCTGTAACTTAACTGATGCATAGATTTAGTCTAACAGTTGTACATTGCCATAATCATATCTTCATACCTGTGTATATAAGTTAGCTCTCTACATCAATGAAAGTGTGCAAATTTATTCATTGAAAAATAGCAGTGATATTCTCTTTATGGTATTAGAGCTCCCAGTCTCTCACGAGCATCCAATTCTACCCATGTCATCCTCCACCGATCAAACCCCTCTCACTACCCCTCATCTCTTCAGCACTGCCAAACCACTTATTGCCCTCAATATCACTGCCCAGATCAATGAAAAATTAACACCCTCCACTTTCCCTCAATGGCGTGCTCAATTTGACGCACTCCTTATTGGCTACGATTTACTTGACTATGTCAATGGCACATTTCCATGTCCCTCTCCAATCGGTACCTCTACTACCGACTTAAACAAGACCTATTGGGTTTGACAGGATAAACTTATTCTCAGTGTCATCCTAACCTATACATCTCCCTCAATTACCCCTCTAATTGCTACAGCTGCAACCTCTCACGAAGCTTGGAAAAATCTCCACACCCTGTATGCTAGCCGATCCCGAACACGGGCTATGCAACTCAAGGAGGAACTCACCTTGCTCCAATGTGGGAATCGGTCAATTTCTAACTACTTGCATGCTGTGAAGGCTCTAGCGGATGAACTCGCCATCATCGATCATCCAATTTTTGATGATGATTGAACCCTCTATGTCTTGAATGGGTTAGGATCTGATTTTCAGGAGATCGCCGTGCCAATCCATGCACAGGAGAACTCCTTGGCGTTTGAAGAGCTGCATGATCTTCTAGTTGGTCACGAGTCATATCTCTAGCGTCTAGAAGTTTCCACTCAACCGCTGGTGATGACAGCGCACTCCACGCACAAGGCGCAGGCTTCGTCTAGAGGAGCGTCTTCCAAACAGCCCCCTAAATCCACTGGGTCTCACAGACACCAAGGGCACAACCCCTCCCGTCCATTCCATGGTTATCCACGTGATAACCGACGCCCCCACAATGGGTCTGGGTCGTCTGGTAAGCCCAATATTCCTCCCAAACGTTACCAGCCCCGATGCTAATTTTGTGATCAAATGGGCCATACTGCTAAGTCCTGTCCCTAGCTCCATTCCACTGATTTCACTGCCAATTGTGTAACCACCTCCATTGGAAAAGAAAAAAAAAATGGCTCATGGACTCTGCAGCCTCTCACAATATAACGGGTGATCTTGCCAATTTGTCGTTTCACTCTGAATATGATGGTACTGATGAAGTAATCCTCGGTGATGGTTCAGGTTTGGCTGTCCACACATTGGCTCTTTGGCTTTACACTCCCCTAAACACACTTTTATCTTGCGTGATACTCTTTGTGTTCCCAATCTTTGCAAAAATCTCATTTCTGTTCATCATTTTACCAAACAAAATAATGTTATCCTTGAATTTCACCCCTCTCATTTTTTTGTGAAGGACAAGATCACGAGGGCTATTCTACTACGAGGATCATGTGAGAATGACATCTATACCTTTTCAGCATCAATGGTGTCTCCTCCGTCCAAAATGATTGCTAATGTGCATGAGCGGACCTCAATTGGCAAGGGCTACAATCAACGTTCCGGGCTTGACTACAAAGAAACCTTTAGCTCCGTTGTTAAATCCGCCACTATTAGAACTGTTTTGTCCATTGTTGTTGTGAATGGCTGGGAGTTAAGGCAAATGGACGTCAATAATGCTTTTTTACATGGTGCCCTATCTGAGACTATTTATATGCTGCAACCCCCCGGGTTTAAAGATTTATCTAAGCCCAACCATGTTTGCCGATTATGGAAAGCCATTTATGGGCTTAAACAAGCTCCTCGGGCTTGGTACACTGCCCTGAAAAATGCACTGCTTGAGCTTGGGTTTGTCAATTCCAAGGCGGATTCCTCATTGTTTATCTATCGCCAAGACTCTATCATTTGTTACTTCTTAGTATACGTTGATGATCTTGTGATTACAGGCAATAACTCCATCTTTGTGGCTTCAATTATCAAGCAACTGGGTGCTCAGTTCTCTCTTAAAGATATGGGCCTCTTTCATTTCTTTCTCGGTGTTGAAGTTGTTCCCACTCAACATAAATATGTTCGTGATTTATTGACCACCACTAATATGAGTGGTGGCAAAACTGTCTCAAGTCCTTTTTCCAGAAGTCAATCTTATAAGTTGCTTGATGGCACAACAAGTGTGGACAGCACTGAATTTTGTCAAATTATTGACAGCCTACAGTATCTTTCTTTGACGCGCCCAGATATTTCTTTTGTAGTTAACAAGTTGTCTCAATTCATGCACAAGCCAACCTCTACTTATTGGACCGCAACAAAACGGCTTTTCTGTTATTTAAAGCAGACCATCTTTCATGGTATACAACTCACAAACTCTGGCCCTCCTGCTTTAATCACTTACTCTGACGTAGACTGGGCTGGCAATCTTGATGATCGTACATCCACATTTGCGTACATCAGCTTCTTAAGCTCAAATCCAATTTCATGGAGTTCCAAAAAACAACGAGTAGTTGCTCGATCCTCCACAAAAGCTGAATACCGGGCTCTTGCCACTGCGGCGTCCGAAACAATATGGCTGGTTGGACTTTTTCATGAGCTTGGTTTTCCTCTCAAAGCAGCCCCCTTACTATTGTGTGATAACCTTGGTGCCACTCATCTTAGCTTCAATCCAATTCAACACTCACGCATGAAGCATATCCAAATTAATCTCCACTTTGTGCGTGATCTTGTTCAACGTGGTACTCTCCAAGTTCGACATGTGCAAACCCAAGATCAACTGGCCGATTTGTTAACCAAGCCCTTGTTGTTCCAACAGACAGAACTATTGCGACACAAGATTGATCTTACCGATGGCAGCTCAATTTTGTAGGGGCGTATAAAGGATAACACATAACAGAGCATATCTAACCTACCATCAAGCAACCTACAATCAAGCAAAATCATTATCAATCAATTTTTGTAAACTCTGTAACTTAACTGATGCATAAATTTAGTCTAACAATTATACATTGCCATAATCATATTGTCATACCTATGTATATAAGTGAGCTCTCTACATCAATGAAAATACATCAATGAAAATGTACAAATTTATTCATTAAAAAACAGCAGTGATATCCTCTTTAATGTGTACATAGCAATCTTGCAAAAAAAGTGAAGGACTAAAAAAGGCTAAGGGATAGGTGGTACTCCTGAGGAGTAGGAGGCATCACTTCATCTTTGATTGCTTCAGCCTCTGATGCACGGACCAGACAGCGGGCGTGCGGCGCGCTCGTAGTCGTACGCACCTTTCATTTTTCAACTTCTCTACTCTTTTTTCTTTTTCTTTTTTTGTTCTTTGTGTCCGTATCCGTTTTTCTCTTCATTAAAAAAAAAAAAAAAACTGAGAGAATATTATAGTGTGATTGCCCTCATTGCCTAGCGTGAACCCTCGGAAAAATGTGATCACTCTTTTACAAGAATTCTCCCATCCATTAAAATAAAAAAGAATTTATCCGAAACATGGTAGGTCTTCATTGCACGACTGAATAAAAAGGTAGAGTATAGTTAGATTAGATAAGAAGGTAAAATTAGGTAGAATATAGTTAAATTAGATAGGATATAAAATTTTTTAAGATATTGAATATTCTAATATAGTATTTGGAATTAACTTGAATATGTTGTTATATTTCATTATATTTTTATATTTAGATGTCTACTGAATATAAGGTTCAAATATAAATATTGATATTTAAAAATTATTTTTATGAAAGTTTTTTAATTTTTTTTCCAAATATATACATATGAGATATCTAAAATTAATATTTTATCTACAAATCAATTGAAAAATTTAATAATCATAATCATAATATTTTAAAATGTGATTGTGTAAAAATTATTTAAAATATAATAATTTCTCACTGTTGAAGTGACTAAAAAAAATCATGTTCTGTATTAATAAAAATTATTCAAATCAATAATTATATTCACACACACACACATATATATATAAAGTAATATATATATATATAATAGTCCATTTGTTGATAAAAAAAATATATTAAAAAATTTGAAAAATGAAAAATATAATTTTTTTAAGTCAAAACTTTTTTCTCATCTTCGACTCTCTGTGTTATAATATTATAATTTTTTTACTAACGTGAGATTATACTTTTATTCTTGTAAAATAAAATAACTCTAATATCAGTACAATTTAAAATAAGTTATATCTCATCTCTAACTAAAATATAAATATTTTATTTAATAAAAATATTAATTCTTAAATAATATAATATTTATTTTATCCAATTTCCTTTTACCTCGCTGTTGAATCATGGACATAAACATTAAGTTTAAAATAATTTACCCTTGTATATTTTTAATAGCATGAATTTTTGTGCCCGGGCTCGACAAAGTAGTTCAGTCTATTATTTTTTTTTTGTCGACCTATTTGTAGACTAGGCCAGGGAAAAATAGGCTCACTGCTCTAACTATCATCCCTCCCTATTATTTGCATTATTATGAAAAATAATTTAAATAATGTTATGCTAATAAAAAATTTTTTTTTATCAAAATAATTTATAAAGATGAATTGGTATTATTATATTAATTTTGTGACATATACAATAATATTGGTACGAATCATTTAGAAGAGTGATGTAACAGTAAAAATATTAAAAATAAAATTTAAATATCTTGCTGACCGATATTGTAATAATACAATTTCTCATTTCTTTTTTTTTTCTTATTTATTTTCTTTTGATTAAATTTGCAAACTCCACATAATAATGTAGCCTTGCTTACAGAATTTCTTAGCGTCAAGTTTTTTCATTTGTATTTGTATTCTCTTATATTTTATATTTTTTTATGACTTTTTTATTTTTTTAAGTGTTAGTTTAGAATTGTACGTAAGAAAAAAATGTGAAAAATAGATTAATAATATATATATATATATTAAATTCTTAACACTCATATAATAATTAAAAAATAAATAAATAATACATATTAAATTCTCAACACTCCATTTTTATTGCTAAATAAAGAGAATGCAAATGTAAAAAAAGAAATAAATGCAACAAATATTTTTAATTTAAATTTTTATTTTATAATTAAAATTAAAGATTCGCTTGATAATCAAATGAATTGTATATATACAAGTACAATTCTTGAGATAAAAAGAAATTATCCTGCGTAGTTTAGATTAAGTACTTACTAAAAGAAAAGTGGGGGGACAAGAGAAGTTGAGTGTCCATCTGTTCTGTCTCTGAGTACGTCAAAAGTCAAAAGTTCTGAGAGCAAATAAACCTGCAGCAAGTCATAAATGAAACGATATAAAGCTGGAAATAAAACAGAAATAGGGCGGTCTCAAAAGTCCATTAAAAGGCTTGATTTCTGATAATGCAAAAGCCACTTTTCTGACTCAAAAAAACAAAACCCACTTTAATTACTTGTCCCTCCAACCGTGTGAATTTTGTTTTTTTAATCCGTCATCTTTCCCATTTTCAGTTGACACTGGTTGCTGTAAAAAATTGTACGCGGTAAGAATGACATAAAAATAAAACAGTAAAAAAGTTTAAAGCGATACCGGCGAGTGTTGGTCTAGAGCCCTCTGACGTCTAGCCAGGACTTGCTGATACCCTTAAGCTTTTGTTTTTAGATCATTTTCGTGGCGTACAATTTTTTACAGTAACCAGTGTCATATATATATATATATATAGCAAAGAATGTATTTAATATATATATATATAGCATTGTTCTTTTTAAAAAATTCCATAAATATATATATATATATATTGCAAAGAATGTATTTAATATATATATATATATATATATATATAGCATTGTTCTTTTTAAAAAATTCCATAAATTAGGCTGCTATGTACATGAACCTAGGAAATCCATACGTTTGGAAAATTGAAACTCAACTCTAAATTTTTGTTTCCTCTTTTATATATCTATATATATATATATATATTCATCTGTAAAGAAACAAGTTCATATATAGTTAGATTTATTAGCTTCAAAACAGCTTCATAGCCTCTAATGGGCTCAATTTAAGATAGGTTTCCTGAAAATAAAGTACTAATTAATAAATAGATAAGAAATGCGATTATGTCAACAACCAAAAAGGGGAACACTCATAACAGATTTTTTTTAAAAAAAACCTCCCCGAATTTCCTTTTCAGTATAAAGGGCGTTGAAAATTGAAGGTTCAGTCTATTCAATTTCTTAAAATTCAGGCAAGAAATCCAAGTATGAAGGAGAGGTGTAATATCCTAACCCGGGTTAGCACGTATACCGAGGTAGACCGAATTAGGTAGTGTACTGTTAGTTGTAACCTGAGCTATTTAAACTCAATATTTTGATATCACATGTACTATATGGTTTTTAGAAAATGAATAGTGTCGGTTATATAGCCAGTGCCGGGCAATACCCAAGCAACTTAGAAATGTGCCTCGTAATGCATGCACGCACATATTTCTATGCATGCATACGTATACTCACACACGTAGCCTATTAAAAATGAGTGTATCTACGTGTAATTAGAATTTAAAATGTGTATATATATGAGTACATGTACATGTATAAAGTAGGTATTATATATGTATATATATACGTGGTATAGTATATATATATATATACACACACATTCCTGTGTATTAAAATGCATGAAAAAGAAATAAAAGAAAAGAAAAAGAAGAAAGGAAAAGGGAAGCTACCAAGCAGCATACATGTCTTGTGCGTGTGTGTGTCGGTTGGTGTAGTATGTGTGTGTTAGTGTGTGTATATATAACATACATATAATATACAAATATCTTGTGGGAATTGAATGCAAAGCTGCATTCTTAGAAAGGAGAAAAAGAAGAATTAAATAGAAAAGAAACAAAGTCAAGAACAGAGGTTGAGAGTAGAGAGAGAGAGAGAGAGAGAGAGAGAGAAAGAAAGAGGCGGTTGTGTTTTTGTGTATATATATGTGTGGTGCGTGAGATGGAAAACAGAAGAGAAAATAAGTGATTTGAGAAGCTGTGATTGTGAAGGTAATTCAAACCAAAAAGGAAACAAGAGAAGAAGAATAGACCTGCACCAAGAAATCAGAAAATATAAGTAAGTGAGTTTTTGTTCTGTTTTTAAATTTAAGAGTATGATAATTAGTTTGAATGATAGGGTTCGAATAAGCATGAAAAGAGGAAAATAATGCAAACAGAATGAGGTGAAATGGTTGAAAAATGAGCACGAAAAATGGACTTGCAGGTTTTAGGGTGTCTCGGATCCATGGATATTTTATGCATGAAATCATGTTTAAATGGCTAAAAAATGACCCTAAGTAGTGCAGAAAGTCCTTAGGAAGAAAAACAAGTAAAAACAGTCAAGAAAGGTGCATGAAAATGGAAAAGCTCAGTTGGCCGGAGCCACGGTTCCAGGCCAATTCGTGTAGATTTAATAGATTAAACTAAAAACAGACCCTTGGAATGAGATCTACATGAAAATCTGAAGGAAATGACATTTAAAAACTATTAAATTTTGATCGGAATTAGGTCGACGTCGCCGGATATGGTGACGGAAACCTATCGGAGATTCACTGGAAAATGAGGGAAAAGACTATTGGTTTAGGGTTTGGGTTTGGGTTCGGGTCATGGGTCACTGAAATAAATAAATAATTATAATAAGATAAAATAATAATAATAATAATAAATAAATAAATAAATAAATAAATAAATAAATAAAATATATATATATAAGAAAATAAAATAAAAAGAAAAAGGGAAACCCCACCAACCCAATGACCCGCAAATGTATATATATATACACACATTACAAAAAAACCTACTTTTAGCAACTCACAAACAGGCGTCGCTAATAATACAGAAAAAAATAAAAAAAAATTAGCTTCCCGCCTGAAAAAAAAAAGGGCGAAACTATTAGCGACGCCCACGTAGAAATTAGCGACGCACACGTGCGTCGCTAATAGTTGGTTGTATTAGCGACGCACGCCTGAGCGTCGCAAATAGTTGGGTATGGCAATTAGCGATGCTCATTTGGGTTATTAGCGACGCACAGTTTGCGTCGCTAATAACTCCTTATATTTACTTCCGTTTTTCGCGCTCTGTCTCTCTCTCAGACGGTCTCTCTCTCTCAGGCGCCATTTCCATCGCTTTGTTGGGTTCAAAACTAAAAAGGGAAGGGGGGAGCACATCGGGGAGGCATACGACGCCCAGGTAGGCCACTGTCCTTTCTCTTCTCTCTCTCTCAAACTCAGATCTATTTCATTGTGCTTCGATTGTTGCTCTGGCGTGCTTGGATTTTGATCCAATCTAGCTAGGATGCCTTTGTTTGAATCACATATTTCATTTCTATTAGAAAAAAATGCAAACCTAATAAGATTAAAATAATTTTGGGTAGATGGATGATCTAATTTTGGATAGCATCACATCTCAAATTCAATGTTTTGTGATGCTATCAATTGATTTCCTGAGAGCTTTACAATGATTTTTTAAAACTTCAAAAAAAAAATGTCTTGACATGTATATGTAGAGCTCTTAGAAAATCTACATAAAAAGGGCTCATTTGAAGTGTCCAATAAATAGTAAACTAGTCCGCAACGACTAATTTGACATCTTCTTTATGAATTTATCATCATTTCACTTACATTATGTGTTGGCTAATATTTGCTTAAATTCCTGTTTGTTTATTTTGATTGTACTGAACATTATGATGTTAAATCATCATTTTTACGTTATGTTTGTATGTTCCGGTGGACAATCTGGGATGAGATTTGATGCTAAAAAGGGAATTGGAAATTCTTAACTTTAAAATCCTTTGTTAATCTATAAAATAAAATTAAAAAAAAATTAAGTATTAAGAAACATGAATTAATATTTTTTTTAAAAAAAATAATATTAAAAACATATGCAAATTTTTGTATATATAAATAATAGTAAAAATATAAATTGAAAGCATCCAAGGGATTGAATTTCATGTCCAACATATGTGAGATCTACAAATATATAGTTTTTATAATATTATGATCAGATTTTTAAAAATCTTGTCCATTTAATTATTAGAGATTCATTTAGTAATAATTACTTTGTTTAAATTTTAGGTAATCAAATTTATATTTATTACTGAATTTTATTTTGGTCATGATTTGGGTAATGGTGTTGCTTTTAGCACTTCAAAGGACGTTTGCCTCTTATTATTGAAGTTTTTTAGTGACTAAGATTGGAAAAAGTGTTATGTACCTTAGTGGTTATGCTTCTTGTCATTTGTCACTTCCCTTCGATTAATGAAAGGCTATGAACTCATCTTAAATTCAAGAGTCAATTTTACCGTCTCATCTACTTTAATTTAACGATTGGGTTTGAAATTGAATACATCAAACAAATTAGTTGGTGACTGGCTGATACAATGGGGGAATGGTACCTAATACAACGGCGGCTCCCCTCACCCAATCACACATCACATTAGGTGAAGGTAAATGATATAAATCATTATTCTTGTATAAACATCAACAAGACAGAAATTTGCTTGTTTTGTTACTTATGTTAACTCATGGTATAAAAACTTAAAAAAGTGTTAGTTTATATATAAATTAAAGTATTTTTTATTAATAACTCTCGTACATTTATTTTCACAACAAAAAAAAAACCCTCTTGTATATTTGCTTGGGATGAATTTAAAAAGGTTAGCCAATCATTAGGATCGATGGTATTAAATTTCATTTAAAATCCCTTTTCTATCTTTAAGAGACTTGCAAAAGTTTATTATAATTGTACATGTGACATATCGTCCGATTGAAAGATATGGTGATCCAGATGTAATAAAAAAAATTCCATGAAAATGTTTCTTTTATTAGGTACCATCCCATAATTCCATTCCCATGGAAGTCAGGAAGAACCTGAAACTTGTCTTTGAATCCAGCTCACATTTTATATGTATGTATTCTCTCAAGTATATTTAATCAAGTTAAAATAATCTTGCGTCCATGGGCATGCTTATTAGGCCCATATGTAGATCTTGAAAAGGATGTTTGTGGAAAAGAAAACTGAAAAACAAAATAGAATAAGTAGAAGTGCACCACTCCTTCTCAACTACATATATATATATATATAATAAATACCTAATCAGCCTATGATAATGAAAGTGTAATACTCTGTTGACTGGAGAGAGATTGCTTATATTTTATTCAAGATTGATTTGCCTGGGTGTGGAAAAGGCCACTTTTGAAAAAGAAACAGCCTTCAAAGAGTGGTCTGGCAATGTGGATGGCCTCCGCTTCACTAATGATCACTTGAGCTTTATCATCACTCATTTGCATTTGACTTTAATGAGTAAAAATAAAATAGCAATTAAAAGGCATACAAATGTTAGACTGAGCCAAACAAACAAACCTATATAGCAGGTGATTTTAATTTTGCAAATTTATTTAAGAAAATGAAAAATAATAACATGAAAAGTTAAAATATTATCATCTGTCACTTTCATTTTCTTTTATCCCAACTTTTTTTTTAAACTTGAAACCTTAATTAACTCGATAAACTATCCTATTAAAGAGATTGTACTCTCGTCTTTTCCCTTGATCTTCTTTTTCTTACTATTGCAAACCCTAAATAGTGTTGTTTGATTGTTGGCCAATGTATGTGTTCATTCAACATGTATTTTTTCATGGCTGTGTTTTTTCCCCTCTTGTGTTCCATGTATGTGGATAGATGGCCACTATAATTTATCCTAAGTCGTCACCAATTAAATTTCATTTCCGATACCACTGATAGGATGTCTCTTCTCTGTTTTGATTGTCATACTTGCCAACAAGGTGAAAATATGTCTTCTTCTCTAATGGAAAGGGAGCTTCTTATTTCCAGGCGTTTCTTTAAGGTCATGATGCCTGGTTTCCTTACAGAACTTGTATGTTCTCTCTCTCTCTCTCTATATATATATATATATATGTATGTATATCTGTGTTTGTGTGTGTGTGTGTGTGGTCAATCCAAGTGTCTTTTCTCTTCTTAATGTAGCAACATTTCATAGTGACTCACACACTCTAATATAGTTTTCTGAATTTCAAATTTGCACAGCTTATTCCACCGACTTTTTGTAGAAAACTAGGTGAACTAAAATCAGAAGAAGCAATCTAACAAGTTTTTAAGGGACATGGCATGTTAAAATTGGTAAATGTGCCGAAGGATTTATTTACTTCCCAGAACGTTGGGATAATTTTACGCAACACCATGCCCTCTGTCTCGGAGATTTTGCAGTATTTGAGCATATAGGAGACATGCATTTCAATGTGTGTGTGTTTGATTCAAGTGCTTGCGAGAAAGAGTTTCCACTGGAGTCAGATCATGAGATAAAAAGGGAACCCCTTGACCCTGATAAGATCATAGAAGCTTCAACTTCTAGAACAAAAGGTATTCCACATGCAACACCGGATACCATTATATTCATCTTTTATATAAATATTATATGCTGCACCATAGTTTACACACACACACACACGAACTTACGGCACTCGGTTCGGATGCTCGGTTTGAAACTTATGCAAGTTTCAGCTCCAAAAAGGCCCATTTTGGGGTTTTGACCAACCAAAATGTCAGATATCAGCCTAAATACACCGAAACCCCATCACACACCTCAAAAATGATAAAATAAACTTGCACAAACTTACGACACTCGGTTCGGATGCCCGGTTTGAAACTTATACAAGTTTCAGCTCCAAAAAGGCCCATTTTGGGGTTTTGATAGACCAAAATGCCGGATATCGGCCTAAATACACCGAAACCCCATCACACACCTTAAAAATGATAAAACAAACTTGCAAAAACTTACGGCACTCGGTTCGGATGCCAGGTTTGAAACTTATGCAAGTTTCAGCTCCAAAAAGGCCCATTTTAGGGTTTTGACAGACCAGAATGTCGGATATCGGTCTAACTACACCGAAACCCCATCACACACCTCAAAAATGATAAATTAAACTTGCACGAACTTATAGCACTCGGTTCGGATGCCCGGTTTGAAACTTATGCAAGTTTCAGTTCGAAAAAGGCCCATTTTGGGGTTTTGACAGACCAAAATGTCGGATATTAACCTAACTACACCGAAACCCCATCACAAACCTCAAAAATGATAAAATAAACTTGCACGAACTTACGGCACTCTGTTTGAAACTTATGCAAGTTTCAGCTCCAAAAAGTCCAATTTTGGAGTTTTGATAGACCAAAATGTCGGATATTGGCCTAACTACACCTAAACCCTATCACACACCTCAAAAATGATAAAATAAACTTGCACAAACTTACGGCACTCGGTTCGGATGCCCGGTTTGAAACTTATGCAAGTTTCAGCTCCAAAAAGGCTCATTTTGGGGTTTTGACAGACCAAAATGCCGGATATCGGCCTAAGTACACCAAAACCCCATCACACACCTCAAAAATGATAAAATAAACTTGCACGAACTTACGGCACTCGGTTTGAAACTTATGCAAGTTTCAGCTCCAAAAAGGCCCATTTTGGGGTTTAGACATATCAAAATGCCGGATATCGACCTAACTACACCGAAACCCCATCACACACCTCAAAAATGATAAAATAAACTTATGCTACTTTATGAAGTTCTTACTATTGATGCATGCAAAAAAAAAAAAAAAAAAAACTATTCACATTCTATGTTCATATATATTTAATAATTGTTCTAATATATATGATTTGATCTTTATTTCAGATTGATCGGGATTATTGCCACACCATCCTTATGTTTTGCATTGGAACTTGTTATTTTTATTTATTTTTTTTTTCTTTTCATGGACATGTGTAGTTACATTAATTAGGAGACAATTTATAATTTTTCTATTTATTGTTAAATTGTACTTTTACAAATGTATATTTTTTGGAGACAATTGTAAATTTTTCTTTTTTAATATATTTATTTCAGAATGCTTGGATTTTATTGTATATCGGGATGGATGATTGATACAGGTTTAAACAGGAATGAAACAACAAAGAAAACAAAGCAAATATGGGTTTTTTTTTATTTAAAAAAAAAAAAAAACTATTAGCAACGCGCACTGAGCGTCGCTAAAAGTCACCATTAGCGACGCTCAGTGTGGGCGTCGCTAAAAATCACTATTAGCGACGCACTCGGCGCGTCGCTAAAGACTACTATTAGCAATGTTCAGTGTGCGTCGCTAATAGTGACTTTTAGCGACGCCCACACTAAGCGTCGCTAATGGTGACTTTTAGCGACGCTCAGTGCGTCCTTGTGTATTTTTTGCGACGCGCATACCCAATTTTTAGCGACACTCATTGTGCGTCCCTAAAAGTCACCATTAGCGACGCACAAAGGGCTGTGCGTCGCTAATACTATTAGCGACGCCACTATTTGTGACGCCTTAGCGACGCACGTTTGTGCGTCGCTAAAAACCTTTAGCGACGCTCAAGGCCACTATTAGCGACGCACGTGTGCATTGCTAATAGTGTCTTTTGTTGTAGTGACATATATATACACCTAGGCTATTGTAGGTCATGAGTACACTAGGGGTTGAGTGTGTTGTACACATTACCTGTGTGTGTGTGGGAAAATCTGAATTGAAAAGAAAAAAGAGAAAGAGTGGGTTGCAGTAACTAGTCAAGCATAATGACCGGTGTGTGATGATGGCATTTGGTTTATAATGGTATAAGGGTGTGTGCATGTGGGTTTCGGTAAGAGAGGGAATGAGATAGAGATAGAGAGAGAGAGAGAGAGAGAGAGAGAGAAAGAGAAAGATAGAAGATGAAGAAGAAGAAAGGAGATTGAGGCTGCATTAAAGGAGCCCTAAGGAGTTCAGAATCGGGCAAGGGAGAGATATAGCAAGGTATAACCACCGAACCCAAAAACTCTTTAGAATTTCTCTCTCTAAAATTTGAGTGCGTATATAAGCCATTTTAAGATTTCTGTTTGCATACATGGCATTTAAGGATAGTAAACTTGATTAAGGCATGAGATCTAGACCCAGAACCAGCCCTAGAACACCAAACCTGTGAAGGACGCTATTGATGGACCTTGACAACTGGGTCTGATCCAACGAAGACCAAACCAGTTTTCACCACTTAGGGATTAAACTAGAGGTTATGAGGATTTCAAATCCACCAAAATTGTAACAATTGGACGCACGGTGAGAGAGAAAAATGAACTTGCAGGTCACGACGACCCAAATCGATCCCATCATTTGAGCTCCAAACATGTTTTTTTTGAATGGAATATGAAACCCCAAAGGAATAGGGTCACGGCCCAACAAGAATCTTTCAAAACCATCAAGAAATGCGGCTGTACGATGGAGTTATAGGCAGGACGATAATGGAGCCAACCGAACTCTATGGTCGGATTTAAGGCCTTCAAACCAATACTTAAATGGAGTTTAGGTTGCTAGAATTAATTAGAATTGAAAACAGTGAAGAAATTGAGCTTCAAAAATCACGAAATTGAAGAAAAACCCCTAGGGTTTCAGTCGAATAGTGATTGGCGCAGTGAATAAGACGACCCTGTTCGGGTCGAGTTTGGATCCAGGTTCAGGTCGGACCAACCGTATTAAAATGGATCCGAATAAGTGAGACGACGTCGTTTAAATTAATGTGTCATGACATCAGCATGACGTCATGTTGACGCAGTAACCGAACTGAACCTCTTGGCTTTTGACCGAACTGGACTGGCCCAATTGGATTGGGACTGAACTGGACGATTTACTTAATAGTTTTCAAAATTTCTACTTTGACCCCCCAACATTCGGATAATTACAAAATTACCCAGAAAATTAATTAAAAATTAATTTAAAACCTTTTTTTGAATTTAGAAAATTGTCAAAACACCCCTAAGCCAAAAATTGGTCAAACGAAGTCCAAATAAAATAAAAGAATAGTGTAACCCAATGTTTTCGAGCATTCCGAACTCAACGATGGAGTCCGATTTGTGAAATTAAGTCCTAAAAATTAAGACACGTGAAATGTAAAATTACCATTTTACTCCTAATGATAACCGGGGCCAATTGAATATAAAAGGTAGTCCATTTTGACTATTTTGGGCAATCTGGACTCAATGGTAGAGTCCATTTTGGCAAATAAAGTACCAAAAAATATGACACGTAAAAACATAAAATCATAAAAACGCCCTAGGCTTAAAATAAACTATAGATACACAAATTTAAATCTAAAAAAGTTTAAACCAATTATATTCGACACTTTGAACCTAACAGTGACATCTTTTTGGGAAAAATAAGGCCCGGCAACAAACTAAAAAATGACCAATGAGTCCCTAAGATGTAATGAAGCTATAGAGAGAGGGTAATTAGAATAGAGAGGGATTTAGATTGACAGTTAAATTATGTGATACTTTGAACAAGAAAGTAACATGATTTTGAAATGTGATTTTAGGAACCTTCAACTAAAGGAAGGATTTTTGGAGTTAAGCTTTTGGAATTCAGGTGAGTGTTTCATACTATATTGAGGTAGACATTTTCAGTATAGATATAAATATTGAACTCTTTTATGATGTATCGATATATGATATCATTTTTCCTTATAGCCTTTGTTTAACAGTCATACTGTATACGTTTTGAATGATCTATTGACAACTATATTGTTTTCTTTGACTTAAGAAAATGTGTTTGTAAGGTATTCAAATGTTATATGATCTTCTTACAAATGTTTGAACTGTTTGAACTAAATATCAAATAAAGAACTTTGATTTGAGTAATAGAACTGCTATTGATGATTATTGATTTTGAACATGATTTTGATGCTTTAAATAGAACACTCTTCTATGATTGGTCACTATTGTATAGGTTGTGATTTATCGAACCCTTCCCACAGGGTATATTATGGTGAGTTGGTGTTGATACGGCATATCGAACTAGCTATTTTATCGATTTCAGTCAGCGAGGTGCTAATTTGTTGGCCATAGAAGTGGAATATATGATTTTTGAATGTGAATATTGAATATGAACCGTGATTGAACTATGATTTATCGAATTACGTTATCGAACCATGATTTTGAATTATCGAACTATGATTTATTGAACCAAGATATCGAACTATGTTATCGAACTATGATCTATCGAATTATGTTATCGAACTATGATTTATTGAACCAGGACTCATCGAACTATGATTTATCGAACTGTGATTTATCGAACTATGATTTATTGAACTATGTTATTGAACTGTGATTTTGATTTGTTGAACTATGTTATTGATTATCGATTTACGATTATCGTTGAATTAAGATTTATTGGAAGTGAATTTGATACCGTTATCTTGTACTATAAATTAAGATAACATATGATATTTGATCATTGACATTTCAGCATTGAATTATATAGTAGTTTTGAAACCCTTGGTATGTTATGGAATACTCACGAGCGGGGATACTCACGAGCTGTTGAGCTCATAGGATTTTTATCCAATATATTTCAAGTGACGATATTGGCAAGGGAATAGCAAGTTCAGTTAGGATAGCTGAAGGCTTATAAACTATGAAACCTTTTTGTAGTAAGATTTTGCTAGTCATGATGTAGTTGCTTTTGGTAATTTTGGACTGTATATAGAATATGAAATTAGCAGGCTTGAAAAATTACATCATGTATTTTTGTAATTACTATGGAATGTATAAATAGATGACTGATGTTGACTTGAGTATTGATTGACGCTTCCGCGATAGAAAAAGAAATTTTATTCCGCTGCATTTGATTAATGGAAATGAGGAAAGCATTGTGATCATTGAAAAAGGCTTCGGTGGCCGATCATGAACCCTCGATCTGCATGGGCTGGGTTTTGGGTCGTGACAGGTCGAATTTAGGTCGGGACTCGACCGAAATAGAAACGGATATATCCAAAATGACACAGTATTGGTTTAGGTTTAAAAAGTTTTAAATTAAATTGGGAGTGTTTGGTAACACGGATAAGAAATTGAAATTGAGGCTGAAATAAGAATAGGGATATCCTATCCCTGTTCCGTGGATATCTATTGTTTGGCTATCCTTAGTTAGGATAGGATTTTTTGAAATTACAAATGAACCCAGAAGTTATAGAAATTATAATTGGGCCCTAAACTTTTAGTTATTATGATTTGACTCACAGAATATAATATTAATTAAATATTGATTTAATTAATTAAAATAAAAATAAAAAATTACCAAATTGCCCCTAGGTCAAAAAGTAGTCAAACGAATTCTGATTAAAATAAAAGAATAGTAAATTTTTATTATTTCGAGTATTACGGACTCAACCGTGGAGTCCGATTTATGAAAAAAGGTCTCGAGAAGTAAGAAATCGTGAAAGTGCAAATGACTATTTTACCTTTTATAGTAACGATGTCCAAATTAAACCGATGAATAATGTATTTTAACTATCTTGGATATTCTAAGACCAATGGTGAGATCTGTTTTACTAGATGAGGTCTCAAAAAATAAAAGACCCGTAAAAGTGTAAAATGACCATTTTGCCCTTTTTAGCATAGATGTCTAAATTGAATTCCATAGAAGCCTAAATCAACTTTCTTCGATATTCCGGACTCAATGGTAGAGTCTAATTTAGTAAAAGAGAAACCAATGGTAAAGAGACATAAAATTTGATGAATAACATAAATTATGAAAAGGTAAATTGAGATGTACTATCTATTAATGAATAGAGAATTCAAAGAGGAAGGAACAAATGACTTGATTTTATTGTGAAAGAACGGAAACGGTTTAAGAGGTAAGTAAATGTCTGATCTTTGCATGTGTTACATTCCCAGCCATGTCAACAGTTTTTCCTTATATCAATTATTGTACGCCATACATGCCAAAACAATTATTGAGTCCACATTGATATTGCTCTATCTTGTGGAAAGTGTTTATTGATTGTTATATATCTTGATCATGATTTCTGTACACTTTGTACATAAGCCTCAAGGGGCAAGACTTATGATCTCAGCAGCCCAGCTTACATTGGCCTGTTAAGGCAACAGTTTCTTTTCGCTGCTGAGATAGTGTTATTGCATTTACTGTTTATGGGATTTAGTAGGATCTCGATATATTATATTGTAGCTGGATTTGTGCTCAGTCACAAACTCTATCGGATGCTTACTAGACCTACGGGTCGAGAAAATGAAATCAAAAGTGGCAATTAAAATGGCAGCTAAAGTGGGATCTGCGAGGCGAGTACTAAACCGACGGGTTAGTGCTTGGCTGAGAGATTAAGGAAAAAGGGAATAAAATGAATTAAGGGGTATGCCGGGCCCCAAGTTAAAGTGCATCCACATTTGTTGTTACCAGTATCTATTATTGATTATCATAGCTTGATTATGTTATACCATTATGAATGATCATGAGATTTCATAGCTTTTTATTGAGAGTAGATAATATATACTTGAGATAGCTCATGACTGTAATAATATAATATTGTCAGCAGAACATATTTCATTTCCTTATTGTTTGACTTCTATCATTTGATATTGAGTTGTATATTTATTGACTGGCTAGCATCTTTATATACACCTGTACACATGGCATAGTAAAGGAGTAATACTTACTGAGTTTTCATAGCTCATCAGATATTACACAATATTTAACTTGCAGGCACAGATATAGAGAATAGACAGTAGAGCCTGATAGCTAGAGGTGGACATTATTTTTGAAGTTGCAGTGTAATACTTTGTACAGACAGTCTTATAGCTCTCCCATGTTATCCACGTCTTGGGGATGAACAGTTGTAGTAAAAAAATTTGTATTCCGCATTTTGTAAACATTATATAAATCATATGCAACTTTTATTATTTTCTTTCGCATTTTAGTCGTTGCATGTTAGTAACACTGATTGTGTAGCAAGTTGAGACCCTTGATTAGACAAGCAGCGTTGGATCGGCCGTCGTGACACGAGATCTGCATAGGGTGGTCTCGGGTTGTGACAAGAGGGGCAGCTAGCCAGAGCCTAACCTTGGGCTAGACGCACGGGGCCGTTCCCCTGGCCTCCCTCCTCGGGCAATGTGCTATAGGGGGCGTGTTGAATTATCCCACATCGCATGTCTCTAGTTTCTCTGGTCTATCTATAAGACTTTCTAACCCCTCTCCTTAACGCCATGATTTTAAGGAGCTGCATGAACTGAACCTCCATTTCAATAAAGAGATCTATTATATGGTCACTTTGTATTCACGGATTGATTACATATCTCTTCAAAATTCTAAATCCTTATTGCTTTAATCAATCACTGATTTAATTAATCCTCGAGTTTGAGTGTGTATGCATGACACTTATTTGTATGCACTGGGGTTCAAATTTTTATTTTTTAATTTTAAAAAATCACATGCTTTGTGAATCTCATGATGACTGGCATATGCATAAAATACATCAAGCAAATAAATGAATAATACAAAATAAAATAATTAATGCGAGTAGTGTGATTTATATA
Source organism: Nyssa sinensis (assembly GCA_008638375.1). Classification (NCBI taxonomy): domain Eukaryota; kingdom Viridiplantae; phylum Streptophyta; class Magnoliopsida; order Cornales; family Nyssaceae; genus Nyssa; species Nyssa sinensis. Next base: position 56,363,542 of record CM018031.1, on the reverse strand, counting down.
TTTTGTTTATTTGTTTTAGGAACAAGCTAAAAATTTAGGTTAGAATGAGTAAAATCTTCATTTCATGTTCATCGTAAATTTAGAAATTAAAAAAGTATCAAAAATTAATATTAATTGATAATTAATTAAATTTATTAATATAAATAAACTTATAAATTAGACAAGGAAACTAATTAAAAAATTTCAATCAATACAAAAAAAAAAAAACTAAAAAAATTAATAAAATTTTTATTAAGAAGTCAAATTAAAATTAAGATAAATACAAAGTGTGAAATTTTTTAAATCTAGAGGGACAAAAACTTAAATTAAAAGGTTATGTTTATTTATATTTAAAAATATATATAAAAAATTCAAATAAGTAAAAAAAATGAGAGGGTAAAGTTGTCCCAAACATGGAGTGATCTCTTTCTTGTTATTCATTCATTAACCTGGTACATTATTGGACATGTAAATATTTCAGAATTATATAATAATTTCTCGATCATTTTTTCAATCTACGCTCAAGTGTATGGGCATATGCATGATGAGATTGGATCATGGGAGTATTTGAAAATCGGAAGGGCATGCTGACATTTGATCTTGGACATTGCACTGATTGGTCCGTGGGCTTAAATCTAGCTGATCATTCCCCTTACACATTAGGTGAAGAAAACAGGAACACAGTCACAAAGAGAACAGTGTAGCTATTTAACACTGGCATATATGCATCTTATCAGCTCTCTCAATCTGTGTGTGAGTGACAGAATTGAAATGGAAATGACAAGAGAGAGAATGGTCTTGGATGGGATGTTTGTCCCACGTGGGATTTGCACGTGGGGCCACAACAAAACACTGCAGGGATGGATGTTCGCTTCACGCAAGCTGCTCCCCCCTCGCCGTGGCTTTAAAGTTTTTTATTTTTTTCTTTTTTCTGAAAACGTGTAACTTTCTTAAGGATTTAGTCTAATGAAAGTCAGGACTTTCGATTGAAGATTAATATTAAAAGATAAACTTTAAATGCATCAAATCGTTCATAAATTTGTACATCAAATAAATCATGGACTTACTACAGTAAAAAAAAAAATTAAACTCACACCAATAATTTTTAGGCTTCTCGATACACTTACCCTTATCAACTGAACTACCGGATAGGCGGCTTTAAAGTTTACACTTTGCACCAAAAATACCCCCCTTCCATATAAAACATGTATAATAATAATAATAATAATTGTAATGACTTCTTTGTGATCACGTCGGCTAATTAGTGCCCTTTTGATTATATGGCATGAATTTTTTTTTGCCCTTTATTAATAAATACTATATATAAATGTAAAACTTTTCAGATAATTTTTGAAAAGATAAAAATATTAATATAATATTTTAATTATATAAAAAAATTTCAAAACTCTGACACCATAAATTTAATACATAAAAAAATGTATATTATTAATTTAATAAAATAAAAATTAATATAATTTTAAAAAATATTTAAAAGATTCATATAATTGAGGAAAGTGCGTAATTATCCGTCCTCCCTCTATATGCAAGTATATAACTACCCAGTTAGGTCCCTCAATCCAGTGACAGATTCAAGAGACAAATGGGGTCATGATTTTTTTAAAATCTTTATATTATTAATTTTATTAAAATATTTTAATAAAATAAAAATTAAATTTTTATTTTTTTTATATATTTATATAAATTTTAATATTTTCAATTTGAATCTAACCGATATTTCTGAATCCTTCGTCCCCTCGGTTGACCCACCGGCCACCACCAAAGCTTTCAGAATTTCTAATAGAAAACCAAGTATTAACAGACAAAACAAAGGCCCTCTTTCTCCCGTTAAATACCAATCTCAGTCCTGTCTTCTTCTCTTCTCTCTCGACCCCACTGAGGAGAAGATAATCCCTGTATAGATATAGACATATATATAGAGAGAGATGAGCAGTAATAATGGAGGTGGTCCTTGTGGTGCCTGCAAGTACCTTAGGAGAAAGTGTGTAAAAGGGTGTATATTTGCACCATATTTTGACTCAGAGGAGGGTACGGCTCACTTTGCAGCGGTGCACAAGGTGTTCGGAGCTAGCAACGCCTCCAAGTTGCTTCTGAGAATACCGGCACACAAGCGTCTCGACGCAGTCGTCACGCTCTGTTATGAAGCGCTGGCTAGGGTTAGAGACCCTGTTTACGGCTCTGTTGGTCATATCTTCACTCTCCAACACCAGGTTTCCTTTATTATTTATTTTCGCGACGGTCCCATCAATAAATGTTCTTGCTATCCCGCGCTAGGGTTTCTACACTTCGTATATCTGTAGTATATTTATAGCTCGTCAAAACCCAAAAAAAAAATATATATATATATATATTTTAAAAAATATCATTATATATGGGCGTGTTCATTTGGTTTAGCTCGAAGATTTTGGTTTTCAAGTTGGTTAATTAATTTTATTCCAAACGAAAATGAAAAATTGCGTTCTATGCATGTTCAATTCAACTATGCTAACGTGCGCCTAGGTGTCTTCCTGGGTTGTCCCTCATCAATTTCAAAACTAATTAAGAGTATGCTTGAGAAACCTTTCTTAAAACCAGAACAAAAGTTAAAATCGTGAGAATTGATTTTTTTTTCAAAAATTAAATGAGAGTGAATCCAACCCTCAACCTAACTTATTTTTAAGAATTCTCGAACAGTCCTTAAAGTTTTTTTTTTTTTTTGAATGGTCCAAGATTTTCCTTTATGACATTTTTCTTTCGGATGGCTGTTAATAAAGTTTTAGATTAAATGAAAAACACAAGAAAATGGAACTTCTACAAAATATTGTTCATCGTAATCAATTATTCTAGCATGCGCCTAGGTTTGTATCCTTGTGTTCTTGTATTTAATTGTGTGTTTGTGACTGTGCATCTAATTAAAGATGGACTTTGTTTTTTAGTTTGTTAGTTCCAAAATTATCCAATAAAAAAAATGTAAGATTGTGCTAAAGTGAGCTGGGGTGCATATGATTACTCTAGTATCCTGAAAGTAATCAAATTTTTTATGAACTAGATTCCCCCCCCCCCCCCCCCCAAAAAAAAAAAAAACTATAGTGAAGTATGCATTATGCAATATTGTATGAAATTCTAGCATGCGCGTTGGTGTTTATGTACTGTGTAAGTTGCATATGACTAGTTGTTTTGATAACTTAATCTGTTAGTAATTCATATAAGCTAGTTTGTCACAATAGTATTAACGTGCGCCTGCAGTTTGGCTCTGGTCCCTAGGTCTAAGTCTAACTGAGTAGTATAATTTAATTTATAGATATAATCAAGGGTACGTAGTCAAGTTTTTACATTGAGAAATCAGGCCAGCTATAAGGTTTTTTTGTCATTTATAGCTAGTGCGGTTTGTTTAAGATTTTTAATGGAAGTTTTGTGAAATTCATGCTAAAATTCACTCTTGCACGCACATGTACGAGAGAGAGAGAGAGAGAGGCCACAAGCATATATGGACGGTTATTGACTTCAAGGTCTTCTTGCTTGCCGGGGCTACCAAGTATTACTCTTATCACTTAGCAGCTCGAGAAATATTCTAATATTTGTAGTTTTGACTTTCTTCCTTAATTTCCTTGGAATCCTTATCTTCTACTTGCTGAAATATAGAAATGTTAATGGATGCACATGTGTTTATAGATATATGTATAATATTTTTATAAAGGATATATATATATATATATATATATATATTTACTAGCAAGTTGCAAGGATAATTATGGACGTATGAATGATGAGTTCGATTTATTGTGACAAAGTCGGGCATTAATCCGATTTTTTTTAAGATTTGGCTGTTACTTTTACACTCACTATTTTAAGTTTAAAAAAGATTAGATATATATAATTTTATCTCACAATAAAAGTTCAAAATAATTTGTTTGAGGGGTCAGCTAAGTTGGCCGGGAGTACTTTACAGCCTATCCCACTTTGCATTGCCTCTCTTCAAATGGTGCCTCCAGTTATGAATATAATGATTGACACTTGCAAAATTAATTTTTGATTGTCTAAAATCAAGACAACTTGAATCTAAATTAGACTAGACTGGATGAAAAATACCTAAATTATAAAAAAAAATCCTTACTGCAATTGATGATTTGAAAAATCACTCTATATACATCCCCCGATGTCCATTATTGGCAGATAAAACACCAACAGCTCTCATCTTTAATTAGGTAAGACACTAATACCTGCTTGTGATTGACTCCTCCCTAGCTATTACTGTCAGAGAGGGGGAACAAATTTGACTATATATACGCATTGTAACTGCACAACTGTTGCTAGAATTACTCATCTCATCTCATCATCGTTTGATTACGATTGACTGACATGATTTTATATATATGTATGAAACTTTAGACTTCGACTAACCTACCTATTCCTTACTTCAAATTGATTTGGATATATGTATGTGTGTATATATAATATATGTAAATATATGTATTGTTTTTATTGTTACCATAAAGCTCTTGGCAGCATTTTAGTAAATACCACTCATAAATTACAAGGATTGTTTGAGAATTCTTCAAATTGAATTGGGTCAGAACCAATTTTATTAAGTTATCTGATTTTTAAGAAAACTAACTTTTTATAGTTCGACTTTGTTCAAGTTTTAAATATTTTTTGGAACAAGATATGAATTAATATACTATTAAAAGTATTTACTGTTAGATTGTCTCACATCGTTCCCATTCAAGCTCCTCTGTGCTAGCTATAAGGCCTTTTGACCCCTCTCCTTAACGCCATAGTTTTAAAGAGTTGCATGGGTTGGACCTTTATTTTAATATGGTATCAGAACCAGGTTTGAGTGCTTCGGACCTCTGCGGTCCAGGGGGGTGTTGGATTGTCCCACATCGCCCCATTCAATTTCTTTTGTGCTGGCTATAAGGCCTTCTGATCGACCTTTCTCCTTAACGCCATGGTTTTAAGGAGCTGCATGGATTGGGTCTTCATTTGTATTATGCTGAACCAGTTTTGAAATTTTTTTGAGTTTAGTCAAAATTTTGGAAGAGAAAAGAGAATTAAGATAAAAATTTTGAGTTAGATTGAAATTTTAGAGTAAAAAAATGAAAAATGTAGGATAAAAATTGGATTAGATTAGAATTTTGGGGTGAGTTAATTTATAAAATATCAAAATTTTATAAGTAATTTTTTTTATGAGATTTTGGAGAGGGCTACCGTCCACTCTTGCCACCTCTAGCTCCTTCCTTGCTCACACCACATTATTATTTAATGTGGTTTGATCTATCACAAATTTTATTTCTTTTTCTAAATTTGTAATATTTTTTTTTTCTATAATTTAAAAAATATGATAAATATGGTGAGAAGTAAAATGATAGTCTAAACAACTGATTGTGCTTAATGACATATGATAAAGAATTATTTTGCACGTGTTGCTGTAGGTAGTTAATTTGCAAGCGGAGTTGGCATACATTCATGCTCGTCTGTCTACCTTGCAGCGCCTCCCTTTGCCGGCTCAATGTCCTCCGGCAAACCTTCATTCCTCATCTGACTTGGCCTCTTCTTCTAACATATCAGCGTACTTTGATCCTTCACAGTCACAGCAAGCATCAATGGATCAAATGGCAAGTTTTTGTAGTGCTATAAATCAAGAACTCGACGATGGCGATCTCCAAACATTGGCTCGGGAATTTGTGTCTAGATTCTTGCCAGGAGTGAGAGTTCGGCCTTCCAACTCCGAGTGAAGAATGTTGTACTGATCATATTGCCATGTCTTGTAACTTCTTCTGCATGCACGCAATACTGCATCTTGCACTCATCTTAAATTTTAATCAAATGCACTTTTTCTTGCTTTTTCCACTTCTAAATCATATCATAAGAGTAACTCCCAGGGTAAAAAGTATTTTAGTGGTATTAAAGTTATATTTTAGCAGTGTTATGGTACTAAATATTTATTTTTGACATTTTTGCTCTAATGATAAATGTTATTTTTTTGACAAAATTATCTTTTCAACTACCATGGCAATTTAGGTATTGAAATAAGAAAAAAAATTGATCAAATCTGAATCGTACATTTATAATAATTTAAATCGTTGAGATGAATTGTATATATTAAAACAAAACTGTTATTTGAAAGAATATTTAGAACAATTTAAATCGTTCAGATGAATGATAGCTATTAAAACAAAACTTTTATTTGAAAGAACATTTGACTCGATCAAATGTTGAGAAAATCAATAACTAATTATTGAAACACTGCTTTGAAATAGAATTACTAAAATATAATTATAACCGTTTTAATAACTTAACTGTTGAAGCTACTCTAGATGCTTATTTTTAGGTATTGTTTGTCATAATCATCTATAATTTGAAAGCCTAACTCATAATTAGCATCGATGATTTTAATTTCTACCAACTCTCCTTCCCCTTTTCCTGCAAAAACTTAGAACCATGTTATTCATTTTTTATTAGACTCATGAACGATAAAAGACACCAAGCTCACATAATATATATATATATATATATATATATATATATATATATGAGCCCTTATTTTGGTTATAATTTAAGCCCACTAATCAACCTTGTCTTAGACCTGGGCCGAATAGGTTGTACCAGGATTGAGGTTGTAACAGTGATGAAAGTAATTGTTACTTCTCCTGATGCCAATTGGTGATCCATCCATGTAAGTTAGAACTTCATTATGTATAATATGCCAAAACAAAGTTTTCTTGGGGCCTTCAGCACCGAACTCTTAAAGTCATAGTAGGCCCATTGCAATCGTCCTTGGTTGGCCCGCATAAATCAAGCACCAGTAGGCCAGTCCTATTATATTTTCTCCATGAACAAAACCAGCGGATGAGCCCCTTTAGATATCAGAAAACGGTTTAGTAATAAGGTAGTATGAAAAAGTTTGATGATCATTTGAATTAAATTTTTTGACATGTGACATATAATTTAAATTAGAATATCAAGATTACATCATTAATGTCATATGTTCCAAACTAATAAATAAGTTTTTCTTGTCTTCTTTTCGGGGTAATTAGTAAGATTAACATTATGTTTGGCCGGAAGAAATTAGAAAGAAAGGGAAAAGAAGGAGAAGGAATGAGAATTTATATCATGTTTATTTTAAAAATTAGGAAGGAAAGGGAGGGAAAGGAAGGGAGAAGGAGGGAGAGCTTGACCCTCATTTGAGCAATTTTGTTATCCCTTCAAAAGTGGGAGAAAATGGAAGGAAAGGAAACAAGAATTTAATGAATTTTTTATAATACTAATATTACCCTTAAAATTGTAAAAGTCAAAATAAAAATGACACTTCTATCCTTGGACATCCAAAAGGTATACTAATAAAATAATATAAAATTCTTTTTTTTCCTTTCTCTCCTTTATTATTCTCAAACAAGATGAAAGGATTATATTAGTCTTTTCTCTCCTTTCATTTCATTAGTTATCCAAACATAAAGGAGGGACTACCCTCTCCTCTCCTCTCTTTTCCTTTTTCTCATAACTAATACTCTCATTTCCTTTCTTTTCCTTTCTTTCCTACTTATCCAAACGAACTGTAAGATAAATAAATCTTTTAGATTAATAATTATTTATTTTTAAATAATATTTTATACCCTATCACTTTTATTTCATCTCTCAGGGAAACCCACTAAAAAAACTCTATGGCGATCGGACCCTTGTGAGACAGGTGCCATAAAAATTGTAGGATATAAAACATTATGCTTTATTTTTAGTTAAGTAAGTAAATACATGATTATTGATTGTCTGCGAAACGGCCAGAAGTGATTTGGTAGAAGATGATGAACTATTTTTAAATCTTTTAACATTTGGTAAGTTTTTGCGGAATATAAAGCTTTGGTGGAATATAAATGAATTATTTTTAAATATTTTAAAATTTGATAAAAGAAATATAAGTAGCTTTGTGATTTGCATTTCTTCTTAAAATATGTTTAAATCTTGATAAGTCAAATCAAAGTATGTTAGTTTTTTTAAAATATCAGATAACTTAGAGTGGTGTTTGGGAGTTCTATAAATTGGGTTAAGTTGGCTCTACTCTCATTTAATTATAGAATAAATTACACTTATTTCTTTTAAATTTTTTTACAGTTATATTGATCTCTCTTAAGGTTTCTAAAATTATACTAACTTCTCTTTCAGTCTATTTTTTTTAAAATGACAATATTTCCCTTTTATGTTTTTTTTTTTGTTGTATTTTTTTAAAATTTTGACTAATTTTTTCTAACTATTTTTTTTTTCATTTTCAAATAAATACAAAATAGAATCTTTTTTTACTAAAAAATTTAAATTATTTATTTAAAGTTTAATTTTATATAAAATGAAAAAAATTCTTTAAAAAAAGTTAGAAAATGGTCAAAATTTAAAAAGTACAAAAAAAATTTGAGAGGGGCAATTTTGTCATTTAAAAAAATGGACTGAAGGGGAGGTCAGTATAATTTGTTAGAAAAAATAAGGGAGGTTTGTGTAATTTTGAAAACTTCAAAGGAGGTCAGTGTAATTATCATGAATTTCAGAAAAAAGTAAGTGTAATTTACCCTCAATTATAGTCTTTTTTGGAAAAATTAGCTCTCTTTTGGTATGATTTTATTGAGATTTTAAGTGATTTTTAAAAATAAATATGAGTTTTTGTAGGTATTTATTAAAATTTAAAAATTTTATTTTATTTTTTAATCTGGCCGTCCGCCTCTTCGGGTTTCTTTTTTATGACTTTATTTTTTTGTAGGTATTTTTTTTTGATAACTCCGATTGATCTCCCAAATTAATTAACCCGAAAAGTCAGAAACAAAATTATATATAAAAAAAAAAAAACAATTCTAATCTTTCTTAATGAAAATGAACCCGACTTGGTTCATTTTGAAGACACTCCTCCTAAAATTCATGAGATGACTCTACAAATAATTAAATTGGGATGATGAGTTCAATCTTCACAATCAAACAAAAGGAAGTGAAAATAAAGAAACAAAAACGAACGAAATTAGTGTTTGGTTTGATCGATAGACAAAATTAACTTATTCATTTCAGATAATATAAGACCAAAACCAACATAAGTTTAATTACTTACCTTCTCTTAGTCTCATCACTTTATACTGTATTTAGAGGTGAATGTAATCTTAATCAACTGGGGCTAGCTCAGTTGGTCATCGTGTTAGGAAGGAATTGTAAATTCAAGTCTTACTCACTTCATTTAAGAAATATGATTGAACATTATTTTCATCGAGTGATGAGAAATAACATATAATGTGTTTGTGAGATGATGTTTATTAGGGAGTGTGGGAAGAAAAGCTTGACCAGTGTGTGTAATAGGAAGGTTTTGACGATTACCTATTGTAATGTAATTAGGACCTTGGTATTCTGAGGTGAGGTTGAGGTTTGCAAGTTCAGAGGTAATGTGGTTGGTTGCTCCAGTGTCTGTGATCCAGCAGTTGTTGATAGGAGAGTGCTGAGATTGTGTTGCTGTCATGGCAGTGAGTTATGAGGGAGATGGTTTCCCTCGGAATGAGTGGTCCATTCTATGCTAGCACTCCAGTGCTGTGTGGCTTCCATTGCCACAAATTTGGCATGATATGTAGGTAGAGTTGTGCCCTTGCCCTTGAACATGCTTAGGACTGGTCTGTGGTGGTCTGTTGCTATTGCAGAACTGATTATAGGTGTTTCGGCCATAGTTTCCTCCATAATTCCTCCTATTTGTGGATCTGTTATCACCATACCTGCCTCTTCCTCTGCCTCTGAAATTTGGAGCAGATCCTCTGAAATTTGAGAACTGATATCTCCCATAGGTTGCTGTTATAGCAGTCATGTGTTGTGATGACTGATTGTTTATTTGACTTTGCAAGAGTTTGTTCTTCAGCTTTTAACATTGCACTGACTTCTTCAATGGTGAGATTCCCAGATCTGGTCCTAATGGAGGTTTTGAAACCATTATACTCAGTTGGGAGGCCATTTAGTAAATGGATCAATAGGTCTTCATCTTCAACCGGTACACACTCATGCTAAACTATCTTTGATTTCCTTAATTTTCTGAATATATGAATCAAGTGTCCGAACCTTTTGTGAATTTTTGCAGCTTTGATTTTAGGAGTAGAATAGTGGATCTAGTGGTGGATGAATACCTTTTCTTAAGAGTGAGCCAGGCTTCTGCATCCAACTACAAGTGACAATGCTAAAGCAGAGAGAGTAACATTTATGAGAGTCGGTAATGCTTGATCATGTGCGATCCACTGTTGATGAGCAGTATTGACTATTGTGGTGGGTTCTCCACTTGCAGTTCTGAGAAACCGCTCTGGACAAGTTGCCGTTCCATCAATATAGTCTTGAAGGTAGTGAGCTTTTAGAATAGATGAGATGTGGAACCTCAATGTAACAAAATTTTTTGAATCCCAACAGAGAGTGATGAGGTTACATATGTTTGATAACTGGTAGATTGATGATGATTGAGGAAGCACAATTATAGTTGTGGATGAAGATGAACTGTGATTTACTATAGAAGACGAATTGAGATTTGTTGTAGTTTCCATGGTGACGAAGGTCTCAAGGCTCTAATACCATGATGAAACTCATGTTTGGTTCAAACATAAATCAGAAGAGAAGAGAAGAGAAGAGAGAAAAGAGAGCTGGAATTGAATCTTGTATTTTTTATTACATCATCCACATAAATAGCTAGTGGTGTTATATATACATGATGTTATTCACATTTTCTTAGCTCTTAAGCTTCTAAACAGCCTGTCCTAACAGATTATGTTACAACAGCTCATCTAACTGTTGCAGCCATGTGCAGGTATTGACTTTGTGTTGAGGTGGCCATGTGTGAAGAAATGCTGAGCTGATGATCTATCACGGGTGACGTGTTGCTAGTCTATCAGTTCGTGGCTTCCTTTGGTTTTTGATTTTTAGAGAGAGAGAGTTTTTAGCTTGTTTTACAGTTGTCTGGGTTTATGAAAATGGATGCTTCATCCATTTTTTTTTAAGAATTTTCAACTAAAATGGTGCTTTGCAAGGATGTCTTCTGTCTCCACTCAAACCATTTCTTTATTTTTGTTTTCCTCCAGTTTTAGTATTTCATTGCTATGTAAACTTTGTGCTAACCGTATTGAGGTGAGCAATAAAGACTTTATATATTTACATGATTATTATCTGGTTGAATAAAAAGAATTCAAAGAAATTATATATTTATATATATATATATGTATGTATGTATGCATTTATAGCTTTTGCAGTTCTATTTTTGTTTGCAGGATGGTTAGGAGGAGATAAGGGTATATATGGCACTTCAATTTGAAGTTTTTTTTTTTTTTTTTTTTCACTTTAAGAAGCGAAACATAGGTATTTTAAAAATATTGGAATGTGACATCAGCAAAATTTGGCAGTGTCAATAATGACAAGTTACAATAGGGTGGGGGAATATGTTATTGATTCATGCAAACTAGAAGAGATGCAGTGTAATTTCATAAACTAGAAAAGTAACATCTGCAAATGTTAAAAATTTTAGGAAATGTATAATTTGTTACTATCTTTAATTGTCAACTAGATTTGTGAAGAGATTGGATATCGTCCAAATTAAGAGTGACTTTAATTTTATTAGTTTAGGAAAATTATTTGATTCACCTACTTCAATAATTTGATGAATTTGTAAAAAATTAATTCAAGATTGTTCAATAATTTAATGAATGTGAGTACTTGATGCAAATTTGAACCTATTAGATAAATTAAAATTGCTAAAAAAAACATTATATTTGAAAACAATATATTATTAGTGTAAGGGAAGAATCTTCCACAAATGAGTGTCTTCTAGTAAAAAAGAAAAAGGGCTATTTGAGTTGGTCAAAGGACATCGGTGGGGTGCTGACCAAGGAGTCCCCGATAGTCAAGTTAGCGATGTATTAGTTTGAAAGCTTAGACGAAGCAAGAAGATGAATACCAAGTTTAGCGTATCTTTGAACCAAAAGTTTTGGTGTTTAAACAGTTGGTAGTGTCCCGGAGATGACTCCTTTGATCCCAACTGATTCTTTTATAGTAGAAGAGTATCATGTCATGGTTGGCGTCGTGTATGATTTCATTCCTTGATTTGTTAGGGGATTGGAATCCCACTTAATCAGCTTCCATTTTGCGGGTTGGAATTGGTCATCCATGTTGTTAGTTTGGAGTGATATCGGTTGTGAGTTATCTAACTGACTTGGAACAGTGGGATGAGGGTTTTGCTCGGGATCCTATGTGATGACATCACTTTGCTAGGAAAATTTAGTCATTTATTCCTTATTTATGGCAAGTGTCACTTTTAGGTATGAAGGTTGATTCTATACCTCTACAGATGCCCTATTTCTTTGTCACCTCTACTGAAGTGGTGGGAAAGATAGTCCTTTCACTAGAGTGGGCTTGTAAGAGCAATTATTGTTTGGGAGTTTTCTTGTCCTGAGGCGTAGTGAGTCTGGCAAAACGTTTCTTGACAGGGTGGAGCCCATGTGTTGCTTCCGGGGAAGTTTTCTTGTCCAACATGGTCTCATTTAACGAGACGTGCCCTCCAGCTGCTGTTCTTTTTGATGCATTTTTTCATGGTTTTACCACACGAGCGAGAGTGTCGACTTTCCCACCTATTTCTTGGCTATAAGTTCTCATTATGAAAAACTCTTTGTAGTTTTCTTATTTCAACTACCATATTCCTTGTTTAAGTTTATCTCTTCTTTCCCTTCTACAATGTTTAGTGGATCTCCAATTTGGAATCGATAATGAAGGAAACAAGAACAGCGACAAGGTGTGACCCGTAAACACTGTTACTCAAGAGACTATCGCTGGTTCTTCTTCCTGTGATCCCTCTCATTTTGATCCACTTTTTTCCATGATCAAAGATGATGGAGATCTAACAGCTTTCATTGCCAAATTCCAAGATGCATTCCCTAAGGATATGATCGTTAATCTGAGCGGTGAGGAATAGTTTGCAGTTCCATGCGGTTGAGAGGGTTCTATCAAGTTCTATCTAATGGTAATCGTTGTAGGGTTTAAGTTTCCCAACCCATTTTTTATCGATAGTTCTTTGAGTTTTTCCACATTGCCCCAAGTCAGTTGACTCCGAGTGGCTATAGGATTCTCACGGGTTTTTAGGCTTTTACTTGTATTTACAAGTTACGACTAGGGTTTAATAAATTTAGGACTTCTTACATTGTCAAGAGGATGGGGAACGACTGCTACTTGATCTCCCTTCATAACATTGTTTTGATTCAGAATCTACCTCAAGGTGAGAAATGACGGGACAAGTGCACCTTAGAGATTGGTGGTGCCTGACAGTTCCCTCATAAGGAGTCCATGTTTATACTTCCAAATTCCTGGTGAGGAACTTCATTGTACTCACACTTTACTATGCCATTCTTGAGAGGAGACTCTTTGAGAGAGACAATGGTGCCAGGCTTGCCAGAAAGAGAGATGCACTCAAAGCTACCCTAGAGAGGAAGGATTTTGAGTTTAAGGCTTCTTGCAATGCCTTGGTTAAAAGGATCCAAGGGGAGTATCAAAACCAAGTCCTTAAGCTCTAAGAGGAGGCTTATCAGATGGGTTATGAGGATGGCCAAGTTGGGTGACCTCTTACATTTCCTCCAGCTAATGTGGAAATTATAGTAGTTGAGGAAGATGTTAAAGAAACAAGTTCCTTTGACGGAGGAGCACCTACCTTCGTTTGCTTCTCCCGAGGGTGTTACTGTAGGGAAAAAAGCTGCAGTCCCGAGGACTAGTGCAGACTTAGCTGTTCACCCTCTTGATAAGGCCGCATATTAGATAACCGTCCTTCGTGCTTTTTGGTTTTCTTTTTTTGAAATTTTTTGTAACTTGAACTTTATTAATGAAGTATTTATTTCATAACCCTTGAATCTCAAAATTAGGACGGATCCTATATATTTTTGAGAATTCTTAGTTCTTAGAAATAGACTCACAATCTTAAATTTTGTCTGTGAGGCTTTTACAAGATTTTTGGTGTCCAGGCTCCTTGCCTTCCAAAATCTCATCCCTTTCGGACTTTAAGACTGTCTTATTCTTACGACCAGAGTGGTAAGTATGACCGTACTTTTACTACTGTGAAGTACGGTGGTTATAGCAAACTCTAATAGTTCATTAGGACAGACCCAACTAAGTTTCATAATTCCTTTTAAGAGCGGACCCTAGTCACGTCATTTTCAACTAATTTTTCGTTGTTGCCAGAGGGGACTCATAGCAATGCTGAGGTTGGGGCTTGGGGAATGGTTTTTCTTGAGCCAGAGCCTGAGGAACTCAGATCGCAGCCTGGAAAATGATTTTTCTCGATTTGGAGCCCAATCATTCATACTTGAGTGTTGTACTTTATTACTTGCCTGCTCGGAGGCTTTTGGGAAGACGAAAGGATGGCGCATCCTCTTGCCATTTCTTCTGTTGGAAAGTCCAAGGCATATGATGGCTTTGAAAAGATAAAAGTCCAAGGATTTTCAAATCTCTGTTGTCCCTTCGTCATTTATATCAAAATTTATGCTGACCTTTCAGTTTCATTATCCATTTTCAAAATTGGCGCTGACCTTTCAGTTTATTGTGTTGGTTGGTATGCCTTTACATTCTCTAAGGCTTGATTACAACCGTGGGGAATGTATCATTTGCTAAAAATGATGCTCGTTAATGAGTTAGCTTGACTGTAGGAATTATAATTGGTGCGCCATTTGGCATTCTAGTCATTGATCCTTTTCTTAACTGAATGGTGTGGATTTCTTCTTGTATTATTATAAATAGAAGGTCTGATTTGTTCCATTCTTCATAGTTCTACAAGGTCTTTCTCTTTCATTATTTATGATAGATAAATTTTCATAGCTGTTTGTGATTGTAGGGTTCGCTGTCGAGTTTTTCTCATGTCAGCTTTCCTTAGTGGTGCCTGACATGGGAAACCCGACAACAGAATTTTGCAACAAACATGAGAAGAACTCAACACGCGGTGGTCAAAGTGGAAATGCATGGAGGACTGCCAGCTAATCTGGAACTCTCGTTACACATTCCCCTCTTCTTTAGATGACCACCTCTCACAATGTCTAGATGGGTCATCCCATCAGGATCTTCTGGTAGAAGAAATTTTAACATTCCAGATGAGCTTACTGAAAAACGCAGGGTGAAGAAATACTGCTTGAGAGTGGAACTGAAGATTACTTGGGAGTCCACACTTGTGTATATATTTGTTTTTGAATTCTGTTGTAAAGATCCATTGTATATATTTTCTAAGAAATAATAAAATTGACTTCTATTTATTGTATTTATTTTCTCATGAAGTAAGTAAGAAAATAAGTTAGGTGCTTTGGTCAGGACCGTTGCACGTCTGTTTACACAAAATACTTCTTTAAGTTTGTCACGTTCCATGGTTTTGGAAATTCCTGCCCGACAATGGATTCTAATGTTTATGAGCCTTTTCCCCCTACTTCCTATCACCTTGTATGGACCTTCCTAGTTTGGGCTTAGCTTTCCTACCTTGACTAGTTGCGTATTGAGGAATATTCCTCGCAAAACTAAGTCTCAAAGTTGAAAGTTTCTTACCTTTACCTTTTTGTTAAAGTAGTTACTTAGCTTTTATTGGTAGAAGGCTAGCCGGATCTAGGTTTGCTTTTTTTTTTTTTTCCTTCTTCTTGTAAGTCTAAATTCAAATGAAACAACTCATCGTTTAAATATGAAATTCTCGTTTCTGCTCGGAGAGTTGGGACAACTACCCCAGGGGGTAACATGGCTTCACTACCATATGAAAGAGAGAAATGTGTTTCTCCGGTTGGCTGGAGCTTTGTAGTCCAGTAAGCCCAAAGTACTTTAGGGAGTTCCTTCGTCCATTTTCCTTTGGCATTCTCAAGTTTCTTCTTCAAGTTTGCCAAAAAAATTTTGTTGGAGGCTTCTGCTGTCCATTTCCTCAGGGGTAGTATGGAGTAAAAATGTGGTTTTCTATTTTGAGCTCAGAACAAAAGTCGGTTACCAAGCTCCCTATGAATTGTAACCCATTATCCAAGACTAGGATATTTGGAATTCCAAATTTGCATATGATATCAGTCCAAATAAAGTCTCGGACTTATATTTCCCCAATTTTCATGAGTGGCTTGGCTTCAATTCACTTTGTGAAGTAATCTATTACAACTAAAAGAAATTTCCTTTGCCCAAGGCCATAGGAAGTGGTTTTACAATGTCTAGGCCCCATTGCATGAATGGCCACAGGTTGTTGAGAGGAGACAACTCTATAGGTGGGTGCCTATAAATTGGTGCGTATCTCTAACATTGGTCAGATATCTTCACTAGATCTTTTGCATATTCATACATTCTAGGCCAGTAATACCCCTCGTTTATTGCTTTTTGTGCTAGGGATCTGCCTTATGTGTGGTTTTCATATAAGGCATATCGTGTGGCCTTTCTCTTAATATTTCGTGTTTCATATCTGTTCATAAAGAGTATCCATCTTTTAAGTAAAAGATGATTGGAGTTTGCCAACTCAGAAATTGGCCGACCTGAGTTATCATTTGTTCTTCTTCTTCCAGATTTGTCTTCGGTATGAATTCTACTAGTATTATTCATCGAAATTGGAATTTAGCTATCGACCCAAGGTTGGCGAGTGCATCTACATGAGAATTTTCTTTTCTAGAGAGTTGTTAAACTACATGTTCTGGAATGAATCCAGGTTTTCTTTGAACCTTTTCTTTGTAATCGGCCATTTTGTAGTCTTTGGTTTCATATTCTACATTTACCTAGCTGGCTACCAATTGTGAGTCACAGAAAATTTATAATTTCTTTATTCCTAACTCATTGGCTAGTTTTAATCTAGACAAGAAGGCTTCGTACTTTGCCTCATTGTTTGAGGCTTTGAATCCAAGTGAGATAACATGTTCCATCACAATCCCTTCTAGGGTGAACATTACTAGTCTGACCCATGATCTTACCTTTCGTGATGAGCCATCTACAAAGAATCTCCAGTGTTGTTTAGAGTTCGCTTCTTCGCTTATTTGGTTGGCTTCTATTAACGAAAATTTAGCCCACAAAGTTAGCTAGAACTTACCCATTGATGGTTGTCTAGGGACAATACTTGATGTCAAATTGGCCAATCTCCATTAACCATTTTGATACGTGCCTAGAGGCATTTGGACTGTGCAAGATAGACTTGAGTGGATATTTTGTAATGACATTAATAGTGAATGATTAGAAATAAGGTTGAAGTTTCTAAGAGGCTACTATTAGGGCTAGGATTAGTTTTTTGAGTCTTAGATAGTGTTGTGGGCATCTTGTAGTGCCTGATTGGCACAATACACTAGTTTTTGTATCTTCCCTTCTTCCTTGATCAATTCGGTGCTAATAGTAGAGTTTGATACCGCCAAATACAGGTAAAGTACTTCTTCGATGACTGGTTTCGCATGCAATGGAGGAGTGGTTAGATAATACTTTAGTTTCTGGAAGGCTTCTTCGCATTCCTCCGCCCATTTGAACTTTTTGCTTTTCTTCAGGATATAGAAAAAAGGTTGACATTTTTCTAATGCACGAGATAGAAATCTGTTGAATGTTGTGGCCCGTCCAGTTAGCCTCTGCACGTATTTTGCAGTCTTGGGGGAATCCATTTCTTGAATGGCCTTGATCTGGTTTGGGTTTGCCTCGATTCCTATTTTGGTGACCAAGTGTCCGAGGAATTTTCCCAAGGAAACTTTGAAAGTACATTTTTTGAAGATTGAGCCTCATTCTGTACTTGCAGAGTTGAGCGAAAGCTTCTGATAAATGTGTAAGGTGATCTTCCTTTACTAGGCCTTTTACCAGCATGTCATCCACGTATACTTCCATGATTTTTCTAATCTGGTCTTGAAAAACCATGTTGACTAGCCTTTGGTAAGTTGCACTAGCTTTCTTTAACCCGTAAGGCATGATTCGATAACAAAAAGTTTCATATTCTATTAAAGGACATTTTTTCTTGATTGGATTCATACATAAGAATTTTATGATATCCTGAGTAAGCGTTTATGAAGCTGAGGAGTTCATATCCTGAAATTGCATCTACCATTTAATCGATATAGGAATTTACTTCTTGGACAAATTCAGCGTTGAGTAGCTTTTTTACTTCTTTTTTTATGGCTTGATTCCACTCGGGGAGCGAATAGTCTTTTCTTTTGGCACACTATTTTTGATATGGTCCATGAACAACCTATGGCAAACCACTAGGGGGTCAATCCCAAGCATATCTTGGGCGGATCAGAAGAATATGTCTCAATTTTCCCAAAGGAATTGGATAAGATTATTCCTTTGTGTTATTAAGCCTTGCCTAATCCGGGCTACCTTTTCTGGTCTGGTTGGATCTAGTTGGATTAACTCCACATCTTCTTCTATCAAGTTTATCCATGCCTCATCATCTGTAAGTTCCAACTTCGAAGAGTCATTACTGCTTGGACTCTAATTTTGTAGCTACTAGTCCGTCTCAATTATACCCTTTATTTCTTAGGCGAGAGTGGACGTTGGTACTACTTTTTTGGACTCTTTTTGTCCAACAATATTGTAACTCCTAGAGGCTGCCAAGTCACCCTGAATAGTGTGTTCTATGAGAGGTTGTCCCTTCTTTGTTGGAGCTGAAAATTTCAAAGTCTAATGTAGAGTTGAGGGTACTGCACCCATTTAGTGGATCCACGTTCGCCCTAAGATATTGTTATACAGGGACAGGCTAGCCATTGGTAATGTTCTGCTGCACATAGAGTATGTTACTCCTTCACTAAAACTCACTAGTGGCTCTTCCTTGGGGGTGAGACGAAGATCACCAAGGTGTCGTAATGTGGGAGGTGTTCTTGTTATAGGTCATTGGCTGAAAAGGTTAAATCCCTATCATATCGTTGTTAGGTGCAAACGATCCTAGAATTTTATCTAAGACCACCTCCCTAGCCTTTTTGTAGTATATATGATTTTCCTTATTCATCATTCCCTCGGATGGCATTGCAGTCAGGATAGTATTTACTACTTGGAGCTCTTTGCCTGGTGCTGATGGGAACATCGGTCATTTCGTGGCCGGTACTCTTGCCTTTCCCTGTCCAACCACTAGGGTGATGTTGTCTAGAAAGTTTTCTAGATAAATTCATCTAGGTATCCTTGCAAGATTAGTTCTTCAATGTGCTCCCATAGAGCTTTATAGTCTCAGTAGTGGTGCCCATTGTCTTGTTGAAAGTAATAATACTTCTCTAGATTTCTTTTTGCTGGGTCCCCTTTTATTAGGGGATGCCTTCTAACCCAAGGTTGATTTTTCAGCTAGTGCACGATCTGATTGATAGGAAGGGTCAGTGGGTGTTGGCGATAGAGTTTTGATGATGTATATATTTGATGTAATCTAAGCATCAACATAAAAATTAATGTTTGTTTGGTAATTGAACTATACTATCATGCTTTCTCTTATATGTGAAATAAGAGAATCAATCTTGAGCATAACCAAACAACTACGAAATATAGAACTCAAATTGATAATCTTGATGGTATTTCTACTAATTAATGACACAAATTAACATATGATCTTAGTTTTGCATTAGATACATAAAGATAGCCGATGTGAAATTTAAGTTGTATATTAAATTTATAAACAAGGCTATTGTGTGACTATGATTGAAATAATGCACCAAATCTAGGATCATAAATAGTGTTTTCATCAAAATGATATTTAATATCTAAAGAAAGAGCATGGCTAAGCAATACACTAATGTTATAACTTGCTAATGTACTTAGGATTAAGACAAACCATTAAGCAAGAATAGCTAAGTAATGTATTTAACATTTGAGTAAAAGTATGCGACATATAAAATTGCTCAACTAAGGATGAAAGAAAATAGAAGAACTAAGAGCAAATCTTGATATAACTTATTACCTCTAAACGTAAATCTTAAAAGCTATAAATCAAGATAGGTATGCATGCTCCAAAATGTTGAATCATATCAATAAGCTAAGTTGTTCAATTACATAATACTAATTGGAATTCAAATATAACTTTGGACATTCATGTATATGAGTAGCCTATTCAAGAACTTTAAACATAAGTTAAAAATTGATTAGGCAATAACTCATGAAAGCCAATATATATATATATATATATATATATATATAAGTTGTGCATAAGGTTTAGAATGTAAAGCATATGCATAAAGTGAAACTGTTAGATTCATGCATATTCAAACATATGCACAAACTAATTCTAAGTCATGACATTCAAAGGCTCTTATAAATGGAAAAATGAGCAACTAAGATAAGGTCATGATATTTAGGATGCATCCTTATAAGAACAATGTAAAATTCAAATGGATGCACATTTTAGGAAGTCTTTCATGAATAAACAAATGTAGTGAACATAAGATTCATGAATGACTTTATGTTTGAATATTTAACCGTATAATTGGTCAATTGAATTAAGGTTTATAACATATACGTAAATGTGATTTAACTATGCAACCTAGAAGTATTTGTTTAATCTTGAAACAGGTTGCAAATCAAGTGGACTATAATAGATGAAGTAACAATGCAAATTGGTCAACTAGATCAAGATAGAGATGACCAATACTTAAAAGGTTCAAGCAAATGAAGAAATCCACTTCAAAGATCAAGCATCAAGTGAAACTTAAGCAAGTGTATGCACTCAAGCCCAATGAATCAAACGAAGTCAAGTGAATACTTTAATCTTTATTATTTTAGGTTCTTGAGTGATTTAGGATTAATTGATCAAAATGTAATGCTCCAACTATGTAATTGATCAACTAAAATCAATCAACAAAATAATTTTTTAAAAGGAAATATTGATTTACCTTAAGATTTGAAAAATCAAGTTAAGTCGAAGTTGAAAATTTTGAAAGGATTGATTGATCATGAACTTAATGCATTTCTATTTAAACGATTTACTAAAATCAATCACAAAATGATTTTTCAAAGTCATGCCACACCTCAGCCCTATGTGTGTGTGTGTATGTATGTGTACATATATATATAATGACATGTATATATATAAACTCTGTGTGTGTGGCAGACAAGCATGTCATGCATGTCTAATGAGCGGTTAGAGAGAGAGAGAGAGAGAGAGAGAGAATAGAGAGAGAAAGTGAAGATGAAGAAGAAGAAGAAGAAGGGGGAGGATGAGGAAGAAGAGGTTGTGCATGCATGCAATTTTAGGAGCTCCTCTAGGTTTAGTAGCTCAAGCCCAAGAAAAGGAGAACCCCTAATTGAAGGTAAATCACTCACTTTGGCTTTTTTCTCTAAAACAAAAAAAAGAAGTAGAATTTACTACTATTTTGTGCTGTTAGAATGCATGCATTGATGTACCTTAAGCTTTGAAAAATCAAGTTAAATCGAAGTTGAAAAATTTGAAATGATTGATTAATCGTGAACTTAATGTACTTCTATTTAAGTGATCAATTAAAATCAAATGATTCATTGCTAGGAGACTAAGGCTTCATTACAATGAGCTTCCTTTAGGGGAAGTTCTCATGCGGGCGCTGGTTTTCGCCCTTATTGTGTCGTTGATTTTGTCTATTATTCGACACCCGCAGGTGGTGATTGCTTCATTGTGTCATGTCATCACCTACACGATCATTGGTGTCAATCCCTTCTTGACGATTTGCAATGGGTTGCTAGTGGTGTAATCCTTAATTTGTTGTTAAAGTGACTATATGAACTGCTCCATCTTTCTAAACTGAGTGATGAAGAAGTTGGCTAGATCATCTGGGCTACCTCAGACAGTTCTTGATGATCTACAGCGGGTTGCTGGTGGCGTAAATCATTACTTTGTTGTTGAAGTGAGTGCATGAATTGCTTTATCTCTCTTAATGAGTGATGAAGAAGTTGGCTAGATCATGTTGGGCTACCTCAAGCGGTTGGGGATATTAAGGATTGTTTTGTTTTACTTTCGATCATTCCGTTGTTACCTGTCATTTTTTCTATTACTTTAGAAAGACGAGAAAGAAAGATGGGAGTGACTCTTGAGTGTAAGACCCGAGCTCTCAATAAAAGCACCAATTTGTGAGGGAAGAATCCTTTACAAATGATTATCTTCCTGCAAAAAGAAAAAAAGGCTACCAGAGTTGGTCAAAGGGCACCGGTGGGGTGCCGTCTAAGGAGTGTTCGACGATCAAGTTAGTGATTTGCTAGTTTGAAGCTTAGATGTAACAAGAAGACAAATACCAAGTTTGACATACCTTTAAACCAACGGTCATCGTGTTTAAATAGTTAGTAGTATCTCGGAGATGGTTCCCTTGTTCCCCAACTAATTCCTCTATAGTCGGAGAGTATCATGCCATGGTCGGCGTAATGTATGATTTCATTCCTTGATTTGATGGGGGATTGGAATCCCACTTAATCAGCGCTTCCATTTTGTAGGTGAGTGATATCGGTTGTGAGTTGTCCAACCGACTTGGAAGATCGGGATGAGTGTTCTACCCGGACTCCTCTATGATGATGTCACCTTGCTAGGGCAATTTAGTCATTTATCCCTTGTTTATGCAAGATATCACTTTTTGGCATAAAAGTTGATTCTATGCTTGTACAATTAGATTGGACCAGATATTCGTTTCCTATAACTTGCTAACGTTCCTATTAGGCAAAAGGCTCCTTGGCATATCAAATACAGATTGAATTATCAAGTCAAATTATGTAATATTAAATTTAAAATAAACAAATTAAATTTGAGTCAAATTAGAATGAAGGGTTCATTTATTGATAACCCAACTTTCAATCATAATCATTTAGCTCGTGAAAATAGATTTTAACAACATTATAGAGAAGTCATGCTCTATCCATAAAGAGAAAAAAACTTATTGGTCTTAAAACAATGATCCTAAACTATTGAAAACCCGATATATATGTAAAAAAAAAAAAAAATGATCAATGTGTTGTTTTTAAGATGTCATGTACTTTATTAGTAAGGAATAACCTATTATAGACTAATGATTCAAATATATTATTGGCTTTCTTGTTAATGTTCTTGTTTTTAAGCACGTTAAGCCTTGGAACCGTTTGGCTCCATTTCCTTTGATTGAAATCATGGGCTGCACACAAAATTTTCAAAATACTAAATAGCTATGTTAAGGAATTTCAAGCTGTACTCGTAGTTTTTTTCCTTCGTCCGTTTTGCCTAACACTTGGTTAATGTCATTGATTGAAATTTTAATCCGTTTATAAGAAAATTTATATCTCAAATAGAGTGATACTTTTTGGCTATTCGTTACCAATTTTTTTACCCAAAATTGTTTATTATTAAATAATGTGATAATTTGTGATGTATATCATTTGATAAATAATATTTCATAAACTTTTTAGTAAAGATAATATTACTCATTTCACGCGAACGCATAGATAGTGTTCCTCTCCAAAAGGATAACAAACTAACAATGACATTCTTTTTCCTACTAGTATCTTCTCTCCCTAATTTTTCTCAGTTTCCAACCCAAGGGACGTAATCACAACTCAGATTTTTGGTGGTCCCTTGAATCATAGTGTATATGTGTCACATCATTCTATCCTAGGGTTCATGTTCTAAGGGACCATGGAATATTTTTTTTGTCCGCTAACTCATATTAAAAAGTACATTAATTATATATCTAGATAAGACCCACCCTAATCTCATCAATGCCATAATTAGTAATTAACCCAAATTACAAGAATATTTTCCTCCCTCACCCCATATTAACACATATTAATTAGAGCAATGCTAGGGACACCACCTTCATGTACTACTTTTAAACATCATCCTCTCATATGGAGTGGGTCCCATTACCATAGAATTACAAGTGGGACCCATCTTATGTGAGCGCGTGGTGTCCAAAACTGGTACACAATGTAGCGTCTCTAGCATTATTGCATTAATTATCCAGATAAGATCGACTAACCCTAATTTGATCAGTGGCACCCTCTCACATGAAGTGAGTCCCACCACCATAGAATTACAAGCGGGATTCATCTTATATGAGAGAGTGGTGTCCAAAAGTGGTACAAAAGATGGTGTTTTTAGTATTATTACATTAATTATCCAAATAAGACACCCTAATCTCATTAGTGGCATAATTAGTAATTCACCCAAATTACAATAATATTTTTTCCTCCCACTAACCCATATTAACAAGTACATTAATTAGAGTAATGCTAGGGACACTAATGTCGTGAACTACTTTTGAATACTCACCTCTTATATGAGTGGGTCCCACCACCATCGAATTACAAGTGAGACACATCTTATGTGAGAGGTTTGTATCCAAAAGTGGTACACAAGGTGGCGTCTCTTACATAGTTGCATTAATTATTCAGATAAGACCCACCCTAATTTCATCAGTGGCACCCTTTCAAATAAAGTGGGTCCCACGTCCATAGAATTACAAGTGAGGCCTATCTTATGTGAGAGGGTGGTGTCCAAAAATGGTACCCAATGTGGCATCTGTAACATTATTATATTAATTATCTAGATAAGACACATCCCATCAGTGGCGAATGTTTTTTCCTCCCACTAACCCATATTAACAAGTACATTAAAAAGAGCAATGTTAGGCACACCACCTTCATATACTACCTTTGAACACCACTCTTTCACATGAAGTGAGTCCTACTACCATAGAATTACAAGTGGGACCCATCTTATGTGAGAGGGTGGTGTCCAAAAGTGGTATAGAAGGTGGCATCTTTAGCATTATTGCATTAATTATCCAAATAAGACCCATCCTAATCTCATCAATGCATTTTCTCACATGAAGTGGGTCCTACCAGCATAAAATTACAAGTGAGACCCATCTTGATGGTATCCAAAAGTGGTATACGTGGTAGCTTCTTTAGCATTATTACATTGATTATCCATATTAGACCCACCCTAATCTCATCTATGGTACCTTTTTTCATAAAATGGATTCGACCACCATAGAATTACTAGTGGACCCATCTTATGTGAGAGGGTATGTGGTATTCAAAAGTAGTACACAAGATGACATCTTTAGCATAATTGCATTGATTATCCAGATAAGAACCACCATAATCTCATCAGTGACATAATTAGTAATTAACCTAAACTACAAATGCATAACTCACACTTCTCTCTTGTATAATTCGAAAAAGAGAAATGGAGAGTTGAGAAGAATGAAAAAGGTTCAATCCTCCCAAGAGATAATTTTTAGTTAACTCTCTTATAATTAATAATTGATAAAATCTTACGTAACTCACATGATTTTATGATAAATAATTAATAATTGCATTGCCTAATAATTAAAAATTATTTCAAAAAATATTTTATAATATTAATTATTAGAAAAAATAAAATAGTTATATATGTACGTACCTATTTATGACATGTCTTAATAATTATATACATATTAATCCTATATAATTAAAGTTAAAAATATTATAAGTAAAAAAGAGTACGATAAAAAAATAAATATAGAAAACACAATTTCTTCTGTTAAAAAAGAAATTATTTTTTGCCTTAATTAAACATTACATACATTTTATATATAAAAGATTGATGTTGAAAAGTAACCTACCAGCACTTCTTATTATTATTATTATATAAAATTTAATAATTAATAATTCCATAACTTATACGTAGTTTGCCGCATAAATTGCAAATTTTGCATCCTACTTTATTTTCACATTTCGCAATTATTTATTATTAATTAAATTTACTATTTTGGCCTTTTTATATTTTCGCATAAAAATATATGTATACATATTATTTTTCAGAGTCTGTTTAATTCTAATATTTTTGGACAGCTTCCAAAACCGGCCTGTGGTTTGTCATTGAAACTGCTCTGAAAACGGTTATTTCTCAGAAAAAAAAAATCGTTCGGTGGACGCCATTGAAGCAATTCTATTCTGTGAATTTGAAGAGTTTGG
Organism: Nyssa sinensis; assembly: GCA_008638375.1. NCBI lineage: Eukaryota > Viridiplantae > Streptophyta > Magnoliopsida > Cornales > Nyssaceae > Nyssa > Nyssa sinensis. Next base: position 56,337,730 of record CM018031.1, on the reverse strand, counting down.
GTTTAGAACAGTGTGAGTTTTACTTCTTCTTTTATATGAAGAGTCGATTTTGAGTGTAGAAGTTATAATCTCTATTAATTAAGTAAATGTCGTATTTCAAGTTGATTTTGTATAAAAGTTATAGTTTTCAGTTTAATTTCTTCTTCTTCTTTTTTTATTTTTTTATTTATGGTTAGTGTGTGTGTGTTTTTTTAATGATGAATTTCTGGTTTTAATTTTTATTTTTTGGTCTTCATATTTTTGTTGTTAAAAGTTGTGATCTTTAGCGTTTTGATGAAATCTTGCGTTTGAGTTATATTTACAGAAGATTTTTGATGAATTGTTTTTTTTTTTAATGATTTTTTTCTTTGGATCTGAATCCTTATCTTGTATGAGTTTATATATATATTTTGAAGTAAAAAATTTGGGAGGGCAGGAGTTGCTTGAATTTCTTCTTCATTATTATTATTTTGAAAAAAAAAACCTTTAACCATTGATAAACGCGTTTGTTGCAGGTACTAGTCTGGTTTACTAATTACAAGAATTTTGATAAAGCATGGAAGCAAGAGAAGGTATGATTTCAGGTGTGAATGTGATTGGAGCCGAGAAGCCATCAAACTCTACTCAGGTGACTGCAGCACCACCAGTGGATGCAGCACCGCCCGTGGTTGCCTCGCTAGAAAGTTTGGGAAATAAAAAGAGAGGCAGACCAAGGAAGTACGGACCCGATGGAGCAAATACCAGGGCATTCTCTCCAATGCCCATTTCATCAAGGGTTTCACCAGCTACGGCCAACTTGTCGGCCGAAGAGAACAACCAACACCAAAAAGTGGGGTTGGGTAATTTAGGTAAAGGAGACGTTTCATTGCTCTTTTCTATTTCAAATTTTAGCATGGTAAATAGCTTTGAGTGTATTCTTTTATCATAAAAAGACAGTTATGTTTGCTATGACAGGCTTTGATATTAACGTTAAGGCAATTAATTAATTTATCTTCGGTAATCATTATAGTTTACTTCTGTTTTAGCAGTGGATCTATTGTTTAGATTTGGGTTTTGAGTCATTCCATTTGATATTTACTCCTTTGTTGAAGTTTATGTGAGACCATATGTGAGAGTTTACGGAAGCTTGAAATTAAGACGTTAAATTGATTTTGATTATAAATTTAAATCTTGGGTAAACATTGGTCACTATTAAATTGGAACATTTTCTTGCTTGGTGTAAGGGTCTGGCATGGAGCTATATATATGTATAATGTATTCTAATGAGATGAAGGAAGACTTTTGTTCTTATTAGTGTATGTTTCTTGGAGGGAATGGGAGGTTTCTGTTAGAGTCTTACTTGGTAAAAAATAAAGGATCCATTAAGATTGTTTATTTCCTATGTTTCCTTCCTTTTCATATTATAGGAATGAATGAGTGGTACTATCTCAACAAGTGAATAGTACATGTAATCAAAACTCATCAATAATGACAACTTATCAAAAGAGGTACAATGAAATCTCCAAAAAGGGAAAAGCTACAACCTTTTCGAAAGTTTCAAAATGAATGAGTTTTGCACAATGTTATTTGGAACGTGGATTGTTATGGTACGAAAAACGAGAACATAAATCGCCACTTGTTATAGAATATGGTATATTAGGGGTAGATTTCTTTGAATTGCTTTGTTAGAACGAAATACGTTTATTTGGAATGGGATATGCTTTTTGATTGTATTTGTAATAATATTAGTATGTATATATAAATGCCAAAAAGATTTCAACGAATCTAAGCCATTATAAAATAAAATTCTAATGATGTGTGTGTATTTTGTATAATTTTTTGGGGACTTTTGTTATTTTAGATTGAAATGCTAAATCTTGCATTCCAAATCGTTAATGATCTATGTTTTGGATCATGCAATTCCAATTCCCAATTCGCTAAGGGAAGAGCGACTTATGGTAACCATGGTTTTGCAATACTAGAGTTCGAGGCAGTGACCTAATAGTAAGACACAACGTCATACCACTGTGATCTACATATGGTATATTCTAATGTTGCATGTGTTATAGGCCTGAGGTCATGATGTCCTCATCGAAAATGTTATGACATCGTGGACGAGATACAAGAGCACTATGCCTTGATCCTTGCTATCTTGGGTTGATACACTGGGTCATGCCCTATGATTAAGGTTCAATGCCTACTTTGATACTGGGTAATAACACTATTTGGGAAAAAGAGACACGTGTGGCTTAGAGGATTATGACAAGGGCTCTATATGGCTAGAAAGAGTATTTTTTTTTTTTTTTTTGTTGTATGTTGTCCAATGAGTAAGTAACATTGTCATGTCAACATACTCTTAGATAGTTTACGTGTCGCAAAACATCTAAAAATGGCACCATGACCTAAAAAATGACGATTCAATCAGAGGTTTAAACTTTTGTTTCATATTAAAGTTCAATTGCTTTAGAAGTGGAAGTAATTTGTGAAAGTTTACAGAAGTTTGAAAATAAGACGTTAAATCGAGTTGGGTTATAAATTTAAATCTTGGATAAACTTTGGTCACTAATAAATTGGAACATTTTCTCCTTTTGTTAGAGAAAACCTTTGCTTGGTGTAAGGGTTTGGCATGGAGCTATATATATATATATTTATATATATATATATATATATATATAGTATTTTTAGAACATGAAGGAAGAGTTTTGTTATTATTAGTGTATGTTTCTTGGGGAGAAGGGGAGGTTTGTGTAAGATTCATAGTTGGTAAAAAATAAAGGATCCATTGAGATTGTTTATTTCCTCCATTTCCTTCATTTTCATATGTTATAAATGAATGAGTGGTGTTATCCCAACAAGTGAATGATACATGTAATCAAAGCCCATAAGTAATGACAGGTTATCAAAAGAGGTATGATGTAATATCCAAAAAGGGAAAAGCGACAAACTTTTCAAAAGCTTCAAAATGAACGAGGTTTGCAATGTTAGAGTTCAAGGCAATCACCTAATAGAAAGGACACAATGTCATACGACTGTGACCTATAGCTAGTATATCTTAATGTCGCATATGTTATAAGACTGAGGTTATGATGTCCTCATCGAAAATGTTATGACCTCGTGGACGAGATAATAGAGCATTGTGCCTCGATCCTTGCTATCTTAGCCGACATACTAGGTCATGCCCTACGATTATGGTTCAATGCCTACTTTAGTATTGGGTCATAACCTTATTTGGGAAAAGAGACATCTGGTTTGGAAGATTATGACAAGGGCTCCATATGGCTAGAAATGGTATTCTTTTTTGTTGTACCTTGTCTAATGAATAAGTGACTTGTCATGTCAACATACTCTTAAACAGTTTACGGTGCAGAAAAGGATGATTCAATAAGGGGTTTTAACTTCTGCTTCATATTAAAGTTCAATTGGTTTAGAAGTGGAAGTAATTTTTGAAAGTTTACGGAAGTTAAACTAAGACGTTAAATCGACTTGGGTTATAAATTTTAATCTTAGGTAAATTTTGGTCACCATCAAAGTGGAACATTTTTTTACCTTTTGTTAGAGAAATCTTATGCTTGGTGTAAGGATTTGGCAATGAGCTATATATATACTTATATATATATATATATATATTTTATTCTCATGAGATGAAGAAAAAGTTTTGTTATTATTAGTGTATGTTTCTCGGAGGGAAAGGGAGGTTTGCATAAAAGTCTTACTCTGCAAAAAATAAACGATTCATTGAAATTGTCTATTTCCTTCGTTTCCTTCATTTTCGTATGTTAGGAATGAATGAGTGGTACTATCTTAAAAAGTGAATGGTACATATATTCAAAGCCTATCAGTAATGACAAGTTATCAAAAGAGATATGATCTAATCTCCAAAAAGGAAAAATCTACAACCTTTTCGAAAGCTTCAAAATGAACGAGGTTTGCGATGTTAGAGCTCGAGGTAGTCACCTAATAGTAAGGACAAAACGTCATCTCACTATGACCTAGATCTGGTATATCCTAATGTCGCATATGTTATAGAACTAAGGTCATGATGTCCTCATTGAAAATGTTATGACCTCGTGGACGAGATACTAGAGCAATGTGCCTCGATCCTTGCTATCTTGGGCTGACACACTAGGTCATACCTATAATTATGGTTTGATGCCTACTTTGATATTGCGTCATAACCCAATTTGGGAAAAAGAGACACATATGACTTAGAGGATTATGACAAGGGCTCTATATGGCTAGAAAAAGTATTCGTTTTGGTTGTACCTTGTCTAATGAGTAAGTGACACTTGCCATGTCAACATACTTTTAAACAATTTATGTGTGCTAGAAGATCTATAAAAGGCATCATGACCTAAAAGAGGACGATTCAATCAGGGTTTAAACTTCCACTTCATATTAAAGTTCAATTGCTTTAGAAGTGAAAGTAATTTGTGAAAGTTTACAGAAGTTTGAAACTAAGATGTTAAATCAATTTGGGTTATAAATTTAAATCTTGAGTAAACTTTGGTTACCATCAAATTGGAACATTTTCCCCATTTTGTCAGAGAAATTCTATGCTTGGTGTAAGGGTTTGGCATGGAACTATATATATATATATATATATATATATGCATAATGTATTCTCATGAGATGAAGGAAGAATTTTGTTATTATTAGTGTATGTTTCTTGGAGGGAATGAGAGGTTTCTGTAAGAGTCTTACTTGGTAAAAAATAAAGAATCCATTGAGATTGTTTATTTCCCCCGTTTTCTTCATTTTCATATTATAGGAATGAATGAGTGGTACTACCTCAACAAGTGAATGGTATATGTAATCAAAGCTCGTCAGTAATGGCAAGTTATCAAAAGAGGTACGATGTAATCTCCAAAAAGGAAAAGGCTACAACCTTTTCAAAAGCTTCAAAATGAACAGGGTTTGTAATGTTAAAGTTCAAGGCAATCCCTTAATAGTAAGGGCACAATGTCATACCACTGTGACCTACATCTGGTATATCCTAATGCCGCATATGTTATAGGCCTGAGGTCATGATATCCTCTTCAAAAATGCTATGACCTCGTGGATGAGATACTAGACTACTGTGCCTCGATCTTTGCTATCTTGGTATGATACACTAGGTCATGTCCTATGATTATGGTCCAGTGCCTACTTTGATATTGGGTCATAACCCTATTTGGGAAAATGAGACACGTGTGGTTTAGAGGATTATAACAAGGGCTCCGTATGGCTAGAAAGACTACTCTTTTTGGTTGTACCTTGTCTAATGAGTAAGTGAGACTTGTCATTTCAACATACTCTTAAACGGTTTATGTGTGCCATAATATCTATAAAAAGGCACCATGACTTAAAAAAGGAAATTCATTTAAGGGTTTAAATTTTTGCTTTATATTAAGTATAGTTGAATTAGAAGTGGAAGTAATTTGTGAAAGTTTATGGAAGGTTGAAACTAAGACATTAAATCGACTTGGGTTATAAAATTAAATATTGGGTAAACTTTTGTCACTATCAAGTTGGCGCATTTTTCCTTTTTGTTAGATAAATCTTATGCTTGGTGTAAGGGTTTGGCATGGAGGTGTGTATATATATACTATTTTCTCATGAGATGAAGGAAGAGTTTTGTTATTGTTAGTGTATGTTTGTTGGAAGGAAAGGGAGGCTTGCGTAAGAGTCTTGGTAAAAAATAAAGGATCCAATGAGATTGTCTATTTCCTCTATTTCCTTCTTTTACGTTTGTTAGGAATGAATGTGTGGTACTATCTCAATAATGAATGTTACATGTAATCAAAGCCCATCAGTAATTACAAGTTATCAAAAGGGATATGATGTAATCTCCAAAAAGGGAAAAGCTCCAACCTTTTCGAAAACTTCAAAATGAACAAGGTTCGCAATGTTAGAGTTCGAGGCAGTGACCTAATAATAAGGACAAAATGTCATACCACTGTGACCTACATTTGGTATATCCCAATGTCGCAAATGTTATAGGCCCGAGGTCATGATATCTTCATCCAAAATGTTATGACCTCGTGGATGAGATACTAGAACATTGTGGCTCGATCCTTGTTGTCTTGGGCTGACACACTGGGTTAGGCCTTACGATTATGGTTCAATGCCTACTTTGGTACTGGGTCATAATGCAACTTGGGAAAAAGAGACACGTGTAGCTTGGAGGATTATGACTAGGGCTCTATATGGCTAGAAAGAGTATTCTTTTTAGCTGTACCTTGTCTAATGAGTAAGTGACACTTTTCATGTCAATATACTCTTAAACAACTTACGTGTGCCAGAAGATCAATAAAAGGCATCGTGGCCTAAAAAAGGAAAGAGAGAGAAAGATACCACGAGGGGAGGGATCTTTATAATCAAGGATTAAACTATTTTTTTGAAATGTTGTTTTGGTTAAGAAATAAACGGAAACATATTGGAAACACTTCAGAAATACAGTGAAAGCAATTAAAATTTTTTTAAACATGTACAAACACTTTAAAAAAAGTAAAATGTTTGAATGTGAGAAGATAAATAATAGCATACTTAATGAATTAAAAATGTTCTAGGGTACAATTTTTCCACAAAAGTATACTAAGGTGAGTTGAAAGGGTAAATGTAAGTTAGTCGTTAAGACCAAATAATTCTTTACTAGTCAGAAACACGTGTAAAAAAAAAATTAGAGATAACTTTTTATATAATAAGAAATTATAATAATTTTATATAAATATGTGGAATGATTATTAACATAATAGATATGTATTATACACATTAAATAACTTGGCATAATTCACACACAAAATAACAATTTAATTAAAACAATAGTAAGTTAAACCTATTATAATTAATAACTAAGTATTAAAATAAATTACTCATCTACTATTTAATTTTTCACTACTACTTTTCCTTACCTATTTGTGAAAAGAATAGAGACATTCTCTTGTAATTTTGGGTCTAAATCTTTTAATTTACTCCTTCGGTTCAAATAAAATGAATATTATCTTTTACTAATTTCTATATGTATCGGTGATATAAAGGAAATATCATTTCGGTCCTTTTCAACTAGTTTTAGTATGTTTCATGAACAAAGTATGTTTCATGAACAAAGTATGTTTCAATAGAAACAACTTTGTTTACATGAAAACATGTGAATTTAAGAATTGTAGTTGTGTTTTATTTTGGTTCATTGAGAAACAGAAATATTTCGACCGTTTCAATAGAAAAGGAATGAAATTTTGATCCTTGCTTATAATCCTAGACATCAGCAAGCTACCTCCTTTCATTAATTTCACTGTTTTTCCATTCTCCCTTCTCTCTAATTATCCCCAACTTGTCTAATATACATCGTTTTGTAGCAATAGGTACCAATTCAAAACCCCTGACACTTACAGTACATTTTTGAACAAGTGATGCATGTCTTTGAATAATTGATGGGTAAATTTATTTTAAAGAAATATCAGTCATTTTTATAAAATAGATGATATCTCAAATAGAGACTTTCTGGATCCAAAAATAAAGCTTGAGATGGCTATTACAAGGGAAAATAAAACACTTATGAATCGAAACTCATTTGATTTGAATTTGACAAGGACTTCTCTTTTATGGATATGGATGTGAAACAGGGTTTGAGAATGTTCCACAATCTGGAATTTCTTTGCATAGTTGGCCAACAAAATTAGTTGGTCAATTTCCTTTACAGAAAATATGCTAATAATGAATAGTGGAATGAGAAAAAGTTTCTCAACACATTTGATAGAAAAAGATATCCCCAGTTGCATGCAAAACCAAAAATGAACTTCTTGGCTTAAATCTCTGCATGCTATTCATACAATTCAAAGAAATACAACACTGCTAGAAACCAACTCATATAAACAGTGTAACCTATTTATCCCTCCCCATCATGTCTTGCGTAGGCCATCCACATGAATGTATTCTATGTAGCAATAAGAGGTGTAGTGATTTAAACCCAAGACCTTTTCGCTCTAATACCATGTTATATAATTAAATGCTCTAAAAGTTAAATCTATTAGAGAAAATGTAACTTTAATATTTATAATCTTTAGCACATCCCTTCTTGTATGGCCAAACTCCCTACTATGAGTAAGCTAAACATCGGGATCAATTATAATTATCAGGGCAGTAGTGAGGTTCAAGCACATGATATTTTCTACTCTGTTAACAGCTAACTCGTTAAAAAGCTTAAGCTTATAAAGAAGGATGTTCCAGAATTCAATGAAATTTAGTACTTTGCAATTGGGATTAATATCCACAAGCTTATTGAAATTTATGGAAATTTGTAGCTAAGAATGCAATTCAGTTATTATATAGTCTTTGCACATGAATAAATTTTCTTGGGCTTGAGTTGATGTGATTCTATGTAACGTGTGAATAGAATTGAAAAAGGGTATATTTTGACTATTTGGTACACAAATAATTGTTTAATTTTTTGTGAAATAAAAGTGATGACCTTTGATTTAATTACTTGTCACATAGTTGATTTTTCATGAAATTTTATTCAAATCCTTATATTTTGCACTAATTTATCTAGATAAAATGGTTACTATTAGGGTAGGCTTCATTACTTAGAACTAAACATGTATATCAAATATTGTATCCAAAGTTTCTCTATCCCCCTCTCTCTCTCTCTCTCTCTCTCTCTCTCTCTCCCCCCCCCTCCCCCCAATTTCATGAGTTTTAATTGAGAAATGGAAAAAACATTATCTATAATGGTTGAAGAATGTAAAATATCTCAAGACTCTCTTTTACTATGAATCATTAGTTAAATACACTTCAACATTAGCTAGATGATTAATGCTGAATAGCACTAGGGTAAAATCCCAAACTTATTGTCAGAATGTGAGATGGTTTGATAATTATTAAACCAAGAAAGTTACTATTGTGATTGAACTCTCCCTGCCCCGCCCCCTGGGTGAGAGCATTTTGATTGTGACATAAATGACAAAATCCAGAATATCCTGGAGTTTTTTTGCACTTTCCCTTTTCTCTAAATGAGCTGTTCCTCATGTCAAAATTTTACTTTTAAACATTCTATGAATCTACAATTCTCCATTATCTTGGTAAGAATATTTTTTTTGGGAGGTAGTCTCATAAGTAATTGCTTATACATTCCATGAATCTACATTCCATAAATAATTATTTGGTGGTTGTTTCCATTATTTCATTTTAGTCTGTGATGAACATCATTGCTGTCACATTTCCATGTCTTTAGAAAATTCTTCAAAGTTTTTTTTTTTTTTTTGGGGGGGGGGGGGGGGAGAGGGAGTGGTGGTGTTGTTTACTTGATTGCCTAAACTACCGAATTTGTTGCTTGATGTGTATCTATAATCTAAAAAGAATTAATATTGTGTTAACTTTCTTTTTTATAGGTGTTTATGCTGGATTTCCTCTTGGCGATAATTTTACACGCCACACAATCCCTATTAATGTTGGTGAGGTATGTTTAATTAGAAAAAAAGGCTTTATTAATATAATTATAAATTTCTAGAAATATTGATATTTGGAAGTTTTTTCATCACCATCGACACCTCTTCCCATCCATTTCAAAAGTGAAATTTATGTAGGCTATAATTAATGTTCCGACGGGTGCTACATGTGCTATTTTTTTGCCTTTTCCATATTTTTATATCCTAGTTTGTGACAGAGAGTTATTCTTTGCGGGACTAGAAAACATTTTCCCAGTCTTGGAAAATTTAATGAGGGCCACTAGAAGATAGAAGAGGCGCTTGAACAATGAAAAACACTTGGTCTACAACCCACAAATATGAAAATATAACTTGTGTTCCTTTTTATAAATAATTATGTTTAGTACCTTTAGTATTTTTTATTTTAAAATTTCTTAAGAGAGTACTAAGATGCTCGTGTTGTTTTCTTTATGGCCCTATGATATTTACTTTTGTCTCTCTCTATTTTTTCATAAAACATCATGAAAAGTCTTGGATGTGTTACAAACCGGCCCAATATGCCAAAGTTATAGGACGAGTGGAACACCCCATGAAAGCCCTCTTCGTTTGGTGGCTCACTAACCTAATAGTATTCAATGACTTAGGACAATGCCTTTACATAATACCAAGACATTTTAATCTAACCTCAAGGTTACCCCTCCAGTGACTTGAACCTGTGATGTGGTGCTTGCTATAATACTAAATGTTATGGACCTGTCTAGTACACCAATATCCTGAGGACAGATGGAATGTGTGAAATCAAGACCTATAACATTTTAGGATTGGTTTATATGAAGTGGTTTAATTGTTGGAAAGACTAATTGTTGTGTTGTACTTTGATGGCTATATCTAGGAGATGGACATTTCAAAAGTTTTCCATTCATTATAGCATGAGGAATATTTTGATGTACCAAGGGTTGAGGTTAGAGTTTATATGAATCCACAGGGAAACGATGGGTTGAAATTTCCTAAAAACCAATTTTTCTGGAATTTTAAAGCTTTGGCCAATTGATAATCAAGAATCTTACTTCTCATAAAAAAAAAAAAAAATCAAGAAACTTAATGTTGCGTGATATCCTAAGAGTAGTTTACACATGTACCTCCTACGTGAAACATGTGGTTCCCTCTTTGTACCAAAAGAAACAAATCAAGAGTCTTAAACTTTCCTTCTTTTTTTTTTTTTGGGGGGGGGGGGGGGGGGACAAAATTTTATTGAAAATAGTTAAGTAGAGCTTTTAGATAAAAGTTAAGTAAAAGTTCTTCTCTTTTGATTCTTACTTCTATATCCTTCATAACTAAGGCAAAAGACCAAGGGCAAAATGGAAACTCATTGCAAATTCAAATTCTTAGTTGCTTCTTATAAATGATTTTTATGCCAATTTAACATTTTATTGCTTGTTCTATGCTGATAAAACTTCATTTGTGGGTTTACTTTGGCTGTTTAGGATGTTGCAATGAAAATCTTGACATTTTCTCAACTACAGCCATGGGGTATTTGTATCATGGCCGCTGTCGGTTCAATTTCAAAAGTTACACTTCGTGAGCCTGATTCTTCTAGGGCTACATTGACATACGAGGTGCGGCATTTTATCCTTCTGTCCTAACTTTTCCCTTACTTTTGTTTTTCTGTTTAATCACGATGAATGCAATTCTTAGATGATGAATGAAATGTTTATTTATGGATTTGATGTATATTATACTTGTATGTGTTGTGATGTATGACGCAACACGAAAACGGGAAAAAGAATTGAACACGTCGAATTCTTTGAATTCAAGTAACACATGAATTACTCATCGAACAAGAAATGAATTCTTTAAAATTCAAAAATGGTTTCTTATTGATAAAAACCTGTCTATTAAGAGTCTATTACATTATTTATATAGAGCTGAAAGACTGCTAATTCGAATAGGAAACTACTAATTTTAATATTTCTTATACTAGTCCTAATAGAATTAGGAAACTAAGAAATTTGAAAAAAATTAAAATTTGGGATTTTTGCAATTGAGCCCATATTAGGAAACTAGATAAGAAAAGAAGAAGGTAACTACAAAAGGCATTTCACTTTCCTAAGAGAAGTAATTGACAATCTAAAACTTTCTATAAATTGTAAAATCAACTAATTAAAGGCCTAAACGAAAGAATTGGTCCAAAAAGCAGCATTGGTCATGGTTGTAAGGTGATGAGTTTGATCCGTCTCGTCATTTTGGATCAAAAGTAAAGGTATTGAACCCCCAAACATGGACCTGATAAAATTGTGTCTACTAGTACCTTGACTTCGAAAGAGACTTATGACATTCCCATTATTTTATGAAGTTATCAACCACTTGTTGTACATCAATGCACCTCTAATCAAAGTCGGATTATTCAAATTTTGGATTTGATATATAGACCTTTGAATAGTTTATTATATTTTACAGTTTGATGAAAGAATAAGAACTAAACCTACATAGTGAATTTTGTAGCCAATTTATTCATTTAATATCTATTGGAAGGGTTAGTCTAGTGCACAAGGCTTCTGCTAGTGCGGGGTTTGGGAAGGGTTAGATTGATGCAAACTTACCCTCTCGAGCGGAGAGGCTACTTCTACAACTCGAATATATGGCCACCTTTTTTGAGTTGAATGACTGTTATGATTAGAAATCTGTGTAAAAACTTCCAAATATGTTTTTTAGGTGCATAATTTATTTGGTCATTACATTTATTAAATAAACCCATTCAGAAATATTAATGTAACAAAGGTAACAAATTTTATAGAAAAAGCCTAGGTCTTTTATTTTCTGGTGGATTTGAGTTAAGAAGATAATTTCTTCGGATGCTAGTAGGTTTCTGAAAGTATTTCTTCTTTTTGAATTTTTGAATTTATGTTTTAAGTTTCTTAGTCAGGTTATTATACATTTAATTTCAATCTCTTTACTTTCCTTTTCGATTTGTCTTTTTTTCCCCCCTTCATTTGTTTTAGAATCAACCAAATGGCATCAAAACTAAAGAAATATTGTAATTCTTATAGCACTCATTATGAGCTAATGATATTGAAGGAGAAGAGAAAGAGAAGGGAAGAAAAAAAGAAGAAAGAGGGGGAAGAGAATTCACGATAATTCTTATTCAATATCAATAATAATCTCACTTTCAACTTACAATGGTAAAACTTTAAATAAACATCCTAAGACTAATCCAAATAGAAACCTAAGAAAGCTAGAAGTCTAAAATAACAAAATATCAATAAAACAAAATAAACTATGAAATCCTATGTCTACGCCCAACATAAGTCCTCCACGTGCATGGCACATGGGGGCCATCACCAAGCTGCTCTGGATCCCTACCAATTCTCCCTAGCTGAGAAGAACTAGCCTTCGGAGAGTCATGGCGAAGGTACTGTGTCACGACCAGGGAAAGACCTTTTGAGGGTCTTGTATGTCTTTCGGGACCTGAGAGATAAGAGATCTAGCGCTATTCAGTAAGCCCAGGGTGTTACATACTGCTCCAATAAATCCGGATCAATATGACGAAACTCATCCTCAATAATTCAGGCATCCTCTGTAGCAGGTCGATCCATCCAACGAACAAGGAAACGACGATATCTGCTATGATGTGAAGCAACAAATTGATCCTCAAGAACATTGACTATCCGATCCATACTCGGCGATGGAAGAAGTGGAAGAACTAGCATGGGCACTAATGTAGTAGCTGCACTATTTGAAAAAACACCTGGCAATATAAGAGGCTCAAAGGTGCCCCGATAAGCAAACAAGTCCTCTACATTGAAAACTGTACTATTAGACATATCCGAAGGTAAGTCAAGTAAATATACATTAGGGCCTAACTTACGAAGGATGCAAAAAGGTCCAATAGCTCGAGCATGCAACTTCTTGAAGGAATTTTTGGGAAAATAGACAGGTCGGACACAAACCATAACATAATCTCCTTCATTGAATTCTTGTTTCCTGTGGTGAATGTCTACAATAAGCTTGTAATTATCATTACTTAATGAGATTTGGTGACAAATATTCGCATGAGGGTCATAGATATGGTGAGCAAAGTCATCAGTAGAAATAGAGGAATGAGAGCCTAGAGGTAAAGGAATAAGGTCAATAGGCTGACGAGGGGTAAAACCATAAACAACTTTAAAAGGACTCTTCCCAGTGGACCTATTGATTGAACCATTGTAAGCAAACTCCGCAGTAGGCAATAACAAGTCCTAATTACTCGGTTGCTCGCAAAGGAAAACTTCAAGTGTGTCCCAAAGAGCCACCATAGTGTCTTCTAAAAATAACTCATAAACTTGACATCCCTATCAAACACAATGGAAGTGGGTAAACTGTGTAGACAAATGATCTCCCTAAAGACAAATTTGGCTACAGGAGAGAAATTTATAGTCTTACTACAAGGGACAAAGTGGGCCATTTTTTAAAACCTATCCACAATAACTAAAATAGAATCGTGTCTCCTAAAGGTCTTAGGCAAACCTAAGACAAAATCCATACTAATATCTCTCTAAAGGGTGTGTGGAATAGGCAAAGAAGTGTACAACTCAATGTTTTACTTCCTAGCCTTAGCTAACTGACAAGTTCGATACTGAAACACAACACAAGCAACATCCTTCTTAAGCGATGGCCAATAAAACCTATCTTCAGCCAGAGCGATGGTCTTATCTCGACCAAAATGTCCAACTATACCTCCAACATGTAACTCCCAAGTGAGAAAATACCTAAGAAAGGTATGTGAAATGCATAACCAAGATCCACGGAATAGATAACCGTCCTTAATCACAAAATCAAAATAAGCACGTCAGCTTCCATCTTGAATCTCTTGAAAAATGACCTTAAAATAGGGACAAGTAGGATACTTATCTTTAAGCTGCTCAAATTTTATCACTTGAACACTCATGACCTGTAAGATGACAACAACTCTACTAGGGCATCTGTTGGTTTATTATCGGTGCCTGAATGATGATTAAGGACAAAGGTATACTCTTGAAGAAGCTCAACCTATGGTGCATACTTGGTACTCAACTTTTTTTGGGATTGGAGGTACCTCAAGGCTTAATGATCGGTGAAAAGAACGAACTCCTAAGGTAACAAATAATACCTCTAATGCCTAAAGGTCTGTACAATAGCTTAAAACTCCTTCTCATAAGTAGAATACTTATATTTGGCCTTATTGAGCTTCTCGCTAAAATACGCAATTGGATGACCCTTTTGACTAAGGTCCCCACTTATGCCAAAACCTGACGCATCACAAGCAACTTCGAAAAACTTAGAAAAGTCAGGATGTTGCAATACAGGTGCCTCAATCATCTTTTCCTTAATATTAAAGAAGGCTTTTCTAGTAGCCTTGGTCAAATTAAACTCTCATTTTTTCATACAATCTGTAATAGGAGCTGTAATGGTACTAAAACCCTTTATAAAATGCCTGTAGAAGGTGGCTAAACCATGGAAACTGCGAACCTCAAAAATGGATACTGGTTTAGGCCATTTTCTAATAACTTTCACTTTCTCAAGGTCGGTTACTATGCCTGACACAGATACAATAAACTCAAGAAAAATCACCTCAGTATGCATGAAAGTACATTTCTTGAGGTTAGTATACAACTTCTCAATTCTCAAAACTTTAAGAACTTGGCGAAGATGTTCTAAGTGGCCCTTTTTAGACCTACTATAGATTAGGATATTATCAAAGTAGACTACCAAAAACTTCCCAATGGATGTTCGTAACACCTGATTTATAACCCTCATGAAGGTACTAGGTGCATTGGACAAACCAAAAGGCATAACTAGCCACTCAAACAACCCATCATGTTTCTTAAAGGAAGTCTTCCACTCATATCTAGGTCTAAGCCTAATCTGGTGATACCCACTACGCAAGTCAATTTTGGAGAACCATTGTGAGCTCGCCATCAGATCTAACATGTCATCAAGACGAGGTATGGGAAACCTATACTTGACAGTGATCTTATTGATGGCACGACTATCAATACACATTTTCCAAGAGCCATCTTTCTTAGGGGTTAAAAGGGCGGGAACAACACATGGACTCAAAATATCGCGAATAAAGCCTTTCTTCTACCTGCCACTGTAATTTAGCACGCTCACTAGGATTCATACAATAATGTGGTAAGTTTGGTAATTGTGATCCTGGAACTAAGTCTATAGCATGTTGAATGTCTATCATAGGTGGCAATTCATCAGGTAGTTCTTCTGGTGTCACATCCTCAAACTCTTCTGGTGTCACCTACATGGGATGCTTAGAGCCTTCGTCACTCCCTTTTCGGTTGTACGTGGTATATGCTAGCCTCAGTCAGAGTTCTTTCTTTCCAGCTGGGGAGGTTGTAGGGTTGTTTATGTCTACTATGGTGTTTATGTAGGGTTTTTTCCCTGTTAGGTTTAAGTATTTGAAACTAGTTCACTCTTGGATTAAAGAATTTTATCCTGTATAAAGTTTCTTTTGTTGACTTTAGTTGTTGTGTTGTGTCCCTTTTTGTGTATATGGATGTGCCTCCCTTAGGTGACTTTAATACGATTACAATTTACTTAATAAAACATGTTTTATTATGCTATTGGTGATAGATCGTTCAAAAATTCATTCTTACAAGATTTTTTTTGTTTTGTGTGAGAATACCTATTTTTATATATGTAAACAATCTCTAGATACTCCAAACTTTTTATGATTCAACAACTTCAATTATGAAAGTAATTGTATTTAACTTTGAACAATGAATTCAATATATTTTAGTACTTGAAATGAAGCCTTCTTAGCTGCATTAGATTGTGTTATTTTGCTGCAAATTTGTCATTTGATATCTTCTTCCTACAACTTTCTTGTAGGGACGGTTTAACATTGTCACATTGTCCGGTCTCTTCACCCCTACAGAGACTGGAGGATCGAGATTCAATAGAACAGGTGCTATGAATATATGTTTTTCAGGAGCTGGAGGTCGTGTGTTTGGGGGGATGCTTGGAGGAGCACTTATAGCTGCCAGTCCGATTCAGGTAAGTTCTTTTTTTCTTTCTAGGAAGGGAAAAGATGGCTTATAACCCTTTTGCTTTATTTTTTTTCTTTTTTAGGGTGTGGGTATGTAGTTGGGGTTGGCCTAATGAACATGGCTGTGGGGCATATGTCCTAGCCAAACACGAATAAACAAGGATTAGCCAAAATCATCTTTGTCTGGCCTAATGAAATGACTCCTTGAGTAACAGTAGTTATGGACTCCTTGTGAGATGAACTATGATTCACTGCTTTGCGTAATATTCTCTTTCTATTACAGGTGACGTTGGGTAGTTTCCTTCCAAGTAATCATCATAGACTACAGCCAAAAAATCTAGTCTAACATCGCTGTTACCACACCTGGCTCTGCTGCTACCTTTCATGCTTCCAATGCGGAGAAAAAAGCTTTCAATGTAAAGGAGCAGCAAAATTCTTTAGCTCAAGAGCCGAACTTTTCTCCCCCCTTCTAGCTTGACAGATAACTGGGCTACATTTAACGTATTTTTTCAGGGAGAGAAACCGGTGGGACTAACCAAGTTCCATATTTTGAGGTTCCTCAACTTGATCCTACAACTTTCTTTCTTCCTCTCTTCTGATCTTTTGATGTAAAGACACGGACACCTTTTCTCTTTACTTTTTCGGTCCGAATTTATGTTACAGTTATGATTATGATTATTATTATTATTTTTAAATGTTGAAAAGCTTTCTATCTCTACCAATTTTTAAGCATGATTTAATAGCATACAAGATGATGATTTTATGCATGCATGTCTTGGTGTTTTTTTGTTATGATGCTACCTATTGAAGATGACTCTTACCATGAGTTTGCTCTCTTGGAAGATGCAAATTTTCCTATTGTAGATTTTAATTTGAGGGACACATAGCTAAAGTCAATGGTAAAAGAAAGGTCTCTCTGAATGAAGGTTAGGAATGTTAAGGGCATTTCAGAACCTAAAGACTTGTAGCCCCTTTACCAGCTCCTATAGTATTGGGTGGGTTGGGAAAACAAACCTGTGGGCCTGGTCTTGGTCGGGAAGATATTTTAACGAATATGAACTGTTTTCTTTTTAATGCCATTTCCTAGTACAGAGACTTCACATAATCAAACCTAGATGTTAGCATGCTTAGCCCACACTATACAATCCCACTTGCCTACTTAGTCAGAGATATCAACAATCACGATGGTTTTTTTAAGGTGCTATTAGAAGATTGTAAGACTCATATGTCGAGAACCTTAAAATTTTGCACAGATTGGGCTACAAATGTCGGAGTGACTCAGAATTTTGAGTTTGGTAGTTCTGGAGTCTGTTGAAGGCGTTATAACAGCTTTTGCTTGCGGACATGGTCTCGGTGGCCTTTGTTAGGCTTTAGTCCCTGCTTTGTTTTTTGTTTTTCTTTTATGTAGTAACCAAGAAATAAAAAGGCCTTTACAATTCGACTCGCTTACCAAAAACCCACTTCATATGGTTCTACATTCTAAGATCAAGACTCGTACTTCATGGAAAAGTATTGCAAACTCCACAGTGCCTATTGTTTCTTTATTCTAAATCCATGTGCAGAACTATGATACGAAATATTACTATTATCAAAAGAAAATAGTTCCCCAAAATAGAAGAAGAAAGGGCAATGCCAGAAGTTTTCATTTATCTAACTAGGTTATTCAACAATTAAAACACCACGTCTCATATAAACTCGAGTCTATAATATATAGCATTACTCACTTTTTATTTACTACTATGATTTCAATAGTTATGACAAGTCTTTGCTCACAGAAACCAACTTGTACGAATATTCAAACAGTAGCAGCATGTTTCTGATTACGTACCAGAAGAATATGGCAAGGCAAAGGAGGCAAATATGATACACAAAGCTTATGAATTTCCAAGTTAGCTGATTAAAGATTTCCCAATCACATCTACCAGATGTCGTGTACCTGATTATGGGGTTAGGATGAGTAGTCTGCTCGATCAAATACTATAAGATGAAGATTTTCACAAAGACAGTGCTTAACGCAACACGATAATGTGATAGGAGTATTTCTTTGAAAACAAGTAACAAGACCCAACAAGAAGGAGAGCTTTCTAAATTCAAAACTGAAATATTGGTGATGATAATCTGAATAATAAGAGTCCAATATAAGAGACTACTAATTCTTTCTACTAATCTGATTAAGAAATAACTTATACTAGTCAAACCAAAATAATCCAAAAACTAGTAAACATTCGGGTCAAAATATTTCTCTAAGGCTTCGTCCAAACCCTGTCAAATCATATTGGATTATCAAGAATCTAACTAGTACTTTGACTTAGAACAAAACTTAGAATGCTCTCATTGACTTATGAAATCAAATCTCACTCATTCTACATTAGTGCTTGAGGTTAAGTGATGTAGAACAGGTTGTGGAAGAATCCGATTCCTAGCACGGAAATGTGTGCGACGCCAGAATGGTCGGAATGGTGTAAAATTCGGTAGGTGTCTTGGAAACGATGTGCTGATCAATACTCATCGCTTTGCCATGATGTATGCCACTTTTCAAGAAAATTCCTTCATTTTGGCTTTCAAAAGCACGTTTTTGCTATTTATGGTAATAATGTGTTGTTTGAGTTCGAAGAGTTACAATTGTCGTTTGGAGTTGTTCTTTTGGCAGATTACTGCTTAAGTTTAGGTTTTTTGATTTATGCTTTTAATTAGAATTTTTTATTTTTGAAAATTTTCATTTTTTTCTTTATTTTAATTATTGCTTTCCTAGTCCTAGTCGAATTAGGGTTTGCTGCCTATATAAAGGTTGTTCTTTTCATTGTAAGGTTAACTTTCATTCAATAAATAATTTTCCTTTTGAGATTTTATTCTCTGTGCTCGTGGATTCGAGTGTGTTACCTTTGTTCGTGGATTCGAACGATTTTTACAAGAAGTAGGCAGTGTCTTAATTCTTCACAAGCTTCTGCTACGTCAGTTGGTATCAGAGCAGGCTTAATCCTGTTCAGATGACGAACGCACGAAACGAAAGTGAAATCCTTGACGGCGGTGACCGTGAGGGAGATATGGTTACAGGGGCTGAATTCAGAACTTTCCAACGTGAGAGCAAGTGTTACGTGAGATCCAAGCAACTCTTGCTAGGTTGACGGTAGGGAATAACCAGAGGGGCGATGATCTTATAGGTCGTCAACCTTACCGAGAAAGGGCTAAAGTTGTGCATGAATGCCATCTAGAGATCCCACGTAAGCAACTAGCCTATGAGGAGAATCTGAGTGAGGATGAAAAAGAGGCTGAAGCCGTATTCCAGAATAATCGGAGGGGTTACCAAGGAGAGCAGGACCGACAAACCTTTCGTATAAAGATGGACTTGCCTAGTTTTAATGGCCAACTTCAGATCGAGGGGTTTCTTGATTGGCTGGTATTAGTCGAGAGATCTTTCGATTATATGGATATTCTTGAAGATAAAAAGGTGAAATTAGTCACGTACGGATTATTGGGGGGAGCTTCTGCTTGGTAGGAGCAGTTACAAATTACACGGATGCGACAAGGAAAGGGGATGGTTCGGATATGGGCTAAAATGAGGTGACTGTTACGCTCTAGGTATTTGTCTCCAGATTATGAGCAGATCCTGTTTCAACAATATCAGAATTGTAGGCAGGGGAGTAGAACTGTCGATGCTTACCTAGAGGAATTCCACAGGTTGTCGTCGTGTAATAACCTGCTGGAAACAGATGCGCAACAAGTTGCTAGGTTTGTTGGGGGGTTGCGTTGGCCTATACAAGATCGAGTTGCGATGCAAACAATCTACACCTTAACTGAAGCCGTTGCGTTGGCTGTCAAGGCAGAAACTCAATTGGATAGATCAAAGGCGGCGGTCGTAGCACGAAATTTCGTTGATTCTAATCGTGCTGCAGTAAATAAAGGAAAAGCCCCAAATACTCAGCCACCTTGGTCTAACACCACTCGCGGAACAGGTAGTAGTGGGGGTCCTTCAAAGCCAGTGGGTCCTTCAAAGCCAGCCAACAATGTTCCACCAGAAGTGGCACCTCGTAACCCTTATGCTCATCTGGGGTCCGATAAGTGCTGTAGATGTTTACAGCCAGGGCACCGTTCTAACGAGTGTCTTAAAACGGGTACCGTTAACTTAGTGGGGCCAGAAGAACATGGCAGATTCGAGACAGAAGAGGACGAGGATGAAGCGCCTTACACTTATGAAGAAGAGGATGTAACGGGTGGTGACGAAGGAAAGCTGCTGTCACGCTCTCTAGTGGTTCAACGACTTCTGTTAGCACCAAAGCGGAAAGAACCATCTCAGCGGCATAATATATTTCGAACCAGGTGTACTGTGAACAAAAAGGTTTGTGATGTCATTATTGATAGTGGCAATAGTGAAAATATAGTGTTGAAAGCAATGGTTATTAAGTTGGGCTTGCAGACTGAGAAACACCCTTCACCGTATAAGATTGGCTGGATAAAATGGGGTGTTGAAGTAAAGGTAACTGAAATCTGCCGCATTAAATTTTCAATTGGGAAGAATTATGCAGATGAGGTTATGTGTGACGTGGTGGAGATGGATGCCTGCCATATGATTTTGGGACGACCTTGGCAGTTTGATGTTGATGCTATGTACAGGGGCCGTGATAACGTATATGTTTTTATGAAGGGGGGCCTAAAGATCATCTTGGGACCTATAAAAGAGGAATTTACAATTGTTGAACCGAAGTCAAAGGGCAAGTCAGTATTTCTTTTGGATGGGGGCGAATTCATAGAAGAAACTAAGGAATCTGGAGAGATTTTTGCTATGGTAGTTAGGGGAGAAGTTGGCAAGGAGTCTGTGGAAATCCCACCCGCACTTAAACCTTTGTTGGAGAATTTTCAGGAAATTATACCGTCAGAGCTACCGGATGGGTTGCCTCCTATACGAGACATACAACATCAGATTGATCTCATACCAGGATCCAGTTTGCCTAATCGTCCACATTATCAGATGAGTTCCAAGGAAAGTCAGATCCTACAAGAGCTGGTAGAAGAGCTAATTAAGAAAGGATTGGTGCAAGAGAGCATGAGTCCTTGTGCCGTACCAGCCTTGTTAGTTCCAAAGAAGGATGGCAGTTGGCACATGTGCATTGATAGCCGGGCAATCAACAAGATCACCATCAAATATAGGTTCCCTATTCCTCGTTTGGAAGATATATTAGACATGCTGGCAGGATCCAAAGTCTTTTCCAAAATTGACTTACAGAGCGGGTACCATCAGATTCAGATCAGGCCTGGAGATGAATGGAAGACTGCTTTCAAAACCAAGGAGGGGTTATACGAATGGTTAGTGATGCCGTTTGGACTCACCAATGCGCCCAGTACTTTCATGCGGCTCATGAACCAGGTATTAAAACCATTTATTGGAAAATTTGTTGTGGTGTACTTTGATGATATATTGATATATAGCCAGAATGAATCTGACCATCTTGCGCACTTGAGGGAAGTACTTATAATTTTGCAACAAAATAAGTTGTATGTTAATTTGAAGAAGTGCAGCTTTATGACCAGCAGTTTGCTCTTTTTGGGATTTGTGGTAAGTGCTGATGGGATTAAAGTTAACGAAGAAAAGATTCATGCCATTCGGGAGTGGCCAACTCCACAAACAGTGGGCGAGGTTCGTAGCTTTCATAGTCTGGCAACATTTTACAAGCGGTTTGTCAGAGATTTTAGCAGGATAGTCGCGCCAATTACTGAATGCATGAAGAAGGGGAAATTCCATTGGGGAGAGGAAGCAGAACAGAGTTTTGCATTGATCAAGGAGAAGTTATCATCTGCTCCAGTTTTAGCACTGCCAGATTTTGACAAGTTGTTTTAGGTGGAGTGTGATGCCTCTATTGTTGGCATTGGTGCTGTACTTTCTCAAGAAGGCAGACCGATTGTGTTTTATAACGAGAAGCTTAGTGAAGCTCGCCAGAAGTGGTCTACTTATGAGCTGGAATTGTATGCTGTTTTCCGCACCTTAAAGGTTTAGGAACACTATCTAGTGTAGAGGGAGTTTGTTTTATTCAGCGACCACCAAGCACTGAAGTTTATCAATCGCCATAATAGTGTCAACCGGATGCATGCCCTCTAGATTTCTTTTATCCAACGCTTCACGTTCACTTTGAAGCATAAAGCCGGTCAATTAAACCGGGTAGTTGATGCCCTAAGTAGGAGGGCGTGCTTACTTGTCACATTGCGGGCTGAGGTAGTTGGGTTTGACTGTCTCAAGGAGCTGTATGTAGATGATGAAGATTTTCAGGACATTTGGGCAAAATGTCAATCGGGTCTTTCCGTTGATGGAACACATATCCAAGAGGACTATCTGTTTCGAGGCAACCAATTGTGCATCCCGAGGAGTTTGCTACGAGAGCAGATAATTCAAGAATTACATGGTGGAGGTTTGGGAGGACACTTGGGTCGTGACAAAACAGTATCTCTTGTTGAGGAGAGGTATTATTGGCCCCAACTGAAATGAGACATCGACAGCCATGTTAAAAGATGCCCCATTTGTCAGGCTGCCAAAGGCCAATCTCAAAATACGAGTCTGTACATGACTTTTCCCATTCCAATAGCACCTTGGGAGGACCTTTCCATGGACTTTGTCTTGGGCTTTCCGAGAACCCAACGCAGATTTGACTCTGTATTTGTGGTGGTTGATCGGTTCTCAAAAATTGCTCACTTTATTGCTTGCAAAAAGACTTTAGATGCAGTGCACGTGGCCAATTTATTTTTCAAAGAGGTTGTTCGTTTGCATGGGATTCCCAAATCCATCACTTCAGATAGGGACACCAAATTCTTGAGTCATTTTTGGCGGCAAGGATCAAAATATCGTTTCGATGTACAGTTTCGGTCTGTCCAGAAATGGAAACGTTTCGGAAACATAATGGAAACGGAGAAAAAATTGGAAACATGTGAAAACATAACTTAAAATTTATTTATTTATTCAAATAAGCCTATTTATTGAATATTTGTGCATGTTTAAGGCATATACATCATATTCATAATAAATGACATAATAGTTATATACTATGTAATATTCATGAATTAGATAATTTGATGCAAGTAACATATAAAATAAAAAGTAAAACAAATAACGATTTAAACCTATTATAATTAGTAACTTAGTATTAAAATAGTTCTTTCTCTACATTTTATTTCTCCTACTACTTTTCTATTATTTTAGAAAAAATAATAGAAATATCTTCTTATAATTTTGAGTCTTAATCCTTGAAAAATAAATAGATATTTTTTTTTACTAACTTTTAGAATTATTGTTGATACAAAAAAAATGTTTCCTCTGATTCGGTATGTTTCCATTAATTTCGGTATGTTTCCACGAAAACATTTTTGTTTTTGTAGAAACATGTGAATTTCGATATTCCACTAGTATTTCGTTTCGGTTCCCTAAGAAACGGAAACGTTTCAGCCGCTTCGACAGAAAAGAAACGAAATTTTGATCCTTGTTTGGCGGACCTTATGGAGGCAGTTTAACACATCTCTGAATTTTAGTAGCACGAGTCATCCTCAGTCTGATGGTCAAACGGAAGTGGTGAATCGCACTCTTGGGAATCTAATTTGCTGCATTTCTGGAGAGAAACCAAAGCAGTGGGATATTGCTCTGGCACAGGCTGAGTTTGCTTATAACAGTATGCTGAATCGTTCTACTGGGAAGACTCCATTCCAAATTGTTTCTTGTTGTCCTCCACGCCATGCTTTAGACTTGGTTCCTCTGCCAAAACTTCCAGGTTTGAGTATTGCAGCAGAAAATATGGCGGATCGTATTAAGGTTATTCAAGAAGAGGTGTGAAAAAACTTGGAGGAATCTAATGCTAAATACAAAACAACTGCTGATAAAAAGAGAAGGGCTCAAGTCTTTCAAGAGAGGGATCTAGTGATGGTTTATTTGCGCAAGGGGCGGGTGCCAGTGGGCACGTACAACAAGCTGAAAGACAAGAAGTATGGTCCCTTCCAGATTCTGCGAAAAATTAATGATAATGCTTATGTTGTGAACTTTCTTGCAGATATGGCCATTTCTCGTACTTTCAATGTTGTTGATTTGTTTGAATATCATCCTCATGATGTGTCGCCTTCTCACTTACCTAACTCGAGGACGAGTTCTTTTCAAGCAGGGGAGATCGATGTAGAACAAGTTGTGGAAGAATCCAATTCTTACCACGGAAATACGTGTGACGCCAAAATGGTCGGAATGGCGTGAAATTCGGTAGGTGTCTTGGAAATGATGTGCTGATCAATACTCATCGCTTTGCCATGACGTATGCCGCTTTTCGGGCAAATTCCTTCGTTTTGGCTTTCAAAAGCACGTTTTTGCTATTTATGGTAATAATGTGCTGTTTGAGTTTGGAAAGTTACAATTGTTGTTTAGAGTTGTTTTTTTGGTAGATTACTGCTTAAGTTTAGGTTTTTTGATTTATGCTTTTAATTAGAATTTTTTTATTTTTTTATTTTTCATATTTTTCTTTATTTTAATTATTGCTTTCTAAGTCCTAGTCGAATTAGGGTTTGCTGCTTATATAAAGGCTATTCTTTTCATTGTAAGGTTAACTTTCATTCAATAAATAATTGTCCTTTTGAGATTTTATTCTCTGTGCTTGTGGATTCGAGTGTGTTACCTTTGTTCGTAAATTCGGACGATTTTTATAAGAAGCAGGCGGTGTCCTAATTCTTCACAAGCTTCCGCTACGTCATTAAGGGGGCACATGAACATGTAAAAAAGAAAAAAACCATCATGGACTGAAGCCAAAAAAACAAAAAATTGAGTCTAAAGTGGCTGCTACCACACCTGGCTCTGCTGCTACCTTTCATACTCCTAATGTGTAGAAATAAGATTTTAATGCAAAGGAGCAGCAACCCCCCTCAAGCTCTACAAATAAATGGGCTACATTTAACGTATCTTTTCAAGGAGAGAAACCCGATGGGACTGATCAAGTTCCATATTTTGAGGTTCCTCAACCTTGATCGTGCAATTTTGGTTGTAACTTTTCGACTATTAATGAAGGTAGGATGAAAGCCACAACTTCTTATGTTTTAGCATAGGAAGAAGATTTGAATGGTAAGTTGATCATATAGGCCTCTCTGCTGATCTTTGGATGTAAATACAGAGACACCTTTTCTCTACATATTATAACGCAACACGCACACGCATGCAGTTAACACTTGAACACTTGGCACATGCACGTGCGATTAAATTGTGTGTCTATTTTTATTTGATTGGATCAAGTGAGATGTACTGGATCATAACTCTTGGTTGTTATTTTTTATTTTTTTTAAGGAAATAACAAATTTTTGAAAATATAGAAATTAGAAATTGACTTGAATAGTCATGTATTTATGAAATGATACCAATTCGAATTGAATAGTCATATATTTAAATTAAATTTGAATTGAAAAGTCGTGTATGTATATAATATACGTGATTATGTATATATATGAAAAGATACCTATTTGAATTAAATAGACAGATTGTTATGAAAATGTCTTTTATGAAGAATTGTGACTAGTTAAAGATTTATCTATATAATCAACATGTGTTGATCCAAATTTTAATTACTTTACTCTCGAATATCTTCTCTCTAGCTCAGTCTATTTATTTCTTCCAAGTTAAATATTCAGTTAAAGTTCTGTAGCAAATCTTCAAAATTGCTATTATTGCTATTTGTAAAAATTGATGATTTTGTTGTATCTTGGAGGTACATTGCCTGAACATAATAAACTCAATTCGAGTGGAGACAATTAATAACAATGTTTCAAATATGCTCAAGGTTATAAATTCTGATTTCAAACTACTGCCATAACACATGGTGGGTTACATGCTTGCGATGTGCATGTATTGTTCAAAACTTTGCTACAAAACATGAAAATTGTGTATTTATATGTATGTATCTATATATATATATATATGTGGGGGGGGTTTAGAGAATAAGAATGAATAGTACTATTTTTGTAATGAGTTTAGGAAAAAATTGAAGGAATGATGAAGCCGTTCAATTTGTGAACGACTAGTGCAATGAATGTGATGAGGTTTTACTCCATTTCTTTCTGCAATTAAATTTTTCTCTCTAAAAATCCAATTGAATTTTTCTCTATCTTTTTGCAATTGTTTGACATTGTTCATGGCTTCCTTTGGTTTTTAATTTTTAGTAAGAGAAAGTTTTTGGTTTGTTTTACAATTGTCTGGGATTATGAAAATGGATGCTTCAGCCTTATTTTTTTTTTTTTTTAGAATCTTCAACCAAAATGGTGCTTTGCAAGGACGTCTTCCGTGTCCACTCAACCCATTTCTTTCTTTCTGTTTTCCTCCAATTTTAGCATTTCATTGTTATGTAAACTTTGTGCTAATGTTGTTTCTTAAACAATAATGAGGTGAGAAATAAAGACTTTATATATTTACATGATTATTACCTGGTTGAATAAAAAAAAATTTAAACAAATTTTAGATATATATGTATGTATGTATAGCTTTTGGTTCTATTTTTTACTGTCAACTAGGTTTGCGAAGAGATTGGATATAGTCCAAATTAGGAGTGATTTTAATTTGATTAGTTCATGGAAATTATTCAATTTATCTAATTCAGTAATTTGATGAATTTGTAAAAATTAATTCAAGATTGTATGATAATCATATTAGATAAATTAAAATTGCTATAAAAAAAAATTATATTTGAAAACACTATTCATTAGATTGGATTAGATCTTCGCTTCTTATAACTTGTTAATATTCCAATTTGACAAAATGCTTCTTGGGTATGTTAAATTTAAATTGAATCATCAAATCAAAATATGTGATATCTAATTTGAAATAAACAAACTAAATTTGAATCATATTCAAATGGAGGTCATTTATTGAAAACCCAGCTCTCAATTATATTCATTTAGCTAGAGAAAATAGATTGTAACAACATTATTGAAAAGTCTTTGTCTACCCATAAAGAGAAACAAATGCAATATTGGTACAATGATCCTAAACCATTGAAAACCTGATACATATGCCAAAAAAATAATAGATCAATGTGTTTTTTAAAACGTGACATGTACTTTATTAGCATGGAGTAATTGATTATGGACTAATCATTCAAATGTCTTGGCTATTAGTTACCATTCAACCCGTCTTTTAAAAAAAAGTTATTTTTCAAGAAGAGTGATATTTTTTTGGCTATTAGTTATGAAAAATTGTTTATTATTAAATAATGTGACAATTTTATGATATAAATCATTTGAGAAATAATATTTCATAAACTTTTTAGTAAAAATAGTATTACTCATTTCAAGCAAACGTATAGACAATATTCCTTTCCAAAAGGATAACAAACTAACAATGACTTACATCTTCTTACTCAATCTTCTCCCCTTGATTTTTCTCAATTTGCCACCCAGGTGACACAATCACAACTCAGTTACACTCCCACTCAAGCAAATTTTTGGTAGTCCTTACATCATAGTGGCATATTATTCTATACTTGAGTCCATGGAATATTTTTTCTCAAATGATCATGAAATTACATCAGGTGACACAATATTATTTCATATGGAGTGGGTCCCACGATCATGAAATTACAAGTGAAACTAATCTTATGTGAGAAGGTGGTGCACAATGTAGTGTCTCTAGGAATGGTAAAATATGGGGTGCCCTTTTCTTAACCTTGACTCCATTCTGAATCTTAGTACTTTTTTTCCTTAATTATGTTAAATCTCTTTTTTGGTAAATAAATTAAAATTTTATTATCAAAATAATCAATACAAGAAAAAAAAATGATTGTGATATAAAAAATTTTAAAATTAATTTTATATATTATGGTTTATTAGTAAATATATTATATATAGCGAAAATAAAAAAATTAATATATAAATGAGACGGGGTGACCATTTTCCGAACCCAATGAGAGTTTTAAAAGCCCACCCCGACCTTTACCTTACCCCGTTTATAAACACCCCCATACTTGTCCCATTAAGAACAAGACAGGCATATCTCCGATAGGATTGGACAAATTGCTATCACTAGGTGTCTCTAGCATTATTGCATTATTATCAGGATAAGACCCATCCGAATTTCATCACTGCAAATTAACCCAAACTACAAGTGCATAAATCACACTTTTCTCTCGTCTAATTTGAATAGGACAAATGGAGAGTTGGGTGGCATGAAAAAGGTTCGACCCTCCCGAGAGATAGTATTACAGTCAACTCTCTGGTAGTTAATATTAATAAATTACTACTTTTTTAAGTAACTCACTTGATTCTATTATAAATAATTAATGATTGTATTTTTGATAAGTAATAATTATTTTAAAAAATATTTTATAATATTAATTATTAAAGAGATAAAATAATTATATATGTACATATTTATATTTCATTTATGACGTATCTTAATAATTATAAATATTAATCTTATATAATTGAAGTTAAAAGTATTGTAAGTAAAAATTACGACATAAATAAATATAAAAAATACAACTTCTTTGGTTATAAAAGATATTAAGGTTTTTTGTATCTTGCATTAAACATTATATACATTTTATATGAAAGATTGATGTTGAAAAATTATATATGAGGTCTTTTATCTTATTATATCGTTAATTAATGAGTATGATACAACTTAAAAAGTAATAATTTTTAATTCTTACGTCTATTAATTATCTAGATAAGACTCACCCTAATCTCATTTGTGGCATAATTTGTAATTAATCCAAATTACATGAATATTTTTTCCTCTCACGAATCCATATTAGTAAGTACAATAATTAGAGCAATGTGACACTACAGGGAAAAGGACTATAGCGACGCACTCAAGTGCCGCTAATAGTAAAAAAGAGCGTCGCTAATGAGCTTTTGCGACGCACAGATGAGCGTCGCCACCTGCGTCGCTAAAAGACATGTCGCAAATACTATTAGTGATGCCCACCATGTATGCGTCGCTAAAAATACCTATTAGCGATGCCCTTGGAGCGTCGCTAATAATCAGAAATGAGCGTCGCTAATATTGGACATGGACGCAATGGGCGTCGCTACTAGGGCCCTTTAGCAACGCTCAGTGTGCGTCGCCAATAGTTTATTGGCCTGATTTAGCGACGAATGTAAAGCGTCGCTAAAAATAGGTTACTTTTCTTTTGGCGACGCCTGTGTGTGCGTCGCTAAAAGTTGTGTTTTTTTTTTTTTTGCCCCTTTTTTGACCTGAATTATTTGTTTTATTTTTTGTTTTATTCTTGTTTAAACCTGTATCAATCGTCTTGATATATAATAAAATTCAAACATTCTGAAATCAATATATTAAAAGAAAAATAGATTCATATATATATATATTATACTAATTACTTACATTTATAAAAGTACAATTTAACAATAAATACAAAAATAAAAAATTATCTCAAAAAATGTAATTACAAATGTCCATGAAAAGAAAATAAAAATAATAAGTCCCGATGCAAAACAGAAAGACAGCGGCGCAATAATCCCGATCAATCTGAAAGAAAGATCAAATGATATATATTAGAAAACTCATTAAATATATATATATATATATATATATATGAAAGTGAATATATTTTTTTTTTCCATGCATAAATAGTAAGAACGACAAAAAGTAGCATAAGTTGCAAACCACTAATCCGAATTGATTGTCGTGAGTTTGTGATAGTCTATTTTGTCATTTGTGAGGTGTGTGATGGGGTTTCGAGATAGGCTGGCAGGTTATCCTGGTATTTTGGTCCGTCAAAACTCCAAAATGGGCCTTTTTTGGAACAAAAACTTGCAAAAGTTTTTGACCGGGCATCCAAACCGAGTGCCGTAAATTTGTGCAAGTCTATTTTATCATTTGGGAGGTGTGTGATCGAGTTTCGGGGTCGGTAAGATGATATCTGGTATTTTGGTCTGTCAAAAGTCCAAAATGGGTCTTTTTGGAGCAGAAACTTGCATAAGTTTCAAATCGGTGATCCAAACCAAGTTTAGTAAGTTTGTGCAAGTCTATGTTATCATTTTTGAGGTGTGTGATAGGGTTTCAAGGTCGGTAGGCCGATATCCGGCATTTTGGTCCGTTAAAACCCCAAAATGGGTCTTTTTGGAGCAGAAACTTCCATAAATTCCAAACCGGTGATCCGAACCGAGTGTCATAAGTTTGTGCAAGTCTATTTTATCATTTTTGAGGTGTGTGATGTGGTTTCGGGGTCAGTAGGCCGATATCCGGCATTTTGGTCAGTTAAAACTAAAAAATGGGCCTTTTTGGAGCAAAAACTTGCATAAGTTTCAAACCGGTGATTCCGAACAGAGTGTCGTAATTTGGTATGAGTCTATTTTATCACTTAAGAGGTGTGTGATGGGGTTTCGAGGTCGGTAGGCCGATAATCAGCATTTTGGTCTGTCAAAACTCAAAAATGGGCCTTTTTGGAGAATAAACTTGCATAAGTTTCAAATCGGTGATCCGAACCTGAGTGTCGTAAGTTTGTGCAAGTCTATTTTATCATTTTTGAGGTATGTGATGGGATTTTCCGGGTCGGTAGGTCAATATCCGACATTTTGGTCTGTCAAAACCCCAACATGGGCCTTTTTGGAGCAAGGACTTGCATAAGTTTTAAACCGGTGATCCGAACCAAGTGTCGTAAGTTTGTAGTCTATTTTATCATTTCTGAGGTGTGCGATGGGTTTCAGGGTCGGTACAGTCGATATCCGGCATTTTGGTCCGTCAAAACTCGAAAATGGGCCTTTTTCGAGCAAAGACTTGCATAAGTTTCAAACTGGTGATCCGACTCGAGTGTCGTAAGTTCGTGTAAGTCTATTTTATCATTTTTGAGGTGTGTGATGGGGTTTCAGGGTCGGTACGTCGATATCCGGCATTTTGGTCCGTCAAAACTCAAAATGGGCCTTTTCGAGCAAAGACTTGCATAAGTTTCAAACTGGTGATCTGAACCGAGTGTTGTAAGTTCGTGCAAGTCTATTTTATCATTTGTGAGGTATGTGATGGGGTTTCAAGGGTCGGTACACCGATATCCGGCATTTTGGTCCGTTCAAAACTAGAAAATGGGCCTTTTTCGAGCAAAGACTTGCATAAGTTTCAAACTGGTGATCCGAACCGAGTGTTGTAAGTTCATGCAAGTCTATTTTATCATTTGTGAGGTGTGTGATGGGGTTTTGGGGTTGGTAGGCCGATATCCGACATTTTGGTCCGTCAAAACTCGAAAATAGGCCTTTTCGAGTAAAGACTTGCATAAGTTTCAAACCGGTGATCTGAATCGAGTGTCATAAGTTCGTGCAAGTCTATTTTATAATTTGTGAGACGTGTGATGGGGTTTTAGGGTCAGTAAACCGATATCCGAAATTTTGGTTCCCTCAAAACTCGAAAAATTGGCCTTTTTGGAGCAGAAACTTGTAAAAGTTTCTGACCGGTGATCCGAACCAAGTGCCGTAAGTATTAATCGACCCACCCTATAAATTTGGTATCAGAGTTAATTATATTTGATACAATATTGAAGATGTATTAAAGTATAAAATATTTATTTTTGTGAAAAGGTATATATATTAAAAAAAAGGTACATAGAAGGAGAAAATTACATAACAGAGAGAGATAAATCTAGAGAAAATTACATCCATGCATGATCATTCAAAATGGTACATAGAAGAGGAAAAATGACACTAAAGGAAGAAGAAATGAAAATGAAAATAAACACCAACTACCCTTGCTAATTAAATAGGAAAAATTAAAAATAATACATATTTTATTTTTTTTTTCTCATTTTCTGGGTAGGTATACAGATAATAGCATTCCTAGTAAAATTGCTTAGCCCAAAAAAATAAAGAATTAGGATAATGTCAACTTATTCCTTTGTTAAACTACACATGCCCCAATTTATCAAATGATATCCTCTCATTTTAAGATTATCAATGGATTGGATAGACTCATGTGATGTGGTCCACTGCAAAGTAAGCCTCCTTGAAGGAAAGGCAAAATCCCCATCCAAACTTAGTACCTCATAGAAAGAACGAATGATGAAACTCCTTCCACTTCCACTGGACTGAATCCTACTCGCCCACCCTGATGTTCAAAGCCATCCAACACTCCAATGAAGCTCTTACTAAATATAACTCTCAAGCATGGAAATCCCTCCTAAATCTAGGAGACCATACTACTACATTCTCTTAGAAATAAACAAAGTCTACAAACCATTACATCCTCATTTACTGAAATTCGGAACAAGTTTGAGAACCTATTTTTCAAAGCCAACTCCCCACCCCATTTGTTTGCCAGAATCTTATCTGCACCCCAATTCCTTGCACAAAATCAATATAATGTTTAAACAAAAAACAACCCTTCCTAAAATTCTTCCACAAACCCAACCCAAATGACATACCTACTCTCTTGAGATCCAACCACCTCATAAAGCTTTATTGATCATAGTTATGACTCAAGGACTACAATTTTTTAACACTACACATAGGACCACTCTTCTCAACCTTCTTCCAATTTTTCACTCCAAACCATTCTATTCAACAATTAAATGAAACAATTATCCATTCCTGTTTAATCTTTTAAGAAAAATTGATAGGAAAACTTTAGAAATCATAAAAAAAAAAAAAAAAAAAACCACTAACTAATCACATTGATATATCTCTTTTTGACATCTACATCAACTTGCTTCTTTATAAATGGTACAAGTGAAGGGTTTTATTTGCTTCTAACTTATAAAAGTATAAATAGACACTCAACCTATTGGGAATTTCAAAAATTGTGAAGTCTAACCACACTTCCCCGTTGTCAATTAGAAGTATACAAGAAGAAGAAAAATAAATAAATTTAAAACAAACCCTCACCTTTCTCAAACTCAGTGAAGTGGTGAGAGAGAGAGAGATCGAAGATCGATCCAGAGAGAGAAAGCGAGCGATAGAGAAACAACGAGAGATCGGAGATCTTCCACTGATCCGAACCGAGCGTCTGAGAAATGAGATATGGAGATCGGAGATCGAGTTGTAGAGAGAAAGATTTCAAATGAGAAACAGAGAGAGATCAAATGCGAAACAGAGATTGAATTTATAAGGACTTATTAGCGACACATACCATGCGTCGCTAAATGTGTGTAAAACGACACCGTTTTCATTAAACATGCTATTTACGACGACCACGTGCGCGTCGCCAATACCATTACCTATTAGCGACGCTTATGTGCGTCACAAATGGTCACGTCTGCATCGTAAATAGATTGGTGCCTAATTTTTCGCGCCAGAATCAATTTTTTTATTAATTTTTTCCTACTATATATTTGCAACACACTATTGAGCATCGCTAAAAGTGACTTTTAGCGACGGTTTTTGTGCGTCGCTAATAATGCGCATCACAAAAACTATATTTTTTTATAGTGTAAGGGACATCACTTTTATGTACTATCTTTGAACACTACTCTGTCAAATGAAATGGGTCTCACTATCATGAAATTACGACTGGCGTCCATCTTATATGAGATAGTGGTATCCAAAGGTAATGTCTCTAGCATTATTGCATTAATTATCAAGATAAGACCCACCGTAATCTTATCAGCTGCGTAACTCACACTTCTCTTTGTATAATTCGAGAAAGACAAATGAAGAGTTGGGTGGCATGAAAGATGTTCAACCGTCTTGAGAGATAATATTATACTTAACTCTCTTGTAATTAGTATTTAGTAACTTAATAATTTTTAATAATTAATAAATTTTTAAGTAACTCACTTGATTCTACGATAAATAATTAATAATTGTAATACCTTATAATTAATAATTATTTCAAAAAATATTTTTAATATTAATTATTAGATAGATACAATATTTATATATGTACCTATTTATATTTCATTTATGACATGTGTTAATAATTATATACATTAATCATATATAATTGAAGTTAAAAGTATTGTAAGCTAGAAATGACGACATAAATAAATGTAGAAAACACAATTTTTTCAAGTTAAAATGAATATTATTTTTTATGCCTTAAATTAATCATTATATACGTTTTATATGAAAGACTAATGTTGAGAATTTACATATGAGACCTTCTAATTATATTATTAATTAATTAAAGTATGATAAAATTTAATAATTAATTATATTTAACTCTTATGTCTTTTAATTATCAGATAAGACCGACCTTTTCATTAGTGGCTAATAAATAAAATTACAAGAATATCTTTTCCTCCCAGCTAACCCATATTAACAAGGACATTAATTAAAGTAATGCAGGGGACACAATTTTTAGGTACTATTTTTGAACATCATCCTCTCACAAGAAGTGAGTCTGATCATCATAGAATTATGAGTGGGTCTCATCTTACGTAAGA
Source organism: Nyssa sinensis (assembly GCA_008638375.1). Taxonomy (NCBI): domain Eukaryota; kingdom Viridiplantae; phylum Streptophyta; class Magnoliopsida; order Cornales; family Nyssaceae; genus Nyssa; species Nyssa sinensis. The sequence continues at coordinate 56,303,039 of CM018031.1, read as the reverse complement.
AGGTGGTGTCCAAATATGGTGTCTCTATCATTATTGCATTAAATATCCAGATAAGGCCCATCCTAATCTCATCAGTGGCATAATTAGTAATTAACCCAAACTACAAAGGCATAACTCATACTTCTCTTGTATAATTTGAGAAAGACAAATGAGGAGTCGAGTGGCATGAAAAAGGTTTGACCGTCCCAAGAGATAATATTACAAGTTAATTCTCTAATAATTAATATTTAGTAATTTAATAATTTTTAATAATTAATAAATTTTTAAGCAACTCACTTGATTCTATGATAAATAATTAATAATTGTATTACTTAATAATTAATAATTACTTCAAAAAATATTTTATAATATTAATTATTAGAGAGATAAAATAATTATATATGTACCCATTTATATATCATTTATAACCTGCTTTAATAATTATATGCATTAATTATATAGAAAAGACACATCCTAATTTCATCAATGGCGTAATTAGTAATTAACCAAAATTACAAGGAATATTTTTTCCTCCCACTAACCCATATTAACAAGTACATTAATTAGAGCAATTCTAGGGATACCTATCTTCATATACTACCTTTGAACATCATCTTCTCACATGAAATGGGTCCCACCACTATAGAATTACAAGTGGGACCCATCTTATGTGAGAGGATGGTATTCAAAAGTGGTATACAAGGTGGTGTCTCTAGCATTATTGCATTAATTATCTAGATAAGACTTTCCCTAATCTCATCAGTAGCACCTTCTCACATAAAGTGGGTCTCACCACCGCAGAAGTACAAGTAAGACCCATCTTATGTGAGAGAGTGGTGTCTAAAAGTGATACACAATATGGTGTCTTTAGCATTATTACATTGATTATCCATATAAGACCCACCCTAATCTCATCGATGATACCTTCTCACAAAAAAAGGGTACCACCACCATAGAAATACAAGTGGACCATCTTATATGAGAGGATGATGTTCAAAAGTGGTATACAAAATAGCATCTTTAGCACAATTGTATTAAACCACTCTAATCTCATAATTGACATAATTAGTAATTAACCTAAACTACAAGGTGCATAACTCACACTTCTCTCTTGTATAATTCGAAAAAGACAAATGGAGAGTTGATTAGCATGAAAAAGCTTCAACCCTTCAAAGAGATAATATTTTAGTTAACTGTATTATAATTAAGATTTAATAAATTAATAATTTTTAATAATTAATAAAATCTTAAGTAACTCACACGATTCTATGATAAATAATTAGTAATTGTATTACTTAATAATTAATAATTAATTCAAAAAATATTTTATAATATTAATTATTTGAGAAAATAAAACAATTATATATATACGTAACTATTTATATTTCATTCATGACATGTCTTAATAATTATATACATATTAATCCTATATAATTGAAGTTAAAAATATTATAGGTAAAGAAAATTATGATATAAATAAATGTAAAAAACACAATTTCTTCTGTTAAAAAATGATTTTTTTTTATTCTTTAAGTTAAACATTATATATATATATATATATATTTTATATAAAATATTGATGTTGAAAAGTAATATAAGAGGACTTCTTATTATATCATTAAATATTAAAAATATGATAAAAATTAATAATTAATAATTTTTTAACTCTAATGTAATTTGCCGCATTGAATACCAACAATTAAATTGCAAATTCAAAAAAGGCATCATACTTTATTTTCACATTTCCCAATTATTTATTATTTAGTTAAATTTACTATTTTAGCCTTTTTATTAATGCATTTCAAATTAAATTTCTTTTCGGACATGAAATTATTCTTAAACAAATTTCAATTTTCGGATTTAGTTTGTTTTTTAAAATAAAAAAATATATATGTATACATATTATTTTTCAGAGTCTGTTTAGTTCTAATACTATAGGACAGTTTCCAAAACCGGCCCGCAGTTTGTCATTGAAATTGCTCTGAAAACAGTTATTTCTCAACAAAAAAAAAAAAAAAATCGTTCGGAGGACGCCATTGAAGCATTTCTATTCTGCGAATTTGAAGAGTTTGGGTTCAGAAGAGTGTAAGTTTTACTTCTTCTTTTATATGAAGAGTCGATTTTGAGTGTAGAAGTTATGATCTTTATTAATTAAGAAAATGTCGTGTCTCAAGTTGATTTTGTATACAAGTTCAAATTTGATTTCTTCTTCTTTGTTTTTTTTTGGGGATGGATAGTGTGTTTTGATCTTTGAAGATGAACTGTTGAGCATGAGTTTGACTTATTTTTTTTCTCCTGTGTGTTTTTTTTAATGACGAATGGCTGGTTTTATTTTTATTTTTTGGTCCACATATTTTTATGGATTTGTTTTTTGTTGTTAGAAGTTTTGATCTTTTACGTTTTGATGAAATGTTGTATTTGAGTTATTATTATTATTATTTTTAAAATTTTAGGTTGGTTTTTGGTTGGCTTGTTGGATTTGAGTTGATTTTTAGTGATTTACCTACATAAAAAAAAAAGGCTGACAGAAGATTTTTGATTAATTGTTTTTTTTTTAATGATTTTTTCTTTTGATCTGAATTTTTATCTTGTATAATTTCTTTTATATATATATATATATATATATATAAATATATATCAATTGGGAGGATGGAAGTTGCTTGAATTTTTTCTTTATTATTATTATTACTTTAGAAAAAAGCCCTTTAACCATTGATAAACTCTTGTGTTGCAGGTACTAGTCTGGTTTAGTAATTACAATAATTTTGATAAAGCATGGAAGCAAGAGAAGGTATGATTTCAAGTGTGAATGTGATTGGAGCCGAGGAGCCATCAAACTCTACTCAGGTGGCTGCAGCACCGCCAGCGGTTGCCTCCCCAGCAAGTTTGGGAAATAAAAAGAGAGGCAGACCAAGAAAGTACGGACCCGATGGAGCAAATACCAGGGCATTCACAACAATGCCCATTTCATCAAGGGTTCCACCAGCCACGGCCAACTTCTCGGCTGAAGAGAACAACCAACACCATAAAATGGGGTTGGGTCGTAATTTAGGTAAAGGATACCTTTCATTGCCATTTTCTATTTCAAAATTTAGCATGGTAAATAACTGTGTGTGTAATCTTTTTATCATAAAAAGATGCTTATGTTTGCTATGTCAGGCTTTGATATTAATTCTTTTATCATTTTCTATTGTTTAGATTTGGGTTTTGAGTCATTCCATTTGATATATACTTCTTTGTTGAAGTTTATGTGGGACCATTTCATGAGATGCTTCTATTCAGATTTGGGAGTAATTCTTGGTTTATAAGGGAAAATAAAAGGAGGGTTTTTGTAGGGTTGATGTGTCATTTAGTGCATTACAGAACTTACAAATTTGACTTTTGCTTCCTGCAACAAAATTTCTCTCAAATAAAGTTCACAAACACTTTATCTCTCTCTCTCTCTCTCTCTCTCTCTCTCTCTATATATATATATATATTAATGATTGTCACTGTGTGAATACTTTCTTGTTCTGCTTTGACGGGTAGATTGCTATATCTTTACGTCTTACTTGTATAGGTACATTGGGTATAGAAAGGCTCAGAAAACTATATTCTATCAGCGGTTTAAACTTCTGCTTCATATTAAGGTTCAGTTGCTTTAGAACTTGAAGTAATCTGTGAAAGTTTTTTTTTTTTGATAATTCCGTATTTGACTTTTCAAATTGATTAATCTGAAAGACCAATCCTACAGTTCATTGGTAGGGGATCCGATTAAAATCGAGACAACACTCCATATAGATTGGCCCAAGAGAAAATGGTATCTGCTGGATTTCGATCTAACGACCTTGAGGTAGGGGTGGGAGGGGTAAGCTCCTTAGTTGTTTATCTCGCCTACTTGACCACTCCCTTGGGGTTAGTAATTTGTGAAAGTTTATGGAAGTTTGAAACTAAGACATTAAATCGACTTGGGTTATAAATTTAAATCTTGGGTAAATTTTGGTCACTATCAAATTGGAACATTTTTTTCTCATTTTGTCAAAGAAATCCTATGCGTGGTGTAAGGGTTCGGCATGGATATATATATATATATATATATATATATATACACATACATACATACATATATATATATGTACATATATATTTTGTATTCTCATGAGATGAAGGAAGAGTTTTGTTATTATTAGTGTAAGTTTCTTGGAGGGAAGATGAGGTTTGCATAAGAGTCTTAGTAAAAAATAAAGGATCCATTGAGATTGTCTATTTCCTATTTTCTTCATTTTCATATTTTAGGAATGAATAAGTAGTTCTATCTCAACAAGTGAATGGTACATGTAATCAAAGCCCATCAATAATGACAAGTTATCAAAAGAGGTATGATGTAATTTCCAAAATGGGAAAAGCTACAAGATTTTTGAAAGCTTAAAAAAGAACGAGGTTTGTAATGTTAGAGTTTGAGGCAGTGACCTAATAGTAAAGACACAACGTCATACCACTATGACCTACATCTGATATATTTTAATGTCGCATATGTTATAGACTTGTGGTCATGATGTCCTCATCAAAATGTTACAAGAGTATTGTGCCTCGATCCTTGCTCTCTTGGGCTGACACACTGATAACAATTGTGGTTCAGTGCCTACTTTAATATTGGGCCATAACCCTGTTTGGGAAAAAGAAACACGTGTGGCTTTGAATTAAGATTATGACAAGGGCTGCATATGGCAAGAAAGAGTATTCTTTTTGTTGTACCTTGTCTAATAAGTAAGTGACATTTGTGATGTCAACATACTCTTAAACGGTTTACGTGTGCCAGAAGATCTATATAAGGCACCATGACCTCAAAAAGGACAATTCAATCAAGGGTTTAAACTTCCGCTTCATATTAAAGTTCAGTTGCTTTAGAAGTGGAAGTAATTCGTGAAAGTTTTCGGAAGTTTGAAACTAAGACATTCAGTCAACTTGGGTAATAAATTCAAATCTTGGGTAAACTTTGTTCACTATCAAATTGAAAAATTTTCCCTTTTTTTTTTAGAGAAATCCTATACTTGTTGTAAGGGTCTGGCATGGAGCTCTATATATATATATATATATATATATATTATTCTCATGAGATGAAGGAAGAGTTTTGTTATTATTAGTATATGTTTCTTGGAGGAAATGGGAGGTTTTCGTAAGAGTCTTACTTGGTAAAAAATAAAAGATCCATTGAGATTGTCTATTCCCTTCGTTTCCTTCATTTTCGTGTTTTAGGAATGAATGTCTGGTGCTATCTCAACATGTGAATGATACATGTAGTCAAAGCCCATCAGTAATGACAAGTTAACAAAATAGGTATGATGTAATTTCCAAAAAAGGGAAAAGCTACAACCTTTTCAAAAGCTTAAAAAGGAATGAAGTTTCCAAAGTTAGAGTTCGAGGCAGTGACCTAATAGTATAGACACAACGTCATACCACTATGACCTTTATCTGGTATATCCTAATGTCGTATATGTTATAGACCAGAGGTCATGATGTCCTCATCGAAAATGTTACAAGAGCACTGTGTCTCGACCCTGGATGTCTTGGCCTGACACACTAGTAACGATTATGGTTCAATGCCTACTTTGATACTCGGATCATAACCCTATTTGGGAAAAAGAGACACATGTCGATTGGAAGATTATGACAAAGGCTCCTGTATGGCTAGAAAGAGTATTTTTTTTTTTTTTTGGTACCTTGTCTAATGAATAAGTGATATTTCTCATGCCAACATACTCTTAAATGGTTTACGTGTGACAAAAGATCTATATCAGGCACCATGACCTAAAAAAGGATGATTTAATCAAGCATTTAAACTTCCACTTCATATTAAAGTTTAGTTGCTTTAGAAATGGAAGTAATTCGTGAAAGTTTCCAGAAGTTTAAAGCTAAGACATTAAATCAACTTGGGTTATAAATTTAAATCTTGGGTAAACTTTGGTCATTATCAAATTGGAAAACAATTTCCTCTTTTGTCAGAGAAATCCTATGCTTGGTGTAAGGGTTTGGCATGGAGCTATATATATATATATATACACACACACACACACACAAACATATGTATGTATTTTATTCCATGAGATGATGGAAGATTTTTTCTATTATTAGTGTATGTTTCTTGGAGGGAAGCGGAGGTTTGCATAAGAGTCTTACTTGGTAAAAAATAAAGGATCCATTGAGATTGTCTATTTCTCCATTTCCTTCATTTTCGTATGTTGGGAATGAATGAGTGGTACTATCTCAACAAGTAAATGGTACATGTAATCAAAGCCCATCAGTAATAACCAGCTATCAAAAGAGGTATAATGAAATCTCCAAAAAGAGAAAAGCTACAACCTTTTTCGGAAGCTTCAAAATGAACGAGGTTTGCAAAGTTAGAGTTTGAGGCAGTGAGCTAATAGTATGGACACAATGTCATAGCACTGTGACCTATATCTGGTGTATCCTAATGTCGCATATGTTATAGGCCTGAGGTCATAATATCCTCATAAAAATTGTTATGACCTCGTGAACAAGATACAAGAGCATTGTGCCTCAATCCTTGTTATCTTGGGCTGACACATTGGGTCAGGCCCTACGATTATGGTTCAATGGTTACTTTGATACTTGGTCAGAACCCTATTTGAGAAAAAGAGACACACGTGGTTTGGAAGTTTATGACAAGGGCTCCGTATGGTTAGAAAGAGTATTTGTTTTGGTTGTACCTTATCTAATGAGTAAATGACAATTATCTTGTCAACATAATCTTAAATGGTTTATGTGTGGCAGAAAAACTATAAAAGACAACATGACCTAAAAAAGGACGATTCAATTAGGGGTTTAAACTTCCGCTTCATATTAATTAAAGTTTAATTGGTACAAAAGTGGAAGTAATTTGTGAAAGTTTATGGTAGTTTTGAACTAAGATGTTAAATCGACTTGAGTTATAAATTTAAATCTCATGTAAACTTTGGTCACTATTAAATTGGAACATTTTTCCCCTTTTTGTTAAAGAAATTCTATGCTTGGTGTAAGGGTTTGGCATGGAGCTATATATATACTGTATTCGCATAAGATGAAGGAAGAGTCTTGTTATTATTAGTGTATGTTTCTTGGTGGGACGAGGAGGTTTGCATAAAAGTCTTACTTGGTTAGTAATGAATGAGATTGTCTATTTCTGCCATTTCCTTCATTTTGTATGTTAGTAATGAATGGGTGGTAGTATCTTAACAAGTGAATGATACATATAATCAAAGCCCATCAGTAGTTACAAGTTATCAAAAGATGTATGATGTAATCTCCGAAAAGGGAAAAACTATAACATTTTTGAAAGCTTCAAAATGAATGAGGTTTGCAATGTTACAATTCGAGGCAATGACCTAATAGTAAGGACACAACGTCATACTACTGTGACCTACATTTGGTATATCCTAATGTCGCATATGTTATAGTCTTAAGGCCATAATGTCCTCATAAAAAATGTTATGACCTCGTAGACAAGATACTAGAGCATTGTGCCTCTATCCTTACTATCTTAGGCTTACACACTAGGTAATGCCCTACGATTATGGTTCATTTGATATTGGGTCATAACCCTATTTGGGAAAAAGACACACGTGTGGCTTGGAGCATAATTGTCACACCATGAGCCCCAAAGACCATAAGGTGACCCTGTGATTGGTACGTTCTCATTTGAGTTTTCATAACATAAATGTTCATTCACATTCCATCCATGTAACCCAACAAGGTTTACATACATAAATCTCAAAAGGGTATTCATCATGAGATATTTCTTCCTAATCAAAAGAATACAAGTCATTAGTTCCGAGGTTATCCTTGTAATTACACCAAAAAAATATCGAAGTCCCGTCTAGGCTTCCAAGCCTTCATGTCAACAACATAGAGACCATAAACACTTTTACATTCCCAAAAATAAACAAAATATCAAAAAGAAAGTCGACTTCAATGCACGTCATCAAATGGTCGACACATTTCCATTACCTGCATCTAATAGGGGTCAAAACAATAACTCTAATAGAGATTCTAAAATATGGAATGAGTAAGTGACACTTGTCATGTTAACAAACTCTTAAATGGTTTACGTGTGCTAGAAGATCTATAAAAGGCACCATGACCTAAAAAAGGAAATAGAGAGAAAGATACCAAAAGAGGAGGGGTAGTCTTTAGAATCAAGGATCAAAATATTTTTACGGAATATTGTTTCGATCACCCCGTAAACGGAAACATATTGGAAACGCTTCAAAAACATATTAGAAACAATTAAAAAAATTTAAAACATGTAGAAACACTTTCAAAAAAATAAAATATATGATTGTGAGAAGATAAATAGAATAATTAACTAATTAGAAGTGTTCTAGGGTACAATATACCCACATAAGGGCACTTCTACTTTTCCTTACCTATTAATTAAAAAAAAATAGAGACATTCTCTTGTAACTTTGGGTCTTAATCCTTTAATTTACTCCTTTGGTTCAAATCAAATGAATATTATTTTTTACCGACTTTTATATGTATTGATGATATAAAGGAAATATCATTTCGGTAATTTTTTACTAGCTTTGGTATGTTTCATGAACAAAATATGTTTATATAGAAACAACTTTATTTTCATGGAAACACGTGAATTTTAGAATTACTGTTGTGTTTCGTTTTGGTTCATTGAGAAGTGAAAATGTTTTGGCCGTTTCAATAGAAAAGAAATGAAATTTTGATCATTGTTTTTCCTTGATGTCGGCAAACTGCCTCCTTTAATATACGTTATTCTCTAGTAGAAAGTACCAATTCAAGACCTCTGACATTTACAATACATTTTTGAACAAGTAATGCATGTCTGCGAATAATTGATAGGTACATCTATTTTAAAAAATATCAATTATTTCTATGAAATAGATGAAATCTCAACTGTAGACTTTTTGGATCCAAAAATAAGGCCCGAGAAGGCCATTACAAGGAAAAATGAAACAGTTATGAATCGAAACTCATTTGAGTTGAATTTTACAAGGGTTCTCTTTTATGGATGTGGATGCGAAACAAGGTTTGAGAAAGTTCCACAATCCAAAATTTCTCCGTATAGTTGGCCAACAAAATTACTTGGTTGGTTTCCATTGCGGATAATATGCTAATAATGATTAGTAGCATGAGAAAAAGTTTCTCAACACATTGGATAGAGAAAGATATCTCGAAGAGCATGCAAAACCTAAAATGAACTTTTTGGCTTAAATCCCTGCATGATATTCATACACTTCAAGAAATACAACATTGTTAGAAACCAACTCGTCTAAACAGTGGAACCTATTTATCCCTCCCCATCATGTGTGGCCCCACTTGCATGGGCCATCCACATGAATTTATTGTATGTAACAATTGGAGGTGCAGTAATTTAAAACCAAGACCGTTTGACTCTGATATTATGTTAAAATTTCGATGTTCTAAAAGTTAAATCTATTAAACAAAGTGCAAATTTTATATTTTTATCATTTAGCGCATCCTCTTTTTATGGTTAAACTCCCTACCATGAGTTAGCTATACATCAGGATCAATTATAATTATCAAGATGGTAGTGAGGTTCAAATACAAGATGTTTTCTACTCTGTTAACAACTAACTCATTTAAAAGCTTAAGCTTATAAAAAAGGGAGTTATGAAATTCAATAAAATTTAGTATTTTGCAATTGGGATTAATATGTACAAGCTTATTGAAATTCGTGGAAATTTGTAACTAAGAATGCAATTCAATTATTTATATAGTTTTTGCACACGAATAAATGTTCTTAGGCTGAGTTGATGTGATTCTGTGTACCATGTGAATAGAATTGAAAAAATGTATATTTTGACTATTTGGTACACAAATAATTGTTTAATTTTTTTTGAAATACAAGTGCTGACCTTTGATTTAATTACTTGTCATATAGTTGATTTTCAAGAAATATTGTTATTCAAATCATTATCTTTTGCACTAATTTTTCTAGATGGAATGGGTAATATCAAGGTAGGCTTCATTATTTGGAACTAGGGAACATGTATATCAAATATTGTATCCCAAGTCTCTCTCTCTCTCTCTCTCTCTCTCTCCATTTCAGGAGTTTTAATTGAGAAATGAAAAAAAAAATTTCTATAATGGCTGAAGAATGTAAAATATCTCAAGACTCTCTTTACTATGAATCATTAGTTAAACACACTTCAACACTAGCTAGATGGTTAATGTTGGATAGCATTAGGGTAAAATCCCAAACTTATTGTTAGAATGTGAGATGATTTGATAATTATTGAACTAGGAAAGTTACTGTTGTGATTGAATTCCCCCTCCCCCCCCCCCCCCCCCTAAGCCCGCCCCCTAGGGTAAGCATTTTGATTGTGGCATAAATGAAAAAATCTAGAATATCCTAGAGTTTTTTTTTTTTTTGCACTTTCCCTTTCCTCTAAATGAGCCATTGCTCCTCTCAAAATTTTGCTCTTGAACATTCCATGAATCTACAATTCTCCATTATCTTGGTAAGAATTTTTCTTTTTGGGAAGTCGTCTTATAAGTAATTGATTCTTAAATATTTGTTTGGTGGTTGTTTCCATTATTTCGTTTCAGTTTGTGATGAACATCATTGCTGTCACATTGCCATGTTTTTAGAAAATTGTTCAATGTCTTTTTTTTTTTTTTGGGGGGGGGGGGGGGGTGCGTTGTTTACCTAATTGTCTAAACTACCAAATTTGTTGCTTAATGTGTAGCTATAATCTAAAAAAAATATTATTGTTTTAATTTTATTTTTTATAGGTGTGTTTTCCGGATTTCCTCCTGGTGATAATTTTAAATCCCACGTGATCCCCGTTAATGCTGGCGAGGTATGTTTGATTATATATATATATATATATATATATATATATATATATAAAGCTTCATTATAATTATAAATATATAGAAGTATTGATATTGGGAAGTTTTTTCATCACTAGCGACACCAATTGCCATCCATTTCAAAAGTGAAATTTTTGTTGGTTGTAATTAATGTTCCGATGTGTGCTACATGTGCTAATTTTTTTTCCTTGTCATATTTACATGTCCTTGTTTGTGATAGAGAGTTATTGTTTGTGGGATCTAAAAAGCATCTTCCTAGCTAGTCTTGGAAAATTTAATGAAGGATACTAGAAGAGAGAAGGGGAACTTAAACAATGAAAAACACTTGGTCTATAGCCCACAAATATGAAATATAAAACTTGTGTTCCTTTTTAGAAAAAATTATGTTTAGTAGCTTTAGTATTTGTTATTTTAAAATTTCTTAAGCGAGCACTAAGATGCCTGTGTTGTTTTCTTTATGCCCCTATAATATTTACTTTTGTCTTTCTTTATTTTCCATAAAATATCATGAAAGTTTTGGATATGTCACCATTTTACATTGGAGTGTGTTACAAATCAGCCCAATACGCCAAAGCTATATGACTAGTGGAACACCCCCTGGTAGCACTCTTCTTTTCGTGGCTCTACTCACTTACTAGTATTCAATGACTTAGCACTATGTCCATACATAAGACCAAGGCTTTTCAATCTAGCCTCAAGGTCACCCCTTCAGTGACTTGAATCTATGACATGGTGGTAGCTATGATACCAAATGTTATGGACTTAGATAATACGCCAATAGCTAGAGGACTGATGGAATGTGTGAGATCAAGCCCTATAACATTTTTGAATTGCTTTATTTGAAGTGGTAGAATTGTTGAAAAAATTAATTGTTGTGTTGTACTTTGATGGCTCTAGCTAGGAGATACACATGTCAAAATTTTTCCATTCACTGTAGCATGAGGCATATTTTGTTGTGCCAAGGGCAAAAGTTAGAGTTTATATGAATCCGTAGGGAAATGATGGGTTGCGATTTTGTAACAAGAAATTTTTCTGGCATTTTGAAGCTTTGGCCAATCAATAATCAAGAATCTTACTTCTAAAAAAAATCAAGAATCTTAATGTTGCGTGATATTTTAGGAGTAGTTTACACATGTACCTCTTGTGCGAAACATGTGATTCCCTCTTTGTACCAAAAGAAACAAAATCAAGAATCTTAAACTTCCCCATTTTTGGGGGGAACAAAATTTCATTGAAAATAGTTATGTAAAGCCTTTAGATAAAAGTTAAGTAAAAGTTATTCCCTTCTAAATCAAGAATCTTAAACTTCCCCATTTTTGTGGGGGACAAGATTTCATTGAAAATAATTATGTAGAGCCTTTAGATAAAAGTTATGTAAAAGTTCTTCTCTTTTATTTCCTGCTTGCTATGTCTTTCTTTATGAAATTCAATTAAATGAATAAGTATCATCCATTGAATATTTTGAGCTAGATTTTGGAAAGAGAGGTATTTTTTGAACAAATTTTGATTTTTTCAATCTTAATTCTTAATTAGTCCACAAATATTTCATTCTATATGGATCTCATATAGTCAAAACCATTATCATATTTTCATTATTACATGGATTTTGATTTGAAATCTAAGGAGCAACATGGTTTGGGTTTAGGGTTGGGTCCAAACTCATTTGAAATACCAATTTCATGCCCAAAAGACTAAAAATAAAAATTCTTTTTTTTTTAATTAAAATTTCTAAATTCCATTACAGTATTATCGTTCAAATATTTAGCCAGAAATTATTTACAATAAAAAAAATGTGGGACGCCAGCACACCCACGTGCTTCTTACAGCATTTTGCCCCCCTCGGTGCCTAGTTCCCCCTTAAAAAAAGAGAGGGAAAAACCAATGGATAATGTGGAAAAGTTTGGATTTTGTGATTTAATTTATTATAAACTCATTAGATTTGGATGGAGGGTTACTAACATAGTTTATAGGGTAAATTACATATACCTCCCTTGAGGTTTCTGATAATTGCAGAAATTTTTCCTATACTTTCTGAAATAACACTGTCCCACCTGTCAGTTAAACTGTCGTAACAGAAAATATAAAAATACAAAACTACCCTTATCATTAAATATTATATAATACTAAAAAGTCAACAATTTTTAACCTTTATCACTCATATTTTCCTCTCTCTACGGTAATCTCTCTCGAGCCCCTTTCCACCACCGGACGTCAAGCCTCAACTTCCCTCTACAACTCTATTTCTTAAATCTCTCTTCACTTCTCCTTCTCTCATCTCTATTTGTTCACACTTTCCTCTTTTCACATTTCTCTCTCTCATTTCTCTCATCACCTAAGTTAACCCATCTTTAGAATCTTTGGCTACCTCTATTGGCCGTGATAGTTAATATCATGATTGCCGAAGTTCAAGCATATGGATTTACTCTAAAAAGTTCAAGCATGTGAAGTAGTCTGAATCTTTGGCGCATATGGGACTCCCTTAAAAAGGATAGAGTACTTTCGCTAGATATGGCAAAGGTGAAGTTGGAAGGGGTTAGTTCTGAGATTCCTTACTATCTTCCCCTTTTAATTCATCTTTTACATAGATCAGAATGTATAATTGCAAATGACATAAGTGGAAAAATTGTAAAAAGAATAGTGTGATTTAAACTAAGAAAGAAATAATCTAGCATTGAAATCATTACATATGTCTATGTTATTTGCTGATGAATTTAATATCATACTATACATTGCTACAGATGCTTGGATTTGTGGCTCAACTGGTTTTTGCAACTTGGACTTGCTTTTCTATGGTGTATCCATCTTGATTTTCTTCTATTATTTTTAATTAGCCAAATGCCTTCTTGTGAATTGAGCCTTTACATTATTGCTGCGAGACTAAATCAAACGTAGAACCCCCAGTTACAGCAAATCCAAAAGAGGTGATTGCTAAGATGCTGATTTGGGATGGCTAGATCTTGATGTCGTAGTAACACCAGGCTGCCCTTGATTTCCCTTCCATCTTCCTCTTCCTCTACTCATAGTAATTGCTAGGGCCGGAGCAAGTCTTAGTGTAGTCTTCTCATTCTTGCTAGAAAAAAATATGGACCCTAGATCTATCGTTTTCCTATTAGTGTAAGTACCTGGACCTTGGAGCTGAAGCGCCCTAATTTTGTTTAGAAAATGCAAGGGAGTTCTAGGGGTAAAGTAGTCCCCCACTATTAAAACCACTGGTATTCAATGTAGAATTCCCTTGATGCTGTCTCAGTGGCTCAATAGAATTTGGGGTGTTGATGGTCCAATTGGTATTGTAGTTGCTCAAAATATTCAAACCATTCGTAGTACTTGCATTTAGACTGGATCAAAGGCATGCATGCATGCATGCATGCATTCTTAGCAATCACCATTAGTTTGGCTCCATTCTTATGGGCAACTGGCGATTTTCTTTAGTGGCATGGGTCAGTGGTGTAGGACCAGAGAAAAGAAGAGAAGAAAGATTGAGAAAATGAGGGAAACAAAGGAGAAGAGAGAACCAAGAGAGATTCTCAATATTCCAATTCAATATTCAAAATAAGAGAGCATTTGTCTTTAGTGAGAGATTTTAGAAAGAGAGCCTGGTAATGAGAGATACAACTATAGAGAGGAATTAATTTTGTGGCTTATGAGGGTAGTTTTGTCATTTAACCATGACTTGTGAGGGTAATTTTGTCCTTACATTATTTGTAAAGGCAAAGTTGGCATTTGAATAAAATTGAAAGCTGACATCATTGAATTCTATTAAGTCAACTAACGACTCTTGACGGTAGGGAAAATCTGTAACTGATGCTTAAACCAGAAGGAGGACAGTGTTATTTCATAAAGTATAGGGGAGGAAAGGTTTCTATAATTGTTAGAAACCCTAGGAGAGGTAAGTGTAATTAACCCTAGTTTATATTGTTATACATATGAAGAGGTTTTATGCACAAAAATTGATTTTGTTAGATACTTTCATGAAATCAAATGGAAAGGAGGATATGGCTTTATATGAGCAGATAATTCTAATGCATTTTCTACCAATAAACCTAAAACTGAAGTTTTTTGTTAATGATGGATTCGGACACAGACCCAATTTATTCCTAAAATGAGGTGAAATTAACCACAAAAATAATTAATGAGAAAAGTAAAAAATATTCTTGTATTGAACTTGCAAACTATATAAAAGAGGGAGAATTGGGCATCAAGGAAATGAGGATTTTCAATAAATCTCTTTCTAGTAAATGGTTGTGCCATTGTGGAGATTTGTGGTGGAAAGAGAGGTAAGTTGGAAGAAAGTCAATGTAACTAAGTTTGGGTGTGAGCAACAGGGATGGGTTCCTAAGAATGTTGAGGGGCCTTATGGGATGAGTTTGTCGAAAATAATTCATAAGGGAAATGACAAGGGGGTTTTCTTTCCTTGTACTCTTTTGGAGATTAGGAGTGGTATCAGGGTGAGATTTTGGAATGATACGTGGAGTAAAGATTTATCCTTGAAGGATAGATTCCCCCCCCCCCCCTGTTTTAGCTTGCTTCCGATCATATGGACATGGTGGTAGATTATTTATCTTTTTCAAGGGAGCACTTAGTTTGGGGCCCCAACTTTAGAAGGAGCTTTCAAGACTAAGAGATGAAGGAAGCAGTGAGTTTGTTAGGATATCTTCAGCATTTCAATCCTAGAGTTAAATTGCCGAATTCCCTTGTACAGAAGTTGAATAGCGGAGAAATATTTCAGAAATTGTTTCTTCTATAAGGAAATAGCTAGAAGAGGGGATTAGCATTTTCCTTGGAAAATGGTATGGTGCATGAAAGCCTTAGTACATATTTCATTCTTTGTGTGATCCTTGGTTAGGGGTTGATCTTGACTATGGAAAACATTCAGAATAGAAGTTTTAGTTTAGCTAATAGATGTAGCATGTGTCAAGAAGAAGAAGAAGAAATAATCAGTCACCTCTTCCTACATTGCTCACTTGTAAGGGAGGTTTGGAGCCTTCTATTATCTTTGTTCAGTTGTTGTTGGATTATGCCACCTTCAATGTTGGTCATCTTGCATCTTCTTAAGAGGGGGTTGTTGAGAGGAATGTAAGGAAGGTGTGGAAGCTAGCTTCTTCTTTTCTTTTTCGTGTCTTTTGGCAAGAAAGGAATAAAAGTATTATTAAAGGGGTGGTTATACATCTTTGTCCAAAAATCATACCTGTCTTATGAAGATACTTATGGAGATTTTTTGTGGTATATAAGACTTTAATTTTTGTGAATCGTATCCCATTTTGTGAAAGGGTTCTCCTCCTTAAGGCATCTTTTTAATACAAATTTACTTGTAACAAAAAAAAAAAATAGTATTATCTATTTTTTCTTGTAAGTTAATGTTGTCTGAATTAATGGGTAGATATACTTACTGTGTGATTAGGTAGTCAAATCTGCAACTTGAAAATTTTGGTCTTACAACCAAATTTGGAAACTTCATCGAGCATTGGAATCAAATAAAAAATTCATTTTCTTACTATGCTAGTGGTGATAAGTTCATGAGATCAAGAATAGAATACTTTATTATATTGAGTCATGAAAAATAAAATTAATTATCATGATGGAGTTTTAGAAGTCAATAATTAATGCTACATCTCTCAGGTGTTGGGTGGACATAATTAGCTCTGCATTATTTGAAACAATGGTATTTTATATGAACATGCATTGTGAGAAACATTATACTTTCCCTCACATGAAAAGAATGGTCCTCCATACCTAAGGCAAAAAATGAATGTCAAAATGAAAACTCATTGCAAATTCAAATTCTGATAAAATCTTATATACCACAAAAGGGATGATTTTAATGCCAATTTAACATTTTATTGCTTGTTCTACCCTGATAAAATGTCATTTGTGTTACTTTGGTTGTTTAAGGATGTTGTAATGAAGATTATGTCATTTTCACAACTACAACCTTGGGGTATTTCCATTATGGCTGCTATTGGTTCCATTTCAAAAGTTACACTTCGTGAGCCTAATTCTTTTGGGGGTACATTGACCTATGAGGTATGGCACTTTATCCTTTTGCTCTAACTTTTCATTTAGTTTTATTTTTCTGTTTAATCACAATGAATGCAATTCTAAAATGATGAATGAAATGTTTATTTATGGCTTTACTGAATACTATACTTGTATATGCTGTGATGCATGATGCAAAGAATCAAACACGTCGAATTCTTTGAATTCAAGTAACACAATGATTACTCACCCAACAAAAGAAGAATTCTCTAAAATTTGAAATCGGTATATTATTGATAAAAATTTGTCTATTAAGAGTTTATTACATCATTTATATAGAACCGAAAGACTGCTAATTCGAGTAAGAAACTATTAATTCCTATATTTTTTATATTAGTCCTAATATAACTAGGAAACTAAGAAATTCGAAAAAAAAATTAAAATTAGGACTTTTTGCAATTGAGCCCAAATTAGGAAACTAAATAAGAAAAGAAGAAGATAACCAAAAAATGCATCTCACTTTCCTAGGTGAAGTAATTAATAATTTAAAGCTTTCCATAAATTGTAAAAACAATTAATTAAAGGCCTAAAAGCAGTTTTGGTCATGACTGTAAGGCTATGAGTTTGATCCTTCTCGTTATTTCAGATAAAAAATAAGGGTATTGAGCCTCCAAAAAGGGACCTGATAACAATGCATCTACTAGTACCTTGACTTGGAATGAGACTTGTGACATTCCCATATTGTTCCTGAAGTCATCAACCACTTGTTCTACATCAATGCACCTCTAATCAAAGTCGGATTATTTAAGCTTTGGATTTGATTTATAGAGCTTTACATTGTTTGTCAAATTTTACAGTTTGACGAAAGAAGAAAAACTAAACTAAATTTTGTAGCCAATTTATTCATTTGATATCTATTAGAAGGGTTAATCTAGTGTAGAAGGCTCCTGCCAGTGCAGGGTTTTGGAAAGGTTAAATTTACACAAATTTACCCTCTCGAGCGGAGAGGCTACTTCCATAACTCGAACATATAACCTCCAAGTCACAATGGAATAATCTTACCATTGTGCCAAGACTCATCCTCTCATTGGATATCTATATGGAGGAATGCAAAAAGCTAGAAGATGTCATAAACATAGTAAAGTTGCCATTCACCTCATCATCGCATAACAAGTTACACAGTCATAATTATTTGAAACTCAGTCACTCTTGGATTAAAGAAGCTTATCATACATATATAGTTTCTTTTGTTGATTTTTTTGGGTGAACTTAAGACTTTAATTCTTGTGTTGGGTCCCCTTTTGTGTATATGGGTGTGCCTCCCTCAAGTGCCTTTAATATAATTACAATCTTCTTAATAAAAAAAAGTTTTATTATGCTATTAGTGATAGATTGTTCAAAACTTCATTCTTACAAGACATTTGTTGTTTTGTGTGACTATACTTATTTCCATACATGTGAAAAATCTCTAGATACTCCAAACTTATCATGATTCAACAATTATGAGGGGTTAGCTTTATTTGGCTCAACTTCAATTATAAAAGTAAAATATAAAAGTAATTGTATTCAACTTTGAACAATGAATTCACTATATTTTAGAAGTTGAAATAAAGCTTTCTTAGTTGCATTAGGTTGTGATATTTTTCTCTAAATTTGTCATTTGATCTCTTCTTCCTATAACTTTCTTGTAGGGACGGTTCAACATTGTCTCCTTATCCGGTTGCTTCACCCCTATAGAGATTGAGGGATCCAAATTTAATAGAAAAGGGGCAATGAATATATGTTTTTCAGGAGCTGGCGGTCGTGTGTTTGGGGGGTTGCTTGGAGGAGCGCTCATAGCTGCCAGTCCTGTTCAGGTAAGTTCTTTTTTTCTTTCTAGGAAGGGAAAAGATGGTCTATAACCCTTTTGCTTCATTTGTTTCTTTTGGTGTGGGTAGGTAGTTGGGGTTGGCCTAATGAACATGGCTGTGGGACACTTGTCCTAACCAAACATGAATAAACAGGGATTAGCCTAAATTATCTTTGTCTGGCCTAATGAAATGACTCTTCGAGTAGTAGTAGTTATGGACTCCTTGTGAGATGAACTATGATTCAGTGCTTTGCGTAACATTCTCTTTCTATTACAGGTGGTGTTAGGCAGTTTCCTGCCAAATAACCATCATGGACTAGAGCTAAAAGAACAAAAAATTGAGTCTAAAGTGGCTGCTACCACACCTGGCTCTGCAGCTACCTTTCATACTCCTAATGCGGAGAAAGATGGTTTGAGAGCGAAGGAGCAACAAAATTCTACAGCCCAAGAGCTGAACTATGCTCCCCCCTCGAGCTCGACAAATAACCGGGCTACATTTAACATATCTTTTTAGGGAGAGAAACCCGATGGGGTCAACCAAGTTCCATATTTTGAGGTTCCTCAACCTTGATATTGCATCTTTATTTCTTTCTTCCTTTTTGCTGATCTTCCGTTGTAAAGAGAGAGACACTTTTTCTCTTTACTTTTTCGGTCTGAATTTATGTGACGGTTATTATTATTATTTTGAAATGTTGAAAAGTTTTCTATCTCTCAAATTTTAAGACATGATTTAATGGCATAAATTTGATATTTTATGCATGCATGTCTTGGTGTTTTTATGTTATGATTCTACCTATTGAAGATGACTTTTACCATGAGTTTTCTCTCTAGAAGATGCAAATTTTCCGGTTGTAGATTTTAATTGAGGGGCACATAGCTGAAGTCAACGCTAAAACAAAAGGTCTCTCTAAAGGAAGGTTAGGAATGTAAAGGCCATTTCAGAACTTATAGACTTGTAGCATTTGTACCAGCACGTATAGTATTGGGTAGCTTGGGACAACAAACCTGTGGACCTGGTCTTGGTCTTGGTCTGGAAGATATTTTAACCAACATGAACTATTTTCTTTTTAATACCATTTCCTAGTGCATAGACTTGCAAAATTCACTTCATTAACCCTAGATGTCCGTATGCTCAGCCCACACTTTTGCGATATATTCTTCAATAAGTCTGGCATATCACATGAAAAATGTGTCTTTCGAATGACACTAAGTTACATGTACTATGTAAGATAAAAAAAAGTGAGTCATATTGCACATAACAAAATACCATTGGAAAGATACACTGCTACTGTAGGATTCATAATCACAGCGGAAGCGATTTTAAAAATCTATTTAGATCTTTTCTTTACATGAATCATACAATCTTGAAAAGAGATGTTAGAATTACCTTGTTCTTGATAATATTGATTGTTGAATAAGCCTTCTTGAAGAGATTGATGCAATCTTCATTCTCTTACTCTGTAGGTCTTCTCATCTTTTTCCTCTATACAAGTTGTACACCAGATAGGAGAGTGGGCTCCTCTTTTACTCTATCGCAGGAAAATAACATTTTTATTGTTTCATATGGCTACCCTCCTTATATCACATATAAGGGTGTTTACAAAATTAGGACAAAATGAGAGATCTAGGGTCCCACCAAATTAGCTCCAATTAGTCAATTAATTTTTAATTAACTCTTAATTAATTTATGACTAAACATATAAAGTGGGTCCCACTAAATAATTAGAATTGTATTCTAATTTGGTGAAATAGAAAAAAATTCAAAATCACTAAACATATACAGTGGACCCCACTACTTGGATATGAATAATTAGGATTTGGGCTTACATACCGTCAAATCAATTCTTAATTATTTTTACAACTTAATTCACCAATTATTAATCACTATAAAATGGTCAAAATCTCAATAAACAATTTATTGAAAAGATCAGATCCAGATTTCAGTGATTAATCAATTGAATTAATACATTAGTGATACCATTCTCTCTAATTTAGAGAGTGCAGATTCTATCTTGAGAATATATGTTCCCGTAGTCTAAACAATGATTTCTTAAGATACCGAGGTATTGATCTAAGAGACATCACTCATTGGTAACTCAAAGTCACCACTATTAAGAAATTGAGTCTACTATTCTCTCATGGTTAAGATTTTATGTGAATAGTAAATATAATAATCACATCAAAGATGATAGCTTTATATGACATGTTTCATATAGTGATCCACTTCAGTGTATTCCAAATTAATACATTAATATAATAACCCAAAGTGCACTACTTTAGTGGTTGAGATAAACCTCTGTTTCACATAGAGGTCAAGTGTATTACAATCTTATAGACAAGATGTCTAGTCTCATCAATAACTGCGAACAATTGTAGAATTGCTTGATCATAAGTTCATATCTCTTATACATAAATCTCATTTATTTACATGAACTATTTCCAATAACAATTCAAGGACTAACCATCTCATGGTATAAAATAACAACATATACATGTATGATAATATGAAAGTCAATAATAATAAATTAAATTTATTAAATAATAGAAAAATATTTTGGATGTGAGAAAATACATCCTAACAAACTCCCACTTGTGTTCAAATTCATATCCCATTATACCTGATGCCCATCCTATCACGTGAACTTGAAAATGATTAACAAGGATATCCACAAATGTAATCTTAGTGACTATAATGTCTTCACACAAAATGATCTATTTAATGAGATGATATTTGTGTTGTATGTGCCTCCCTACTCTTGTGGTTCTTTGGTTCCTTAGATTAAGTTATAGCCTCACTATTATCATAACAAATGACTATAGATAACTATGCTTATGGTACTATTCTTAATTCCAAAAAGAACTTGTTGAGCTAGACCGCTTCTAAAGAAGTTACATACTCTGTTTCAGTAGTTGCATCAACAATACACTATTGCTTGACACTCTCTCATCTGATAACTCCACCACCAAGAATAAACACATATCCAAAAGTTGACTTTCTAAAGTCACAATCTAACATAAAGTCAAAATTCGGGTATCTAACTAGAATGAGATCACCATCTCAATTAATCAACATATAATCTTTAGCGCTTCTCAAGTACTTAAGTATATGTTTAACGAATATCTTAATGGTTTGGCCCAAGATTAGATTGATATCAACTGACTATGCCTACTACAAAACAAATATCTTATCCAGTGCCAAGCATAGCCTACATAAGGCTTACTATATTCGAAGCATAAGGAACCGTCATCATACATTCCTCTTCCTCATGTGTCTTAGGACATTGATTCTTGGATAAAGGCGCTCCATGTCAAAAAGGAAACATACATTTCTTGGAGTCTTGCATTGCAAACATTATCAAGAATCTTATTTATATATATAGCTTGAGATAAACCTAATATCCTATTTTTTGATCTCCCATAAGCTTGATCACAAAGATATAGCTAGTTTTCCTAGGTCCTCTATATCAAACTGATTCGCTAACCAAATCATAATCTTAGAGAGAACTCCTACATCATTCCCAATTATTAGGACGTCATCCATATACATAACCAAGAATACTACCACGCTTCCTTAACGTTTCTTATGCACACAAGGTTGATCCAAATTTTGATCAAAACCAAAATACTTGATTAATTGCTTGATCAAAATAGATGTTTCATCTTCGGGAAGCTTGCTTAAGTCTATAAATAAACCTATACAACTTGCATACCATATGCACTTGGCGGCTATGAAACTATCTTTCATAACATTTTACCAATGTCCCGAATCTTTATCAGAGATAACTTTATCATAACTACTGGGATTTAAAACATATTCACCAGAGACTAACACTCCTAAGAATGTATACTTACCAAAAGACCTAACAATTCTCCCATTACGACATAGTTTTTGTGTAATAGAAGGTGTTGGAGTAGTGGTTTGAGAAATATTTTGTCTAGCTAATATCGAATATATCTGACTGAAAAATCAAAGAGACATCTGATATCTCCTCCAATGCGATCTTACTCCTAGGCTTCTGGCTTATAATAAAATCATCCTCCAAAAAGACAGTATTCGTGCTAATGAACATTTTCTGCTCTTAGGATCTTAGGGACAAACTTAGTTGGAACTGCATTCAAAATATATACTGTTGTTTCAAGTGCATATCCCTAGAGGAATATAAGTAAATCTGAATAACTCATCATTGATCTCACCATATCTAAAAGACGCATGTTTCTTCTTTCAGCTACATTATTCTCTTGAGGCATGCTTGGTGCAAACAATTGGGATAGAATCTCACTATCCAAAAAATATTACTTGAAATCACTAGAGAGATATTCTCCACATTGATCTAATCGAAGTGATTTAATGTTTTTGTTCAATTGTTTCTCCACTTCTGCTTGAAACTCTTTGAGCTTTTCAAAAACTTCTGGCTTATTGTGTAATAGATAGACATAACCAGATCTAGAATAGTCATCAGTGAATGATGATGATTTTTCCTTCTCTAGCCTTGACATTCAAGGGTCCTCATACATCAGTATGAATTAACTCCAATAACTCTTTGGCTCTGTTCCCTTTTTTTGAAAAGTTCTCGTGTTCATAAGTTGAATTAGTAGAAGAAAATTTTCTTTTAAATGAAAAGTTCTTTGAATAATTCTTCTCATTGTCTTGTTTCTCATACAAACACTATAGCAACACTTGCTTCTTTCCCCAAATGTCAAGTAATCTCACCATTATTTAACTTCCTAGTCTCTGCAAACTCCTGCAACGAATTACATATATGATTAGTCACCAGAGTTAACATACCAGGAATTTGAAGTAGCCCCTATGTAGCTTACTTCAATAAATAGTGACTCGATTGCACCTTAGTTGCTTATATTGTTTAGATAATCATGACAATTCCTCTTTTAGTGCCCCATAAGCCCATAATGGAAACACTTTCTTTTGGGCTTAGGATTTTTCCTTTTATTTCCTTTGCTTATACCCATTTTAGGACCCATATTTTCTTTGGAGTTTTTGGGGTTCTTTTCCTTCTTTCCCATGCCCTTTTCTTTAGGATTAGGTTTGGAAGAAGAACCCTCAACCACATGAGCGCTAGAATGACTTTTGATAATACCCTCTGCTACTTGTAAAAAACTAAGAAGTTCATCTAATTTCAAATTCATTTTATTCATATTATAATTAAGTTTAAACTAATTAAAAAAGTGAGGCAGCAGCTCAAGGATAATATCAACCTGGGACTCAACATCAATCTCAGCCCCTAAAAAATTTAGTATATTTAACAATTGATCATTTTTAAAACATGTTCTCTTACTAGAGTTCCCTCTGCCATCTTAGTATTTATAAGAGCTTACATGGCAGTCTGCCTAGTAGGACGTCCCTGATTCCCAAACATCTCTTTGAGGTTAAGGATCATATTCTTAGCACTCTGGAAGGTTTGATGCTGATGTTGTAATACACTTGACATTGAAGCCAGGATATAGCATCGTGTCACTTCATTAGCCTTGACCCACCTATCATAGCTGTCAATATCCTCTTGGGGTTTATTAGCATCTTAAAGGTTTGGAACAATCTGTAGTGAGCACATAGTTATACCCTTCAGTAGTGAATATAATATCCAAGTTCCTTTCCAATTCACTTAATTTAGACCAAGTCATCTTGTTTTCTTTTAGGATGATAGCAAGTGGATTAAATAGACATATAATAATCATATACAAACATACATTAACATGGATGTAAAAGAACAATAAATAAGTTTTGCTTTCATAAACATATAGTGGTATCCTCAATCCACTATGAATAAATGCATTGAAACTTAATCTTATAAATAACATGCTCCGTAGGGATGATAATGAAATTCATATGATTAGGAGGACCATCATATCCTATATGATTTTACTACCTAGAAATCTCATGTCAAATAAAGCCATAACTTTCAATATCCTTTAATCTTCAAAATAAAATAATAGACTCTGTGGGGAGAATACTATTTCCTCTTGATCAAGTGTATACCATCATCTCAAATTAAAAAATAACCGTTATGAGTTATGTCTCTGTGGGAAGATCATCCGCACAGCGTCTCTCCCAATTCTATCTTAAGAGATCCATACTTGTAGGCCTACAAAAATAAGCACCCTCCGTATGGAGGTTACTTAAAGATAGCACAAGGTGCTTACTTTTGTCTTACTATGTACTAATGATGAAAAGACATACGTAAAATATCCCTCTCCCACTTGATTTGTAAATTGAGGATCCTATTATACATCTCATGTATAGTTTAAATATTTCATTATAATAATAATAACATTACACATCTCATGTCTAACTAATATTCTAATTACGAATCTCATGCATAAATAAATATCTGATGTATTAATAACAAATACAATCTCATATCTCTCGTGGCCAAACCTACAAGGATAACTAAAAATGGTTGCAAACTTGAGTTTTTATTGATCTTTTTTATGTCATCCACTTTGTAGTACATTCTTCATTCTTAAAATAAAATAAAATTTATTTACATAAAGAACCTATACCCACATGAGTGAGTTTACATCAAATCTAGAAAAACATTAAAAATAAATAGGCTAGGGAAACCAATGGAACTTACCCTTTCATAGAAAAAATTCTCAAGTCCATTGCCCTTTACAATTGTCTCAAAATCAAATTTATTACATAATTTCTAATGGCCAACCATGAGAGATAAGATACATACATTTACATAAATGAACCATTCAACTATGAACAATAAAATATTAAAGTATTTAAATATGTGATTAATCATATACATCAATCATGTATATCCTAAAATATACAAAGATTTAATCTTTATATCCAAGAACCCTTATAAGTCAAGTCTCATTTAGTTTACATTTTATATAATTTCAAATCTAATATATTTGGATATAAAATATTTATGAGTATCCTATATCCATAATATAAAAGAATAAATATAAAATAAAACAAAAATTGAACTCTTTAAAATACTTGGGCATTGCATACCTATAACAAATAGAAACACATGATCAATTAAAAAAATTAAAATAAACAAAAACCCTTTTTTTAAACAATGCATCAGCCGCATGAAACAATTGTAATTGTGGGTATCATATTCTCCCGTGACCAAGATTCAATCAGGATAGAAGAACTTCTCTCTCTTTAAATTTCATAAACAAACAAAACTTTAATTTGTTTTATAAAGAAATATATACACAAACAAGAACAATTTCTTGCGCCGACCATGCCTTCAACAATTTTGCAAAAAAAACAAAAACAAATCTATTTTTTTTTATAACAAAAACTTAGATTGAGAAAACAACCGCATACATACATACATACATACATACATACATATATATATATATATATAATTTTTTTTTAACTCTAGCGTCGTTAGTGGATAACAATTACCCATGTGCGACTCTAATTAAAACAAGATATTATATTCAATTATTCAAGTTTTATGGGTATCTCATGCCCAATGGATGTAAGTTCAAAATTTTACAGTCATCTCTGTATCAATAGATTGTATCACAGCATTACATTTTAATATATTCAAAATAATCATTTGTTTAAATGGGATTCATGAATAGGTCTGAACAAAGTAACTATAACGATCAAAATTGATAATTTATGTAAAGTTGATATGAGGCTCGTAATCACAGCGGAAGTGATTTCAAAAATTTATTTGGATCTTTTTTTTACATGAATCATAAAATCTTGAAAATAGTGGTTAGAATTACTTTGTTCTTGATAATCTTGATTATTGAAGAAATCTTCTTGAAAAATTGATGTAATATTCCTTCTCTAACTCGTATAGGTCTTCTCTTATTTTCCCTTTATGTAAGTCGTACACGAGATAGGAAAGTGGGCTCCCTTTTACTTTCTGGTAGAAAAATTATATTTTTTTTGTTTCGTATGACTATTCCCTTATATCACATATTTATAGGAGTTTGCAAAATTATAGCAAAATGAGGAATCTACGGTCTCACTAAATTGACTCTAATTAGTCAATTATTTTTTAATTAACTCTTAATTAATTAATGACTAATTAATTTTACTAAATAATTAGAATTGCACTCTAATTTGGTGAAATAGAGAAAAATCTAAAATCACTAAACATATACAGTGAATCTCTCTATTTGGATATCAATAATTAGAATTTAGGCTTATACACCGTCAAATTAATTCCTAACTATTTTTACAACTTAATTCACCAATTATTAATCACTATAAAATGGTCAACATCTTAATAAATAATTTATTGAAATTACCGGATCCGAATTTCAATGATTAATCAATTGAATTAATACATTAGTGATATAATTCTCTCTAATTTAAAGAGTGTAAATTTGATCTTGACAATGTGTTTTCACAGTCTAAATAATGATTTTTCAAGTTATCGAGCCATTGATCTAAGATACATCACTCATTAGTAACTCAAAGTCACCACCATTAAGAACTTGACTCCACTGTTCTCTCATGATTAAGAGTTTATTGTGAATAGTGAATATAAGAAACACATTAAGAAGGTTTCTTATAGTGATCCAGTTCAGTGTATTTCAAATACACCAATTCAATAACTCAGAGTCCACAACTCTAGTGGTTGAGATAAACTACCGTATCACATAGAGGTCAAATGTATTACAATTTTATAGACAAGATACTTAGTCTCATCAATGACTGAGAACAATTCTAAAATTGTTTGATCATAATTCCATATCTCCTGTACATAAATCTTATTTATATATATGAACTATTTCAATAACAATTTAAGAACTAACCATCACATGGTATAAAATAACAACATCCACATGTATAATAATATGATACTAAGTAATAATAAATCAAATTTATTAGCTAATAGCAAAATGTATTAAATGTGAAAATATACATCCTAACAATTACGTCATTGCACCAGTCCCATCCAAAAATTTTCCACACTTTACATTAATGCCACTTGCTTACAACAAAAAGACCTTTACAATTCCACTTGCTTGGCAAAACTCACTTCATATAGTTCTTCGTTCTAAGATCAAGACTTGTAATTTATGGGAAAATATTACAAACTCCATAGAGCATGTCGTTTCTTTATTCTAGATCCATGCGCAAAACAATGATACAAAATATTATCAAAAGAAAATAGTTCTCTGAAAAAGAAGAAGAAAGAGCAATGTCAATTGTTTTTGTTAATTTAACAAAGTCATTCAATAATTAAAACATCATATTTCGTATAAACTTGAACTTACAATATATAGCATTATCCATTTTCTATTTACTACTAAGATTTCAACATTTATGACAAGTCTTTGCTCACAGAAACCAGGATGTAAGAATATTCAAACAGTAGCAGCATGCTTCTGACTACATACCAGAAGATTATGGTAAGGCAAAGAAGGACAATAAGATACTCAAGCTTATGAATTCCCAAGACAGCTGATTGAAGAACGATCTTAGTTACATCTACCAATGTCATGTACCTTATCATGGGGCTAGGATGAGTAGTCTGCTCGAGTCGATTTCCTTAAAAACCATGGCTAGGATGAGTAGTATGCTCGAGTCGATTTTCTTGAAAATCAAATAACACTATCCAACAAGAGGAAAGCTCTATAAATTCAAAACTAAAATATAATTTATGGTAATGAATAATAAGAATCCAATACATTATATTTATAAAATTAAAAAATATTAATTCGAATATGAAACTATTAAGTCCTTCTACTAATCTAATTAAGAAACTATTAATATTAGTCAAGGTAAAATATTCCAAAAACTGGTCAAAATTTGGGTAACAAAAATTTTCTCAGGGGCTCCGCCCCAGACTCCGTTGGATCGTCTTAAGCTGCTTTGAGTTATCAAGAATTCAACTAGTACTTTAGCTTAGAACAAAACTTAAAATATTTTCATTAATCTATGAAATCAAATCCCACACATTCTACAAGAGTGCTTGAGATTGAGGGGTACATGAACATTCAACTTTCAACCCATTTACAAGAAATACAAATTTTTAAAATTAAAAATTAAAAGAGGCCAATCTTGGTGGGATGGAGAGAGTAATTATTTAACATTATAGATGCATATATTTAATGAAATGAATCAAATTATAAAAAAAAAATTCATAGCCTCATCTAATCATTATAATTACATGATGACAAATTAGAATCAATCAGAATAAAAACTACTAGTAATCCGGCACCAGTATGTGTCATTCCATAGAATAAATTGAAATAAAACCACTACAGATTTGACAATTTTTTACTCCCATCCCTATCCAATTCCCATATTCAACCATTAATCTCAGATGACTAGGAAACATATATTGGCTGCTTCCTTCATTAAGATTTTCTGAATTAGGTGTAAACTCAAATTATTATTATTTTCATTTTTTATTTTTTTTAGAGAAAGCGATGCAAATACTATTATTAAAAAAAATCAGACCGGAAGATTCGAACGGCAAAAGAAAATTTTAAGGAGTAATATTTTATGACCCACGCATGTTTGCCCGCATGTTTGCCCAAATAAAAGTTATTAGTTGCTATCACATCAACTATTTTTTAAAAGATCATCTCATCAATCAACGGTTGTTATACCAACCACATCATTTAGACATTTTTTTATGGTAAACATGCATGGACTACGTAACATTATCCAAATTTAAGACTAAATGTACGTGTGCTTTTATGCATGTGTGTGTACTGCATGAAAGCAAGCAAAACAACAAAACAAAATCGTGAGTTTATAAATATAACCTGCCATCCAATACTAGTGAGATTTATAATAGGCTACTTACACTACAGAAAAAAGGACTATTAGCGATGCCCGTGCGCGTCGCTAACAGTATAAAAAGCGTCGCTAAAGCTCTTTTGCTACACACACACGCGCGTCGCTCCATGCTTCGCTAAAAGATGTGTCGCAAATACTATTAGCGACACTTAACCTTGTATGAGTCGCTAAAAACACATATTAGCGACGCACTTCGAGCATCGCTAATGGTAGCTATGGACGCAATGGGCGTCACTAATGGGGCCCTTTAGCGACGTCCTTCGTGCATCGCTAATAGTTTATTGGTCTAATTTAGCGACGAATGTGAAGCGTCGCTAAATATGGTTGTTTTTCTTTTAGCGACGCCTTTGTGTGCGTCGCTAAAAGTTGTTTTTTTTTTTTTGCCTATTTGACTTGAATTATTTGTTTTATTCTTGCTTAAACCTGTATCAATCATCTTGATATATAATAAAATCCAAACATTCTGAAATCAATATATTAAAAGAAAAATATATTCATATATATATATATATATATATTATACTAATTACTTACATTTCTAAAGTACAATTTAACAATAAATACAAAAATAAAAAATTGTCTCAGAAAATGTAATTACAGATGTCCACGAAAGAAAAAGAAAAAAACAAATAAAAATAATAAGTCCTAATGCAAAACAAAAAGACGGCAGCGCAATAATCCCGATCAATCTGAAATAAAGATAAAATGATATATATTAGAACACTTATTAAATATAAATGAAAGTGAATATATTGTTTTTTTTTTCCCATGCATAAATAGTAAGAACGACATAAAGTAGCAAAAGTTGCAAACCACTAATCTAAACTGATTGCCGTAAGTTTATGGTGGTCTGTTTTGTCATTTGTGAGGTGTGTGATGGGGTTTCGAGATAGTTAGGCGGATATCCGGTATTTTGGTCCGTTAAAATCCCAAAACCCACCTTTTCGGAGCAAAAACTTGCATAAGTTTCAATCTGTTTATCCAAACTGAGTGCCATAAGCTCGTGTAAGTCTATTTTATCATTTGTGAGGTGTGTGATGGGGTTTCGGGGTTGGTAGGCCAATATTTGGCATTTTGGTCCGTCAAAACACGAAATTGGGCCTTTTTGGAACAGAAAGTTGCAAAAGTTTCAAACTGGTGATCCGAACTAAGTGCCATAAGTTTGTGCAATTCTATTTTATTATTTGTGAGGTCTGCGATAGGGTTTCAGGGGCGGTAGGCCGATATCTGGCATTTTGGTCAGTCAAAATCCTAAAATAGGCCTTTTTGGAGCTAAAACTTGCAAAAGTTTCAAACCGAGCATTCGAACCGAGTTTCATAACTTTGTGCAAGTCTTTTGGGAGTTGTGTGATGGGGTTTCAAGGTCGGTAGGCCGATATTCGACAATTTGGTATGTAAAAACCTCAAAATGGGCCTTTTTGGAGCATAAACTTGCAAAAGTTTCAAATCAAGCATCCGAACCGAGTGCCGTAAGTTTTTGCAAGTCTATTTTATCATTTTTAAGGTGCGTGATGGGGTTTCAGGGTCGGTAGGCAGATATTCGGCATTTTGGTCGAACAAAACTCCAAAATGGGCCTTTTTAGAGCTGAAACTTGCAAAAGTTTCAAACCGAGCATCTGAACCGAGTATCGTATGTTTGTGCAAGTTTATTTTATCATTTGTGAGGTGTGTGATGGGGTTTTGAGCTCGGTAGGCCGATATTCGGCATTTTAGTCTGTCAAAATCTCAAAATGAGCCTTTTTGGAGCATAAACTTGCATAAGTTTCAAACCGGGCATCTGAACCGAGTGCCGTAAGTTTTTGCAAGTCTATTTTATCATTTTTGAGGTGTGTGATGGGGTTTTCGGGTCGGTAGGCCGTATGTTTGTGCAAATATATTTTATCATTTGTGAGGTGTGTGATGAGGTTTCGGGGTCGGTAGGCCGATATCCGACATTTTGGTGAGTCAAAACCCCAAAATGAGCCTTTTTAGAGCAGAAACTTGTAAAAGTTTCAAACCGGTGATCTGAACCAAGTGTCGTAAGTTCGTGAAAGTCTATTTTATCATTTTTGAGGTGTGTGATGGGGTTTCGGGTTTGGTGGGCCGATATTCGAAATTTTGGTCTATCAAAACCCCAAAACGGGCCTTTTTGGAGCTGAAACTTGTAAATGTTTCAAACCGGGCATCCAAACCGAGTTTCGTAAGTTTGTGCAAGTCTATTTTATCATTTTTGAGTTGTGTGATGTGGTTTTGGGGTCGGTAGGCTGATATTCGACATTTTGGTGTGTCAAAACCCCAAAATGGGCTTTTTTGGAGCATAAACTTGAAGAAGTTTCAAACCGAGCATCCGAACCGAGTCCCGTAAGTTTTTGCAAGTATATTTTATCATTTTTCAGGTGTGTGATGGGGTTTTGGGGTCAGTAGGCCGATATCCAAATTTTGGTCGATCAAAACCCCAAAATGGGCCTTTTTGGAGTTGAAACTTGCAAAAGTTTCAAGCCGACCATCCGAATAGAGTGCTGCATGTTTTTGCAAGTCTATTTTATCATTTGTGAGGTGTGTGATGGGGTTAAAGGGTCGGTAGGCCGATATTCTGCATTTTGGTCCGTCAAAACCCTAAAATAAGCCTTTTTAGAGCAGAAACTTGTAAAAGTTTCAAACCGGTGATCCGAACCAAGTGCTGTAAGTTTGTGCAAGTCTATTTTATCATTTTTGTGGTGTGTGATGGGGTTTCGAGGTTGGTAGGTCGATATCCGTCATTTTGGTCAGTCAAAACCCCAAAATGGACCTTTTTGGAGCTGAAACTTACAAAAGTTTCAAACCGGGCATCCGAACTGAGTGTCGTAAGTTTTTGAAAGTCTATGTTATCATTTGTGAGGTGTGTGATGGGGTTTTGGGGTTGGTAGGCCGATATCCAGAATTTTGAGTAGTCAAAACCCCAAAATGGGTCTTTTTGGAGCTGAAACTTGCAAAAGTTTCAAACCAGGCATCCGAACTGAGTTCCATAAGTTTATGCAAGTCTATTTTATCATTTATGAGTTGTGTCATAAGGTTTCGGGGTCGGTAGACCGATATTCGGCATTTTGGTCTGCCAAAACCCCAAAATTGGCCTTTTTGGAGCATAAACTTGCAAAAGTTTCTGACTGGGCATCCAAACCTAGTGCCGTAAGTTTGTGCAAGTCTATTTTATCATTTGTAAGGTGTGTGATGGGGTTACGGGGTTGGTAGGCCGATATCCGGAATTTTGGTCAGTCAAAACCCCAAAATGGGTCTTTTTGGAGCTGAAACTTGCAAAAGTTTCAAACCGGGCATCCGAACCGAGTTCTGTAAGTTTGTGCATGTCTATTTTATCATTTATGAGTTGTGTGATGGGGTTTTAGGGTTTGTAGGCTGATATTCGACATTTTGGTCTGTCAAAACCTCAAAATGGGCCTTTTTTGAGCATAAACTTGCAAAAGTTTCTGACTGGGCATCCAAACCGAGTGTTGTAAGTTTGTTCAAGTATATTTTATCATTTGGAAGGTGTGTAATGGGGTTTTGAGGTTGGTAGGCCGATATCCGGTATTTTAATCCGTTAAAACCCCAAAATGGGCCTTTCTAGAGTGGAAAGTTACATAAGCTTTTAACGGTCATTCGAACCGATGAAATTAAATAAGTTAGTGCAAGTCTATTTTCATATGTGAAGTGTGTCATGCAGTTTGTAGGCCGTTAGGCCGAAATCCTTTTTTTTTTACGTAACATTTTCTATAAATAATAAATCCAACAAAGTAAATAATTTTAAAAACTTACCAAGGCTGAACAGAGCGCCCCTGCTGGCTGAGGACCGTCTGTATAAGAGCCTCTAGCTGGGTCTGGCGCTCCTGGAGCTCTGTCATCCTCTGCTCCAGCTCGGCATTCCGTCTCTTAGTTGCCTCAGCTCTCTGGGTGACTACCTAAAACCTAGCATCGCTCTCGACGGTAGAGGGCGATGCCGTCGGCTCCATCCCACTCCCTAAGCCACGCACATATCCGCCCCTCTTTCCCACAATAGTCTCGCGTATCTGGTCATCGGTCGGTGGATGCTCACCCTCAAGGGTCGACTGAGCACGCAATTGGACCATCTCCTCCTATAAAAACATAAATATATATTACTACTTTTATAATTTTAGATTAATATTAAATTAGTAATACTGGTATATATACAAAAATAACTTACATAAAGCCGCTGAGCTTCAGGCCCAATCCAAACCTTCTCGGGATTGTAGTGTGTCCTATGCCACAACTCAATTGGTCTGGGTGGTGCACCGGTCTCTTGGTTTTGCTGCAGCAAATAAACACTAGCTTGTGAAGATTAGTTTCATGAAAAGATTATAGAATAAGAACTTGATACATGTATTAACTTACCATCTCATGCCTATACCTAACAAAAGATCATGATCCACCACAGTGGGTCACCTTTTTCTTGCTTCTGCTCTCACTATTTTTCTTGCTAAGTTCCTACACTTGGCCAAAACAATGAACGTTAGTATAAATGACAATGATTTATCATACAAAAAAATTAATTTTGACAATTTTTACCTGAAATGCATCACTAGTGAACCGGTCGCATAGTAACATCCAATCCTTTACTGCCACCCCCTTGTAGGGTCGGTCGCAAGGCTCTCTACCCGCTGCCAACTCCAACTCTTAGTACATGTGGAATCTGTGTCGATAGTCCCTGAAACAAACTCCCAAGTAACGGTCCACTGCCTTCACGACATGAGGCAAGTGGAGATCGATGTCAAACTTTTCTTGTAACTATGTCATTATCAAAACATTACGGCATTAGATATGTTAAAATTTAGTTGAACAAAATAATAAAAGACATACCAAGATATGCGCATGAATATCCCATCTCTCCGCATCAGTGACCCGACTCCAATCACTAATATGGAGTGGGGCGCGTAACTGGAAAATGATGCCAACCTCAATGGTGAACTGTTGTGCCCACCCACCATCGAGCTTCAGCAAGACTAGAGGTATCTCAATCTGAAGGCGCGCTCCCCCTACTGCCTCCATCTGAACCTGCAAACTACGATTCTTCGACCTACCGCGCCCTTGTCTAGGGGCAATGGGCAAAGCTTTAGAAGAAATAAAATTGAAACAATTAGTACCATATCTATATAATCATTAATAAGAATAGAAACTATGCATACCATCCACGGCAGGATCGGTCGACCCTATAGATGAGGGGGAAAGGGTCGATGGGTCCATCATAACTGTGCGTTTGCGTGAACCTGGTCCAAACATATCTACAATGAAAGTTTAAAAATAAAATTGTTTCTGTTTAATCATAAAAATTAAAATCCTTATCGAAGTAAAAATGAATATCTATTACATTATAGAAGCCGAAATCCATTACACTTGATACTAACACATGTAACACCTATTACAATTATTCATCTAAGTTTGTATCATAATCTGTTCTTGAAATTTCTTCATTCTCGGTATAATACTCTAACAATGTATCATCATCAAAATCATTTTTCTCGTCATCATCATCATTAATGAAAGTTGCATCCTTCGGATCTAATTGTGTGGTATTGGTGACGTCAGAAGCTACGACATGATCTGGTTCTACATCAGTTCTATTCAACCGATACGAAGTAACATCTTCCTGATCATGCTGGACAACACCATCGTGGGCAGATTGAGATTCTTCTTGTAGTGCATCCTCAATCCTCTTGAAGTCTTCATCTCCATCACCAACTTCTAGTACATCATAAATATTTCTAGATTTTATTTTTTGGACAACATGCCAATCACCTCTGATTTTTGTGTCATTCAAATAGAAAACTTGTTCTGCTTGAGATGCCAAAACATACGAATCATCTTTAAATGTCGTGCGTGACGTATTAACACTTATGAAGTGCTTATCAATCTGCATTTCAGTCTTCTTATTACTTACATCCCACCAATCACATTTAAAAATATACACAGAATGACCGTAGCAATAATGTAACTATATGATGTCTTGTAAAATACCATAGTACTCTACAGTTTGTCCTACGTCACTATCTCCCTGAACAAGGACCCCGCTATTCTGTGTTCGCCCATTGACCTCACGTTCCCTCATGTGAAATCGAACACCATCAATAATTAAACCGGTGTAACGGGATATCCTTTGATCAGGACCACATGCTAAGGAATATAATTGATCGTACACCTCAGGAGATTATTGGTGGCGTAATAGCTTCATCTATTAATTCAATACAAG
Source organism: Nyssa sinensis (assembly GCA_008638375.1). Lineage (NCBI taxonomy): Eukaryota > Viridiplantae > Streptophyta > Magnoliopsida > Cornales > Nyssaceae > Nyssa > Nyssa sinensis. Next base: position 56,267,414 of record CM018031.1, on the reverse strand, counting down.
TACAAAATTAATTGAATACAAATGCATTAACTAATACAAATACAATTAATTGAAACATATTCTTACACGTTCTCCGGACCACTTTGGAAACAAATTTTTTTGTCTTTGCTCTAGATCAGAACTTGATACATGTTCTCGCTGAAGCTCGATCATATGCTCACTGCATAAAATAAGATATGTTATATGTAACTTACATTTGTGTACTAACGTAGTATTACAATAATTTCGATAAACTTACTTAAAAGATGGCAATGTCTTATCACAGTTGTTGAGCACGGTATAGTGGGCTTTTTCCAAGTCTTGAGGATGACACCATTCATATATACGGGCACCTGTTGGCCGCACATTCTAATTAAACATCGTAAGGCCAGTCTGTTGCTTCCCTAGACATCTATTGGAATTTCACTCTTGACGATTAAACATTGTCCTAATATCTTCAAGATGCATAGAGCAGAAGGTGAGACATTCAGCATCAATGTAAGCCTCAGCAATTGACCCTTCCGGTCATGCTTTGTTACACATATATTGCTTCAATGTGTGCAAATATATGTTTTAATAATTAATCAGTTATACATTAAAATAGTTAGGATAGATAGATAACACAATTCATAAAATTAAATATACCTTTCTATTGGATATATCCAACGGTATTGGACAGGCCCGCCAATTTTTGCCTCATGAGGCAAATGCACAGCTAAGTGAACCATTACATCAAAAAAAGCTGGAGGGAAAATCTTTTCTAACTTGCAGAGGATCACGACAACATCCCTTTTGAGCTTTTCAAGTACTCCCAAATTCAACATCTTCGCACATAATTCTCTAAAGAAGCAGCCCAACTCAGTCAATGTAATTGATACGTCATCGGTGAGATATCGACGTAGTGCAACCGAAAAAAGTCATTGTAAAAGGACATGGCAGTCATACCTCTTCAATACGAATATTTTCCCATCTATAACATTTACACACAGAGATATATTCGATGCGTATCCATCTGGGAACTTCACCGATTTAAACCACTCGCAAATCCTCATTCGCTCTGCAGATGATAACGTATACTGTGCAGGAGGTATGATATATTTATCACCGCTACGTATTAGGTGCAGCTCTTTCCATATTCCCAGCTCCTGCAAGTCCAACTAGGCTTTAACTGTATCCTTCGTCTTTCCTTCAATGTTCATTAAAGTTTCCAATACATTGTCACAGATGTTTCTCTCGATGTGCATAACATACAAATTGTGCCTCAACTTAAGGGTCTCCCAGTACAGCAAATCAAAAAATATGCTCTTCTTCATCCAATTTAACTCTACATTAGTACGCTTCCTCTTCTTAGTACCCAGTATCTTTCCAAACGTCACTGGTTGGATGAGTGCCAACTGCGTCAACACGTCCTTGTTAGACAACAATGGCAGTGACAATCTGCGCTCAATTTTTCCATCAAACAGATGTTTTTGCTGATTTCGCCAGCCATGTGATGGCGGTAGAAAACGAAGATGACACATGTAGCATATCTTCTTCCCATTGGACAAATATAGGGAACATGAATCCTTATTGCAAACCAGACATGCCAAATACCCCTTAGTGCTCCACCTAGACAAGTTCCCGTATGCTGGAAAGTCATTTATGGTCCACAATAACACTGTATACAATTGAAATGTCTCATTCTTAGAGACGTTGTATGCCTCCACTCCCACATCTCACAATTCCTTTAACTCATCCACTAAATGACTCAAATACACATCAATTTCATTACCAGGAGACTTCGACCTTGGATTAAGCAACGACATGAAGATAAATGGTTCTTTTATACATTTCCAAGGTGGCAAGTTATACGGCACAAGCAACACTAACCACATGCTGTAGGCATTACTCATGTCACTGAACGGATTGAAACCATCGCTAGCCAGCCCAAGTCGTACATTACGCGGCTCATTTGCAAACCATTCATGATTTCTATCAAACTTAGCCTAAGATCCTACATACATTTTCCTCAGCAACACGCTTCTCCTTATGCCACCGCATATCTTCTGTCGTCTTTTGAGACATGTACAACCTTTGTAGCCTAGGTTTTAAGGGAAAATATCTTAGCACCTTGTGCGGAATTGTCTTGCTCTTGCCTTCATTCAGCTTGTACCTGGGTTCGTCGCACACCGTACACTCCATACATTGTTCAGTCTCCTTCCAAAATAACATGCAATCATTTTTCCAAGCATGTATGAGAATATACCCGAGGCCCAAATCTCTTAATATTCTTTTCGCCTCGTAATATGATTTCGGAAGGGTCTCCCCAGTAGGAAGTGCTGCTTTAATCAATTCAATGATCATATTAAATGATTTGTTACTCCAACTTTTGATGGTCTTAATATAAAGGAGTTTCACGAGAAAGTCCAGTTTTAAAAACTCATCATAACCTGGATATAACAACTGCCTTGCTTTCCTCAACAAGGACTCAAACGCTTCCGATTGTCCTGTGTCAGTTTTGTGACTACTCGCCCCAGTTGTAACCCCTTGCAAGTATGCCAGCACTTATGGCAAGCCTTCATAACCAAACCCAACATTATCACCTAAGTCATCATCATCGTCTTCTTCTTCATCCTCAAATACCACTCTTACGTCACGGTGTTCCCCGTGAAATTCCCAACACGTATACCTCTTGTCTATCCCATGTAGGAGTAGGTGCTTTTTGGCCTCATCTATATGCATATAATCCCTATTATTGCACCTTCTACATGGACATCTTATCTTATTTCTCCCATCAGCAGATGCACGAACAAACTCAATAAAATCTTTGATCCCCTTCACATACCTTGGCAAATGCCTGCCCCTCAAGTCCATCCAACTCTTATCCATTTTTTTTCTACCTAATACAAGTCAAAAATGATACTCATTATAAATATGAAACATGAATCCTATCACTTCTAACTTCTCTCTAAAAGATAAGTTGGTCCTATCCCATTCGTGAATGCACAATCTACGTTGCAATCAGCAACAAATCAAATGCTTGATTCCACTCGAACAAAATTTCAGCAGCATCTCCCCACGATTCTCCAAGTATACGACATAGACGTTAGCATGCCTAAATATACACCCAGAGAACAATAGGAGACCGTGCTGAAATTTTGTCATAATGGAATATTCAAGCATGTGTTATTGATTGCAATGCAGATTTATGCATTCCAAAACTGTCATCTCTGGACAATTCAAGAATCAATTTTTATACACATGAGCCCAATCGTGAATAAATTTCACGACAAGATTCACATGTGATGAACATGACTCCCGAACGGGGCTAAGCTTACATTAATGCAATTGCTAACTTACAAAACAATCACCATAATTTTTTTTTTTCACGAAGTAATCCCTAGAAAACAAATTAGGCCACGCTCACAGCAACCCTACTAAAAAGGTGCATCAGCACACAATATAGGAGAAAAGAGAACTGGAAGCTCTTCTAGCCAAAACTCATCTGATCCAATACCTACATAAGGTGTGAGTTGTCGAACTGACTAGCTATGAGAGTTACATGTCAAAAACCTTACAAAAGAAATGGTGAATTTCACAAACTTGCCAAGCTTTAGTGTGTTCTTGTTTTGTATTTATGCTACAACTTGCCTAGGTTTAGAAATTTTTAATGAAATAAGACTTGGTGAAGAAAAAAGAAGAAAAGTTTGCTACCCGAAATTTGTGTGTCCTTCTTAACATGAGAAAGAACAATAATAAAGCTTATATTTATATAAACATTGATACAATAGATGGCTACAATCATAGAGATGGATATAGAATCAAAGATTCAATACTAATTACATTCACAAAAGCGGCCTGAATTGAGGGATCTGACGCCTCTCATTTGGGGTGAAATCGGTTTAGACAAAATATTAGCTCTTCTAGGTAAGCCAAAAATGAATCGTGTTCTGTATCAGTCAATCATTTTGGTGAATAAATCTATCACAAATTGGTATTAGTTGCTTGTTTGTCGATCCCTTGTATGAATTAGAGTCTTTCTCGTAGGGTATTTTATTGAAGTTGAAAGCCTCTTCAAAGTCCTTGAGGTAGGGTCAAGAGGATAATAACATAAGTGAGTTTTTTCTCTTTTTTTTTTTTTTAATTTGTCTCAGTAAAGACAAATTTAATTTTACCAAGTCATGAATAAATAACAAAAAATATATATACAAAATAAATTTACAACTACACTAAGAACTATAAATGACTATAATTAGAGGCTTTGGAACAACTTTTACATCTCTTTTTTGCATTTGTATTTGCAAATATTTTTTTGGTGTTATTATTCCCTTTTCAAATGCACATAAGTATATTTGCAAAAATACAGTTTTGAACTACTTAGGAAAACAACCCAAACACCCACTAAGGCTACTATTAATTAAGAGGTACGGTTATTTGACTACATTTTTCAAAATAGAATTTTATAATGAGACTCACAAGTAAAATTACGATTTAAAAAAGCTAAAAGGTCAGATTTTGAAAATCCGTTTAATAAAATTTTACTCCTAAATTCACCACTCACACATTATTCAATATATATAATATAAAAGGTAAAAAAGAAATTTAACAGTTTATATAATTTTACCAAAACACCCAAATAACAAATCAATTCTATTTTTTTTAAAATTTATACTTAATAAAATTTATACCCTTACCAGAGTAGCTATTGTTTTTGACTTGGGAAGAAGAAAGTATCTATGGATTTTACTTTATAGTTGTACAACTTATATTACATGATCTTGAGACAGCCTAAAAAATTTTCAAGAAATTTACCACCTTACTGGTTTAAATCCGTTCTATCTTACTGGTAGAATAGTGAGTTCTGGTTTAAATCCACCTTACTGGTTGGAGACAGATGTTGCTCTCAAAAAAATACAACAGATTTTGAAGACCAATACGTGTAAATATCATGGGATATTGGAAGTGTGTTGTTCAACAACAAAAATAACTCTTCTCCATTCAGTTGTAAGTGACAATCTAAAACATATTGCTAAAAACAAATTACTCAAATATGAACATGCTATCTCTTTTTATTTGATGAGATAAAAATTAAACTATGCTCCTGATGAATGTGGAATGTCTAGTTTAGTATTTTAGTGTTTTACTTTTTTTTTTTCCTTTTTTTTTTTTAATTTCAGGTTGATCAGAGGAAGTTAACATAAGGAAAACTAATAAACAGAGGGCACACTCAGGACACAAGGGTACTCACTCACCAAGGGAAATAATCCCACCATTGTATCTAATTCTTCTTGAATATCACCTCCCAGCACAGTAATCAATCTGGCAAGTAGGATAGCAGACAACCTATATGAAACAGGTTCGACATCCTAAGTACCCTATTTCCAATGTTTGATAAAATTTGAGAGAATGCTCACAATTTCCTTTGAACCAAAGAGTGCTCACAATTTTGGTGGGCCAAATTCAGTGTTTTAAAAAGCTCACCTAGGCTTGTCTCAAAGCTCACTTGAAGCAAGACAGTAGAAACCCTTTTTACAAAAGGCATTCAAAAAATTTTTATGCATCTGAAACACTTGGAGGCTTCAAAAAATTCAAGAGAATATAAAGTTATAAACTCTTGCATTCTAGAGATTGACACATTACATAACACAAACAGATCTATAAACACAAAACCTAAAAAACAAAACTGACATATAAAAACACAGAATGATCGTATATGGATGTAAAGTTCAAAAATACATAAATGTCGATTATCTTTCAAGCTCAAAACAACAAAAAATTACACAGAAGAAATAGATCAATCGATCGACGAAACAAAAAAAGAAAAAAACTTAAAGAAAAAGAACCTTGTTTCTGATCAAGAATGGAGATCAACTGAATCGACTTCGAGTTAGATCAAATCTTCACGGCAACCCAAAAAAACATAATCAGATCAGCGACAGAGCGAGAGAGAGAAAGAGAGAGAGAGAGAGAGAGAGAGAGAGAGAGAGAGAGAATAGCGCGCGGCGAATAGAGGGAGCGACCGTTTTATGGCATGACTTATTAGCAACACCTAGTGTGCGTCACTAATAAGTCACTGCGCATCACTAAAGTTTATTGAGACGACGTCGTGTTAAATACAGTGACTATCGGCGACGCTCGATTGTGTGTCGCTAAAAGATTTCACTATTAGCAACGCACTTGTGCGTCGCTAATGGACAATAAGGCATCGCTAATATCTTACCGCCTCTTTTTTCGCACGGGAATCCCTATTTTGTTGCTTTTTTAGTGACACACGTTGCATGCGTCGCAAAAGGGCACTACTAGCAATGCGTATCTATGCATCGCAAATAATGGGCGTTGCAAATACACCTATTTTTTGTAGTGTTACCTTATATATTTTACTACTATTCAACTCCAGAATCTTAATTCAAATTCAAATTTGTGGTTCGAAAACAAATCAAAATATATCCATATATGTAGATACAAATCGTCCAAAGGAAACTTAGGGTTACAAAATCATCTCAAATCAAAATTTTAGGCAACTTTACTCACTCAACAACTGAAGAATACTGAAAACAATCAATTGCCAAAGTGAAAAGGCTTCAAAACAGTGAAAACCGGAGAAAACATTTATTCGAACCAGCAGAAGTAGTAAAAATGGGACCCAAAATTAAGTAATTGCACTTTTAATATAATAATGTTGATTGTTAGATTTGGTAGAATAACATAAAAGAGAAAAAAATAAAGAACAAAGAGAAAAGAAAAAGAAGGGAAAAACTCAAAGGACTATATTGTATTAGATAAGTTGATATAGAAACTAAACAAAAAAGCTCTTTATATAGAAGGGTTATGAAGTTGTACATGACAAGTATTAAGAAAGAAAACAAGGGTCATGAGATTGTACATGAAAAGCATTTATAAAGAAAATAAACTATGAAACCCTAATCCTACTAGCATTACACAATAATATATATATGGAACTATTATACTTCTAACACCCCTCTCAAACTCAAGGTGGGAGGTAGATCAACTTGAGTTTGAAACAAAATCTAGAAGGGGATTGGTTGACTTGTTGGCGTTGTGGCAGAAATGTAGATGTTACCCAAACTGACATGGCTGTGGAGTTGGACTATCAATAAAGTCAATGACGGCGCATGGAAGTACGGAGCTGGAACTGAAAGCGGTGCATGGAAGCACAATTGATGGTGTATGTAGCCGGTTCTAATGACGACGCAATAAAGCATGTACTCGATTCTAATTGAGCTGACCACGTGACGAAACACGTAACTGATGGTGCTGGAACACATGTTGAACATGTGACGAAACACGTGCGAGAGCTTACATGGCATAACATGTACTTGAAGATATTGGACACGTGGGGTAACACGTGTGAAAGCTTATGTGGCGTAACACGTAACTGAAGATATTGAACACGTGGCGTAACACGTGTAAAGATTTACGTGGCGAAATGGTAGTGTATTTGCGGTGCCGAGTAATAGTGGTGATAGTAGTCACCATAGTGAGTTAGTAATTATAAGTCACCTCCTAGGGTAGGTAAAAGAAGGGCCACTAAAAAGGTAGTGGTGATAGTAGTCACCACTTTATGGTTAGAACTAAGAATACCAAAAGGTTATGGCTTTGATACCATGTTGGATTTGGTGGAATAACATAAAAGAGATAAGAAATAGAAAAGAAAGAGAGAAAGAAAAAACAAAAGGACTACATTATATTAGATAAGTTGATATACAAACTAAACAAGAGAACTCCTTATATAGGAGAGTTATGAGGTTGTAGATGGAAAGTATTAATAAAGGAAACAAGGGTCATGAGGTTGTATATGGAAAGTGTTAATAAAGGAAATAAATTATAAAACCCTAATCCTACTAGAATTACACAATAATATATATGTGAAAGTATTATACTTCTAACACCCCCTTCAAACTTAAGGTGAGAGGTAGACCAACTTGAGTTTGCAAACAAAATGTGGAAGTAGACTGGTTGACTTGTTGGCATTGTGGCTAAAATGTAAATGTTACCCAAGCTAACATGGTTATGGAGTTGGACTATCAATAGAGTCAATGACAATGCATGGAAGCATGAAGATGGAACTGAAGGCGGTGCATGGAAGCGCAACTAATGATGTGCGTAGTCAATTCTAATGGTGATGCACGAAAGTATGTACCTGATTCTAATTGAGCTGACCACGTGACGGAACATGTAACTAGTAGTGCTAGAACACATGTTGAACACGTGACGAAACATGTGCGAGAGCTTACGTGACATAACACGTAATTGAAGATATTGGACACATGGCATAACACGTGCAAAAGCTTACGTGGTGTAACACGTAAATGAAGATATTGAACATGTGGCGTAACACATGTCAAGATTTACGTTATAGAAATGGCAGTGTATTTGCAGTGTCGAGCAATAGTGGTGATAATAGTCACCATAGTGAGTTGGTGATGATAAGAGTCACCACCTAGGGTTGGTAAAAGAAGGGTCATCGAAAAGGTAGTGGTGATAAGCGTCATGCATTTTTCTAAAGAAAAAGTTCTTGTACATTTTTTCAAAGAAAAAGTCATCGTTCAAGTCTCACTGCCACCCACTCTTAAAATTAGCTAAACTATCAATATCTTCATCTCTATGTATCTATTTGCTTCACTATTTATTTTTTAGGCAAATAGGTAATTTTTGTGGTTCCTACTATGAATAAATAGGGAAGAAAACTCAATAAGTAGATGTGAAAAAATATCAAAATGAGGGAATTAAAATCACTTTCTTTATATGACTGGTCAAGTTCGAGTTCTATGTTGGCCTTCCAATTTTTTTGTATTTTTTCAATGTTAACTAATATTTTCTAATTTTTTTGAAAGAATTTTTTACTTTATATAAAAATAAATTTAAGATAAATAAATTATTTTCATTTTATATAAAAATAAACTTAAAATTTTAATTAACATTTATTTGAAAATGAAAAAAAAAATTACAAAATAGATCTAAATTGAAAAAATGTAAAAAAAATAAAAATAAAAATGGAAGGACAGTTTCGATATTTTGAAAGAAAAAAAAATTAACTGAAGGGAATAATTATAGTTTGTCAGAAAAAGTAAAAGATGATAATATAATTTCAGAAACATTTGAGTAAATCAATGTAATTATTAAAAAATTCAAAAAATGTCAATATAATTTACTCTAAATTTTAATAGAGCTTAGGCAACTTCTAATATTCTTTTTAAAAAGTTCTATACAAAATAAAAGTAAAATATCTAATTTTCCAAAGCAAAGTCTAGGTCTGCCGTGGATGAGACCCCTGAAAGATTCAGAGTCAAAACCTAACATCATTTAACAGACGATGGGGAGGTCTGATTTCATTGTCACTTTTGCGTGTGCAGCGAGTCAAATAGGTTGTTAGATAACCAATTTTCCCACCATCATAAACAACTCTTGAAGAAAATTTCCAACAAGTCTACTTACTTTGATTATTCAGTAATTTCTTGTTCTACATTTATGTCATCAATGAAGTCACCACTTCGTTGGGCGCGTGCTTTGTCATAAGACTTATATCAGGCATTTCAAAAAAAGAAATTCTCTGTGTATATTTTCAATATCTCTTGTCGATATCTTTTTTTTCAAGGAAAGAGATAAAAATAAACTCTTACTTTGTTCCATCTTTCTTGTAATGAGAGTTCCTTTTCTTTTGTATGCATGATTTTTCTCTCTTTTAATTTCATGAATCTTGAGTTTTGTTGTACTAATGGATGGAATAGTAAAAAGTTCTATTTTTACAAAATTTCTTGTCAAATTTTCAATTGATTGGAGGATTGAAATTTTCAAATTTTCGTAAGGCTTCGTTGGGCACGTGCTTCGTTAGAATTATGTCAGGCATTCATGTACCCAAGTAGAGTGGTCTTCTCTTTTTATAAGAACTGGTTTAAGGGCCTAATTAGAAAATTTTAAATTCTAAAAAATTAATTTTAGTGAATTGATTAATGAGTAACAAATTTTAAAAAATTATTTTTGACTAATTAATTTAATATTTGAATATTTGATAAAAATTATTTATAAATAATTTTACAACGTAAATTGTTCCTTCATCATTCATTTAATTATATTTTTTAGGAGATTAGGTAATAGGTCCCTCATAAAGTGTTTAATTAGCACAAGTTCCAATCCTAAAATTCTTAATCTAAAAAGTTCTTAAAATTTTTGTTGATAAAAATACTCATTTAGTGTAAAAATTCAAAAAAGACAGAACTTCAACCATTAGCAGTGCACTTGTCGCGCTCCCCCTACCACATCAGTAAAGTGAAAATACTCCAACATTGATAAAAAAAAAATTATATAGAAAAAAATACACAATTAACAAAAATACAGCAACAAAGAAATATTTCTCAAACAAAGAATATGCTCTGTCCCAAAATTTTCTGTGCAAAAAATCTCTATCCAGAAATTCACAATTAATTGTCATTCCAATTTATTTCAACAACTGATCCCGATTTATGGTCCGACCATGTGACCAAAAGTTGCGATTGGTAGGGTCGGTTCTGAGTCAACAAAAAAAAAAAAAAAAGCAAGCGAGCGAGCATGTAAACCCTCTTTTATTTTTTTTATGGATCGATTAGGGGGTATCCTGAACCAGCTTACACGCACCCCTCCCCATGATAGTCAGACTCACCCTTTAAATTATAGCTGCTAACGATCAGCGTAGAGAGTAGGGGTGCAACTCGGGCAAGTCAGACTCGGGTTGAGTTATGTCCAAACCTAACCCAAACTCTAAATCAATCAATCCGAGCCCGGCCCAAACCCAACCTTGAGCCCCGAACAACCCAACCCGACCACAACCCGAATTAAAATCTATTAGTATCGGATTTAACCTGAACCCAATTTTTATTCCAATTTTTATTCCAATTTTTAGATTTTATTTATGATTTCTTTAATAAATTGTTAATGTTTTTTTTTTCCTATTTTGATTATACATTAAAAGTTCTAATAATTTCTCTCAATTTTTCCTTCTAAAAGAAACAAAAAATGGTTAAAATAATTCATTCAACATAATTTAATTTAAAAAAATGTTAAAGGTTAACAAATTTTTTATATTATAAAAATATAAATAGTAATTCCTATAAAGAATTCGTATTAATTTAATGGTGGATAATTAAAGTATAAAAAATATAATTTATAAAATATTGAATTCGGGTTAGGCTCGGGTTTTCAAAGTCTCTACCCAAGCCCAACCCTAATTTATATGGGGCTTGAGTTTTTTTGCCCAAGTCCAATCCAAAATGTAAAAAAAAAAAAGCTCAAGTCCTAAAAAATTCGGGTCGAGTTCGGGTTGAATCCAATACTAATAATTCAATTTACTTATTCTCAACGCCTTTACCGGTCAGTTATACTTCCAGATAACACAAATACTCTCATTACTAAAAAAATATAAAAAATATTGATATCATTCACTTCAAAATGACCCAATAAACTCTACTATTATGTGGTGAGGCCTCAACATTATTTACTAAAAAATTATTGACTTTCTTCCTTTATCATTTATAATTGTGCAATAAGTGGGGATCTTACCTATTAAATCAAATCAATGACAATATTATAGCATACTCAAAAACTATTGTCTAAAATTCAAAAATCTAATTAGTCTATCAATAAATTACTTTCGTTTATATACTAAAATTAGTTTCTTTTATACTGCCTTTTTAGGTAAATGAGGATGTATTAGCAAAGGAGCAAAAAAATATATGTCATTTCATGGAATGAAATAAAAATAACATGTAATGGAATAAAGATTACTTATTTAAGCTAAAAGAATGCTTTGAATAGATTTTAATAGAATGCTCATTCAATGAAATAGGCATTTCCAATCATACTAAACAAAAATAAAAAATGAAAAAATTAGAATGACATTTCTAGTATCTCTATTTTACCGTACCAAAAATCACATTAAATAAGAATAAAGAATAAAAAAAATAGAATGAATATTTCTAGTATCTCCATTTTACCGTATCAAACATGACCTAAGGGATGCAAAATTAAGAGTTTAAATATGTAGTTTTCAAATAAGGAAGGGTTGAATGTAAAAGACCAAACCTCAAACAAATAGCACCACACGTGCATGAAAATTTTGGAAGTCCAAAAGTTTAAAATAGAGTGTCAATAAAACAATTATTTTCTAGTATTTTCTTTGTTGATCGTTTTAATACTCTTGGGAAGATAAAAACAATGTTTGGAATATAAAAAAATAAATAGAAATTATTTTTTACACATCATTTTATTTCTTTATTTTTGATTCCTGGATTTTCAGAAAAAAAAAAAAATGTTTTTAACTTTTACTTAAACAAGAAAAATGATTTACTTTTTTCTTCTTTCTTTCCACAATACTCGCGTGAAAGGTATATAGTCACACAAGGGGAGTCCCTTGTTTGTGACTCTCACGGTCTCATTTGAAAGGAGGGGCACGGGACCCTCCAAGTGCCAACAACTATCATATTAGGTGACTCCTGTCTACGTCTAGACAATGTGATCAAATTGAACATAGTCTAAAACTTAAGTAGGGTCCTAAATGAGATTGAGACTGAGACAACTTTAACTTTAGACTTTTTCCATGAAACTTCCCATAATCTTCTTCTTCCTCTTTCTCTTCCTTAATCCATTCCAAGAGACAAAATATAATCGATCTGAGTTCTTGACTCAATCAAATACACTGTGTCAATGATTCATTTAGTATTGTCATTTTAAATTTTAAATTATCTTGAATCAACATGTGAAACTAATATATATATATATATATATATATATCACTGATTTGATGAATAAGTTTCACATTAAACTCATAAATAATGGATCTTATATGTGAAATGAGGAGGATTAAAGGTGAAATCTAATGTCACAAAACATACAACTCCTTGTCCATGTCTGGATTTATTTTTATTTTTATTTTTATTTTTGTATGAACCCTCTATAGAGTAGGCTAATTACATTCAACTATTTGGAAAATTTTGTCTCTACATAAACATAATAATGTTATGTTGAGTTAATAATTTTATCAAAAATATTTATATAATTAATATGATAACATTATATTAATTTTATATCACATTATCATATCAAGATGTAATATAAAATTAATACAATATTATCACATCAATTATTTATATACTTTTTATAAAAATTTTATGTCAACAAAGTATTACTCTGTATAGATTGTAATTCATTTAGTCCATTAAATGTCCTGTCCACCAAAAAATTTAACAAGCCAGCCTAACAGTAGGGTCCTAACAAGTGGATAGTCAATTCTAGACTATGAAAGAGAGAAAAAAAAAAAAAAGTGCATTCAATTCTATTCATACCTTGTGCAAGTTGCCACTCGTGCAATTCCACAAAACTACAAAGTCTGAGACGACTGTTGTTGGGCTCTTTTCATGAAACGTCACGTTATCTTCTTCTTCCGCAGTCTCTGTAACCTCGCTATTATACGCCGAACGCCATAAATACCATCAATTCGAGTTCTTGACTCAGCAACACGGTCCATACCTTTCCTCTTGCACGCAGTCAACACCGCGTCTATTTATTTAATTTGCCCCCAATTTTTTTCTTGGCTTCAATTTCTGAACCATCGAATCGGCTGCCGTTCACCCATATGTGTAAATCAAAAATGGCCATCGACGCAGTTGAACCCAGTCCAACCGCTCGAAGCTCTCGCACTTCGCGTACCGCAAGAACCTCGGCATCAAGAAATTCTAACATTCAGGTTCCGAGATCAGCACCAATCTCCGATCGATCGACCGGCGACGTCCCGGGCACCAGTTATACAACTGGCTCGAGTTACAGACTAGACACCTCAAGAACAGAAACATCAGTTTCCAGTAGAACATCCTTATCGAGCCTTCGCGAGTCCTTGCCGGAAAACCCACACATCTACGATTTTGCCGAAATTCGTTCCGCCACAAACAACTTCCTCGCCAAACGCTACTCTTCATCTTCCTGGCGGTGCGTTCTCCGCGGTAAAGACGTCATCGTTTTTCAACGCACGTTTCGCAGTTCGATAGAAACATCGCAGTTAAAAGAGCGGTTAGCTGTAATTTGTAGGAGTCACCATATCAGCATAATTAAGCTCCTCGGCGCTTCAATCTCCGGCCACCACATTTACCTTGTTCATGACTTCGTTAATGGTGCAAGTCTGGTGGACTGTCTTCGAAACCCTAGAAACCCTGACTTTACAGTACTTTCCACTTGGACTTCGCGAATGCAGATTGCAGCTGACCTAGCGCACGGTTTCGATTACATACACAACAACTCAGGACTGAGCATAAACCTCGTGCACAAACACATCAATAGTAGTACTATAATTGTGACGGAGCCGTCGTTCAATGCCAAGATCTGCCATTTCGGCACCGGGGAGCTCTGTGGCGAGACGGTAATTGAAAGAAAGGGAGTTGAGATTCTTAATAGAAGTGGCGATGTGCCTGAATCACCGTCGGATTTGAGTATGTATGACAGTCGAGTGTTGAAATTCGAAGGCGTGAGAAGCTATATGTCACCGGAATTTCAGTCCACCGGAATTGCTACGCAGAAGTCTGACGTTTACGCTTTTGGAATCGTAATTTTGGAGCTCTTGTCCGGCGAAGAACCTGTAAAGTACAAATTTGACGAAACTAGTGGCGATTATCGGAAGATTTCAGTGATTGATACGGCGACAAATGCGATTGAAGGTGGCCGTGGTGGAAGAGGAGATGCGAGTCTGAGGAGGTGGGTAGACAGGAGGCTAAAGGACTCCTTTCCGGTGGAGTTGGCCGAGAAGGTGACACGTATCGCGCTAGAATGCGTACACGTGGATCCCGATCAGAGGCCCGACATGAGGCGCGTGGCGGGAAAGATATCGAAATTATACTTGGAGTCGAAGATTTGGTCGGACAGTTTTGGCGTGCCTGCGGACATTTCGGTCTCGCTCGCTCCTCGTTGAATGATTCTTATTCTTTGGACTCTCAAATTTAAATTATCTGATAAAATAATTTAGTTTTTTAATTTGGTTGTGATGTGACAGAGTGGCGTCTGTTTTTTTCTCTTTCGTATCAGTGGAGTCTATTCTGATTAAGACGCAAGTTAGAGTTAGGCTTGTAGGTATTGTAAATTTTGAAAGATCATTTTAAATAATAATTTATTCCAACAAAAGAACAAATTAGTGATGGTTTATATTATTAATGGGGATTTGGTAGATATTTGCTTGTTTATTAAATTTGTGCTGAAATTAATCTTTCCTAAAATATGCAATTTATTATAAAGTAAAACAATAAATTAACATTTTAATTCTAATTCAGATTCCGTAAAGGATGGGAACTTAATGTTTTATCATAATGGTATGATATATTCATGTTGATGGACATATTTATCAAATAATTTAAATATTTTATAATGAAATAATTATACGTCACACGATAAATATATCAACAGTCGAGATTATAAAATTATAATTTTGATGTATAAAATTGCTCTTGAAACATTTTTGTTAAAGTAATCCTTGCCTTTTATGATAATTTATGCCTTCTCCTTGCCCCCCTTGACTCATCCAAACCTGTTTTCAAAACATATGGAAACTGTTATTTATAATAAAAAAACCAAACCATAATGTAAGGAATAATAAATGAGGCGACCCCACTCTACAACTCCTGCAAATTCAACTCTCTCTCTCTCTCTCTCAAATTGAACATAATTTCTTAAGGAGAGATGAGAAACATGTTCAATATAATTTGATTGAATAATGACCTAACGCCACCAAGATTTTGAATTGCAGTACAAAATTGAAGTTGATTGTATTTGCCTTTTTCTTAAAGAAAGATGATTAAACAATACCAATCACGATCCTTGTGGTCGGATCAAGATCCATTCCAGTATAAAAAGTCTTCAATTTCTTATAATAGGACTTTTTCTCACGGGTTCAGTTACTTTCAAGATCAACACTTTCTTATTGTCACGTGTATATTTAAGAAGTTCTAATGACTCATAATTTTTTTTACTTAAACATTTAGAGAAAAATTATGGGACATTAAATCTCCTAAAATATAAATATAATAACAAAAAAGTGTAGGTATAAAAAAGCATGATGTGTCGGTTGGGGTTTCGATACTTCAGAGTTTATAATTTGGTTCTGTTAGCTAAACAAGGCCAGAGGATCAGAGTCCAAATTCTCTTTAGTCAAAGATATTGAAAGTTAGATATTTTCCTAACCACTCATTTTTGGATTCTCAAGTGGGGCATAACCCTTCTTATAGTTAGCATAGTATCCTAGAAGCCAGACGGTTACTGATGGTAGGTCTCAGATGGAGAGTTGGGAATGGGTTTCAATAAGTATATAGGAAGACAGATGATTATCCTTGTCTTATCCTTTCAAGATTGTCTCTCCTAACAACTTTCTTCCCTCTCATGCTTCTGTAGCTGACCTTATTCACTAGTTACACTACAAAAAAACTTACTTTTCGCGACACACATTATTAGCGATGCACAAACAAGCATCGCTAATAATAAGGAAAAAAGTAATAAAAAAATTAGCTTCCCGCATGAAAATAGACGCGAAACACGTGCGTCGCTAATAGTTGGTTTGTTTAGCGATGCACGCCTGAGCGTCGTAAATACTTGGGCTAGACAATTAGCGACGCACATTTGGGTTATTAGCGACGCATAACTCCTTATATTTAAAATGATTTGATCGCTCTTTCTCTCTCTCTCTCTCTCTCTCTCTCTCTCTCAGACAATCTTTCTCTCTCTCTCTCAGACGCTGTTTCCATCGCTCTGTAGGGTTAAAAACTAAAAAGGGAAGGGGGGAGCACATCGGGGAGGAGCCCAGGTAGGCCACTGCCCTTTCTCTACTCTCTCTCTCTCAAACTCACATCTATTTCATTGTGCTTCAATTGCTGCTCTGGCCTGCTTGGATTCTGCTCCAGTCTAGCTAGGATGCTTTTGTTTGAATCCCATATTTCATTTCCATTAGAAAAAAATTACAAACCTAATAGGATTAAAATAATTTTGAGTAAATGGTCACTGCAATAACTTTTTTCTTCTTCTTCTTTCTTCATCTGAGGGATGTCAAAGAAAAAGATTTAATTTTATAAAATGATCCCAAAAAAATAGAATCAAAAGGGTAAGAAGGAAAAACATAGAAAAGAAATATTATTTAGTGAAAATCATTCCAAGAAAAAAATTTTAATATGACAAAAATTAGAAATATAAATGACGTTGAAATTAATATATATGTAATAAGATTAAGATCGAGATTTCTGAGTGGTATGAATAGTCAATTTGCATAAAACTTGAGTGAGTTCAACCCTTCATTTTTTGTTGTATAAAAAAAAATGTGATAGGGTTGGCAAGTGTGAACGCATCTTTAAGCTTTTATTAATTGTTATTCATTCACATTCTCCAGGATTGTTTTCAGTTAAAATTAATTATTATTTTTGGTCCAATGAGATTTTGCAGAGCATTTGTTCTCTTGTAGATTATAGAGTGCATCTCTCAATACAATAAAATAAAATTTAAAAACAATTCACTGGTTGCATACTATGAATTTGTAGATTATAGAGTGCATCTATGTTTATATATATTTAATAATTGTTCATATATATATATATATATATATCATTTGATCTTTATTTCAGATTGATCGGGATTATTGCCGTGCCATCTTTATGTTTTGCATAGGAACTTATTATTTTTATTTGTTTTTTTTTTTTCTTTTCATGGACATCTGTATTTACATTTTTGGAGACAATTTTTAATTTTTCTATTCATTGTTAAATTGTACATTTACAAATGTACATAATTAGTTTAATATATATATATATATATGAATGTATTTTTCTTTTTAATATATTCATTTCAGAATGCTTGGATTTTATTGTATATCAGGATGGATAATTGATACAGGTTTAAACAGGAATAAAACAACAAATAAAACAAAGCAAATATGGCTTTAAAAAAAAAAAAACTTTTAGCGACGCACACCAATGCGTCGCTAAAAGTAAGAATTCAATTTAAATGACTGAAAATACACTATTAGTGACGCACATTGAGCGTCGCCAAAATCCATCATTAGCGACGCACACTGAGTGTCGCTGAAAACCACTATTAGCGACGCATACCGAGCATCGCCAAAAACCACCATTAGCGACGTACGATTTGTGCGTCGCTAATGGTCGTTTTTAGCGATGCACAGTGTGCGTCGCTAATAGTGGTTTTTAGTGACGCACACTGCATCATTGTGTAGTACTTGCAACGCGCGTACCCAATTATTAGCGACGCTCATTATGCGTTGCTAATAGTCACCTTCAGCAACGCCAACGGGTGTGTTCGTCGCCAATACTATTAGCCACGCGATTATTTGTGACGCCTTTAGCGATGCACGTTTGTGCATTACAAAAGACCTTTAGCGACGCACAAGGCCACTATTAGCGACGCACGCGTGCGTCGCTAATAGTGCCTTTTGCTGTAGTGTAGGACTTGTGTTGGTAGAATGAAGACTTGATTCGCTCAATCTTCATCCCTATTTAGGCGAAAAACATTTTGAGTATGCCTCTCAGCTCTTTGTGTGCTCCAGGCCAGTTAATATGGTATTATGCACGGAATGATTTTTCTCAATCCAGAGTGCTTATCATCTAGGCTTGCAATTGGGTTTTCATAAGCATGGTCATTGTGCCCGGGCTAGTTCATCATCAAACCCATGGAAATAGGGAGTTATTTGGAATGAAAAGGTAGCTTCAAAAATCAAAATATTTGCATAGAAAGCTTGTTCTAATGCATTGCCTACAAAGGAGAATCTTGCTCAACATAAAATTGAAATTGATGTTTCGTGTGGTTTTTGTGAAAGTACCACAAAATCACTAATTCACATCCTTAAAGACTATTGTATGGCTAAACAAACATGGGTTTTATCTTGTTTAGGCCTTCTAACTGATGCTTTTCGTTTTGTGTCGCGTCGTGATTGGTTCAACAACGTTGCAAAAAGCCCCAATGTAGAGTCTTTTGGGATTTTTCTTACAGTTTCTTAGGCTTTATGGAAGAATTGCAATGAAGTCATTTTTGAACAGTTTGGCTACTCTCCACCAGAGTTAGCAAGGTATGCCTTCCAATTTTTCTCTAAATTTAAGGTTACTCAAATTCCTCTTCCTATGCTAGCTCATTCTGAAAATCAAAGTTGGCAACCACCATAGAGAGACCTATAAAAAGTTAATTTTGACAGTTACGACATGGGGATGGCTGGTATTGGAGTGGTGGTGCGTGATTACATGGGTAACTTCATTGGCGGAATGTCCAAGAAAATAAAGATTATGTTGGACGCTTCTATTGTGGAATCACTGACAGCTTTTCATGTTGTTCGTTTTGCTTTTGATATTGGTATTATAGACATTATCTTAGAGGGGGATTCCATTTGTACTATTAATGAGATTCGCTCTTCAGTTAGTGACCACTCGGCTATGGGCATGATTTGTTCAAATGCAAAGGTTTTATTAGGTCATTTTTGCTCCAACAATTGAACTTTTATGCGTAGAACGAGTAATATTGTGGCTCATGAACTTGCCAGGAATTCCAAAAGAGTTGATGATGAAACTATTTGGTTGGAAAAGGCTCTAGGTTTTATTCTTCCATCCTTTCAGGCTGATGCGATTATTGGTAACTAATGCCACTATTGGTTTTCCATCATTGCATGATTTTCTATTTTAGTTATTGGGAAGTTTTTGATCATTCATTGGTGAGGGGAGGTTCTTATTGTCTTGCTTTCCCCTTAGCCTGTTAATGCCTAGTTGGCTTCTTCCTTGATTAATATATTATTCTTCCGTTGCTTCAAAAAAAAAAGTGTATGATGAATGAGATTGGGAAGGTAATTGAACCGTCCTCTTAGGGATAGAAGTGTAACTATGCCCATCTTCCTTGATTAATATATTATTCTTCCGTTGCTTCAAAAAAAAGTATGATGAATGAGATCGGGAAGGTAATTGAACCGTCCTCTTAGCGATAGAAGTGTAACTATGCCCACCTTTTAAGTTGGCATATATCACTTTCATTGATAACCTTTCAGAAAGGGATAATGTTTTGGTGCCCAAATTCCTATGTCCAAATGATGAAAGTCATTATTGATGAGATGATTTTTTAAAGAATTAATTAGTGGAAAGTTCTGTAAAATAAGTGCATGCAAACTAAGGTCCAATAGAAAATATTATAACTCCAAAAGTCCTTGAGTTTTTAAATTGATAGAGTTTAGATCCAAAAGTAATGATGTGACAATATGATATTTTTTTAATGACAAAATTACCCTCTTTTTTCCATATTCAATCTCTTTCTTTTCATTACAGTCTGGTTCATCATGGCTCCCTCTATATCCTCTCTCTCACCCCTCTAGGTTTCCATGATCATGGCACTAATGGAGGTCTCACAGTCCCCTTTTCATCACCAATCAAAGCAGATCCCCTTCACGATCGAGATCGTGAATGCGAGGAGAGGAATTAAAGAGATCAAGAACTATTTTCCAATGATATCAAGATACACAACAATTTTGATGCATCAACATGATACATTAAATAGCTCGATCATGTAAATATCATCAGAAAACTTATAATTGTGTGAGCTTTATTTTGTTAGAAAACGAATGTGGGTCAAAAGAATATTTGAACCACTCCTTATCTTTTTCCATCAATTTTTTTATTACATTACTTGCTAATTTGTCCTTGGCTTATTTCCTGCATCAGGAAACTTATCAAGGGACCATTATATTATGCTTCCACAATCACTTTGGCTTGTATTATCTGTTGGAGAACTTCCTGGAAATGGTACTATTATTTAATACAGAGATGGGTTGTTAAAAACATGGATTTTGTCTAATGGGCTGAATGTAGTTCAATGTTAAGACCTCTTCATATAATAGATTTTAGTTGTAACAGAGACTGAATGATTAGATTTACATATGAGCAAACAATCAATGGTGGAAGAGTGATCTCAATCTTTTAAAAAAGAAGATGAGGGAACTCATTTTTCATCCAAATCGGTAGTTTATTCACTTGTTTTTGTCATCACTCAAAGTGAACTGTATCATTGAAAAATAGGGAAAGAATACTCAAAACTTGAAAGCTAACTTTTCATTGAATGCGTGCAAAGGCAAGAAATGGCATTATTCCCCCTACATATTCCTTGAACATACAGTCATTCTAGGTAAATATAGAACAAATTTAATTAAAATTTTAATTATTAAGGTATTGTTTGATCTTACTTGTCTTTAATAAATTTTTTGTTTAAATAAGTAAAATCTTAAAGTATTGTTTGATTGATTTTACATGATTGTCAAATGCACTTTTAATTTTGACATTTTGTACTTAAGAAATTTCTCAAATTTCTATGGTCAAGAAATATTTCTTTATTGTTATATTTTTTTAAGTTGTGTATTCTTTTCTCTATCTATTTTTGTTTATATCAATGTTGGAGTATTAATTACCACTTTCCTAAAGAACAAAGATTGTTCGATGCATTGTTAAAAATATGTGTAATATTTTTTTTGTTTAAAAACTTCCCCAAAATTCTCTATTCGGGACAGAGATATTTCTCTGTTCCAAGCAAGGATCAAAATATCGTTTCGATGTATAGTTTCGGTCTGTTCGAAAACGAAAACGCTTCGGAAACATAATGGAAACAAAGAAAAAATTGGAAACATGTGGAAACATAACTTAAAATTTATTTATTTATACAAATAAGCCTATTTATTAAATATTTGTGCAAGTTTAAAGCATATACATCATACTCATGATAAATGACACTAATTCATGATAAATGACATAATAGATATATACTATCTAATATCCACAAATTAGATAATTTGACACAAATTACATATAAAATAAAAAGTAAAACAAAAAGCGATTTAAATCTATTATAATTAGTAACTTAGTATTAAAATAGTTGTTTCTCTGCATTTTATTTCCTCTACTACTTTTCTATTAGTTTAGGAAAAATAATAAAAATATCTTCTTGTAATTTTGAGTCTTAATCCTTAAAAAATAAATGGATATTATTTTTTACTAACTTCTAGAACTATTATTGATACAAAAGAAATATTTCCTCTGATTCGGTATGTTTCCACTAGAAAAATAATAGAAATATCTTCTTGTAATTTTGAGTCTTAATCCTTAAAAAATAAATAGATATTATTTTTTACTAACTTCTAGAACTATTATTGATACAAAAGAAATATTTTCTCTGATTCGGTATGTTTCCACTAGAAAAATAATAGAAATATCTTCTTGTAATTTAGAGTCTTAATCCTTAAAAAATAAATAGATATTATTTTTTACTAACTTCTAGAACTATTATTGATACAAAAGAAATATTTCCTCTGATTCAGTATGTTTCCACTAGTTTCGGTATGTTTCTACGGAAACAATTTTGTTTCCGTGGAAACATGTGAATTTCGATATTCCACTAGTATTTCGTTTCGGTTCCCTAAGAAACGGAAACGTTTCGACCGTTTCGATGGAAAAGAAACGAAATTTTGATCCTTGGTTCCAAGACAAAATATTCTCTGTCTTGGTTTTGTGGACAACATTTTCAACGAAAACTCTTTGTCTTAGTTCTGTGGATAAAGAATTTTCTGGCAAAAAAACATGAAATTTTTTTGACTAAATTTTCTATACAATATAGATCTTGTTTGATAGATCTCGATTTTTACAGTCTAAGTATATAATTTTTATGAAAAACATAGTTATATATTGTAAGTTATTTAATTTTGAAGTTTCACAAATAAAAAAGTGATGACATGGCATCGTTAAAACAGGCTGGACAGAAAGAAGTTGTTTCTTCTGTATTTTTGTAATGAATGACATTTTTGTCAATAAAATTCTTAAATTTTTTGGGTTAACATATTTTGAATTGGATATTGTGTTAATTAACTACTTTATAAGTGATCTATGATTGAAACTCTTTTTTAAAAAAAAAATTTGATGTAATCGTAATGAATGACTCTCTCATTTAAACACATACCTCAATATAAAAATTTGGGTAATAAAACACTTTCCTTCAAAAAGTTGCTCCCAAGTTTCTACTTCATTAATTTGATTGGAGCAGTTGTGAACGTTACTTGCTCGGTTGGATTTTGAGAAAGAGACTAGAAAGAGCATACATAACGGCAATGAATGGAGAAATCTGGAACACTATTTAGGAAGATAATGATGATGACAAAGGTGATAACGCACTAATTATCATATTATAACACAATAATTATTTATTTTGGAGATGTTTTTCAAAAAGTATATCTCCCACCATTACCAGCAAAAGTAATTCTACCACATTTTTTAAAATACATCTGAGATAATTATGCTCAACTCTATCATGTTAGGAATTCTTTGTATTATTTTTTTTTTTAAATTATACTAACCACTTCTTTGTTATATTACTAAATTATTTATTTATTTTTTTTACAAAATTTATTATTGACAGCACTAGAATTTTAACTACAAAAAAATTATATTATTAAAATACTCTAATATATTACACTGTTCTTTCTTTTTTTAAAAAAAAATTATAGAAATTTTTTTTTATAATTATCTGATATCACAAGAAACATGAGTATAATTATTTCTATTAATAAAATAATAAGTTCATATTTTTTTTGTTAATGTTTGTATGTTGATATACCACAAAGTAACAGACCAATTTTCGTGTGACATGTATGACTGCAAACCAGACATGGCTTGTCCATACAGAGCATAGTCAGACTTTCAGAGCAAACTTATGCCCTTATCCTCCAGAACTCACAGGCCAGAGCACAAGGCCTTCAGAGCACCCTCTAGGGTTCAGAGCTCATTGCCGCCTTAACATCTTACCGAGCAAAAAATAAGGAAACAGTCTTCAACAAGGAAACTGTCACTCACAAATATCTCTCAAGCGCAGTATCCAACATGGTAACTGCCATTCTCCGATGATCAAATCCCTATATTCATAGCTCCAAGTCCTAATCAACTAAGGAAATCTCTAACCTATAAATAAAACCCTAAGGTGTGTCTCTTATTTTCATGCTCATTCTTTGGCTTACATTACAGTCTTTCAATTCAGTTTTATTAACTTAAGCATAGGAGCGGCTACCGCCGAAGCCAATCCGGTGGCCCTTTGATCTTTTTTTCGAGTGTTCTTCAGGGAGTAGAGTTTGGAGTTCACACCAGCCAAAAAGCACAGCATCAGTTTGGCGTCATCTGTGGGAATGACAATCGTTCTTTCTACCAAGTGCTCTACTTACGAACAAACTCATCCTCCTTCTCACCGGAAGATCATGGCTCCCAATCTCCGACCGAGAAAGAATGCTCAAAATCCTCAAAACCCGCAACCTCTCCCGCCTACCAGACAAGGAAAGGGACGAACCACTGATCCCGTGCGGCAAGAGCTTGACCTAGTCAAATGACAAAACTAGTTGATGCAAGAACAGCTTCTGGCCATGTCCAGAACCCTGGCAACGCTTACTCAGAATCACGAAATAAATCCTTCAAATCCACCCGTCGATATTGCTGCTCAAAGGACACAACCCCCTGTTGTCAACATGGATGGAGGACCCTAGGAAGAGATTCCCAACAATCATCCGGTATACCTCCAAGGTGCTACTCACATTGGCAGAGATCTTCAGCCATCAGCAGCCGTAGGCAGGGGAATTCTAGCCTTTGCTCTAGATATCCACTATCGAAGCACCACTAGAGCTCCAACCCCGGGGGCATCAGGAGCAAATCCAGCACCTCAAGAGTCTCAACCCCAAGCGGCTCCAATTCCTCCAGCTCGGGAACACCAAAATCCCCCTCCATCCATGGGACATGTCCATTCCATTCATATGGGAACCGAAGCGGCAAGGCAAGATTCGCAAGAAGTCCCGCCTAGGGACTCACGGAGAGCTGAAGAAGTTACGGACTCTATGGATCGCACTATTGCGATTAGGGGTATTCAAGTCCCTCTAGAGCAGAATGAGCTAGCAAGGCTACTCGAAAGGCTTGCCACGCCGTTCACCCCTACTATAATGGCAGAGGAGAGGTTGAAGAAATTTATAGTCCCAAAGTTCACCCCTTATGATGGAACTGGGGACCCCGGGGACCATCTGTCCCATAACCAGCATACCATGGCCCTACAGGAGGCCACTGCTGCCTTTATGTGTCGCACATTCATAACCAGCCTCAAAGGCACTGCTCTGAAGTGGTTTCATCACCTTGCACCGAACTCAGTCACCAGTTTCTATGAGCTCAGAAGGCACTTCCTAGACAGGTTCATGACTAGCAAAAGGCTAAGGAAGGGTCCTGAGTTCTTGTTAAATGTAAAAAAAAATCAAAGAGGAGCCCCTCAAAGAGTACATTGCGCGTTTTAATGCCGAACTCACTGAAATTACAGATTATGGCTCAAGCTTTCTAATGGCTGCTTTGACCTCTGGTCTTGCACAAGGAGGTTTCAGGGACTCACTGACAAAGAGCCCTCTAGCTGACATGGCAGCCCTCATGGATCAGGCCAGGAAATACATTAATCTGGAAGAACAAAGAATACCTCCCAAAAGATTAAAGAGCAAGCCCAGAAGGATGACCCGAAG
The DNA here is from genome assembly GCA_008638375.1 of Nyssa sinensis. NCBI lineage: Eukaryota > Viridiplantae > Streptophyta > Magnoliopsida > Cornales > Nyssaceae > Nyssa > Nyssa sinensis. Next base: position 56,241,889 of record CM018031.1, on the reverse strand, counting down.
AGGAATGGCCAGAAGAAGGATGATCAAAAGAGGGACCGTACTACAACAAGGAAAAGGGAAAGAAGCCCAGGAAAAAGAATAGTGTCCAGAACTTCATTTAACGCTGCCCCAAGGGGATTCACCACCTTCACTCCTCTGAATGCTTCTCTAACTCACATACTTCGGTAAGTCCGATCTCGCAAAAATATAAGGTGGCTAGAGCCACTAAAAAGCGATGCTAGTTACCGGGACCAGAGTAAGTATTGTGATTTCCACAAAGACTATGGGCACACAACAAATACATGTAAGGCCCTTCAACATGAAATCGAGCAGCTTATAAGGAGAGGACGACTACAGGAATTTGTCAGACAGGACGGGAGGCAGAACCCCCGTGATGTTAGGCCCCAGCAGGGGAGACTGGATCAGAGGCAGGACCAAAGGTAGGAACAAAGGGAAGGACGGAATGAACCTCAACGACAGAATAATCAGGTTATCTTTGTCCTTCATGCAGACACCCCGGCAACAGGGATGTCCAACAGGGCAAGAAAATGGTACGCTCGGGAGGCCATAACTACTCCCAGCATCCTACTGATCTCCAATGTTGAGAAAAGATTGAGACCAGTACCTGAGATGCAGTTTTCGGAGCAAGACCTTGCAGGAGTACACTATCCTCACAGTGATGCCCTCGTCATCTCTCTCAAAATCTCCAACTTTGAGATCCGAAAAGTCCTGGTGGACACAGGGAGTTCTGCAAATGTTCTATTCTATGAGCCCTTCAAACTGGTGAAGATCGACCCCAATGACATCAAGTCCACAGCCATAATCATGGCAGGATTTGATGGGATCTCAATACCCCATTAGGAAATATCGACCTCCCTACTACAACAGGAGAGAGAGATGGACAAAAGACCACTATAACTGAATACGTGGTTCTGAATGCCAAGTCTCTCTACAACGTCATAATTAGGAGACCTTGGCTACACCAGATGGGAGCGGTCACCTCGACCCTCCACCAGTGCCTGAAGTATGTCCACAATTAGGTTATCTACTCTGTCAAAAGGTGCCAACCGACCTCTAGAGAATTTCATGCTCTCGCTCTCAAAGAAAAGGATTCCAAATAGCAATTATTACACGCTCGTGAGTGCGTGGATCCAATCCTCTCCCACCACCACGAGATGGAAGACTGCTCTTCCAAGATTTATAAGCCACTAAGCCCTAGAGGAAGGGATAGCGGGGCTAAGCCCATAGGGGACCCCGTTAAAGTACTGGTCAGTTTTAATCACAAGGGCGCTATCTGCAGATAGGTCCAGACCTAACACCTACCGAGCATGAAGATATGATAGAATTCTTGAAAAACAACTCTCTGTGTTTACTTGGGAAACAAAGGATATGGAGGGCATAGATCTAGAGCTCATCACTCATAAGTTGATGGTAGATCCCGACCATCTACCAGTAAGACAGAAAAGAAGGCCACTGGCTCCAGAGCGGCACCAGGTCATCAATGAGGAGGTCCAGAGGCTGCTTGAGGCCAAGATGATACGAAAAGTATTCTACCCCGAATGGTTAGCTAGCACTATTCTAGTTAAGAAGAAAAATGGCAAGTGGAGAGTCTGTGTTGACTATACAGACCTTAACATGGCTTGTCCCAAAAATAACTTCCCTCCGCCGGGGATAGATCAGCTAGTTGACGCTACTGCAGGACACGAACTCATGAGCTTCATGGATGCTTACTTTGGGAATAACCAGATTCAAATGTACCCTCCAGACCAGGAAAAGACAGCATTCATAACCAAGCGAGGTCTCTATTGCTATAGAGTGATGTCGTTCGGCTTAAAGAATGTTGGGGCAACATATCAACGACTGGTCAACAAAATGTTCAATCCTCTGATCGGTAGTACCATGGAAGTTTACATTAATGACATGTTGGAGCCTACAGAAAAGCAGCCACCTCCAACACTTAGCTCAAACGTTTGACATCCTGAAGCAACACAAGATGAAACTGAATCCTTCGAAATGCACCTTTGGGGTTATGAAGGGAAAATTCTTGGGATACATTGTCTCCCATAGAGGCATAGAAGTGGACCCCACTCAAATTAGGGCTTTGATTGGGCTGGAGTTGCCAAAGACCAAAAAAGACATTCAGGCTCTGAATGGCAGAATTGCAGCTCTAAGCAAGTTGATCTCCAAGTCCACTGATCGCTGCCTACCATTCTTTAAAGCCTCGAAGGATAACAGAGCTCTAGAATGGACAAAATAATGTGAAAAGGCCTTTCAAGAGCTGAAGGAATACCTAGCTTCGCCTGAACTCTTATCAAAACCAGTCCATGGAGAGAAGCTACTTCTCTACCTTGCAGTCGCTGAAAACACTGTCAGTTCTGTATTGGTCAGACAGCACAGAGGCTTCTAGAAGCCCATATTTTACTTCAATAGGGCATTGACAGACACGGAGAAAAGATATCCTAAGATTTAAAAGCTGGCCTTTGCACTAATAATATCTGCTCGGAAGCTCTGGCCTTACTTCTAAGCGCATCCCATTGAAATTCCAACTACTTACCCCCTGAAGTCAGTTCTGAGGAAGCCTGAGGTCTTAGGGCGATTAGTCAAGTGGTCAGTGGAATTAGGGGAATTTGACATATCCTATGTTCCACAAATTTCTATCAAGGGGCAAGCCTTGGCCGATTTTGTTGTCGAGTTCACCCCAACACTACAAGACAGGGCATAACCTTGTGAAAGCTTGGGAGCATGGTAACTTTACACTGACGGATCTTCCACGGACCACAGTTCTGGCGTTGGCTTGGAATTGCAATCCCCCGACGGGCTTATGGCAGAAAAGGCAGTTAGCTTGGGGTTCAGAGCCTCCAACAATGAAGTAGAATATGAAGCCCTTACTTCGGGATGAAGTTAGCTTTAGAATGCGAGGCTCAGAACCTCGAAGTCTTCTTAGACTCCCAACTGGTGGTAAGCCAAGTTCTAGGGGAGTTCGCCATCAAAGATGGCAGGATGCTTCGGTATTCAGAACTTGTTAAATCACTGAAACGCTCCTTCTAAACGTTCTCTATCCAAAAAATAGAAAGAAGCCAGAACTGCAGAGTTGATGCCTTCGCAAACATGGCATCTCACCTGAAGTTAGTAGGAGATTCTACGCTAGAAATCTCCCATCAGTCAAGACCAAGCACAGAGAAGGCCCAAGTTGTCCAGGCTACTGAGCAACCCTAGAACTGGATGACTCCCATCCTCCAGTACCTGGAAGGAGGACTTCTCCCAAGAGACAAGAACTAGGCAAAAAGAATCCAAATCAGGGCAGCTCGGTACTTGATCCTGAGCGGGAAACTTTACAGAAGATCCTATTCTCAACCCCTACTACGGTGTTTAAATCCAGAAGAATATCAGTATGTCCTAGCAAAAATACACGAAGGAATTTGTTGAAACCATAATGGAGGCAGAACCATAGCCCACCGAGCTCTGACACAGGGCTACTATTGGCCTAGAATGCTGAGGCAGGCTAAGGAGTACGTCCGAAAGTGCGACAAATGTCAAAGGTTCGCCCCCTACCAATACTAGTCCCACTATGAGCTCATTCCTATTGTTAGCTCATGGCCCTTTGTTCAGTGGGGGATGGACATCATAGGCCCATTACCTAAGGCCGCACCAAACAAGAAATATCTTCTGGTGGCCATTGACTATTTCTCTAAATGGGCAGAAACAGAGCCCCTAACACACATTACTGAGAAAGAAGTCAAGAGTTTCACCTGGAAGAATATAGTATGCAAGTTCGGCATACCACACGTGATCGTCTTAGACAACGGTACACAGTTTGCTGGTAAAAGTTTTAAGAAATTCTGCCAAGACCTGCACATCAATCAACATTTCTCCTCTCCTGGCCATCCCCAAGCCAACGGGCAAGTGGAGGTCACTAACCGAACAATCCTTGATGCTCTTAAGAAGAGGTTGGAAGAAGCCAAGGGAAGATGGGTTGAAGAACTCCTTAGAGTTCTCTAGGCATACAGAACAACTAGAAGAATGCCAACTTCTGAAACTCCCTTTTCACTTGCCTACGGTACCGAAGCAGTGATCTCTATTGAGATCGGTATGCCTACCCTGAGGACTGAAGCTTTCAACGAGGAAGCCAATAATCAACAACTTGCAGAAAACTTGGACTTACTCGAGGAAAAGATGGATCAAGCGGGGATCAGGATGGAAGCATATCAGCACAGGATGGCCAACAATTCCAAATTGGGGCTAAAACCCATCAGCTTTCAAATTGGAGATCTTGTCCTGAGAAAGGTGTTTCCAAACACCAGGGATTCCACTATGGGAAAGTTATCACCCAACTGGGAGGGCCCCTACAGAGTAACAAGATTGTTAGACCTACTACTTATTAGCTAGAAGATATAGTTGGGAAACCTGTTCCCAGGCCTTGGAACCTAGAACACTTACGGAAGTATTATCAATAAATACCTTTTTCTTCTTAAAATATCTCCATGAAGTGTTCTCACTTAATGTACAGACCCTGAGGTCTGGTCTATCTAATGTACAGACCCTCAAGTCTGGTCCATCTAATGTACAGACCCTTAGGTTTGGTCTATCTAATGAACAGACCCTTAAGTCTGGTCTATCTAATGTACAGACCCTTAGATCTGGTCCATCTTGTTGACCCCTAAAAACCTTGTACCTAGTACAAGCCCTTTAGGTCCGGTCCATCTCAGTAAACCTGCTCGGTTACTTCCCAAACTGAAGACAAAAGATTTGACTCAGTTGTTCAGCTACGTGATTAAAACATTTTTTAGTCAGAAGCCAATTCTGGCCAACTGTTATAAATCTTCCTAAGTTCTTATCAGTAAGTTCTGGTCTTGGAGGTCTGATTATCGAAGATTTGTTCAGTTACTATCCAGTAATTATCAGTCCAATTATTATCACAAGTCATTGCGCTCAGCAATTAAGCTCTGGACGGTTTGCTTTCACAAAACCTACTAATCAAGTTATTCAGTACAAGTTCTGACTCAAACGCCTCCAATTTCATATTCAGATTTGCTCAGGTTATTACAAGTTGCTTTATTCAGAAGGTTGCTTCTTAGGGCTAATCTGAAAGACAAAAAGCTCTTGAACAACTTTGTTTATATTAATTGCAAGTTTGAAGGGCTGAAGCTCATTCTTATACTATAGAGCAGCGATAACCCAACAACCACAAGTTCGACAGTCTGAAAGAGTAAAAATGCATAAGTCCGAACTATAAGGAAAGATGGTTTTATTATTCAAAGATTTGGATACATTAGGTCAGAAACGAAAGAAAAAGGAACGCACCAGAATCAAAAAAAGAACTCAGTTTTTTAATCCGTAAAAAGTTACATCAGCTTGGAAAGTTTACACAGAAACAAAGTACAGAAAAGACCCTAAACTACAAACTGCCTCAGATAGGAAAGTCGTCGTCTTGTTCCATGTCGTTAACACCCTTTTTTCTTGAGTTCTTCAAGTTCAAATAGCGGGGATTTTGAATCCCAAGCCGTCATCATCACTTTCCTTGGCACCTCACGACAAGTCATCATCTTCATCATCAATGCTCCAGGCCCCGGCCAAGTCAAGAACCTCCCACGACCAAACGAGGAAGTCTAGTTCGAATGTTAAGATGGACAAGAGAGCCATAGCCTCCGTCGACTTTGCCTTGGCAGAAGAGGCAAAAGGTAGAACTACTACTATCCTTAGTCTCGTCTCATCCAACTCAGACTGAAGATCATCGATCATCTTCAGATCCGTGATAGTAACAAAACCATACACAAACTGTAAATAATCAGATACGCAAGTCCAAAAAAAAAATAGAAAAAAGGGAAAGTTATATATTGGCATATGTGTGTAAACCAAACATATGGTTAGGAGATGACGAAGTAATAGAAAATAAGAGAGATGAGTAAACGGATCAAGCCTGGACAGAGGAAACGGAAGGAAGCTCCAGACGGTGGCAACCTTCGTAAAAATTCCGTTCACCCTTACAGAGAAACATCTTGGGAGCAAGGAGTATGGGGATAGGCGTAGAAACATTGACCCCCCTCATATATAGAACCTTGAAGTCGAAAGGGCGCCCAGTTGAACCATCATGACGATTGTAAGCAATTATGGCTTCAAAAGCCTAAACGTTGGCTGCACAATAAATGACGCTCCAACAGTCGTCTTGGAAATCGGAAAGACAGAACGCGTGACTTTTCGAAAGTTCGTAACCCTAGTTACGCGTTGAGCTAAAACTAGGGCTAGGAGGAGAGTAATTGATATACCACAAAGTGACAGACCAATCTTCATGTGACACGTATGACTACAGACCAGACATGGCTCGTCCATACAGAGCATAGTCAAACATCCAGAGCAAACTTGTCCCCTTATCCTCCAAAATTCATAGGCCAGAGCACAAGGCCTTCAGAGCACACTCCAGGGTTTAGAGCTCATCGCCGCCTTAACATCCTACTGAGCAAAGGATAAAGAAATAGTCTTCAACAAGGAAACTGTCACTCATAGATATCTCTCAAGCATAGTATCCAACATGGTAACTGCCATTCTCCGATGATCAAAACCCTATATTCATGGCTCCAAGTCCTAATCAACTAAGGAAATCTCTAGCCTATAAATAAAACCCTAAGGTGCATTTCTTATTTTCATGCTCATTCTTTGACTTACATTACAGTCTTTCAATTCAGTTTTATTAACTTAAGCATCAGAGTGGCTATCGCTGGAGCCAATCCGGTGGCCCTCTGATCTTTTTTTCGAGTGTTCTTCAGGGAACAGAGTTTGGAGTTCACACTAGCCAAAAAGTGCAGCATCATATGTCAACAATTATAATAGAAGAGATTAATGTAATATCGTAAATAACAAAGAAGTCTGTGTAATAGAGCTTGACTTCATTGTTTTTTTTCTCTCTTTATTTTTTAACAAAGATTGAGAAATATTTCTACACACAGATTTTTATATACATATATACATTTAGTTGGTTAATTGAAAGGTGATCTCTCTCATAAAGAAACTCAATTTCGATGAGTTCAAAAATTCAAACACCAAATTCAAGTAGATAGATCTTTCAAAATTGAACCAAAATTATAAAAAGATATTAAACTATACCATCAAGTTAATATAAACAAACTCATGAGATGGCAATATTTGAGATTGGCTTGCATGCAAAAACAATTTGCCGATCACATAGTCACACTATGGTGAGGGTGCAATCATGTTTGACAGTGTCATAGTGGTTAAGGTTGTGTTTGAAACCAGGCAGCAGTTGTGACCGTCGAGGACTGGGTTCTAGTGATGAAGAAGATGAAGATAAAGGAGATCAATCATTTATATGATTGTGTGGTATATAGAGAGAGAATTTTTTAAAATACATGGTGATATATCAATTCTAGAGGGCATATAAGTTTTAAATTTCTCCATATGGAAATGTATAAGGGTCATATATAAGGTTCAAAAATATACATATATAGATAAAGTTGACTTTTGACATTTAAATGCAAATGAAATGAAATGAAACACAAATTGAAATATGAAATAAAATGATTGGGGTTATTTTAGTCTTCTAAGAAGAAGAAAAAAAGTTGTCATTTGACTGAAAAAATTAATAAAGAGACAAGGGATATATTTGTAATGGTAACATTTCTGTTAATGGGTTAAGCCAACAACACTAACAAAAGTATGAGGTATAATTAGTTAAATCAAAAGAGAACTATTTGCATTTGTAAAAAATTTTATGGGTGCTAAGTGTAGTTTACTCAATTTTTAAAAAAGGTTTTGCAAATAAAAAAAATACTCCAATTGAACCACTTAACTATATAACTAAACTATATTCTTTAATTTCCAATTGTATGCATTGCTTTTAAAATATTATTTACAATACCTATAACAATTGCTTCAATAAGAAGAAACTTTTCAAAACTAAAACTAATAAAATCTTACAAATAATTAAATATGCTACAGGAAAGATTACAAGAATTAGCTATATTATCCATTGAAAAGAATATGTCAGCAAAACTTGAATTTAAAAATTTAATTAATAATTTGCATCTCAAGAACCAATAAGAATAAATTTTAAATAATAAAAAAATTATTGTCTAGATGGTTAATTAATTATTATATTTTAAATATAAAAATGACTCATTTAAAATTTCTACCTTAGGCCTCAACTTGTATTGAGTCGGCCTTGTCGAGGAAAACTACCTTTCACACAATCATCGTTTTAAAAAGAGCTCCAAGGAGCATAACTCATGTATAGAGAAAGAACATGACCTAAAATTTAGCTCCTGTAGACCTTAAGTCCCCCAAAGAATCCACAAAAGCAAAAACTAAAATCTAGATATGGTAAATGAAGCATCATTGACAGAAAAAAAAATACGAGGGTACAATACAACACAAATTTGCTTTCCCAAACTTTTGGAATTCATTTAGCAGATATAGTTCTCACATTTTTCTTAAGTGCCCATTCTGAACTGGAAGCGCAAATGAAACCTCAAAACAACTTCTTTTCAGAGGTTCCACCGGACAAACTAGTGATGTTTCTCCAAATCCCTTTGATAGTGCTACTTGCGAGATCCAAAGCATAGATTTTGTCATATCCCAATTCCCGCCCCTATGTAATTCGGGATGCGACCAGCCGAAAAGGCCTTTAGAACAAAATCGAATAGGTTATATGATAATTTTTTTCTTTTATTGCGAAAGTATCACTTATATAATTTTAAATTAATAACACATTAATCTAAATAAATACAGCCACATCCGATTAGAGCATATCTCAATTTTCCTACAGTAACATGCTAAAAATTTACTCACCAATCCCTTGGCAAGATATAAGTGATCATCATACTAATTCTATAGTTGTGTCATTGACCTATTTTTCCTCATCAGTAGCAATAGCCTTTCTTGCCATCTCTTGGATCAACATCCTGAACAACTATTTTACAGATGTTGGCAGGTTTTGAGCCTATTTATCTCACCTCCCCATATTATGCATTTGCAGCTTCGTTTATTTACTTGTTAATAGAAGAATTTTGCATTTGCAGCACCATTTCTTAATTTGCCACTAGCATCATTTTCAGACCACTAGGCTTCCTTTCAGACTTTGCTAAGCTTTACTCTATCTTTATCCTTTCACATCATGTAAAACTTGGGAGGTTGGGGGAATAAAGTGAGCTAAACCACTAAGCTAAGCTTTCCTCTATCTTTATCCGTTCATATCCTATAAAACCTGGGTGGTTGGGGGAATGGAGTGAGCTAAACCACCAAGCTTAGTGAATAAGTCTATCATGGGTTTTCATAACAAAGTATTTATGTATACTAAGGATAGTAGAGACAATAACAGAACTTTTTAAACATAAGCAATTTTATAACACATTTGAAAAGTTTGGAAACGCATGTTTTATGAACTTTATTTTCTCTTCAAATATAGTTTGTGTATCAGAATCGTAACATATTTTTTAAATTTAAAACATACTTTAAACAAAGCTTGCATATCATGAATTAAAAGCACAACTTTATCATTGTACATTCTTTGAGCATATCAAGTGTATCATATTCATAACCTTCATATTATATCATATCAATCCATGTCCATTAGTACGAATAAGATATCATACAAAAGAACCCACATCGACTCAGATTTTGAATAAAAGGTTAACAACACAAGACCTAGTCATACATAGTGATAATATAAGAGATATTTGACCCATTTATCGACCTATCATAAGTCCCCCGTCGAGGTTTCTCATCATTGCTATTATGTGCCCCCAACGAGCTTCATATAATGGTATGTATGTGAAAACATAACTTTTCAAACATCTCTATCCATGAGTTTTTGAAATAGTTAGTAAACATACTTGTAAATCATATTTTCATAATATGACATAATATTTTTGCATAATAGAAAATATTGTTCATACTGTACAGAAGACAGTTGTATAAAATTTCACCATTCCAAAGTTCTAGAATTACTCACCTAGATCGCGTCCAATTCGATCCTCATGTTCCACTTCGTTTAATAGTATGTCCTATATATTGAGCGAAAGTGGTCAAAGAAACAATAAATCGATCTCAAACAAGCAAAAATAAACAAAACGCAAAGAGAAGACACAAGATTTACATGGTTCGACAAGATGCCTATATCCACGGGTAGTATGATTAGATCACTATGTATCAAAGAGATTACAAAAGCAAAAGACTCCTAAAACCCAAAACCTCTTTCTCCCCAATGACAGCTCACTTCTCCTCTATCAAAACCCTAAAAGATAATACCCTTATATAAGTGGGTTACAACATAAGAGAAGAAAAAGGGCCCAAAAATAAAAGTAGGTCAAAATTTTTTCATTTTTTGGGTCATCTCGAATCGAAAACGGGTTATCAAGAATCCGAGTGAATTCATGACAACCACCCAGCAAATATCTACCTTGGCCTGAATTCTCCAAACCATGCAAAATAAAGTAAATGGGTCATAGTTATCTCCAAATGTGTCCTTCGGTGCTATGCACCCTTAGGTGCTCAAACATGAGAGATATTGATCAAGTCCAAACAGTGCTTGAACTTGATCTCAGTCACCACCTTAGAAAGCATATCTTCAAGATTATCTATAGTCCCAGTCTTCTGAAGAAGAATACCCCCCTCATTCACAACTTCTCGAGCAAATGGAAACGAACGTCAATATGCTTCGTTCGAGCATGATCAACTTGATTCTTTGCTAAACAAATTGCACTATGACTGTCGTAGTAGACCTCCACATGCTTCTAAACAATCCCCAAATCCTTAATCAATCCATATAACCAAATAGCTTCCTTAATAGCTTTAACACCGCCATGTACTCTGCCTCAGTAGTAGACGAAGCAACTGTTGACTGTAACGTTGATCTCCAGCTCACCTATCCCTTAGCAAGAGTAAAGACAAATCTTGTAGTTAACCGGCATTTATTCAAATCACCAGCATAATCTGAATCCACATATCCAACCACATGCCCACATGCTAACCAAGTCGATCATCTCTCTCAAACATCAAACCAATATCCATTATACCCTGAATGTATCATAGAATCCATTTTATTATCTAGAGGATAGGATACATCCCCTTGGCGTCTGGGTTTCGGTGGTAGGAGGAATCTCCATAGCTGCCACTGCAATAGCCCTGTCTTCTCTGTCCGGCGAATATAGATAGCTTCTTCCCTTAGCTAGGTACGGCTCTTTCGAGCAATCAATCAATCTGCTTATCGCTTCCAAATGAGTCACTTCCTGCTAAAAGTGGAGCTCTTTTTGGGGTTGACTACACGAGTCTTATGAAAGAGAGCCGAGGACTATATAATAGCAAAGGCTTTCTGGTCGATAAGTCAACAGATGTCCCCCTGGGGCAGACAGAAGAAGTTCCGATTCCTTCTACCACCATCACTTCCTGACTCGCCTGCTCAAACGAGAGTTTAAGTTCCGGAACTAGTGCCTGCCCATGGAATCACTGCTTTTGCCGCTTGATGTCTAAAGGTCTCAATCTTTCTTAAGTTAAGAAGCCAGAGCAAGTGCATGTGAAAGTTCGCCTAATACTCGAATTGGGTTCTCCTTCCACTTTGACTTCGACTATTGCTACTTCCTCGACCCAACCCCGAGATCTCGAATTCTTAACAGACAGAGCCCTGAAAACCTCATCTCTCCACTTGAGATACATCAATTGCAAAAAGGTATTTTCATAATTTACAAAGTATATTTTAAATTTTTATTTAATAAAAATAGACCACATATTTGGATCTAGAGCCTTAAAAAATATTGGATTAGGCTTTTCTAAAATTTTAGTAGCATATTTAATAACTAGATGAAATGTAGAGACATTTGTCCCTACATTTTTGGAATTTAGTAAAATATGTGTCATAATTTTTGAAACTTAATTACCCCCAACAAACATTATATTTGAGTCTCGGACGTTGAAAAATGTTAAGATAGCTTATCTCTACAATTTATTTGGATACTAAGTAACATAATATGAATATAAAGTTAATTAAATAATAAATACAATTATTTAAAATTTTATTTTATATGGATACTAACATAATATGAATATAAAGTCAATTAAATAATAAATATAATTATTTAAAATTCTTATTTTATATATATATATATATATTATGTACACTTAAAGACAAATTCACATCTCACGTGACTTGGTTGCTTTTTTTTATTTTATTTTCTCCATTTTTGTCTTTTTCCCTTTCTTTCTTTCTTTCTTGTTCTTCTTCAGCATTACTAGTTTCCGGTGCCAAACCCGTGCTTCAACCACTTTTTGGACTCGAATTTTCTTTCACTTCTCTCATTCATTTTTTTTATCCAAAAGATCTCATAATGCTCATGTATACATTTCAAATTGAGTTTTGAGAATTAAAACAAATCAAAATTATCAAAAGTTTATAGGGAAAAATACTAAAAAGGCCCTAAAATAATTTTTTAAATCAAAAAAGACCATAATACATTTTTTATATCTAAAAGATTCAAAAAAGAAACTTTTAATTCAAAACAATTCAATTATTAACTTCCATATTAGCACACGGCACACACACACACACACACACACACACACACACACATATATATATAAATTATATAAAGTCTAATCCTAATGCAGATAAGACTTCTAATCCCATTCAAATTAATAATACTACTACTCTAACTAGAATAAAGACTTCTAATTCTACCAATAATTAATTACCCAACTCTTATCTAAGATAAGGCTTATTTAAAATATATTAAATACTACCAGGACTTAAAATTAAGAGTTCTACTAGAACTTTACTAACTTGGTTTAATTGGCCCACATCGTCTCCCTTAAACCAAGTAATCTCTTCAACTTCAAAAAGGAATCTACTTTGAGCGGCTTTGTAAAAAATATCTGCAACTTGATCTTTAGAAGGACAAAACTCAAGCTCGATCTCCTTGTCATTCACCAAACCACAAATGAAGTGGAACTTGATGTCAGTGTGCTTGTTTCTCCTATGATAAGTTTGATTCTTTGTCAAAGCAATGACTAACTTGCTATCATAAAATATTATTATAGGACCATCCTACTTGTCATGACTCGAAACCCACCCTATACGGATCTCGTATCGCAGGACCGACCCTGGGGCCGTCCTTACTTTTTCTTTCCATGTATCAATGACAAAATGTATAAGATAAAACTTAAATAGTAAATCAGCAGAACTCTTAAATACATAATATGGTCCTACAATGCCAAAACAGGAACCAATATAACCTCGCCTTTAGGTGGTGAATACATGAGAGAACTACATCATAACTAATACATTCCTCACAATGTCCTCCTATGCTCTCGGACTTCTACTGTGGTCTTACAGCGTCCTTTCCTAAAAAATAAGTAAGCCGGGGTGACCTAACGAAACTCAGTAAGTAAATTCTCATCTCAGACATGGGTTAGGGTTAACATAGAAAGAATATGAATTCATAAATGTGAACATGATAGCCAATCATGGAATAAGATATTGTGATAGTCAATAAAGATAAAATGCCACAATGGCCAATGAACAGTAGAGGTCACAATAATCAATCATGAGTAACGAATATAACATGAACATGAAAATCTCAATAGAAATCAGTCAACATAAAAGTACTATCATAATAAATCGGTAACAATCAATTATAATTAATGAATGAACTCTCAACATAAGATTATTCATAAGGAATGACAACATCCTATAAATCCAATATACGTAATCATATTAGTCAAACATAAGTGATGCATTTACTCTATTCAGGGCTTGGCAGACCTTCGGTCTTTTGGGACCCGGCATACCCTCCTTAACCTTAGTGCATATAAAATGACATAATAACTCAGCGCATAAAAATGCCATCTTTGCCATATATCCATTCGCAGACTCAACCCATAGGTCCTGTCAACTCAGAAAACATCAAATGGATATTGTGACTAAGAACAATCCAGCATTCATAAGATATCATGATTATTCGTGACTCCATAAAAGTATAGAAAAATGAAATATCATGCATTCAGTAAAAATATAACAGTAGGCCTTTCAAGGTATAGTACAAGATAACAATAAATGATATAGCAATCAAAAACGTTCACAAGATAAAACAATATCACATTGTGGAAACAATAAACATTTGGTACATACAAGAGTACAAATCTGGCAGTAATAGAATGAATGTGGCTTGGAAGATCTCATGTAAAAGATTGGAGTTTACTTACCTTATCAGTGCGTTCTAGTTTAGTATTCTGTGACTTTTCCTTTTTCCTTTGAGTTCCTTAAAATTCAGTAAACATGTCTCAGTTCTAATGTTATTCATTAAATTTTATAATTTGTTACTATAACTATCTCTTTTACTAATTTAGACTCTACTATTGAGTCTGGAATGCCGAAAAAGGTCAGTTTAGGCTTTCACAGTTTTTAATTTGGACTTCTGTACTAAAAAGGGCAAAATAGTCATTTTGTACTTTTACGTGTCTTTCTTTCTCAGGACCTATTTTCATAAATTGAACTTCACTGTTGAGTCCAAAATGCTTGAAATAATAAAGATTAACTATTCATTTATTTTAATCGAAATTCGTTTGACTCAAATTTAACTCAAGGGCATTTTGGTCATTTAACATTTTTACGTGTCTTTATTTTTTGGAGTCCCGTCTCATAAAAAGAACCTCACCATTGGGACCAGAAGTCCCAAAATAGTAGATTTACATTATTCACTTGACTAATTTGGACATCAGGAATTAACTTTAATATATAACTTAATTAATTAAATTAATTAACTATTATTATATTATATATATTAGCTCACTATTTAACCACACGTGCCTCAGTGGCACGGTGGTGGACTCAGTGGCCATAAGGACCTCATGCCCATGCGGTCTGGGGTTCGAACCCCCTCAGCTGCAACCTTCCCCATTTTTTCCTTTATTTCTTAATTCAGTTTACATTTAAAACGACAGTGTAGGGTCGGTTACAAGTGCGGTTGGGCGGGTTCCGACCCAGCCGAATAGTACCTTGCCCCTTGCGTTCTTCTGGTGGCCCTCCGGTCACCTCTTCTAGTGTTGGTGGTCGGAAAACTGAAATTTCAGAATTTTTTTTTAACATTTTTTATTGTTATTTTGAGCCCTTTTTAATCATAGTCTTCTCCAAATGCATTTTGTAAAATTCCTATCACATTTTGAGCCCTCAAAACTTAGTGAATACCATGCAAATCACTATTTTACATTTTTTGATCATGGGTTGTTTCTACCCCATTTCTCAACTGTTTTCTTCGCAGCTTTTTCCTATATTCTTATTTTTCTTCCTAGATTAACATTCTACTACTATATATAAACTTTAAACAATTAAAAATGAAACCCATAATTAAATTACAGAGAAAAAAATGTAAAACTGACCTTCTGCCTAGCCTTTCTTTCTCTTTTTTCTCCTTCTTCTTCCTCCTCTTTTCTCCTTCAGTTTCTTTTCTCAAGCATGCAGGACATGCTTTGGCCTTTATAACAATTGCACCCACATGCACGGTTCCTTTTCTCTCTCTCTCTCTCTCTCTCTCTCTCTCTCTCTCTCTCTCTCTCTCTCTCTCTCTCTCCGTTCCTTTCCGTTTCTTTTTTTTTCTTTTCTTGCTTTGCTCTTTTGCATTCGTAACCTCCTCCCCTCATCTATGTTTCTTAAATTTATTTTATTATACATTATATACCCATATGGTTATATATAATATATATATATATATATTTATTCCTATATATGTGTATATCTATATTTCTATACATGGTCATATATATACAATTTTATATTACATATACATTTATGTATACACACCCATACATGTATACATATATGTATACATACATGTACACGTACTTCGACGCTAGCTCGTGGCTTACTTGGGTATTGCCCAGCCATCGTTTGTATTTTTAAGACCATTCATTTCATTTGATATCGTAACATAGAATCCTAACATTTTAGGTTTATTTTGGTATTACATTCATTGGCTCGGCCTGTCTCAGTATTATTATTTAACACTCTTTAGGCATTTACGGAATTAGTCCTATTTATTTGGGTCGGGGTGTTACACTGCTTGTGTTGTAAAACCTCAATCATACACCGCAACCAAACTACTTGAGTAGCAATATTCCTTGTTGCAATATACTCTGCCTCTACTGTTGAAAGAGCTTCCTGCTTCTTCGAAGAACAAGAAAATATACTAAAACCAAGATAAAAGACATAACCTTGAAGTACTCTTTCGCATAGTCAGTATCACATGTCCAATCTGTATAGCCAACAAGTTCCAAACTGTTAGAAGATGAGTAAAAAATACCATCACTCTACGTATCTTGAATGTATCGCAAAATCCATTTAGCAACTTGCAAGTGAGATTGATGTAGAGTCTCCATGAATCTACTAATCAACCCAACACCAAATACAATATATGGCCTAGTAGAAGTCAAATATCTCAAGCTTCTCACCAACCTTTTAAAGTATGTTAGATTCACAAGATCACATGTGTTATCTCTCACCAACTTCAATCTCTCCTCAACTAGAGTCCAAATTAGATTGGACTTGTCCATCTTGAACATTTTCAAAATATCACTAGGCATACTTTTTCTGTGAAATAAAAATTTCCACCATTTGTTTGAGTAACTTCAATACCAAGAAAATAAGAATTAGTCTCATATCTGTCATTTCAAAGTGACCAATCATAGCCTCCTTGAATTCTGCAATCAACTTTGGATTATTGCCAAAGAAAATCAAATCATCAACATACAAGCACACAATAAGAATATCACTATGTAAATTATACTTGACATATAAAGTATACTCATAAGGACATCTCTCAAAACCATACTCAATAAAATAAGAATCAATACGTGTATACTACACTCTAGGCACTTACTTCCAATCTATGCAAGGCCTTATTCAATTTATAGACTTTATTTTCATGCCCCTTTATCACATAGCTTGCAGGTTGTTTAACATAAACCTCTTCTTCAAGTACATCCATTCAAGAAAGAAGATTTAACAGCCATTTGAAAAATTCTCCAATTATTTGAGTAGCAAGAGAAACAAGTATACGAATTATATCAAGTCTAGCAACATGAGCAAACACCTCAAAATAATCAATACCTGACTTTTGCTTATAGCCCTTAGCCACCAATCTTGCTCTGAAGTGATCTACCTCACTATTAAGTCAGTACTTTGTCTTGTACTACCAACTTTACACTAATTGGTTTTTTACCACTAGGAAGAGTAATAAGTTGTCATGTGTTCTTCTCAATTGCATGAATCTAATCATCCATGACTTTAATCCAATGATCATCACTGAGAGGGTTTTTCAAAAGTCACTGGATCACAATATGCAAATAAAGCAAAATTCACCAAATCTTCATTAGTTGGCTAATAATCACTACCAACAACATAATCCTGTAAGCGAGCAAGGCAAGTGGCGTTGGCGTTAAGGATGCCTAGAGGATTCTGCATGAAGGTGATGGCACATCTGAAGATGAAGAATCACTAATCTGAAGCTCACTCTGTACTTCAATCAGCAGATCTACATTATTAAAAATTAAAGCTAGCTGGATTTGATCATTCTGAGACCAATCCCAAACTCCTTACACATCAAAAATCACGTCATGGCTAATAATCACCTCGTTTATTATTGGATTGTATAACTTGTAGGCCTTTGACAATTAACTGTATCTAATGAAAATACATTTTTCACTTTTTTCATCAAGCTCTTTTCTAAGATGATCTGGCATATAAGCATATGCAATGCATTCAAACACCCTTAGGTGTTTAATAATAGGCTTTTGTCCACTCCAAGCTTCTTGCAAGGTTTTGTTAGAAATACTTCTATTAAGGCACATATTCAAAACATAAATAGCACAAGCAACCGCTTCAGCCCAAATCCTTTAGGTAAATTTTTAAATTTCAACACCCATTTGATCATATCCATACCAATTCTATTCTTTCTCTCTGCCACTCCATTTTTTTTGTGGAGTATATCTAGCAATTAATTGATGCCTAATACCATACTTTTCCCAAAAATCATCACAAACAAGATACTCTATACCCCTATCAATTCTCAAAGTTTTAATTTGAAATTCACTTCACTTTTTAACATAAGCCTTGAATTTTTAAAAGTATCACAAGCATCATATTTATGTTGCAAAAAATAAACTCATGTTTTTTTGCTAAATCACTAATAAAAGTAATAAAGTACATACTTCCATCATTAGAAGGTACCCCTACTGAGCATAAATCTGAGTGAATCAACTCCGAAGGCCTATTAACTCTCTATGAATTTCCTATAGGAAAAGCTTCTTGTGTTTTTTTCCCATAACACAAGTTTCACAAACTTTGTTAGGGATATCAATAGTAGGCAAACCAGAAACCCAATGTTTTCAAGCAAGAAAATTAAGAATACCAAAATTCACGTGCTCAAAATACATATGCCATAACCAACTATCATCATCAATTATAGAACTAAAGTAAGGTAAATTTTTGCATTTAATACTCAATGAAAATAAACGATTTGGAGTCATGTTTACTTTTTCTATTAGCCCCATACGATCATTATTAATTGTGCAAACTCCATGATGGATCCACATATCATAACCTTTCTCTGAAAGTCGCCCCATACTCAATAAATTTTGTTACAAACCTGGTACATAGAACACATCTGAAATATACTTGTGAGACCTATTCTTCAAATTGATTACAATTCTGCCTTTACCCATCACAGGTATCTTTGAATTATTTTCAAACTTTACCTCTGATTGAACGGACTCATCAAAATCAAAAAACATGTCCTTTTTACCACACATGTGATTATTACAACCAGTATCTAAATACCACTTAGTACCATCATCATTATCCATAACATTACAAGCCAACAACATGGTCTCTGAATTATTATTGCCACCAGGATTATTTTCAAAAACATTAGCTTGATGATCTCTGTTATTCGACCTTCTAGATCTACAATCAAACTTTTTATGTCAAAAATTGCCACAAGTAAAACATTGAATATTGGATTTATGAAATTGTGGATTAGACTTGTTACCGTCCCCTCTTCCTTAGAGTAGTTTGTACTGCCAATTATTATTCTGTCACTAATTGTTATTTTGCCACTGATTGTCTCCGCCTCGTCCTCCACCAGATCTGTTTTGTCAATTATTACCTTTGTCTCCTCTATTGTTGTGATTCTGCCCTCTATTCTAATAGTCTTGAAAACGTTGATTAAATCATACATTATTCTAAGACTCGTATTTTTCATTCTTCAAAATTAATTGATCTTGCAAAGCTTCCTCCACTGAATTTTTTTATCTCTCGTTCAAGCGTTGTTCATGAACAATCAATGAACCCTGTAATTCGTCCACCGTCATGGACTCTAAGTTAGTAGACTCTTCAATAGCAGTTATTTTATATTCAAATCGTAGTGTCAAGCTTCAAAAAAAGTTTTGAACTATTAAAGGGTCACCATGAATCATTCTCTCATTAACAAGTGCCGTGGTCTACGAAAAATAATCAGAAATAGTTTCTAGTTTTTTCATCTACAACAACTCAAAATCTCTATACAATTTTTGTAATCTGACATTTTTCACCTTATCAACATCAACATATGTTTTTTTAAGAATATCACATACTTGTTTTGCAAACTGAACATGGACAATTTTACTAAGAACTAAAACATCTAATACTTGATGAATGCAATTTAAAGTTTTGAAGTGCACTCACCTTATTTGCTCATCTACATATGTTGTAAGTTCTTTCTTAATGAACTTTATCTTCTAACCACTTGAATTAAAAAAATATTATCATTGCACTCTCCAAAATAGGAAAAGAATTTTTTCCATCAAATTTGTCAACTGTACAAATATGCGAAATCATCTTCACAAACTAAAAAAAATAGGTTTTGATATCAATAATTGAACTCAAAAATACTATTACTCCTTGTAGAATTCAGATGAAAGGTTATAACTTGTGACAAATCAAACCAGTATGGTAATAGTGAGTTGAAGTATCAAAGGAAAAAGTACAAATTAGAAAGGATTGAAAAGTGCCCTCGTAAAATGTGAGCAAAAACAAAACTTTATTATTGAGAACAATGCTTTAATATGGCAGAAGTTTGCCCGGGCAACTCACACGGCTAACTCTATATATTTTCAGCGACTCACGGATTAGGCTCATACTGTATTTTTTTAGCCGTCTCACATACAACTAGCACACGACGCGCGCGCGCGCACATATATATATATTATATCAAATGTAATCCTAATGCAACTAAGATTTCGAATCTCATTTAACTTAATAATACTATTCTAATTAGAATAAAGACTTCTAGTTCTACTAATAATTAATTATATCCAACTTTTATCTAAGATAAGACTTATTTAAAATATATTAAATATTACTAGGATTCAAAATTAAGCATTCTATGAAAGCTCTACTAACTTGATTTAATTGCCCATAAATATTGATGCTGCACTTTTTAGCCCACGCACAATCCGAGCTTGACTCCCTGAAGAACACTCAAAGAAGAAGATCAGAGGACCACCGGTTTGTCTCCGGCGGTAGCCGTTCCGATGCTTAAGTCAATAAACTGAAATTGAAAGACTGTAATGAAAGCCAAAATAATGAGCATGAAAATAAAGCGTACCTCTAGGGTTTAATTTATAGGCAGTGGCTTTCCCAAGTTGATTAAGATTTGGAGCCATGAATATAGGGATTGGATCGTCGGAGATATCAATTACCTTGTTGAATATGGCAACAGTCGAGATAACCATGCGTGGCAGTTTCTCTGTGGAAGACTGTTTCCTTATTTCCTGCTCGGTGCACTTTAAGGCGGTGATAAGGTCTGATTATCGATGCATTGTACTGAAGGCTTGTGTTCATACTTGTTAGCAGACCTGCTCTGATGATATGTTCTCGGTCTTTTGTGGGTCTGCTCTGAATGACCGAGCATGGGCTGAATGACCGAGCATGAGATGAATGACTGAGCCTGAGCTGAATGACCGAGCACGAGATGAATGACCGAGCATGAGTCGAACCGTAGTTGCACGTGTCAAGTAGTGGTTGGTGTGTCACATTGTGGTATATCAGTTACTCCCCCCCCAAGCCTTAGTTTGAGCTCGGGGCGTAACTAAGGTTTTATGAGTCCCCGAAAAGTCATGCGTTCTGTCTTTTCGTTTTTCTAGACAGTTGTTGGTATACCATTTATTGCGCAGCCGATTCTTAGGTTTCTCAAGTCATCATTGCTGCGTCACCGTCACGACGGTTCGCCTTGGTAGACATTACTTTCCGAATGCATATAAAAAAGAGAAAGAGCTTTGTACAATTCTTTTACTGCTTTTTGTACTTTGGAAGAGATAATACATTCTGCCATTTTTGAACCGGCAAGCTAGACTTGTGAGGGGTATCGTTCGTCCGAAGCTTTTTACTCTATCCAAGTTCGGTTTTGGCCTCTTTGTTCATTTTTTCACTATCTTTCCTCTTCTTTTTTGGTCATTTTGGAATGTCGACCTCTACTGCATCCTCTGGTGTTGGTGATGGGTGAGGCAGCCTTCCAGAGGCCTATACCTTGTCACAAACCCTTGTTAGAGGTAGTAGTTCCTTGGGGACTAGGTCGGAAGAGACCCGTTCTGGTCCCTAGGTTAGGATTGTAGATGCTTTTTCTGAGTCTAGGGATGGAGAGGGTGAGGTCTCCGATCGATCTTCTCAAGAGGAGGAGAGAGAGAGAGAGAGAGAGAGAGAGAGAGAGAGAGAGTACTTTAGCCTCTTCATGGTTGGACAATATAAGGAAGAGATATGATTTCCCTTCGAATATTACCCTTAGGGCTCCTGACGACATAGATTGCCCTTGGGATATTAAGGAAGGTGAGATATGCGTTTATACCGCCTGGTTCGAGATGGGGTTACGCCTCCCTCTCCCCAAATTGCTTAGGGAATTCTTTTGCTGGTTTAACCTTTGCCCCGCCGACCTGCTTTTGAATAGTTGGAGACACCTATTAGGGTTTATGGTTTTAGGTCGTCTGAACGGTGTTGAGGTTTCTTTAGACTTGATCCGTAGTAAAATGGATCTTAAGTACTTGAAGTCGGAGGGCCTTTACTACATGTCGTTTGACCAAGGTTTCCGACCTCTGTCTTACGTACCGTCCTCCAACAAGCTTTGGAAAGATCGATATTTCTTTGTTAGTGGAGAGTAGGAGGTGACCGACCCTAAGGATCAGATCTCTACGTTTTCCAGGAGCACGGGGTTTATGGGTGAAACCCACTTTTATTTTGTAATCTTTGCTCTGCTATTGCTTCTTACCTCTGTATTTTTGACTAACCGTTGTGCCGATCTTCCTTGTGTAGATAAGAATATCAAGAGGAGGCCGCCCTTCACTCTGGCCCTCAAAGAGCAATACAAGAAGCTCCTTCAGACCTCAAACAGAGACTACCGAGCTATCCTTCATTCGAGTGTCACGATGCCTCCAAAGGACAAGAACGTTGTCAATGAAGTTCTACAGTCTGTTGCCGGCAAATGGGGCTCGGCAAAGAAGAAAAGGGTGGCGAGCCTTCCCCCTCCTACTGCGTCGTCGTCAAAGAGGAAGAGGACGACCACCACCGACCCTTCCACTTCTGCACCTCCCAAGAAAGGGGCTGCCCCCTCTGCTTCTCCTTCCCTTGTGCCGCCCCAGAGGGGTGTGGTAATTAGGGAGCCCTCTTCTGCATTGCCCCAGAATGGCGTGGGGGCTTCAAGACTCGCCTCCTCTTCAGCCCAGAGAGCTCAACCGAAGGGTAAGGCGAAGGTGGCTGCCCGGTTGGACCAGATGCCTGATAGATATAGGGCCGTCCATCAGGCCATTGAAGAATTCTGGGCGGAGGCCCCATGAAAGGACTCTCCTTCCTATAGTACTAGGAAAGGTACTGAGAGGACAGTTGTCGGTGCTATGAGTGCCCTTTTGAAGGTAACGACCGACCTCTCTTCCTTGGTGTTTTATTTTCCTTCTCCCTTTCTATTTTTCTGACTTGTCTCTCATTCTGTCTTGCAGACTTTACACAACTTGGCCGCCATGATGGAGGCCACAGTGGACCTTCAGGCCTTGGAGAAGCCAGAGGACGAGCTGGATAAAGTTCGGCTTCAACTCGGCACGGCTCAATCCCAAGCCACTACGGCTGAGGACGAGCTCAAGGAAGTGAGGAATTCCCTCTCATTTATGGAGTCCGAAAGGAATTCCATTAAGTCTAAGAGGGATTCTTTCCAGTCTGAGCAGGACTCCCTCCTCCAAGAGCTGAACAAGCTGAAGGAGGAGAACTGTGCTCTTCAGGCATTCGTCGCTCAGAAGGTTGATGAGGCCAAGGTCGAGACCGAGGCCAGGCTGAAGACTGAGCTGGTGAAGATGGGTGATCAGATTGCACAGCTCGATTATGATAACTTCAAATCCAAGCTTCTCGTCAAATTCCCAGATATCGATCTGTCGGGGATTGACGATGATGACGAGGATGAAGATGGTGATGAGGAGGACGGGTCTGCAAGCCCTTTAGTTTAAAAACTTTTGTAGTTCTGCTCCTCTTTTGTAACCGAGCTCACGTTCTAATGAGAATATCTTCTTTTCAGAGTTTTTGTCTTCACTTTTCTTTGAATATTTGCAATCTTTGTGTTTTGCTCAAGTGTTGCCTGAAGTATCAACATTCTGTAGTGTGTAAACGGGTTTCGGCACTCGAAACTTGCAATTTAACATAAGTAAACCTGCTCGGGGTCCAAAGTATTGCTCTTTAGTCGGCCACTGATGATGGGCTGACTCCCAAACTTGATGACTTTGAATTAAGGAGTAATAATAAGCAACTGAACCAAACTCTTGACATCGGAGGGGTTTCGAGTCATGGATTTGCTTTGAATAATAAGGAAGGCAGTTAATACAGTAACCAACCAACCAGAGCTTTAATCACTGAACATAAAGACTTGTATAAAACAGTCATTCTAATCACTTAGAGCCAAATCCGAGCTTGATTGTCGAACAAAAGGACTTACATTGTAAGGATCCTTGAAGGTCGGTATCCTTTTCCAAGATTCATTGATAAGAGGCTGAGCAATTAAAATCATCTCTGTTGGTTTGTAATCTTAGATATGTAGTTCGGTGTACTATGATGGACCAGACGTGAGGTCTGTAAATTAAGATGGACCAGACATAAAGTCTGTTCATTAAGATGGACCAGACTTAAGGTCTGTACATTAAAATAGACCAGACATAAGGTCTGTACATTAAGATGGACCAGACTCAAGGTCTGTACATTAAGATGGACCAAACTCAAGGTCTATGCATTAAGATGAACCAGACACCAGGTCTGTACATTAAGATGGACTAGACACAAGGTCTGTACATTAAGATGGACCAGACTCAAGGTCTGTACATTAAGATGGACCAGACTCAAGGTCTGTACATTAAGATGGACCAGACATAAGGTCTGTGCATTAAGATGGTCCAGACACAAGGTCTGTACATTAAGATGGACCAGACTCAAGGTCTATGTATTAAGATGAACCAGACACCAGGTCTGTACATTAAGATGGACCAGACACAAGGTCTGTACATTAAGATGGACCAGACTCAAGGTTTGTGTATTAAGATGGACCAGACACCATGTACATTAAGATGGACCAGACTCAAGGTCTGTGCATTAAGATGGGAACACTTTATGGAATATTTGAAATGAAAAAATTTCTTTTATTGATAATATTTCCGTAAGTGCTCCATATTCCAAGGTCTGGGTACAGGTTTCCTATCCATGTTCTCTAACCAGTAAGTGGTCGGTCTCGCTGTTTTGGTGATTCTATAGGGGCCCTCCCAGTTAGGTAATAACTTCCCCATGGTAGGATCCTTGGTGTTCTGGAACACCCTTCTTAGGACGAGGTCCCCAACTTGGAAGCTGGCAGGCTTAAGGCCAAGTTTCGAGCGGCTAACCATCCTACGCTAATATGCTTCCATTCTGACCACGGCTTGCTCTCTCCTCTCTTCAAGCAAGTCCAAGTTTTCTGCGAGCTATTGGTCATTGGTCTCCTCGTTGAAAGCTTCGGTCCTTAGGGTAAGCATGCCGATCTCAACAGGGATTACTGCCTCAGTGCCGTAGGCGAGTGAGAAGGGAGTTTCCGATGTTGGAGTTCTCCTAGTTGTCCTGTAGGTCCAGAGTGCCCCAGGGGTTTCGAATCATGGATTTGCTTTGAATAATAAGGAAGGTAGTTAATGCAGTAATCAACCAACCAGAGCTTTAATCACCGAACATAAAGACTTGTATAAAACAGTCATTCTAATCACTTAGAGCCAAATCCGAGCTTGATTGCCGAACAAAAGGACTTGCATTGTAAGGATCCTTGAAGGTCGGTATCCTTTTCCAAGATTCATTGATTAGAGGCTGAGCAGTTAGAATCATCTCTGTTGGTTTGTAATCTTAGATATGTAGTTCGGTGTACTGTGATGGACCAGACGTGAGGTCTGTAAATTAAGATGGACCAAACATAAGGTATGTTCATTAAGATGGACCAGACTCAAGGTCTGTACATTAAGATAGACCAGACATAAGGTCTGTACATTAAGATGGACCAAACTCAAGGTCTGTACATTAAGATGGACCAGACTCAAGGTCTGTACATTAAGATGGACCAGACATAAGGTCTGTGCATTAAGATGGTCCAGACACAAGGTCTGTACATTAAGATGGACCAGACTCAAGGTTTATGCATTAAGATGAACCAGACACCAGATCTGTACATTAAGATGGACCAGACACAAGGTCTGTACATTAAGATGGACCAGACTCAAGGTCTTTGTATTAAGATGGACCAGACACCAGGTCTGTACATTAAGATGGACCAGACTCACGGTCTATGCATTAAAATGGACCAGACACCAGGTCTGTACATTAAGATGGACCAGACTCAAGGTCTATGCATTAAGATGGACCAGACACCAAGTTTGTGCATTAAGATGGACCAGACACAAGGTCTGTACATTAAGATGAACCAGACTCAAGGTCTGTGCATTAAGATGGACCAGACACCAGGTCTGTACATTAAGATGGACCAGACTCAAGGTCTGTGCATTAAGATGGGAACACTTTATGGAATATTTGAAATGAAAAAATTTCTTTTATTGATAATATTTTCGTAAGTGCTCCATATTCCAAGGTCTGGGTACAGATTTCCCATCCATGTTCTCTAACCAGTAAGTGGTCGGTCTCGCTATTTTGGTGATTCTATAGGGGCCCTCCTAGTTAGGTAATAACTTCCCCATGGTGGGATCCTTGGTGTTCTGGAACACCATTCTTAGGACGAGGTCCCCAACTTGGAAGCTGGCAGGCTTAAGGCCAAGTTTCGAGCGGCTAACCATCATGCGCTAATATGCTTTCATTCTGACCACGGCTTGCTCTCTCCTCTCTTCAAGCAAGTCCAAGTTTTCTGCGAGCTGTTGGTCATTGGTCTCCTCGTTGAAAGCTTCGGTCCTTAGGGTAGGCATGCCGATCTCAACAGGGATTACTGCCTCGGTGCCATAGGCGAGTGAGAAGGAAGTTTCCAACTTTGGAGTTCTCTTAGTTGTCGTGTAGGCCCAGAGTGCCCCAGGGAGTTCCTCGACCCACCTTCCCTTAACTCCTTCCAATCTTTTTTTGAAAGCATCTAGGATTGTTCGGTTAGTGACCTCTGCTTGCCCATTGGCTTGAGGATGACCAGGCGAGGAGAAATGTTGGTTGATATTCAGGTCTTAGCAGAACTTCTTGAATGTTTTACCAACAAATTGCGTGCCATTTTCTGAGACGATCACGCGAGGTATGCCGAACCTACAAACTATATTTTTCCAAGTGAAGCTTTTGACCTCCTTCTCTGTAATGCGAGTTAGTGGCTCTGCTTCAGCCCACTTTGAGAAGTAGTCAATAGCTACCAATAGATATCTTCTGTTTGGCGTGGCTTTAGGCAATGGGCCTATGATGCCCATTCCCCATTGTGCAAAGGGCTACGAGCTTGTGATGGGGATGAGTTCATGTCGGGGCTGATGCTGGTAAGGGGCGAACCTTTGGTATTTATCACACTTTCGAGTGTATTCTTTTGCTTCCCTCAGCATTCCAGGCTAGTAGTAGCCTTGTGTTAGAGCTCGGTGTGCTATGGTTCTTCCTCTGTTATGATTTCCACATATTCCTTCATGAATTTCTGCTAGGACGTACTGAGATTCTTCGAGTGCTAGGCATTTTAACAATGGCTGAGAATAAAACCTTCGGTAGAGCCTTCCGTTAAGGATAAGGTACCGAGCTGCTCTGATGCAGATTCTTTTTGCTTTATTCCTGTCCTCTGGGAGGAGTCCTTCTTCTAGGTACTAGAGTATAGGAGTCATCCAGTTCTGAGGCTATTCTGTAACTTGGGCGACCTGGACTTCTTCGATGCTAGGCCTTGGCTGGTGGGAGAGTTTTATTGTTGAGTTCGTTTCTGACGTCATATGGGATGCCATGTTTGCCAAGGCATCAGCTCTGCTGTTTTGACCTCTTTCTACTTTTTGAATTGAGAAAGTTCGGAAGGCGTGCTTCAATAGGTTGACCAGTTCTGAATATCGAAGCATCCTTTCATCCTTGACGGCATACTCACCTTGAACTTGGTTGACCACTAATTGAGAGTCAGAGAATGCTTCGAGGCTCTGAACCTCGCATTCTTGTGCTAGCTTTATCCCTAGAATAAGGGCCTCATACTCTGCTTCGTTTTTGGAGGATCTGAACCCTAGGCTAATTGCCCTTTCGGTTATGAGCCCATCTGGGGACTGTAGTACTAGTCCAACACCTGTACCTCGGTCGGTAGATGATCCGTCAGTGTATAACTGCCAAGCCCCCAAATTTTCACGAAGTTGGGCTTTGTTCAGTAATGCTGGGGTGAACTCGACAACAAAGTCTGCCAAGGCCTGCCCTTTGATTGAGATCTATGGAACATAGGATATATCGAACTCCCCTAGTTCCACCGACCATTTCACTAATCGTCCTGATACCTCTGGTCTCCTTAGTACTGTCTTTAACGGATAAGCAGTTGGGATTTCTATGGGATGAGCTTGAAAGTAGGGCTTGAGCTTTCATGCAGATACTATGAGTGCAAGGGCCAGTTTCTCAATCTCGGGGTATCTCTTCTCCGTGTCTAACAGTGCTCTGCTGACATAAAAGATGGGCCTCTGCACGCTCCTGTCCTGTCTGACCAGTACAGAACTAACAGTGTTCTCAGAGACTGCAAGGTAGAGAAGTAGTTTTTCCCCTTGGATTGGCTTTGACAAGAGCTCAGGTGAGGCTAAGTACTTCTTCTGTTCCTGAAAGGATTTTTCACATTCGTCAGTCCATTGTAAAGATTTGTTACCTTTCAAAGCTTTGAAGAATGGTAGACAACGATCAGTGGATTTGGAAATAAATCTGCTCAGAGCTGCTATCCTGCCATTCAGAACCTGAATGTCTTTCTTGGTCTTTGGAGATTCTAGTCCGACTAGGGCCCCAATTTGGGTCGGGTTTGCCTCTATACCTCTCTGAGAGACTACGTACCCCAAGAATTTTCCCTTTGTTACACCAAAGGTGCATTTCGAGGGATTGAGCTTCATCTTATACTGCCTGAGGATATCAAATGTTTGAGCCAGGTGCTGGAGATGACTGTTCTTCCGTAGGCTTTTGACTAGCATATCATCAATGTAGACTTCCACAGTACTGCCGATTAAAGGGCTGAACATCTTGTTAACCAGACGTTGGTATGTGGCCCTAGCATTTTTTAGTCCGAACGGCATCACTCTATAGCAATAGAGACCTCGTTCAGTTATGAATGATGTTTTCTCCTGGTCAGGAGGATGCATCTGTATTTGATTATACCCGGAATAGGCATCCATGAAGCTCATAAGCTCATGTCCTGCAGTAGCATCGACTAACTGATCTATCCTCAGAAAAGGAAACTATCTTTGGGGCATGCTTTGTTGAGGTCTGTATAGTCGACACAGACTCTCCACTTACCATTCTTCTTCTTGACCAGAACAGTGTTGGCCAACCAATCAGGATAAAATACTTCTCGTATCATATTGGCATTGAGCAGCCTTTGGACTTCATCGTTGATGACCTGATGTCGTTCTGGAGCGAGTGGCCTTCTCTTTTGTCTTACTGGTGGATGGTCTGGATCCACCATCAGTTTGTGTGTGATGAGGTCGGGATCTATTCCTTCCATATCCCTTGTTTCCCAAGCGAATACGGAAAGGTTTTTCTTTAAGAATTTGACCAACTCATCTTGCTCGGTAGGTGTCAGGTCGGGACCTGTCTGCAGGTAACGCCCCTGATCTTCCGAGCTGACCAGGACTTTAATAGGTTCTCCTATAGGCTTGGCCCTGCTGTTCCTTCCTCTGGGGCTTAGTGGCTCGTCAATCCTGTAGGGACAGTCTTCTGCCTCGTGATAGCAAGAGTGGATTGGATCCTCGCATTCACGGGCATGCAGTAATTGCTATTTGAGGGCCTTGGCCTTGAGCGCGAGGGCATGGCATTCTCGGGAGGTCGGTTGGCATCCTCTAATAGAGTAGACAATCTGATTGTGAACGTACTTCAAGCATTGGTGGAGGGTTGATGTGACTGCCCCCATCTCATGTAGCCAGGGCCTCTCAATTATGACATTATAGGGAGATTTGGCTTTTAGGACCATGTATTCTGTTACTGTGGTCTTCTGTCCATCTCCTTCACCCGCAGTAGTGGCCAGGTCGATCCTTCCTAGTGAAATGTTGAGGTTTCCATCAAAACTTGCCATGATTATACCGGTAGGCTTAATGTCACTAGGGTTGAGCTTCATTTGCTTGAAGGGGTCATAGAACAAAACGTTAGTCGAACTCCCAGTGTCCATAAGGGCTCTTCGGATCTCGAAGTTGGCGATCTTGAGGGAGATGACCAGGGCGTCACTTTGAGGACAATGTACTCCTGTAAGGTCTTGATCCGTAAACTGGATTTTTGGCACAGGCTTTAACCTTTTCTCTACGTTAGAGATCTGTATGATGTTGGGAGTAGACCTGGCCTCCCGAGCATAACGCTTCCTCGACCTGTTAGAAGTGTCTGTTGCAGGGGAATCTGCGTATAAGACAAAGATCACTTGGTTGTTCTGCCGTGAGGGCTCGTTCCGTCCTTCCTTTTGTTCCTGCCTCTGGTCGGTCTTCCTTTGTTGGGGTTGCTCATCACGGGGGTTCTGCCCTCCGTCCTGCTTGACGAACTCCTGTAGTCGTTCTCTCCTTATTAGCTGCTCAATCTCGTGTTTGAGAGCTTTGCAGGTATTAGTTGTGTGCCCTCGGTCTTTGTGAAAATCACAATATTTGGTTTGATCTCGGTAGCTGGGGTCACCTTTCAAAGGCTCCAGCCATCTCAGGTTCTCTCGAGATCTTACTTGCTTCAGTATGTTGTACGGAGAGGTATTTAAAGGAGTAAAGTGGTTGAACTCTCTTAGCCCAGAGTTATAGGAAGTTCTGGGGGCCCCTCTTTTCTCCGGGCTTTGGCTGTCTTCCTAGCCGAGCTGGTGTCCTTCCTTTGGTCATCCTTCTTCTGACTGTCTTTCTTCTGGTTGTCTTTATGAGCTTGTTCCTTGACCTTTCTAGAAGTGTCCTTAGCCTCTTCCAAGTTAATGTATTTCCTTGCCCAGTCCATGAGTGCTGCCATATCCACAGGGGGATTTTTGGTCAAGGAGTCCCTAAAGCCTCCTTGTGCAAGACCAGCGGCCAAAGCAACTACTAGGAAATCAGGGCTGCAATCTGTCACCTCAGTGAGCTCGGCGTTGAAACATGCAATATACCCCCTGAGTGATTCTTCCCTTGTTTGCTTTATGTTCAGCAGGAATTCGGGACCCTTTCTCAACCTCCTACTAGTCATGAATCTGTCCAGGAATCTTCTGCCGAGCTCATAGAAGCTAGTAACTGAGTTCGGTGGGAGGTGATGGAACCACTTCAGAGCAATGTCGTTGAGGTTGGTCACGAATGTTTGGCATAGAAAGGCATCAAAAGTACCGTGCAAAGCTATGATGTGCTGGTAGTGGGAGAGATGGTCCCCTGGGTCCCCTGTCCATCATAAGGGGTGAATTTCGGGACGACGAATTTCTTGGGTCTCTCCTCAGCCATGATAGCATTAGTGAACGGAGTGGCCGACCTGCCGAGCAGCCTGGCCAGCTCATCCTGCTCTGGATACTGGGCACCTCTCACAATAATTGTGCGGTCCATTGATTCAGCAACTTCCTCAGCTTTTACCGACCCCCTTGGTAAGATTGGCTGCTGCGAGGCAGGCCTCGCAACTTCAGGGCCTACATGGGTAGGATGGTCTTGGCCCATCACTAGGGGTTGGCTCTGATTCTCCTGTGTTGGTGGTGTAGGAACCGCTTGAGGTGGTGACTCTTGTGGCACAGGGTTTACCCCCGAAACCCTAGGGATGGGAACCCTGGTGATGCTTCGGTAATGGACTTTTGGGATAAAGGCTGGCATCCCTCTGCCGGCGACTATTGATGGCTGGGTATCTTCATGAATGGGGACAGTCGTAGGAGGCTGCGCCACCCGAGTGCTTGTGTGGATGGGTGGATTCTGAGAATTAGATTCATGATTCTGGGTAAACATCGCCAGAGTTCTAGACATGGTTAGGAGTTGTTCCTGCAACAACTAGTTCTGTCGCCTAGTTTCGGCAAGCTCTTGTTGTACGGGATCAATCACTAGCCCTCTTCCTCGTCTGGCAGGCGGTTGAGGCTGAGGGTTTTGAGAATTTTGAGTATTCTTCCTGGGTCGGAGATTGGGAGCCATAATCCTTTGATAAAAGGAGGATGAACTTTGATTCAGTAGAGCACTTGGTGATTGTCGTTTTCCCACAGACGGCGCCAAACTGATGCTGCACTTTTTGGCCCACGCACAATCCGAGCTTGACTCCCTGAAGAACACTCAAAGAAGAAGATAAGAGGACCACCGGTTTGGCTCCGGCGATAGCCGCTCCGATGCTTAAGTCAATAAACTGAAATTGAAAGACTGTAATGAAAGCCAAAATAATGAGTATGAAAATAAAGGGTACCTCTAGGGTTTAATTTATAGGCAGTGGCTTTCCCAAGTTGATTAGGATTTAGAGCCATGAATATAGGGATTGGATCGTCGAAGATATCAGTTACCTTGTTGAATATGGCAACAATCGAGATAACCATGCGTGGCAGTTTTCCTGTTGAAGACTGTTTCCTTATTTCCTGCTCGGTGCACTTTGAGGCGGTGATGAGGTCTGATTATCGATGCATTGTACTGAAGGCTTGTGTTCATACTTGTTAGCAGACCTGCTCTGATGATATGTGCTCGGTCTTTTGTGGATCTGCTCTGAATGACCGAGCATGGGCTGAATGACCGAGCATGAGATGAATGACCGAGCATGAGTCAAATCGTAGTTGCACGTGTCAAGTAGTGGTTGGCGTGTCACATTGTGGTATATCAAATACCAAACAAATAAGACGAGCCAAAACGATAACACTTGGAACATTTTCCTGGGAGAGAGACCAAGGATATACCAAAGGAAGAGATTAAGGATCAACTGCTCAAAATCTGGCTAATACCACAAGACCCAACCACGAAACCGAAACAAATCCTCAAATCTTATGCACCAAACTTCTAAATCTTGATCCAAAGTTTTCTCAGTCTCTTTTTCTTTAAACGTAAGCACCAAACGGTGCCGTATCAATGAAAATGCTTTTGTGTTGTGGTACAGATGTCTTGGTCATATTAGTAGGGAAAAACTAGAGAGGTTGATCGAAGAGGAAATTTTGAACACGTTAGACTTTTCAGACTATGGTGTTTGCATTAAATATGCTAAGGGAAATTTAATCAAGTCTCATAAAAAAAAAGGAAAGGGCCTACTAGGAGTAATAAGCTTTTGAGCTTATTCACTGATATGTGTGGTCCTTTTCCTACTTCTTTTAAATGGGAAGAAGAATTTCATCACATTTATATGTATTCCCCCTTTTATGTATTTGATTGCTGAAAATATAGTTATCAAACTCGGTTCCTAAATCGGGTTAATTTTTTAATTGGATTGTTTACGCAAGCAACTCGAATTGAACCGGGTGACCTGGCTGGGTTTATTGATGATTATTCCTGTTATATGTATTTGATTGCTGAAAATATAATTAGATTGCTGAACATATTGTAATCAAACCAGGCCCCTAAAACAGGCTGGTTTTTTAATTGGATCGTTTATGCAAGCAATTTGGATTGAACCGAGTGACCCTGTGGGGTTTATAAGAATCGGTCTATTAACATTTATGATGTATAAAATGTAATTTGTGATTGTCAAGAGTTGAATGCAAGACCATGAATTAATAGACAAGCACTCTAAACCAATTGACCATATGTTTTTTTGTTAAATAATTTATATATTTAAAATATTAAATATAAAATATACATATCTCATGATAATTAATTCATTTATAATATTTTTTCTCCTTTGATTCAAAATAGTTTAAATATTAAAGACAATTAAAAAATAAATAAATTTAATATCGTAAATTCTCAAAACATAACAAATAAATAAAGTATGTAAATATACATATAATAAATAACAAAAAATAAGTATTAAATGTGCATATATTGATATAAATAAAATAAAATAATCTTATACATGCTCAAAAATTTTATTATTGTAAAAATTCATGCAATAGTTATATTATATTTTTTTTATATCAATAATAATGACATTAATGTAACAACATCAATTTTAAAAAAAAGTTCTTAACATTTTTTTTTAAGTTACATAATTATTTATTTTTAAAATAATATTTTTATGTTATTCCGGTTCAACCAATTAATTCAGTGATTAAACCAGTGACCTATCTACCCGATCACCTCACCAGATTAATATCTGGACCGTTTCTGATAACTAAGTATGGCTTGTTAGCTTGCAATGAAACTTCCCTCAAAGTTATTTTTAAAAAATGACCCTGTTGTTTATTTTGGCGGGTAGATTCTATGCTTGTGAGCGCTCTGCTCTTCTTGGTTTTGTATTGGCTGGCCTTTTGTGTCTTAGCAGGTGCTCTGTCTGTTTGTTTGGTTTGTTGTTTGCTTCTCCTTTCTGTTGGGTTGATGCTTTGTTTTGTGCTGGCTGTTTGCCTTTTGGTGTAAATAAAATTTTACTTAACTAAAAAAAAAAAAAAGCAATGGCTGAAAAGGCAGAGGCACTGAATGTGTTTAAATTTTCAAAGTAGAATTAAGTTGAGCTTTAGCTTGACAAGAAAATCATAGTACGATCTGATAGTGGTGGTGAATACTACGGAAGGTATGATTAAACTGGTTGTAATTCAGGGCCTTTCTCCAAATATCTACAAGAATGCAATATAGTTGCACAGTACACCGTGCCATGTACTCCTGAGCAAAACGGTATTGCAGAAAAAGGAATTGCACTCTTATAGATATGATAAGATCTAATGAGCAATTCATCGTTACTAGATTCTTTGTGGGGTGAAGCTTTAAAACTGCAGCGTACATCCTAAATCAAGTGACTTCTAAGGTGGTCTTCAAAACTCCTTCTGAGTTGTGGACAGGTAGAAGACTTAACTTGGCTCACTTACATGTCGGCAGTTGAAGCTAGATTGTATAATCTAATGAAAAGAAACTTGATCCCATAACAGTCGGTTGTTATTTTGTAGGATATCCAGAAAGGTCAAAGGGTTACAAATTTTATTGTCCATCAAATAGTACAAAAAATTTTAGAAACTCAAAATGCTAAGTTCATTGAGGATGATCAAATCAGTGGGAGGTGAGCAAATTAACTTTAGTGCTTCCTCAATCTAGTGATGATATCTTGAATATCCACCATATTTTGGTTCATGAATAGCTACCATGTTTTTAGTGAAGTGCTCCATTTAATGGTTGCATGTATATCACTAGTGGAAGTTATAATTAGAGTTCATGAATGTGACAATCTTTCATAATTAAGGTAGTGGAATGGTATGACGGAGACCATTCCATTTACAAAAATTTAATGAATGGTCCTGGCCCTCCTCTATATAAAGCTAGGCATGTGTAAAATATTCGATCATCTAAAATATTTACACACAAAGAGAGATAGAAAGTGGGTTGAAAATCCATTCGGAGAGGCTAGTTCTACTGTTATGACTTGGCACCACATACAAACCACAAAGCTAACAGGTATGCGCATTATATTGTTTATGCATTAAGTCATTCACCATATCAAAATCGCTATTTTTCTATTGAAAATATCATTACTCTTTGATAATTAAATGGCTTTTTTTTTTTTTGATAATTCAAGTATCCCCACCTTCTCGATTTACGAGTGACTAAGGAGTAATCTTGAAGCTATCAATCTCACTATTCACAAGCGAAGACACTATTTAAAATACGGTACTCACTAGCTAGAGAATCGAACTCGAGACCGGGCACCTACTACACAGCCTCGCACCCGCCTTTATCAGTTGGGCTATCTGCTATGGACTATAATTAAATGGCTTGACATACAAGCAATTTCACATCTTCGTGCTTGATGGCAATTTCACATCTTTGTGCTTGGGGCAATGACACAGCTAATGAGGTACTAACAAAGGTCATTTGCTGGGTTTTTTTTTTTTTTTTATTTGGTAACAATTCCAAACCAAATCCTGGGATTGCCTCAGGCTATTAAGAATTTCTCAAAGTCAAGGGCTCCCACCAAAATTTAAAGAGTATAAATAAAACCATTCTATGTGTGACTAGTAAAATATTGCACAAATATAAGACGTTTAGAAGGACATACTAGAATTTAGATAACAGAATTCATTATCGATAAGTTATTTCATAAATCTATTACAAAGGTATGACGGTTTCTATGATTTTATCATGAATCCGACGTCATTGTAGACTCTACAAAATATTAAAATCATAGAAACTGTCACATTATTTGACGAACTCGTGAAATAATTTCTTCTCTCACCAAAAACCACAAGACTAGGCAGGTTTCAAGTCACAAATCTGACACACACACACCTAGGTTAGATATATGATATATCCCCCTCCCCCACTTAAAATCTCCCAGTTCTATCATCTTTGGCTATGATCACTCATCATTTGTCACCGAATAACAGAAATTAACAATAGGAAAGTCAAATTGGCAACAGATATTGAAACTCAAAATCATATGGTATCTTCTCAACAATGCTAGATACTTTGCCTCTGCTAAGGCCCCTAAAGCAGTCCACCATTGATTTCCTCAATGACCCAGATGTGGGTAACTGGTGGCAAACCCATTCCACCAATGACTCCACGTCTGGGGCGAAATCATGCATGTTTCGAAGCAGTAGTTCTGGGAGTGCTATATTTTTCGTGCTTGTCACCACAATTGAAGCTTGCAGGTACTCTAGCTTTGATTTCTCCAACTCACCTATAACTCCATCTCCTGTGTATATTCTGACCTGCACATGAAAATGACAGCATTAGGAGGACATGGTTTAGAAGGTCAAGAAAAACAATAATAATAAATAGAGAGGGTTAAAATAATCAGAGTAAATATATTTAGGTCCGTTAATTATTGGGGGAATGAATTTCGGAAAATTGATTATGGAAATATCACTTTGTTATTTAGGCACTTGGTAAAAATTATGTAGATTAATTTTACACTAAATTTTTACTTTTATCCTTTATATTGTATATGTTAGGTAATGTGCGAGTGTTAAAAGTTTGTAAAAACACAAACCTGTTAGGTAAAATAGGTTTTTTAAACTTTTGCAAAACCGTGTTTTACAACCCTAATTTGATGGGCCCTACACATAAAATCACATTTTTGCAAATATAACCGAACACCCACAATTTTTAACAAAATCCCATTTTGACACTAAAATCACATTTTGTGGGACCTACCCCAACCCAATCACCCCCTTGTTGGTGATCTAAATGGCCATAGAATTTGATTATTTGACTTACAGCCGGAGAAGAATGTGTCCCACAGCACAGGGCGAATGTGACATTGGGGTCAGACAACTCAAGTCCATAAAGTTCACGAACAGTTGCTTCTTTTTCTTCCTTTTCACCCTTTCGGTAAACCTATAAAAGACCCAAATTTTAGAATATTAATTATACAATAAACACAATGACAAGTAGTCCATATATATGTTAGAAATTTCAACACAATTTTTAATCACAATTACCTCTTTTAAGAGTAAAGTCGCTGGTTTTCTCAAAATAAAATGCTCAATAGCTTGAGCATTGATTATGTTGCCTCCAATGTTAAGGGTTGCCTGAATTTAAAAGCACGTTATATTATTAGAAGAAACTGGGTTGAAACATGTCAGACCAAAGAAAAAGCAATTTTGCTTCAAAAAGCATTCAAAACAAGAAAAGTAATTCCAAAAATTGAGCCATGTTTGGGAATGAAATTTGGCTCATCTTCTGATCAGTTGTTTCCTGACCCTAAGAGATCTAGTACTTTAGTGGGAAGCATCAAATTGCTAAATCTAACAAAATGTATATGCACCTTGTTCATCAGTGTAAGCAGTTTCTCTGGGCTGGAAGGCACACCATATTGGATAAATCCCTAAATAAAAATTCAGTTTTACACATGAGGGTAGCAAACAATAAAGATCAATTATAGATTTGAACACAAAGGAGAAATGTTTTTGTTCATAACATACATGCATGATACAAGCATTGTACATATTGATCCAAAATGCTAATTTCTGTTGGTATGCCAAAAAACTCAAGTCCACCTTCTGCAGACCATTCATTAGGGCCCTGGAATTTAAGAGACAAAAATAATTGTAAAACTCAATTATCATTACAAGAATACATACATACATGCATGCATGCATATATATATATATATATATATATATATATATATATATCAAGAGCTCGTTAATTTGCATATGCCAACAAATCTTTTATTCGTTAATTTTTTAGGAATTGAGTTTCTCTTTATTACATTCACATATGTAAACGTGCTCTTAGTAACATTTCCAATATATGAGAGGCTAAATAATGGCATTTAAGAATGTAAAAGCATGTCCTTTATTTGTTCATTTAACCATGCATGTTTATTAGTACCTGATGCATGAAAGTCTTCATACCTTAACTTTTGTAACAAAGAAATAGAACTTGAATTGGAGATGCATTTTGGGTCCAAAGAGGTTGATGTGAATCTAACCAAGTTCTTGTAAGGGCCAATGTCCCTTGGGATAGACTCTTCCATCTCGAAGATGCCATAAGGGTCTTGTTGCTTTGATTCTTTCTGCAACATAAGGCTCGCCTTCGAGTTTAAGCTGGTATCCACCCTGAAGCTTCTTGAGCTTAAAGAGGAGTTTACAGACCTGGAAATGGGGCCTGGTTTCTCTAGCTCCATTGCTCTCGACTGTCCTAAGTAATCGCACAAAAATGAAGATCAAACACTTAATGATGTTCTCAGACAGCTTGTTGGGTGGCCATTTTTGGATGCTCTCTTCTTCTGATTGAATCGGATTAGTTAGAGCTTTTGGTGGGAGGTCTAATGGGATCTCTACATTTCGTTCTTTCTGCAACAAAGTCATTGAGCATTTAGAATCTGAAACAATGATATCAATTAATTGTGAATAGATTGATATAAAATCAAGCCAGCCACTGATTTTAGCATGATTTGACCAATAAAGAACTTAGATCAATATTTCTTTCCAAAAAAATAAAAAAAGAACTTGGATATGAAATTAAGAGATTGTTTTGACACACTAATGTTCTCACAATTTTGAAAAGGTATATAGCACCTATGCTTGGAACAAGATTGGTTTATTCACATGAAATCAAGGCCCGTCGTTGTTACAAGTACTATAGTAATCCCCAAGTCAAAACAATTGAATATCGCAAAAACAGTGACTTATCATATTCTCATTGGAAAATGCCTAAAAATCTCCAATTGTATCACCAATGTGATGTGTCACTATCAGGTACTTTTGAGCCAGCCTCACATGATGTGTTTTTCAAGATCATATTAGGAATATAATTACATATATAAATTGAGAATCTCTAGAATTATTCATGATCGTTCAGATTATCCTTATAATAAACATGTCAAATGCTGCCAAATAGCTAGTTAAGGCTTACCTTGGGAGTTGGATGTCTTGGCTCTCGCAAGGGTGAGGATGGTTTAAGCATCCCACTTTTTCTTGAAACTCTCTCTTGAAATCCAACCATATTATGTAAATGATTTTCCTTCTGATCAAAGAATGCTCTTGAGTTTCTCAATCTCTCATTTATACTGAAATCATTGAGATCATAATCTCCTTTTATAGCTTTACTTATGAAATGCAACGCCTTAGTCTCGAATGTCATCCTTTCATTTGCCCCTACCCCACCTTTCTTTGTGGGGTTTGGATTTGGTGAAAGTAATGAATACGGATTGCTTAGACTTCCATGTTGCCACTGTTTGGATTTTGATTCCTTTGTGACTTCCTTTTCATTGTTCAAATCAGTTTGAAGCTGGCTGATTTGGCTTTCCAGTCGGGTTATCTCGTCCTCAACCATAGCTAATTCTGCCAGGAGCTCTTTCATCTATAAAATTCATGGAAATAGTGTATCTCAATTATATCTGTACGCATTGATAGAGCAAAGAAACATGCAAGATATATAGATTAGTCTTAAAACATATTACGGGTGCAGTTTAAATGGAAAGTGAGTCAGTGGGGTTTGCCTCACTCATTGTCATACCATTGTCCTATTTTATTGAATGAGGATGAAAGGGATTGGGGATCGAAGCCGTTTAAATTTTTGAAGGCTTGGACTCTTCATCCTGGTTTTCTTCCTTTAACTAGAAAAGAATGGCAGGAATGTCAAGTTCCAAGTTGGGCTGGATTCAGAATTTTCAAAAGGTTGCAGTGTATTAAGAAATCCTTAAATGATGTAAGACAGATTTGGTACTCAAAAATTAAGGATATTTGATTTAAAGTTGTATTAGGATTGTTTAGTTTCTAATTTTAATTTATTCCTAATTTATTTAGTTTCATTGTTTTATTACGATTAGTATAGAAAATATAGGAATTAAGTAGTTTCATATTTGAATTACTAGTCTTTATTATAATACGATTAGTACAAAAACTAGGAGTTTTGATTTCGTAGTCAAAATAGGAGTATTCTAATACTATAAATATGATGTAATAGATCATTATCATTATCTTTTTTATTAATAAATATTAATTACGAATTTAGGATAATTATTTTCTCTTGTTAGGTAAGGACTCCCTATGTTACTTTATCACTAAGGAATTCGATATGTTCGATTCTCCTTCCACGTTTTCGTTTCGCATCATTTGGTATCTCGTTTCGCATCATTTGGTATCAGAGTGAGGATTTGCCTGGCTTGATGGCAATTAATAGAGACGGAATAAAAAATTTCATTGACGTTCGTCGTGGGACAGAGGCTTTATGGGCAACAATTGATGAATACGGGCAATAGTTAGCACATATCAATGATCAAGTTGGTGCTATACAACTAGACGTTCATGCTGACTCAATCTTAATGATTCTAGAGATCTTCCAGTCAATAAGAATCGTGTCAGAGGATTTGCCCGAGGCCAGCCTGAAGATAGAGCTTATTTGCAATTACGAAATACTTTCAGATTTTGATGGTAATTTTAATCTTGAAGACTTTCATGATTGGGTTTATAATTTGGATGATTGTCTTAACGATTTGAGACTTTCAGCAGAAAAATAATATTTTTGGGCAGAATATAAACTTATTGGATTCGTGAAAAAATGGTGCTTGATTTACAAAGTCATGGACAGATGCATAGAAAAAGATGCATTCGTTAATGGCCAATAATGATGAAACTGCTTATGAATAAATCTTTGCTAATAAATTATTTACAGATTTTAGAAGATAAATA
Source organism: Nyssa sinensis (assembly GCA_008638375.1). Classification (NCBI taxonomy): domain Eukaryota; kingdom Viridiplantae; phylum Streptophyta; class Magnoliopsida; order Cornales; family Nyssaceae; genus Nyssa; species Nyssa sinensis. Next base: position 56,201,093 of record CM018031.1, on the reverse strand, counting down.
CAAGGTTATCATGGAAAGCACCAAGAAAGAAGCACAAGCAAAATCTAGAATTATGAAGGTGACTTCAACTAATAAGGTTTCAAATACTGAACCGCTAAAAGAAGTTCACATCCTTACAAAAGACTCTCTCGTTATAGAAAGCTAATATCAAAGTCATACATGCCTTGAAGAAGATCACAATGAGTCAATAAAAAATAAAATTGAATTTATTTCTATTGATATTGCTGAAACAGTTGGTGCAGATGATAAAGAAGAGGAATTGAATGAAACTTTTATTATGGAAGAAGAAGTTGTTACAAAGAAGCAAGAAAATCTCATTGAAGTTGTCAACACTAAAGATGATGAAATTAATCTTGAACTTGTGCAAGATGATTATAATGCTTCCAAGAAGACTGAAATTGTAGTAGAATAAGAAGATAATTTTTGTTTTATCATTAGAGCATTGTTGCCATCAAAAGAATAGCTTATAGTTACAGACTTTATGAAAGATCGAAGTGGTAGAAGAAATTCCATGAATATTTGATTGTTCTTCTAGAGATTCAACCACTATTATTAGTTTATGGACAAGTTCGGAGTCGTATACATCCAGTCAACTAGAGGACAAGTTTCTTTCAAGTAGAAGAGACTGATGTAGGAAATATTTGGTACTTTAAAAATTAAAAATTGTTTAGTTTCTAATTTTAATTTATTCCTAATTTATTTAGTTTCCTTCTTTTATTAGGATTAGTATAGAAAATATATGAATTAGTAGTTTTCTATTTGAATTACTACTCTTTATTGTAATAGGATTAGTAAAAAATAAAGAGTTGTGGTTTCCTAGTCAAAATTGGAGTATGGAATTCTAGCATTTTTGTCAATATGGAACAGAAATTAAAGGAAGCTCAATCTAAAATGCATGCTTTGGAGCTTTTATCAAAAAGCAAGCCCAATCTAAAATGCATGCTTTGGAGCTTTTATCAAAAAGCGGGGAATTATGGGTTAATGAAAAGCTGGAGAAGAATGAGTTGTTTGCAATCATTCAAAGAGTGAGTAAGATGGTGGAATGTTCATGGCTCAAAAAATCCCGTCTGAACTGATCTCTAAAGGGAGACAATAATACCAGATTTTTTCACTTGGTGGCAAATGGCAAACAGAAGGAATTTGCTTGGGTCTTTGATGGAAAACAATGTGACCATTTAAGATGGTTAAGAGGCCTAAGAAAGGAGGGCTATTTGATTATAGACTGAGCATAGCAGAAGCAGATTCTATTGAAGTTCCATTTGTTGAGAAAAGGGTTTTGCAGGCTCTTAATGATTGCGATGGGAGCAAAGCGCCTAGTCCGAATGGGTTCAATCGTCTTTTTCTCAAAAAAGAAGGTTGGAAAGTGATTAAAGAGGATTTCATTCAATTTGTTAATAAATTCCATTCGAATGGCAATATCGCGAAAGTTCTGAACTCCACCTTTATCACTTTGATCCCGAAAAAGGATAACCCCATTTCTCTGTTGAAGTACAGGCCTATTAGTTTGATTGGATGTGTTTACAAGGCTCTGGCAAAGATTTTTATCTGGAAGATTGAAAGTTGTCTTACCTTTAGTCATAGGTGATTCTCAATCTGCTTTCATTAGTGAGAGAGGTTTATTTTGGATGGAGTTCTAGTCGCAAATAAGGTTATAGATTGGTGGAAGGAAAATGATAAAAAAAAGGTTTATTGTTGAAGTTGGATTTCGAGAAAGCATATGACAATGTAAATTGGGAGCTTTTATTTAATATGATGAAGAATTTGGGTTTTGGAGAGAAATGGATTTGATGGATGGAAGGGTGCTTATGTTCAGTATATTACTCTATGTTAGTACATGGATCTCCTACAGCTGAATTTAAAAGTGAGAAAGGTTTGAGACAAGGGGACCCACTGTCTCTGTTCCTATTCATAATCGTGACTGAAGGTTTGAATATAACGTTTAAAAGGGCAAAAGATTGTGGTCTTATTAAAGGAGTGAAATTTGGGAAAAGTAACATGTCTATCTCCCATCTTCAATTTGCAGATGACAGTGGTGTTTTGTAATGCTGATTGGGATGAAATTATTAATATCAGGAGGATCTTAAGATGCTTTGAGGCCATTTCTGGTTAGAAATCAATTTTCACGAGAGCTCTATATTGGTGTGGGAATTTCTAATCAAGTGGTTTCTGATTTTGCTTATGTGTTGAAGTGTAAAAGTGATAATTTTCCTCTAAAATTCTTGGGCATCCCTCTTGGGGTTAGTCCCAGGAAAAAAACAATTTGGTCTCCTGTTATTGAGAAGGTAAAGAAAAAGCTAGCTGTTTGGCAAATGAAGTTTTTTTATCTTTTGGAGGGAGGTTAGTTCTCATCAAATCCAGTTTTGGCCAATTTGTCCATCTATTACTTGTCCATATTTAAAATTCCTACAAGAGTGACTGAAAGAAATTGAGAAAATTAAAGCCAGATTTTTGTAGGGCGGGGAAGAATCTAAGTAAAAAATCCGTCTCATAAAATGGAAGTAATTTGTTGGTTTCTAAAGAAAGAACAGGCTTGGGCCCCAAAGACATAAATGTTATGAATAAATGTTTGCTTCTGAAACTGTGGTGGAGGTTTGGCAAAGATAGTGGCTCTCTGTGGAGGAAAGTTGTTTGTGAAAAAGATGAATATTCGTCTAGTGCCTAGTTCCCTTGTGGTGTGTCAAGTAACAAGCTATCTAGAGTTTAGATGGACATCCTGAAGTTAGAAAATTATGAATGTGCTGTGTTTAATTTCCTTAAAGACAACCTTCAGCTAGTGGTTGGTGATGGAAAGAGATTGATGTTTGGTCTGATCAGTGGGTTGGGAATTTTTCTCTCAGCTCTTGTTTTCCTAGACTATTTATGCTGGCAAAAGAAAAGAATATAACAGTGGATGAGTTATTGCAGAAGACTCGAAGGACAGGATGATTGGAAAATATTATTGGCGCAATTTATTTTCTTGGGAGGAGGATGGTCTATCCAATTTTAAGAGTAAGATTCTATCGGCTGCTACTCTTAATCCAAGCTACTCTGATAGTATTACATGGAAGAATTCTCCATCAGATATATGTTTTCTATTAGATCATTATATTGGTTTTACTATTCCCTTCTTGGCCTAAAAATTGAAGCTATGAATGTAGTTTGAAGAATTTTAGCTCCTCCAAGGGTAATGTTTTTTGGTTGTCTTTCGTGGCGTGGCCTGAATGAAAACGGCAGAATTATTAATGAGATGTGGAACTATTGTCGATCACGAATCTGGATTGTGTCAATTCTGCAAAATGGAGTTCGAATCTTCAAGTCACGTCTTTCTTCATTGTTATGTGATTTGGAGAGCTTGGGCTTATTGTTTAAGGTGGTGGGGTTTTTGTTGAGCTATTCCTGCTTCGTTGAAACAGATTTTTGAGTGGTGGATGGGAGTTAAGTTTAAGATGAAGATCAATATGATTTGGAGTTCTGTTCGGACAGCCATAGTATGGTCTATTTGGAAAGTGAGAAATGATGTTTTGTTTAACAAGTTTCAACCGGATTGGGAGAATATCTATGATCTTACTATTGTCAAAGTGGCTGCTTGGGCGAAGTCTCAATTTGGTCTGGTTGATACTTCAATCAACGAGATCATAGTGAAAATTCAGCATCTTAAACAAAGAGATATTGACTTATGTGGACATATGTTTCCTTTGGTGGCATCTAAGGCCTTGCCCAGATTTGTGAGTTTTGTTGGTTTGGATGTTTTTATAGATTTTGTTTATTTGGATTGGTTAGTAGTTTGTGCTTTTAGTTTTGGTTTATGTTATCCAAGTTGAGGCTGTATGGTTTTGTTTTTCCTTTTTTGGTTTTTGGAGCTAACAAATGATTGCTTCTAGTTCCGGTGCCAACATAGTTAGGATGGGACTAGTTAAGCCTTGATATTTTGTGCTCCTTAACCGTTTTATTGATGTATTAGGTTTGTATGTTTTGTACAACTTCTTACATTAATAATATTCCTCTTTTTTCGCTAATCAAAAAAAAAAATTATTAGAGGTGCAGTCAATATTATGTCGATGCACCCCCATGATATATATATATATATGGGCTAAACCAGCATCCATCTCTACTAACACTACAAGAATTAAAGTTCTTTAGCGACGCACATAACTGGCACTGCAAGAATGTAAAATAAATTATGTTTCTTATGATCGACGCTAATAGTCATATTTCTTGTAGTGTAAGGTTGGTTTTGCAACTATGAACAAAACATTACCTAGCACTTTTGTTAGGATTTTTTAAAAAAAATATTAGGATTGGTTATTACAATTTTTTTAAATATATTCAAAAGAGTTTTTCCTAAATTTTTGTACTTGCACTTTCTTCCCTAGTTATAATATCTAGATCTGTCACTAATTTCAATGTCATCATAAGTACATAGTTTTTTTTTAGAGCTTATTTTCATTAAGGTATAATGTTGTTATGTATCATTATTTATATTTCTAATATGATGTGACATCATATAATAATTTTAAATTTCACATTAGCTGATTTGTAAAAACATGATATAGTAACACATCACATTAAGAATAAAAATAAAAATAAAATAGGAAATATATAGCATTACTCTCACAATGTTAAGCAGACTTGTAGGAAAAATGAATGAAGTATATTAATAGCCATTAGAATTCACTATAATTAATTACAATCTATTAATTTGGAAACCATAAGAAGAGTTACTTTGCAAACTAAAAATGCAGGTACCCACAAGGTTTTTTTGGGAAGTTAAAGCCCATTTCAGTCTTTCACCCAAGGGCGGAAGGCCATTGAGAACCGGGTTGGACGGTAGCCCCTTTCAAACTATAGAAATTTTTTTATACTTGTATAATTTTAGTCTTTTAAAAATTAGCCATTTCTAAAATTTTGGTTCAATTCCATATTTCCTTATTATTTCTTTCAATTCTTTCCCAAAATTTTAGGCCCACCCTAAAATTTTAACACAACCCAATCTTTACCTATCATTTTTTTTCATTTTTTATTCCAAAATTTTGGCCCAATCTAAAAAATTTTCCTAAAAATTTTCTGACCAAACCCCTCTAATAATTTTCCTAGTTCCGCCCTTGCTTTCACCCATTTGATAACCCATCTCAGTAAATTTTTCTAACCTTGAAGAGAGTAAAGGAAATGATACTGAGCGTTTTGGTGAATTACTTAGAAAAAAATCGTGTAAAAGTGTTAATCCGTGCAAGAGACTCTGTCAATGCAAAGTCTAAAAAAAGTTAAATATATACAATCTTACTCTAACAAGCAAAAATATTATTTTGCACGACACTAACGTGTAACCTCTGGCTCAAAATGTGTTCATACAAATTGTGTTTTTGTATGTACATAACGAAGCAACAAGAGAAAGGAAAAGGCCAAAAGAGTTACCTTTGGAGGAAGAGAGTTCGGGATATACAGCGCACAACCACCTTGTCGTTGTTGCACACACTCCAAAATTTCATGCACTTTCTGTTCATGATCCAGCATTTTCCGAAGCATAGAAACCTGTAAATGAGAAATTGTTAATTGCCTAACTTTCTCTTTTACAGGTGTTAAATGTTCAAATAAGCGTCATAACTTTGGATTAAATCAAAAATAGAAAGTCAACTTTTAGTGATTTGGAGTTGAACAACTTTTTTTTCTTTATAAGGACAAATTTCCTTAAGAAATTGGAGTAAGATGTGAAAGTTCTAAGTGCTTGCTTGTATTGCAGATAAAGGCGGTAAAACAAAGTATGGGTTCTCCTTTGTTGCCTCCCATTCATGGGCAAGAATTGAAAATGACAGGACTTGAATGTCTTTGCTATACGAAGATTTGATAATGGATTGTTGTAGCTTCTTTTTTAAAGGTGTTAAGACCCCGCACCTCCATCTAAAAATATTGTCCATTTTGGTATGTCAGATCAATCCAAAAAAGGCTTAAAAGTATTATCCATACCACTATCGAGTTTTGACTTCCAGTTTAGTGGCGAGCCCTCTCAAGTTTGTAAGTCTTTATCCCAAAAGGCAACTCTCCTTTCAAGTAAAGATGTCATACGTCGTGTTTATGAATCTATCATGAATATCATCTGTAACTAATGTGATATACCAACAAAAAGAAACAGATGCTTCGTGTTATTTGCTCTTGAATGCAAGCCTTTAATTTTAGAAACCCAAGCAAATAATTGTTGAACAATACTATACATAATAAATTTTCTCACTCTAAAATACGATAAATTATTCAGTGAGACTGTCACACTATGTCATTATGTCTCACAAAACTTTTAAATTTTTCATAATTCATGGGAACTAATTGAAAATTTGAAGAATTTGTGAGATACCATCACACAATGATGTCATAGACAGTCTCACGAAATAATCACTCCGTAAATACAAGGTAATGGGGTCACTACAATAAATACATATGGGCACCAATTTGAGAAAATTTATTTTAAAAAATCAGTTATACATAATATTTTCAAAATCTTATTTAATAAAAATGTTAATATTGCCAAGAGTTCATTTCAGCATCCAAGTAAAAACATCCCGTATAATTAATGTATAAGAAGTTTCAATTAAAGCATCCTTAATCGAATTTCTTGGATGCCATTCCAAATAAAAAAGTGAACTTGATGATATGATCAAATCATCCTTGACAATATAACATCCTATAAAGGACATATTTTGAAACTTAAAATTTAAAATAAATAAATAAATAAATAAAAGGAAATAAAGTAAAGTACGTCCAATATTTGACAATGAGAATTTCTAAAATCAGCAGTATACATTAATACTCAGCTACCAATTAACAGAAGAACACACACACACACACACACACGTACATATATATAGACCAGGTAAAGAACCCATCACCTATACATGTACGAGTCACTCTGAGTCAAAGCAACCTTACAAAGAAATGAATTCCCAAGATACATAGAATCATCCCCATACCTCTTTTTCAAGCTCTTCTCTCTTTCTCTGCCCACTAAGCTTCTTCTTTCTCTGTAACCACAAAGTCAACCAAAATATAAGAAAAATGGGCCAAACAATTGATTAACAAAATGGAAAAAAAAAAAAAAAAACATCAAATCACCATTTATTCTCTTATTTAGGCTGAGTTGATATTATATACATATATATTTATACATAGAGAACAGCTATTTGCCCTCCTCTCTTACACAATTGAGTTTCCCAAAAAATATTATGTTAATGATCAAAATCAATGGCGGAGCTGTAGCATCCAAAACTTTTGCAACTTAGATTTTTTACTCGTGGTTTGTATAGTATTTTAAAATAAAAATAGAAGTTGCCCCACAAATTATTTTATATATTTTTTTAAATTCTTCTTAAATTTTGGCTTTTATATATTTGTTTCCTCTAATTGCATAGTCTTAAGTCTGCCACCGATCAAATGATATTTTTTGGAGTGCAACTGAAGAGTTGGGAATGGGAATAACTCAATCTTATACATACTTAAAACCTAGCCAATTGCCATGGCGGAGGGTACTCTGGGAACTTTGATGTGATTATATATATATATATATATGTGTGTGTGTGTGTGTGTGTGTGTGAACTTAAATTATCAAACCTAGCAAACAAGAAAGAAAAGTGTTACGGTAAAAATTATTTCATCTGTTCTAAGTTGTAACGGCTGGGCAACCCACAACCCAGAAAGAAATTAAAGCAGTTGAGTTTATATATACATGTGTTCACAACCAAACTTACAATTTGTATCGGCATGTGAACAGCCAAGTCGGCGGGGGTCGCCATGAACGATTCTGTTGAACTGCACCAGAGCTTCAACCTTCCAAAAGGCCACAACAAAATGTTAAAACAACATGGAATGGAGAGGTTTTGAATTTGATGATGATGATCAGAGTGTTGGTGAGATAAGGGTGGAGGTGTAGTAGTAGGCTTAGATTTGAAGGAAGTGTGGCTGGTTGTTGCTGTTGTTGTTGTTGTGGACGGTTGATTTGAATGGAGAAGGGTTTGGGAACTGGGAGAAGATGAGAGGGAGCTTTCAGACTTGGTTTTTTTATGAGATTGGAGTAACCGTCTCTGTTGTGGGTGGGACATCGTGCAAACATTAGTGGGGCTCTGGCTTTGCTTGACGTAGCTTGCACTTGCTTAATTTTAAGAGTCAGCGGTTACACCCTTCTTTCAGAAGCTTTCTGAGGCTCTATCTCCACTTTATTTATAGCAAAAAGCAACGCATCATGTATTAATTAATATTACTAACCCAGTTCCCATTCATGCCTTTTCACTTTAGAAGAAATTATGTGTTTAAATTTTATTTTTAGTCAAATTATTTTTAATAATAACTTAAAATTTTATTTAAATTTAACTTAAACTTGATTTTTAGTTTTACGATTTCAATGGTCTCAAAGCATCTCTAGTAATGATATAAATTTTTATTTAAATTTAAATTAAAATTTAAGTAATAGTTGAATTTAAATCTCATACTCTTCATTAGTCACTTAAATTTGAGTTTATGAACAATAGTGTATTGATTGTGTCTCGATTTGAATGAAACCCTATTTGGATTTAGATTTGAGTAACCATTTGATAAAATTTTTGTGAATAATACGGTACAAATTTGAGTTTTAATTTGAGTAAAAACATATTTGGTATGAGTTTGAGTTTAAAATTAGAGATTTTTTTTTTTTTGTAGATTTTAACTCAAATTTAAATTTAAGTTTTGGTTTAAGTAACTATTAGAGATGTTCTCAAAAATGTGAATATTTATTTATATTCACTCATGAGCTAGGTCGAATTATCTGTCCAGAGCCCATCAAGTTGTCTATTTTGGGCCATATTTCTTTTATAAATAATGTGACATTTATTCAAGATATTTTAAGAAAAATTATGAAAAAAAAAAAGTAACAGAGAGTTTGTCCTACAAATATAAGCCTCCTAAAAAAAATTCAATCTTTCCTCATTTGAGCCCGAGAAGAAAAGAATTAATAAAAAATCCTATAGTTTCTATGTATAAAAAAAAAAAATCAAACTTTGTAAAAACAATTTAAAAAGAAAGAGCATAATTCAAGTACTCGTAAAAACGTGAAGAGAGAGGGGTATTAGGTATATTAATATATTAGATAGGTTTTTAAAAAGAAAAAACCTTGTAAGTAAATAATTTGAAAAAAAAATTACTTTTTAATGTTAGTTGAGTTGATTTTAGGTTAGTTCATTGTGTAGCCCAATTTTTAACAGAATCTGTGTTTTGATAGAAAATTCTTGAATGAGTTTAGTACAGTAATGTTATAATATATTTTTTTAATAATACTTTATCATATTTGATAAAACTTACTTTTTTTTAATGAAATATAATACATATGTCAGAATATAATTAAAATGAACATATTATCATATAGTGTATCAGACTCACCAAAAGATATGCTTTGATCAATGCCCAGCATTTTAATTAAGCCAGGTTAGACTGAAAAGGGCAAAGAAGTGACCTTAGCTAAAGATCGAATGATGCAAGTTGAATTAAGTGGTTTTTCTCTTGATTAAGTTAAGTATTGTGTGGAGATCCAAGGGCTCGTATCTGTATTAATGAGTGATTTATTTTTAAAGTTGATGAATTTAAGATCCCATGCAAATTGTCTTTCAATTAATATTAGGAGTTTTTGTCTCTTTTTCTTGACCCAATGATAAAATGCTCGCAGTGAGAATGTAGGTTAGAATCTAATAACATCTTATTTTGTCTCTAATTTATAAACCCTACTAACCACCTTACCTCCTAATCCATCCTCACATCGAAGGGCGGGTACAAGGGCATGTACCCCATCCCAAAATAAAATAAAATAAAGTGTTTAATTTTTGTATTTTGATTTTGTTAGAATATTTTATTTTAAATAATTATATTGATATTTTTTGAGATTTATGACAATTATAAAAATCATCTTTGAGATTTCTGAAATAAGACTGACCTTTATTATTTTTACTGACAAATTACAAGACATTTTTTCTAGCGTTATTTTTTCAAAATGATAAAAGAGTCATTTTCATATTATTTTTTGTATTTTTAAAATTTTAACCACTTTTTAAAAAGAGTCAAACTTGAAAAAATAAAAAAATTGAAAGGAACACTTTTAGCATTTTGAAAAAAATTAAGGATAGAAGGGAGGTCTTTGTAATTTGTCAGTAAAAATAAAAAAATAAAAAGTTAACGTCATTTCAGGAATCTCAAAAAAAGTTTTTGTAATTGTCATAAATCTCAAACAAAATTAGTGTAATTTATCTTTTTTATTTTTTTTCATATGTTAAGAGCTCTCAGGACTTGTGAGTCGATAGGAGGCTCAATCCAATGATCAGACATCTAACTATCATAATTCTACTAACCCAACCCATCCTACACATACAATAAAATAGGGCTTAACCTTGCCACTTGTAAGGATTGAACCCTTGACCTTCCCTTAGAAGAACAAGGAGATACCACTTCCATTACAAGTCCTTCGGTTTAAAAATTAAGAATTGACCATCCTAAATTTGTTAAATTTTTATAAAATTCTTTCCAAATTTATAGTATATACATTTTTGTCTCTCTACTATAATTTTTGAATCTATCACTACAAACAATTTTGGAAATTCATCACTACAGAAGCACAACAAAACTTGAAATTGTGACTTTTCTTTTGTAGAATTGTGATTCTAGTTGACCACCTAAAAAAAACAAAGAACCTAAATGTTGTGATTTTATTCTGGGAGCTATCTTCCTAGATTCTATACTCAAAAGTATTAAAGATCTAGTAGTAGGAATGCCCCAACCTATGATATTCTTTCAGTTGAATGAAGGATATTGTAGATATTTTGTTATGAAATTATAAAATTCCCCAAACTTTTTAATCCTCTGTTTTTATAATTTTTTTCTCTATTAATGAAAATGTTGGAGGGTCATGTCCAAGCCACTTGGTCAACAAGGCAAGTGAGGACTTTTGCTTTTTTGTTCTTATTTAAATAGCTTTCTTGTTTTGTATTATTGGTGGTGTTTGTTACCATGTCATTGTTTGAGAGAGACTGAGAGACACAGAGAGATTATATTAAAAGATAAAAAGAAATGCTTTCTACCTGGCCTAAAACAAGCCAAAATTTTTAGGATTAATTATAATTCAGATTACTTTTGTGATATATTTACAAGTCAGTCAAGTACAGAATTAATTTTAGAAAAATATCATCATAATGAGTAAAATTAAAAAGACATTAACTTTTACTGTTTAGAATATTTTGTTCCCAAACTATCCTTTAGTAAGTTTGTAAAATAACTAGTTTGTCCGTTACCTCTTTCTCATCTCTTCTCTCTTTTCAAGCCCTATATTATATACATATATATATATGTATATATACATACACATATACATAGATATGTGTGTGTATGTCATATACATATATGTGTCTATGTGTGTACTGTGTATATATATAGCATTTGTATATATGTAATATCAATTAAGATTCAAGCCACTTTTTTGTAACATAATTAAGAATCAGTCAAGTACAAACTGAATATTAAAAAAATTTAATCTTATTGATAAAAATTAAAAAGACTTTAAAAAAGTAAAAAATACATCAACTTTTCTTCCTTCATTTTTCCTATTACAAAATTGTCCTTTATTAAAAGACAACCATCATATTTTCTTCATTCTACACAAACCCTAAGCTCTCATAGTCTCAAACATAGAAACTTTTCATCATCTCTCTTCCCCCTTCATTACTATACCTATTCTACGACACTACAGCCTCCATGGTCTCCCGACTATCAACTACCCTATCAATGACCATACAACTCTTCTATAGACAACCCTTCACAGCCACCACATTCCATCATTCCAAACACAACCAACCTTTCATCACAAAAGGAATGATGAATCGAATGGTGATGAAGAAGAACAAAATCTGGAGTTAAATCAAGAAGAATCAAAATGTGTTTTTGGTTTAGTGCAACTCTCACAACGTTCGGATGCAACTATTATAACATGAGACCATGTTATACTAGTTGCACTTGAACTGTGGGAGTTACACCCGAACCTTGTGAGAGTTACACCCAATCGAATGAATTAGTTTTAACCTATTGCAAGACTTTCGCAATGTTGGGTACATAACCTGTATCAACCAAAGAGTACCTCTCATGTCCATTTACAAGTAACCCATCTTCAAATGTTTCCTCAAGACATTGCATCCCAACTCTATTTCATTTAAAAAAATGAACAATTGTAATTTCTTGTATTATTTATAGTTAAAGATTTTGGAAATATACATAAGGTCAGTCTTTATCATTCATATTTAACTTGCACAACGTTGATGTATAAAATTAAATTCAATGTTAAATATTCTAAACTTGGTGTGACTTATTTTTGCATTGCAAAATGGGTGTAAGTCTTATAAAGTTAGGTGAATTATTTACAATATAAGGTGTAATTCAACATAACATTTGGTGCAACTCAAACAACACTAAAACAGTAACATACACAATGAAGAATGAAACAATACAAGATAAGTTTGGCAATAACATTTCAGATATTGAACAATAGTATATAAGATAAGTTTAATAATAATGTCCAATGTGTGTGCACAAATATATTTACATATATACGTACATAGACATATATATATACACGCATATATACACACACACACAAAAAAAATATTACATATATAAAAATGCTACATGTATATACACTACGCACACACATAGATATAGTGTACGGGCATGAAATTGCTCATCATATCAAAAATAGACACTTGCCATAAGTCAAGGGATACATGACTAAACTGCTCGAGCATAATAACGTCATAGTAGAATGGCCCGGGCAAAACTTGCTGGGCATGAACCCTATTCTGCCCAAAACCGGTCAATGGGCCAGCTCTCTTAAGTCAACTGCATGGTGGACTAATTCTAACCCTCCGAGCGGGGGCTAATTCAGCGGGATTCCAATTCCATAATGAATCAAAGAGCAGAACACTCTATCCCACGCAACACTAGCCATGGCATGATTCCTTCCTATGATAGAGGGATCAGCTGAGATCATGGGAGCCATCTCTAGTGCACCACCAACTATTTAAACACCAAAACCTCTAATTCAAAGGTACACACAACAACTTGTTTTAGTCTTCATGCTTTTTGTCAACCATCACACTAGTTGAGCGCTAACTAGATCGTCGAAGATCCTTTGATCGGCACCACACTGGTGTCCCCTGACCAACTCCAATAGTTTTTATTTCTCTCTTGTAGAGGGACCCTCATTTGTGAAGGATTCTTCCCTCGCACATAGATATACATATATATATATATATATATATAATCTAGGGTTTGAAAAGATAAAAGAGATGAGGAAGAGGTAATGGAAAAATTAGTCATTCTACAAGCCTACTAAATAATAGTTTTGTAACAAAATACTCTAAATAGTAAAAGTTGTCATTCTTTAAATTTTATTCATTAAGATGACATTTTTCTAATATTAACTTTGCAGTTGACTGACTTGTAAATATGTCATAAAAAGTGATTGAGTTATAACTGTCTCATATATACAATATATATATATATATATATATATATTGACGTAAAATTTTTGGAAATGTTTTTTTAAAGTGACCCTACCAAAATTATAAAAAGAAAAAAAAGTGGGTCAATTTTGTACTTTTAAAGAATAAGATAAGTCAATGAGGTGCTTCTGAGTCCTATATAAGAATCCATTTATAGTCGCTAAATGTCATTTTGATTAAAGCAATAAATATAGTGGAATTTTATAGCTATATTAATTTAAATTTCCATGAGTAGTGGAATTAATGTACTTATTATTATTTTTTTGAATTATATTTGTTAATTTTATTTTAATTAATTTAATGTATATTTTTTGATATGGTAATAAATAAATGGACTGAAGAAATTTCACTACACCATTGGCTACAAAGAGTCTTGTGGAACCAATTTTCGATAAACGGTCGTATCAAACTATTGTCAATAAGATTGTAGATAATAAAAAAAAATTAAAAAAAAATTTCAAATTAAAAATTTTAAAAAAAATTATAACTTCATACTAAAAATTTTATGGTCGTTCAGCTAATAGTCCATGACAGGTCTAGTATTATTAGTAGGTCCAAGCGAGAACTTATTATCCCACCAAGTTCATTTTGTTTCATTTGACAAAAATACCCTTCAAAAGTGTAACAAATAAACCCAAACCATCCATTTTTAAAAAATGTTGTTCAAAATTAAATAACTCACAAAATATAAATCTATTTTCAATAAAAATTTATATATTTAGGCTCTAAAAAATAAGATCCATATTACATATGAAATTTTGAAGAAAAAAAAAACCTACAAAAATAGTAAAATTTTAGTTAGTTCCAAAAATAGTAAAATTTTATTGTTTTGCAAAACATTAAAGTTTTACTATTTCATAAATCAAAAACAATTCTTAATTTGTTACAAATTTAATTCAACTTTAGAGCACATTTTGGATGCTTAAAAAGGCTTTCAAAGTAGTAAAGAAAATTATTATTTTTGAAGCACGATGATTAAAAATTAGTTAGTTGTGAAATAGTAAAATTTTACTATTTCTCTGATAGTAAATTTTACTATTTCTCTTTTCATCATCCATTAACTGTAAAAAAATAAAAAAAAAAAAGTACATTCAAGAAATATAAATACAATATACACACGCACAAACAAATACACACATAATGAATCAAGGCAAACAATACAATTATATTTGAATCCTCCTATTTTGATTTCGTGTATAGGTGCACAATTTATATTGTGTATAAATACAATTATATCAGAGCAAACAACACACATATATTTGAATACCTCACAAATTCGCCGCAATCAAATGCATCGTCAGGAGATGTTTTATACTACTATAATGATGTGTTATGTCTAGGAATCGTGGATGGAGGTAAAAACTCAAGGACATCCATCAATCGTGATTGGAGGGCACCAACTTGAGGAAAATATTTTGCAATTTGGTCTTGCGACATCCAGGCTTAGGATTGAGCTATTTTCTCCTGTTCAAGCAAACAACATATACAAACATTAAAATTGCACATAATGCTTAGGTGGTTTAAATCTCACACACACAACACATATAGATATGTATATGTGTGAAATGTTTATGTATTTCATAAGATGAACAAGTGACCACGAATTATGATAGATATGAGCAGTAGTGTAATCATCATAGATAAGGTTGATTATACTACAGAATTTGACAGAGGCGAATTGTGGTGATCATTCAGTTGTCCTGTAACATTCTTAGGGCGATTAAGGATAATGACGATTATGATAAGAGAACTCTCTTATTTATCATTGACAATTCTACTTAAGACTGATAGTCTATGAATATAGAGACAAATATATAAATAAGAGCAATTAGCTTTGAATTGGAAACGATCAATTTTAAGAAAGTGATTTAATGACGACAATCATAACTGGATGACAAATTACGATTGGCGTTAATCGAGGATTAATACATAAATAATTTTGAAAGATTAGTGCATGAAATACACCAAGGCAAGACTAATAATACATAGATGAAGTATGCTTAATCAAGAAACTTCACAAAAATTATAAGAGACTTTTGTGAGATTTAAAATGTAAAGTTTGTGAATAAATAAAATACACTAACATGCAACATAATGTATATACAAAAATAACGGAGAAAAGAGCTTTAAAAAGGCCCCTACAAAGTTTTGAAGTAAAGACCAAGAAACAAAGAAGAACTTTTATCCAAAAGAATAACCAACTAGGCTATAACATTTTTATGCTATTATGCCTACTTAAAATATATAAATATAATAAGATACATATGTAGGTTGCATACAAAAACTGAGGTGTCATCACCCTATTAGACCAAACTCTCATCTAATGGAAATGCACACACTAACCTCATGATGCATACACAAACCTTAGGAGTGTGAACATATATTCAGACACTTGCGTATTGTGAAGTCTGGTGTATCAGACCTTGTGTGTGCAACTAGAGAGAAAGAGACATGTAGAGAAAGAAATAGAGAAAGGTAGAAAGAGAAAGATGAAATCTAGAGAGAGAGAGAGAGAGATAACTTGAAGAAAAATGAATAAAGAAGAAAGAACCTACCATGCATGGCTGTTTGAGGTTGGAAAAATAACCCACAAGATATAACCAAAAGCAAGGAGAAAGATAAGTTGTAGAGAGGGAAGAAAAACCAAAGAGAGGCAATTTTCTCTCTCTAGAAAACTAGACTAAAAATTCATTGTTTAAGCTCATATATAGCCTAAATTGTACATGCATGTGCATGATATTGAGAAATGAAGAAAATAGAAAAGCAATGATGTTGTTTGGACTAGAAAATCTAAATACCCGAAGTCATAAAAACTGGGTTTTTGGCCTAGCCTCGATGAAACTCGATATGGACTCTAAAGCTCAAAAAAGCACCCAAAATGGAACACATAGAAATTTAAATTACAAAAAGGTCAACAAATCGGTGAGAAATAGCTAGTTACAATCATGGGAAAGAAAAAATCAACCAAGAAGTTTAGACTTGTTTTACCTAGTTTTATAAACAGGAAAAGGTTCCTTAGATTCCCAGAAGTTGATTGGGATAAAAATGGGGCAAAAACAGTGACTAAAACTTGTCAAAAGAGGAAGATGGTATGTTCGCCGAAAAATCGGGTCCGTCGGAGACCCCATTGTAACTCAATGTTCCGACAGCTAAAATTGTGTAAAAGTAAATTATGGAAATGAGTATGGAATCCCTATGAAAAAATGGTTTGAACCATGTTTTTGTCTCCAAAAAATAGTCGATGGCGATTGCCGACGCCGAAAAAGGCGACCGGAACCCTCATAAAAAAAATGAGGAAGAAGGACTATTCACGAGCAGGTCGGATCGGGTCGGGTCTTGACTGTTTCAAAATCGATCCTAATGGTAACAAGACGGTGTCGTTTGGTTAAATGAATGGGCTGACGTCGGCATGACCTCACAGACCGGTTGAAACGATTGGTTGTTAACCCTACTGGACCGGTTCACCTAGAATTCAACTTGATCGAACAGTTAGGTTAAATAAATTTCTGAAATTTTGTTCTGAACTCCAAACTTTGCTAAAATTACGAATTGACCCCAAATATTTTTGTTAATTACAAATTGACCGAGAAAAATAATTAAAAATTATTTTTAAAATCTTAATAAATTATGAGAAATTACCAAAACACCCTTAAGCCAATCGAAGGCTAATTAAATGCACAAATAGTCTAACCCAACATTTTTTAGCATTCTAGACTCAACGGCTGAGTCCGATTTGCGAGATTAGATCCCAAAAAATATGAACAGACAAATGAAAAAATTTTAATTATGTCCTAATGATCAATTAAGCTATCAATTGAACTCCGATAATCTTGAAAATACATACCTTAACATTTTGGAGCATCGTTGACCTAATGGCGGGATCCATTTTATGAAATAGACTCCCGAAAATATAGACATGTGAAATGTCATAATTACCATTATGCCTTTAGTAATTCAAAAGCCAGTTAAATGTTAGAGATATCATATTCTGACTTTCTTTAAAGTTTCGGACTCAATGGTGAAGTCCATTTTAGCAAATGAAGAACTGAATGAAATAAGACATAAAAGATAGAATTATTAAAATAGCCTTAATAGGAGAATAAGTTTTAGATGGGACCCGAGGGAGAGTATAAGACCTACTTTAGAGTTTAGAGGACCACCGAATCCAAAAATGGAATCAGTCAAAGCTAGTAACATCAAAGAGATGGTGATTAAATAGAACATATGTTTATTCAGATATTGAGTTCAATTTAATATGTGAACTAGGATCACCAGTAAAGGAGATGAGGATAAGACAAGTAAGCAAGTAAGGAAAAAACTGTGGACTCTGGACCACAGGTGAGTAATCTGGTATCTTGAATCAGTGAGTTTTACATCTTGCTTCTAAATGTCTACCTTATGAATTTCTATATCTGTTCAAAATACCGAATCTATTTTTGTGAGTAATAGTGTACTCTGAATCAATGAATTTCTATTTCTGCTCAAAATGTCTATTTTGCACTTTCTGAAATATCTGAGAGTTATGATCTTTATGATTATATCTTGAAATGACATTCATATATACTAATTTGAAAGATGTTTGTATGCTTTGAATCCTGACGAAGTTCTTTAACAAAAATGTTCATAAACCATGGCACCCCTTTCAATGAGAAAAATTATTTGTGTGAACCAATTTTGACTATGTAATTCGAATCATACTTATTTTGATCTGATCATGTGTCTGTGTGAGACCTAACCATATGACGCTCTGACTCTTGTAATGAGACCTACTGACATGGCGCATTGATTCAATGTGTAATTCGATTCTTGTGTCTATCCAAGGCCTACCCATGTGGCGCTCTGACTCTTGTGATGAGACTTACCCACATAGCGCTCTGACTTTATTCTTGTGTCTATCCGAGGCCTACCCATATGGCGCTCCAACTCTTGTGATGAAACTTACCTACATGGCGCTCTAACTCGATTCTTGTGTCTATACGATGTTTACCCATATGGCGCTCTGACTCTTATAATGAGACTTACCTATATGGCGCTCTGAATCGTTGTGGAATTGATAATTAAGGCTTACCTACGTGGCGCTCTGACTCTTGATGAAACTTACCCACGTAACACCCTGACTTAATATATGATTCTTCGATATGCGTAATATGTATCCATCATTCGTCTTTTGTTATCTATTATTCGTAATCAGATCTCAGGAGTACCTCCTCGTGTGTATTCATTATTCGATGTTGTGTTATCCGTTCTGTGTTAATTATCTGAACCATGTTTTAAGAAGTGCATGTGCTACTATATGCTTTGTGAATAACTCTTTATCATATGCCTTGTGTTTTGATATTTGAACTGTGCTATTAAAAATGATGTATTTTAGAAATGAATGTATTATATCTACTTGAACCTCTAATATGTTTTATACTTGATCTGTTTTGAAAATGTGTTATAAGATATTCTTGAATATGTGTTATTTGTTTGAGGAAACTTGGTGCCTATGGTATTTTGTGCAAAACACTGCCTTTGTAAAACCTGTGACAAGATGCAGGAATTACTCACGAGTTTAGTAAAGCTCACATGAATTTATCCAAACATATTTCAGGTAATACTGTAGAGACTTGAAAAAATAAAATAAAATAGTTAAACCGGTTAACCAAGTACCAGGATGAATCCATGGGATTGATACGAATCATAAATTATAGGGAATATAATATGGGACCCGAATGAGAACCAATAGTGGTAAACAAATAATTAAATTGAGTCCCGAATTTATAGCATATTTGTGGAATAAAATCTTTATAAAATATATAATATGGTAAGGTAGAAAAAAAAATGGAAAAGAGATATAAAGGGAAAGTGTCGGCAGCCTTGGGGAGTGTGTACATGTAATGTGTGGTGTGTGTTTGAGTGTAGAGAAAAAAATAAAGGAGAGAAACTGATAGATAAAGAAATGAGAAGGAAGGAAATCAGTGAGGCTGGTCGCGTGAAAACAGGGGAAGAAAAGAAAAGAGAGAAAGAGAAAAAGAGAGAGAGAAAGGGGAAAAGAGAAACGGAAGGGAGGAAGGAGACGCGGAGGTGGTCGCGAGGGGGAATCGAGGCTAGGGGTGCGATGACGGTGCTGCCACAAACGGTGTAGAGAGTTTTGTTGGTTCGGTTGATTCACGAAGCAGGAACACCACTGATCGAATCGTGGCAAACGGAGGTGCGGCAAGGGAGGATTCTACCGTGAGGGTTGATAGCAGCGACGTATTGGTGTTGTGGGTATGTGTAGATGTTACGACTTTGTGGGTTCTTCTGTTTTTGTCACAAGTATTTCGGATTTTGGTTCACTTTGTCTGTTTGGGTTTGACGTAGAGTATGAGAGATAGCAGGCTGGCTGTTTGGTTGTGGTGTATGGCTACGGCTATGGGAGTTGTGGTACAGGGTTGTGTGTATATGTATGTGTGTATATGTGTGTGTAGGTGTGTGCGTGTTGGAGAGAAATTGTAGAGAGTGCGGAGCAAAGCTATATCTATATACATATATATATATATATATTTGTTTATATTAGCGTAGCAGGTATGTATATACATATATATATGTGTGTTGTGTGGCTCTGAACTTGTGTGCGGCTGTTACTAGAATTGCGATAGGGAAGCTAATGGTTGGATTTGGCTTGTTTGTGGTTTGAATTGAAAGGAAAAGGAAATTGTAGCGGTGTGTTGGTGTGGATGTTGCGGCTATGGGATTCCTTTGTTCCGTCGCTCCAATTACGAACAGGGGATTATTACTGGAGTTGCGATAGGGGGTGATGCAGCCGATCTATATAAATATATATATATATATATATATTTATGTATATGTATGTGTTTGTGAAGCGGTACAATGGGGAACTTGCAGAGATACAAATATATATATATATATATATAGATAGGTTTGGTTGTATTGTGTAGCGGTGCAGAGGGGGAACCTGCGCACTTGGAAAATGGATGGCTGATAGCTGTTTGGGTTTGAAGTAGATTGACAGAAGCAGCGGGATTGTGAGGTTGCGGCTGTGATGGGTTCCCCTATTCTGCTGGCTGCTTCAGGTCGGAAACTTGGAGCAGGCTGATTGAAGCAGTGGAATAGAGAGTGAAGAAGAGAGAATCAGCGATTGAAGTTCTGATTCTAGTGATGACTACGGTGTCGGTTTCTTCTTGTTTTTGTTGAATTGTCCTATAGTTGGGTTGTTGATCGAAGTGAGGGAAATTGGTGCAGCAGATATATATATATATATAATTGTTTGTGTTTGTGTTTATGTAGTATGTTGGTGAAAGAGGATTCTGTCGTGAAGGTTTAGTAAAGTTGTGATTGTGGCAATGACCTTGAGTTGGTCTTGGAGAGCAGGGGCTGATGTTGGTGTTATAGGAGTGCGGCATATATATATATATATATATATATATATATATATATATATTTATATGTGTGGATGTCGATTGTATTGGCTTCGGTTGGAGTGAGGCGTGATGTGATGATTGAACTTGTGGGTGTTTTGATGACATTGTAAGGGAGCTTACAGCAGTTTGGATTGAGGCATGGTCTCATAGATGTGATTTGGATGTGTGAAGTAGTTGTTGTTTGACTTTTATGTATGTTTAAAATGAGCAACTCAAATTAGAAGTGAGGACTCTACAACAGAGAACTAGACAGTAATCTGATGAGAGGAAGGGAAAGTTCTTCAATATCTGATGGATGGGATTTGTTTGATTTGAGTTCTATTGAGGGGCCACTGCAATAGAGAGAAACCCTTTGATCAAAGATGTTGATTCAACAGAAGCTTGGGGACATTTTTGTTGACTTGACTGCATAGTGGACACAGCATCCTAGGGTTGAGACATGCCCTAGTTAGGTATGGTACTTTACTAAGTAAGGAATAGGATTAAATTAGGATTGAATGTGCATATTGATTGAATGATTCTTGTGCTTATTTGCTGATAGAAGATCACATAGGAATTATTGCTTCTTTGAGTTGATTGTTATGTGCTTACGTGTTCTTTAAGCTTATTTGAGAATTGTGATTTATTTCTTGAGTTGTCATCATATGTGATTTCTGTTCTAGAAGGATTGTTGATGTTGTGACATGTGGATTGTATAAGTATTGAGATTGATTGTGCATGATGCGTATATATGTGGATGAAGTCTTATGATTCAGCTGCTATTGTTATTTTTAAGAGGACGATATTGTTTAAATGGCATGCTTTATGCATTGGTGAAATGTTTTATTGAGATTGCGATATTGCATGATGGGATCATGGCATATTGGCATAGTGTGATTCCTTGACAGCATAGTGTGGGTCAGCACGAGGTGCCGGTGCATTATGAGGGCGTAGGTCTTGTGGTGAAAACTCCAAAATTCGGCCGTTGGTACTCCTTTCCATCGGGGGCGCACCGAAAAGGAGACATACGTGGCGGTACTCATACCAGCGGGGAAGGACCGTATCATGAGACATGGGTGTGACATTGAGATGCATGGGTGTGTCATACATATTGCCTGTGCATTGTGTTGATGAAATTGTGAACGTGACATAGGGTTTTTATACAGATGTAGTTTGTACATTGCCATCATATTGTATGCATGATTAGGGAGGCATGTAGATATACATGTACAGTTGCACATGCCACGTCTTAATTTTGTTCCTTGCATTAGTATTGTACCATACCAGCATGTTGGCGCTGACCCATTCGTGGGAACCATATTTCAGATGACATTCCCGACACTTGAGGCTTGAGGAAGTCTAGCCGAGTGGAGGAGACTTGACTGTAGATGGATATTTGGCCCGAGAGGCGTGTTTTGTGATGTACGGGCTTAAGCCCAATGACATATATGTTGTATCATGGTTGTATATTTTTGGTTGTATAAGTAGGCGATGTATATTTAACTTTGATAAAGTTGTGGCCATCGAGTGAGGATGGATTGTGATGTGTTTGTATATATAATGTATTGTGATTATCAGGGGGAAAAATGCTCGAAAAACAAAGGAGGTTCTGCCGAAATTTTTTTAGAAAACGGGAATGGATGTGTATTGACAGAGATATACGGATGCATAGTTATGTTAGTGGAATAGGCTTGTATCTAGATCAGTTAAGCTGTTATTTATTTATTTACTTTCTATTTATTTCCTTTCTTTTGTTTCGTTCAGTCGCGTCCCCAGGTTTCGGTCGGGAATTCGGGGCGTGACAAATACAATATAGAAGAAAGACAGTGATGGAGACTAATAGAACTAGTGATGTGTTGTAAGCAACGTTAATGATATAAGGCTTCAAGACTTAATTTGAATTGATTATGTAAGGATGATACCAATATAGACATTGTGACTTAGTGATACTGAAAGATATTATTAGATATGAATGGTGATTAATGATGATGATAATAGTGTTTAGGAGATAATCTTATTGATGATTGTTAAAGTTGGTTAGTTATCAGATGAGTAGCATGTGTGTAGCTTCCACACTTGATAAAATAAAAGAAAATTTTTTACTGTCCCGTGCAATTTATTTGATTTTGTACAGCCTGTCTGAGTGACAGTGTCGATCACCGACCCTTACCATATCGGGTGGGTTCTGGGTCATGACAGAGTGGTATTAAAGCAAAGGTTAATGGGTTTTGGAAAAGACCAAATCGTAGCTGAAGTTGGTGTTTCTTGGGCGATTAAGATGATCAAATGATTAATGATTCTTGGGAGACGATAGTATGCTTATGAGCGAAGTTGATGATCCTGAGAATTTGAGGACAACATTAGAGTTATATGATAATTGATTTTAAGAGAAACTATGAACGACTGAAGTTAAGAAGTATTGACTCCGAATGTTGTGGGAACTAAGGAACACATTTGGTGCTCTTTATCCAACCTAGTTGTAAGGATTCACCATAGAAAATGAGAATAGATGAAAGAAATGTTTAAAAGCTATCTTACTAAAGACATAATATACTAGATGCCAATATCAAAGAACAAGTAAGAGTAAATCTCCTATTAACTATAAACCCTTGAGTTTTAAGGACAAAACTCTTTTAAGGAGTTGAGAATGTAACATCTCGACCCAATTAAGTGAGACGATCAAAGATAATGATGATTATGATAAGAGAACTCTCTTATTAATCATAGACAATTCTACTTACGACTGATAGTCTGAATATGGAGACAAATGTATAAATAAGAGCAATTAGCTTTGGATTGGAGACGATCAATTTTGAGAAAGTGATTTAATGACGACAATCATAACTGGATGACAAATTACGATTAGCATTAATCAATGATTAACACATGAATAATTTTAAAAAATTAGTACATGAAATACACCAAGGAAAGACTAGTAATATATAGATGAAGTATACTTAATCAAGAAACTTCGCACAAATTATAAAAGACTTTTGTGAGATTTAAAATGCTAAGTTTGGGAATAAATAAAATACACTAACATGCAACATAATGTATATACAAAAAATAAAAAAGAGATAAAAAAAAAAAAAAAGCTTTAAAAAGGCTCATATAAAGTCTTGAACCCAAGACCAAGAAATAAGGAAGAACTTATATCCAAAAAAGAAACCAACTAGGCTGCAATACTTTTGTCCTATTATACCCACTTAAAATATATAAATATAATAAGATACATATGTGGGTTGTATATAAAAGTTGATGTGTCATCACCCTATTAGACCAAACTCTCATCCAATGAAAATGCATGCACTAACCTCATGATGTATACACAGACCTTGGGTGTATGAACATATATTCAAACATTTGCGTATTGTGAAGTCTGGTGTATCAGAGCTTGTGTGTGCAACTAGAGAGAGAAAGAAATGTAAAGAGAGAAATAGAGAAAGGTAGAGAAAGAAAGAGGAAATCTAGATAAAGAGAGAACTTGAAGAGAAATGAAGAAGGAAGGAAGAACCTACCATGCATGGTTGTCTGAGGTTGGAAGAAGGACCCGCAAGATGGAACCAAAAGCAAGGAGAAAGAGAAGTTGTAGAGAGGGAAGAGGAACCAAAGAGAGGTAATTTTCTCTCTTTAGAAAACTAACCTAAATATTCATTGTTTAACCTCATATATAGCCTAAATTGTATATGCATGTGCATGATGTTAAGAAATGAAGAAAATAGAAAAGGAATGATGTTGTTTGGACTAGAAAACCCTAGAAAACCTAAATACCCGAAGTCAAAAAAACTGGGTTTTTAGCCTAGCCTCGATGAAACTCAATATGGACTCTAAGGCTCAAAAAAACATCCAAAATGGAACACATAGCAATTCAAATTACAAAAAATGGTCAACAGACCCGTAAGAAATAGCTAGTTACAGTCACGGGAAAGAAAAAAGCAACCGAGAAGTTTAGACTTGTTTTACTTAGTTTTATGAATGGGAAAAGGTTCCCTGGAGTCCAAGAAGTTGATTGGGATAAAAATGGGGCAAAAACAGTTATTGAAACTTGTCAAAATAAGAAGAGAGTATTTGAAAGAAAATTTAACCAAGTCAAGTTTTGAGAGTATGAATAATCAATCATTGAAGCACTACTTTGGAACTGAGATACTAAAATATAATTATAACAACTCCAGTGACTCAACCGTTGGAGTTGCTCTTAAGAGGAATTTTTTCAAGGTGGAATTATGAAAAAAAATTGGAGGGGGAGTGGGGGCTACAACAGTTTTGGGAAAAACTAGTGAAAAAATATTGGACTAAACCAAAATTTTGAGGTGAAAAATAAAAATAATAATGAAATTAAGATAGAAACTTTAGGTTGAGTCAAAATTTTGGAGTGGGAAATGAGAAAAATGATGGGTAAAAATTAGACTGGGCTAAAATTCTGGTATGGGCTAGTTTGAAAAGAGCTAAAAAAAATTCATATAAATTTTTGGGTTAATTACAATGACCTTCCTTAAAGTTTTTGACAATTATAAAGATCTCCATTGAGCTTTCTAAAATTACATTGCCCTCCCCAACCTTTGCTGACAAATTATACATACTTATCTTTCAGTCCATTTTTTTTCCAAAATAACAAAAGTGCCCTTAAATTTTTTTTTATTTTTCCAATTTTGACTTTTTTTTAAACTTTTTTATTTTCAAATAAATATTGATTAAAACATTGTTGATAAAAAATATAATTTATTTACTTCAATTTTATTTTTATGTAAAATGAAAAAAATATTTAGAAAAAGTTAGAAAAATTTATCAAAATTGAAAAAATGTAAAAAAAAAAAAAAAAAAAACATAAAAGGGTATTTTTTTCATTTTGATAAAAAATAGGAAGGGAGAGGAGGTATGTGTAGTTTGTTAGTAAAATTAAGGGAGGGTAGTATAATTTCATAAATATCATAGTAGATTTTTGTAATTGTCAAAAATTTCAAAAGATGTTAGTATAATTTATTTATTTTTTATCAAATTTTGGAGTGGGGCTATAGCCTACCCCAACCCACTCACAGTTCTGCCCTTAACGTTGTTTATATCTATCTTCCAATCATGAGTTGGGTTAGGTAGGACTGTTAATAAATCAAGTCTTGATACAAATCTAATATATTTATATTGATTTCGTACTAATAATTTGATCCAACTTCGATAACTCGATCCGTTAATTAAATGAATCAAATATGAATTAAATTATTACAATTTATATCTAATATATATTAATATTATATATATAATTTATATATTTTAAATTTATCTAATATAATAAGTTTTAAATTATGTAACACTTTGTTGAGTTGGGTAGACTTAAACTTTATATAATTGAGATCTTATATATTAAATATATAATACACCATAATATTTTTTATATATAATATATATTGGATTTTATTGGATTGAATTTAGATTTGGATTAAAAATTTATAAATTTGTCAAATTTTCAAATTTAATCTGATCCGATAATTTTCATAACAAACAGGATATCAATCACACCTAATCCGATTTAAATTCAATCCGTTTACAAGCCTAAGGTTGGGTTATATCTCCAATGCCCATATTTGGGGAGTGCTCGTGTATTTATTGGATTTCTCTTGAAGATTTAAAATTGAAAAACTCCAACGAACTTTTTTTTCTCTATTACAACTAACTCTAACTCAACTAACTTATCTATAGTTGGGTAAAAATAAATACTCACATTTTTTTAATGGAGAGTAAAACTTGAACCCGTGACCTCTTTTTTGGAGCAAGCATGAATAGCTAATTAAATTAGTACCAATTGGTTGAAAAACTCCAATAAACCTGTCCAATACTCAAAAAAAAAAAAAATAATGACAAGATAATGGAGTAAATAATTACTATTCATTATAATTTTCTTTTATCGAAGTTGGCAAGAATGTATTTGTGGGACTTGCTTTTAATAATTAATTAAAAATTAAAAATTCTAAAATTTATAAAAACTTAATATTAATTAATAATATTTATGTAAGTAACTAAATTGATTAATATAAAATAACATACAAATTAAATAAGAAGTTCAACTAAAAATAAATATAAAAAATTTTACACTGTAGAAAAAAAATCAAAAAATCATTACAAGTGTTTCATTGAAGGGAGTCAAATTGAAATTAATATAAGAGTAAAGTGTAAAAAAATAAAGATTATGTTTAAGTTTTTTTGAAAAGTTTAACAAAATTCTCGAACAGAAAAATAAGAACAGTTGACCCTGTAAGCTAGACTAGCTCTATAGTTGTAGTATGTTTTAAGATTATTTTTGAGAAAAAAAAATAGAAATTTATACATAAGCACCAGTTCTGTGGAAGATTACAGGCTAGAAATTTTAGTTCCTGGGCCCCGTCCAAGAAAGCACACTGTACCGGGCTGCTAGCCTGCTTGTAATGATCGAGTCTGCTCAACAATTGGGCTCGCTGGTGCCTGGGTCATCTAGCCATGGCCACATGTAACTGGCATCGCGCATGCCACGGTGCAGTTGGGACTCCTTAGACTTGTTTGGTAATGTTGATGTTTTTATTTTTATTTTTTGAAAATATTTTCTAATTTAGGCTGAAAATCAAAAATGAAAAAAAAATAGTTTTCAAAATGTTTGAAAACGAAAATCAGAAACGAGAGAACATGCATAGCTCTCAATTTTAATGAGATTGGACATCGACTTCTATTAGTTACAAAATTTTTGTTAACACTTATATTACGTCTTCAATTTTCTCCAACTGTTCTACTAGGTATCATTACCATACCCGAGAGTTTAATTGTGTCAAGTATTCTTTTGTAGTAGAATTCCTTCATTAATTGTATCCGATTTTTTTTCCTTTCTCTTGTCTCTTATTTTATTGTATTGTTCAAACATGTTCCATAACCAATCGTCTATATATATATATATATTTATTTACTTATTTATATACACACACTCCGAACAAAAGGAAATTGAACCTAAGAAGATCATCCTTTTTTTTAGAAATCATGTTTGAAAAAGAAGTGCATTTGAAAAGAGATGAAAAATTGAAAGTTTCTATGAGAAATGGTGATCTTTAGTCTTTTCTTCCTGTGTATGCGAAGACCTACCTATAAGGCCTATGAATCATAGGATGGGAGAGAGAATGGCAAAGAAAGCATACATTATCAAGTTTAGGACATTTGTCTTGTCTTGAAAGGAACAAGAGAGCAACAAGCAATGATGTACTCTGTGAATCTTCATGCAATGTTGGCAGTTGGCAATACTTTAGCTAAAGAGAATGGTTTTCTTGATCACAAACTTAAGGTTCTTGTATATGAAATGTGGAGATTGAGGAACTATATTAGCAATATTTCGTTACTCAAAAAAAAAGTCCCTTAAAATAGTGACCAATAGAGTTTATTTATAGGCCTCAAATGATAGAATTGATCCAAGGACTCATATTAAGACTCACAAATGAAGGGTTAAGATTAAGTCTTGAATGATAAGTATTAAATAAAAAAAAATCAAACAATTATCCTAAAAATCGATTATCCTAGAAATTATTCTAAAATAAAAATAATAAAACTAACCAATGAAATGAAACTTTATCAAAATGGACCAATGAGAACTACGATAAATTAAGATTATCTCTTAATTATCTTATTTATTATCTTAACAACTAGATAAACAAAGCATTATCTAGACTTATTATTTAAATAGAAAATCATAAAAATAAATAAGATGTGGACTTTTAGAAAAAAATGGGTTATGAGCATAACATTTGGCTATCTTTTTATCTAAAATTAAAGTGGGTCTCACACATTAATTTTGGTGGGTCAACATGGAAATGTTTTCTCCTTCATGAGAAGATCAAAATCATGTATTGGATTGCTCAAAACCATTAAGGAATTAATAAGAAATTGCCTCCAAACATCACCACTTGAAAATGGTAACAAAAAATTTGCAACTTGTAAAAAAATTATATCCCACATAGGACAGGTACAAGGCATTTAAAAAGTATATATAAAATTATTTTGAAGGAAGGTTTGGGTCCATAAAGGCAACCAAGTTTTGTGAATTGGGGAAAACCTAGCACATGCTTGGTTTACCACGTGCGCGCAGCCGCCTCGAACCGGGTCAAGCTGGCTTGGGCCTTGACTGGCTATGTATATATCTTTTTGGAGAAGATTTATTTAATAATTATATTAAACTTTTTCGAATCCAAACAGTGTTATCGTTTTGTTATAGGTTAATTGATTCCAAAAACTCTGTCGTTTTGCAATTGCGTTTAAGTTTGAATTTTGACTGAATTGCGTTTTCTTCATTGGGCATGACTATATCTGTTCGCCATGAACAGATGCAACCAAAGCTTCGCATGTACCAAATAGGCACAAAGGAGTCTATATAAACACCACCACACTCAAACATTTATTCATTGATTTTTTCATATATTCTGTGCAGAAGTATTTCATAGAGTTTCAGAGAGTTCAAGCCACTATTTTGGTTCACTAGGCAAGTAGTTGAAGTATTTTACATCTGTGTGTATTCGATTACTGTATCTCGTGAGACGTACGACAAAGAGTTCGTAAGCACCACTATGAGGTTCATAATTCGTCTTAAGGATATTGTGTAAAACACAATCCTTGAATCCAAAAAACGTTGTCATTTTGTTATCAAGTGAATTGAATCCAAAACGCTATCATTTTGTGATTGCGTTTAAGTTTGAATTTTGACTGAATGGACATCTTCTTCATTAGGCACGACTGTGTCTGTTCACCATGAACAGATACAACCAAAGCTTCATGTTGGTACCAAACAAGCACAAAGGAGTCCAAATAAACACCACCACACTCGAATATTCATTCATTGAATTTTTTATACATTCTGTGCATCAATATTTCATAAAGTTTGAGAGAATTCAAGTCATTGTTTTGGTTCGTCAGACATGCAGTTGAAGTGCTTTACATCTGCATGTATTCGATCACTATATCATGGGAGACGTGTGACCAAGAGCTCATAAGCACTACTACAAGGTCCAAAATTCGTTTTAAGGACATTGTGTATGACACAAACCATGATCACTGTTTATGTTTTATATTTCTACAATTCTGTAAGTGTTACAGTTTCTATTTATTTTACTGTATTCTTATACTGTAAAAATATTGCTTTAGTTTTTCTAGTTTCTATTTTTGTTTTGGAAGCATTTTATATTGCTTTGGTTTCAAAAAACGTTTTCTATTTTTCAAAACAGTTTTCTAGTTTTTACAGAATAGATTATGATTTGATAAAATAGTTTCTATTTTTCTTATTAAAATTGATTTTGACAAATCTGATTTATAATTTTGGATAAGACCAATAATGTGTTTGTTTACCAATCATAATGCACCTAAAACCTGGTGGACAAATGAGAATTAAGATAAATTTAATTTATCCTAAAATGACAGAAATAATTCATAGGATAACTATCAATCAAGATTACTTAAATGCCATCAAGTTTGTGAGAAATCCCTAAATTATCTCCCCGAATTGAAAATGACCCAATTACCTTCAAAGCATAGAAAAATGCCTGATTGTTCTTAAATGACTGAAATTGCCAAAATACCGTTATTTAGGGTAAAATGACATATAAATTACGAAAATGTATTTAAATGACTAAAATGGCCTCCTTAGAGTAGGAACATGGCAAAACTACCAAAATACCTAAATAGGCAATATAGTGTCAAAATTATTGAATACTCCTAGAAAGTGGAGAATCTTTAGAATTTACCAAAATGCTCTTGAAGGTTAGGAAAATGTTACAAATTATTAGAATACCCTAAGGATGCGAGAAATTACTTAAATGCCCTTGGAGCCAGGATATGTGAAAATTACTAAAATACCCTAAACTTAAAGCTAATTTGGCAAGTGACCAAAATACTCCAAAAGAAGAAATATTACAATAACTCCTAAGTGATGAAACTACCCTTATTCAAGGAATTTTTCAACATATGATACTAAAATGACCATAATGCCCTTAGATAGTGGAATTCTATAGGTAAGTTATTGAAAATTACGAAGCTAATCTTATACAACCAAGGGTCACAAAATAGGGTGTTTATAATAATCAATGCTTATAATGGAGTCTTTTGGTCCCGCGATAAAAGTCTCAAGCAAACATCATAAAATTGCGTTTTTAAGAAATAAAACAACATTCTTCTGGTTCTTTATTAACTTGTATTTTTTATTTTAATAAGTGTAATTATAAATAAAATAAATAAAAAATTTATAATTAAATTGGTACTTATTGAGGATCAACCTTTATTTAGGATTTTTATATAATCTATAATTTTTTTTTTTAAAATGACCTCTGACCTAGTTACCATCCTTCGGTGAGAGCAGCACAAATATGCATAATTATTTTCTGAAATTATAGTTGCCCATTCACTACAATTATTTGTTTGGAAGAGCTTTTGCACCCATTTTGCAATTTGTGTTCGCAAAAGTTGTTTCGAAATATGTAATTAGCCATTTGGCCAAGTTTTTAAAGTTTTTTCTTTATATTTATTTTACATTTCAAAACCTACAAAAGTACATTAGTAAAAAAATATTTTTGAACACATTTATGAAAAACTCTTGCATAAGGGATTAGATAAAAGTTTTATTTCCCTTTTCGTCCACACATTAGGTTTTAAGCTGCTAATTTTTTTGAGTTTTGATTGAGTATTTATTGACAATTTAGCAACAAGATAGCTCAAACTCATATTTTTTTTAAAAAAAATTATTTCAATTATTGTTTGGGTTTAATGCATTTAGGCTAACAAATCCATGTTGTAACTAAACCATTTTTGTATGATAATTCAATGTTTCAGACTAGCAATATTTGTAGTAAAAGAAACAGGAGTTGTGAACATATTTATGAAAAATTATTGCAGTTAAGGGCATTTTTTTCTCCATTAGATAAAAGTTTTTATTCTTCTTTTTGTCCACACATTAAGTTTTGAGCCACTATTTTTTTTTAAATTTTTATTGAGTATTTATTGACAAATTAACAACAAGATAGCTAAAACTCATACTTCTTTAAAAAAAAATATTTTAGTTATTGTTTAGGTTTAATGCATTTAGGCCAATAAATCCATGTTGTAACTAAAATATTTTTACACGAAAATTCAATATTCAGACTAGCAATGTTTGTAATAAAAAAGGAGTTGTGAACACATCTATGAAAAATTCTTACATAAGGACATTTTTTTCTCCATTAAATAAAATATTTTATTCTCCATTCCGTCCATGCATTAGGTTTTGAAGTCGCTAATGTTTTCGAGTTTTGATTTAGTATTTATTGACGAGTTAGCAACAAGATAACTAAAATTCATCAGTTTTTTTTTCTTTTTAAAAAAATTATTTTAGTTATTGTTTGGGTTTAATGGATTTAAGCCCGTAAATCCATGTTATAACTAAATCATTTTCACATGATAATTCAATATTTACACTTGACAATATTTGTGTGTGTGTGGAAATGGAGGAATTATTCGATAATCTATTAAAATCATAGTCTTAATAATTAAATTAAAAATAACGTTTGTAATAATATTATATATATATATATATATATAACTTATTATTTGACTGTCGAAAATATTAGGACGAATCTACTAAATAATTGCTCGTGGAAATGGAGGCATACTGGCGGTAGAATGTCAACCCATGAATTAAGTAAAAGATGAAATTAGCCCAAACTAAAAGGGTTAATATGTAATTTTCTTAAACCCACTCTTCGCAAGTTAGAAGAGGGGGACACTCTTTTGAGTGTCACTTTCACTGTCTCACATATTCTCACTCTATTATTTATTTTAGGATGAGGTAAAGATCAATTTGTCAAACATCGTACTAAATTATTTGCCTCTATTATTTATTTTAGGATGATGGAAACATCAATTTGTCAAACATCGTACTAAATTATTTGCCTAATGAGACATGAATCACTGTGGTGTCGTTTTCAACTCTAATAATTCCAATTAATTAAACAATTTAAACCCTTGAATCATTTTGATCAAGAAATTCAAACAAGCCTTAACAGTATCTTGCCTATATATTATCATATTAGCATACAAGAAATGCTTTGTTTGGTTCACGAACTTAGGAGAGGTAGTATAAAAGTAATAAAACAGTGTAAAATAAAAGAAAAAGAAAAATAAATCTCCTTATTTTGGTTACAATTCTTTTTCCTTTTTTTTTTTCCATTAATTTTTGTTATTTTTAAAAAAATTAAGTCTATGATCTCATTTAAGTAATAGAGAAAATATGAAATAAATTATTTTCTTCTCTTTTTTTTTTTTATAAAAAAAATTATTTTCTTTTTTTTTTTTTTGTATTAGAATTACAAAATAGAGTTCCTTTTCATGCATTTAAAATACCAAAAACAATTTAGAAGGAAAATATGGTAAATGCCTATATGGTACCATCATACATTCGAGCATCTCTAAACAAATATAAAACCGTTCTCAATAGGCTATGCCACGAAAGGTTGATAAATTTTAACTAAGCTTGTTAACATGTCAGGTTTGAATAGATCTAGTAAGATGTAGATCCGAGTTTTGAACTCGGATCTGCCAATTTTTTTAGTTTGAACAAAAAGAGAAGGACCATTCCTAACAACTTCCAACCTTACTTCATAAGAAGAGCTCGGTTAAAAGCTTCAAGATCTTGAAAACCTAACCCTCCTTGCCTTTTGTTGAAATATAACTTTGGTCATTTTAACCTAGTGAATCTTATTTTCTCTACCTCTACAGCCTCGTCAAAATTTCTCTATTTTAAACCTGAAAAAACCTTACAAAGGGAGGAAGGTAATTTAAAGCAAGACATCGTGTAGATCGACATCGATAAAAGCACTATTTTCAATAGAACTTCTTGCCCTCCTTGACTAAGCAGGGTTTCTTTCCAGCCTTGAAGTTTTGCAGTCACCCATTCAATCAATGATGTATTTGAAGACCTCTTTCTTCGAATGCTCAATAATGGAAGGCAAGCCCAATATCTACCAACCCCTAAGGATAAATGAATACCCACACCTCTGCTGATGTTATTAAGCATGGACCATAAGGTGTCGTGATAGAAAATAATACATGATTTTTCAAAATTGACCCACAACCTAGAAACTAACCCATAAATCTTCCATACCTTCCGAAACTTTACAAAAAATGAGAGAGAATCATTAGCAAAGAAGAAGAGATGAGACACGTGAGGGCTCTGTCTACGAATTTTAACCTCAATAATCGAGTTAAACTCCCTTGTCGAAATAATATAATTGAAAGCTTCATTATTAATTAAAAATGAATATGAGATAGAAGAAATATAACTCATAATCTAACAAATTCACTTGCTATTAAAACCCATAATTTGCATTAAAAAAAATCTCATTCAGCACGGTCATAAGCTTTAGACATATATTCAACTTACTTACATTCCATAAATTTTCAAGTTATATAGGTAAGTTTAGTAAATGAGAACTTTGAAGTCTTGGAGACGCTCAACTAAAGTTTGCTTTCTCGTCAAGTATATAATACTGACATGGTAAACTTTGATTGGTTATTTAAATTTACCGGATTTTGCTAACTGGAGGGGATCCATATCCGACAAAATGATTGAGGGGAAGCCGGACAGATAGACGGTAACACCGCCGTCAATTAACGTCTGATGAGCAATCAGTGTACAGATTCAGAGTCCTACTACCG
Source organism: Nyssa sinensis (assembly GCA_008638375.1). Lineage (NCBI taxonomy): Eukaryota > Viridiplantae > Streptophyta > Magnoliopsida > Cornales > Nyssaceae > Nyssa > Nyssa sinensis. Next base: position 56,166,508 of record CM018031.1, on the reverse strand, counting down.
TGTAAGTAGCTCGTTGATTAACGCCTTTATTATCTCTATACATCAGTACAATACCTCGTGACGTCCGTCATTCACGGACTCTGGCCATTCTATTTCCCAAATCCCTCTCACTGTTCACATCATCTTCATTTGAATCATTCGCGTTGTGGCATCTCGAACGCGATTTCCAAATATATTTTATTTTTTGTTCTATATATTTATTCTATATACTCCATCGACATGTGTCTTGTTTCGATCATTGAGAGAGGATGATCTGGTGTCATTCGATTTGAATCAAAGGTGAGTTATCTATTGTTCAATGTTTCAATCTTTCTTTATTGTTTTATCTACTTTTGGATCGAATGTTTTGAAATGCCGTACCTTAGATTAATGGTTTTCTATGAAATTTGATTATTTCGTCTGTCAAAACATGGAGTTAACGATTAATATATACACATATGCACGTATGTATATGTTTATGCACACATATACGTGTGTTGATGTGAGTGTATGTAAACCTGCGTTTATATATTACCTCTCAAGCCGTTTTAAAGTTCTTTGCAAACGGAGAACACGCACAATGCACAGAGACTATTGTCAGGTCGTCTTGACGATGATGTGTATCAGATTTCATTACGATTTGATGATCTGACGATTCGATCTCAAACAATCTGTTTCGGCATCAAAATAAAAAAGACACAGTTTCACTTAAGTAATGCAAAAATTGGCTCTTAAGGTTTGGGACTTGACTTCATTTTTTTTTTTTAAAATAAACTTGGGCATAAAAGGTTTTGGAAGGCAACGAGGGTTGGTGATCTTTAATACATAATTCCAGGTAGCACTGTGTGCAATGCATGTGATATTTAGCAGTTCAAACATAGATTTGATCCATACTATACTTTGTCCATGATCCGTATCAAGAATTTATGGTGTGCTGTATCATTGATTGAGAATTTAGATACAATATGATTCAATAAAAAAATTAAATAACTCACAAAGAAATTTCCCAATGCATCCTACAAAGTGAAGAACATTCTTTAATTGAAATTATAAAGCCAGAATTAAATGGAAGGAGTTTACTTGTGCTCTCTTTATATTATGCATAAGTTAACATAAAAAAGATGGAAGAAGTTTACTTGAATAACTCACAAAGAAATTTTCCAATGCATCCTAAAAATTGAAGAACATTCTTTGCTTGAAATTGTAAAGCCAGAATCTAAATGGAAGAAGTTTACTTGTGTTCTCTTCATGTTATGCATAACATAAAAAAAGATGTAAATCACATGTCTTTGTATTAGCTACTAAAGAAGATAAATGTTCCAAAAAAATAAATAGTGGAAATGTGCAGATGTGTATTGGGGACCTTTTCAATTTGAAGGTCTTAATTACTTCAAATTATAAAAGTACTGCTTAGCTCAATTAATATTGATCATTAATGATACTAATGATTTAAATGATATATTATGTAAACTCATTGGTGCTCCTACAATGAACTTTGCAGGGTTCAAAAGTTTGGATCAAAGCTTTTTCACATTATTCTGGATACAAAAGTATAAGTTCAGTTTGATAAATTACAACAAATGAACACAACTATAATGCAAATATTTTGTTATTTTGAAGCTTTTTCTTTAAAATGTAAAGCATAAAGTGCTTACTTCCACTCGAGTCTTTGACAAAACCTGTACATTAATGTTCCCCGTTTGCAAGAAATATAATAATTAAAAATACTTCCTAACTTGTCTTCTCTATAAAAAAAAGTTAAAAATATTAGTACTATTGAATTCTTTTATAATGGTATAAATTAGATTGGTCTTATGGTTTTATGTAACTTAAAAATTATTGGTCTTCTAGCTGTATTAAAAGAAATAATCTACCATTTGAGTTCATAATAACCCCAAAATAATATTCTCTTTATTCTCTAATAATTAAAGTTTATAAATTGCAGCCAAAACTGGTGTAGCACAGCGCTGTGAAGTGGGCACGACATTAGAAAGTGATGAGTTATTATTTGTTAAAAAAGAGTAAAAAAGAAGTTCATGGAGTTTAAGGAAACATTTTGTGGATAAAATTAGAGAGATATAATTTTAATTGTGAGGCAATCTCTTATGTATAATAATTTTTTAATTTTCCATTGTTTTCCTTTTATACCATAATAACACAATCCCTCAATTCTAGTATACGTAATTAGAAAGATGGAACAATAAAATTTAAAATTTTTAAAGACGGGATTCCCTAAATAGTAAAGATCCTAATCTAATTGAAGGCATGAGAGAACGATTATAGCATAAAAAATTTGATTCAGTACTGCTAGCTAAGAATTGGCTGATCTGTGATCAAAGTAAAACCAATCGTAATTTATTGGAAAGTAGGAGAAAGATTCCCAATTACACTGTCTTTTTCTCTTCTTGCAAGGAACACAATTTTTATCTTGGTCTTATACTAAGATGATTTGAATTGTCCTCCCGCTCAAGAGTAACATGAGGAAGAGCTCAATTACAAGGATAACCTTAGAAAGATTAGTTGCAGAAACTAGCTACTTCCTTGGGGAGTGGGATTAGCTAGTGGCCTCTAAAGTACTTAGGTCTTCCTTTTGGTGGTTATATTAGGTCTATTAACTTTTTGGACTTGGCAATTGAAAAGATTTTGAAGCACTTTGATGGCTGGAAGAAAGTGCATTTGTATTTGGGGATAATTTGGTCTACTTTGCTAGCATTCTATTATATTTATTCATAATTTCTATAGGGATTGTTAAAATTATTGAGAGGATTCAAAGAGTTTTTTATTTTTTTTTAATTTTTTGTGGTAAGGATTGTTCTAAAGATCATTTAGTTAATTGCAAGATTGTGTCAGCTCAAATTGGAAGGTAGTTTAGGAGTAGGTAATATGGTCCTTACGAAGAAAGTCCTCTTAAGAAATGGCCGTGGAGATTCTTAGAAGAGTTAGATTCTTTATGATTTAGTGATTATAAGTAAGTTCCGTCTCTAAGAAATTGTTCGAATGATCTCATTGTGGTCTATTGATGGCCTTTCCTAATGTATATACTGATTTATCCCCTCATAGTAAACACATTGTTGGAGATGGATCTAGGATTTGTTTCAAAGAGGATTGGTTGTGAGGAGAAAACTTGTTCAAAATTTTTTCCCGTCATCTTTATATGATTTCTTGTAGTTGTGGGGCTCCATTTTTTGACTTTATGATTTGATTTTAATTTTTTATTTAATGGGATTTCAACTTCTATGGAAACCTTAATGATTTCGATGGTTCTCTAAAGAAATTTTAGCCCCTCATGGATGTGCTCTTTGGAGAAATATCAAAGCAGGGCTTGAAGGCTTCAAAAAATTGACAAGATTTGATGTAGTGGATGGTCAGTTGGTTTGATTTGGGTGGATAAATGGTAAGGCGATGAGGTACTGAGGGACAAATTCCTTCAGCTATTTAGTATTTCAGCAGGCTAGGAGGCTGCTGTGGCAGATATCACGGAGAGAAGTAATGGAAAAGTAGTTTGGATTCCTCACTTCAGAAGGAATCTAAATGATTGGGGAATTGATGAGTTGGTGCAGCAGCTGGAGTTTTTGAACAGAGTGGAAATTGGTAGAGAAGGAACTGATTCGCTGATATGGTTAGGGCACACCTCCAAGGTCTTCACAGTCAGATAATGATAGATTGATAAAGGGAGACATCAAAAGGACCAGTGGCAGTGAGGAGTTTCCCTGGAAAATGGTGTGGAAAGCTAGAGTCCCTTCCAAGGTTTCCTTTTTTGTGTGGACAGCTATATTTTTTTGATAAGTAAATTTGCATTAAAAGCACCCAAGGGGGGTGCAACCAACAGTACAAAAGGTTTGGCTATACAATTACAACCTTATAGACTCCAAAAAATCTACATAATCACCTACATATAAAGGGTGGGTCTTCTTGGCCCAAAAAAATAGAAGACGTAAGAAGAGATCTTTTAAAACATAAAGGGGGTTTTCACTCTCCTCAAAAACACGCCTATTGTGTTCTTTCCATAAACACCACACCAAGCAATGCGGCACCATCCTCCAAATCCCTTTGATGTTCTTTCGAACTCTCGTCCCTCAACAAGAAAGAAACCCCTTAATGCTAGCCGGCATCACCCAGGAAAGGCCAAAGATAACCATAACCAAGCACCAAGCACCAAGCACCAAACACCACAAATCAGTGGCCACTGGGCAGTGAATCAAAAGATGGTGTCTATCGTATCCAGCCCGTCCCTGCACATGTAACACATGCTAGCCAGATTTTTTGCAGATTATCCATTGTCAAAGTAGCACCCCATGAGGCTAGCCATACAAAAAAAGGCAACCTTTGAAGGCACTCTGGGATGCCACACCATCCTCGAAGGAAACTGGCCCTCACCTCCCCCTGTCAACTCCTAATAATTGGATTTAAGTTATTTGACTGAGAAAAGCCCTCAAGAATCTGGAGTCCACCACATAGAATCCTCTCTCCCCTAAACCAACCTGCTACTATAGATTATGCGCATTAATTCACCCACCTCCTCCACTTTCCAGTTAAAGATGCTGCCTGAAGACAGGGGTCCACACCACATCCCTCGCCGACCCAACTGCATAATATGATACTAAGGCAACCCGATAAGAGGCAAGGCTGTTCAAATGAGGATTGTCCTCTTTCAAAGCTCTCTCCCCACACCAAATGTCCTCCTAAAAATAAGCCCTCGTCCCTTCCCCCACTCTAAATCGAACTAGTCACCCCTTTGAATGGACTTCCACAACCCACACCCCACACCCCATCGGCCTTGCCACCTCACCCGAAAACCAACCCCTCACACTATAACAATATTTCACCCCAATCAACTCCCTCCACAACATATCCTCCTCCAACTGAAATTTCTATAACCATTTCCCAAGCAAAGCCCTATTTAATAGACTCAAGTTTTTCACCCCCAACCCTCCCTCTCTAATAGGAGTCTTCGCTTTACCCCAACTAACTAAGTGGATCTTCCTCTCACCCCCACCTAACCCCACAGGCCCCCAATGATAAACCCAAATAAAAGGAAGGAAGAGCCTCCACCCTGCACCCCAACAAACTGGCCAGCAGCTCCATCCCAACAACCTCCCCAACTAGAATACTCTCTCGTCCTCAGATTCACCCACAATTCAGAGACTGCCTCGAAGTAGAAAAGCACACATATGAAAAAATTGGATTTACCCCTCCTACACCTTGCAGAATAGGAGAGTATCATCTACAAAAAGTGGGAAATATCCAGAGACCTACCACCATCACCCATCACCCGAAAACCTTTCACTAGGCTCCCCTCGACTGCCCAACTCAACATAGCATGATAGCACTAAAAGCCTCCATCACAATCACAAAGGGAAAGGGAGACAATGGATCCCCCAGTCTCAATCCCTTGGTAGTCTGGAAAAACCTAGTCGGCGAACCATTCACCATCACTAACATAGTTACCGTAGAGATGCAAATTTTAATCCACGCCCTCCACTTGATCTCGAAACCGTCTTCCTAAGCATAGACAACAAAAAATCCCAATTTACATGATCATAAACTTTCTTAATATTGAATTTGCACAAGATTCTAGGCTCACCCATCTTTCTCCTCGCATCAATACACTCATTAGCAACTAAATCCGCGTCCAAAGTCTGTCTACCCCCAATGAAGGCATTTTGGCCTCTTGAGACCCCCCTATCTACAACCATACACAGTCTCCTAGAAAGCACCGTCACCAAAAGCTTGTAAACACTCCTCGCCAAAAGCTTGTAAACACTCCCCACCAACCGAATCGGCCTAAACTCCTTAATATCCTCACCTCCCTCCTTCTTTGGAATCAAGGCCACAAAAGAAGCATTGAGACTCTTCTCGAATCGCCCATGCTTATGGAAGTAATAAAAAAAATCCATCACATCCGCTTTAATAGTCTCCCAACAGTGCTTGAAAAAAGCCAAACTAAAATCATCCGGACCCAGACCCGGTGCTTTATCCTCGCCACAAGACTGCAAGGCTGCCAGAATCTCTTTCTTCATTGAACGGAATCTCAAGACCTGCAGCTGAAACCCCATCCAAGGAACTCACAATTAAATAATCAATCCTGGGTCTCTAAGAACAATGCTCCTGGAACAGACCCCTGTAGAAAGCTGAAATGCCATCCCTGATTTACTGGGCATTAGTTAGAGTTTGTTTGACCCCTAATTTTGATGATTGGAATGTTGTTCCTTCTAAAGTTAGAACTTGCCACCTTGTGGAAGAATTTTGTATTCCTATCCCCTTCTTTGAGCCAAAGAGCTCAAGATTTTTGCCTCCACGAGGTCTCCTCCGCCTTAAATAACAAAGCCAGGTCCCCCCTAACCTCCTCCCTCCTAACCTTCTCCTCAGAAGTAACTGCTTCTTGCTCTTTAAAGTCAACATCATGGACCTCCTCGAGCTTTTCCTGAATTCGAGTATCCACGTTACCAAATACCTCCCCATTCTACCTTTTCAGATCCATTTTCAGAAGCTTCCACTTCCTGGCTAAGACAAAGCTAGGCAAGTCCTCAACAGAGTATCCTTTCCACCATCCGTCCACTAGCCCTCCAAAGCCAACAAAATCCAGCCACATGTTCTCAAAGCGAAATGGACTCCTAGCATAGTTGCAACTTCCCCCATTGAGCAGAACTGGATAGTGGTCCAAGACCAACTTGGGAAGGCAAGTCTGGGACACACTCTCAAATAGGTCTTCCCATGAAGGGGAAATAAAAAATCTATCAAGCTTTGATCTGGACTGCCTGAAACAAGTGAATAGACCTCTTGCAAGGGGCAAGTCCATCCAATCACTAGAGTTGATAAAAGAAGAAAACTCCCTTATTCCTCTATTCAATGCCCCCCTTGCCCCACATCTCAGCTGGAAACCGAACCTCCTTAAAGTCCCCACCTAAACACCAGGGCACATCCCACTTACCCCTCATATCCTTCAGCTCTTCCCACAAACCCTTTCTCTCTCCTACAGAATGAGGGCTGTAAAGACCATCAAATGGCCATTCTGGACCCCCCCCCCCCACAGGCGCATAGAGTTGAATCTGCAGAAAACCGAATACATCTCAACATGTTCCTCGACCCATCTGACCTCCCCCGAATTCCACAGAACCACCTCCACCTGCATCAAGACAAGCCCACTCCACTCTTCTTGAAGCCACAAGCTTCTTGCTAACATCAAAGTGACAAAATCTAACTTGGTTTCCTGAAGACAAACAATCGAAGGGTTCCAGGACTTCAAACAATGCTTCACAACTCCCCTTTTTCCAGAGTCATTCAGACCATGCACATTCCAAGAGATGATTTTAACATTCATCATGGAAACTGTTTGATCAAATTAGACCCCCAGCTGCCCCTTCTTCATAACCCCTCCTGCCTTCATAATTGACTGAACTTGACAAATTCTTTAAGGCCCTCTTCAATCTTTTTGCAGACAAGTCTTCTTTTCTAACTGCTATGCTTCTATCGTTGTTGCTAGAGTTCTGCCTATTTGCTTCTTCAATGTTAGTAAATAGCTCCATCAGTCTTCCTTCAAAGCCATTGCAAGATAACCCTAGACGACGACTCACTCATTGTACCTTCCTCATCACACATCAAGGGCATTTCATCCTCCCCACTCCCACTAAAAATCAACTGTTTGTTGGAGACATCATCAACCCAACGGCTGGTTCATGCATCATAAATCTTCCTCTGTTGATCCTCTTTGAAAACCAACCCTTAAGTCAGCAACCACCCTCCACGCCTTGACAAGGAAGCCATAGAATCTCCCTCCCAATTGGATGACTCTCCCTCGCCACTACTCACCTCATTCTCACTCTGCCTGTGAGTGAGCCCTTGCCTTGGTTCTTGCCTACGCCACCTCGCCTTGCTATTGCCATAGAAGCACATATTCGGACACGGGTACTACACAACACAAACACGATATTTTCTAAAAAAGTAGGATATAGATACGTTGATGACACATTGAATATATATTTTTTATATAACTATATTATAAAAATTTAACATTATTTTAATCAAAATTGGCATAAAAATACACAAATCACGTAAATAATATTAATATATCAAAATAAAAAGCCATTAAATAAAAAATAAAAAATTTCATTTCATAGGCAACATTCATGATTCAAATTTCAAAACAAATTTGTTAACTATTATATATATTTGTGTGTAAAAAAAATAGTGGAGAAGAAAGGCGAGAGGATGAAATAAACTCAAAATTAAAAAAAAAATTTTAAAAAAAAATTCAAAAACGTGTCCAAAACATGTTTCCAACGTGTCTGGCACGTGTCCGAAATTAAAAAAAATTAGACTTTTTTTTCATGTGTCCGTGTCTGATATGTATTCGACATGGATATGTGAGGCAAAAATAGAATGTCCGTGCTTCATAGGCTACTGCTGCTGCACCTTCTGAGACTAAGTAGCTTGATTAACCTCTTTTACCCCAAAATCTTCTCCCTTTTGTGCATTATAAAATGGCTTCCTCAGCGTATTTTCTAGTGCGCCACTTGGGCCTGCGCAGCTTGGTTAACATGCCCCTTCGCCTGGGCTAGGGGAGCAGACTTGGGCCAGAAACTTGAGGAACCCCATGCCTTCCATTCTGAAAAGACTTTGGGCCCCCCGTTCCTCTTTGGCCCCAACCTGATTCAGGTTCAGCCTGGCCCATTAATCTACCCTTTCTACCTGTCCCATCCCTGAATTCAAATTTTGAATCTCTACTGTTCATCAGACTGCCTTTTGCCCCTTGCCAACCACGTGTCCCCCTTCTGCGATCCCTTTTACCCCTTAACCCACGTGCATCCTCACCTCTCCCCCCTGTCCATCCATTAACCTCTCTGCATTGATCCGTCTCCAACCAGTTGGAGAAGAATGGTCCAGCTTCCGACCAAAGTGGAATGACATACCTCCACTGGCCTACTTTTATCCGAATTGTTGCTGGGATGGATTCTCTCCCTGCTGAGACCTAGATTCGAGCCCAACGGAGATGAGCCCTTGAAGCAGTGGGAGTATCCATTCTCAAACAACCGCCACACCTATCCCCAATGGCTTGCAACACCACTTGCTCCATAAGAATGCCGGCAACCCCATTATCCTTACCCACGTCTCCTTTGTCGCCTCCGATCAAATGAAGCAACTTGTTGGACTTCATGAATCCAAGAAGACTGATTCAACGTCAAACCTCCATTTTTTCTCACAGAGGATTATGGCTGCATCCTCTTTCGATGGAAACTCAAAGAGGAAATACACCCCATGCATATCAAGCACCTTTACCCCCGCTGACACCTTTTATTGCCGATCAACCCAACTCTGCAACCTTTCTATCTCGGAAACTTCTGCTAGCATAGACCCAATTTTACCCACCAGACACTTTTGGAGAAACTCTAGTCTATCCTCACAATCCTTCATCTCCACCCTCATATCCTCCCATTCTGCATGCAGCCCCGTGTCCACCCTAACCATCGACTGAGGCTAGCCCTTAATCGTGGCTGCCTCCTTATATGATTTCCTTTGCCTCACGCTGACTCTCAGTTGGGACAGGCCCATACTCTTGAATGCTTTTGCTGTTGGCAGCCACTCAGTCTCTCAAGGACACCATCGGAATGAAAAGATTCCTTTGGCTTTCACCCACCCTAGACTCGATCTTCACATAAGTCTCTTCTTGATTGGTCTGATGCCACATCCAAAGGCTCCTTCCTCTGCTATGAAGAGCCCTAGGGAAAATCACCATTCTCTTCTCTTTCGATGACTCTTCCAGGACATTGCACAACCACTCTAGCTCTGTACGAGTCAACAACACCTTACGCACCACATTATGCACTTGCTCTGTGATCTGGAAAACCTCACGAACTCCTCTACCCTCATCGGAGATCTCGTATGACTTGGATCCAAACTGAGCTACTGTTATCTCATATGCGTATCATCTCAGGCTATATAGACTTCAATAAAACTCTTCGACGAGCATCAAAGGGCAGAACCTCTTTGACAATGGCTTTGAACCTCTTTGATGGTGTCTCTCAATGATGCTAGAGACTTCTGGACAGCTATATGGGAGGCAATCTTAATATCAGAGAACTTGCAGAGGAAATGCTTTGCCTTAGCAAGTAGATGTCATATGTGCAAGAAAGAGGTGGAGACTGTTGATCATCTGCTCCTCCATTTTGATTTTGCCAGAGAGATGTAGAGCTTGGTCTTTGCAATTTTGGATTATAAAGGGGAAATGCATGCCACTGTTAGAGGTTTATTGTTAAACTGGGAGGGCTGCAGGATGGGTAAAGATAGGAGAAATGCTTGGAGAATGACACCTTTGTGTCTTTTTTGATGCATTTGGAAAGAAAGGAACACCAGAATTTTTGAAAGAGCCGAGACTCCGTTACACAGATTCAAAGATAATTTTATAAAGTTGTACTTTTTTGGTTTAAAAAGGAATATCCTATTATGGTAGGTTCTCTTGTTGATTTTTTGGGGGATATCCGGTTTAAATTTTGTAACGGAATCCCTTTTGTACATATTGGTTCGCCCCCCTCATGTGGTTTGTTAATATACATTATATTTACCTAACAAAAAAAAGAAAGATTGCGAAATCGAGTTTGAACTTGCGCCTGAGACTCAAAGGACGCGATCTCAGGTGTGGCTGAGTTTTTTTGGTCTTGATGATCTCAAATTGATAACACAATCCAGTACACAAATTAAGTGAGACATCATCGTCTCACTAAGTATCACAAGTCAACTTTTCAATGCTAGGTCTCAAATTGATAATGAAATCAGGTACACAAATTCAGTGAGACGTCATCGTCTCTCTAGGTATCACAAATTGTCTTGTGTGTTTTCCCGTGATGAGATGTCTTGTGATGCCATGAAAAGACAACTTTGTCTTGCTATCTTTTTGCCAAAAGAGTGCTATTGACACTATCCGGCCACAAAGTCAACACTTGATCACTATCTCAAACGTAACCCAGTATCCCACCTATCATGATACAAGCATTACTGAACTAGAATACTATAATATTACATAATAGCTGAATAATAAATATCCAACATCGTCCGAAAGTAGATAGTGGTGCAAAATAAGGGTGAAATTTAATTTGGGGAAGACCAAGCTTATCCCAGTGGGGCAGATGGGAGGCATAGAGAATTCACTGTTAACATGGGCTGTTTGGTGGGTTGTTATCAACTTCATATCTAGGGCTGCCTTTTTGGTCATCCCATAAAGCCAAAGTCGTGCGGGATACAATGGTGGTGAGGTTTCCATGAAGGCTTGCAGAATGGAAACAACAATATTTATTACAAGGAGGGTGCCTTACTCTCATAAAGAGTATGCTCGCAAGTCTTCTAATGTGCTTCATATCTCTATTCACTATTCCAGCATCAGTAAAGAGGAAATTAAAGAAATTCTTGAAGGATTTCTTATTATTAGTATTATTTTTTGGGGGTGGGGGAATGGGAGGGGGAGGGGGAGGGGGACGTAAACGGATGAGAGAAAATTCATTAAGTGGGTGGGAGAGGGTTTCTAGGCCTATTGGGAAGGGAAGACTCTGGGTTCAGAAATTGAGGAATCAGGCTTCAATGGGGAAGTGGTAGTGGATGTTTGTTCGGAAGAGGGGGGTCTTTGTGGTGGAGGCAAGTGGAGAGAAAATTTGGGTGTGTGTGGGGTGGGTGGATGTTAGAAGAGATAGGCTCTTCTTATGCAGTGGGGTTTTGGAAGGGCATTAAGAAGGGATGGGTGGATTTCTTGGCAAATGTAGAGTTTGTGGCAGGAGAGGTGGTGTGATGGTTTGACCTTGAAGGAAAGTTTTCCTGGCTTATTCAAAATTTCATACAACGAAGATGCTTCTGTGATGGACTACATCATCATTGCAGGGAATGGAATAGTATTGGATCCTTGTTTTAGAAGAGATTTCAAGATTGGGAGTTAAAGTCTATCTTGGAGTTTCTTCTCATTTTGGAATGGTACAGACCAAGGATAGGGGAGAAAGATAACACGAAGTGGACAACATGCATGGGAATATTGTTAGTTTTCTCTTTCACTGATATGCTTTTTCGTGGGAGGGAGACTTTGTTTCCTTTCAAGAATATTTGGAAAACTAAAGCTCCTGCAAAAGTGAACTTCTTTGTACTGATGACATCATTTGATTGGATTCTTTCCATTGACAACCTACAGAGGAGAGAATTTTTGTTGGTGAAGTGATGTCGTTTGTGTTGTTCAGGCTAGGAGTCGGTGAGATTGCAGGCTATATGGAATTTATTGTTTTCGCTATTTGGGATTGCTTGGGTTATGCTAGGCATGGTCTTGGAGATGTTTAGATGTTGAGGACCTGAGGTTGTGTTTGGAGGGCATAGGAAGGGGTGGCAGTTGTAGTATGCACTATTATGTCTCATGTGGTGCGTGTGGTATGAATGGAATAGGAGTATTTTTGAAGCTGTAGTGAGATCTGTGAATGACTTAAAAATGGATTTGTTTAAATACACTTAACTCTTTGGTTGTCAAAGACACTATAGGACAATAGATTCTTTTGTAAAGTTTATGAGTGAGAGGCATATGATGTAATGTGTTAGCTTTGTAATTCTTTTTGTACATGGGCGCCCCCCAGTTTTTTGGCATTTTTAATGATATACCTTTACTCAACAATGCAGTGGAAATTAAACCTGCTGGCTGCTTTGGAAAGACTGCCACCTGCTAGATTTTTGGAGTGGATTGGAAGGATAACCTATAATCCTAAACTGGGGATTGTGGAATTAATCAAGTCCCATAAATGGAGAACATTTCAAACTATCTAGGCCTTATGTGTGATTGCAAGGGGGAATTTGATAGCTGAATAACATACAATTTTAGAAACCTATCAAAAAAAAAAAAAAAAACACCGCAAAGGAGCAAACACACCATAGAAGCACTAACAAAATTCAAGATGCCCTTCCTTAATTGCTCTGAAAAATATATGTAGTTGTTGCAATAAGAGAGGTACATTAAACCTTGAAATTGCTCCATCACTGAGCAATGAATATAACTTAATCTCCAGCAAAATAAAAATGTAAAAAATTCTCAAGGGGCACCATAAATAATTCCCTACTACAAAGGACTTTTGAACTCCCCAAAACTCAGTAAATCTAATTGACTATAAGGCTTTAATGAGTAGGCTTGGACTTTGGCTCGATAAGCGAAAGTTGGTATGGCTCAGTAGGGTGGGCCTAAACTTTGGGCATGCATCAATATCTTAATATGGGTACACATGCTTTAATAAAACATCAAACCAAATACAAGATTTTTTTTCTCTTTTTTATTTATTTATTTATTATAGGTAAGGTTTGCACGCACTCACTTAGTCCTAGTTGGGACTTGGATCCTGGATTTCCTTCTTGGGAGGTGGAGGAGATGGCACTAAAGCTACTGTTGGTGGTTTCACATGGCCCTATTTTTTAATTTGAAACTATAAAAATTAGAGAGAAACTAAAGGTCTTGGTTTGTGAGGAGTAGATCATGCAACATCATTTGAGGGAGAAAAGAAAATGCTCAAAATTGAGGATATAGGGGGTGGTAAACTAACTGGTTTTTGTATATAATTAGATAGATTTTGTTTTTTGAAGGGAAATGTAATTGTCACAACATCTTTTGATATTTCTGGAGCAACTGACCCATAAAAAAAAATAATTTCTGGAGCAACTGAAGTGCATGTGCTTTAGATTTTCTGGAAGCATCAAAAGATACCTGGAAATATCAATTTCTATTTTAAGTATAAAACCCTTCCTAATGCCATTAAATTCTTAATCCCACTAATACATTTATCACCAAATTGTCAATAGTTTCATGGGATTTGAAGGCAGAAATTTATTTCTCTAAAACGATTTAATATTAAAACTATGTCATTTAATGAGGTTTCATCTGCTTGAAATGAAATATACACATTTAGAATGTCATTATTATGATGAAATGAAATAGCCATTCTGAATGTTGCATCCGAACGATGCCATTTAATGAGATTTCATCTGCTTGAAATGAAATATATACATTTAAAATGTCATTATTATGACGAAATGAAATAGTCATTCTAAATGTTACATCAGAATGGTGGTACTACTATATTTTGCACAAATTGCTTGAGTACATCCTGGTTCAATTATAAGATGCAGGAGACTCCTGGATGCTTACAATATTTGAAATTCTTTGCATTCTCTTTGCACGATGGCATGAAAGCATATATTTTTTGACATCCTTGTGCTGGCTTGAGTTCCCAACAATTTTGGTTCCTTTATTATATGTTCATGCATATTTTAATGATTCTATGATGGATTGTTTAACTCAAAATTTATTATTTGTTATAATGTCATCTACATTTTATGCCTAGAACAATTCAAGATGATTAGGGTTGAGCCTATCCTTGTTAGGTTGTCCTCTTTTTCATATTCTTACAATTTCAACTGGACATCACTCTTTCTGCAAGAAAATTATGAAATTCAGCTGATAATCCTTTAGGTTGCTCTCATCACATAATTATCTCATAACAATTTCTCCATCAGATTTAATCTTGTTTTTATTACAGCTTCTGAATGTGGGAAATCATGGCTTGTCTTCCTGCAGGCAAGGTATTATGCCTAGTATTGGTTGGTGCAGACAGATTTTGAATTGAAAAATAACATACATTGCAAATGATTACATACGAGCAAGATCCTGATGTTGTTCGGTGGGGTCTCCAGCTTTTTGACAGTGATCCATTTTCCAATTGTGGGTATTGTGGCACCATTACACAAAATGATGAAGAATATTATCATGAACAGTATTTTAAAGAAGATTATTATGATACGGGATGTAGCAATGTAGAGAATGATGAGCTTATTGCTCGAGCACTTCAAGAAGAACTATCACGACTTTCAGTTGAGGAAGCACCTGGATCTCCCGATGAAGGGGTAGAACATTTGCAAGCATCTTTTTATCCACCAGATTGGCTTGATCAATCTATGGGAAGCTATACTTATGGTATTGGAAGGACTTGAGAATGCAGATCTGATTTGTTTTGTTGTTTGATTTTCTTGCTTTAGTGTATTCTGCTTATTGCCTTTATAACTTGTAGGACATGACAATGGCCTTGAAGAGGCAGATGATACGGGACCTTCTAGTTCATGTTCTAGCCCTGGAGGAAATTCATACTGTGCGGAAGATTGGTCATATTCACTAGAGCTAATGGATGAGTATGCTCTTGATGGCGAAGTGGGAAAAAGATTGAATCAGATGGTTCCAATTCCTGTAAGTGTAGTGCCTGTGGAGTACCATTTTTGCATTATACAAATGCAATAGAAAGTCCATTCAGTGATATTTGAGATAAACATGTATTTTCTCAATCATCAGATTGTTTAGGCTTGATTAACTTTTGAAGAGCTCCTTGGCTTGTTTTCCATTTGTAGGTACTTATATTGATACTGGAATTAGTTATGTTTAGCTTCTAATATCATATGGAGAATTTTCTTTGATGTATCACGCAGGGTAAAATTTGATATTTTTTGGCAAGTTGAATAGTAGATGTACAGCTGTCGCTTTCTATATTTATCACTTGAGATAAAACCTCCTGCTGTAGCATACATTTTTAGCTTTTCTTGCTCTGTGTAGAATGTTGACGTATGACATAGTTTTCTGAGGTTTATTATCATATATGTACTCTTTTCTCCTCTTTTTGGAAGTGGTGACCCTTGTTTACAATTGTTTATTTGTTATGTTTCTAGTTACATATCAGGTTTCAGGTTGGTAGTTTGGTACCCTGCTATATTGAATAAAGAAAAAGTTGTTCTTGTTTTAGTGTTAAATTAAACCCAGAAATACATATTGCTATTGCTATAGGGTGGTTGGCATTCATTCTCTATGAATTTTGCTGTCAATTCTTTGTTTTCTTGACCGTGGCATCCTCAAATTGGAATCTGTATGCACTCTTTAATCTGTTGCTAAATTTTTTCAGCATGTTCCTAGAATTAATGGAGAAATACCTTCTGTTGATGAAGCAACTTTAGATCATCAAAGGCTGTTGGACAGGTATTAAGCTTTTTAAATTTTTTTTTTTTAAAGGATATATACATCTTCACATCTTTTTTCTGTTTTTGGCAGTGGCATTTTTTCCCCTATTATATATCTACAATTTTTTATGTTGGATTTTTTTTCCCCCATAGATTGCAGTTATATGAGTTGGTGGAGTTTAAGGTTCAAGGAGATGGTAACTGTCAGGTTAGTTTTCTTATTTATAAACTCAAGTGTCCACTCTAATTGCCTCAAGTTCCGTGGATTTGCGAGTATATATGGAAGCCTTTTTTTTCTGTAGTAGGCGAGCAAATATTGCAAAAGTGGATACGTTGGCCCTCACTTTTAATTTTTTTATGATCATGCGCTTTAGCGCATATTTTTTCCCTTTCTCTTTCTGTATAAGAGTTGAGGCATGCTTTTCATTAGGCTAAGTTAAGTCGTATTCGTGAGTTATTTTTATGCTTTCCTTTGTTCCTTATATCTTACTTCTATGTAGGTGGTTTGACATTTCTGTAAACGTATAATTCAACTGATATTCATGATGATATACTACATAAATAATTTTTTTTTGAGAAATGTAAAAAATGCACTAGCTTATCATTTGTTTTTTCTTAATGAAAAAACTGAATTTGTAGATGTATGAATGTGATAACACCATAGTGCTCGGTGTTCCAGTTAGCGATCTGTGAAATTTAAAGAGTAATGGCTGTCTCAGGTAGTGTTGTTTTTTTTGTTTTTTCAAATAAGTAGTTAAAATTTATTCAAAAGCACCCAAAAGGGGGATACACCCCATGTACATGAAAGATGTGCATTACACCAAAAAAACAAAAGAACACTAAACTTGTAATCATCCCATTACATAAAACGTAGATTATTCAAAAAAGCCACAAAAGAATCATCAGACACCGTGTAATGCTGTAATAGCCAAAAAAATGTAATGTGCTAAAAAACAACTCTTTAGCTGAAACACAGATTGCTCTAACTCGAAGATTTACAGAATCGTCTCCCTGCACACACACACAAGACTCAGAGAGGCTGTAAGCATATTTGCCTACCCACTCGACAATGCCAACACCCTCTCTAACTCATCAGAAAATCCATCTCAGATCGTGGCACAACCCAATGCAACCTAAACAGCAACAAAAGCAAGCTTCACAAATGACTAGCCACTGGACAATGCAGAAACAAATGATTTACTGAGTGCTCCTGCAACTTACACAAACAACACTTATTTACCAAACGTGACCTTTGCTTTGTGCAAGTTATCTGCAGTAAGATTACTATCCATGCAAAAAATGTAACTTTCAAAAGCTCTTTCGTCTTCTATACATTCTTGAATGGAAAAAACCTAAGCAAACCTCCAGAAAGAGTTGCATAATAAGAATGAACAGAAAAAGCCATAACTGTTCGGCTTCCATCTAATAGAGTCCTCTTCATTCAACCTCGGCTGGTAAGGATATAATAAACATGACAAATCCACAATAGACCCAAGCTCCCAATCATGAAAATTCATGTGAAAGGAAGGCTCTCAAATGACAGCATTAGGAGATATGGAAAGACAAGCAGAAACCATTACATCCCCGCACCTCAAAACAAGAAGCAAACTCAGAAAATGATCCCACAAAATTACATCCCCACACCACCTATCATGCCAAAATCTAACCTGCTCTGCTTTTCCCACCACAAATTCACATGTCCAAGAAACACCACCCATCCCTTTCGAGTTTCGAATACTGCTAACCATCAACTTATCTAAAAGCTTAAGCTGTTAGAGAATGGGCCCAACAATGTATATCAAGCTATTTTAACATTCTCCTTCACATGATGTGAAGAGTAGAGAGTATATATGGAGCTGCATAGTGGCAGAACATAGTGCGAACCTTGATGTAACAGGGCGAGAGAGTTAACCCTAACTTAATAGGGTGAGGAATGAATGGGGGTGAGAATCCAAGATCTCTTAGAACGAGAGCTTTAATACCATATTAGATCACCAATTTTTCTAAAAGCTTAAGGTGTTAGAGAGTGGGCAATAATGTATATCAAATTCTCAACACCCCTTCTCACATGCAACCCCAGACTCGCACGTGGAGAGATAAACAAACCACACAAATACGAATTAGAACATGGTGAATAACCACCAACTTGAACCACCAAATGCAAATGGAGAAACTTGAACCTAAGACTTTCCCATAACCAAGGCTCTGATGCCATATTAAACCACCAACTTATTTAAAAGCTCAAACTGTTAGATAATGGGCTCAACAATGTATATCAAGCTGTTTTAACAAATATCCTTTCAAATACCCACCCCATTAGACCAATCTACGACCCTCAAAACCCAACTTGTGCCTTCACGTCCAAACTCACTGACAATCACTCGTCTCCATAACATCTTCTTCTCCTAACAAACCTTTACAACCACTTCCCCAACAATATTTGATAAAAAACTCTCAATTTTTTGGTCCCAAGATCCCCCATCCTCAAATGCCTACAAATTTTATCCCAATTCATCAAATGAATTTTCTTATAATCTCTTATTCCCCCCTAGAAGATCTCTCGGAAGGTGATCAAGAGTTTTTCCCACTGATCTTGAAAGAGGAAACAAAGACATGAAGTACTTAGGTAAGCGTCCTAATGTATTTTTTTAGAAGCGCAAGTCTGTGCCTTTTTGACAAATACTACCTGTTTCCAACCTACTAACTGTCCCTGAAAATGTTCCATCACACCATCCTACACCACTTTCACCTTATGCAAAGAACTCGAAGGAAGTCCCAGATACTTAGTTGGAAACACTATACATCCCATAGTTAGCGCCAAATCTTGCCACGCCCCTAGTGTCACTTACATGAGTCAACTCACTTTCCCAAATTAACACAAAGTCCCAAGACAACCTCAAAACACAAAGGTACACATCACAATGACTTCAATGCATCTGCTAACACGGCACAAAAGTGATGGTATCATCTGTAAACAACCAATGCGAAATGCTCAACTAATTATGCACATCTCTAGCAACCTGAAAGCTAGTCAATAAATTCCCTCCACCCCATGATCAATTAGTTTGTTGAAAGCTTTCATAACCACAATAAATAAAAGAGGGGACAATGGATCTCCTTGCCGAAGACCCCTAGAACTAGAGAAAAATCCCTCAACTAAAGCACTAGCATTAATCAACACATAAAATTTAAGGGCAAAAATGCAAAATCCTATCCACTACCTCCAAGTGGCACCAAAACCTAACCTTTCCAACATATAAGGAAGAAAACTCCTACTCATAAATTGTCATATGCTTTTATTATATCCAACTTACATACCACATGGGAACATTACTTCGTTTCCTTGAGTCAAGACATTTGTTTGCAATCAGGCCAGCATCCAAATTTTGTCGCCCGGCCACCAAAGCACTTTGAGTCTCAAAAATAACTGCCCTTATCACTTGTTTCAACCTCATAGACAAAACCTTAGTCAAGAGTTTATACTTTATATATCCTTCCCACTAGACTGATGGGGCAAAAATCTTGTAGATCAAACACATCACCTACTTTGGAATAAGTGCAATGAAGGATGTATTCAAAGGTCTCTTAAAACACCCATTCTCATAGAAGTAAGAGAAAACCTGCATCACATCTACATTAACAACCTCCCAACATGCCTGGGAAAAAATCTATGGAAAAACGATTTGACCTGGGAGTCTTATCCTCAATACACATCCTTAAAGTCTCTAGAACTTCATCTTCCTCGAACAGTCGCTATGCCCACTCCCACTCATCCAATGTAATACAAGCAAGCTTCAAAGCGTCCAATGTGGGTATGCTCGACATAGTCTCGGAATGAAGACCCTCATATAAAGCGCCAATAGATCTTTGAACATTTACAAGATTAGAATTGACATTATGACCTATAGAAATTTGCACAATATGATTACTTTGACAATGACCTTTAGCTAAATGATGAAAGAACTTCGTATTTTGATCCCCTTCCTTAAACCAAAGGGCTTGAGATTTCTGCAACTATCTTGAGATTTCTGCAACTATCTCTTTGACGGAACCAAATTTCCCAATTCCCCCTTCAATTCGTCTCGCCGCAATCTCTTAGCATTTGTAATAGTACCTTGATCTTCCGATGAGTTTATTCCTTAATATCCTACAAAACTCTGGCCTTTTGGATTTCCGCCTTACGAAAAACCTCCCTATTTGACTTGTTAAGATGCTCCTTTAGACGTTTGAGCTTTTTAGCTATCACATAACCAGGGGTGCATCCGCCACATAACCACATAATCACTCCACCACTTTTTCAATAACTCAACAAACCCGTCCAAATGAAGCCATATATTCTCATATTGAAATCGGCACTTTCCTCGATGCACCCCAGCCTTCTAAAAGAATGGGCACATAATCAGATAGTGGTCAAGGAAGACACGACTAAGCCATGTTTGAAAAGCACTCCTAGAAACCTACCTATCCAACTTGGACATAGAAGGCGGAATCCTACTACTAGACCATGTCAATCTACCTCCTTCTGACAAGAAATCCAACCCGTCAATAAAAGTAGAAAAATTGTGCAACCCATTTGTAACAATTCCACCCATCCTTTCAATTGGAAAGTGAACAATATTAAAATCTCCCCCAATGTGCCGCTGCACAACCCATCTACCCCTCACCTCCTTTTAAGTCATCCCATAACCGAACATGATCTCCATAATCCATATGAGCGCAGACACCTAAAAACATCCACTAAAACCCATCCTCTACTGAATGAAGTAGACAAACACCTGAATGCTCACAAATGCTAACATCCTCTTTAGCCAAAAACCAAGAATCCCACATAACAAGAACTCCCCCTGCCCTACCAGTCACCCCCAAATAATCCCACTCCGCCCATCGGCCTCCCCCAAGCCTCGCACAACATCCCTTGTCATTATTTCATCTTTAACTCTTAAAAAGAATGTTCTGGGTTCCACCTTTGCAACAAATCCTCACTCGTTACTTTTTTTGCAAGGATCATTTACCCCCCTCGCCCCCCGACACATTCCATGAAATTAAAAGCAACCTCATGACACAACTGTCAAAACTTCTTTCCCTCTTCCTCCTCCTTAGCCCTCCTTGCATCATAATTAACGGAACTAGATAGCTTCCTCAACTCTATGACCAACCTCTCCTACTCATTCCTTTTTCGCCCCCCTCCCCCTTTTTCAACCACCCTTCGATCCCTCTTAGTGGCCTCAAATAATTTCATAAAATCACCTTCATACTTTCCATGGGACATCTAAAAGCTTATGCACACCCCTTTATTTTCCACAACAGCCAAGCAAAAACCTCCCTTCTCCCTATTATTGTCCCTCAATTCTGTCCCATCTGTTGAATGAAAATAATGTAATTTTCTTCAATAGGCCTTGGGACTAGAAATAAAACATTGCCATGAAATGAAAGTTGTTTAAATTATTACTGACACTAATCGTAGGATTCGGGCTGTATCTAGTCCATCTCGCTCAACACCGTAGATTGAGAGACCAACATTTGATAATTGCCATTAATTCCTTCTCAATTTAATGCACAATGGGCATGGATAATGAACTATTTTTTGTTACACCTTTCATTCGGTGCCCATTTCTATTGCTTTATCATAGAATTTTGGGTTTGGCTAGCTTTAGTTTGGCGATCCTTGCGATGTCCCCCCCCCCCCCCCCAGGCCGCGGAAAAACACACACACACACTTTCTCTCTTTTGGGTCAAGATGTTTTTCCTCACTTGAAACCTTGTTTGGGGTTGGGGTATGGGGAGAGGGCCAAAATTCATACTACTTTGTTCACGTAGACCTATGACACTGATTATCATAAGAACTTTTCACCAGTGGTGAATATGAATTCTATTGTAGTGTTGCTTTCTTTGGCAGCAAACTTGGGGTTGTATCTTCAACAACTAGATGTGAATAAAGTTTTCCTTCAATGTGATTTGGAAGAGGAAGGGTATATGGATGCTCTTCCTGGTTTTCCATCTATGTCTTCTAAAGGAAAGGTTTATATGTTGAAGAAATCCCCTTATGGCCTAGAGCTTGGTTTGAGAGATTTAGTAGAGTTATGCAGAAATATGAATGCAAGCAAAGTCTGATCACACTCTCTTCATCAAGCATAAGCTAGGGAAGATTATTATATTGATAGTCTATGTAGATGACATAATCACAACTTGCAATGATGTTGAAGAGGTGCAAACCTTGAAGTTTTATTTGACCAAGGAATTTGAGATAAAGGACTTGGGAGTTTTGAAATATTTTCTTAGGATCGAGGTTGCAAAATTAGATAAGAAATTTTTTATTTCTCAATGGAAGAATGTCTTAGACTTATTGGAGGAGACTAGAATTCTTGGCTACAAATCTTGTGATACTCCAATTGAGCCTAATCATAGGCTTAGTGAGAACAATGATGATATTGAGGTTGGCAAGGGAGATTTCACAGACTTGTGGGAAAATTGATTTATCGGATGCAAATCCTTTGATACTCCAATTGAGTTGAATCAAAGGCTTGGTGAGAGGAATGATGATATTGATGTTGACAAGGGGAGATATCAAAGACTTGTAGCAAATTGATTAATCTCATACATATTTGGTCAAATATTGCTTATGCTGTGAGTGTGGTGAATCAGTTTATGTTGAGAACGATCATCCCATTTAGAGGCAATCTCCAGAATTCTTCGATATCTGAAGTTAGCTCTTGGGAGAGGTATTTTATTTTCTCGACATGATCATTCGAGGTTGGAGTCATACAGATGCAAATTGAGTAGGATCAATCATAGATAGGCACTCTACTTTTGGATACTTTACGTTTATCAGAGGTAACTTAGTTTCTTGACGGAGTAAGAAACATTCCGTCGTTGTGAGATCTAGTGCCGAGGCTGAATTTAGAGCCATGCCACATAGGGTGTGTGAGCTTTTGTGGTTTAGAATAATGATGATAGAGCTTGGTGTTGATTTGTATGCTGCAATGAGATTGTTGTGATAGTAAAACTACCACCCATATTGCACATAACCGAGTTCAACATGACTAGAACCTAAACATATTGAAGTGGACATGCATTTCATTAAAGAGAAGTTGAGTTCTTATCTTATTACACATAACCTATAAAAATCTTTGTACATTACTTAGAATTAGCCCCTTGTATAGATTTACTGTGTGACTAGTTTAAGAAATGGTTGAATATTCTATAGATATTATTTCTGTAGTACTTTAAAAAACTATGGAAATTAACTTTTGCATCGAGACCTCTCTAAAACATTTATTCTTGTTTCTATTCTAAATTGTGAAGAATTTAAGTTAGGTGAAAAAAAAAAAACTCAAATTATGCTTTGGCTTTTCTGTTAAAGTTTCTAATGTGTGATTTTTGAGTTTGAGACTAGCCGCGATACAAATAATGTACTTGAAAGTTAAGGTTTGTACTATATCCATTACTAGGACTCCATTCTATTGTGACCAAAACATTTGGTTATGGACTTTCTTTTGCACACAAGGTTTTGTGCCAACTATGATGGAACTAAATTTTTCATGCATGTCGATCAAAATGAGTTAATATTTGATTCCAAAAAATGTAGTTATGAACTTGTATTTTTCTTTCTATTGAGCAAAAAATAAACGATCAAAGACTACATCTTTTTGCAATGATTGTACAATTGTTCTTAGTGGAGGACGTGGCACATTGACACACACCTAATTAGGTAGCTTTAGTGTTCAAGCTAAGGTGAGATGTCTAAGCATTATGCTTTCTATACCAATGGCATCATGGTGGTGTTATGTGGCCAAAGCATTGTGCTCTCTATGTGACACATAGTTTTCGTTGGGTGAACTTGTGGCCAAAGCAAAAACCCCAAGAGGGGTGGCCGAGTGGGTAGTAGACAGCAACTAAGGGGCATGCCCCCCCCCCCCCCAAAAGGTCGAAATACAGCGGATGCTATTTTCTTTTGGGGTTAGTCCATAGCTGGCCCCGGTTTTAATTGGGTGCCCCGCTAGTGGATGGTGGGATTGGTCTCCCGGATTAGTCGGTTCAAAGGGTTGGATACCGAGTTATAAAAAAAAAAAAAAAAAAAAAAAAAAACTTGTGGCCAAAGCAAGCATGCAACTGCTGTATTTGAGTTCATGTGGAATCCCTTGACCTCGTCATCGGTCGAGTGGTCATTGGGCCACATGCAAACCATGGTGTGTAATTTCAGCTGTCCACAAATCCTTAAGATTCTCATTGGATGAAAACTTCAAAGAAATGCAAATATCTATAACTGTGTAATTGAAGTTGGCAAATTGAATTTATTCATGTGCAATGATGTGTTTGATCTTCAATCTGAAATAAGAATTGAAAGTGTTAAATTTCTCAGCACTAAAATCGTCAATCCCCTATGCATCTATGCCAAAACCTGCATGTTCTCTTTCCCTATAAAATGATATTTTCTTCAAAATTACAAGGTGATTGTTTCAAAGAAATCCAAACTGGAGCTTTGCCTATAATTTCATGTGATTTGCTGCTGATAAGTAATAACCCGTAACATAGTTACAACCAATTGGTTCTAAGTGGAAATCTTGCACCTTTCCCAATTGCTTGAAGTCTCGAACTGGTTTATGCTCAATTTATGATTAATTCATGCCGTCAATTTCTTTGTACTTTCTGTTGTGAGAAAAATAGGGTGCTTTTTTCTGTCTTTTATACTTGATGGTTGGATTCCTCCTCCCCCACCCTTCTTTTCTGTTTCCCTTTTTTGATAGGTTGGTCTCCTCTTTTTCATGTATTCCGTTTGAAACTCGAATAGAATTGATTAGTGACCACTAAAATTTAATCTAGTTGCTTCTAAATCTATTTTTGCCAAAAACAATTTAGTTGTATCTACATAAGATATTATTTGTAGTTTACTTATCATTTTTGAGATGTAATATTCTGCCCGGTGGTCAAAATGCCTATTACTTATTATGGTGCTTGACATAAGCAACTCATTTCTGTTCTCATTAGTGCCATATATTTCCCAGTTTCGAGCTCTATCAGATCAGATTTATCGTACTCCTGAGCACCACAAATTTGTGAGGCAACAAATTGTAAACCAGGTTGGTAGTCATTGTTACAGTAAATCTCAGCTTATTAGTTTTTTAACCATGAGTTAGAATTGTGCGAATGGATTTGTTGGACTTGCATTGTGACGTTTCTTCTGTTGCAATATTTTGGGCTATCAGCTTAAATCTTACCCAGAGATATATGAGGGATATGTTCTCATGGCTTATGGAGATTATTTGAAGAAGATGTCCAAGTACTTTTCTACTCCTTTTTCATTGTTTTGATCATTAATTTTTTTGAGTATAATTTGATGATGCTTTTGCCATCACATGGGTGGAAATTAGGAGTGGTGAATGGGGTGATCATGTCACTTTGCAGGCTGCTGCAGATTCGGTATGGTGCTGTGACTTTATTCTTGTTTTCTTTTTTATGACCATTATAGATTTGTTGGTAATTTTTGTGTACACCTTGAAACTATAGCAAAATCTCAAACTTGGGAGACCTAGTGTTGTGATTTTTATGTTGATTGCTTTTATTTACTACATTTACTTTCACGTCAAAGGTGCGAGTTTTAGGTGTTTCAACCTCTTAAATTGTCAGGTGTAAATCTTGTTGAATGAAAGCCATGTGCCCCCCCACCCAAAAAAAAAATGTCAATTGTGAACTGGGGAAAATACTGGATCAAGTTGAATATTTAGACATGATGGTATATGCAATTAATAACGTGGATTTTGAAAGAATCAAGGATGCGTACTGGTGACACTTGACCGTGTTTGACACTACAAACAAAGATATCTTCTTGTTACTTGTGTATAACAAAAAATTGTAGAGAATTCATAAAACTATTTTTATGTCACTTGGTCCAACTTCAACTAGAATTGTCCGTGTACAATCCTTAAAGTAACTTCTATAATTTAACATAAGAAATGAAATTATCTAGAGAAAGTGTAAAAGTTGATATATATGTATATATTTATATTTAAAAAAAGATTTATAAAAGATATGTACTATTTAAAAAAAAAGTTAATGTAAAAATGAATGAGAGGCATGGCTTAGAACTAAAGCACCCAATAGGATGTCATGTCAGCCTTTTCGTTTTGTAAGTAATGAGATCTAAAACACTATATTAAGCCACTTCTAAAGTTTTTTTTTTACTTCTTTTTTTTTTTTGGGTAAGCTAGCTACTTCTAAAATGATTTGGACTTGGTTGGAAAGAGAGCCCTCTCCGTTGTTGATAGAACCAATCCAAGAAGCATATACACCTCTAATGTGGTTATATGTCCATGTGGCGCTTTTTGGACACTCTTGGATACATGCTTGAACCATCTTGGATGGTTCCGTAATTTGATAATATGGTCACTTCTTGGGCACTTCAAACGCGAGCGTTAGACCTTGGATGATAGGATGCGACTGTTTTAGTATAGAAAATAAATGCAATTGTAAAGAAAAATCAAATTAAGGGTTTATATTAGATATACTTAACAATTTGATTATATTAATCAAAGGAGTGAGGTAGAAAGAGAGAGGAGAGGAGTCATCGCAAATATTCCTTTCTCCTTTTGTTTCTTAAGCTTTTTAGTTGAGTTCACATAAGAAATTACCCAATTTACCATTCCACCTCCTTGCTGAAAAAACAAAAACCAGAATTGCAATGGTTTTTAACCTGGGATTTCTTGGATGAAACTTAAGAGATAGGGTACAATTGTAGTAGTATTGGAAATTGGGAAAGTGGTGATGGTGGTTACTTCAACATTGGTCAATGATGGTGCTGTTGGGGATGTTAGAGATAGTCAATTATTGAGAAGACTTGCACACTGTATTGTGTTCTTTTGATAATTTTCAAAAGAACATTTGTTCATTGCACTATTTTACTGTTATTAAAGGGAAATGCCGTGATAGCCTGAGGATGTTGTAAATTTGATCCTTCAAAAGTTGGACTAAAAGAGTTCTATGAGTGGGAGATTAAATGTACATGAATGTGAGTTCAAGTGATTCATGTTTTTTGGTGAATTTTTTTGGCCCACATTAGAATTTGTTAGCATTCAATGCTTAAACTGTAAGGTTCTGTTGTGTTTTATTTGTTAAACCACCAACTCATCTAAAAGCTTAAGTTATTACAAAGGGTGTAACTTTATTATTATATTCTCTAACACTGCCCCCTCACGTGTAGTTAGACTGAGCCAACAAGTGCACAATTCATATATTTGGGTGACAGTGAGGTTTGAACACAAGACCTTTTGCCTGACTTTGATACCATGTTAAACTATCAACTCATCTAAAAGCTTAAGCTATTGGAAATGGTGTAACTTTATTATTATATCCTCTAACATTACTAAATTATGCACAAAATCTATGAAGACTTGAATTCATCAAGAGCAAATGGTGCTTAAACTTGATGTTAAATGCATCCATATCTCAATCAATGGGATTTGTGTAAAACTTGTTGAGTATGGTTAATAGGTATGTTGAGAATAATATCATGGTTTTTTATGCTTGGTTATTATTTGTTGCAGTATGGGGTAAAGATATTTGTCATAACATCATTCAAGGACACCTGCTACATTGAGATTGTTCCAAATGTTCAAAGGTCAAAAAGAGGTACTATCTCATGTGTTCTCTTTCTTAACGTAATTATTTGTTTCATTTGAATCAAGGGTAATTTTATCTCTTTGGCTTGGTTTAACCATTTTTTTATATTGCAAATAATCTCTGTGTTGCTACTTTGGTTCCTTCTTTTGGGGCATTTTATCATAGTTTAAATCTTCCATCATGCTATGTTAAATGGTGGTTTCAAAAAAATCCTAAAAATTGTGATAGCATGTTGATTATGCGAGCATGACCATTCTTCTTGCAGTATCTGAGGTAAGAAATTCAAACAAATTGGTAAAAACAGTTATTACACTGCATGAGATATCCTTGGATAGCTACCGATTCTCAGATTGGGGTTGGTTGAGAATGTCCACAATGAAAAGATTATTAAGAAAAGAATAGAGGCAAGAAATATTTTTTTTGATATGTAAAGTTTAATTTAGAGGTACTGAAGGGAGCACCATGCCACCACCTAAATACACATGAAGTATACAAAAGAGGCCCAAAACAAAACTATGTCAGTACATACACAAATAATTATCTACAAGTCCATAAAAGACTCATTAAATGAAAATAATCAAGAATTAGTTCAAATATATCATTTTTCCTAGGCTTTTTTTTACCTGGAATGACGATGGAGATGGAAAGAGGAGAAGAAAAAAAAACTAATGAGAGAAAGACTAATGCCCAGCTTTCATCTTTTCCTATTATTATACTTTCTGAAAAATGGCCCAAAACTTCATTTTTCTTTTTCACTACTTCAATATGACTAAAACATGCTTCTATCATCCACGATGTCCATATATACAGTACAGTGAAAAGGACTAAAATGCCCTTATACCTGATGATTTCTTTTTCCCAAAATAACTCATGCCTGAAGGACCAAAATTTTCATTTTATTCCCCGTGATGTGTCAACCTATAGAATGATGAAATGGACCAAAATTCGCTTCCATTCTCTACATCTTTTCTATAATACTCCATTTACTCATGTCCAAAATGGCTAAAATTACAAATAACTATATGCCCAGAAATCCCCACATCCACTTCAAGTTGGAAGTCTTTTCAGTGTTGTCACTTGTGTCAAATCATGCAATTAAATAAAGATTATTGCAGTTTGGAAGCTGTTGATAGGAGTTTCCATAGCTTCTTGGGCTTAGATGGGGCTGGCCACTGAATTTGGTAACTGTACTGGCTGGAGCCTAGTCTGTCCTGACCTTGGGTCTAGATCTATTTCCTGGCCTTGACCCAAAGGAATACCTATTAAGTTTCACCCTACACTGGCCATTATTTAATTGAATAGCTACTAAAATTTTGAAGAGTAACTATGTTTCATGTGTAGTTTCTGCTAACTACTTGTCAATTGGGTCTGTTGGATTCCTACTCAATATCAACTTGAAAAAGTTTACGTCTTATTTTCACTTAATATGAGGCTGTTTGTTCCATTTGCACTCTCAAATAGGAAAATGAAAGGAAAATGCTAGAAAAGAAATGGTCGAAGTAGAAAAAAAATACCAGAGACAAATTTTGGCTACATCTTTGGAGTGGAGATGTGGCTTTCGAGGAATGATTGCTTCATCTCTTTCAGATGACCTCCAATAATGAAGCATTGGTAGCAAAATTTATGCCCTTTTCTGGCAATGGGGTGGTTTGGACTACCTAATTTAGGAGGTAATTCCATGATTGAGAGTTGGATGAAGTTGTGGCTCTAATGGAGGTCTTGCACAAGTCCAAAAGCAAATGCAGACTGAGATGATACCATTAGATCTTTTTATTTCTAGAAAATGTGTGTAGAATTTCCTTGGAAAAGCATCTGGTGCCCAAAAGCCCCTCTTAGTGGCATTCTTTGGGTAGGCTGCTACCTGGGTGCAATCCTTACTATGGA
The DNA here is from genome assembly GCA_008638375.1 of Nyssa sinensis. Lineage (NCBI taxonomy): Eukaryota > Viridiplantae > Streptophyta > Magnoliopsida > Cornales > Nyssaceae > Nyssa > Nyssa sinensis. The sequence continues at coordinate 56,137,036 of CM018031.1, read as the reverse complement.
TAATTTAAAGAAAAGGGGTTTCAAATTGACAAATTGGTGCTCTATGTGTAAGGAGGAGAAGACAACGGATCACTGGTTCTTTCGCTATGTGGTGGCGAAGGAATTATGGTTTTTGTTCTTGTTTTTGGATGCACTGGGATTATGCCTTGTATGTGTTGGTGATTTTAGGAGTTTGAGATGGGGTTGCAAGAGAAGTGCTCGAAGAATGTGGGATGTGGCTCCGTTGTGTCCTTTATGGTGTATATGGAAATAAAGGAATAGGAGAAGAAACATCCCCCCATGTATGGATTGTTGGGTCATACACATCCTATTTAAATGCTTTAAGTTTTTGGTAAACATGAGGCTCTAAATTTTGTTTGAGTTGTCTCTTTTTGTATACGTGTTTGCCCCCCTTGGGTGTGCTTTAATGAAACTTATCCAAAAAAGGACAATAATGATAAATGATTTTCTCTTGGGCCTCCTCTCTCTGTGTGGGCATGCGTGTGCATGTATTTTGGATACTTATCTCTCCTTTTGGCTAGATTGAAAACCAATTCTTAACTTCCATTTTATAATTTTCTCAAAAATGGGTAATGGAGCATTATTATTTGTTACATGGAATAGAATGCCTTCGTCTTATATAGGGGCATGGCCTCCTATAAATGCCATCTTTGTCTTATAGAACCAATCTTGGAATGAAAATATTTCTTGATTTTGGGGGTGTAGTTATGGCATGCAAGAGTAGTTAGATCTAAATGATATGACGTCTAAATTTATTGATTTACTCATTGTTTATTTATTAATTTCATATGTATCATTATTATTGTTAGAGGATATAATATTAAAGTTTCATCATGTCTAATGGCTTAAACTTTTAGATGAGTTTAACATGGTATCAGAACAGGTAAAAGGTCTTGTGTTCAAATCTCTCCGTCACTCTCATAATATGAATTGTGCACGTGTTGGTTCAGTCTGACCACATGCGAGGGGCATGTTAGAGGATATAATATTAAAGTTACACCCTTTCTAATAGCTTAAGTTTTTAAATGAGTTAGTGGTTTAATAATTATCAAAAAAAGAAAAATCATGTATATCATTAGGGTCATTGCTTGGTGCAATGGCAAAAAATGGACTGACAAGCATGACAATGCGTGTTCAAGTATGAGAGTAACCACTTTTTTAAAAATAAAGTAAAAAGTTAGATTTATCTCTAGTCAACCTATCCTAGCCTCCCATAGGCGGGATCAATATTGGGTAATGATTTTTTCATATGTATCGTTATTTGTGTGAGCAATAGGAATGAACTAGAAAGCAGAAAGTAAAACTGCAGGATGTAGTCAAATGACCGGAATCTCTAATTTGCGCCATCTATCTTGAAGCTCGACTGCTCGCATTATAGGGCAGCGGTGTATCCAGTGGCTAACTGACTGACTCCTCTTTTGCTGCTTTATTTCCCTTTTTCATGACTTGAACTAGGTTCATTACTTGGTGCAATGTAGAAGCTTGGGCTGTCAAGTGTGAGGATACAAATTGGACTATAAGGATAGCCACTTCATGCAATTGAGTTAGAAGTTTCAGTCCTCCTTCCTGATACTCCAGATTGACACGACCAATACTTAGTGGGTAATCACCTTTCTATTGAAACTTGAAAAGCAGGAGGACATGATGCCACTAAATATGGTAGGTATTGAATTAAATAGTTGGGGCAACTGATATCATGTGGAATACCAAAATGATGGGCAGGTTTCCAGGGCCTATATCTCTATTATATTTTGGAACCCCATTTATATCTGATAGTAATTAAATTAACATTAACTAAGCATCTTTGGGCTTTGTTAAGCTTAATTGAATCCTCCCGAAGACGAACTTAGAAAGTAGCTTCCTGACCTGACCGTATGACCTTGTATGGCATGTGAAAACCTGCACAAACAGCAACCTTATCCAATCATTCTGGGCTAACCCTTGGTCACCCATACTTTGGAGTTTCATTTTAGTCAGAGCCTTGTTAGTTTCACTTGTTTTGGAGGTCCTTCATTTGGATGTTGTCTAATGATTGGAACAATTTAATTCTTGCTTAGATTGGGACAATTCTCCCCCCCACCCACAGCAACAATATATTTTTGTGAGTATGTTATTCATTCAAAGAGCTTCTTTCTCTCTTCTGTTGGGCAAAATTGTAATGGTGAAAGATTAAAAAAAATATTGTTTAGTTTTTGGGGCAAATAAACATGAAAAGAAACTTGGCAAGTAGTAGAAGTATTTCATTTCTTTTCTCACTTTCGTAGACATCAAGTACTGTATCATAATCCATTTTGTTTTTATGTGCTTGTTTTTTGGCACAATGCCAAGGGCTAAGCGATGAAGGTGAGAATAAAATATTTCAAATTATATTAATATACATCTATGAGGAAGGTTGGACAAGTTTTGTCCCTATGGGTAAGGTTGGACAAGTTTTTTTACGGCTGTTTTCCATGAAAAGAAGCTGTCCCTTGTGCTACCAGTCTCTACTGCTTCCCCTCCTATGCCCATGGCCCTTATTTGGTACAAATGGTTCTCATAATTTAGGTGAATTCCTTACCATTTTGTACTTTGCTACTTTCATTTGTGCCAATATCATTTTGAATCTGTTCTGGTATGTGAAAAGGAATTGTTATTCCTCTTATTTTTGCCATCCCTCTAATGCTATGTTTGGTACACATGAATTGAATTAGATAGGAATATAATGAACTAGGAAAGGGAATGCGATAGGAATGGAATGGGTATTCCCATTCTCTTGTTTGGTTGCAATGGAAAAAATGAAATAGGGTTTTTAGATACATGAGATCAGAAGCTAGGATTTATAGTGTAGACACAACAATCAGATTTTACAAAATTTTCCCTAATTAGAACCCTAGCATTCTACAAGCAAATCAAACAAAAAAAATAAAAATAAAATTAAAACATCAAACCAAAAATTGAGAAAAAATGTGATCAGAGAAGGGGATGTGAGAGAGAGAAACCTTACTTCATCTGAAGTGCAGATGGAACTTCAAAAGGGAGGGATTTAGGGATGTTCAATGACTGCACGATGCTGGAGACGAAGTCAGCAACTGTCATTCACAGGTTTCTGTCATCGGTGCTTCAAGAGAGATAAAACGATATCAAGCAGTGTGGACAACAGCGGTGATGATGACAATGAGGTGTGCTAGGGTTTCTATGCCTAGATAGAAGAACGAAGAAAGGGAGAAAAAGGGGGGGGGGTCCAATTGGGTCTTGACACATTCTCTTTCTATTATTAATTTAATTCAAAGGGAATGAATTTCATTCCTTTTTTTTTTTTTCGTGGGGTGGGGGGTATTCATCAATTGGACTAGCCATTACGCAATGGTCGTTCCTGCCCAAAATGGCTACACTAACCCATAAATGGAATGGACTGCACAAACATGGGAATTTAATATAGCATACCAAACTGGGCCTATCAAATGGAAGTCATTTTCTTGACAGAATACTCATGTTTCAGTTGGCTACCTCATTTGATGATTTATTTTCAATCTTATATGATATTAGATAAAGGTTGTTATATAGAAAACCTTTATGTTATTTTAGAAAGAATTTCTTCTCTTTCTTGGTGGCTAAAGTTTCGTTCTGTTTGCTTGGCCCCCGGTGGATGACATCTTAAAGTTTTGTCATAATTGGTTTCTCAGAGAATTTGTCTTATTTATCATGTTGTTCTGAGTTTTAACTTTTTTACAATTACTAGTTTTAGAAAATGTTGCTTCACTAAAATATCACATGTATAAAAAAGAAAAGAATAGAAAATTGCATCTCTCTTTCCGTTGCACGTCTCTTCCCTTTTGTTTTTTTTTTTAATTTAAAATTTTTCATCATGTTCGATGTAACATTGGGAATTTTTGTTTTCGCTGTTGTTGTTGCAGTTATTTCCTTGAGCTTTTGGGCAGAGGTGCATTATAATTCAATATATCCAAAAGGAGGTAAATATCCACATCTTTCCTATTCAATCATCATCCATATTCTTATGGGTGAGTGGAAAAAGGAAAAGAAAAATTGATTTTGTTATTTAATTTTTTGAACATTATTTCCTTTTCCAAATTATTATGGTTATCATTCTAAAAGAGGGTGGGCATGAGTTGGGAAGTAAAATCTTTGCTCAAACTTGGATTTTACTCAAGTTTAGGCACAAATTCTTATGTATCTTGGATTCTTCATAATAATATATTCAAATAAAGAATGAAGAAAAGGGGAAAAAAGAAAGAACATGAAGATTCAGAAGAAGAGGTGAAGGGTAGTGCAGAGAAGGAATGAGAGGACTATCAAATCCCTATTACAAGCTGTTGCGCCCAATAAGATTTAATAAGCAGAACATAGGATTAAAAGCACTTGCACCCACAAGCTGAAACCTTATGTAGTCTCACTGAGCATTCTGGTTTCTTAAAGGAGAACTTTTTACTTCATGTTTCCAGCCCTTCTTTTTTATTTTATTGGGTCTTAGAGCCCTCTCTGGTGTTTAAATAATGCTACTTGGGAGTTAGGAACAAAGAAAGGCCTAACCACCATTCTCTACACAAGGGGGTAAACTAAAAGGGCTAGCCTAGTGCACAAGGCTCCCACTATTATAGGGTTTGGGGAGAATTATATGTATACAGCCTTATCCTGCGAGTGGAGAGGCAGTTTCTACGACTCAAACCCTTGACTCCATGTCACAATGGAGCAGTCTTGCTGTTGCATCAAGGCATGCCCTCCAATAATAAAATAAATTCAAGAACACGAATTAAAGGGAAGTAAATTTTGTTACCACTAAAGCTTGTGAGATGATGGATCCTGATGTAAATGTTTTGGATTCCAAAACATTCTAGTTTATTATACGTACATTTTCTTTATTTTTTCAGCCGTCTTTGGTTTGGACAGAGTTACCTGGAACAATAAAAATGCCTAAACTTACCACTCTATAGATATGTGATAAGGGATATTAAATTTCCTACTAACAGATGGAGATAACAATCTTCCAATCACAGTAAAATTCAAATTACTTCAGATGAACTGCATAAATGCCATCTGCAGTGAGTAAAACAATAAACTAGCCATGTGCATCATGGCCACATGATGACCTGCATAAATGCCTCGTAAAACAGCAATTTAGACTTATCTTTCTTCCCTAGTTATTCAGTTTGCAATTTTAGTAAACCCTGAAAAGAGCTGAATGACAAAAGAAAAAGAAAAAAATGTGTAGCTAACGGAAGAGAATTGGTATGCAAATCTTTACTGAGCTGGAATTAATATAAACATTATTATTATTGGCTCAGTGTTTTGGGTTGCTGTTCAATTTTATGGTCCCTTCAAATTTATTTTAAAACCACAGTATATAATAACATTAGCGATTCTAAAATGATTTTGAATATGATAGTGCTGTTTACACGTGGTTATAATACAGATGTGCCCACATTTGAGACTACGAAGAAGAAAGGATGCTGGGGCTATCAAGATAAGCATGTAGAAACACCGGAAGAATACAGCTGACGGAGTGGTAATGTTCATGGATTGTATTCTGCCTTGTTTCTTTTGTTAAATTTGAAAGAGGTTTCAATAAACTAATTACTTTGTTCTGCCTGCGGTTCCTATTAGAGCAGATAGATTCCAAGGACAGATACAACACTGTGGTCACAAATTTCACCCTGCTTCCATGCTTTGGCCTCACTTGTACATGTCTGTCCTTGATTCAACTTTTACCTGCATCCTTTCTTTTTCTTTCAACAAAATATATTTCGAATGTAGCGCATTGCTCTGCAGATACTCTAGGTTCTGCTTTTGCTTGGTTTTTTTCAGAATGTTCTGCCATTATGCACCATTGTTCCTAGCCCACACATGCGAATTTTTACATCGCATGTTCATGGATATTTTTTTTTTTTTGAAGAAGCATGGCACCAGTATAATCTATCAATTTATTTTGAAGAGTAAAATGAAGTTTTTTTTTTTTTTAATTTTATTTTGTTGAATAGAGGAAGCTTTATTATAATCAGAGCAGGTGATCATAAACAAAAGGTAGGAAATGGTGTTGCGCTATGGAACTGTGGGTGAAGGTCATTTTCCAGTCATGCCATTATCTAGACGAGTTGGAACCAAACCCTTTTGGGAAACGTATTTTTTTAGTAGGAAAAAATGGGTTTGAAATCAAAGTCTTTTTTTGTTTTTGTATTAAATTGAATTTATATAAAATTGTCTATTTATAAGTTTAGTCAAGTGTTATTATAGTATGTGCAAAATAGTAGTGGTAATAAGTTTTCTTCATTTAAAAGCTAATTCAAAATCCAATTCATTCTCAAAACACCATTTTTAAAATAAGATTCTTACATTCAATCTTTTTATTAAAGGTTGGTCTGCCAATGCGAGATTCTGGCTTTGCTCTGTTAAAAAATGTTTTATATGATTAATCTAAGCTATTGTTTGGTAAATGTTTTTAAAAGATTTTTTCATTTTACTTTTATTTCTGCTTAAAAACAAGAGGTAGGAAATAATAAGCAATTAATTGTCTCTTAAAAGTAAAATAAATGAAGGTTTGTTTAAGTGGGGGCTCCCTAGCTTGAGAGCCTCTCTCACCGGTGGCACCACCTCTCTACACCCTATAATCCAGCCTCACCTCCTTCCTCCCCCGTCCACTACCACTGCTTCACCTCAACCCTATCAAGCAAATCCTATTCTTCCTCAGCTATGGGTGGATTGTTCTTTATCCTATAACTGCACTGTTTCCATCTCATTCCCATAGCATTGTTGCCAAATCATACTAGCCCACAGATTCTTATTCTCCTACTCCATCCATTGTTCCTGAATCCTTATCCCACTCCTCTAAATCCCCATCCACTCAACTGAAAGTTCGTAGTATTGTTAAACTTGCTGCTGGAGTGTAGTGTCTAAAGAAGGCCCTTGGCATTTGTGATGATTTATGTGCCTCTAATCCTCGTAACTTGTGAGGCATCCAGATGTGGTTCCTCTTCTCATTCAAAGGGCCTTCTTCTAGCCATCAGTCGGGGTGTTCAAAATTCAAAACTTCCTTAATGATGGTGGCTGATATGGATTTCCCTCCCCTCTTGGGGCAGGTGGCTTCCTCCTTTTCCCCTGCTCACAAGAGTGGGCATATCCGTCTACTAGGAAATGGTGGATGGAAAGACTTATTTGCTGACAATCAAATTAACAGGAGTGGATTCAACCTCTCTTATACGTGACGTTCCATGTTGAAATTGAAGGAGCTAATGGGTTTCAATTCCAGATGGAAGATGTGGAATCTGAAATGGCAAGATGAAAAACATCCTTGGTAGGCTATGTTCTTGGCATGAAACTATCATTTGAGGTTATGGAAAAGTTTGAGGGTGAATGCCAGGTTCCACCACAAGAAAGAAGGATGAATGGAAGTGAACTGGGGGGTCGTCATATGTTTTAGGTGGGGTTTTCTGAAAGAGGGCCTGTCCAAAAAAATTGGAGCAAGTATGGTCCTTCAAAACCTTCTTGTGGATACAAGTGTTTTTGTTTTCAAGTTTAACATAGATGAGGCCAAGCTACAGGTCATGGAAGATGGCCCCTGGTATTTGGACATCAAACCATTTGTGTTAAAGCCATGGTCTCTGAATATCAGTCTGGAAAAAGGAGTTGTTCAAGCCATTCCCATTTGGGTTAGGTTCCTGGTCTTCCTCTATAGTTTTGGACAGCTGATCTGCTTGGAAGATTGGTCAGTACTATCGGAATGCCTCTATTTACTAATAAGCTCAGATGCTTGGCTATCATATGCTAGGCTTTGTGTGGAGATGGATGCCTCAAAAGAAATCCCTATCAAATGGCCTGATGGTAGAATCATATGGCAGAGGGTGGAATCTGAATGGAATCCCCAATTATGTGGTGAATGTAAGGTCTTTGGTCAAAAGTCTGCTCGCTGTCCCCTGAAACCTAAACTCAGAAAACAATGGCAACCCAAAGGAAAGGAAAATTCCTGCAGTGCAACCAAAAAATATTGAAACAACTACAGTTGATATCCCAGGTCCTAGTGGCACAAATATATATCACTTACTGCCCCTACTCAGATCCAGAATATGCATTCTCCTCATAGAGAAGATGTGCAGACCCCTACTCCAACAATTCAACAAGAAGTTGATACCTCTTCAACCTTAGCCCAAGCTACCAATGCTTTTGAGTAATGATATCACTGATGCACTTGTCTCATTCTTTAATACTGGGCACCTATTGAAAGAGTGGAATGTTACCTCCATCTGCCTTATCCCTTAAGATCAAAGCCCCAATTTCATACCGGATTCCTTTCCTGTTGCACTACTATGTATAAATGCATATCAAAGGTCCTTGTTAACAGACTCAAGCCCATCATGAATCATCTGGTGAACAAAGCTCAATCTTCCTTCACTCAAGGAAGATTTATATCCAACAATATCCATCTTATGCAGGAGATTGTGAAATGGATATAATGACAGCATTCGACTCCTTGGATTGGCACTTCCTTCTCACAGCCCTTGAGGTCTTAGACATCACTGCTAATATGCTAAATTGGATCGAGGAGTGCGTTATTATCCCAAAATTTCCATGTCTCAATGGTTATTTGGAAGGTTTCTTTGAGGGGAAAAGATGACCAAGACGAGGTGATCCTTGTTCACATTTCCTCTTCATCATTTCCACGGACACCTTCTCCAGCTTACTGAATTGGTGTTATCCACAGTGTATATATATATATATATATATATATATATTTCAGAAAATACAGAGAGTAATTGAAAACAGAAAAATTATTTTGTAAAACAGTAAATGATTTTTTTTAAAACAGAATTTGTATAAAGTATTTGGAAACATGAACAGAAACTGAAAAAATTAGAACAGTATTTTTACAGTACAAAATCACAGTAAAAGAAATCAGAAATTGTAATACTTATAGAATTGCAGAAACAGGAAATGAGAGACTGATCAAGGCTTGTATTTTACATTATATTCGTAAAGCAAATTCGTCCATCATAGTGGTGCTAATGAGTCTGTGGACAGTGCTTCTCAGGATACAATAATCAACACGCATAGTAGAAGCACTTCTGACTTGTGCGTTTGACGAATCAGTGTTGTGACTTGAACTCTTTCTCAAACTCTATGAAAACTGACGCAGAGAATGTATGAATATGATTCGATTCATGAATGTTGCTGGTGGTGGGGTTTATATAGATTCCTTAGTGCCTGTTTGGTACAGGCATGAAGTTTTGTTTGTGTCTGTTCATAGCGAACAGATACAGTCACGCCCAATAAAGAAGACGCCTATTCAGTCAAAATTCAAACTAAAGATAATCGAAAAACGACGTTGTTTTGGATTTAAACCAAAATCAAACGTAATTGCAAATGACATCGTGTGATGAACCAAGCATGTGTTTGGTCTTTTTTCATCCACAAAACTTGGGTGCCCCTAAGGGCCCAAATCTTCTTTGAAAGTAATTGCATATATACTTTTTAAAAGTCTTGTACTCATTTTATGTGGGACATAAGGTTCGAGTTTTTGTTACCATTTTCAAGTGGTAATATTCAGAGGCAATTTTTTATTCACTCCTTAATGATTTAGAACAACCCAATATATGATCTTAATATTCTCATGGAGGAGAACACATTTTCATGTGGACACATCAAAATTAATGTTTGAGACTCACTTTAATTTTAGTTCAAAGATAGTAAAAAATGTATGCTTAAAAACCCATTATTTCTAACAATTGGAACAAAAAACACCATGGCTTTTCTTACCATCCCAGATATGAAAGTCTGCAAATTTCACACTTGTGCTTTGTAGATGATCTCTTCATCATGTACAAGGCTGAGTGGAACTTGATCAACACTACTGAAACAACCCTTCATGAGATGAAGGATCTAGTTGGACTAATGCCCAACAAGAAAAATTCTAAATTTTTTTTGCTAGAGTTGACTAGGACACCAAGGATCAAATTTGTCAAAGGTTGCAAATGAACCCTGGCAATTTTCCTGTCACATACTTGGGAGTCTCCCTTATCTCCTCTCGGTTAGCTGCCAAAGACTATAAGTCCCTCATTGACAAAATTACTTCAAGAGTGAAGTCTTGGACTGCCAAATCACTCTCTTATGTAGGTGGACTGCAGTTAAATATTTCTATCTTGATCAACATACAAACCTATTGGTCCTCCATATGTATCCTACCTAAGTGTGTTCTTAGAGAAGTGGAAAAAATCCTTGGTAGTAACAATGGCAGAATTAGGAAAAAAATTTGGGGAGGGTTAAAAAAATTTAGTGGAAATTTTTTGAGTTTGGCCAAAATTTTGGGTTGAAAAATGAGAAAAATGATGGGATTTTAAAGAATTTTATGATAGGATTCAATAACAAAAATTAGGTTGGACTAAGCTCTTATATCAGTTGATGCCACTTGGAATTGGAAGAAAATTTTGAAGCTCAAATCCAAAACAAAAAAGCTTCATTAAATATGAGGTAGGGGATAACAATTCCACCCCTCCCTGGTATGAAAAAATGGTAAATTTGGTGAAGGAATCATTTCTCAAATGCATAAGTAGACTAGAAGCATTTGTTTCCTATGTTTTCATCAATGGGAGTTGGAATTGGCTTCCTTTTCTCAATAGAAGATAGCTTGTTACCACTCTCAGGAAAGCCTTAGAACTCTAGAGGCTTATCCCCACTCCAGACTTGGCTCTCATTCAAACACAAAGAGATAAGGTTAAATGGAACCTTTCTCCTTATAGGAAATACTCAGTCACTTCTGCTTTGCAGTCTTTGAGGATTCAATCCCTTAAAGTGAACTTTCATCACATCATAAGGTTTTCTAAGGCAATTCCTAAATGCTCCTTCATTGCTTGGACTCTTGCTTATGGTAGATTGCCCACTTATAACAAGCTTCCCCACTGCGGATTTGCTGCTACAAGCACATTCTTGTGATGCTCTTGTCTACTAGAAACATCTGCTCATTTGTTCTTTGTCTGTTTCTTTTCTTGTGCCATTTGGAGGAAAGCTCTTCAATCTTGCTTAAATAACCAAAGTCCCCAATCTAGGCAATTTGAACTCCACATGCATATGGGAGACTCAAAGGGAAATCCTTTTTAACCACCTTAAGAAAGCCGACTCTCTATTGGATAATAATATTATATATGGAAGGAGAGGAATGATAGGCTCTAGAGGAATTAAATTCATACTAAGGACTAAGTTTTTCAAACGATAAAAAATTATTTTTTTAATGTATATTTAAGCAAAAAAAAGGCAAAAAAGTATTTATAAAAAGTCTCATCAAATAGTACCTGATATACCACAAAGTGATAGACCAATCTCCATGCGACATATATGACTACAGACCAGTTAAAGCTCGGCCATATAGAGCAGACTCAGCCATTCAGAGTAGGCTTGGATACTTAGCCTTCAGAACTCACAGGTTTGAGCACAAGGCCATCAGAACATTCCTTAGGGTTCAGAGCTCATCACCGCCTTAAACATCTTACCGAGCAAAGGATAAGGAAACAATCTTCAACAAGGAAACTGCCACTCATGGATATCTCTCAAGCGCAGTATCCAACATGATAACTACTATCCTCCGATGATCAAATCCCTATATTCATGGCTCCAAATCCTAATCAACTAAGGAAATCTCTAGCCTATAAATAAAACCATAAGGTACGCCTTACATTCATGCTCATTCTTTGGTTTACATTACAGTCTTTCAATTCAGTTTATTAACTTAAGCATCGGAGCGGCTACCGTCGGAGCCAATTTGGTGGCCCTCTGATCTTTCTCTTTGAGTGTTTCTTAGGCGACAGAATTCGGAGCTCTTACCGACCAAAAGGTGCAGCATCAGTTTGGCACCGTTTGTGGGAACGACAATAATTTTTTTAACAAAAGTGCTCTACTTACAAACAAACTCACCCTCCTTCTCACTGGAGGACCATGGCTCCCAATCTCTGATCGAGGAAGAATGCTCAAAATTCTCAAAACCCTTAACCCAGACTACCTGCCAGACGAGGAAGGGGACAAACAACTGATCCCTTGCAACAAGAGCTTGATTTAGTCAAACGAAAAAATGAATTGATACAAGAACAACTACTTGCCATGTCTAAAACTCTGGCAATACTCACCTAGAACCTCAGAACCAATCCTTTGAATCCACCTATCAACACGGCTGATCAAAGGACACAACCTCCTATAACTACCACGGACGGAGGACTCCGTGAAGAGATTCCCAATAATCAACCGGTGTACCCCCAGGGCACCGCCCACATTAGTGGAGATCCACAGCCATCAGCAGTCGCAGGTAGGGAGATACCAACTTTTATTCCAGACATCCACTGTAGAAACATCACAAGGGTTCCAACCTCAGGGGCTTCAGGAGTGAATCCAGCGCCACAAGAGTCTCAACCTCAAGTGGCTCCAATTCTTCTAGCTCAGAAGCACCAAAATCCTCCTCTAGCCATGGGACATGCACATCCCATTCAGGTAGGAGCCGAAACTGCAAGGCAAGACTCGCAAGAAATCCCGTCTAAGGACCCACGAAGAGCTGAGGAGGTTGCGGACTCTATGGACCGCACTGTTGTGATGAGAGGTATTCAAATCCCTCCAGAACAGGATGAGCTAGCCAGGCTACTCGGAAGGCTCGCCACGCTGTTCACCCCTGCTATCATGGCCGAGGAGAGGCCGATAAAGTTCGTCATCCCAAAGTTCACCCCTTATGATGGGACTAGGGACCAGAGAGATCATCTTTCTCATTACCAGCATACCATGGCACTACACGGGGCTTTCGATGCCTTCATGTGCCGTACATTCATTACCAGCCTCAAAGGCACAACACTGAAGTGGTTCCACCACCTCCCACCGAGCTCAGTCACCAGCTTCTATGAACTCGGTAGGCGCTTCTTAGACAAGTTCATAACTAGCAGGAGGTTGAGGAAGGGCCCAGAATTCTTGCTTAAAGTAAAATAGTCCAAAAAGGAACCCCTCCGAGGGTATATTGCATGTTTTAACGCCGAGCTCACAGTGATTACAGATTGCAGCCCGAGCTTTTTAGTAGTTGCTATGACCTCTGGACTCGTACAAGGAGGCTTCAGGGATTCCCTGACAAAGAGCCCTCCTGCCGACATGGCAGCCCTCATGGATCGAGCGAGGAAGTACAAAAATTTGGAGGAAGCAAAGGGCCTATCTCAAAAGACTAAAGAACAAGCTCAGTAGGATGAACAAAAGGACTCCAGTACAATCAGGAAGAGGGTCAGAAGCCCAGACAGGAGAACGGCTTCTAGAACTCCAAATAGCATAGCTCCAAGGGGATTCACTACCTTCACTCCTCTAAATGCCTCCCTAACTCACGTACTTCGGCAAGTCCAAACATGTGAAAACCTTAAGTGGCCAAAGCCGCTAAGAGGCGATCCCAGGTACCGGGACTAAAGCAAGTACTATGACTTCCACAAAGACCACGGGCATGCCACCGGCTCATGCAAAACCCTTAAGCATGAAATTGAGAAACTCATAAGGAGAAGAAGACTTTGTTTGTCAGGCAGGACGGGAGGCAGAACCCCCGTAACGACAGACCCTAGTAGAGAAGGCCGGACCAGAGACCAGAATAAAGGGAAGGACAGAATGGGCCTCAACAGCAGAACAATCAAGTTATCTTTGTCCTCCATGCAGATGCCCCGGAGACAGGGACATCCAACCGAGCAAGAAAACTGTATGCTCGGGAGGCCAGAGCTACTCCCAACATCCTACAGATCTCCAATGTCGAGAAAAGATTGAGGCCAGTAGCTGAGATCTAGTTCTCAGATTAGGATCTTGTAGGAGTACACTGTCCTCACAGTGATGCCCTTGTTATCTCCCTCAAAATTGCCAACTTTGAGATCCGAAGAGTCTTGGTAGACACAGAGAGTTCTGCGAACGTACTATTCTAGGAACCCCTTAAACATATAAAGCTCAATCCCAACGACATCAAGCCCACCATTGTTATCATGGCAGGATTTGATGGGAACCTCAGTACCTTGCTGGGGAGGATTGACCTTCTAACCACAACAGGAGAGAGATGGACAAAAGACGACGATGTCAGAATACATGGTTCTGAATGCCAAGTCCCCTTACAACGTCATAATTGGGAGACCTTGGCTACACTAGATGGGAGCAGTCACCTCGACCCTCCACCAATGCCTCAAGTACATCCACAATCATGTTGTGTACTCCATCAGAGGATGTCAACTGACCTCTCGAAAGTGTCATGCTTTCGCGCTCAAGGAGAGGGCCCCCAAATATCAATTACTGCATGCTTGTGAAGGCGGGGATCTAGACCTTGCCCACCATCACGAGGCAGAAGACTGCCCTTCCAGAATTGAGGAACCTCTGAGCCCTAAAGGAAGAGACAGCAAGGCCAAGCCTGTAAGAGACCTCATCAAAGTATTGGTCAGCTCGGAAGAACAAGGGTGTTACTTACAGATCGGTCTAGACCTGACACCTGCCGAGTAAGAAGGGATGGTAAAATTCCTAAGAAACAACCTCTCAGTGTTTGCTTGGGAAACGAAGGATATGAAGGGCATATATCCAGACCTCATCACTCACAAATTGATGGTAGATCTTGATCACCCTTCAGTGAGACAAAAAAGAAGGCCACTCGCTCTAGAGCGGCATTATATCATTAATGAGGAGGTCCAGAGGCTGCTAGAAGCCAAGATGATATGAGAGGTATTCTATCTAGAATGGCTTGCTAACACTATTTTGGTCAAAAAGAAAAATGGAAAGTGGAGAGTTTGTGTTGACTATACAGATCTCAACAAGGCCTGCCCAAAAGACAATTTTCCACTACCAAGGATAGATCGGCTGGTTGATGCTACTGCAGGACACGAACTCATGAGCTTCATGGATGCTTACTCTGGATATAACCAGATCCAGATGTACCCTCCAAACCAAGAAAAGACAGCATTCATAACCGAGCGAGGTCTCTATTGCTATAGAGTGATGCCATTTGGCCTAAAGAATGTTGGGGCAACTTATTAGCATCTGGTCAACAAGATGTTCAGTCCTCTAATCAGCAGTACCATGGAGGTTTACACTGACGACGTGCTGGTCAAGAGGGTACAAAAAGGCAACCACCTCCAGCACTTAGCTCAGACATTTAACATCTTGAAGCAACATAATATGAAACTGAATCCCTCGAAGTGCACCTTTGGTGTAACTAAAGGAAAGTTCTTGGGGTATATAGTCTCTTAGAGAGGCATAGAAGTAGACCCCACTCAGATTGGGGCTTTGGTTGGGTTGGAATCGCCAAAGACCAAAAAGGACATTTAGGTTCTGAACGGCAGAATTACAGCTCTAAACAATTTTATCTCCAAATCCATTGATCGCTGCTTACCGTTCTTCAAAGCCCTAAAAGGTAACAGAGCCCTGCAGTGGTCAGAGGAATGTGAAAAAGCCTTCCAAGAGTTGAAGAAATACTTGGCTTCGCCTGAACTCTTATCAAAGCCGGTCCAAGGGGAAAATCTACTCCTCTACCTTGCTGTCTCAGAAAACGCTGTCAGTTCTGTACTGGTCAGGCAGGACAGAGGAGTCCAGAAATCCATATTCTACGTCAGTAGGGCGTTACTGGACACAGAAAAAAGATATTCAGAGATTGAGAAATTAGCCTTCGCCCTAATAACCTCAGCACAGAAGCTCAGACCCTACTTTCAAGCTCATCCCATTGAGATCCCAATGGCCTATCCGTTGAAGTCAGTGCTTCAAAAGGTAGAAGTCTCAGGATGACTGGTCAAGTGGTCAGTAGAATTAGGAGAATTTGACATATCTTAGGTTCCACGGACCTCCATCAAAGGGCAAGCCTTGGTCGATTTTGTCATCGAATTCACCCCAGCACTGCAAGACAGGGCACAACTCTGTGAAAACTCTGGTACATGACAGCTTTATACTGATGGATCTTCCACCGACCATGATTCTGGCGTTGGCTTACGATCCCCAGATAGGCTTATGGCAAAAAAGACAGTAAGTCTGGGGTTCAGAGCTTCAAACAATGAAGCAGAATACGAGGCTCTTATCCTTGGATTGAAGCTAGCTTTAGAATACGAGGCTCAGAACCTCGAGGTCTTCTCCGATTCCCAACTTGTGGTAAGCCAAGTTTCTAGGTGAGTTTTCCATCAGAGATGACAGAATGCTCCGATATTCAGAGCTAGTGAAATTACTGAAGCAATCCTTCCAAAAATTCATAGTCCTTATAAATTGAAAGAGGTCAGAATTCCAGGGCTGATGCACTGGCCAATATGGCCTCCCACCTCAAGGCCGAAGGAGAATCCACGTTGAAAATCTCTCATCAATTAGAGCCAAGCATAGAAGAGGTCCAAGTTACCCAAGCTACAGACCAAACCCAGAGCTGGATGACTCCCATCTTCCAATACCTGGAAGGAGGACTCCTTCCAGAAGACAAGAACAAGGCCAAAAGGATCTGAATCAGGGCTTCTCGGTACCTAATCTTGAATGGGAAGCTTTACAGAAGATCCTATTCTCAACCCTTTCTAAGGTGTTTGACTTCAGAAGAATCCAAGTATGTCATGGCAGAAATACATGAAGGAATTTGTGGAAACCACAATGAGGGCAGAACCATAGCCCATCGAGCTTTAACACAGGGCTACTATTGGCCGAGCATGTTGAAGCAAACGAAAGAGTACGTCCAGAGGTGTGACAAATGCCAACGGTTCGCTCCCTACCAACACCAACCCCACCATGAGCTCATTCCTATTGTTAGCCCACGACCCTTTGCTTAGTAGGGGGATGGACATCATAGGCCCATTGCCAAAAGCCACACGAACAGGAGATACCTCTTAGTGGCCATTAACTATTTCTCCAAGTGGGCAAAGACAGAACCCCTAAAACACATTACAAAGAAAGAAATCAAGAACTTCACTTGGAAAAACATAGTCTGCAGGTTCGGCATACCATGTGTTATCATCTCAGACAATGGTACACAGTTTGCTGGCAAAGTCTTTAAGAAATTCTGCCAAGACCTGCACATCAGTCAACATTTTGCCTCTCTAGGCCATCCCCAAGCCAACAGGTAAGCAGAGGTCACTAATAGAACAATCCTTGATGCCCTTAAGAAGAGGCTTGGAAGAAGCCAAGGGAAGATGGATTGAAGAACTCCCTGGAGTTCTCTGGGCCTACAGATCCACCAGAAGAACACCTACCTTTGAAACTCCCTTCTCACTTGCCTATGGTACCGAAGTGGTAATCCCTGTTGAGATCGGTATGCCTACCTTGAGGACGGAAGCTTTCGACCAAGGGAGCAATGATTAGTAACTTGTAGAAAACTTGGACCTACTTGAAGAAAAAAAGGATCAAGCCAGGGTCAGAATGGAAGCATATCAGCACAGGACTTTCAACAACTCTAAATTGGGGTTAAAACCCATCAGCTTTCAGATTGGAGATCTCGTCCTGAGAAGGGTGTTCCCAAATACTAAAGATCTCATTATGGGAAAGCTGTCACCCAACTGGGAAGGCCCTTATAGAGTAACAAAGGTTGTCAGACTTACCATATACTGGTTAGAAAACATGGCTGGGAAACCTGTACCCAGGCCTTGGAATATAGAACATTTAGAAAAATATTATCAATAAAGCTTTTCTCTCTTACATCCCTTCAAAAAAATATTCTCCTTTTAATACACAAACCCCCAGGTCTGGTCCAGCGTATTGACCCCTGAAGCCTTGTATCCATTACAAGTCCTTCAGGCCTGGTCCTTTTAATGCACAGACCCCCAGGTCTGGTCCAGCGTATTGACCCTTGAAGCCTTGTATCCATTACAAGTCCTTTAGGCCTGGTCCTTTCAATGCACAGACCCCCAGGTCTGGTCCAGCTTATTGACCCCTTGAAGCGTTGTATCCATTACAAGTCCTTCAGGCCTGGTCCTTTCAATGCACAAACCCCCAGGTCTGGTCCAGATTATTGACCCCGAAAGCCTTGTATCCATTACAAGTCCTTTAGGCCTGGTCCTCTTAATGTACAGACCCTCAAGTCTGGTCCAGCGTATTGACCTCTAAAGCCTTGTATTCACTACAAGCCTTTTAGGCCTGGTCCATTCAATGCATAGAGCTCCTGGTTTGGTCCATCGTAAAGAACAGACCCCTAAAAATCTTGCAGCTTGTGCAAGTGATATAGGTCTACACCATCTTTGTATAGGGATGAACCCGCTCAGTTACCCTCTATACTAAAGACATAATACATATGCACAATTACCAATTCTGGTTCAGTTATTACAAAGCTTCCTATTCAGGCCTTATCTAAAGAAGAATTGATCTTGGGAAATATGTTGCTTACTCTTCTGATGTAATGAGCAAAGGTTTTGATCAATTCAATTACTGTAAGTCTTCTTACCCAGTTATTATTAGTCCTGGTGAACAGACCTTGCTTATGAAAGATCAGCTCAAGTATCATTACAAGCCTCACGGATCAACAGTTAAGTCCTGGTGGATACAAATTCTTACTATGGACGATTTGTTATCATAAGTCATCCTACATATCATAATCTTTGCAAGTCCTCTTGCTCAAGCTACTCAAAACAAGTTCTAATTCAACTATTTAAGATGCTCTGCTCGGAAGACAGCTTCTGATCATAATCAGTTGTTCTGCAATGCACTCAGCTCATGAACATCTCTCCTTACACTAACTACAAGCTTAAAGGGCTGGAGCCTAGGCTCATAATACAGAGCAACAATGGCTTTTGACAGTGCTAATTCCACTTAGCATCCACAATAATCTTCAGAATTTATAAGTATTACAGTTCAAAAAGGGCAAAGACACACGAGTTATAAAAAAGGTTGAATGCATTAATTAAGATGGTACTAGTACATTAGTTCTCAAAAAAAAAAAAAAATACATATGAACAGATCTTAGACTGAGGCCCCAGAGTCAGTCGGGCCAGACACCTCTACTAGAGGGAGTTCGGAAGGTGTCGCGTCATCTTTGTCACTCGGAACTTCAGCCTCGGTAGGTGGGGCTGCGATACCTTCAATTGTTGACAGGTCAAAGTCCAAAAATTTAGCAAGTAGCTTGGATCTGAAGGTGTTGTATCCATGTTGAATCAGCTCCCAGCCCATTTCCTGGACTCCTTCCCCCATCTCTGTCTCAGTCTTGATTTTAGCAAAAGCGACTGCGTCTGAAAGCTTTTGGTCGGTGGCATACTGGAGAGCATCCAACTCCTTTTGAAGCTCTTCTAAACTCCGAACATGAAGGTCCCTCTCAAACTCTATAACGGCCAAAGAATTGAAAGCCTTTTTCAGCTTCCCTTCAGCAGCATGGGCCGCAGACTGAGCCGTCCCTAGCTTCAGCCTAACTTCATCCAGGTCGGCCTGAAGTTTTTCAACTTCTTCCGAGCTTGGAGAGGTCTCCATCAGAGCCGCGAGATTGTGCATGGTCTACAGTATACAAAGCAGGCAAGTCAGTACGTAAAGAAGGAGGAAGCATAGGAGAAATTAGAAAGTTACCTTGGCCTAGAGGGCCGTAAGCTTGGCCACTAGCTTCTCTAGCTTCTGCCCTTTGTATTTCAAGGGGCCCTTGGCCCAGAAGTCTTTAAGGACCTTCTTGGCGGCTTGGTAGTCGGAATCATCTAGGGCCTGGGGGGCCTTGGCAGCTGACTTCCCCTTGTTTATTCATGTGGTTGGGGTAGGAGGAATTATGGATATTGGGATGGGGGCCTCCGTCTCATCCTCTGATGGGGTCCGATCAGGGGAGCTTGAAATCAGCCTCCTCCTCTTTACTTGGAGGGGCGACTCAGCAGGAGAAGAGGTCTCTCCCATCTTCTTTATTGATTACTCTGGAGCCTATGTTTCTAGCAGAGACTTTTTGAACTCCTCAACACGTTTATTGGCCGCCATTAGATTCTCCAGTGTAACAATGACAGTATAAGCTTGATTTGATGTTTGAAGGAGTTGGCGGTACTGGTTCTGGAGGTTGGTGGTAAAAATGGACCTATTCCAAGCACTCTTATCTGCACGAAAAATACAAACACATTGGTTAATAAGCTAACTCGAAAGTGAGATATATAATAACAGAAGCAGAATTATAATGAAAGAAATGGGTCTCACCCTTAAACCCCGAACTTTGGGGGAATGTCGAAATCTGGCCTTGGAAGTCCTCCATCTCCCATCCTTATCTTATGAAGAAGTACCACTTCTTCCAAGTCTTGTTGGAAGTGGGTACAGAGGAAAGGGGTTTGAACCCTCTATCGAAAGACATGTAAAATAGGCTTTCCGACCTCATATATTTCAGATCCATATTGTTACGGATCAAATCAAGGGACACATCAACATTGTTCTGGTGCCCTAGCACTATGAACCCTAGAAGATGTCGCCAACTATTAAGGTTAAGGTCGGTATGGTAGATATTGAACAAGCAGAAAAATTGCCTAACCAGATCGTGAAGAGGAAGTCTCAACCCCAACTCAAACCAAGCAAGATAAACACAAATTTCGCCATTTTGAACGTCATTTGGGTGATCAAAAGGACTTGGTACTCTACAGGTAACATTTGAGGGGAAGTTATATTTCTCCCTCAATTCATTTACCAAGCTCTGTGTGACGGCACTCTCACCCTTCTCTCTCTGGGAAGGCCTACCAGAAGCCTCCCCAACCCTATTCTTGGGTTCTATGAAGGCATCTACTATCCTAACCTCAAAACTAGGAGGGATCCTACCGACCTATTTTCGGCACCACTAGAGGAATGATTGTCTGCGGTTTGGATTTAAAGCGGCACAATCGTCTCCGAAGAGCTTCCTGTACCGTCACCAGTATTAAAAGACGAAGTCGAGGCCGACTGGAAGCGCGTCGTTAACACTCCAAAAATAAATTAACCTTACTTCTTAACACAATAAACACAGTAGCTAGCTGAGTAAGGGTCGATCCCACAGAGAGTGTCCACAATTTATTTTTTATTTATTCTGACCAATTCTAAACTAAAATTCAATTAATAGCAAAACAATAAATGGGGGGGAGGGGTTGGAATTTTGATTAAACGAATTACGAATGAAAATTAAATTAATAACAAAAATTAATGAATTTAAAACTTCAGTTCTTCGGTTCAATCTTACCCTCGCAATTAATGGAACAATCAATCAATTATAACATTATTCTACCCTTCAATGAATCTAATAATCCTATGTAACAACAAGCTCTGCTACCCGAAATTTTCCTTAATTCCTCACTAATGAAACAATCTCTCCATTGGATTCTAACCATTATACAATTTAGAACAAGCTCTCTAAATTTAATATAATGGCAGCATTAATATCTAGGAAATTAGATTATTCTAAGCAAAAATCACACAAGCTCGGACTGTTTAACTTAGGTCATGATAATCATAGCAATAAACAAAAGCTTGTCCACAATCATCTATCACTATTTGCCACAATTGATTAGGAACCATATCAATTACGTAATATACTTCCTGAATCTAGCAATTGATAATAATTTGATCAGTCTAACAGGCCTGATTAAATCAATCAAACTAAATATCAATAAAACAATTTAAACAGATTACCATGAACAGATTAAGAGAAGGAAGAAATAATATTACTGAATTGATTCAACCATTAAACTATAATGAGAGTTCGAAATCCCCTAAAACTGAATTAAAAATCTAGCCTAACATAATTGAATAAGAAAATAAAACTAATAAATTACTGTTCCTGTATCTCCACTTTCGTTCCCTCATGTGCCGCACTCTGTTGCGCCGCAACCGGCCCTCTTTTTTCCTCTTTTGTTTCTCTTTTGTTGCGCTTTTAATACCCTGTGCCCTAGCTCAACGCAGCACAGTTGCTGCGCCCTTAAATCCTCACGTCACTTTTTATTCCACTGGACCCCACACCTTCGATTTGCGCCGCACACATTTTGGTTCAGCCGCAAGCCAAGCCTCTTGACTTTTCTTCCTCCTTCAGCTGTGCTTCAAAGCCCACTTTTGCATTTTTTTCTCTTTCTTTTTCTATTTCCTTTTCTTCATTTGGCCTTCTCAACTTTGACTTTTCTTCTTTTTTCTTTTGTCTTTTTCTATCTCTTGTGTTTTTTTTTTTTTCTTCATGCTCCAGAGTAAAAGCCATCCAGCGCCCAACTGCACTGCTTTATTCTCTCTTTCAGCAGGCCCATTTTAATTACTGAATCTTGTGAGCTATTTTTCTATTTCAAAACGACTGAATCTTGACTCGAACTCTTCACAAAAGTTGTAGCCCTCGAAGAGTGGATAATTCTAGGCTTTTAAAACACCTGATTTGGGCTTCGGAAACTCAATTTACGGCTTGTTGAAGTCGGCTGATCGGACAGGAAATCAGCTGCGCGGACAGCTTCCCAGGCCTGATTTCGACACAATGTTTGGAGGCCCAAACGAACTCGGATTTTTGCAAACCAGACCTTTCTGAAAAGCCCAAGACGTCCTCTACAAACTTCATGAAGACCACTTCCTCATTCTCGAACTCTAACACCATCAAAATCTCAAGTGAAACTCCATAGATTGAATCTGTCCAAGAACCAAAAATTACACAATTATTTTTTTACCATCAATACTTCCCTAATTCAATAAATGAATTAATTAGCTCACTTTAATAGAAAATATGTCACAAAACTAAATATAAGGAAATTAAAAATATTGAATATTATGCTCTTATTAAATTCCCTCACACTTAGTTTTTACACGTCCTCGTGTAAACAAAAACTGTGAACAAAACTAAAAGGTTCACTTGAATCCATTCAACCAAACTCTCAAAGGTCTTAAGTTCAATAGCTCATCCATGAAAATTAATGCAAAGACTAGCAGGAATTTGGTTAATACTTCATCAATCAATTCGCAACAACAACCTTGTTATTTTTCACAAAACAATTTCAAAATTCAAGTGCATTCATGCGAGTACTTTTCCTATGATCAACATGAATTCACAACTAAGTCCATATGGGAGAACAACTATGCACACCATTTCAAAACTCGAAACATAACTTTTTCACTATTACTTTTCACACAATTACTTTTTTTTTTTTTTAAAGTGAGTGCATTTTATGCTCCCTCTCACCTTTTGCATACATTTTTGGTTGAGTGCGTTTTACGCTCCATCTCAACCCATCAGTGAGTGCGTTTTACGCTCCATTTTACTTTATGCATGTGTTTATGAGTGAGTGCGTTTTACGCTCCATCTCAACCCACCACATGATTTACTTACTTTTCTTTTTGTTTTTTATTCATTTCTCTAACATAGCTCCATAATTAGAAAACAAAATAAGTAGCTAAGCAAGTCAAAGTCTTGAAACCAATGCATATAGTTAGATATCCATACAACTTAGTTAATGAAACATGTATCTCTTACTCTAGCACTTATGCTCATAAAAATAAAAACAAATCAATTTTCAGCAGTTCAAGTGTGGATTGTGACTTAATCATCATTATTCATCAATTAATTAAATATAAACCAAAACTTCCAAGTCAGTCTTAATTCTCACACATTCATTGGCGACCTTCAAGAGCTTAGCCAAATAAAATCCAAACAAAACCATCCAATTCCGCACACAAAAATTTATTATTTTTTGTTTTTTGTTTTTTTGTTTTTGGTTTTTTTATTTATTTTTTTTTTTTGAGAAAACAAAAAAAATAAAAATTTAGCAACACTAACAAAGTAAATAAAGCAAAGTAAACAAAGTGCCAAATCCTCTCCCCCACACTTAAACCTTACATTGTCCCCAATGTAAGATAATTATGCAAAGGAAAAAAAAAATTGACAAAAATAAAAAGAAAAGGGAAAGAAATTCAAATCTAGTTTCTTGGGTTGCCTCCCAAGCAGCACATTTGTTTCACGTCGTTTGCCCGACGACTTGCTCATCCTTCTTAGATCTCGCACATCTGTATGGAAAAGGTAGGGGGTTAGTCTTAGGTTGAATAGAAGGATTAGGAATTACCTTAGATATTTCTGCCTCTTTCTTAGTGTCCTCCTCAACAGCTACATCAGTGGATTTTGGTACTTCAATTGTTTGCCACTCCTCAATGTTATAACACTTGCATTCTCTCTTGGATTAATAATAGTTTGAGAAGGTAACTTACCTGAGCCTTGAGAATCTAATCGACCAACTGTGGTAGCAAGCTGACTTACTTGACTCTCCAGATTATGTATGGAAGTCCTTGTCTCTTGTTGGAATTGCTGCATCTGGGGTCATGAAAGCTTTAAACATATCCTCAAGAGATGTTCCAGAACTGCAAGGAACTGCTTGTTGAGGTGGATACTACTGTTGAACCTGTTGGAAATTGGCCTAATTATTTGGAAAAACATTTTGCATTGGCTGCCTATTTCCTCCATAGCTCAAATTGGGATGATCTCTCTATCCTGGATTGTAAGAATTAGAGTAAGGATCACATCGACGCTGGGGTTGTCCTGGAAAATTTTTCATTACATTAGCTTGCTGAACATTTTCATCTTCTTGCAATGTTGGACACCCATCTGTATTATGTCCTGACAACAAACAAATTCCACACACTTTTGCTGCTTGCATTTTCTCTACAGCCATTTGACGAACCAAAGTAGTTAAATAAGAAATTTGACGTTCAATGTTAGAAGTACTTACCTCGTTCACCTTTTTAGGTGTGTGCTCCATTCTGGTTCCATATTGCTGTGAATTGGCTGCCATGTTTGAAATCAAAGTCCTAGCAGCATTTGGGGTCTTATCAACCAATGCTCCTCCACTTGCAGCATCTATCATACTTCTATCCATTGGCAATAGTCCCTCATAAAAATATTGAATTAAATGTTGATCATCAATTTGGTGTGGTGGACAGCTCGAACATAACTTCTTGTACCTCTCCCAATACTCGTAAAGAGATCCTTCATTATATTGTCTAATGCTGCATATCTCTTTCCTTATATTAGCAGCTAGAGAAGCAGGAAAATATTTCTCCAAAAATAGCCTCTTCATCTTATTCCATGTTTGGATCGATCCGGAAGGAAGGTAATATAGCCAATCCTTTGCCAAGTCTGCCAATGAGAATGGAAAAGCCCTAAGCTTTATCTGCTCCTCTGTGATTCCTTGAGGCTTCATGCTAGAATACACCACATGAAATTCCTTCAGATGCTTGTATGGATCTTCACCTGTAAGACCACGAAAAGCAGGCAAAAGATGTATTAGTCCTGATTTCAATTCAAAAGCAGCATCTAAATTAGGATACTCAATACACAATGGCTGTTGATTTAGATTATGAGTAGCCAATTCCCTCAAAGTCCTAGCAGCCCTATTGTTATTAGGAGCAGCCATATCTTCCTCTTCTGAATCACTGGATGAACTGTTAGAAAATAATTCAAGTGCTATGTTCAAGCCAGGTGATGCAGCAATAGCTTTTTCAAAATTTGTGGTTGCAATTCGACCTTGCCGAGTCTCTTTTCTCAACCTTCGTGCAGTTTTCTCAATTTCTGGATTAAATCTTAATTCGTCAGATTGAGAAGATTGAGTCATAAACCAAAAACAAATAGAAATTAAATAAAAATAAGCAAAATAAATCAAAGAAAAAAAAAAGGAAAAAAAAAGAAAAAAAAATTAAAAAAAAAATAACCAAACAATAAATCGTAAATTTCTAAATGAATAGTGCTACCTAGAAAACTCCACCGAACCTATAAAAGAAATTAATAAATTAGAATTTGATGAACAGAAATTAAAACACAAATTGACCTAAAAGCAACAAAATAAAAATAATAATAATAAAAAAAAATCAGCCAGAATAAATAAAAAAAAATGACAGAAAATACTCCCCGGCAACGGTGCCAAATTTTGGAAGCGCTTCGTTAACACTTCAAAAATAAATTAACCTTACTTCTTAACACAATAAACACAGTAGCTAGCCGAGTAAGGGTTGATCTCACAGAGAGTGTCCACAATTTATTTTTTATTTATTCCGACCAATTCTAAACTAAAATTCAATTAATAGCAAAACAATAAATGGGGGGGTTGGAATTTTGATTAAACGAATTACGAATGAAAATTAAATTAATAAAAAAAATCAATGAATTTAAAACTTCAGTTCTTCGGTTCAATCTTACCCTCGCAGTTAATGGAACAATCAATCAATTATAACATTATTCTACCCTTCAATGAATCTAATATTCCTAGGTAACAACAAACTTTGCTACCCGAAATTTTCCTTAATTCCTCACTAATGAAACAATCTCTCCATTAGATTCTAACCATTACACAATTTAGAATAAGCTCTCTAAATTTAATATAATGGTAGCATTAATATCTAGGAAATTAGATTATTCTAAGCAAATATCACACAAGCTCGGACTGTTTAACTTAGGTCATGATAATCATAGTAATAAACAAAAGTTTGTCCATAATCATCTATCACTATTTGCCACAATTAATTAGGAACCATATCAATTACGTAATATACTTCCTGAATCTAGCAATTGATAATAATTTGATCAATCTAACAGGCCTGATTAAATCAATCAAACTAAATATCAATAAAACAATTTAAACAGATTACCATAAACAGATTAAGAGAAGGAAAAAATAATATTACTGAATTGATTCAACCATTAAACTGTAATGAGAGTTCGAAATTTCCTAAAACTAAATTAAAAATCTAGCCTAACATAATTGAATAAAAAAATAAAACTAATAAATTACCGTTGCTGTATCTCAACTCTCGTTCCCTCATGTGCCGCACTCTAGTTGCGCCGCAGCCGGCCCTCCTTTTTTCCTCCTTTGTTTCTCTTTTGCTGCGCATTTAAATACCCTGTGCCCTAGCTCAACGCAGCACAGTTGCTGCGCCCTTAAATCCTCACGTCACTTTTTATTCCACTTGGACCCCACGCCTTCGATTTGCGCCTCACACTTTTTGGTTCAGCCGCAAGCCAAGCCTCTTGACTTTTCTTCCTCCTTCAGCCGTGCTTCAAAGCCCACTTTTGCATTTTTTTTCTCTTTCGTTTTCTATTTTCTTTTCTTCATTTGGCCTTTTCAACTTTGACTTTCTTCTTTTTTATTTTGTCTTTTTCTATCTCTTGTGTTTTTTTATTTTCTTCATGCTCCAGAGTAAAAGCCATCCAGCGCCCAACTGCACTGCTTTATTCTTTCTCTTTCAGCAGGCCCATTTTTATTGCTGAATCTTACGAGCTATTTTTCTATTTCAAAACGACTGAATCTTGACTCGGACTCTTCACGAAATTTGTAGCCCTCGAAGAGTAGATAATTCTAGGCTTTTAAAACACCTGATTTGGGCTACGAAAACTCAATTTACGGCCTGTTAAAATCGGCTGATCGGACAGAAAACCAGCTGCGCGGACAGCTTCCCAGGCCTGATTTCGACACAATGTTTGGAGGCCCCAACGAACTCGGATTTTTGCAAACCAGACCTTTCTGAAAAG
Organism: Nyssa sinensis; assembly: GCA_008638375.1. Taxonomy (NCBI): domain Eukaryota; kingdom Viridiplantae; phylum Streptophyta; class Magnoliopsida; order Cornales; family Nyssaceae; genus Nyssa; species Nyssa sinensis. The sequence goes on along the minus strand of CM018031.1, from coordinate 56,109,693 downwards.
CCCAAGACGTCCTCTACAAACTTCATGAAGACTAGTTCCTCATTCTCGAATTCTAACACCATCAAAATCTCAAGTGAATCTCTATAGGTTGAATCAGTCCAAAAACCAAAAATTACACAAAATTATATTTTTACCATCAATACTTTCCTGATTCAATAAATGAATTAATTAGCGCTCTTCAATAGAAAATATGTCACAAAACTAAATATAAGGGAATTAAAAATATTGAATATTATGCTCCTATCACCAGCATTGCTGAGAAACAAAAAGGGGAGAGAATAAAATTTTAATATGAGAAGAACGAAAGAGAGAAAAATTAACCAAACCTGGAGTCAAACAAAGAAGGGGGCTGAGCAATGGGCACTCCTCACGATTCACAGAATGCTCTAAGATCAACAATGGCAGAACTTCTTCTTCTTTCTCAAGTACAGTAAAAATGACGAAGGAAGGGGCGTACGAAGCTCCTCTTCCACCTTATATACCTTTTTAGAAAGTATGGCCCACTAAGCCGAACCGTCATGACGGTTGTAGGCAATGATGGCCTCGAAAGCCCAAGCATCGGCTGCGCAATAAATGACGCACCAACAGTCGTCTTGGAAATTGGAAAGACAGGACGCGTGACTTTTTGGGAGCTCGTAGCCCTAGTTATGCTCTGATCTCAAACCTAGGGCTCAGGGAAGGAGTAGTTGATATATCACAAAGTGACAGACCAGTCTCCATGCGACACGTATGACTACAGACCAATTAAAGCTTGGCCATACAGAGCAGACTTAGCCATTCAGAGCAGGCTTGGATACTTAGCCTTCAGAACTCACAGGTCGGAGCACAAGGCCATCAGAACATCCCTCAGGGTTCAGAGCTCATCATCGCCTTAAACATCCTATCGAGCAAAGGATAAAGAAACTGTCTTCAACAAGGAACTGCCACTCACAGATATCTCTCAAGCGCAGTATCCAACATGGTAACTGCTATCCTCCGATGATCAAATCCCTATAGTCATGGCTCAAAATCCTAATCAACTAAAGAAATCTCTAGCCTATAAATAAAACCCTAAGGTACGCCTTACAGTCATGCTCATTCTTTGGTTTACATTATAGTCTTTTAATTCAGTTTATTGACTTAAGCATCGGAGCGGCTACCACGGGAGCCAATCCGGTGGCCCTCTAATCATTCTCTTTGAGTGTTTCTCAGGTGATGGAATTCGGAGCCCTTACTGACTACAAGGTGCAGCATCAATACCTAATTTAATTGTAGTCTCTCTGTCTCTCTCTTGTTTGTGTTTTATTTTTTAAATTATTCGTTAAGATTAACCTATATATATTGTTAATACTAGCAAATTTGTGTTTTTATCTCCTCCTTCTCTAAGCTTGTTTCTTTACCTTTTCTTTTAAAATTTTCTTTACATTGATGAGGCACTATCTTTTTGATAAGTTATTTTATTTGACTGTCATATTTATCGTCACTCCACATATAAGTCTTAACAAAACTTATAAATATTCAAGTAAAATTTACATATTTTATTTTTATTCATAACAAAGCATAAGATTTCAGGTGAAAGTCACGTAGTGTGATTAAAAGATTAAATAAATCTCTCTATTTTTTCATATATCAAAGATATGTTAATTAAAATTTCATCAAACACCCCTCCAACCTCCCAAAAAAAAAAAAAAATTCATCAAATGAAGTTTTACATTTTGTATGTTTTTCTTAATTTAGGAAATGCTATTAATCATTTATCTAAATTTTAAAATATATGCATATTCCCATACTTTAATTTAATAATGAATAATTTAACCAAAAAAAATATCGAAACTAAAAAATTACAAGAAAAAAAATTTGTAAGTTTTGGGAACTTCAAGAGTCCAACTGGACATTTGGTATGACACATTTACTTTAAAGAAAGACAATAATGGACTCGAAATCAGGTAGGAGGAACTTTCTCTTCCTCACGTATGTGTTACAATCATAATTTGTTACATATGTAATGTACATGTGCTTTTTAATTTTACTTAATTTTTCTTTTTAAGGAAACACGTTAGAACCAAAAACCAAATAACATAATCAATTCACAAATTCAAACAGGAGTTTATCAAATATGCGTCTTAAAAAGCGATTTAACCCAGCCACACATAATCAATTCACAAACTCAAACCCTCTCAAATATGGGTTTTAAAAAAGAACTCAACCTAACTTATAATTGAGTGAAAATAATGCTTACATCTCTTCTTAATGAGAAAGAGAGACCCGAACCTATGACATTTTGTTGAAAAAGAGTATGACTGACCCATTGGACTAACTCCAATTGATTAACAAAGGTCTTATTAAGGTGCCAATATAACTTGACGATTAGATTGAAAAAAGGGCCATATTAAGGTAAAGTATTTATATCACTTAGTATTTTAGGTTTAAAGTGTTTCAGTTTCAAAAAAGAAAAAAAAAATTAAAAGAAGTGAGAGAGAGAGAGTTGACTGTCCTCGTCACATGATTAAAAATGATAAATGGAATATTTTTCCTTAAATAAAAAAGAGAGAAGCTAATTACATTGATCTCTTTTGTAATATTGTCCGATATTTGATAATGATGTTTTAGTCATATAAAAAAATTCTTTTAAAATCCTTATATCATCAATAATGAATCGTGTAGGAAAGAGAGAATCTGTATATTATTAGTATAACAAAGTAGAGGCTCATTAAATTTCAAAAATATAAAAGAAACTTTTATGTTAAATTTTAAAAAATATGGAAAAAATCTTTATAATTATCAGATAATTCAGAAAAACTCAGTGTAATTATCCCAAAAAAAAGAAAGAAAGAAAGATGATCACCCATTTTTTTCCACCATCACTTAAACCATTTAAATAGAAGAGGGCAAAATAGACATTCAGCTAAGTAGATTAGTAAGTGATTAACAAAGTGCAAAATATAGTGATGTAACTAAAGTTTGGAAACGGCATGTATAATGAATTTTTTAAGTACAACAATGGGGAGGGGGAATTATTCTATGTATATGTGTGTGCGTGATATGAAGTTCAAACTCTGTACTATTCTGTGAAAAGAGAGATTTTAATCACCTTATCTCAATGTGTTTAAATATTTATTTTTTTTCACTTTTAAACAAACATAAGAAAGTATTTTCACCTATATTTATTATAGTGGACTCCACTTCTTTGTATTTAAAAGTTAGAATATTTATTAAAAATAATTCGTAATTATTTTGTGTCTAAAAAAGAGAAAATTTATTGAAGAAATTAGTTATATATAGCATCACTCTTAAAGTTTTGTTTCATTTTACCCAAAAATTAAAAGAAAAAAAAAAGTACCAAGAATATGCTCTATTTATATACCTAAAGTTTCTAATTCATTAGATAGAGATAAATATAAAAAAACTTAAATCGATTAAAAGAGATAAAAATTCATATTTATTTTTATTTAATGAATAAGAGATCCGTTTGTATATATGCACAATCTGTTACTAGCATTATTCAAATATTTTAGCCAAGAAAATTAAAAAAATTTTCTTTTTGATACTTTTAGAAAAGTTTGAAACTATTAAATGTTTTTTCAAAAGAATAAACACATTAAATTTATGAATGATTAGAAACTCAAGCATCAAAGGATGACATTGTATTAACATTATTCATTATTATTATAACCAGAGTAAATACAATTCATACATCTTTATTTTTGAGCAATTATTCGATAGTTTCAAGAGTTAAATGGATAGTTACATGATAGTATAAATGCGTATATGACTTATCATCTAACCATTAAAAGTGTAACAAAACTATTAAATAATTTTTCCTTATTTCCACCCTGTCAACCTTTTGCTTCTTTGTATTGATTCAATAAACCATATAATATAAATAGCATTCTTTAAACAAAACTCTATTATTATCACCAATTTCAACCTTTTATGAACTTTTTTTCTCTTTTTTTTTTTTGGACATATGCATATAATTAAAATAATTAATTAAGAGATGCCTATGCACTTTTGTCCCAGTAGGTAACCCCCTCACCCACGTAAAAAAAAGTCCCACTAATTTCCACCTTGATAAAATTAAAGCTAAGATTTTTTTCAGTTTGGTAATTTTATAAAAAAAAATTTATTTCTAGTGCACGGTGGTATTTTACTGTAATTAAAATAATTTTCTCCCTATTTTTTCATATATCAAAGATATGGTAATTAAAATCTCATCAAACAACCCTCCAACCTCCCCAAAAAAAATCTTTCATCAAATGCACTATTACATTTTGTACCTCTTTCTTAATTTAGTAAATGTTATTAATTATTTATCTAATTTTTAAAATACATGCATGTTCCTATAATTTAAATTAATAATGAATTATTTAACCCAAAAAAATAACAAAACCAAAAAATACAAGAAAAACATTTATGTAAGTTTTGGAAACTTCAAAAGTCCAATTAGACATGCGGAACAACTCATTTAATTTAAAGAATGATTAAGAATGGTATAATTTTGAATTTAAAAAAATGAATATAGGTCTTGTTAGTGAGAGCTGTGGTATTTCAGAGTCGGAGGAATTTTGGGTTTTATTTTTTTTATTATTTTCTTTATGGCTAAAATTCAAAAGGGATGGAAAAATAAAACAAAAAACAAAGGTCTTATTAAGGTACAAATAGTATGTGACGATTAAATAAAAGAAAAGAGACCCTATTAAGGTAAAGTAGTTACATTACTTAGTATTTGAGGTTTAAAGTGTTTTAGTTTCCATTAAAAAAACAGAAAGAAACAAACTGAGAGAGACATGATTAAAATAAATAAAAGGAGATTCTTTACTTAACTAAAAAAGAATTTATATTGATATAGATCTCTTCGGTCAGCATTGTCAAAAAATAGAGGTTAACATAAAATATGAATTTATTATTTTACTTTTATGGATAATATCATTTATATTTTATGTGATATTTGATAATAAAAAAATTATATTTCTCAAACTCTTATCTCAAATGATGTGGCACTGATGTATTATCACATTAATTATTTGATTTAAAATAGTACTCGTAATACAATGTCACGTCAATGTTATATCATTTGGAATATAATTTTGGGAAGGATGTATTGCTCATTTGACAATTACAATAACTTCTCATGTGATTTTTGAAAAATAGGGGATGCCAGTGTAATATATAATGATATTTTAGTCATAAAAAAATTTAATTAAAACCCTAACATCGTCAATGACAAATTTTGTATAGAGAATTTTTTTGTATATTGTTATTGATGCTGCACTTTTCGACTCGCAATAAGTGTGGACTCCGCGACCTGTAGAACACTCAGACAGACAATCAGAGGACCACCGGATTGGCTCCGGCGGTAGCCGCTCCGATGCTTAAGTAAGTAAATGGAATTGAAAGACTGTATTGAAAGCCAAAAGAATGAGCATCAAAATAAAGCGTACCTTTACGGTTTAATTTATAGACCGTGGCCTTCCTAAGTTGATTAGGATTTGATGCCATGAATATAGGGATTTGATCATCGGAGATTGCAGTTACCTTGCGGAGTATTGCATACAGATAACCATAGATGGTAGTTCCCTTGTTGAAGACTGTTTCCTTGTTGAAGACTGTTTCCTTGTTGAAGACTGTTTCCTTGTCAAAGACTGCTTCCTTATTCCTTGCTCGGCATCCGCTAAGGCGGTGACGAGGTCTGGAGTGTTGGTCTGGACCCTGTGATAAGTTCTGAGACCCTTGTCGGGATATGTGTACTCTGAAGGCATAAGTTTGGTTAATTCCGACCTTTTGTGATGATCTGGATGCTTGATCTTTCAGTCATTGGTCGAGTGGAAACCATGTCGGCAGAGCATGAGTTGGATTATGGTCATATGTGTCAAGTGCTGATTGGCCTGCTCTTTTATGGTATATCAGTTACTCCCCCCCCCTCCCAAGTCCTAGTTTGATGCTAGCAAGCAACTAGGGCTAAGCCTTTTTCGGAGAGTCATGTGTCCTGCCTGTTCACCTTTCAAGGTAACTGTTGGGGCGCCATTTATTGCGCAACTGGAGATTAGGTATTTTCAAAGTCATTATTTGTACTGGCTGATAGTTGGGTTTCCCGAGATCATCATTGTTCCGAACCGTCATGACGTTTGGGCTTGGTAGGTCCCTTCTGATACTGTGCTTATAAATACGGGGTGAGATTTTGAAATGACATTTTCCTTGTCATTTTCACTGTGCTAGAAGACTTCATTCGCCATTGTTGGTTTGTGCGACCTTGCAGAATACCGATTTCTTGAGTTAGACCAGGTTCGACCGATTTTTCCTCTTCTCTTCTTTCTTCTTAAATCTGGGAATAATGTCTGCCCCTTTTGAGTCCCCAATTGTATGCGAGGGAGTAGGAAATCCTTTTGAGATGGCTGTACCGTCTTCTGTGGAAGATGTAGGTAATCCTGTTCCTGAAGATATCGGGGAGAGGCCTGTTGAACCTCCCCTTAGTCCTGGGGTTAGGATAGTCGATGCCTTTGAAGAGCCCCGAGACAGGGCTGGGGAGACCTCTGGTAGGTCTTCCCACAGAGAAGAGGGTGAGAGTGCTGTTACTCAGAGCCTTCTGGACGAGTGGAGGGTAAAATACCATTTTCCCCCAAATGTGACCTGCAGAGTTCCAGGCCCCATGGACCGTCCCCAAAATGTTGAAGTCGGGGAGATTTGTGTTTATCTTGCCTGGTTCGAAATGGGCTTGAGACTCCCATTGCCGAATTTAGTCAGGCAATTCTTTTGTTGGTTCAAGCTCTGCCCCGCCGACCTGAATCTCAACAGCTGGCGGCAGCTTCTGGGGTTCATAGTATTGGGACACCAAAACAAGGTGGATGTGTCCCTGGACTTGATCCGTAGCAATATGGATCTGAAGTTCAAACAGGCAGAAGGCCTTTTCTATATGTCCTTCGAGAAGGGGTTCCGACCCTTGTCCTCCGTTCCTACTTCTAACAAAACGTGGAAGAAGTAGTACTTCTTCGTCGGAGGAGGATGGGAGCATGAAGACTTCCAGGAAGGAGAGGCCTCGCCATTCCCTCGTGTTACGGGTCATAAGGGTGAGGCTTATTCCCTTAGGTTTGTTTTTAGCTTTGTTTATGCCTTCAGAACTAATAAACTGATATATCACTCCTTACTTCTGTGCAGTCAAGAGTGCTTGGAAGAGGCCCGATTTTACTAAAGCACTGCGAGATCAGTACCGAGTGCTGCTTTCGACTTCTAACCAAGCTCATTCTGTCATTGTGACTCCGGAGAACTTGATGGCTGCCCGTTTTGCAGAGCTTAAGAAGAGGCTGACGACGAAGTGGGCTGTGCCAGAGGCCCAAGTGGAGGGGGATTCTTCCTTCCGAGCTGAGCCTGATGCCCCCCTTGAAGTAAAAAGGAGGAGGTTGATTTCTGGCTCTCCCGAGCTAGCCCCTACCGAGGCTGAGAAGGAGGCCGAACCTGCCGTTCATGTCTCGGCTGCTCCTCCTGCTTTTTCTAGTCCGAGCCGAAGGACTAGGAAGAGGGAAAGCACCCGCTGCGTCGTCCGAGCCGTTTGCGGAGCCGGACTATCAAATTGCCAAGAAGGCATTTGATCAAATATGGGCTCAGGGCCCACACCGATACAGAGGGGATGACCCCTCCAAGCTGATGACTGAGATGATGAATCTCCAGATGAAGGTAACTTCTGAAGCCTTTCTTGACTTTCCTGTTTGTTCATTTGTTCAATCTAAATTGTCTGTCTTGCTTTGTGCAGAGTATGCATAGTTTGGCTACTCTGATGGTGACCCCTATGGGCCTTGAGGAGGCTGAGAAGCTGAAGGCTGAAGTGGAAGAGATGAGGCTAGAGCTTGGGACAGCCCGATCCAAGATTCAAACCGCTGAGGAGGATCTGAAGGAAGCTACCACCAACCTTACCGTGGCAGAGTCTGAGAGGGACATATATGCTCAGAAGGTTGAGGGGCTTCAGGCGGAGTTGGTTGAGCTCCGGGGTTCCTTTAATCAGAAGGTTCAGGAGGCAGCTGATCAAGCCAAGGTTGAGGCTGAGATGGAATTGAAAGATGAAGTTGAACAGATGGGTGATGACCTGATCCGGTTTGGTTTTGAAAGCTTCCGAACTAGATTTCAGATTCAGTTCCCAGGTTTCGACGTGTCGTCAATCGTTCCTCCTGAGCCTGCCTTGTCTGGTCCTAACCCGTACAAGACGGCTGGGGCTATTGCTCTTAACTTGGAAGAAGACCCAGGCCCCTCTTGACAAGGCTTGAGGCTTTTATGGGTCTTTTGATTTTTCTTCATTTTTTTCATTTCCTTATAATGTAATGGGTGTATATTTTTGATCAATAAAATTGACTTTCCTTCAGATTCTTCCTGTGTTCTTTCCTCCTGTGCAATTTTGTCGCAAGTGTGGCTGTTCTGAACCTCTTGCATGTTAGATCAACCGTCTAACAGTCAATAGTTGCTCTCTGCGCTTCGATACTCGTCACTGAATAATGAATGTAAATTAATTTCACCTGTCTCATCACAATAAGATAAGAAGGCAAACATAATCAGATAGATAGAGCCCAATAGAGTGGGAGTAAGCTTTTGTAGATCTCTGAGATAGACTGCTCTGAATCAAGAGCTTCTGAAGATAATCAGGTAGCTTGTACTTGTCATTATGATGCTCGGCATGCTGTTTTCGAGTACTCAGGATCAGGATATGTCCGACCTGTTTTGGCCTTTGTCATGTGACTGGTCTGTCATAAAATAGTTAAGACTGTAAGTTCTGAATCTTGGATAGGAGGCCTGTACATTTAGACGCTGTACCCCTTCCCTTTATCAGTTCAGAAGCTCCAGTGCTAGGCTGTGATTTTCGTTCACAGAGCTCTGTACCCTGTCTCCTGGTATATCGAAGAGGCACATTTAATGCACCGCTTATTTATTCGATTGCCGTTTGGGATTTCGAGGCCAATCTCTTTTTCACCGTTGCGACGGTTCAGTTGGGTGGCTTTTGGACTTCAAGGGTCTATATATACGGAAGCGAGGGCATTCGGTTGCGTTCAACCCTTTTATTCTCGAACTGTTTCCTCGTAGGAGAGATTTTAGATGCTGCCGAAATTTTGTCATTCGCCCGGAGATGATGGATGATTCTCTGTCTGAGTTAGGAATGATTGAACTGTGGCCGAGAGTTAACATTCCCCCTTTTTCAGTCTCCAAGGAAGGATTAAAGGAAGCACAAGTCTTCCTGTTTCCTCTAGGCCTCCGGTCGAGATTCCTCCGATTGGTGGTGTTCCCTCCTTGATTCAACCGAGGCTTGGAGCGCCGGTGATGAAGACGCAAGTGGGGTGCCTCCTCTTCTTTATGTTTCGTCAGAGACCCTTGCTCCAATCGGTTGGGGTGTAACAACTGACGTGAGGAAGACGAATGGCGGTCCCCTGAGACCCAGAGCCCTCATCCTCCGTTGGTCGTGAGACCAGTGATAGTGATGATGAAATGGCCTGGGTGCTTCTTAACGCGGATTGGGGTTCAGGGTTCCTTCCTTTCAAACGGAGCCGGCGACGGCGGTAATGAAAATTTTGGATCCTGTGCCTTTTTATCATCCCATGAAGAAAAGCCATGATGTTGCCAAGTGTAGCTTCTGTAATAGCTTCTGTTCTATTTCCAGTCTTTGTACTGATGTAAATCTTCTGATTTATCAATAAAATTGAGCTCCTTTTTCTCAAATCTGATGTTCTTTTCTGTTTGAGTGTGCCCTTTTGAGTTAGATTACCCTTTTTTGCACTTCTGATCAATAACTCCTCCGTACGTCTCGAGAATAGATCAAAGAAACTTAGAAAAATGCATGAATCAAAATACTTTACGTTTGATCGGTACCATAGTACTTGTTGCTTGTTCGACAGATAAGCCAAATAATATAAATATCAGATCTGAGGTGTTCCGATCTAGGAAACTTTAGTTTGTAGATGCCTGGAACTTTTGTCTTTGGATGGACTGGATCATAGAATCTGCTAATTGAGGGCGGACCAGGCTCGGAAGGCCTGTGCATTAGGGTGGTCCAGGCTCTGGAGGCCTGCGTATAAAAAATGGACCAAGTATTTAAGACCTGCATATTACGGACCAGGCTCTGGAGGCCTGTGCATTAATAGATGGACCAAGTGGTAAGACTTGTACATTTATGGACTACGCTCTGGAAGCCTGTGCATTAATAGATGGACCAAGTACTGAGACTCATACATTTATGGACCAGGCTCTAGAGGCCTGTGCATTAATAGATGGACGAAGTACTGAGACTTGTACATTTATGGACCAGGCGTTGGAGGCCTGTGCATTAATAGATGGACCAAGTACGAAGACTTGTACATTTATGGACCAGGCTCTGGAGGCCTGTGCATTAATAGATGGACCAAGTGCTGAGACTTGTACATTTATGGACCAGGCTCTAGAGGCCTGTGCATTAATAGATGGACCAAGTACGAAGACTTGTACATTTATGGACCAGGCTTTGGAGGCCTGTGCATTAATAGATGGACCAAGTGCTGAGACTTGTACATTTATGGACCAGGATCTAGAGGCCTGTGCATTAATAGATGGACCAAGTGCTGAGACTTGTACATTCTATGGAAGTGAAAGAAACATATATATTGATAATACTTCCGTAAGTGTTCTACGTTCCATGGCCTAGGAACATGCTTCCCAGTCATGTCTTCTAGCCAGTAGGTGGTAGGCCGAACAACCTTTGTAACTTTGTAGGGGCCTTCCCAGTTTGGTGACAACTTTCCCATAGTGGGATCCTTGGTGTTTTGAAAGACTCTTCTTAAGACATAGTCTCCGACTTGAAAGCTGACTGTCTTGAGTCCTACCTTGGATTTGTCGACTATTCTCTGTTGGTAGGCTTCCATCCTGATGCTGGCTTGATCCCTTCTCTCTTCGAGCAAATCCAAGTTTTCCATCAGCTGTTGATCGTTGGATTCTTGCTCAAAGGCTTCTGTTCTCAGGGTTGGCATACCTGATCTCGACCGGAATTACTGCTTCTGTCCCATAGGTTAGTGAGAAGGGAGTCTCTGAGGTGGGAGTTCTTCTGGTCGTTCTGTAGGCCCAAAGGACTTCGGGGAGTTCTTCTGCCCACTTTCCTTCGGCCTGCTCCAACCTTTTCTTTAACCCGTCAAGGATTGTTCGGTTGGTGACCTCCGCTTGCCCATTTGCTTATGGATGGCCTGGAGAGGCGAAGAGCTGCCTAATGTTGAGATTTTTGCAGAATGCCTTGAAGCCTTTGCCAGTGAACTGTGTTCCATTGTCGGAGATAATCACACGTGGTATGCCGAACCTGCATACAATGTTCTTCCTAGGTGAAGCTCTCAACTTCCTTTTTTGTGATATGTGTCAGAGGTTCGGCTTCGGCCTATTTAGAGAAGTAGTCGATGGCCACCAAGAGATATTTCCTATTTGGAGGTGCCCTTGGTAATGGACCCACAATGTCCATCCCCTATTGAGCAAAGGGCCAAGGACTAGGAATCGGGATGAGCTCATGATGAGGCTGATGTTGGTACGGGACAAATCTCTGGCATTTGTCGCACTTCCGAACATATTCCTTAGCTTGTTTCAGCATGCCAGGCCAGTAATAGCCCTGCGATAGAGCTCGGTGGGCTATAGTTCTGCCCCCATTATGATTCCCGCAAATTCCTTCGTGTATTTCAGCCAGAACATATTGTGACTCGTCTGGAGCTAAGCATTTTAACAGAGGTTGAGAATACAACCTTCTGTAAAGCTTGTTGTTTAGGATCAGGTACCGAACCGCTCTGATTCGGATTCTCCTGGCTTTGTTTTTGTCCTCTGGGAGGAGCTCGGATCTTAGATACTGGAGGATTGGAGTCATCCAGTTCTGGGGTTGTTCATCAATTTGAGCAATTTGGGCTTCCTCAATGCTGGATCCTGGCTGAAAGGAGATTTTAATTGTGGAGTTTGCTTCAGACTTGAGGCGGGAGGCCATGTTAGCCAGAGCATCTGCTCTGCAATTCTGGCTTCTCTCAATTTTCTGGATAGTAAATGTCTGGAAGGAATGCTTCAAGTGGTTCACCAGTTCGGAGTACCGGAGCATCCTATCATCTTTAATGGCAAATTCTCCCAAGACCTGGCTCACCACCAGTTGGGAATCAGAGAAGACATCGAGGTTCTGAGCCTCGCATTCCATGGCAAGCTTCATGCCTAAGATTAGGGCTTCATATTCGGTTTCGTTATTAGAAGCTTTGAATCCCAGGCTGACTACTTTTTCTGACGTGAGCCCATCAAGGGACTGTAGTACCAGGCCTACCCCTGAACCTTGATCGGTTGACGATCCATCAATGTATAGCAGCCAGGTTCCCAAAGTTTCGGTGAGTTGTGCTTTGTTCTGAAGTGCCGGGGTGAATTCTGCCACGAAATCAACTAAGGCCTGCCCTTTGATGGAGTTTCGGGGTACATATGATATGTCGAACTCCTCTAGCTCCACAGACCACTTCACCAATCTTCCCGATACCTCAGGTTTCCTCAGTATTGACTTCAAAGGGTAGGCAGTTGGGATCTCGATTGGATGGGCTTAGAAATATGGTCGAAGCTTCCGAGCTGATATGACCAATGCATAGGCCAGTTTTTCTACTTCTGAGTATCTTTTTTTCCGTGTCAAGTAGTGCCCTACTGACGTAGAAAGTAGGCCTTTGTACTCCTCTGTCCTGTCTGATCAATGCAGAGCTGACCGCATTTTCGGAAACTGCAAGGTACAGGAGTAGCTTTTCTCCCTGTACTGGTTTTGATAAGAGTTCTGGAGAGGCTAGATACTCTTTTAGCTCTTGAAAGGATTCTTCGCATTGTTCCGTCCACTGCAAAGCTTTGCTGCCCTTCAGAGCTTTGAAGAAAGGTAGACAGCGGTCAGTGGATTTGGAGATAAATCTACTCAATGCCGCAACTCTGCCATTCAATGCCTGAATTTCCTTCCTGGTTCTTGGTGACTTTAGCCTAATCAGGGCTTGGATCTGAGTGGGGTCTACTTCGACACCCCTCTGAGAAACAATGTATCCCAAGAATTTTCCCTTCGTAACTCCGAAGGTACATTTCGAGGGGTTGAGCTTCATCTTGTGCTATCTGAGGATATCGAAGGTCTGGGCTAAGTGCTGGAGGTGGCTGCCTTTCTGAAGACTCTTTACCAGCATGTCATCGATGTATACCTCCATGGTGCTGCCGAGCAGTGGGCTGAACATCTTGTTCACCAACCGCTGATAAGTGGCTCCAGCATTCTTCAAACCGAAAGGCATCACTCTGTAGCAGTAGAGCCCTCTTTCGGTTATGAAGGCAGTCTTTTCTTGATCTGGAGGGTACATCTGGATTTGGTTGTATCCAGAGTAGGCATCCATGAAACTCATAAGCTCATGCCCCGCAGTGGCGTCAACCAGTTGGTCTATTCTTGGTAGTGGAATGCTGTCCTTGGGGCACGCCTTATTGAGGTCTGTATAATCAACGCAGACTCTCCACTTGCCATTTTTCTTCTTGACAAGCACGGTGTTGGCTAGCCACTCGGGATAGAACACTTCCCATATCATCCTGGTGTCCAGCAGCCTTTGGACTTCTTCATTTATAATCTGATGCCGCTCAGGAGCAATCGGCCTTCTCTTCTGTCTGACTGGCGAGTGATCCGGTTCTACCATCAGTTTGTGAGTTATAAGATTGGGATCTATTCCCTCCATGTCTTTAGTCTCCCAAGCAAAGATAGAGAGGTTGTCTTTCAAGAACCTGATTATCTTTTCCTGCTCGGTGTGTGTTAGGTCTGGGCCGATGTACAAATAACGCCCTTCTGCTTCTGAACTGACCAATACTTTAATGGGCTCGCCAACAGGTTTGTCTCGGCTGTCACGTCCCTTTGGGCTCAGGGGTTCTTCAATGCTGGATGGGCAATTCTCTACCTCGGGAGAGTGAGTGAGAACCGGATCTGCACAATCCCGAGTGTACTATAATTTCTATTTAGGAGCCTTTTCCTTGAGGGCAATAGCGTGGCATTCTCGGGAGGTTGGCTGACACCCTCTGACCGAGTGGACACTCTGGTTGTGGACGTACTTCAGACACTGATGGAGGGTCGAAGTGACTGCTCCTATCTGATGCAACCAGGGTCTCCCGATTATGACGTTGTAGGGAGATTTCATGTTCAACACCATGTACTCCGAGATGGTGGTCTTCTGCCCTTCACCCTCTCCTACAGTGGTAGGAAGGTCGACTCTCCCCAAAGGGGTACTGAGGTTGCCATCAAAAGCTGCCATCATGGCAGTGGTGGGCTTAACGTTGTCATGGTCTATCCCCGTCTGTTTAAGTGGCTCATAGAACAGTATGTTGACGGAGCTGCCAGTATCGACCAGGACTTTCCGGGTCTCGAAGTTGGCGATTCTGAAGGTGATAACAAGGGTATCACTGTGAGGGCAATGTACCCCTGCTAGATCTTGCTCAGTGAATTGAATCTCCGGTGCTGGCTTGAGCCTCTTTTCTACGTTGGAGATCTGTAATACGTTCGGGGCAGCTCTGGCCTCCCGAGCATATCTCTTTCTTGCCCTGTTGGACAATCCTGTGATAGGGGAGTCAGCATGGAGGACGTAGATAACATGGTTGTTCTGCCTCTGAGGCTCGTTTCGCCCTTCCCTCTGCTCCTGCCTCTGTTCGGGCCTTTGATCTGGCCGTTGTTGAGGCTTGTCATCTTGGGGGTTCTGCCTTCCGTCCAGCTTGACAAACTCCCGAAGACGCCCCTTCTTTATGAGCTGCTCTATCTCATACCGGAGGGTCCTGCATGTGTTAGTTATATGTCCATGATCTTTATGGAAATTACAATACTTACTTTGGTCCCGTAGGCTGGGATCTCCTTTGATTGGTTCCGGCCACCTCAGGTTCTCCCGTTCTCGGATCTGCCGGAGTACCTAGTTCGGTGTGGTGTTTAAAGGAGTGAAGTTGGTGAACTCTCTTGGTCCGGAGTTGTACACAGCTCTGGGTGCTGTTCTCTTCTCTAGGCTTCTGGCCCTCTTTTTGTTGGAGTCTTTTATGTGATCCTCCTTCTTGTGGTCCTCCCTCTTCGGATTATCCTTCTGGGTCTGATCTTTGCCCCTCTGGGATGTGCGGTTAGCTTCTTCCAGGTTGATATATTTTCTGGCCCGATCCATCAATGCAGCCATGTCGGCTGGGGGGCTCTTCGTTAAGGAGTCTTTGAATCCTCCTTGGGCTAGCCCAGCAGTTAGGGCTGCTACAAAGAACTTAGGGCTGCAGTCGGTGATCTCCGTGAGTTCGGTATTGAAGCACGCAATGTAGGCTCGGAGGGATTCCTCCCTGGTCTGCTTGACATTTAACAGGAATTCTGGCCCCCTTCTGAGCCTCCTGCTGGTCATAAACCTGTCCAAGAACTGTCTACCAAGCTCGTAGAAGCTGGTAACTGAGTTTGGAGGGAGGTTGTGGAACCACTTCAGAGCAGTTCCCTTCAAGCTAGTGATAAAGGTTCAGCACATGAAAGCATCAGAGGCTCCGTGAAGGGCCATCGTATGCTGATAGTGCGAGAGATGATCTCCTGGATCTCCAGATCCATCGTATAGGGTGAACTTGGGCACCATGAACTTTCTGGGCCTCTCTTCTGACATGATGGCGTGGGTGAACGGGGTGGCTAGTCTTACGAGCAGCCTTGCCAGCTCGTCTTGCTCTAGAGGGTTCTAAGGTCCTCTCAAGGCGATCGTCCGGTCCATAGACTCGACAATCTCCTCTACCCTTCGCGGATCTCTGAGTCTGACATCTTGCGAACCCTGTCTGATAGCCTCGGCTTCAGGGTAGTAGGGTTGAGTACGCCCTTCGGACGGAGGAGGAATCCGAACCGGAGGGATTGGTGCTGCATGATGAGGCTCCTACGGTGCCGGATGTGCTTTCGAGGCCCTTGGAGTTGGGGCTCGAGTAGTGCTCCGGTAGTGAACGTCAGGAACGAAGGCGGATGTTCCCCAGCCAGGGACTGTTGATGGCTGTGGATCTCGGCCAGCACGAGCAACGCCCGAAGGGTGTCCAGGCTGGTTAGTTGGAGCCTGCTCACGAAGTTCTTCATTTTTCGCGGCAACAGGAGGTTGCGTACCTGCGGCGAAATTGACTGGCGGGCTAGGAGAACCCGCTGCTTGGTTTTGCGTGAGTGTTGCCAGCGTTCTAGTGATGGCAAGCAACTGCTCCTACACCAGTTCATTGTGTCGTTTTATTGCTTCGATCTCTTGTCCCATAGGATTGGCCGCTAGTCCCTTTGCGCGAGAAGTAGGCGGCTGACGTTGAGTGTTTTGCGAATTCTGAGTATTCTGTCGTGATCGGAGATTTGGTGCCATGGTTTTCTGGTGGGGAAAGAGATGAGTTTATGAGTAGAGTACTTGGAGATTAGTCGCTTCCCACAGACGGCGCCAAACTGATGTTGCACTTTTCGACTCGCAATAAGTGTGGACTCCGCGACCTGTAGAACACTCAGACAGACGATCAGAGGACCACCGGATTGGCTCCGACGGTAGCCGCTCCGATGCTTAAGTAAGTAAATGGAATTGAAAGACTGTATTGAAAGCCAAAAGAATGAGCATCAAAATAAAGCGTACCTTTAGGGTTTAATTTGTAGACCGTGGCCTTCCTAAGTTGATTAGGATTTGATGCCATGAATATAGGGATTTGATCATCGGAGATTGCAGTTACCTTGCGGAGTATTGCATAGAGATAACCATAGATGGTAGTTCCCTTGTTGAAGATTGTTTCCTTGTTGAAGACTGTTTCCTTGTCGAAGACTGCTTCCTTATTCCCTGCTCGGCATCTGCTAAGGCGGTGACGAAGTCTGGAGTGTTGGTCTGGACCTTGTGATAAGTTCTGAGACCCTTGTCCGGATATGTGTGCTCTGAAGGCATAAGTTTAGTCAGTTCCGACCTTTTGTGATGATCTGGATGCTTGATCTTTCAGTCATTGGTCGAGTGAAAACCATGTCGGCAGAGCATAAGTTGGATTATGGTCATATGTGTCAAGTGCTGATTGGCCTGCTCTTTTATGGTATATCAGTTATATTGTTAGTATAACAGAAGAGAGGTCTGTGCAATTTTAAAAAATACAGAAAATATTTTGTAATTGTCAAATAACTCGAGGAGATCAGTATAATTATCCCAAAAAAAGAGAAATTTCTCGAATAAATCCAACGAGTGACTAATAATCCTGTTATACAAAAAAAAGTGGCTATCATGCCCTTTTCTGACGAATCATAGTCTTACAATTTCATCGACTAATAAAGTTATTAAATGAATTGTAATTACAATTGAAACGATCGAAAAGGAGATATGAGTTAATATATGCTCTAAAGTTGAAAATATCATAAAAAATCTTAAAAAGAGGAATCCTTCAATTACGGACTGGAAATCAGGAATTGAGTTCATTATAGGATCGATTGTATCTCTTTTAGAAGATGGCATGCCACCACTCAGACTTGAATCGAGATGTTCTAGCATTATTTCCTAAGAGTAACGTGTCTATCAATTTCATCATAGCAACTTGCTTAAATTCATAATAGTCTATTCATATTCAATCATTGAGATTAAAGGATGATTTTTTTTTTACCATCACTTAAACAGAAGAGGGCAAAAAGGAAAAACATTGAAATTCTCCTAAGTTGATTAATCAGTAATTAACAAAGTGGGAAAATATGCTGATGTAACTAAAGTTTGGAAAAGGCTATGTACAATTAATCATATTTTAATTAATATTTAATAAATTAATAATCTATAATAATTAATAAATTTTTAAGAAATCGACTTAATTTCATAGTGAATAAATAATAATTATATTACTTAATAATTAATATCTTTTATCAAAATTTTTTTTTATAATATTAATTATTAGAAAGCTGAAATAGTTATACATGTACTAATATATATATATATATATATCACATTTATGATATATTTTAATAATTGTATTTGTGAATTCAAATTAAATTAGAGTCAAACCTGTTGCAAGTGAGAAAAATTATTACATGAGTAAGTGTAGGAAACATAATTTTTTTAATTCAAATATTTGACCCGGATCATGCCCTTTATTAACTTTATAATCAACTTGAGCAGTTTTAAACTTATTTTTTAGATTCATGTACTTTTGAAAAGTGCATTTGAAGATGCATGCACTTCTATCATTAAATTTTTAACAGCAACGCATTATAAAATTGCACTTTTTAAAGGCGCATTTTAAATTGCGCTTTTAATTAATGACTTGGGGCTTAATTTGGGCTATCTTAATTTGACCCAGAGGGCCTTTTGAAGACGCACCTTTTAAAACCCCATCTTCAAAATGCGCCTTTACTAGTATACTCTTTCGGTAGACAACACACTATTAATAACTCAAATTACCTAATAAGAGTAATTTTTTTCTATCCAAATCATATCAAATACTTGTATTAATGTGTGAAAGAATAGTAGGTCTCAGTCTGGACTAAGTTTGTCTTATTTTGGACATTTTTATCCCCCAAACACAAGGAATTAATAAATCAAAATTCAAAGTTGGTTTGGTCCATTTAACTTGCAAAGTACCCCACCAAGGTTATATTTTTTCATCCGATTACTTCTCACAACTGTATTTATATGTGGACTGTATTTAGACAAGAACCCTAACAAAAAGCATTAAGTGTAACGAAAATTAGTTGAAATTTAAATTTAAATTTGAATTCAAAATTCAAACTAATCTTTGTTACAGACTTCCTAGACAACAACCCTAACAAGAAGCATTAAGTGGGAATACTCCAACAAGCAAAAAAATCTCTCCATCCTTATCTATTTTCTTACAATTAGATACAACAATGAATCTTGCTTTCACCATCTTCTTGATTTCATTGATAAGAACTTGGGTAGACCTTTTTTTTTCCAAAGTTCTTTGATTCATCTCCTACTAATTAAATTTGGTAAACAAAATTGTGTAATGCATGTAATCACTTCTGCATAGGAACGACAACGGAGCGGCCCTTCCCCAACCACAATCCTATTTACATTTTCCGACTTCGTTTATATTCCCCGTCTCTGTCCCTAACCCCAAATTTTTTTTTTCGAAGTAAGTTAAAAAAATTTTGATAGGTAAATTAAAATTTTATTGCAAAAACAACCAATTAAAGAAAAAAATAATATGAGTGTAATATGAGAAACCTTAAAACTAATTTTATATAGTATAGTTTATTGGTAAAACTAGAGTACATTGATATTTTTTAAAAAATAATATATAAACGATGCAGGTTTGGGGCGGGGTGACCATCCCTCGAATCCGACTGGAATTTTAAAGCCTCACTCCGACCCTATTTATGAACACCCCATACCTGCCTCATTATGAACAGGACGAGACAAATTATCATCCCTAGCTCTGCAATTAAGAACTATTTCTTAATGAAATTCTATCATATAGTGGTATTAATAATTACCTTAGATCTTCTCCAATTGTGGTTGCAATCATATCAACTTAATATTGCTCTCTAACAAATACACTAAGGGTGTTATCAAATTATGTACTTTAGTTAAAACACGACTACAGATACGACAAATGTATTATCACATTAGATACTTTAGTTAAAACACGACAACAGATTCGATAAGTGTGTTATCAAATTAGGTTATTCGGCTAAAACACAATAATGTTATCGTGTTTGAGTGGCTTGACGAAATGTAATAAAATATTACATTAAAAACATTGGCACTACAAAGAAATAATAAAGCATAACCTCCCATTTTGTATTTCTCTTTTTTTTTTGGGTAAATTAGTAAGGGGTATCTTGGGTCAACTTACTCGCATTAGACTAAGTCCTCCTTCTCGTCACAACCAAGCCCACCCTTTAAGCTTTAGTTATCAACGATGGACGTAGAGTTAACTCGAACTTGAGATGCTTAAATTTTATCCTTAACGTCTTTATCGTTCGATCACACCAACGAGACGGGATAAATTACCATTCCCAACTCTGCACTTAAGAACTATTGCTAAATGAAATTCTAGCATATAGCGATATTAATAATTACCTTAGACCATTTCCAATTGAAGTAGCAACCATATCAACTCAACATTGCTCTCCAACAAATAGATTAAGGATGTTATCAAGTTAGGTACTTCAGTTAAAACACGACAACATATATGACAAATGTATTATCACATTAGATATTTTACTTAAAATACGAAAATAGATACAATAAGGATGTTATCAAATTAGGTACTTCAGTTAAAACATGATAATGTTATCGTGTTTTAGCGGCACGAGCAGCATCACTAAATGTAATAAAATATTATATTAATAGCGTGGCCCTACAAAAAAATTAATAAAACACAACCTCCATTTTTGTATTTCTCATGATTAGTAAAAGACAAAAAAAAAAAATAGTAAAATAATTAAGTTTGAAATTTTTACGAAAGTGTTAAATTTCAAAAATAATAAATAGATATAAGAGATAATAAAAGACACATTTACCATCCCATATTTGTTACCTGTACGTAACAGCCACCCATATGACAAGAGAAGAGGGGTATATAACATGCCAACCCTAACATGAAAGCACACGGGTATATAATTCTTAAATCAGATCAGATGATACAAAGGTGCCAACCATCATGCTTCTTGTAATTTGTACCACCATGAAGTTCCTTTTTCCCATTAAGAACATTAGTAGCTTGAGCTTATCTACCTTTCTATAGCAGACAATAAGACATTTTCTGCATAAAAGACAAGATTTGAACTAAAAAAAATGACCTCCGTGTAGTTTATGACTATGATGGTGGTTAATTATGAATATAGTCATTGAATTTTGTAATTGATTTTTATAAAAAAAATTTAAATTTAGATATCATGTATACAAATATTTGGGAATTTTTTAAAGACTGAGAGTTTTTTTAAGAACCTCGAAAAAATATTATATAAGAATACAATATATAATTTTTTTATTGAAAGAAAATAAAAATAAAAACATAGTTATTCAAGTCTCATATGTTGTAACTGCCCAAATATAAGATATAATCACACACACACACACACACATATATATATATATATATATATATCTACACATACTGTATACACATATATCTAAACATAACGTATCACAAATGGCAGCGCATGTAGCTACCAACCCGAAACTGAACGGATTTGAAACAAGCTACAGTACTGCTCAGAAAAACCAGTAAGGAAAGAAAGATGAAGGCTCACAAATTAGATCCAACATCAAAAGAGTCGATGAATGAAACACAATTGACATAGCAATAATCTCAAGAACATAATTTTCATCAAGATACATCTGATCATGAAGATCAACAATGTTTTTCGATCAGAAGCTCTTTCTCTTTTTATTCAAGAACATAAAAGATAAAAAGAAATATATATTTATTTAAGAACATAAACTTGTTCATTCTTTCATCTTACTCTTTCTAGCTCTCTCTCTCTCTCTCTCGGGTTCCTTATTAAGATAAGGATCGCAAGATTGAAGTGAGCTCACCTACGGTCTCATTGGCAAGAAATCCCATATCGAAGTCTGTATCTAAAAAAAAATCGAAGGAAGCTGGTTCGGACCTTGACACTGCACCAAATGCATGATCAGAAGCCTGCTGGTTTTCCGGAAGCTGAAGTGCTGCAACATTGGCTTCATAAGGAGTAATCAGAGACATCATGGAAGTAGATGATGATGCATGAGTTGGTGCAAAAGTCGAATTGGTGGTGTTACCTAAGACAGAATTGATGGCTGGTTCAGCCTGGTGCAGAAGCCACTCTATGGTTTGGCCAGAATTGCGGTGGCCGAGCTGTCGAGTGAGCTGAAAGATGCGTTGAGCACATTCCAGCGGCAGGCGAATTCGACGATCTCGCCCATTCACCTTTACATGGCGATCTTTTGATGGTTTTTGCGAGCGATTGTTAGGTTTTAATTCTGTGGGCATGGATGGAGAATGGGATGTTGGTTGCTTTCTTGAGGAGTTACAAAGAAAAGCCTCTAGTCCTATGACCTCTGAATTCATGTTGGACATTAATATGGGATTGCTAAACAAATACAAGACAATAAATGGGCAGCTAGGGTTTTCGTGATTTAATCACAAAGTTAATAAATATACAGGCAAACTAGTCAACTTCTTTCATAATTAATAAAAATAAAAAATTTATTAATTATTAAATTTTCTCCAGATTTTACTAATAAAAAATTATTACATACATGTATATGCTCTATATGTAACTTTTTAACTATATTTCGATATTTCATAAAAAATTACATATAATATTCAATTTAAGATATAAAAAAATTTATAATATTCTTTTGAATTAAAAAAATTATATTCCTTTTAACTTTATTTAAATTAAAATTTATAAATATAATTACTAAGATATATTATAAATGATAGATATATAAGTATATGTATAAATATTTTTATTCTTTTAATAATTAATATTATAAAGTTATTTTTAAAAAATATTACTTATTAAGTTATAATTTTATTAATTATTTATTATAGAACTATGTATATTTTTTTAAAAATTGTTAGTTATTAAAAATTATTAATTTATTAAATATTAATTATGAAAAGATAAACTGTATATAAATATAGAGAGAAAAATGCTCTTTGATTGAATATTTGTTGTGTTACCTCTGACTCCTAATTAAATGCCAATCTTGCTTTTGTGAAAAATGCAATATTATTCTTTAAAAGATACCTAGTAGCACCTTATATAGATGACACTAGTACGTTCTCCTTACAGTGTTACCGTTGGATTGAACTGGGCAAATTGATCTAAAAAAATCTAATGGTAATAGTGTTAGCTAGTGAGATGTATTGCCTAGGGTTTTAGGTATGTTATTAATGTTACACTTTTATTGATGTGCAAGAAAGTGGAAGAAGTAATCATGAGTTGTGCTAAGCAGGCTGACTGCAATTAATATACCAAGCATATCTATTACCTATTATTTTTATATTTATTTTAATTTTTCAAATTATTTACTATAATATTAAACAACATACCATACTGATAGAATTAGCCAATGGTGTTTTTATTGTTTTTAATATCTCCCATCTTATTTGTTTTGTGGGCTTTTTGGTGAAAGGTCCTTAAATAAATTATTAATTAAGATTGGATCTAAATTTTTTTTTTTTTAATTTTAAAAGTCTTTTAATTATTTTATGACTAAAATATTATTTCATTCATATTCAAAAAAATGTCTTTGTGAATTGTGGAATATATTCAAAAAAAAAATTTAAAATTTAAATTCAATAACTTACAAATTATAAATTTATTATTAATAAAAGTTATATATTTGGAGTTTAAAAATCGAGATATATCAAACAAGATATATATAACAAATATAATAAAATAAAAAACTAAAAAGTTTCTAAAATAAAATTTTAAATTCAAAAAATTTATGATATATTTTTTATATCTAAAAACCCCAAAAAAAAACTTATATTACAAAAAATCTAATTTTTAACTTCTATCTTAACACCTTTAAAATATATTACTTATTAGATTAAAATAGATTTCAAGATATATTTAAAAAATATATAAAATAACTTCTTCAGTCCAAAAAAATCATAACATTTTATTAAATGAAAAATTATTTTTTAAGCTTTCTAGATAAATAAAAAATGTTATATTTTTTTGTATTAAAAAAATTATTTTATAAACTATTTAGTATTTTTTTAAAATGTGTCTTGAAAGTTCTTTTGGTCTAATAAATAATATTTTTTAACGGTGTTAAGATTAAAGTTAACAATTAGATATTTTTGTATTAAAATTTTCTCGTTTGGGTCTTTTATATTTAAAAATATATCATGAGATTTTTGGATTGAAAATTTTATTTTAGAAATTTTTTAGTATATTTTTCAATAAAAAAATCGGTAAGAAACAGTGAAAGCGACATAGAACCGCCCAAGATCAAAACATTGTAAAGTCGTAGGTCTGAGCGGAAAATTCCTGCAAGATAGTGTTAGATTGAAAGGAGCATAACTTGGTCGATTCAAATTCAGTTTCGGTAAAAATTGAATCTAAATTGAAGTCCCCCGATGTCTATTTTTATATAAAATTGGTTTCATGTAGAAATTTTATGTAAAACTTGAGTCATGAATTTTAGAAGAGCAAGAGATTTAGGCTGAAACTCTATTAATTCCAGCAACATTGGAACCAACTTTGTTTGCAAAACTGATTCTAGTGGAAAGGGATTTCTTAAAATTATTAATTGGGACAGAAAATATGATGTTTAAACTTTTATTTAGACTTGGGCTTACATGAATTGGTCAAGTATCCTACCTGTAAAGAATTTTTGAACCTTAGCACGTACTGTTGTGCTACTTTGTTTGAAGAAGTCATTTAAGTGAAAAGGAAATCTCTAAAAATCATTTGTTGGGATTTCGAACATGATGATTATTAAACTTTTATTTGGCTCTAGTCTTACATGATTTGGTCATGTGTTTCATCTCGACTTTGGCATGTGCTGTTGTGAAGGGAAGTGTTACTGTGGAAGGTTTACAATGGAATTTTGTTTTTGGTTCTTCTAATAATTTTCTTGGCCCACTATGTTTGCTCTCGTAATAATTTTCTAATTATATGTGTTGAATTAATGGTATTATTGAGAAAGTATGAGTCCAACTACAGATACACTTGTTGAATTAGGATATATGATTGTTGTGCTATGATTATAAATGTGATTAGGTTTACCAATAATTGGTTTTTTTTTTTTTTAATTGCTATAGTGTTGTATATGCGTTGTGCAGGCTTAATTAATTGGGGTATCACTTGCATGTTGTAATGAACCAAAGTATTGTAAAAGTTATGTTGAGGTAAGTTTTATTTTTACGAGAGAATCATAAGTAGTGATAAATTGTCTTGCACATGGTACATTTTGTACTTAATATTGTAGGAGCAATTCGAGATGGAGGGTGACTATAATAATATACAATTTTGTACTTAATATATTATATCATTTTGTACAAAAGTGTTTGTACCCTTGTTGAATAATGTACATATGTACATATCATGGACTTCTATTATTGATAGTAAAGTCTATTTTGAATACTATAATCGTGTTGTACATTTTTTTTTTTTAATCTAATTGAGTGGACAGTTACCAAGCAATTCAACCTTAGGAGACACTATTATATTAAATCCCATCATAGGACTTGAACCAGTAAAATCATGATAACAAAATTGTAATCCTATATGTGTATATATTTAACTCAGTTTGAATAGTATTTCAAAGAATACAAATTTATCACAAATAGTATTTCAAAGAATTAAAATTCATAAATTCATAAATTTTCAATCACAATTTCTTTTGAAAAATAGTAACTATATAAACAAAGGAAAATATGTTTTATGATTATAAATTTATACAGTGTACTGTTTCAATAATACAGTAACAAAAAAACTGAGAAACCAAAATTAACAGAACAGAAAAATAAGAACTTACGGATAAAACAGAAGAACAAAAATCCTGAATTAGATCAAGGCTAGTGATTGTCACTATGTCCTTAAGATAAATTTCGCCCTCGCTATGATGCTCATGATCTTGGACGATTGCCTCCCAAGATACAATGATTTGAATATCACAGAAGTAGCACTTCAATCTGTGAGTCTGTCGAACCAACAGTGTTTGACTCTCTCTCAAATATAAACATTAAAAAACGGCTGTCGTTTTGGATTTAAACCAAAATAAAAAAACTTACTCGCAGAACGGTGACGGCGTTTAATGAAAAATTATTTAAATTAATTTTCTCCAAAAAGATATATATATGATGGGCCAAGCCCAAGCCCAAGCCCGACCCGGCTCTGTTCGGTACGGGGCGGGGCAGGCGGCGGCGTGTGCGCGCATGCGGTGGTCCAAGCATTTTCTTAGGTCCTCTCTCATGCACAAAACTTGGGTACCCCTTGGGGCCCAAACCCTCCTCCAAGGTATGTGTATATATACTCTTTAAAAGCCTTGTACCCATCATATGTGGAACACAAGCTTTTTGCACAAGTTTTAAGCTTTTTTTACCATTTCCAAGTGGTGATGTTTGGAGGCAATTTCTCATTCACTCCTTAATGGTTTTGAGCAATCCAATGTATAATCTTAATCTCCTCATGGAGGAAAACACATTCCCATATGGATCCACTAAAATTAATTTGTGGGACCCACTTTAATATTAGCTCAAAGATAGCTAATTATAATGCTCAAAAAACCCATTTTTTTAACAATCCCCCATGTGAATGAAATTAACTGAAAGTAATTCAAATGACATGCAGATACCAAGAGGAAGTTTAGTTGGAAATTTCCTGTATAAAGAAAGTAACTTGTGGCCTTGAACCTTCCCTTGTGAAATGCTATCGAGGTTACTAATTGATTAGTGAACATGATGTCTTGAACTGTTCAATCGTTTGTGTAAACCAAGACAACATCATTCACACAAAATCTTTCTTGACAAAGTTGGTTCTCATGATTATGTTCATTTTGGCCCTGAATAATTCCTAGTTTCATGAGTGCTCCTAAAGAATTTAGCCTTTATCATTCGCATAGAACCAACCCAGTTCACACTCATATAGGTGATTTCTTATTAAGAGTATCCTGCTATACCCCACTTGTATATTAACAAGGTATAAGAATCATTAGAAGCTTAGCTTATCCTTTTCAATGCTACAGGCATCACTATTCTTATCATAGGAATAGATAGAAGATTTTATCTCTATAGTGATCTTTAATGAGTCTCACATACTTCGGTTGTCCCTTTGAATCTAGATCTTGGGATCTCTAGTCAACTAGCTTGGGTTGCCATTATGACAACTCTTAGTGCATAGGCTTTAAGCCCATTCCCCTCGATGATTTATTTACTTGCTCTCTAGGTCAAACCTTTGGTTAGCGGATCCGCAATGTTATCTTTTGACCTTATGTATTCAATGGTCATAATACCATTAGAGAGAAGTTGTTTCACTGGTATTATGTCTTCGACGAATATGTCGAGACTTACCGTTTTACATATGAATCTGTAACCTACGAATCGCTGATTGATTATCTCAATGAATACAGATAGCAGGCACAAGTTTTGGCCATATTGAAATATCTTCTAGGAAGTAATCAAAGCCACTCAGCTTCTTCACCAGCTTTATCAAGTGCAATAAACTCAGATTCCATTATGGATCTTGTAATGCACGTTTGTTTAAAAGATTTCATGATACCGCTCCACCACCAAGTGTAAACAAATAACCACTTGTGGACTTTGAGTCTTTAGTATCGGATATCCAATTTGCATCATAGTATCATTCAAGTACTGCTGGATATTTTAAGTAATGCAATCCATAGTTTTTGGTGTATTTTAGATACCTCAAAACCCTAATTATTGCCTTCCAATGGTCTGGACCTAGATTACTTGTGTATCTACTCAATTTGCTGACAGCATAAGCTATGTTTGGACGGGTACAATTCATGACATATATTAGGCTGCCAATTATTTGTGCATATTCTAGTTGTGATATGCTTTTGTCATTAGTCTTGGATAAATGTAGATTTACATCTATAAGTGTTCTCGCTGGACTGCTATCATCTTGTTTAAATTTCTTGAGAATTTTCGCAATATAATGTGATTGAGACAATATCAGTCCATCTGATGTTCTTGAGATCTTTATCCCAAGTATAGCATCGGCAACACCTAAGTCCTTCATGTCAAACTTATTGTTTAACATTTTCTTGGTAGTTTTAATGACTTCATTATTACTACCCATAATGAGCATATCATCAACATAGAGACAAATAATAACAAAACCATGTTCGGTGTTCTTGATGTATACACATTTGTCACACTCATTGATTTTGAACCTATTTGACATCATTACACTGTCAAACTTCTCATGCCACTGCTTCGGTGCTTGCTTTAATCCATAAAGGGATTTAACAAGCCGACAAACTTTCTTTTCTTGACCTAGAACAATAAACCCTTCGGGTTATTCCATGTATATTTCTTCATCCAAATCACTATTTAAAAAAGCTGTCTTTACATCCATTTGATATATCTCAAGATTATGTATAGTTGCAATAGTTATTAAAATTCGAATGGATGATATTCTTGTAACTGGTGAATATGTATCAAAATAGTCCAAGCCTTCCTTTTGCTTGTAACCTTTGATAACCAAGCGAGCTTTATATTTGTCAATAGATCTGTCTGCCTCCATTTTTTTCTTGAATATCCATTTATATCCGAAAGGTTTAGAACCTGGTGGAAGATCCACTAGTTCCTATGTATGATTTTATAGAATGGATTCTACTTCATCGTTAATAGCCTCTTTCCAATATGGAGCGTCAGGGCTCGACATTGCTTCTTTAAAGCTTTAAGGCTCATTTTTAACAAATGCATTAGAAAATCTAGACCAAAAGATTTTGATGTTCTAACTCTTTTGCTGCGTCTAGGTTTATCATCAATCTTGTTAGCCTTACTACTGCTTATTGTAGTATCATGAGATCTTTTAATTGAACTCGACTCCTCTGTTGATTTGTAAGGAAATACATTTTCAAAGAAAGATGCATTCCTTGACTCAATAATAGTATTAACATGCATATCAGGAAATTTTCGATTTATGAATCAGAAATCAATATGCACTACTATTATGAGCGTACCCAATGAAAACACAATCAACTGTCTTTGGTCCTATTTTAACCTTTTTAGGTATAGGTACCGCCACTTTAGCCAAACACCTACATATACACATACACACACACACACATATATATATATATACCCATATTCCATATATATTATGATTTTTATTTTTGATTTGGTTTATTTATTTATTTTCTTTTTATTTCGATATTCATTCCTGGCTTGCTCATTCATCACCCGTCATCGTCCGTACATTCGAAACAATTTAAATTTCACAACCGTCCATTCCTTTCGATATCATAACATAAAGCCATATCGCCCGGATTTACATGGTTAGCTCGATTACAATTTGGGTCAGGGCATTACATTGTATGTCTCCATCAGGGTTCGTAACTTGAGAAGCACCCAAGCTTTATTGGGAGCCATTAAGTAGTCTTGAAGGATTGTGAATGAAGTAGAGAGAAGTATAGGACTTATTGAGGTCCGACTTATTGTGTTGTGGATTGTGTAGTGATTACACTTCTTACTTTATCACATTATTGACTTGTATCGAATACACAGTTATCGAATATTATTGTCCTGACTGAATTAAATAGGAAATGCAGGTGCTTCATGAGGTTTGTATATGTTGATATACTTGAATGCCTTATCACTGTTGTCATACCATGAGGAGTGGTATCTTATTTTCTCGATTGTTATGTTTATACCTTGTGACTTGATTGATGATATTATTGTGTGTTTGGGATTGCATACTGGACATTAGGAATTGTCCTCATCGGACTTGCATTAGCTTTCTACACACTGCATACTTGTATGTTTTGAGAAACCCTACTTAGCGTTATGACTTACCCTTGTTGTTCATAGGAATGGCAGGTACCTGGACTAGGTAGAGGATAGCTGTTAGAGCAACACGAGATGGACAGAGATTTGAGTAGTGTTGGTCTCGGATAGTTGTATTCATTAATTGTATATTGTAAAGGATGCCTGTACCTTCTTGACATAACGTATATGTCGTATATTGACCGTTCGAGTCAGCTCTGAACTTTACCTTGTTATGAATTGTTTATGGATGTTTTGGTTTAGTTGTACCTTATTGTGATCTATTTTATTTATTCCCGTTATGGGACTTGAAACAAATATAAGCATGTCAATGAACCGAATCAGATTAAGGAAAATGATTTGAAGAGAACAAGTCAATAAAGAAATAGGACTATACTTTATTCATTTGACTAAGATGATTAGTCTTAATTACCTACCTATCTTATAGTTTGGGGTCCTAATGACTTCTTAGTCCGGTCCATCCAAGATTAGGGCGTTACACACAAGCACTTATTCTCATACCATGTCATGCAAATGACAATCTAGCATATACCCAAATGCTTCAAACAACCATAGTCCTAACTCAATGTGTTTACTATATGAATTAGCATATATGATTTAATGACAATCAATTCAGGTATGTAGTGTCATTCAAAAGAATGCAATATTTTTCGACAATAAGCTAGATTACATAAATAATATCATAAAACATACACAACGGTTTTCATTTAACTTAAGCACCATTCAATCATTTGTTCTCATCCTACTTTACATTGTCCCTAATAATGCTTAGGTTGAGTATATAGGTTTTGACACTATATGTCGCATTGTGCCTATGATGCTCGAAATTATCACCTAAACATGCATTGGTAACTTTAGCATAATTTTCATAATAACTCATGTACCCTTGATGAGGCTCTCTTTTTTTGAGAAGTTATTTTATTTGACTCTCATATTTTATCGTTATTTCACTTATAGGTCTTAACAAAACTTAAATATTAAAGTGAAATTCACATATTTTTTTATAGGTCTTAAAAAAACTTATAAATTTTCGGTGAAAGTCATGTAGTGTGATTAAAAGATTAAATAATTTTATCTCTGTTTTTTCATATATCAAAGATATGGAAATTAAAATTTCATCAAACACCCCTCCAACCTCCCCCCAAAAAATATTTCATCAAATACACTATTGCATTTTATATGTCTTTTTTAATTTAGTAATGCTAATAATTATTTATCTAATTTTTAAAATATATGCATGTTCCTGTAATTTAAATTAATAATAAATAATTTAAACCAAAAAAAAAAGATAACGAAACCAAAAAATTACAAGAAAAACATTTGTATAAGTTTTGGGAACTTCAAAAGTTAAACTAGCTAGACATGTGGTACAACTCATTTAATTTGAAGAACGATTAAGAATGAATATAGGTCTTGTGAGAGCTGTGGTCTTTTTTAATCACTAACATTCAACACAGGATGGGAAAAAAAAATAAAGGTCTTATTATGGTACAAATTGTACTTGACGATTAAAAAAGAAAATACCAAAGTATTTAGATTACTTTGTATTTGAGGTTTAAAGAGTTTAGGTTTCATGAAAAAAAAAAGAAAAAAGGAAGTGAGAGAGAGTTTGATGTCCTTGCCACATGATTAAAATGGAATATTTTTATTTAACCAATAAAAAATAATTACATTGGCTCTTTTGTAATATTTGACACGTCTTTTTTGTCAGTATTGTCGAAAAATAAATATGGACATAAAACATAAATTTATTATTTTATCATTTTGAATAATAATATTGACTATTTTTATAATATCTGACAATTATAATAACCTCTTATTTGATTTCTGAAAAAATTAAAAAGATTAATATAATATAAAATGATATTTTAGTCATAATTATTTTTTAAAATTCCTAATACCATCAATAACGAATTTTATACGGATGAAAAAAATCTATATATTGTAAATATAACAGATGAGAGGTTTATGTAATTTTATAAAATATAGAATCTTTTTTTTATAATTTTCAAATAACTTAGCAAGATCAGTGAAATTCCCCAGAAAAAAAATAAAAGATGATCACTTTTTTTTTCCACGATCACTTGATCCATTTAAACAGAAGATGGACAAAGAGGAAAAAAATTGTAAATTCACCAAAGTTGATTAATAAAGTGGCAAAATATGGCGATGTAGCTAAAGTTTGGAAAACGGATTTCTTCATTAGTTTTTTTTTTTTTTTCACTTAGCCTCTCAAATAATAAACTCGCTCAGTCATGACTTGAGTGAAAATAATACTCACAACCTTTTAATAAATAGAGGAAGATTTGAACCTACAACCTCCTCCTAATGAAGAGGCCATGTTGGCCAACTAGTCCCAATTGGTTAATTTTGTTTTTTTTTTTTTAAGGACACGAGAAAGTATTTTCAGCTATATTTATTATAATAGACTTTGCTATTTTAAATTTAAAAAAGCGGAAGTTTATTTAAAAAAGTTCATTATATATTACTTTGTGTCAAAAAGTAATAAAAATTTATTGAAGAAATCTGTTATATATATTGAATCACTCCTAAATCTTTGTTTCTTCTTACCTAAAAATCAAGAGAAAAAATGTACCAAAATTGTGCTCTATTCATGTACACGTAAGTATTTTGAGTAATTCTATTACGAGACTGTGCACAAAAGGATGGAGTTAGAGGTAGGCTGTAATACCCCTCAAAATCTGACAATTTTCTTTTACATTAACAATTTTGAGTTTTTTTAATTAATTTCATTCTAAAATTTTGGACAAATACAATCTTTACTCATTATTTTTATTTTTTATCTCAAAATTTCAACTCAATCTAACTTAAGATTTTTATCTTAATTCTCTTATTTCTAATCCCAAAAATTTTGACCCGCTCTAAAAAATTTTTAACCCGGCCAAACCCAAAATTTTTATACTAAACTTTTTTTCAAAATTTTTTTAACCCACTCAAAAAAAATTTCCTGGCTACCCTTGTGTGCACATATATGAACACGTTTCTTATTTATTAGTTGGAGATAAAAAAAACTTAGGATACTTTTAGAGAAATTTGAAACTATTAAATGTTTTTTTCAAAAGGATAAACGCATTAAATTTCTAAATGATCAGATTCTCTTATCTTGAACCTCAAGCATCAAAGATGACCTAGCATTAACATTATTCATTACTATTCCCGGTGTAAACCAAATTCTTACAACCTTTTTTCCACCCTGTCAGCCTTTTGCTTCTTTGTCTTGATTCAATAAATCTTATAATATAAGAAACATTCTTTAAACAAAACTCTACTACTATCACCCATTTCAATCTTTTATGAATTTTGTTCTCTTTTTCTCTTCTTTTTGTTTTGGACATATGCATATAATTAAAATAATTAATTAAGAGATGCCTATGCACTTTTCCCGCAAGAGATAATCCCTTCCTGAAGGAAAAAGGCTCACCAATTTTCACTTTGAGATATACTTAATTTTCTTATAATTAATAATACTTAGAAGATTAAAAATATATTAATTATTAAAATTTTTTATATTTTTATTAACTAATAAATATTTTTTACATGTGAATAATTTTTACTACAAAAATAAGATTTAAATGTACTTTTTCAATGACATTTTAATTTTTTTTTTAAAATACATATAATAATCAACTTATGGCATAAAAAAACTCATAATATCCATTTCAAATAATGAAGTTGTATTTACCTATGTTATAATCTTCTCATTTACGATACTTTAGATTTTAATTATGCAAAACTAATTAATAGAATTATTAAGACATGTCATAAAGAGAATAAATATAAGTACATTTATAACTATTTTATTTCTCTAATAATTAATATTATAAAGAGTTCTTCTGAAAAAATTTATTAATTATTAAATAATTGAATTATCAATTATTAATTATCCGCCATAAATTCAAGTTGGTTCCTTAAAAATTTATTAATTATTAGATATTATTAACTTATTAAATATTACTTATAAGATGGTCAACTGTAAATGTAATTAAGAAATTTTAGTTTGATAATTTTTTTAAAAATTTATTCATAAGGCACGATAATATTTTAGTGCATCCAAATCACTGACAATTTATTATCTTCTCTTGATACAAACAAGAACATCATAAAGATTCTCTGAAAATAAAAATTAAAAAATAAAAGAACATCATATACATATAATTTTTCGATTAAAGGAGAAAAATTAGGGGTGTCAATTCGTGTTATCGTGTCGTATTCGGGTCGTGTCAAGGCATACATATTCGAAAATATGCGTGAACCCTAACCCGACACTATTAACTAATCGTGTCAAGTTTCAAAACCCAAACCCAACCCATTATTAAACAGGTTACACGTGTCGACCCACTTAACCCATTTATTTTAATTTTTTTATTTTTTAAATAAAAAAATTTACCTATCTTTTAATATGTATAGATAATTTTTAAGTTTAGTAACTTTGGATATGGGCCAAATCAAAGTATAAACCTCTTTTATAAATAAAAAATCTCAAAACCTTGATAAATACTTGATGTGAGATGAATTACCTTAACTCATAATATATTTTATAATTAAACGTGTTAAGTCGTGTTAAACGGGTTAACACTAGTAAAACCCAAACCTGACCTGTTTATTAATCGTGTTATACGTGTCAACCCGTTTATGACCCAAACCCATTTATACTAAACCCAAACTCGTTAACTTCGTGTTGTGTTCGAGTCGTGTTATCGTGTCGTGTTAAAAATTGACACCTCTAAGAAAAATAGACAGCTTTGCACAGTTGTTTTTTGGAATAAATCTAAGATAAAGCCGGTGATTATAAATTCTATTTCTCTAAAAGCAATAAAAGAGTAATGTAAAGATACTGGCAAGGGGTCGCTTGGGAGAGTTTCAAATTTTGAAAAACTGATTTTGAAAATTTGATTATGGGAGAATGGATTTTATGATCATGACATAATTATTATTTTGTTATTTGGATGTTTAGTAAAAATGATGTAAAAGTGATTTTTCAATGTGAAATTCTCATTTCACCCCTTTTATTTTTATATATTAGATGATGTATAACTGTAAGTGATAGGCTTAGGGATAATGCTCGTAAAAAAGTACAACTATTTGGAGAAGAACCCTAATAAGAAGCATTAAATTTAATAAAGATTAGTTTGAATTTAAATTTAAATTCAAAATTCAAACTAATCTTTGTTATAGATTTCTTAGACAAGAACCCTAACAAGAAGCATTAAGTGGGAATACTTCAACAAGCAAAAAAGCTCTCTATCCTTGTCTGTTTTCTTACAATTAGATACAATAATCAATCTTGTTCTCACCATCTTCTTGATTTCAATAATAAGAACTTGGGTAGGGTTGTTTTTTTTCCTTTGACTCCTCTCCTACTAAATTTGGTAAACAAAACTATGCGGTGCATGTAATCACTTCTACACCTAAGAATTATTACTTAATGAAATTCTAGTATATAGCTAGGGAGATTAATAATTACCTTAGATCATCTCCAACTTAGGTAGCAATCATATCAATTCAACATTTCTCTCCAACAAATATACTAAGGGTGTTATCAAGTTAGGTACTTCAGTTAAAACACGACGACGAATACTACAAAGGTATTATCACATTAGATACTTTAGTTAAAACACAACAACGAATATCGATAAGAGTGTTATCAAATTAGGCACTTCAGTTAAAACACGATGTTACCGTATTTTAATGGCACGGACGAAATGTAATAAAATATTTCATTAACAGTGTGGGTCCTACAAAAAATTAATAAAGCACAACCTCCAATTTTGTATTTCTCATGATTGGTGAGACAAAAAAAATAGTAAAATAATTAAGTTTGAAACTTCCGTAAAAGTGTTAAATTTCAAAAATAGCAAATGGAGATGCAAGATAATAAAAGAGACATTTACCACCTCATATTTGCTATCTGTATGTAACAACAAACCATATAACAAGAGAAAAGGGATATATATATATATATATATATATATATATATATATATATATATATAACATGCCAACCCCGTGTGAATATATTATACAAAGGTTCCAACCATCATGCTTCTTCTAATTTCTATGAAGTGTGAAGTTCCTTTTTCCCATTAAGAACATAATTAGCTAGAGCTCACCTGTAGTTGCTTACATTAACAAGATAGCAGACAATAAGACATTTTCTGCATAAGAGACAAGGTTAGAACTAGAAAATATGACCTTCATGTAACGTATTATTATTATGGTGGATGATTATGAATATAGTAATTGGGTTTTATAATTGATTTTTATAAGAAAATTTTAAATTTAGATATCATGTATACAAATATTAGGGATTTTTTTAAAGACTTTGGGAATTTCTTTTAAGAACCTCGGAAAAATATTATATAGGAATACAAATATAATTCTTTTATTAAAAATAAAATAAAATAAAAATATAGTTATATTCAAGTCTCATATGTTGTAATCGTCCAAATAAAAGATTACAATCACAAACACAAACACAACATACACACACACACACACACACACACACACACACACACACATATATATATATATATATCTATCTACACATAACGTATACACAAATATCTAAACATAACGTATCAAAATGGCAGCGCATGTAGCTACCAACCCGAAACAGAAAGCATTTGAAACAAACTACAATACTACTAAAAAAAACCAGTAGGGAAAGGAAGATGAAGGCCCATGAATTAGATCCAACATCAAAAGAGTCGATGAATGAAACACAATTGACATAGCAATAATCTCAAGAACATAATTTTCATCAAGAGATATCCGATCATGAAGATCAACAATCTTGATGGGCTAGAAGCACTTTCTCTTTTTATTCAAGAACATAAAAGATAAACAGATATATATATATATATATATATATATAAAACTTGTTCTTGAATATGTATATATATATATATATATATATATATATATATTCAAGAACATAAACTTGTTCATTCTTTTCCTCTTGCTCTTGCTAGCTCCATCTCTCTCTCGGGTTCCTTATTAAGATAAGGATCGCAAGATTGAATTGAGCTCACCTACGGTCTCATTGGCAGGAAATTCTATATCGAAGTCTGCATCCCAAACAAAATTGAAGGAAGCTGGTTCGGGCCTTGACACTGTACCGAATGCATGTTCAGAAGCCTGTTGGTTTTCAGGAAGCTGAACTGCTGCAACATTGGCTTCATAAGGAGTAATCAGAGACATCATGGAAGCAGCTGATGAGGCAAAAGTTGGTGCAAAAGTCGAATTGGTGGTGTTGCCTAAGACAGAATTGATGGCTGGTTCAGCCTGGTGCAGAAGCCACTGTATGGTTTGGCCAGAAGTGCGATGGCCGAGCTGTTGAGTGAGCTGAAAAATGCGTTGAGCACATTCCAGCGGTAGGCGGATTCGGCGATCTCGCCCATACACCTTTACATGGCGATCTTTTGATGGTTTATGCGAGCGATTATTGGGTTTTTTTGCTTTGGGCATGGATGGAGAATGGGATGTTGGTTGCCTCCTTGAGGAGTTACAAAGAAAAGCCTCTAGTCCTATGGCCTCTGAATTCATGTTGGACATTAATATGGGATTGCTAACAAACACAAGACAATAAATAGGCAGCCAGCTGGGTTTTCATGGTTTAACCACAAGGTTAATATATATATATACACACACACACACGCACACAGTTAATTCATATATATACATGAATAATACAATTAATTCTCTTATAATTAGTAGAGATTAAAAATAATTTTTTTTATTAATTATTAAATCTTCTCCTAATTTTACTAATAAATAATTATTTCACCCATTTATATGAATTTTGACACAAAAAAAATTTTATATGTACCTTTTTAACTATATTTCGATATTTCATAAAATGTTATTTATAATATTCAATTTAAGATATATAAAAATTCATAATATTCTTTACAATTAAAGAATTTATATTTCTTTTGACTTCATTTAAATTAAGATTTATAAATATAATTACTAAGGCATATCATATCATAAATGGAAGATATATAATTATATGTATACGTATTTTATCTCTCTAATAATTAACAGTTTAAAAAAAATTAAAAATTAAAAATTATTAAATAATTAATTATTTATTGTAAAATTAATTTCACCCATCTGGGCGTCGCTAATAGTACCTTTTAGCGACGTTCAGTGTACGTCACTAATAGTGGTTTTCAGCGACGCACATTGCATCCTTGTGTAGTATTTGCGATGCACGTACCAAATTATTGGCGACGCATGATGGGCGTCGCTAATAGTCACCTTCAGCGACGTGCAT
This sequence comes from Nyssa sinensis, assembly GCA_008638375.1. Lineage (NCBI taxonomy): Eukaryota > Viridiplantae > Streptophyta > Magnoliopsida > Cornales > Nyssaceae > Nyssa > Nyssa sinensis. Next base: position 56,072,009 of record CM018031.1, on the reverse strand, counting down.
TCGTCGTCAATATTATTAGTAACGCGACTATTTGTGACGCCTTAGCGACGCAGTCGCAAAAGACCTTTAACGACGCGTAAGATCACTATTAACGACGCATAAGTGCGTCGCTAATAGTGCCTTCGGTTGTAGTGATTAAGTTCATTCCTTAAAAATTTATTAATTAATACAAATTATTATGTTACCTCCTGCCCCTCAATTAAATTTGGAACTTGCTTTTGTGAACTGTGCAATATTATTCTTTAAAAGCTTCATAGTTGGTCATAAAAAAAAAAAAAAAAAGCTTCATAGCAGCAACGTATATAGATGACACTAGTACGTTTTCCTTACAGTGTTACCGTTGGATTGAACTAGGCAAATTGATCTGAAAAATTCAAACGGTAATAGTGTTTGCTAGTGAGATATATTCCAAGGGTTTTGGGTTTGCCATTAATGTTGTACTTTAACTGATGTACAAGAAAGTGAAGAAGTAATCATGAGTTGTGCTAAGCAGGGCGAATTTTTGACCCGACCCGGGTAATTTTAAAAATTATTGACCCGACTCAAGCACTTTTCAACTTAATTCCCGGACGCAGGTAGTTTTGAAAAGCGTATAAATCTTATACGCTTTTGACCCTTTGTTTGCCTAAAAAGCGTAGAAGATTATTACGCCTTTAAGAGGCGTATTAGTTTGCTACGCCTTTAAAAGGCGTATCAGTTTCATACGCCTTTTAAAGGCGTAGCAAACTAATACGCCTCTTAAAGGCGTAATAATCTTCTACGCTTTTATGTTGCTATAACCCCACAAGACAGTAGCTCTGCCGTCTTTCTCTTCTGTTTTTCCTCTTGGAGCCACCAACACCAGTCTTTCTTTCTTCCGCTTTTCCTGATCTCTTGGTTAGATCAATAGAAGGAATAGTAGCTCAAGTGGATCTGGACTCTTCCTAGTCTGGTTGGCTTCAGTCCCTCCGGTGAGACTGAATTCTTCACTCTCACTTCGTTCTGTTTGACGGTTTTTCATCTGAATCTCTCAGTTCATCTCACAAAGGCACTAGGCCAGTTCGGGGTTGGGCATCAAAATTGCTGTTGGACTACTTTCATATTGAAATTACAGGTACATACATTGAACCTCTCTATTTCTATTAATTTTCAAATTGAATATTCACAGATCTATTTCTATTAACTTTCATACTTTAATTTAGTTGGATGGGATGTCTGCAAGATTGCCAAATAAATACGCATTTGAGCTTAACAAATAAATATAGAGGTTTATTTTAAAAAAAAAAAAAATTAATCCCAAACAACAGATTTTGAAAATCTAGGGATTTTAAATATATGAGTTTTAAATTCCTTTATTTTGAGTTTTGTTAAACATGTCAAAAAATTACTTGTTAATTTAGTTGGATGGAGAACCTTCAGAAAAAAAAAAAGAAAATCTTGAATCAATAAATTTATTTGTGTAAAGTTGTTACCAATTGGAATGTAATTTTTGTATATTAGTGAGAATAAATGATGTTATGTTGATGCCTTTTAAAGGCTGTTTTATGGTTGATTTTTAAGGGCATAAAACACAATCTGACCTATCGGGACCTCTTCATTCAGTCAATTTATTGTTGGTTATGATTCTATCCTTGCAATTTATTACAAAACAGTGTTGAAATTTTTAGTTGCTTTATAGCTGATTTTAAGGGCTGTTTTGTAAAGTTTTTGGCTGCTTTATGAATGATTTTTTTGGGCTGGATGCTGAAGTTTTAGGCTACTGTTTGAGTTGTTGTATGAGTGGTGTATTTTTTTTGTCAATTACTTACATATTTGTGGTTTGTATGTATTGCTGAAAATTTTAAATTGACTAAATTTTTTCATTCTAGATTGGAGGTTATAAATGACACGGAGACGCGCAACTGTATGTCTATTCTTGGGGGGCAGCACATTTTATGGGGAAGAAGGGTTTTCTTACGATGTGCGTACTCCGAGAACATGTGTAAGAGTGAATCATGACGTTACTTACAGTGAAATGGTGGATTGCGTCTATAATGCATTGCAGTTGGATCGAAATTCATGTCACTTGAAAATGACCTGCAGATTTCCATTAGTATTGGGACCACAAATAACAAAGTATATGCCATTGGAAATTGTTGACAATAACATTGTTGAAGCAATGGTTGGTGCTATATTTGAGAGTGAACAAATACGTAGTATCGACTTGTATGTGGAAATAGAGAATTGGAACCAAGGTTGGGGAACCAGTTAGGTGGCAGGACCATTCACTAGATTGCTAACACAAGACTATGGGAATGCATCACAAAATATACCAATGATAGAGGAGTTTCCGCCCCATTAGTCAAATATGTCAAACTTACCATATAATGATGGAACACAACAGTTGCAAGCAATGCCGAATCGCGAAACTGTTGTTCAAGAAGTTGCTATGACGGATGATTAGTCCTGGGCTTATAGAGGGGTGGACGTAAACCTCAGTCCACACAACTCAGTCGAGGAGGCGGAGGAGGAGGAAGAAATGATGATGGATGGGTTGGGTGAAGATGATGAGGAAGATGAAGAAGCCGTACTAGGGCAAGCTTCTGATGGAATGTATGCAGAATCCCGAATGCATGAGCCTATGTCACCGTTTTTCAGTACTGTAGAGTTGCCTAATCAAACCTTGGATAGTAGCTCTTCACTTCATGGCCATGTATGGGACCCGATGAGGGATGAGTTATCAAAGGGTCTAATATTCGCTGACAAGAATCAGTTGAGAAATGCTATTCAAATGTATTCCATCAGAACACACCAACAATATGAGGTTGTGGAAACAAACTAAAAAATATGGTCTCTACGATGTAAAATGCATGATGAGTGTGGTTACCAGTAGAGAATGCGTGCCTATAAGAGGAAGAAGCATGGGTGGTTTGAAATAACAAAGCTTAAAGGATCTCACACTTGCTTATATCCTGGTGTAAACAAGGATCACAGGCAATTGAATTCCATATTGGTTGGGGCTGAAATCCAAGGGCTTGTAAAAGCGGATCCATCTCTTAAAATAGCTGTTATTAGAGACTATGTGCAGCAAAAATTTAACTACCAAGTCTCTTATAAGAAGGCTTGGATGGCGAAGCAAAAAACCGTGGCAAGGTGATCGGTGCAAAACTGCAAGTGCACAGTATCGTAGTTTTATAATAAAGTGATGAGTAGAGTATCGTCCTCAGGGATTGGTGTCTTACTTTTGACAAGTACCGAAATTAAATTAATCTCGATTTTATTTAGAAAATTCACTAAGATCTTTAGAATTGCAAATTAAAATAAAATCAACGCAAAGAGAATACTAAAATGAAAAGAGAGATATTGTTCGAAATTCAAATTAATGGGGAGAAGAATTCTAGGAAATCGATTTCACCTAATTTCTCACTATGCTTTACTCATCTAACTAATTGAATTTAATTCTCCATGTTTGTTAGCACATCGCTAATTCATCCAAAAGCCTCTTTCGACAGTCAATTGGACACTTTTCTTGCTCATTATTTCGCACAAGAGTATGCAAATTAATAAATCAAGAAAGCAATAAAACCAATGATTTTAATACTACACAAGTTCATATAAGTCTTTCGATCTCTATATTTACCTATGCTAAAATATTCAAGATCCATCCCATGATTCCCTCTTTCGACAACAAATCACAGGATTAAAATTATCTAATTAGTGGCCAGTTAATTAGAAGCATTAAATTCAGAATAAATTAGACAAACATAAAAAGAATTACTTCAAATTAAATTAGAAAAACAAGCATAGTTCGAGACTAGATTACATCATTTTTCTAGAATAAATAAATTCAGTTCATGCTAAAAATTAAATTCAACATAAACGAATTCACCATGATTTTTCTTGAGAAGAACGAAAGAAAAATAACACTGAAAAATATTCGCAGCAATCCGCGGTGTTCTGTCAAGCCGCAGCCAGCAGCCGTTTGCTTTTTCTCTCATGCCCCTGTTACAGTCCTTTATTTTCTGTTCTGCTCTCCGCCCTCTCTTTAACATCCGCAACACTCTTTTTAAAACAGGAACTCCCTTTCTTTGTTTTAAATTTTCCTGTGCCCTAAACGACGCGCACTGGCGCAACTTCATGGGCTGCGCAAGGTGGGTTTTTCTGTTTTCTGGCCTCTTTCCCCTCTTAGTCGTACATCCCAGGTATCTTTTATATATTTTTTTTTCTTTGGTTTTCTTGGCCAGGCCCACTTGGTCTTCTTTTCTTCACTTCAGCCACTAAGCCAAAACCCCACATCAGCCGCTTGATTCTGCTCTGAATTTTTTTATTCTTTTCTTTTGAATTCCTGTACAGCCACAAGCCATTTCCTTCCTTCTTTTATTTTGCTTTCTTTCACTTTCCAGTGTTGGCCCACATCTTCTTTTGTCTTTTGTCTTTTTTCTTTTTTTTTTTCTTTTGGGCTTTTGTTAGACAGCTTGTATTTCTTCAAATCTAAAATAAAATTTAAATAATAACAATGAGGCCCAAAATCAACCAAAATAAATAAAACAGCCAAAAGTTTAAAATTAAAGAGTGCTAAAATATTCTAAATTATGCAAGTTATCACAAGGGTTTTTGGAGATTGGGAGTCCTCATACAATTTCTTGCCAAAATTTATGGGTGCATTGAAAAAATATAATGATGGAACAACCGTGAAGTGGCAGACTTTCCATACTTCATCAGCTGATGATGTGATATTACATAAGATTTTTTGGGCATTCAAACCATAAATTGAAGGGTTTAGCCACTGTAGGCCGGTTGTTAGTATAGATGCTACCTTCTTATATGGGAGATATAAAGGGAAATTGCTAATTGCAATGGGAGCAGATGGAAACAATCAAATCTTTCCACTTGCATTTGCTGTCGTTGATGAGGAGAGTTACAGTAGTTGGAGTTGGTTCCTCGAGCATTTGAAAGATTATGTCATCCGGGATAGGGAAGGTATTTGTTTGATTTCTGATAGACACAACGGGATCCTTGCAGCTGTTAATGCCCCTAATTCTAGATGGAAACCGCCCCACGCATATCATCGTTTTTGCCTTCGACATGTTCAAAGAAATTTTAACAGCAGGTTTAAGAATGCACACTTGAAGAAACTGGTGTGGATTGCTGGAAGTACTCATCAAATTCGAAAATTCGATCGAGTCATGGAAGAAATTGGCAAGCTGAATAAAGATGCGAGAGAATATTTGATGAATATTCCGGTAGATCAGTGGAGTATTGCTCATGATGATGGTCGTCGCTATGGGATGCGGACGACTAATATATCCGAGGTCTTCAATGGTGTGTTGAAGGGAGCAAGAAACTTGCCTATCACTGCATGTGTCGAGCTTATATTTGAGCGGGTGGTTTACTACTTCAATGTAAGACGAGTATTAGCTTCGGACGGTGTAAATAATAACTATACCTATACTCAGCCCAACAAATCTACATGCAGAACCACTGAGAGCCAAGGGAATCAAGGGCCGCATAATCAACTCACCATCGAAATTTAATTAAGAAAATTTGAGAATTACTAAGTGAGAAACAGGCCCCTATTGTCTAGCAATATAATACAATAACAGACAGCCATCAAATACAATAACAGACAATAACTGTTCGAGCTACAGCCTGTCCAACTGCAGCTAATTCCTTCTTCACTGTATTGTCATTCCACTTATTCCTACAAAAAAGAAGTGAAGCGAAGAAATCAAACGAATGTTGGTTGGCAAATTTTTACTCAAGCTGATATCATCAACAACAAAAATATAATATACCCTACCAGTTAAGTGCCACATGTTGGTTTTTTCTTTTGTCGTGCTGGTCTGCTTCGTGGAGGCTGCAACGTCACCTGAGTCAACTGTAACGAACCCTCATCAATGTGTGTATGCCAGTGACCTCGCCCATGTTCACGTGGTCTGGCTCGTGCCGTTCGTCGTCTCCTGTACACTATAACATCAGTTGGACCCTCTTGCATTTCTGCTTGCACCTCCATGTCAGCAGTCTGTGTCTCCATCCCCGTATATCCAGCCAAAAGACCATGATTGACAAATAAATACTCGATTCAATGAGGTGCGATCATAAATTAAACTATTCATTTGTCCCTAAATTTAGTATTATCAAAATAAACCTAAATGTTGGTTGAGCTAATTTAATTCCCAAACTCACCATATATCCTGACTTATGCACGGGGACATCATCCATCTGTTGCTCCATCCCATGTTGTGCCGGCTCCTGCACTGTAACATCATCGACATGCTCCTCCACCCCATCGTCACCCCAAACATCAAAGGAGTCAGGCTCCATGACATATTGTGAAAAATAGGGATCTGGTATAGGGGAGAAATGGTGTGAATCCATGCCGGATAGCGAGTACAGATGGCTTTGCCTGTGCGTGCTGCTGGCCCTCCCGGTCCGCATATCGTCGAGCCTGGTCAACAGCAGCCAAGCATGATATAGACATGTCATGGATCTGGCGGAGCAGATGGGACAAGTCCTACTGAACTGTACCATCAATCTCGGTACGCTCAGGGATATCAGAAATCTGAGATATGCGCATCATAGTATCCTCCTGAAAAAATTAAATTCATCAATAAATAATGAAAAGTAGGCGTAAGACACGAGTGGGTCGTATAAGAGATTTATTATACCAGCAGATGTCGAATGCTACCAACGGGTTGGAATCCAACCGCTGGCATCTGAATAACTGGCCCAATCAATCTACGTGTAATCATTGTGTACCAGGGCATATAGTCGTCCGTACACTGAGCAGAACCTCTAACTGAACCATCCCCAAAAGCGAGGTGGTCGAGACGGTGGTCCCAATGGTCGATATATGCCCTGTGATGCGATGGCTAATCATATTTATGCCTCCTTCGCATGTCTATACCATGTAGCTCTCGGCTAAAACCACACGCAACAGGTATGCTCTGCACTACACCGAACTGGCGTAATACGCAATCTGGGACGTGCCATTCAACAATGGCAAAGAAAATCAATGGCACGCGTGCTCCCCAAATCGCCTGACCACTGAGGCAATAGTCGGGCAATGACTGCATGACATCTGCAGTATATGGCTCCCATATCATCTACATTAAAAAATACATATTGTCAGTTTGAATACTAATATCATTTTTTGACCTCTAGATTGAGATATACATGTTATATCACATAATTGTGTACATACATAGTCCGGCCTCATCTGGTCCAATTGGTCTTGGTAATGTCAGAGACTGTAGGCAGGGGTGTCCTTATGGAAGTGAGGGACATCCCACCTACACTTGACAAATTTTATGTAACTTAAAATATATATTCAATTAAATTGTGCTCATGTCAAAAATAAGTAATGGAATACAACAAAAAGTAAATTATAACAATTGAAAGCATCACTAAATATACCTGCATCCTAGGGGACCACGAGGTAAGGCTGCAACTGCCGGTGGGGATGGTGCCCGTGGATGAATGGAGCGACGCTCTAATCGAATATGATGCAGTCGCTCCCAAGCCCATAGCTGGAGAAAATATAACAACATAAATGGGATGACATTATGTTTAACATTTTATAAACATTGAATAGAAATTTTTAAACATAATGTTAGCAATTCTCACCTGAAGCAGAACAAGTGGGCCACCAAGAGATGCAGCCTCGGACCTAGTGGCAAGACAAAGCTCACAATATAAACATGCTAGAGCTGCACTACCCCAGCTAAGCCTGCCTGCCTCATCAAGGTCTCGCAGTAGAGGTAAGAACATCAGTTTCACCTTACTAAATGACTTGTCTGTAAATAGGGACCCACCTAAAAGAAACATAATGTACATCCTGCTGTATGCCTGCAATAAATCTATCGTCGGCGTCATAGGGGATCAGCTAAGATAAATGGTGCGTCAATGTACTTAACCTAAGACGTGATCCATCAAAAGTAGTCTGAGGTGGAGTAATCCCGAGCAAGTCGTGGCACAACTGTTGCCACTCGGGAATAGGCCTCTTCACGTCTGGACCAGTAACCGCGTTGCCATCAATTGGCAACCCAAGTAGTACTGTAACATCCTGCAGTGTAATGGTCGTCTCGCCCACAGGCAAATGAAATGTGTGGGTCTCAACTCTCCACCGCTCGACGAGTGCAGTGATGAGGCTCCAATCTAGTGCCATGAAGCCTAATCGATGCACCCCATAGAAACCGGCCCTCACCAAACATCGAACGACCCGTGTGTCTAACCGACGTATTACTCTACGTAATGATGCCTCAATGCGTCGACAGTGCAATGGGCTGAACTCACGGCCCTCCCAAATAGCGGTGGAGCGATGCTGATGCTGTAAATATAATACTGATGGATCGCTGGGGCTGGGATCGGGTAACTCTCTCCGTTCATCCATATGTAACTAATAGAAATATATTAGATAAGTACAAAAAGTACAATAAGTTATTTCAATAAACTAAAGAAGCACAATAAGTTCATTAAATCCAGACCAACATACTCCACATAATCCGCCACCAATGCCTCCTTATTTGAGACAATAGCAAACAATGAAGGGAATTTGTCTCTTACAAACCTTTCCCCGCACCATGGATCGTCCGGGTAAGACTCTAATGAACTAAGAATCAAGACTTTATTGTATAAGATGATTTGGAAATTTGGGTTGGCTCGTGTTCTTCCACCTCGCCGGCGGCGAAGTTCCGGCACTAATCAGAGACAGGGTGAGAAGAGTGACGAAAATTTAGAGCACAACAAGGCATGGTTGCTTACGGAGTCTGGTGGGTGTGGTGCAGAATTGTCAAATGCTGACCCACAATCAGTTCACTCCTCGTTCAGGTTCAGTTTCTGTTCTCAAGTTGAGCTTGAATCGATGAATGTGAATAACCCTTCTTCTGCAACTGTTTTTATGGTGAATTTGGACAATGGATTAACCGAATCTAGATCTCGAGAACTAAAATGGCGTAGAATTGAGTCACTGGAGAGGAGTATCACTCCTGTTGCCCATACCTTGATTAGATTCAGCTATGCTGAAATCCTTTCGGCTACTCGCAATTTTTCAAAAGGTATTGAATTGGGTTTCTGTTTTATACCTTTTCTTTCTTTAATTCTTTGTATGTGATGATTGTAATTAATTTTGTTTGTGTTGGGTAGGTAGAGTTTTGGGTAGAGGTGCTTTGAGCTGTGTTTTTAGAGGCAGAGTTGGGTTTTTGAGGACCACGGTGGCAATTAAGCGGCTAGATAAGGAAGATAAAGAGTCTTCCAAGGCATTTTGTAGAGAATTGATGATTGCCAGCTCTCTTCATAACCCAAATATTGTTCCTCTTGTGGGTTTCTGTATTGATCCTGAGGAGGGTGTGTTTTTGGTGTACAAATATGTATCAGGAGGAAGCTTAGAGCGATATTTGCACGGTATGCTTTCTTGTTCTTTTTGAATGGATAGTTTGCATAAATTTTCCCAAATAATTGGGATAAGGCTTTATTGAGTTGAGTTTGCATCAATTATGAATTTGAGTGATTTTATAACTACCCATTTGTAGAGAAGAAGAGGGGAGTAAAGGGTGGTTCACCACTTCCTTGGTCTGTTAGGTATAAGGTTGCCATTGGAATTGCAGAAGCTGTTGGTTATTTACACAATGGAACCGAAAGGTGTGTTGTTCACAGAGACATTAAACCTTCAAACATCCTTCTCTTTTCCAATGAAAACACCCAAGGTGAGGGAGGGAGTTATTTTTCTAAATTTCTTTCTGGTTTATATTAGTATTACATAAACGAATGTTGAACCTTATTAACCAGCACTAAATGTATTGATCAACCATTTTGTAATATTCTAAAAATTTCATTGGTGTTTGTAGTTATGTGACTTTGGATTAGCTACATGGACTCCTGCACCTTCAGTACCTTTCTTTTGCAAAACCGTCAAAGGAACATTTGGGTATGATCTTAATTATCAAGAAAACTTTTAAGACATGAAGCATAAGAAAACCATCAATTATTTCTTGTTCTATAGAGATTTATTTTTCTTCCATTTACTGAAAATTTAGATTAAATTTGTAGCTATTTGGCTCCTGAATATTTCCAGCATGGGAAAGTATCGGATAAAACTGATGTTTATGCTTTTGGTGTGGTCCTCTTAGAACTAATAAGTGGACGAAAGCCAATTGAAGCAAAGAAAGGACCAGGGGAAGAGAACTTGGTACTGTGGGTAGGTCACTCTTTAATTTCTGTTTAATTCACCTTCAATTCCATTAACTCTCAGATTAGTTGAATCAGTGGCCCCCCTATTAACTTCTAGTAAAGTTACATGTTTCCTTGTATAAGCTATATATTTACAAATAACCAAAATGGCCAAAACATATTATTTCAATCAATGAATACTAGTGTAAATATATTGTATGTTAAGTTCACACGCATAAGTGTATGTATGTATTTATATGTGTTTCTTATAAGCGATAGAATCATCCTTATTGTCAATTAAAATAAAGGCCATCTGTAATGACATGGAAATTTTTTTTTTTTTATTATTACTTGTTTTTATTATTATCATTATTATTATTATTATTATTGATATTAAAATGCATATTATTATTATTATTAAAAAGATTAAAATGAATGGATGATGGGAGTGTTATGTATATATGGTGTGTGTATGTGTGGGGTAATATGTGAACATGTATATGTGTATAGGTATGTGTATGTATATAACAGTGCAGGTGTGCACTGTGTGTGTGACAGACCGTGTGTGTGTGTGTATGGTGTGGTGTAAATGTGTGTGTCTAGGGTGTGTGTATATGGGTGATGTATATATAGGTGGATATATAGGGCAGCTTTTCATTTAATGCAAAGCTGCCTTGTAAGAAAATTTGGGAGGCTGAACAGAGAGGAGAAGGGTCAAGGAAAGGGGCTGTGCAGGGGGTGACGTGAGAGAGTGGAAGAGTGTGATGGTATATGTCTCGGTTGGAAGGAAAGAAAGAAAAGAGAAACCGTGGGCAAGGGAGAGGAAGCTCGAGAGGTGACCCAAGAGGAGAAAGGAAGAGAAGAGAGAGACTGCAACAAGAGAAATTCTGAAAAATAGGTAAGTGGGTTTAGTTTCTGTTTTAAAGTTTTTGAGTTGTTTAATTAATTTGATTTTAGGGTATTATAGAGCATGAAATGAGGTAAATAATGCAAAAAGAATGAGTTAAAATGGTTGAAAGATGAGGGAGAAATGGGGAGTTGCAGGTCTCGGTTATAAGAAGTGGGTCTTGATATTTTATGTGTAAAACTTGGTTTAAATGGGAGTAGAATAATCCTCTTAGGTGCAGAAAACAAAAGGAAACTGTTTGGGCCAAAAACAGTAAAAGAATAAGCGTAGAAACAGAAAAGAAAAGTTGGCCGGAGATTCGGCCATGGAGCTTTGACCCTCTATTTGTAGCGTTTGAGTGACCCAAACCAAAAATGAAGGTTGGATATGGAATCTACAGGAAAAATGAAAAAATATAGCGTTTTAAAAACTGGGAAAATCCGTCCGAAAAAAGGTCGTCGGCGCCGGAGAAGGCGCTGGAACCCTACTGCTGCATTGCCGAAAAAACGGGGAAGAAGGGGGGTAGCTGGGTCGGGTCCGGGTCCGGGTCCGGTTCGGGTTCGGGTCGGGCTTGGACCGAACCGCCCCTGCCACGTGTCGGTCTAAGGTTTTAAATTAAAAACCAATTGGGACTGTTTGGCTGCAGGTTTAGGAAATTAAAAATTTGAATTTAATTTGAAACAGGGATATCCTATCCCTGTTCTCGGATTGGCCCCTATTTGGTTAACCTGAATTAAGAATAAGGAAATTGAAATTTCAAATTGACCCTTGAATTTTTGGAAATTAAACCTTGACCCAGAACTTTCAGAATTTACAAACTGACCCCTCCAACTGTTAATTATTATAATTTGACCCACCTGAATAAATATTAATAAAATATTAATTAATTAATTAATTAGTTAATTTAATTAATTTAATTATTTAAATATGCTAAAATAATCTGGAGTCCAAATGGGACAAGTCATTAGTGTATTTTGACTATCTCGACCATTCTGAGACCAATGGTGAGATTCGTTTTACTGAGACGGGGTCCCGAAAAATAAAAGACCCGTAATAACCTTTAAAATTATCAAAATGCCCCTGAATTGAAGTACAATCAAACGAACTCCTGAATTAAGTAAACAAATAGTGAAACTTTATTATCTCGAGCATTCCGGACTCAACCATGGAGTCTGAATTGTGAAAAGAGGTCACGAAATGTAAGGACCCGTGAAAAGTGCAAAATGACTGTTTTGCCCTTTTGAACCCAGAAGTCCGAATTGAGTTCTACGAAAAGCTAACCTTATTTTCTTCGACGTCCTAGACTCAATGGCAGAGTTTAATTTAGCAGAATAGAAACCTATGAATTAAAGACATAAAATTTGATGAATAGCATAAATTCAAATGACAATAGACTGAGTTGTAATTTATGCTCTTAGGGACACTGACAGGACAAGAGAGGGCGATCTGACTTCCTGCATTTTCATTGATCAGTTCAGTTACATATCGTGCACGATCTTCTAGGGTTGAGACCAACCCGTCAGGTATGGTGTTTTGCTAATGTTAGAAATGAAGTTAAGTTAGGAATATTCTGTGAATGACTGGAATGACTTATGTGTTTATTTGGAATGTGTTTACTTGACTGATTTGGAGTTGGTTGTTCACATGCTTACATGTTACTTGTACTTCATGAAAATTTAGTGAATGATGAACGTGAATCATGACATGTGTTTAAGTTGATTATATGAGATATGCTTGCATGTGGAATCAATTGGTGATTTATGTATTATTGTCTCGAGCATGCTATATTGTGGAAACCATGTTTCATTGAGATTGCATTGGCATATTGGCATATGGTGAATCCTTTGAAAACATAGTGTGGGTTGAGCACGTGGTGCTTTGCATTATGAGGGTGTAGATCCTGTGGTGAAAAACCTAAAATTGGCCATTGCATTGGTACTCCGTGCCATCGGGGAGTACCCGTAAATGAGACATGGGTGTGGCATAGAGTTGTGCATGGGTGCGTCATACATACCACTCATATATTACTGCGATGCTTTGAATGACATTTAGATATAAATGTACACTTTGCACATGCCACGCCTTAGCTTTATTTCTTGCATTAGCACTTCATCATACCAGCAGTTGAGCTGACCCATTCGTGGGCAACATTTTCAGATGAGGATACTCCAGCCACTTGAGACTCTTTGATATCCTGATAGGGTGAAGCACGTGGTATATTTTTGGTCCATGGGACTTATATTTTGTAATGTAAGGGCTTAAGCCTGAATAATCCTATGAACAATGTAGTTGTGAGATGTACTTTAAGTTATTTTATGTATTAATGGGAATGGATGCTTGTTTAGTGGATTTATTTATATTTGTCCTTTTATTTATTTTATTTTCTGTCTCGTCAGTCGCGCCTCAAGGTTAATAGAAATTCAGGGCGTGACACCATCATTAGTCTTAGGAGTTAGGACATAGATGATATAAAAAAATGATTAAGATGTTAAAGAGAACACAACAATTGTCAACCTCTATTTTCATACAAGTCTGCTAGAATTCCCACAAGAAGCATGATATTGATAAAAAAGAAAAACGAGTATAAAAATAGAATATGTTAGCAAAATTGATTAAAAAATAAGGTATACAACTATACATGAAATAGAGGAAATTATCGATAAAGTGAACCTTGACATCACCACTATCATATATATAAATTTATAGTCTCTATATATACGAATGGGATATATCAAACTGAAATCATTATTACTATAAACTATTATTAAGGCTGGAGTTGGTACTATACAATCCCATTATAAATATTGGTAAATAATAAGGGCGGAACCTGATGTACGTACACCGGAGGGACGGTGGCGAGCGACGGCGGTGAGGGTTTCTCTCTTGCTCAAAGTCGTATCGCGTGAATACGATTCTGAAATGGCATTTGGTGTATATAACCAAACTAAAGCGGGTAAGATTATTACGCCTTTTAAAAGCGTATAAAACTTATACGCTTTTGAAAGGTGTATGACTCTTATACGCTTTTTAGGGGGACGTTCAAAAGCGTATAAGATTTATACGTTTTTCAAAACTACCTGGGTCCGGGAATTAAGTTGAAAAGGACTTGGGTCGGGTCAATAATTTCTAAATGTACCCGGGTCGGGTCAAAAATTCTAAGCAGGGCTCTCGCTGGCAGCAATCAATATATCATGCATCTCTATTACCTTTTATTTGATTTTTTATTTTTCAAATTATCTATAATATTAAAAAACAAATCATACTGGGAGTACTAGCCAATTTGTGTTTTTATTTCTCATATCTCCCTTTCTTATTTTTTTTCACCTTTTTTTTTTCCAGTTTTAATTACATTGTTGAGGTGCACTCTTTTCTAAAAACCAAAATTTCTTGGATTCTTAGAGATGTGCTAAACCTCTTTAGAGAATCCACCATCTTTAAATTTATTTTTGTTTTGACATTTTCTTTAATTTTAAAAATGATGGTCCATATTTTTACTCAAATTATAACAATTTTTAAATTACTATTCATTCTCCAAATCTCACTTTTAATAATATTTAAGAGAAATTACGAATCAGTCACTTATTTAAGATTTAATTAGGAATCAGTAAGTGTTAGAGAAGAATTTTAAAAAAAGTCTATATTTATGATGGAAATTAAGAAGACATCACATTTTACTGTTTATTACTTTTTAGTCCAAGACTACCTTTTTAATGAGTTACGAAAATGTCTATATTATTCTCGTAAGAAACAAGTTGATATATCTCTAATGTTTACAAAACAAGACTCTCTGGCTGGATTCCTCTTTCACATTCATAGAAAACTTCTTTCCCTAACTACAGAACACCTGACGATGTTACCGGATAGTATACAATTTGTTCTCATATTTTTTTCTTCATTCTCATCTCTTCCTTTATTTTCTTCTCTTTCAAATCCTCAATATATACATCAACACACACTTACATATATACGAACAATGTGTTTGAGTGTTTATATATATATATATATATATATATTTGTGTGTGTGTGTATGTAATGTGTATATACATGTTACACATATATACTCGCACACACTACACACTATGTATGATTTAATACCTTAGATATAAATACACACATAGATGCTATAATATATATAGGCATTTTTTTTGGAAACATTGCGATAATATTCTACTAATTTATAATCCAATAATTGTTGAGCTCATATTGTTTGATTTTTCAGTGTGTAAGTTAATAATTTATTGTTATATGAGTTTTCACCTCCAATGTAGTTCTAATCAATGTTTAAAAAACTAGTTTAAAGTGTTGTAGAACTTGCTTCTTTCTTGCAGAAATGAAAGATTCAATGTTAAATGAGTTGCACTAAGTGTTGTGGTGATTTGCACATTCTGTTGTAATATTTGCACCAAATGATACTAGAGTTGCACTTATTTCATAATACAATTTGCAGTTTTTGCATATCTTAATTAATCACTGCATGCAGCTCCAATATTGACATGATTTGGACTTTTTATTTACATATTGCAACTATATTTTTTATTGTATTGATTTAAATATTCTAATAACTCACACTCAATTTTGTTGATAGTAAGAGTTAATTGGAACAATTCATGTGAAAGGGATAAACTTGTTATTGCCATTGAAGCGGAAAAAGAAAAGTTAATAACAATCATGTAGTCTATGAAGGAGGTGTAATAGACCTAGTTGCTGTAAACATAACACTATTTCTAACGAGTTTGTACATAATACTTGCAATACTTTTGATATTTATTTAGTAGGAAATATATTTTAATATAGCAACAAGAATGATTGTACAAAGTTGGTTCGGTTACAAGATGATCACATGTTGTCATTGATGTTTCGTTTCAATAATAATACAAAGATATGTATGCTAGTGACGGTACACACACACTACTCCAGCACGTGTTAGCACAAGATTCGTTTTAATTTGTCATAGGTTAGTGTTATTTGATTCATATAGAATGTGGAACTATAACAATGGTTTAATTTTATTTTTTTTTCATATATATGTAGGAAATCAAATATTTCTGCAAAGTCACCAACCCCTACTATTGTTGCCCAATTCGAGGAGTATGTTGAGCCCTCAGAAAGACACTGTGTCAGTTGTTGCAAATGAGAAGACAAATCATACTTTATAGCTTGATTCTCCTGTGTTTCGAACTTACGTATATGACTTTACCAAGTGTTGTTGAACCATTCGACATTAAAATGAGTCAAATATTTGAAAGTTTACTTCAGTTTAAGCAAGCAATGGTGTGTTTTGCAATGAAAAATAAGTTTACTTTTGAGTTCCTCAATAATAGTCGTTCATACTACATTATTTTGTGTAATGTTGAGGGGTGCAAATGAGAACTAACAACTAGATGCGAAGGGAATTCTAAATCATGAGAGTTAAGAACTTTTACAATGTTCATTTTCATACAGCACATGATCTTGAAAACTACAAGCTCATTGTTCGACTAAAATATATTAGAAAAATGATCAAAGATAAAATAGCTAAGGCCTCTAGATATCTCCTTAGTCAAATACGCAAGGATTTTGAATCATTTATGTCCATTCAAATGTCATATCATCAAGCATGGTCTGCAAAAAAGTGGGCTAAGTGGATAACACATGGTTATTGATAAATTACTAAAAAACTAATACACGTTAGGTATTTAATTGATGATTTTTGTAGAAACCTTCAATAGGTTGTGGTCAATCTCAATTTTTCATTTGTTAAGTCCTTTACATACTTCTGCATTAGAATTCATCATAAAAAAACATAGCACTAATCAATGAATATGTTACAAAACAGATGCATTAATAATAATAAAAAAATGCAGGATACAATTCACTCACAGAAATTTTAACCAACCTGTTTGCTTTTTTCGAGCATTTCGTTCCCAACATTGTGGAAGTGGGTTGTTTCCTCTTCTTGCTGGGGATACTTGTTCTGGAGTCAACTCCCCACTTAACGTAGCATTCTTCTTTATTGAAAACTTTTTATTGGCTCTCTTTTTATATCTTACCATTTTTTAAAAAACAATAATCTATGTTTATTTCTATATTTTTTTTTGTAGATTATATCTCAAAAGAACAAAAAATAAATAAATCAAGGCATGAAGATAATACCTTTAGCGATCAACTCAACCAAAGGAAAACACATAACAGTATTACACAATAAAATTTTATGCAAAGATGAATTATTAGAAAATAGCAATAAATGTAATCCAACATCATCCAATCAATTCATATTATAAGATTTTGGGACTATATAATTTTCAAAAATGTTCTAATCAAACTCTATTGAGACCATTATCACTTTTGAACTAAAATTCAATAACCTAGTATTAACTCTATTATAGGCTTGACTTTTCTTCTATTTTTAAAGGCTCATAAAGTGCCTCTATGCAGAACATAATAGAGATAATTTTTTGGGATTCTAAGTTTAGGTAAGATAGAATAAATTTGGCAACAGAGACAGATGCGGAAGTGTATGTAGACTTGGAAAAATAAATTTATACATGTAAAATTTTGACTACTTTTAGATTAGTCCACCTCAAAATTTTGGTTCAATCTAATCTTTACCAATTATTTATATCATTTTCCAAACCAATATTTTAGCCCACTCCAAAATTTCTATTTTAATTCTATAATATCTCTTATTTCTCATTCCAAACTTTTAACCTAGCCCATTAACTATCTTAAATTCTAAAATTTAACCATTGAATTTGATGTGTTTTGATGTTTTCTTGAAAATCTAATCCTTTAACCTTTGTTTGGATGCCTAGAAAAAAAATTTATACGGATTTTGATGTTTTATTGCTAAAACAATTTCTTTTAAACTTTGTTTGGTTCCTAAGAAAAATTTTATTGCCATTTATTTGATGAATTTTCATGTTTTCTTGCTAACTATTTCTCATTTAAGCTTCTTTTGGTAGAGAAGAAAATTTATGAATAAAAAGAGGAAATATAAATTTGTTATTTCTCCTCCTAAAAATTTCTCCCTATCATCTCTGCTTTGAGAAAAAATTTTGATCATGTAAAATGTTTCCAATTTGAGAAAAAAACTCCCCCTATCATCTTCCTTTTTCAAAATTTTTTCAATTTGAAACCAAAAAATCACCCTAAATTTCTCCCAAATTTTTTTTTAGCCCCCCCAAAATATTTTTTCTGGCTCTAGCCTTGGACAGAGAGAGAAACCGAGAGAGAGACTTACCTGTTAAAGACTATGGGGATGAGGTAGGAAGCAACGGTGATGACGATAGTGAATGGGTTGAGCTCGTTGTGGGTTGAGTTTGGGGACGACGACGACTCGAATAGTTCACAGATGACGACTATTGTTACTTGGTTGATGAGAAGATGATGAAGAGTTGTCCAGTTTGAAGACAATGCCACTACAACAAAAGGCGCAGTGCGTCGCTAATAGTGGCCTTGACCGTCGCTAACGATCTTTTGCGACGCACAAACATGCGTAGCTAAGGCGTCACAAATAGTGGCGTCGCTAATAGTATTAGCGACGCACATGCCTTTGTGCGTCGCTAATAATGACTTTTAGCGACTGCACAATGAGCGTCGCTAAAAATTGGGTATGCGCGTCGCAAAAACTACACAAGGACGCACTGAGCGTCGCTAAAAGTCACCATTAGCGACGCTTAGTGCGGGCGTCGCTAAAAGTCACTATTAGCGATGCACACTGAGCGTCGCTAATAGTAGTCTTTAGCGACGCGCAGTGTGCGTCGCTAATAGTGACTTTTAACGACGCCCACACTGAGCGTCGCTAATGGTGACTTTTAGCGACGCTTAGTGCGCGTCGCTAATAGTTTTTTTTTTTAAAAAAAAAAAAAACCCATATTTGTTTTGTTTTCTTTGTTTTTTCATTCCTGTTTAAACCTGTATCAATTATCCATCCCGATATACAATAAAATCCAAACATTCTGAAATGAATATATTAAAAAAGAAAAATTAACAATTGTCTCCAAAAAATGTACATTTGTAAAAGTACAATTTAACAATAAATAGAAAAATTAACAATTGTCTCCAAAAAATGTACATTTGTAAAAGTACAATTTAACAATAAATAGAAAAATTAAAAATTGTCTCCAAAAATGTAACTACACATGTCCATGAAAAGAATAAAAAAACAAATAAAAATAACAAGTTCCGATGCAGAACATAAGGACTGATGCGGCAATAATCCCAATCAATCTGAAATAAAGATCAAATGATATATATTAGAACAATTATTAAATATATATAAACATAGAATGTGAATAATTTTTTTTTTTTTGCATGCATCAATAGTAAGAACGTCATAAAGTAGCATAAGTCTATTTTATCATTTTTGAGGTGTGTGATGGGGTTTCGGTGTATTTAGGCAGATATCAGGCATTTTGGTCTGTCAAAACCCCAAAATGGGCCTTTTTGGAGCTGAAACTTGCATAAGTTTCAAACCGGGCATCCAAACCGAGTGTCGTAAGTTTGTGCAAGTTTATTTTATAATTTTTGAGGTGTGTGATGGGGTTTCGATGTAGTTAGGCAGGATATCCGACATTTTGGTCTATCAAAACCCCAAAATGGGCCTTTTTGGAGCTGAAACTTGCATAAGTTTCAAACCGGGCATCTGAACCGAGTGCCGTAAGTTCGTGCAAGTTTATTTTATCATTTTTGAGGTGTGTGATGGGGTTTCAGTGTAGTTAGGCCGATATCCGATATTTTGGTCTGTCAAAACCCTAAAATGGGCTTTTTTGGAGCTGAAACTTGCATAAGTTTCAAACCGGGCATCCGAACCGAGTGCCGTAAGTTCGTGAAATTTTATTTTATCATTTTTGAGGTTTATGATGGGGTTTCGGTGTATTTAGGCTGATATCCGATATTTTGGTTTGTCAAAACCCCAAAATGGACCTTTTTGGAGCTGAAACTTGTATAAGTTTCAAACCGAGCCTCCGAACCGAGTGCCGTAAGTTTGTACAAGTTTATTTTATCATTTTTGAGGTGTGTGATGGGGTTTCAGTGTATTTAGGCCGATATCTGAAATTTTGGTCTGTCAAAACCCCAAAATAGGCCTTTTTGGAGCTGAAACTTGCATAAGTTTCAAACCGGGCATCCGAACCGAGTGCCGTAAGTTTAGTGCAAGTTTATTGTATCACTTTTGAGGTGTGTGATGGGGTTTCAATGTATTTAGGCCTATATCCGGCATTTTGGTCTGTCAAAACCCCAAAATGGGCCTTTTTGGAGCTTGAAACTTGTATAAGTTTCAAACCGGGCATCCGAACCAAGTGCCGTAAGTTTGTGCAAGTTTATTTTATCACTTTTGAGGTGTGTGATGGGGTTTCAGTATATTTAGGCCGATATCCAACATTTTGGTCTGTCAAAACCCCAAAATGGGCCTTTTTGGAGCTAAAACTTGCATAAGTTTCAAACCTGAGCATCCGAACCGAGTGCCTGTAAGTTCGTGTGTATGTGCGTGTGTGTGTGTAAACTATGGTGCAGCATATAATATTTATATAAAAGAGGAATATAATGGTATCCGGTGTTGCATGTGGAATACCTTTTGTTCTAGAAGTTGAAGCTTCTATGATCTCATCAGGGTCAAGGGGTTCCCTTTTTATCTCACGATCTGACTCTAGGTGGAAACTCTTTCTCGCAAGCACTTGAATCAAACACATACACATTGAAATTCATGTCTCCTATATGCTCAAATACTGCAAAATCTCCGAGACAGAGGGCATGGTGTTGCACAAAATTATCCGAACCTTCTCGGAAGTAAATAAATCCTTCGGCACATTTACCAATTTTAACATGCCATGTCCCTTGAAAACTTGTTAGAATTGCTTCTTCTGATTTTACTTCACCTAGTTTTCTACAAAAAGTCGGTGGAATGAGCTATGCAAATTTGAAATTCAGAAAACTATATTAGAGTGTGTGAGTCACTATGAAATGTTGCTACATTAAGAAGAGAAAAGACACTTGGACTGACCACACACACACACACAAACACACACACAAACACAGATATACATACATATATATATATATAGAGAGAGAGAGAGAGAGATAGAGAAGAGAGAACATACAAGTTCTGTAAGGAAACCAGATATCATGACCTTGAAGAAATGCCTGGAAATAAGAAGCTCCCTTTCCATTGGAGAAGAAGACATATTTTCACCTAGTTGGCAAGTATGACAGTCAAAATAGAGAAGAGACATCCTATCAGTGGTATTGAAAATGAAATTTAATTGGTGACGACTTAGGATAAATTATAGTGGCCATCTATCCACATACATGAAACACAAGAGGGGAAAAAACATAGCCATGGAAAAAAAGGCCCTGCATCGTTACAAACCAATTAAAATTAAAATTAATGTTAATGGAAAGAGGAACGGTGTTTTAACTAATATGGAACTACAAGCTCATCTATGGGTGTAGGGAAATCCAAATATCTGTTGATTATTAAGAAGCTGAGCAAACCCCTTATAAAAGAGTAACAAAGCAGCAAGCAAAGATTGCAAAGATATAATGCAGAAACATGTGAAATGAGTCTATGACTATTAAGTTGAGGCCTTTACTAAGCACCACCTAAAGGTTTCAAGCTATCAATATTGACGTGTTAGATTAGAAGAGGAACAATGATAACAATAAATGTTAAACTGCATTTAAATCTACAAATTACAAGTTACAATCACATTTAAAGTTTGAACTCAAATCAATGAAGGTGCTCTTTGGACACCTGGAAGGATGAACAGACACGAGAACACAAGGATCGGCCAGGATTTTATTCTTGTGTGTGTTGGGGGATTGGGGGATTGGGGGTGAGTGGAATTTTGTTCTTAATATTCAATCATAAGTAATAAGTTTAAAAATTAAGTACAAAACATTAATATTGATTAATAATATTTTTGAAAAGTACCTAAATTCATTGATATATAGGAGCTTACAAATTAGACAAGTCTAACCAAAAAAGAGACCTCAAAAAACTTTAGGTTATATAAAAAATTCTAGAAAAAAAGTTATATACAAGATCTAAAAGTACATAAATATTGAAGTTAATGGGGGAAAAGATAAAAATTAAAGGGATATATCTAAAAATCTTTTGAAAAACATAAGTAAAAGTTTAAATAAAAAATTTGAGGGGCGGAGATGGTAGTTGACCCCCTGGCCAATGCTGGCCTTGTCCATGCAAGAACGCAGAAGAGTTGTTTTACTGCTTTTAGTGCAGGGTTTTCCAGCAGCAAGAATATCATCCTTTCCAAACTTCTAAAGGTAGAGAAGTAAGAGCCCAAAAAAATGGAGACGGCTTTTTCCCAGTTGAAAATCATGAAGATCTTATAGCATAAAGAATTCCAAAGGTGTTACCAATTCAACTAAGAGAGACAAAAGCCCCGCTTCTTTCAGCTTTGAAAATTGTGAAAATCTTATAGCATGAAGTACTTCCCAAGGTGTTACCAATTCGATTAAGAATTTAAGAGAGTCAAGAGCCCCTGCTTGGTTTCAGCTTTCTCTAGAGAATATTTCCCACCAGAGCTAACTGCTCAGCTCACACAGACATCCATAATTTTTCATCCGTAATTCCCAAATCAAACAATGGCGGGCGAGCAAGCAAGTTAGATACTTTAAAATGTTTCTGAACTGCAGTAATAATTGCCTCCAATTTTTTTTTTTTTAATTCTATTTCTATTTCATACAGTGAGTGCAAGTTGTGAAAATATAAATTCAAAATTGCTAGTGAACAGAAAAATAAGAATGAGAATAGAAATAAAAAAAGAAAATAATTAAAAGCTGATCTTACAGTAAAAAATTATAAGGAAAAAAAACAGATCTAGTATAAAAAAAAAAAATTCCTAAAAATTGGTTACCAACTCATAAAGAAAATTGAAATGTGCATTTGAATACCAACTACTGAACTAGTTCAACCAACTATTATAATCCTTATCACAAGATACTCTTTTGTTTGAAATAAAATAGCTTACAGAAATCCAAAACTCGTTCCTTAAAATAAAAAAAAAAAAACCCTGACTTTCGTGATATCTGAATCATCCTTTGACCATTCAAAACATCAGAAAGATTAATTTTTAACATTCAGGAAATCAATTGATAGCATCACAAAACATTGATTTTGTTAGGACTGTGATCAGTAACAATCAAACTGGGGCACATATATATATGTGTGTGTCTGTGTGTATGTGTGTATGGATATATAGTGGATCTAGTGTTTGATCAGAAAGTAAAAGAGCCATTTAGCAGTGACCATCCATCTACCCAACATTATTTTAATCTTATTAGGTTTGCATTTTCTTCTAATGGAAATGAAATATGTGATTCAAACAAAAGCATCCTAGCTAGACTGGAGCAAAATCCAAGCACGCCAGAGCAACAATCGAAGCACAATGAAATAGATCTGAGTTTGAGAGAGAGAGAAGAGAAAGGACACTGGCCTACCTGGGCGTCGTATGCCTCCCCGATGTGCTCCCCCCTTCCCTTTTTTAGTTTTTAACCCAACAAAGCGATGGAAATGGCGCCTGAGAGAGAGAGAGACAGAGCGTCAAAAACGGAAGTAAATATAAGGAGTTATTAGCGACGCACATTGCGCGTCGCTAATAAACCCAAATGAGCGTCGCTAATTTTCGTACCCAACTATTAGCGACGCTCAGGCGTGCGTCGCTAATAGAACCAACTACTAGCGACGCACGTGTACGTCGCTAATTCCCACGTGGGCGTCGCTAATAGTTTCGCCCTTTTTTTTTCAGGTGGGAAGCTAATTTTTTTATTTTTTTCCGTATTATTAGTAACGCCTATTTGTGCGTCGCTAAAAGGCATTTGTGCGTCGCTAAAAGGCACATTTAGCGACGCACAGTGTGCGTCGCTAATAATGTGCGTCGCTAAAAGTAGGTTTTTTTGTAGTGTGCCGACTGGTCAGATTACAGTGGAGGGCGGCAACAATGGTCAGATTATAGTGGATGTCCAATTCGTGAAAGAAGAAACGATGGTGGACAACTTTAATTTTCTATCCCTAAATGGATATGGGTATTCTTCTCAATTACTTAGCTTGTCAAAAAGGTATTTTGGTCTTTTACAAATTGAAGCTCCCAAAGTTGTTTCTTTTCTAATTTTTTTTATATCTTCTTAATTTACACCACAAAGATAGACTTTTTCTTAAATTCTTTGACACTGATTGATTCCTAATTAAGCCTCAAATAAGTGATTGATTCGTAATTTCTCCTATTATTTATGTCCAAAATACAATTATTTAACTTATATTTATCCAAACTTAAATTATTTATCACATTTTTTTTGTTAAAAACTCCATGATATATTCAAAAAATATCTTGGTAATAAATAATAATTAAAAAAATTCTTGATGAGTTAATTTAAAATTTCCATTAAATTATATAAAAATAATTAATTATTAGTTGAGAATATTATAAAAATAAGGGTTAATTACACTTTAGTACCTTAAGATTTTGTCTTGATTTCAAATAAAGTCCTTGGTTATTAATTATAACAATTCAGTCGCTCAATTTTTATTTTCATTTCATTTGAGGCCAATTGCAAACGACCGTTAATGGCCGTCTCAAATTGATTACATTTTAGTACCCTATAATTTCATATGACATTTAAAATAGTACCACATAATTGTATACAGGTTTCAAATAAGGCCCTATAATTTTAAATGGTTTTTAAATAAGGTCCTATAATTTTAATGTGTAAACGAATTCCGTTAAAAATTTGGGATGTCCGTTTGAAATTGGTCTCAATTGAAATGAAATTAAAAATTAAGGGTTTGAATTATTACAATTGATAATCGGGGGTCTTATTTGAAATAAGAATAAAATTTCAAGATACTAAAGTTTGACCTTCTGCGTCCTAAAGAATGAATTGTAAATAAATAGTGATTTGAAGAATGAATAATGTAACAACCTGAAAATTTTTTTTTAAAAAATAAATAAAATTCTCAAGTTGTTATTATTATTTTTATTTTTATTTTTTATTATTATTATTATTATTATTATTATTATTGTTATGATGGGTGTATATATATATGAATAAATTAAATTGTTTGGTGTTTATATGTGTGTACATATGAGTGTGTATTTAAATATGTAAATATATATATGTATATATATATATATATATGTATAAAACAGTGTGTGTCAGGTGTGTGCCGTGTGTGTGTATGTGTTGAGTGTGGCATACTCAAGAGAGCATGCTTGAGGTGGTGTATGGCAGTGGGTGTGTAAGGGGTTAGGTGAGTGCATGAGTGGATTTTGTGTGTATAAGTGAGTGAAGAGAGTGGAGAGGAGCAGACCTGTCGTGGAATTTTAGAGAGAGAGAGAGAGAGAGAGAAGTGTAGAGAGAGAAAGTGAAAGGAAAGAGAGAGAGTGATGTGTGTACTCTGGTTTTTGAAAGAGAAGCAGAAAGAAGGAAGCTAAGGAGGCCAAAGGGGAGAACAGAGGCAAAGCAAGAGGAGAGAAGCACCATCACAGGGTTGGAAACCCATAACCGTAAGCTTTCTCTCTCTAGAAAATCTCTCAAATATCCAACTTGTTTTGTAGCTTATTGCTTAGATTTAATTGTTGGAACTTATAGAGCATGAAATATGGAGAATTTAGGGACAAAAATCAACCAAAATGGTTGAGAAATGAGGGAGAAAAATGAATGTGCAGGTCACGGCCATGGGGGGGAGTCTAGGCTTTTCATTGCAATTGGGAGCTTCAAAACAGTGTTAAAATGTCCAAAAATTACTTTGGGATGGTTTGGAATCGAAAGAGGGTTTGAACACACCAAAAAAAATCAAGTTTAAAAACTTGATTTTTACAGTTCCGGCGACGTCGCCGGAGAAGGTGACCGGAAACCGCCGGAACCCTACCGGAAAAACGGGGGGGGGGAGATGAGGACTGTACGGGTCCGGGTCGGGTCGGTTCGGGTCGGGTCGGGCTTGGGCTGACCCGCCCCTGCCACGTGTCGCTCACTGGTTTTAAATTAAAAACCAAATTGGGGCGTTTGGTTACGGAGATAAGAAATTAAAAACTTTTAAATTAAAATAGGAACAGGGATATCCTATCCCTGTTCTGGATAAGCCCTGTTTGGTTAACCTGATTAGGGATAGTAAATTAAACTAAATTCAATTTGAACCTTGAACCTTTTGGAAATTGAACCTTGACCCTGAACCTTTTGAAAATTGAACCTTAACCCCTGAACTTTAGAGAAATTACAGTTAGGCCACCAGAATTAAATATTGATAAAATATTAATAAAATATTAATTAAATTAAATTAATTAATTAATTAAATTAATTAAATATTCTAAAATATTCCGGAGTCCAAATGGGACAAGTCATTAGTGTATTTTGACTATCTCGACTATTCTGAGACCAATGGTGAGGTCCGTTTTACGAGACGGGGTCCCGAAAAAAAAATAATAATAAAAGACACGTAGCAACGTATAAAATTACGAAAATACCCCTGAATTGAAATACAATCAAATGAACTCCGAATTAGGTAAACAAATAGTGAAACTTTATTATCTCGAGCATTCCGGACTCAACCATGGAGTCCGATTTGTGAAAAGAGGTCACGAAATGTAAGGACCCGTGTAAAGTGCAAAATGACTGTTTTGCCCTTTTTAACCCAGGTGCCCGAATTGAATTCTACGAAAGCCTAAACTTATTTTCTTCAACGTCCCGGATTCAACAGTAGAGTTTAATTTAGCAAAGTAGAAGCTTATAAGATAAAGACGTAAAATTTGATGAATAGCATAATTCAAGTGACGATTAAACTGAGTTTCATGTTATGAATTTTAGGGACACGGAAAGGCAAAGAGAAGGTGACCTGACCTTCAGTGTTCTTACGGTGATTTCACTTGACTACGAGTATACTTTTCCTGTTTGAGATCGATTACCAGGTACGATATATTGTGCTAAGTAAGAAATAGAATTGAGATTAGGAATACTTGCTTTGTTGTGTTAATTGTTCACATGTTTGTCCGAGTGTTCACATGCTTATGTGCTACATGCTATCTTGTTTAGTTGGATGATGATTATGGGTATATTGCATGTGTTAATGTGGTGTGTGAATTATCTGCTTTGAAGAACTGTTGATGTTATGAATTGTACACTTGAAAGCATGTTTTACGTATGAATGAGATGCATCATTGAGATTGCATTATGACATGATGAGATTAGAGCATATTGGCATGGTGTGATTCCTTGGACATGGCGTGGGTAAGCACTTGGTGCTTTGCATTATGAGGGTGCAGATCCTGTGGTGAAAAACCAAAAATCGGCCATTAGGTACTTACGAGCCTGACGGATTCCGGACCGTGAAGCGAGACATAAGTGGCGGTACTCATGCCAGCGGAGAATGACCGTATTATGAGACATGGGTGGCATAGAGTTGCATGGGTGTGTCACGCATCTTGCTCATATACTGTATACTGTTTATATACTGTCATCATAATATAGAATGCCATATAGAAATAACTGTACACTCGCACATGCCACGACCTTAGTTTTGTTTCTTGCATTAGCATTATATTGTACCAGCATGTTGAGCTGACCCCTTTAGTGGGGCAAACATTTCAGATGATGTTCCAGCTGTACGAGATATAGAGACGGTCTGATTGAGGGTTATATTGGGCCCGATGGGCGCTTTTGATATTGTGTAAGGGCATAAGCCCGAGACTGCATTTTGTTTTATATGTTGTGAACCAATGGACCGGACTTTATATATGTATCAGAACGGTGTACGGAATGTATGAGAATGTCATTATTACCTTTCATTTCTTTATTATTTTATTTCTTTTTGTCTCGTTACTCACGCCTCGGGTTCGCTGGAATTTGGGGCGTGACAAATAATGATGCTGCACTTTTTGACTGTAGCTGACTTTAACCTTCTGCGACCTGAAGAACACTCAAAAAAAAGATCAAAGGACCACCAGATTGGTTTTGGCGATAGCTGTTCTGATGCTTAAGTTAATAAACTGAATTGAAAAAATCATAATGTAAGCTAAAGAATGAGCATAAAAAATAAAGCGTACCTCTAGGGTTTAATATATAGGCAATGGCTTTCCTAAGTTGATTAAGATTTGGAACCATCAATATAGGGATTGGATTGTCGAAGATAGCAATTGCCTTATTGAATATAGCAACAATAGAGATAATCATGTGTGGCAGCTTCCTTGTAGAAGACTGTTTCCTTATTCTCTGCTCGGCAGATATTAAAGGCGGTAACGAGCTCTGAATCACGGAGAGTGCTCCGGAGGTCCGTGCTCGGACCTGTAGGCTCTGTAAGAATGTAGCTCTGCTCTGTAGGCGTGTGCTCGACCTTTTAAGTTCTGTAGGTCTGTTCTGAATGCTCGGCATACTTTGGATGATCGAGCCCCTAATTAATCTGTAGATACATGTGTCATATGGGGATTGGTCTGTCGTTTTGTGGTATATCAACTACTCCCTCCCCCCCAAGCCTTAGTTAGAGCTTTAGTGTGTAACTTAGGTTATAAGCTCAAGAAGATTAAGCGTTATGTCTTTTTATCTTATAAGATGATGGTTCATCATATTATTTATTACGCACCCTTCGTTTGGGGCTTTTGAGGTCGCTCTCTTCCCAAACCATTGCGACTGTTTGGATGGATGACTCTTTGTCTTCAAGGATCTATATATAGGGGAGAGAGGAGGAGCTTCCATGCCCATTCTTCCCTATCAAGGGGAATTGAATTGCTATAGAAGTTACTGTCATCTGGAGGTGATTGACGATCCTCAATCTGAGTTGGGTGTGATCAAACTGTGGCTAAGGATAGCCCACCCTTTTACCTTGGTTCGTATGGAAAGACTAAAGGAGACGAAGATCTCTTCGTCCATCTTAGCATCCGATAGGGATTTCTCCTCATGGGGGCGGGCCTTTCTTGATTCAACCGAGGCTTGGAGCGTTGATGATGAAAATGATAAGGAGATGCCTCTTCCCCTTCTTTCCTTGGACCAGACCATGAGGTCTGTCATTTGATGGACCAGACCATAAGGTCTGTACATTTGATAGACCAGACCATGAGCTCTGTACATTTGGTGGACCAGACCATGAGGTCTGTACATTTGATGGACTAGACCATGAGGTCTGTACATTTGGTGGACCAGACCATGAGGTCTGTACATTTGATAGACCAGACCATGAGGTCTGTACATTTGATGGACCAGACCATGAGGTCTGTACATTTGGTGGACCAGACCATAAGGTCTGTACATTTGATAGACCAGACCATGAGCTCTGTACATTTGATGGACCAGACCATGAGGTCTGTACATTTGGTGGACCAGACCATGAGGTCTGTACATTTGATAGACCAGACCATGAGGTCTGTACATTTGATGGACCAGACCATGAGGTCTGTACATTTGGTGGACCAGACCATGAGGTCTGTACATTTGATGGACCAGACCATAAGGTCTGTACATTTGATAGACCAGACCATGAGCTCTGTACATTTGGTGGACTAGACCATGAGGTCTGTACATTTGGTGGACCAGACCATGAGGTCTGTACATTTGATGGACCAGACTAGGAGTCTATACATTTTTTGGGAATACTTCAAAGGGTCTTTCAAAGAAAAAATTTCTTTATTGATAATACTTCTGCAAATGTTCTATAATCCAAGGTCTGGGAACAGGTTTCCCATTAATGCCTTTTAGCTAGTAAGTGGTAGGCCTAACAATTTTTGTTACTCTGTAGGGGCCTTCCCAATTGGGTGATAACTTTCCCATTGTGGGATCCTTGGTGTTTAAAAAAACCCTTCTTAGAACGAGGTCTCCAACTTGAAAGCTCACAGGTTTGAGCCCCAATTTAGAGTTGTTAGCCATCCTTTGTTGGTACACTTCCATCCTGATCCTGGCTTGATCCCTCTTTTCCTCAAGTAAATCTAAATTTTCTGCCAGTTGCTGATGATTAGACTCTTGGTCGAAAGCTTCAGTCCTCAGGGTTGGCATACCGATCTCTATTGGAATGACTGCCTCGGTTCCGTAAGCAAGTGAAAAGGGAGTTTCGGAGGTTAGAGTTCTTCCAGTTGTTCTGTAAGCCCAGAGCACACCAGGGAGTTCTTCGACCCATCTTCCTTTAGCTTCTTCCAACCTCTTCTTAAGGGCATCAAGGATTGTCCAATTGGTGACTTCTGCCTGCCCATTAGCTTAGGGATGACCAGGAGAGGAGAAATGCTGACTGATGCACAAATCTTGGCATAATTTCTTGAAGACTTTGCCGGCAAATTATGTACCATTGTCTGAGATGATTACACGCGATATGCCGAACCTGCAGACGATGCTTTTCCAAACGAAGCTCTTGACTTCCTTCTCAGTAATGTGTGTTAGAGGCTCTACTTTTGCCCATTTGGAGAAGTAGTCAATGGCCACCAGAAGATATTTCCTGTTCCATGTGGCCTTAAGTAATGGGCGTATGATATCCATTCCCCACTGAACAAAGGGCCATGAGCTGGCAATAGGAATGAGCTCGTGGTGGGGATGGTGTTAGTAGGGAGAAAACCTTTGGCATTTGTCATACTTTCGGACGCACTCCTTAGCTTGCTTCAACATACCAGGCCAGTAGTAGCCTTGTGTCAAAGCTCGGTGGGCTATGGTTCTGCCCCTGTTATGATTTTCGCAGATTCCTTCGTGTATTTCTGCCAGGACATACTGAGATTCTTCTGGAGTAAGACACCTCAGCAATGGTTTGAGAATATGACCTTTTGTAAAGCTTGTCGTTCAGGATTAGATACCGAGCTAACTTAATTCGGATTTGTCTGGCTTTGTTCTTGTCCTCAATGAGGAGTCCTCTTTCTAAGTACTGGAAGATAGGGGGTCATCCAATTTTGAGGTTGTTCGGTAACTTGGGTGACTTGGACCTCTTCAATGCTTGGTTTTAGCTGATGGGAGATTTTTATCATAGAATCACCCCTTGAATCTAGGTGAGATGCCATATTTGCCAAAGCATTAGCTCTGGAGTTCTGGCTTCTTTCTATTTTCTGGATGGAGAATGTTTGGAAGGATTGTTTTAATGAGTTGACAAATTCTGAATACCGAAGCATCCGGTCATCTTTAGCGGCAAATTCTCCCAGAACTTGGCTTACCACCAGTTGGGAATCAGAGAAGACTTCGAGGTTCTGAGCTTCGTATTCCAAAGCTAGCTTCATTCCTAGGACAAGGGCTTCGTATTCTGTTTCATTGTTGGAGGCTCTGAACCCCTAGGCTAACTGCCTTCTCTACTACGAGCCCATCAGGAGATTGTAATACCAGGCCCTATACCTAGAACCATGGTCAGTAGAAGATCCATCGGTATAAAGCTGCCATGTCTCCAAGTTTTCAAAGAGCCAGGCCTTGTCTTGTAATGCTGGGGTGAATTCAGCAACAAAATCGGCCAAGGCTTGACCTTTGACAGAGATTCGAGGGATGTATGATATGTCGAATTCCCCCAGTTCTACTAACCATTTAACTAGTCGCCCTGATACTTCAGGCTTTCTTAGTACGAACTTCAGGGGGTAAGCAGTGAGGATCTCGATAAGGATGGGCTTGAAAGTAGGGTCTGAGCTTTCATGCCGAGATTATTAGTGCAAGAGCCAGCTTTTCAATTTTAGGATACCTCTTTTCTATGTCTAATAATGCTCTGCTAACATAAAATATAGGCTTCTAGACTCCCCTATGCTACTTGACCAATACTAAACTAACAGCGTTTTCAGAGACTACAAGGTAGAGTAGCAATTTTTCTCCGTGGATTGGTTTTGATAGAAGTTCAGGCAAAGCTAGATATTCCTTCAGCTCTTGGAAGGCCTTTTCACACCCTTCTGTCCACTGTAGAGCTCTATTGCCCTTTAAAGCTTTGAAGAATGGTAGACAGCGGTCAGTGGATTTGGAAATAAATCTACTCAGAGCTGCAACTTTGCCATTCAGAGCCTGAATGTCCTTCTTGGTTTTTGGTGACTCCAACTCAGTCAGAGCCTTGATTTGAGTGGGGTCTACTTCAATGCCCTTCTGTGAAACAATATACCCCAGGAATTTTTCCTTTGTCACTCCGAACGTACACTTTGAGGGATTCAGTTTCATCTTATGTTGCTTCAGGATGTCAAACGTCTGAGCTAAGTGCTGGAGGTGGTTGCCCTTTTATAAGCTTTTGACTAGCATGTCGTCAATATAGACTTCCATGGTACTGCCGAGCAGAGGGCTGAACATCTTATTGACGAGACGTTGATATGTGGCCCCAACTATTCTTTAGACCGAACGGCATCACTCTGTAGCAATAGAGACCTCGTTCGGTTATGAACGCTGTTTTCTCCTAATTTTGAGGGTACATCTGGATTTGGTTATATCCTGAATAGGCATCCATGAAGCTCATGAGCTCGTGCCCTACAATAACATCGACTAGCTGATCTATTCTAGGCAGAGGGAAACTATCTTTGGACAGGCTTTGTTAAGGTCTATGTAGTCGACGCAAACTCTCCACTTGCCATTTTTCTTCTTGACTAGAACGGTATTGGCTAACCAGTCAGGGTAGAATACCTCTTGTATCATCTTGGCCTCAAGCAGCCTTTGGACCTCCTCATTGATGACCTGATGCTGCTCTAGAGCGAGTGGCCTCCTTTTCTGTCTCACTGGTGGGTGGTCTAGATCTACCATCAGTTTGTGGGTAATAAGGCCTAGGGTCTATTCCCTCCATATCCTTTGTTTCCCAAGCAAACACGAAGAGGTTGTTTTTTAGGAACTTGATTATTTCATCCTGTTCGGCAGATGTCAGGTCTGGACCTATCTGCAGATAGCGTCCTAGCGATTCCGAGCTGACCAGTACTTTGATGGGTTCCCCAATGGGCTTGGCCCTGCTGTCGCTTCCTCTAGGGCTTAGTGGCTCGTCAATTCTAGGAAGGGCAATCTTCTGCCTCGTGAAGGTGGGGATGGATTGGGTCCACGCACTCACGGGCATTCTGTAATTGCTATTTGAGAGCCTTCTCTTTGAGAGTGAGAGCATGACACTCCCTGGAGGTCGATCGGCACCCTCTGATAAAATAGACAACCTGATTATGGACATACTTTAGGCACTAGTGGAGGGTTGAAGTGACTGCTCCCATCTGATGCAACTATGGTCTCCCAATTATGACATTGTAAGGGGACTTAGTGTTCAGAACCATGTACTCTGTCATAGTGGTCTTTTGTCCGTCTCCCTCTCCTGCTGTAGTGGGGAGGTCCATCCTTCCTAGTGGAGTGTTGAGATTCTCATCAAATCCTGCCATGATCACAGCTGTAGGTATGACGTCACTGGGATTAAGCTTCATCAGTTTGAGGGGGCTCATAGAATAAAACGTTTGCAGAGCTCCCAGTGTCCACTAGAACTCTTCGGATCTCGAAGTTGGCAATTTTGAGAGAGATGACGAGGGCATCACTGTGAGGACAATGTACCCTAGCAAGATCTTGCTCCGTGAACTGGATTTCAGGCACTGGTTTCAGCCTTTTCTCGATATGGGAGATCGGTAGAATGGTGGGAGTAGTTCTGACCTCCCGAACGTACCGTTTCTGTGCTCTGTTAGATGTCCCCGTTGTTGGGGTGTTAGCATAGAGGGCAAAGATGACCTCATTATTCTGTTTTTGAGGTTCGTTCCGTCCTTGTTCCTGTCTTTGTTCAGGCCTTTGGTCGGGTCTCCCCTGTTAGGGGCCTTTCATTGCTGGGGTTCTGCCTTCCATCTTGTCTGATGTATTCCTGCAAACGAGCCCTTCTTATGAGATGCTTAATTTCATGTCTGAGGGCCTGGCATGTATTAGTTGTGTGCCCACGGTCTTTATGGAAGTCACAGTACTTGGTCTGATCTCGGAGGTTTGGATCCCCTCTTA
Organism: Nyssa sinensis; assembly: GCA_008638375.1. Taxonomy (NCBI): domain Eukaryota; kingdom Viridiplantae; phylum Streptophyta; class Magnoliopsida; order Cornales; family Nyssaceae; genus Nyssa; species Nyssa sinensis. The sequence continues at coordinate 56,038,153 of CM018031.1, read as the reverse complement.
GTGGTTCCGGCCACCTCAGATTCTCCCGAGATCGGACCTGCCGAAGTATTTGATTCGGAGAAGTGTTCAACGGAGTGAAGCTGGCGAATCCCCTAGGGGCAGCATTGAGCGGGGTTTTGGGCACCCCTTTCTTTTCTGGGCTTTTGTCTCTTTTCCTAGCCGTATTCGACTCCTTCTTTTGGTTGTCCTTTTTTTGGTCGTCCTTCTTTATGTCATCCTTCTGAGCCTGCTCCCGAGCTGGGAAAACTGGAACCGCCTGAGGTTGAGTCTCCAGAGGTGCTGGGTTTTCTCCTGAAGCCCCTAGAGTTGGAGCCCTAGTGGTGCTCTGATAATGGACATCTAGAGCAAAGGTTGGCGTTCCCCAGCCTGCTTCCACTGATGGCTGAGGATCTCTGCCGATGTGAGTAGCACCTTAGGGGTGTCCAGGCCGAGGGTTGGGAACCTCTTCATGAGGCCCTCCTTCCTATAGTGATAATAGGGGGTTGTGTCCCCTGAGCAGCAATGTTGATCAACGGATTTGGAGGATTTGTCCCCTGATTTTGGGTAAGCATTGCCAAGGTTCTAGACATGGCTAGAAGCTGTTCTTGCATGAGCTGGTTATGTCGCTTGACTGACTCAAGCTCCTGCCGCATGGGATTAGCTGTCTGTCTTCTTCCTCGTCGGGCAGGCGATCGACGTTGAGGGTTTTGTGGGTTTTAAGCGTTCTTCCTTGGTCGGAGATTGGGTGCCATGGTTCTTCGGTAAAAAGGAGAATAAGTTTATAAGTAGAGCACTTAGGAGATTGTTGTCGTTTCCCATAGACGACGCCAAACTGATGCTTGCACTTTTTAGCTGTAGCTAACTTTGACCTTCTGCGACCTGAAAAACACTCAAAAAAAAGATCAGAGGACCACCGGATTGGCTCTGGCGGTAGCCGCTCCGATGCTTAAATTAATAAACTGAATTGAGAAAACCGTAATGTAAGCTAAAGAATGAGCATAAAAAATAAAGCGTACCTCTAGGGTTTAATATATAGGCAATGGCTTTCCCAAGTTGATTAGGATTTGAAGCCATGAATATAGGGATTGGATCGTCGGAGATAGCAATTGCCTTGTTGAATATAGCAACAATAAAGATAATCATGTGTGGCAGTTTCCTTGTAGAAGACTGTTTCTTTATTCTCTGCTCGGCAGATATTAAAGGCGGTGATGAGCTCTAAATCATGGAGAGTGCTCTGGAGGTCCGTGCTCGAACCTGTAAGCTTTCTAAGAATGTAGCTCTGTTCTGTAGGCATGTGCTCGGTCCTTTAAGTTCTGTAGGTCTGCTCTGAATGCTCGGCATGCTTTGGATGACCGAGCCCCTAATTGATCTGTAGATACACGTGTCACATGGGGATTGGTCTGTCGTTTTGTAGTATATCAAATAGTGTACTTTCAAATCTGAACATCTAAATTAAAAACACTTTATTCCTTCAAATTTGATGCAAAGTTGGAGACCTCTTTTTCCTTCCCCACCTTCAAATTTGAAGATTTGAAGGTGGGTTGGAGATGCTCTAAGATCAAAACAATGTAAAGTCGTAGGTCTGGGGCAACATAGTGTTAGATTGAGAGGGGCATGACTTGGTTGATTCAAATTCAATTTGGATAAAAATCTTAGTCTAAATTGAAGTCTCAGATATTTATTTTCATAAAAAAATTGGTTCATGTTGAAATTTTATGTAAAACGTCAGTTATGAATTTTAGAAGACCAAGAGGTTTAGGCTGAAACTCTATTCCAGCAACATTGGAACCAACTTTGTTTGCAAAACCGATTTTACTGGAAAGGAATTTCTTAAAACTATTAATTGGGACATAAAATATGGTGTTTAAACTTCTATTTGGACATGGGATTACATGAATTGGTCAAGTATCCTACCTGTACTGAATTTTTGAACCTTGGTACGTACTGTTGTGATGGAAAGTGCTACTACAATGGGTTCGAAATCGATAATTAGTTTGCATTTTTATAATGAAATTCTTGGCCCATGATATTTGGTTTCATTAAATCCTAAAGATTCAACTTTCATTTACATATGATCTCACCCAAAAATATCTTGAAATGAATTTTCTAAAAAAATAAAATTTGTTGAACAACTGCTGGTCTGGTGGTACTAGTGTGCTGCTAGGGGTCCATCGTTTTTTGAAGAACTCATTTAAATGAAAAGGAATCTCTACACTACGCGTAGATAAATTGGAGGGGAAAGAAAGAATACGATAACATTAGTTATGAAGGAGAAAGAGAGGAGAAGAGATGAAAGTGTAATCTATTTTTCATGCTTAGATAACAAATGAGAGAAATGAGAGTATAATTCCTCTCATCTTACTTGAGAATAGCAGAAGAAAAAAAAAAAAGGGAAGGAAAGAGTTATATACTTTTTTACTATTATGCCATGTGATAGAGGTGTCTTTTTTTTATTTTTTCCTTCGTCATTTTACGGTTAGAATTGGTATTATAAAAAATTCATTAAAGGATCTCTCTTTTTCTTTCATCTCCCTCTACTTTTATGATGAGACCAAATTAAATAAAATAAGAGTTAAGAGACCTCTCCATCCCCTTTTTCTCTTTTCCTAATTTTAAACTAAGCACAAAATAACCTCTTCTTCTTTCTCTTTTTTCTCTTTTCTTTTCAAATCCCTCAATCCAAGCAGAGAGTAAAAAAAAAATTGGAATTTAAAATATGATATTAAGCTTTTATTTGGCTCTATTCTTTCATGATTTGGTCAAGTATTTCATCTTTAGAGAAATTTTCAACTTTGGCATATGCTGTTGTGTAGGGAAGTGTTATTTCGGAAGGTCTAAAATGGAAAATTTATTTGGTTCTAATAATTTTCGTGGCCCACTACACAAGTCAACCCTCTTATATTTAATAGACATATTAGATTAAAAATTTATTAATTATTAATTATTAAATTTTTTCATACTTTATATGAAAATTCTCATGACAATTTAGTTTTTCATAAAGAAGTATATATAATAATCAATTTGTGACATAAAACATTTTAAAGAAGTTGAGTTTCTGATGTTATAATTTTTCTCATTTACAATACTTCTGGTTTCAATTATGTTAAATTAATAAATATAATTATCAAAATATGTCATAAATAGAATATATATAAGTACATATATATAACTGTTTTTATCTCTTTAATAATTAATATTATAAAAATGTTTTTAATAAAAAATTATTAATTATTAAGTAATAAAATTATTAATTATCCATTATGGAACCAAGTTGATTCCTTAAAAATTTATTAATTATTAGAGAATATTAATTTATTAAATATTAATTATAAGAAGGTCAATTGTATTTGATCTTGTAAAAGCAACTCTAATGTATGAGTCATATGTCCAAAATTCTTACATCCTTATTTCCACCCTTGTCGGCCTTTCGCTTCTTGATTCAATAAATCATATAATATAAGAAGCATTCTTTAAACAAAACTCTACTATTATCACCAATCTTAATCTTTTATGAATTTTATTTTCCTTTTTCTCTTCTTTTTTTTTTGGTCATATGCATATAATTAAAATAATTAATTAAGATATGCGGATGCACTTTTCTCACAGAGGTAACCCCTTCCCCACGAAAAAAAAAGGTCCACTAATTTCGACTTTGACATAAGTTATAATTAAGAAATTTTACTTTGGTAACCTTCATAAATTTTTATTCATAGTGCACGGTAATATTTTAGTGCGATCATATCACTGAAAATTTATTATCTCCTCTTGATATAAACAAGAACAGCATAGAGATTCTCAAAAAATAAAAAGAACATCATATACATATATTTTTTCGATTTAAGGAGAGAAATTGACAGGTTTGCACAGTTGTATTTGTATAAATCTAAGGATAAAGCAGGTGGTTATAAGTTCTATTTCTCCAAAAGCAATAAAAGAAGAATGGGAAGATATTCTACTCTAGGTTTGTTTACGAGAGTTTCAAATTTTGAAAAATTGATCATGAAAGAATGTGTTTTAAATAATTGATTATGACATAATCATTTTGTTATTTGAATGTTTAGTAAAAATAATTTTGCACAATAATTTTTTATCTCACCCTTTACATGTTTATATATTTGGTGATATGCAAGTGATAGGCCTTATACAACTATTTGGACAAACAAATTTTTGCAACTTTAGTAAAAAGGCAATGATTCATGGACATGTCTTTGTGTCCGCGTGGTTTCGACACATTCAACATGGGTGAGACCCATTAGCATGAGTCCTATTGCCAGATTCCACTCCCACATAAGTACAAAGACATGAACACTCAAATATTACTTTTTGTTATAAATTCAATCTAGAGGAAACAAAAAATTTACTCCAATGCATAGGTTAAGAAGAATGTTAAACATGACCCACTTGTTATATGTTAACTTTGAAGCTAATTGTAATTAGTCTTCTGTCCAATCACCATAGCAAGAAAAAATAATTTTTTCATAGTTTATGTGAAAGGATAGAGAGATAAAGGAAAGAGAGACAAGGAAAAGAGAGAAAGGGAGATAATAAAAGAGACGTGGGATCCGAATAAGGGAATAGGTTAAAGCTAATTTATGATATAACATCTCTAGCTATGTGACGTAGCGGAAGCTTGTGAAGAATTAGGACACCGCCTGTTTCTTGTAAAAAATTGTCCGAATCCATGAACACAAAGAATAAAATCTCAAAAAGAAAATTATTTATTGAATGAAAGTTAACCTTACAATGAAAAAAATAGCCTTTATATAGGCAGCAAACCCTAATTCGACTAAGACTAGGAAAGCAATAATTAAAATAAAGAAAAATACAAAAAAATTCCAAAAATAGAAAAATTTTAATTAAAAGCATAAATCAAAAACCCTAAATTTAAGCAGTAATCTGCTAAAAGGGCAACTCCAAAAGACAATTGTAACTCCCTGAACTCAAACAACACATTATTACTATAAATAGCAAAAACGCACTTTTGAATGCCAAAACGAGGAATTTGTCCGAAAAGCGCATACATCATAGCAAAGCTATAAGTATTGATTAGCACATCGTTTCCAAGACACCCACCGAATTTCACGCCATTCCGACCATTCTGGCGTCGCACGCAATTTTGTGCTAAGAATTGGATTCTTCCATAACATGTTCTACATCAATCTCCTTTGCTTGAAAAGAACTCGACCTTGAGTTACGTAATTGAGAAGGCAACACATCAGGAGGATGATATTCAAACAAATCAACAACGTTGAAAGTAAGAGAAATGGCCATATCTGTAGGAAGGTCCACAACATAGGCATTATCATTAATTTTTCGCAGAATCTGGAAGGGACCATATTTCTCGTCTTTCAGGTTGTTGTACGTGCCCACTGGCACCCACCCCTTGCGCAAATAAACCATCACTAGATCCCCCTCTTGAAAGACTTGAGCCCTTCTCATTTTATCAGCAGTTGTCTTGTATTTAGCATTAGATTCCTCTAAGTTTTTTCGCACCTCTTTTTGAACAGCCTTGATACAATTCGCCATATTTTCTGCTACAATACTCAATCCCGGAAGTTTTGGCAGAGGAACCAAGTCTAAAGCATGGCATGGAGGACAACAATAAACAATTTGGAATACGGTCTTCCCAGTAGAACAATTCAGCATACTGTTATAAGCAAACTCAACCTGTGCCAGAGCAATATCCCACTGCTTTGGTTTCTCTCTAGAAATGCAGCGAATTAGATTCCCAAGAGTGCGATTCACCACTTTCGTTTGACTATCAGACTGAGGATGACTCGTGCTACTAAAATTCAGGGATGTGTCAAACTGCCTCCATAAGGTTCGCTAAAAATGACTCAAGAATTTGGTGTTCCTATCTGAAGTGATGGATTTGGGAACCCCATGCAAACGAACAACTTCTTTGAAAAATAAATTGGCCACGTGCACTGCATCTGAAGTCTTTTTGCAAGCAATAAAGTGAGCCATTTTTTAAAACCGATCAACCACCACAAATACAGAGTCAAATCTGTGTTGGGTTCTCGGAAGGCCCAAGACAAAGTCCATGGAAAGGTCCTCCCAAGGTGCTGCTGGAATGGGCAAAGCCATGTACAGACCCGTATTTTGAGTTGGCCTTTGGCAGCCTGACAAATGGGGCATCTTTTAACATGGCTGCCGATATCTCGTTTCAGTTGGGGCCAATAATACCTCTCCTCAACAAGAGATACTGTTTTGTCATGACCCAAGTGTCCTCCCAAACCTCCACCATGTAATTCCTAAATTATCTGCTCTCGTAGCGAACTCCTCGGGATGAACAATTGGTTGCCTCGAAACAGATAGCCCTCTTGGATATGCATTCCATCAATGGAAAGACCTGACTGACATTTTGCCAAAATGTCTTGAAAATCCACATCATCTGCATACAGCTCCTTGAGACAATCAAACCCAACTACCTCAGCCCGCAATGTGACAAGCAAGCACGCCCTCCTGCTTAGGGCATCAGCTACCCGGTTTAATTGACCGGCTTTATGCTTCAAAGTGAACGTGAAGCTTTAGATAAAAGAAATCCAGTGGGCATGCATCCTATTGAAACTATTCTGGCTATTGATAACCTTCAGCGCTTGGTGGTCGCTGAATAAGACAAACTCCCTTTGCACTAGATGGTGTTCCCAAACCTTCAAGGCGCGGAAAATAGCATACAATTCCAGCTCATAAGTAGACCACTTCTGGTGAGTTTCACTGAGCTTCTCGCTATAAAACGCAACCGGTCTACCTTCTTGAGAAAGTACAGCACTAATGCCAACAATAGAGGCATCGCACTCCACTTGAAACAGCTTGTCAAAATCTGGCAGTACTAAAACTGGAGCAGATGATAACTTCTCCTTGATCAATGCAAAACTTGTTCTGCTTCCTCTCCCCAATGGAATTTTCCCTTCTTCATGCATTCAGTAATTGGCGTGACTATCCTGCTAAAATCTTTGACAAACCGCCTGTAAAACGTTGCCAGACCATGAAAGCTACGAACCTCGCCCACTGTTTGTGGAGTTAGCCACTCACGAATGGCACGAATCTTTTCTTCGTCAACTTTAATCCCATCAGCACTCACCACAAATCCCAAAAACAGCAAACTGCTGGTCATAAAGTTGCACTTCTTCAAATTAACGTACAACTTATTTTGCTGCAAAACTGTAAGTACTTCCCTCAAGTGTGCAAGATGGTCAGATTCATTCTGGCTATATATCAATATATCATCAAAGTACACCACAACAAATTTTTCAGTAAATGGTTTTAATACCTGGTTCATGAGCCGCATGAAAGTACTGGGCGCATTGGTGAGTCCAAACGGCATCACTAACCATTTGTATAACCCCTCATTCGTCTTGAAAGTAGTCTTCCATTCATCTCCAAGCCTGATCCGAATCTGATGGTACCCGCTCCGTAAGTCAATTTTGGAAAAGACTTTGGATCCTGCCAGTCTAGCATATCTTCCAATCGAGGAATAGGGAACCTATATTTGATGGTGATCTTGTTGATTGCCCGGCTATCGATGCACATGCGCCAACTGTCATCCTTCTTTGCAGCTAACAAGGCTGGTACAACACAATAACTCATGCTCTCATGCACCAATCCTTTCTTAATCAGCTCTTCTACCTGCTCTTGTAGGATCTGGCTTTCCTTGAGACTCATCCGGTAATGTGGATGATTAGGCAAACTAGATCCTGGTGTGAGATTAATCTGATGTTGTATGTCTCGCATAGGAGGCAACCCATCCGATAGCTCTGACGGTATAATTTCTTGAAAATCCTCCAACAAAGGCTTAAGTATGGGTAGAATTTCCATAGACTCCTTACCAACTTCTCCCCCAACTACCATAGCAAAAATCTCTCCAGATTCCTTAGTTTCTTCTATGAATTCGCCCCCATCCACAAGAAATACTAACTTGCCCTTTGACTTCGATTCAACAATTGCAAATTTCTCTTTTATGGGTCCCAAAACGATCTTTAGGCCTCCCTTCATGAAAACATACACGTTACCACAGCCCTTGTAGGTAACATCCACATCGAACTGCCATGGTCATCCCAAAATCATATGGCAGGCATCCATCTCTACCACGTCACACACAACCTCATCTGCATAATTCTTTTCAATTGAAAATTTAATGCGGCAGATTTCAATTACCTTCACTTCAGCACCCCGTTTTATCCAGCCAATCTTATATGGTGAAGAGTGTTTCTCAGTTTGCAAGCCTAACTTGGTAACCATTGCTTTCGACACTATATTTTCACTACTGCCACTATCAATAATGACATCACAAACCTTTTTGTTCATAGTACACCTGGTTTGGAATATATTATGCTGCTGAGATGGTTTTTTCCACTTTGGTGCTAATAGAAGTCGCTGAACCACCAGAGAGTGTGACAGCAGCTCTCCTTTATCGCCACCCGTTACCTCCTCCTCTTCATAAGTGTAGGGTGCTTCATTCTCATCCTCCTCTATCTCAAATCTGTCATGTTCTTCTGGCTTCACTAAGTTAACGGTACCCTTTTTAGGACACTCGTTGGAACGATGCCCTGGCTATAAGCATTTATAGCACTTATCGGACCCTAGACATGCATAAGGGTTACAAGGTGCCACTTCTGGTGGAACAGTGTTGGCTGGCTTTAAAGGACCGACTGGCTTTGAAGGACCCCCATTGCTACCTATTTCGCAAGTGGTGTTAGACCAAGGTGGCTGAATATTTAGGGCTTTTCCTTTATTTACTGCAGCACAATTAGAATCAACAGAATTTCAGTGCTACGACCGCAGCCTTTGATCAGTTCAATTGAGTTTCTGCCTTGATAGCCAACGCAACGGCTTCAGTTAAGGTGTAGACTGTTTGCATCGCAACTCGATCTTGTATAGCCCAACGCAGCCCCCCAACAAATCTAGCAACTTGTTCCGCATCTGTTTCCAGCAGGTTATTACGTGACGACAACCTGTGGAATTCCTCTAGGTAAGCCTCGACTGTTCTACTCCCCTGCCTACAATTTTGATATTATTGAAACAGAATCTGCTCATAATCTGGAGGCAAATACCTTGATCGTAACAGTCGCCTCATCTTAGCCCATGTCCAAACCATCCCCTTTTCTTGTCGCATCCGTGTAATTTGCAATTGCTCCCACCAAGCAGAAGCTCCCCCCAATAATTTGTACGCGACTAATTTCACCTTTTTATCTTCAGGAATATCCATATAATCGAAAAATCTCTTGAATAATACCAGCCAATCAAGAAACCGCTCGATCTGAAGTTGGCCATTAAAACTAGGCAGGTCCATCTTCATACGAAAGGTTTGTCGGTCTTGCTGGAATACGGCTTCAGCCTCTTTTTCATCCCCACTCAGATTATCTTCATAGGATAGCTGCCTATGTGGAATCTCTGGATGGCGTTCACGCACAACTTCAGCCCTCTCTCGGTAAGGTTGACAACCCATAGGATTGTTGCCCCTCTAATTATTCCCTGTCGTCAGCCTAGCAAGAGTCGCTTGGATCTCACGTAATGGTTGCTGCGTCTCATGTTGAGCCTGCTGGGTCTCACGCTGTAAAGTTCTGAATTCAGCCCTTGTAACCATATCTCCCTCACGGTCACCGCTGTCAAGGATTTCACTTTCGTTCCGTGCGTTCGCCATCTAAACAGGATTAAGCCTGCTCTGATACCAACTGACGTAGAGGAAGCTTGTGAAGAATTAGGACACCGCTTGCTTCTTGTAAAAAATCATCCGAATCCACGAACAAAAAGAATAAAATCTCAAAAAGAAAATTATTTATTGAATGAAAGTTAACCTTACGATGAAAAAAATAACCTTTATATAGGCAGTAAACCCTACTTCGACTAGGACTAGGAAAGCAATAATTAAAATAAAGAAAAATATGAAAAATTCCAAAAATAGAAAAATTCTAATTAAAAGCATAAATAAAAAAACCCTAAACTTAAGCAGTAATCTGTCAAAAGGACAACTCCAAACAACAATTGTAACTCCCTGAACTCAAACAGCACATTATTACTATAAATAGCAAAAACACGTTTTTGAACGCCAAAACGAAGGAGTTTTTCCGAAAAGTGGCATACGTCATAGTAAAGCGATGAGTATTGATCAGCACATCGTTTCCAAGACACCCATCGAATTTCACGCCATTCCGACTATTCTGGTATCGCACGCAATTCCCTGCTAGGAATTGGATTCTTCCAGCAACATGTTCTACATCACTATGTAGCAACTAAAAATTACACGTGAACAAGTTAATAGAAACTAAATTGAAGACATCATTAGATATGTTCTAATATAGAAAATTAAGAATAGATGGGAATATTGTCATTTCACGTCAAAGAGAAATAAGAGAAGTTGGATATATGTATGTTTGTAAAAAGAAGAACCATGAAAATTTCTCATAGGAGGTAATCACTTGCACACGAAAAAACAAAGCCCACTAATTTCCAATTTGACATAATTATAATTAAGAAAGTTTAGTTTTGTAGTTTTTATAACTTTTTATTCGTAGTGCTTAGTAATATTTTAGTGCGACCATATCATTGAACATTTATTATCTTCTCTTCAAACAAAAAATAACATCATAAAGATTCTCAAAAAAATAAAAAATAAAAAGAACATCATATATAATTTTTCGATTTAAGAAAAAAAATAAACAGATTTGCACATTTGTACTTGTATAAATCTACGATAAAGTAGTTGATTACAAGATTCTACTCCAGGTCGTCTCAGAGAGTTTTAAATTTTAAAAAATTAATTGTCACAGAATGAATTTTAAATAATTGATTATGTCATTTTGTTATTTGAATGTTTAGTAAAAATTATGTAAAAGTGATTTTGTATTATAAATTTTTCATTTTACAATATTTATATGTTAAGTGATGTGTAATGATAGGTCTAGGGATTATGATTGTAAAAAAGTAAAACTATTTGAATAAACAAATACTTACAACTTTTGTAAAATTCTATTTTCGCAATCGTATTTTGATGGACTCACACATTTTGACAGAAATCACGAAACCACATTTTGGGGTACAATCCATTTAGTGTGCATTACGATTTCAAAACAAAGCATCATGATTTGGCTCATATGCAATCAAATCACGATGCCGCAAAAACGGCAGCACGTATAGTAGCCAACCTAAAAATGGAAACATTTGAAATAGAAAAAAATGAAAACATTTTGAAAATCAATAAGGAAAAAGAAGAGGATGAAGTGGATGATATTTTATACTCATGGTAGAGGATCCTAAATTCAAAAAAAAAAAAAAAAAATTCATTATAGTTTCTGATATACTATAAATTGACAATTGTATTCGGAGTATGACACGTGTCTATCAAGAGCTTTTTCAGGATACAGATCGGGAAAGGTTATTTTTATTCAAGTCAACTAAGCATGAAGTATTCAGAGGTAAGTAGTTTAGAACTTATCACCACCTTCTATAGGTTACCGATTTCAGAATAAAGAAACAGAGTTCAATATGACAATTATTATCTTCGTATATCTTTAAATCTTTACTTTTATAATTCCTAATAGGATATTTGCAGTCCTATAAATAAACTCATAAGATATGCTTTCAATTTATATTTAATTATTCTCTTGAATTTCTGTTTTGATTTCATTACTAACTTTATCATCAGAGTGGCTACCATCGGAGCCTTTTCGGTGACCCTTTGATCTCAAGTTCTTGACAGGCAACAAAGGAGGGGAAGCCATCCGACTAGAAAAGAGCAATATCAGTTCGGCGCCGTCTTTGGAAAACGACAATCATTCTCATTATTTTTCTTCAACAAAAAACCTATTGTTTTTTTCTTCAAAAAATCAATGGCTCCCAACCTTCGTCCTAGAAAGAACTCGCAAAACCCTTAGAATCAGCCTTTTGCTGAAAGAGGAAGGGGATAGACACCAGTTTGTTTACAACAACAACTTGATCGGATTTAACGACAATCCGATCAGATACAAGAACAACACATGACCATGTCGCAGGCTCTAGCCTCATTAGCTCAAAACCAACGGGACAATCCTCCTCCTTCTACTAACGTTGTTCACTGAGGACCTCAAGCTCCCGTTACCACCACGAGCGGAGGGCCCTACAATGAGGAGTTGCCTAATATGCAGCCAGTACACCCCCATGGTACTGTCCATATTGGGACCGATCCCCAATCATCGACAGTTATAGAAAGAAGAATACCAGCGTTCCATTTTGCCATTCATTACTAGAGCAGAACGAGAATACCAATTCTAGCGGTTTCTGTAGATAATCCAGTACAACAAGGACTTCAGCCTCCCGAAGTCTCTAATCTGTCAGCCTTAGGAGAGCAACACCTTTCTGTTGCTGCCAGACAAATTCCCCCCATGAATCCAGAGCCTGGAAACATGGGACAAGACCAACAATGAGTACCGATCGTACAACAAAACATACCTAAAGCCCCTTAGAGAATATAGGAGATAGTAAACTCTCAAGATCAGACGATTTCGACCAAGGGGTTCCATCTCCCTCTAGAACAAAACGAGCTAAGTAAACTGCTCAGTAGGTTTTCCACACTGTTCACCTCTGCCATAATGATAGAGGAACGACCCAAGAAATTTGTTGTTCCAAAATTCAATTTCTACAACGGTCTGAGGACATTGGAGACCATTTATCTCATTATCAACACACAATGGCTCTACACGAGGCTACAGATGACTTCATGTGTCGAACTGTTGTAACCAGCTTGAAGGGTACTGCCCTTAAATGGTTTTACAATCTTCCCCAGAAATCAGTTAGTAACTTTTACGAGCTCAACAAGATTTTTCTTGACCGCTTCTTAACAAACAGGAAGTTGAGAAAATGGCTAGAATTCTTGCTAACTATAAAGCAAGCAAAGGGAGAATTAATTCGGGAGTACATAGCTCGATTCAGTACTGAACTCACAGAGATAATCGACTACAGTTCGAGTTTCTTAATGGTCGCCCTCACTTCAAGCCTTAGACCTAGATGCTTTTAAGATTCCTTAACCAAGAATCCTCTTATCGCTATGACAGTACTCATGGATAGAGCGCAAAAGTATATTAATATCGAAGATACAAAAACTTCTTTTCGGAAAGCTACAGAACAAGTTCGAAAGAGGGATAACAACACCAACAAAAAGAGGACCAAGAGTCCAGACAAGATAACAGCACCCAAAAGGCAGAACAACTCTAACTCTGGAAGGTAAAGGTTCTATACCCCGCTGAATGCTTCTCTTACCCATATAGTCCAATAGATCCAGACTCGTGAAAACCTAAGGTGGCCAAAGCCATAGGAATCAAAAAAGATATTATGATTTCTATAAGAAGCAGGGGCACACAACTCAGGAGGGCAAAGCTCTGAAATAGAAAATAGAGCATCTCATTAAGAGAGGACGACTAAGAGAATTTGTCCGTCAAGAAGGGAGGCAGAACCCCCATGATAAAAGACCCCCTCAAAGTAGGCAAGAGCAAAGGCATGAACAGAGGGAAGTTTAGAATGATCAAAAACTAGCAAAATAATTAAGTCATCTTCGTGCTCCATGCTGACAATATGATGACAGAGACGTCTAACCCAACCAGGAAAAGATATGCTCAGGGAGGCAAGGGCAGAGCCCCATATCATCCAGATCTCGGCCACTAAGAAAAAGATGAAGTTAAAACCTCATATCCAATTTTTTGAATTGGACCTTATTGGGTTACATTGTCCTCCACAACGATGTTCTTTTCATCTTACTCAAAACGCTAATTTTGGGATCAAAAGGGTTCTCGTGGATACTAGGAGTTGTACCAACGTATTATTCTACGAACCCTTCAAACACATGAAGCTCGACTCTAATGACATCAGAGCTACCATTGTTGTCATGATAGGATTCAACTGGAAGCTCAGCGTCCTAATGGGTAGAATTGACCTACCGATCACTATAGGAGAGAGAGATGGCTAGAAGACACTAATCTCTGAATACATGGTCCTCGATATTAAATTTTCTTATAATGTCATTATTGGAAGACCCTAGATCCACCACATGGGGGCAGTTACTTCAATCCTCCATCAATGCTTGAAATATATCCACAACAGCAAAATTCTTACCATTAAGGGTTATTAGTCCACTGTCGGGAAATGTCAAGTCCTCGCACTAAAAGAAAGACCATCCAAATAGAAATTACAATATCCTCATGAAAGGGAAAGCTCCTCATCTCCCAAGCTTCATAAGGCAGAAGAATGTCTTTCCAAGATTGACGAGCCACTGAGTCCTAGAGGAAGGGACAACGCGGTCAAACCAATGGAGGAGCCTATCAAAGTACTTATTGGCATTGAAAAAGAGAGAAAGTACGTACATATTGGCTCAGCTTTGTCTCCTTCTAAGTAAAAGGATATTGTTAAATTCCTAAAGGCCAACTATTTGACTTTTTCTTGGGAAACTAGAGATATGAAGGGAATAGATTCTAACTTCATCTCTCACAAGCTAATGACGGATCTAGACCATCCTCTAGTGAGGCAAAAATGAGGACATTTTTCACAAAATCAACAATGAAGAAGTCTAGAGGTTGCTTGATGTTGGAATGATAAAGGAGGTCTTCTACCTTGAATGACTTGCCAATACATTTCTTGTAAAGAAGAAAAATGGAAAATGGAGAGTCTAGGTCGACTATATCAACCTTAAGAAAGCTTATCCTAAAGAAAACTTTACTCTTCCTAGAATCAATCAGCTCGTTGATGCCACGGCAAGCCACGAAACTTACAATCAGACAGCTCAAAATAGTTTGTGAAGTCGATAAATTGCTTTGAAGATTGTGATCTAGATTCCATAGGCGTCAAACAGACCAACAACCTTGCTCTCACAAATTCAAAATCAATTTATTCAAGCTATAATATTCAGGCCATGTCAGTGGGGCTGATTAGAAGTCTTAGTGGGCCTATTACAAAGTATTTTGGAATTCAACTTGAAGTCCTCCCTGGGCCTTATGGACAACAGTAAATTTGGGCCCACCTTAGATCTACCCGTGATCTGTAATGCCACTTCACGGCTACCCAATGAGGCCCAAGATTCCATTAGGTCCATCGATATAATAAATCCCACTAGACCAGCAGAGGATGCCTCTCTTCAGAATAGAGCTAGCACATCAAAGGAACCCCATAAAACACTTTACTAATTCAAAAATAAGTCTAAGAGTAACTACAAATCCAGCAAGCATAATAGATTCCGTTCAATCTCAGACGAAGCTATCTTAGGCGCCGCTAGACTAAGCTACTCCAATATCAGGAATAAGTGCAAGAAGAAGAAGAATGTTCTATTCCATGCAGCTGTAGTTTCCATCTCATTGTCAATCTCATCTGATTCAAGAGCTTGCAGGCAAAAACTACTCCTAAATGAAACTCAAGCCATATGGGAGTTAGGAAAGATTCTTAGGTTGAAATATGGTGGGAATGGCCAAAAAGCTATCAACAAAATTGTGGAACTCAAAAAGCATGACGAGGAGCTCTTCTCTAAGAAGCTCGGAAGCTTACCTATTTAAGTCCCATCTATGTTGGTGGTCTAGGTTCGTATCTCTTTAGAATTGTTTTTAATGATTGTTCTATCATGGAATGATAGAGGGATTTGGAAAGAGGAAAAAAGAAGAAAATTAAAAGGCTTGATCAAGGAAAAAAGTGTTGATTTCTTATTTATTTAGAAAACTAAGAAGTATGACATCGACATATTATTTGTCCAATCTATCTAGTCGTGGGAAAATTTTGATTTCTTGGTTGTAGACTCTATTGGCACTGCAGGTGGTCTTTTGTCTATTTGGAACTCTTTATCCTTCACTTTTAAAGACTATTGCAGCAATAGATCTTTTATTCTCACTTATGGGGTGTGGGCTTCTAAGTTTTCTTACTCTATTATCAATGTAAACGCTCTTAATAAGGTTGCTAATAAGAAACTTTTGTGGAATATGTTATACAATCTGAAATCCAGCTTTGATACTCCTTGGTATATCGGAGGAGATTTCAATGAAATAAGATATTTAAGCGAATGAAAGTGTTGCTCCAACAGAGATAAAGGGATGGCTGAGTTTAATGATTTCGTCAATTCTATGGAATTTTATGATTTACCTATATGTGGCAAGAAGTGCACTTGGTGTAAGTCGCATTTATAAAACAAGTAGAGCAGAATTGACACGTTTGTTTTTCATCTTGAATGGCTTGAGGCATTTAGCTTCAAGTTGTGGGGAATGCCTAGACTTTTTTTCTGATCATTTCCATATCATTCTCATGGAAGACTCTAGGGATTGGGGGCTTAGGCCTTTCAAATATATTAACACCTAGACTGCACATCCTTAATTCTCCTCATCAGTTGATAATTTCTAAAATAACTGCCATATTAATGGTTGGGTTGGATTTAAACTCCTGAAGAAAATGAAGGCCCTTAAATATTGTTTGAAGTCTTGAAATCTCTCAATTTAGGAATGCAGCTGTAAACCTTCAATCAGCAAAAGATCAACTTCACAATTTGGACATTATTGTGAAAAGTAGGCCCCTTGACCCTAAAGAAACCATTAGAAGTAACAATCTTAGATCTAAAATATGAAAGCTGAGGAGAACTTTGGAGTAGAGATGGATCCAGAAATCCAGTTTGTCATGGGCAAAAAAGGGGGATAAAAACACGAGGTTTTTCCAGTTAAATAGCTAAAGGCATGTACAATAGGAATATGATCAACTCTATCACAGTAAATGGGTACTTTCTCCGATCCAGCCTCTATGAGGACTGCAATCAAAAGTCACTTCCAACGGGTCTTTTCTGAAAACTAGAAAGCCAAGCCTAAGCTATTTGGGATCTTCAACCTTGTTCTCAGTAGCACCAATTCTATATCTCTTGAATCTACCTTTTCTAAACCTGAAGTATCAAATGTGGTTAAATACTGCGATGGTAACAAAGGTCCGTGTCCAGATGGGTTTAATATGACATGGGTAAAAAAGTGTTGGAAATTTATAAAAAGAGATATAATATAGTTCTTATCTAAGCTCCATGCTAATGTTAAATTAGCTAAAGGTCTCAACTCCTCCTTCATTACCCTAGTCCCTAAGAAGTCTTGCCCAGAAGGTCTAGAAGATTATAGGCCAATTAGTTTAATTGGTTGTACCTGTAAAATTCTAGCCAAAGTTCTATCCTCGCGCTTAAAGAAGGTGTTTCCGACAATTATCAATCCCAACCAATACGTTTTCCTAGAAGGCAGAAACATTCTTGATGGACTTCTAATAGCAAACAAAGTCGTAGATTGGTGGAAAAAGAATAACAAGAAAGGTATTCTTCTAAAACTTAATTTCGAGAAGGATTTTGATAGCATAAATTGGAACTATCATCTGAATATGTTAGAAAGTTTTATTTTTGGTCTCATTTAGAGGAGTTGGATAAAGGAATGCATTTCTTTAGCTCAAGTTTCAGCCTTAGTTAATGGCTCTCCTACCCCTAAGTTTGATATTGGTAAAGGTTTGAGGCAAGGGGACCCCTTTTGCCCTTTTTATTTAATATCGTAGTAGAGGGATCAACATCCTACTGAGTAGAGCAGAAAATTTGGGGTTGATCTAGGGTATCTCAATAGGCAAAAAGGGCATTAATCTTAGCCACCTTCAGTTTGCGGATGATACAATTCTCTTTTGTGAAGCTGATTAATCTGAGATCGTCTCTATCAAAAGGATTCTAAAATCCTTTGAAGTATTATCTGGCCTTAAGATTAACTTCTATAAAAGCACAATTTGTGGGGTTGGTGTCTCATCTGATATTGTGAGCAATTTTGCCAACATATTAAGATGCAAAAAGTAAGAGTTTTTCGTAAAATATCTTGATCTTCCTGTAGAGGCTAGCCCTAGACTTAAAAAGACTTGGAGTCCAGTGATTACCAAATTCAAGAAAGTTCTGGCCTCTTGGAAAAAACAATTTCTCTCTTTCGGTGGAAGGATCACCTTTATCAAATCAGTGTTACAGTGTCTTCCAGTGTACTTCATGTCCTTATTTAAAGGCTAAAGTCAATAGCTTCTCAAATTGATCATATCTAGTCTAACTTCCTCTGGGGTGGTGTCGAAGACAAAAAGAAGCTTCACTTAATCAACTGGAGTAAAGTCACAATAAGTAAAGATTTTGGGGGGTTTGACATAAGAAAGCTGAGAATTTTTAATGATTGTCTCCTATTGAATAATGGTGGCATTTTGAGGTGGAAGTAGACTCGTAGTGGAGGAAAATTCTTGATGGTAATTACCATTCACTAGAAAGTGTCTAGACTCCAAAAATCTATTCTTCTTATAAAAAATCCAGAATCTGGTTGGATGTTCTTTCAATGGCTAAAGAAAACCCATCCTTACACCATCAATTCATCCAAAACTTGAGATTAGTAGTTGGGAATGGTTGTAGAATTAGCTTTTAGAAAGATTTATGGATTGGTAACTCATTATTAATGGCTTCCTTCCCTAGATTATTCAGTCTCTCTTTATTTTAAAAAAAATAAAGTCTAGCCTTCTATAATGCTTTGAGGTACGGCTCTGGTAATTGGACCTTCTCTTTCCGTCGCTTTATTTTCATTTGGGAGGAAGAGAACCTATGCAGGCTCCGCACTTTCTTACTTGAAGCTCCCTTAATTTCTTCCAATCAAATAGACAAACTAGTATAAAATGCTCACCCTTCTGGTATGTTCTCTGTTATTCTCTATACAATTGTGTTAATCCCTCTATTGGGCCTAAAATTGTTTCCATGAAGCTTATCTGGTGCAATAACTCTCCTCCAAAAGTACAATTTTTTGGTTGGTTAGCTTGGAATGGTAGATTCAAAACTGCTGGCTATCTTCAAAAGCTTAGGATCCTTGGTAATAAGGCAAATTGTGTTTGTGTATTATGTGGCCTCGAAGTTGAATCATATAATCACCTCTTATTATTATGTGTGAATGTGTGGAAGATTTTATCAACTTGTCTCTTCTGGTTGGGTCTCCAATGGGAAACACCAAGCTCAATAAAAATTGCCATTGAATGGTGTTGTAGCTTTAGATTCAGTGGTCTGAAAAATGTAATTTGGGATGTTATTCCCTTTACTATTATGTGGTCTATATGGAAGGCTCGTGATGATTGTTTGTTCAATAATATCTAGGCACAATGGAATTTTCTTAAGGATTTGGTAAGAATTAGAATAACATTATGGGTAAAGTATAAGGTAGGAAGGCTTAACTACTCAATCAACAACTTGATTTATTGACTGGATCATGTTTTAGCAACCATTGACCAGTAGCAGTTGTCTATCCTCTTTGTTCCTCTCTTTTTGATTTACTACAGCTTCGGATAGGGAAATTGGTATGGTTTTATTCAACACTTGTAGAATCCTTCTGCCCTTGGTTTTCTCCTAGGCGAAGGTCCTTAGTCTCTTTCTCTCATTCTTATTCTTTGGCTTGCCTAAATGGTATGGTAAAATTCCAGAAAATGTGAACTGCTCCTTAGGTGAAGCTGTGTTTGCATCAACTATTGAAATTTCATTGGCTTATTATTCTCTCAATCTAAGGGTTTGCGCCTCTAGGTGGTGAGTTTGTGATTGAGGTCTATGCTTGGTCCTCTACCTTGGTGAGTCTGATATTGATGTATTTAGTGATTCCTCTAATTTTTTTCTCTCTCTTTTTTGGCTCATGCTAGTGTGTGATGTGTTCCTTGCTTGGTGCCAACTTAGTTGGGATGAGGCTTGGGTGCTCTGATTCTCCTTGAATCTTTCCTTATTGATGTTTTTGTCAAGTATTTCTTGTACATTTCCTTTTGAACAATGAATTCTCCTCTTCTCTGCTGTTAAAAAAAAGTGGGAATACTCCAACAAGCCAAAAAAACTCTCTATTATTATATGTCTTCTAACCGTTAGATATAGTTTTCAATCTTGCTCTCACCATCTTCTTGATTTCATTGATAAGAACTTGGATAGGCCTTTTTCCCACCTAGAAGTTCCTTCATTCATCACTCTCTTTATATATAGAAAATTTAGTAAACAAAAGCAAGAATAGTCCATTTCAAGACTATGCAATTAATGCAACACAAAAATGTAAAAGAGAATCAAATACGTTGAATATCTTAAAAATCAAGTGACACGGAGATTACTCACCCAACAAGATAATAACTCTCCAATTTTAAAATTAAAATATTATTGATAGTTTGAATAATAAGAGATCCGATGCATCATATTTATAGAGCTAAAACTATTAATCGTAACAGACTACTAATTTCTTATACTTGTTGAATAATAAGAGATCCATGCATGACTTTACTTCGAACAGTCCTTAAAATGTTTCCATTGATCCATGAAATCAAATGTCGTTTGTTTTACATTAGCGATGTATGTAATCACTTTTGCACCTAAGAACTACTATGTAATGAAATTTTGGCATATAGAGATTGTGAAGACAAAAATTTTCAATTTTTCATGTTTACTAATTCTACTTCCAAAATATTAGTCCATGTAAATGTGTCAAGTGGGGCATGACTACATCCATTCGTGCTTCAATGCATGATTGAAAATTAAAGGCCTGTAGACTTTAGTTGAGCAACATATCTCTTATGTTTAGAAATGGTAAGTGGACGTAGATACCTAATTTTTAAATGAATTAGGAAGTTAGACACACATTTCATTATTTCAAGTGTTTGCGTTGAAGCATTCATACATACACTTCACACACTTTGTTTCACTTTATTTTTTATGCATGATTCTTGTTTTTAAATTAAATTTGATTTAAAAATATATTTTTAAATTTAGAAGTTTGTTGTGAATGTTTCTTAACAATTAAGATTGGTCTCATGAATTTTTAAAATAAGGTCAATCAAAAATAATTTCTAAAATGATCTATCTGCACTATTTTGATTATCACTTTAAAAAATACTTTAAATTTTGAGATGCGGCTAAGTTTATATGAAAGTAGACTTTTAGAGCGTCACAACAATAGGTAGAACACCTCAATTTGACATTGTATGAGTGAGATATGGCATTTTGAAATTAAAGTATATGCGTCAATCTATTCCAGCTTATGCATCCATACGGAGAAGCAAGCTGCATCTGAATGTGTGTCTTGGTCATTTGAATGGTCTACATTCTGTTGTTATTTATTTTTCTTGTGTCTAGAAGGTTTGGGGTCCATCCGAATGCGTAGACTACTATTTTTGCGTGATTTCTAATAAGAAAGTTGATTTTGTTGAAACACTCTATTCTAACTCAATTTAAGACTTTTCAAATTATAAATACACCTATCTAGTACTAACATTTGATAAAGAGAAGAGAAAGATAGAGAGAGAACATATAAAAAATTCTTTGAGCCTCTTAGAGTCGTCATGTATACATCATATCAGTGCTTCTTTGATTAGGCTTTGCATTTTAATCATATTTTTTAGACTTCTCTTATATTTTATATTGAATGCTTGAGTGATTTTGTGTTTCATACACTTTGAAATCATACTTGATATACCACTATGTGACACACCAACCACTGCATGACACGTGCAACCGCAAGATCGGTTCACGACTCATAATAGAGCTCAGGCTCGGCCACATAACTTGTGCTCGGTCGCTTAGTCAAGTTCGGCCTTGTAATCTGTGTTCGGCCATTCAGCTTATTCTCGGCCATACAGTTCATGATCGGCCATTCAGCTCGTGCTCGGCCTTTCAGCTAGTGCTCGGCCATTCAGCTCGTGCTCAGCCTTTCAGCTTGTGCTCGGCCTTTCAGAGCGGACCTACAGAGGCCGAGCACGTATCTCTAGAGAAGATCTACTTATCTGCAAAGCTTACAGGTCCGAACACAGACCTGCGGTGTAACACACAGCTATTCAAAGCTCATCACCGCCTTAATATATGCCGAGCAGAGAATAAGGAAACAGTCTTTTACAAGGAAACCACCACTCATGGTTATCTCTATTTGATGCAATATTCTACAAGGTAACTACTATCTCCGATGCTCAAATCCCTACTTTCATGGCTCCAAATCCTAATCAACTTAGGAGATCCATTGCCTATAAATTCAACCCTAAAGGTACGCTTTATTTTCATGCTCATTATTTGGCTTTGATTACAAGTCTTTCAATTCAATTTATTGACTTAAGCATCGGAGCGGCTACCGCCGGAGCCAACCCGGTGGTCCTCTGATCTTCTGCTTCGAGTGTTTCGCAGGGAGCCGAGCTTGGATCTCACGTGGGCCAAAAAGTGCAGCATCAGTTTGGCGCCGTCTGTGGGAACGCGACAATCACCAAGTGCTCTACTCAATCTAAGCTCATCTTTCGTCTATCAGAGGGATTATGGCTCCCAACTTGCGACCCAGGAATAACACTCAAAACCCTCATCCTCAACCAACTGCTGGACGAGGAAGAGGGCGAGTGAATAACCCTGCACAGGAAGAACTAATCGAAACTAGGCGGCAGAACCAGTTGCTACGGGAACAGCTTTTGACCATGACCAGGACCCTGGCAATGTTCACCCAGAATCATGAAACCAATCCTCAAAATCCACCCGTTGCCACTCAACAGCAGCAGCCTCCTGCGGCCGCCGGTGTTCATATAGACCCCCAGCCGTCGTCGGCAGCCGGTCGAGGGATCCCCGCCTTTGTCCCAGAGGTCCATTATCGAAGTACTACCCGACCCCCCATCCCAGGGGCCCCGGGAGTAAACTACGTTCCACAAGGATCACCTCCTCGAGTAGTTCCTGTACCACCAGTACCAGAGAATCAGAATAACCCCCCGGTAGCAGGCCAAGATCAGCCTACCCATATAGGCCCTGAGGCCGTGAGACCTGCCTCGCAGCAACCCGTTCTACCAAGAGGGTCAGTAAGAGCCGAGGAAGTTGCTGAATCAATAGACCGTACTGCTATCATAAGGGGTGCCCAGTATCCAGAACAGGACGAGCTGGCCAGATTGCTCGGGAGGTCGGCCACCCCGTTCACCAATGCTGTCATGGCCGAGGAAAGACCCAAGAAATTTATCGTCCCCAAATTCACCCCTTATGATGGGACCGGGGACCCGGGGGACCACCTCTCCCACTACCAGCACACCATGGCTTTGCACGGCGCTTCTGATGCCTTCTTATGCAGAACGTTCGTAACCAGCCTCAATGGTACCGCACTAAAGTGGTTCCACCACCTCCCGCCGAACTCAGTATCTAGCTTTTATGAGCTCGGCAGAAGGTTCTTGGACAGATTCATGACTAGCAGGAGGCTAAGAAAGGGTCCGGAATTCCTTCTGAACATAAAGCAAACGAGGGAAGAATCGCTGAGGGGGTATATAGCACGTTTTAACGCCGAGCTCACTGAGGTAACAGATTACAGCCCCGGTTTCCTAGTGGCTGCTCTAGCCGCTGGACTTGCTCGAGGAGGGTTTAGAGACTCCCTGACCAAAAGTCCCCCAGCGGACATGGCAGCACTCATGGACCGTGCAAGGAAGTACATCAACCTGGAAGAGGCCAGGGACACCTCTAGAAAGGTCAAAGAACAAGCTCAGAAAGACGATCACAAGAAAGATAGTCAAAAGAAGGACACCAGCTCGGCCAGGAAGAGAGTCAGGAGCCCAGAAAAAAGGGGGGCCCCCAGAACCTCCTTCAATTCTGGACTAAGGGAATTCAACCACTTCACTCCTCTAAACGCCTCTCCGTACAACATATTGAAGCAAGTAAGATCTCGAGAAAATATGAGATGGCCGGAGCCTTTGAAAGGAGACCCCAGCTATCGAGATCAGACCAAATATTGTGACTTTCACCAAGACCGAGGGCACACTACCAATACCTGCAAAGCTCTCAAGCATGAGATTGAGCAGCTAATAAGGAGAGGAAGGCTGCAGGAGTTCGTCAAGCAGGACGGAGGACAGAACCCCCGTGACGAACGACCCCAGCAGAGAAAAACCGACCAGAGGCAGGAGCAGAAAGGAGGCAGGAACGAACCCCCACAGAACAATCAGGTGATCTATGTCTTACACGCAGATTCCCCTGCAACAGGCACTTCTAACAGGTCAAGAAAACGATATGCTCGGGAGGCCAGGTCTGCTCCCAACATCATGCAGGTCGCTAACTTAGAGAAAAGGTTAAAGCCCTTGCCGGAAATCCAATTTACGGATCACGACCTTAGGGGAGTTCATTGTCCTCACAGCGACGCCCTGGTTATCTCCCTTAAAATCGCCAACTTCGATATCCGGAGAGTTCTCGTCGACACTGGCTGTTCGACCAACGTACTGTTCTACGACCCTTTCAAGCATATGAAGCTCGACCCCAATACCATTAAGCCCACGAGCATAATCATGACAGGCTTTGATGGAAACACTAACACTCCACTAGGAAGGGTCGATCTGGCCACCACTGCGGGTGAAGGGGACGGACAGAAGACCACGATAGCCGAGTACATGGTCATAAAAGCCAAATCTCCCTACAACGTCATAGTTGGAAGGCCCTGGCTACATGAGATGGGAGCGGTCACCTCAACCCTCCACCAATGCTTAAAATACATTCACAATCAGACAGTCTATTCCATCAGAGGATGCCAACCGACCTCCCGAGAGTGCCACGCCCTCGCACCCAAAGCTAAGGCCCCCAAATAGCAATTACTGCACGCCCGTGTGTGCAAGGATGCAATCTACCCTTGCTGTCACGAGGCAGAAGACTGTCCCTCCAAAATTGAAGAACCATTGAGCCCCAGAGGAAGGGATAGCAGAGCCAAGCCTATAGGGGAGCCTATTAAAGTCCTGGTCAGCTCAGAGGATCAGGGACGTTACCTACAGATAGGTCCCGACCTGACACATACCGAGCAGGATGAGCTGGTCAAGTTTTTGAAGAAAAACCTCTCCGTATTTGCCTGGGAGACAAGCGACATGGAAGGGATAGATCCCGACCTGATCACGCACAGACTAATGGTGGATCCAGACCATCCACCAGTGAGACAAAAGAGAAGGCCTCTCGCTCCAGAACGGCATCAGGTCATCAACGACGAGGTTCAAAGGTTGCTCAACGCCAACATGATACGAGAGGTATCTTACCCTGATTGGTTGGCCAACACTGTTCTGGTCAAGAAGAAGAATGGTAAATGGAGAGTCTGTGTCGACTACACAGATCTCAACAAAGCATGCCCAAAGGATAGCTTCCCTCTTCCACGAATAGATCAGTTAGTCGATGCAACTGCAGGGCACGAGCTCATGAGCTTCATGGATGCTTATTCTGGGTACAATCAAATACAGATGCATCCTCCCGATCAAGAGAAGACTTCATTCATCACCGAACGAGGTCTCTATTGCTACAAAGTGATGCCGTTCGGACTAAAGAATGCTGGAGCTACCTACCAACGTCTTGTTAATAAGATGTTCGGCTCCTTGATCGGCAGCACTATGGAAGTTTATATCGACGATATGCTGGTCAAGAGCCTAAGGAAGAGCAGTCATCTCCAACACCTAGCACAAACCTTCGACATCCTCAGACAATATAAAATGAAGCTCAATCCCTCAAAGTGCACCTTTGGTGTAACAAAAGGGAAGTTCCTTGGGTACATAGTCTCTCAAAGGGGTATAGAAGCAGACCCGACTCAGATCGGGGCTCTGATCGGACTGAAATCCCCAAAGGCCCGAAAGGACATTCAAGCTCTGAACGGCCGGATAGCAGCTCTCAGCAGATTCATCTCCAAATCCACGGATCGGTGTCTACCCTTCTTCAAGGCTCTGAAAGGTAACAAATCTTTGCAATGGACTGACGAGTGTGAAAAATCCTTTCAGGAACTCAAAAGATACTTGGCTTCGCCCGAGCTCTTATCAAAACCAATCCAAGGAGAAAGGCTGCTTCTCTATCTCGCAGTCTCTGAGAACGCTGTCAGTTCGGTACTGGTTAGGCAGGACAGGAGCGTGCAGAGGCCCATCTTCTATGTCAGCAAGGCATTACTAGACACAGAAAAGAGGTACCCCGAAATTGAGAAGCTAGCCCTTGCTCTCATAGTTTCTGCACGGAAGCTGAGACCATACTTCCAAGCACATCCCATAGAAATTCCGACTGCCTACCCACTGAAAGCAGTCTTAAGAAAACCAGAAGTATCAGGACGGTTGGTCAAGTGGTCAGTGGAACTGGGGGAGTTCGATTTGTCCTACATTCCACGAGTCTCAATTAAAGGGCAAGCCTTGGCAGACTTCGTCGCAGAATTCACTCCCGCGCTGCTAGGCAAAGCTCAAGTCTCAGACGAGGTGGGGACTTGGAAGTTGTATGCTGATGGATCATCCACTGACCGAGGTGCCGGAGCAGGGCTAGTACTACACTCTCCTGATGGACTTACAACCGAAAGGGCAATTAGCTTGGGGTTCAGAGCCTCCAACAACGAAGCGGAATATGAGGCCCTTATCTTAGGAATGAAGCTAGCTCAGGAGTGCGAGGTACAGAGCCTCGAGGTATTTTCCGACTCCCAACTGGTGGTTAGCCAGGTTCAAGGAGAATATGCCATCAAGGATGAAAGAATGCTCCGATATTCGGAACTAGTCAACTTGCTAAAACATTCCTTCCGAGCATTCTCAATCCAAAAAATAGAAAGAGGACAGAACAGCCGAGCCGATGCCTTAGCAAACATGGCATCTCACATGAAAACGGGGGTGGAGTCAACGATAAAGTTCTCTCACCAGCCAAGGCCTAGCACCGAGGAGATCCAGGTCGCCCAAGTCACGGAGCAGCCTCAGAACTGGATGACTCCTATACTCCAATACCTGGAGGAGGGACTCCTCCCAGAGGACAGAAATAAGGCAAAAAGAATCCGCATCAGAGCAGCTCGGTATCTTGTCCTTAACGGAAAACTCTACCGAAGGTCTTACACTCAGCCATTGTTAAAATGCCTAGCACCTGAAGAGTCTCAATATGTCTTGGCAGAAATCCATGAAGGAATCTGTGGAAATCACAATGGGGGGAGAACCATAGCCCACCGAGCTCTAACCCAAGGCTACTACTGGCCTGGGATGCTGAAGGAAGCAAAGGAATATACTCGAAAGTGTGACAAATGCCAGAGGTTCGCCCCTTACCAGCATCAGCCGCAACATGAGCTCATCCCCATTACTAGCCCATGGCCCTTTGCACAGTGGGGGATGGACATCATAGGACCATTACCTAAAGCCAAGCCGAACAGGAGATACCTATTGGTGGCTGTTGATTACTTTTCAATATGGGCCGAAGCAGAACCACTGACTCGCATCACTGAAAAAGAGATAAAGAGTTTTACTTGGAGAAATATAGTCTGCAGGTTCGGCATACCTCATGTGATCGTCTCAGATAATGGCACGCAGTTCACTGGGAAAATATTCAAGAAATTCTGCCAGGACCTAAACATCAAACAGCACTTCTCCTCCCCTGGTCATCCTCAGGCCAACGGGCAGGCCGAGGTCACCAACCGAACTATCCTCGACGCTCTCAAGAAAAGATTAGAGGAAGCTAAAGGGAGATGGGTTGAGGAACTCCCTGGGGCACTCTGGGCCTACCGGACAACCAGGAGAACTCCAACATCGGAAACTCCCTTCTCCCTAGCCTACGGAACTGAGGCAGTAATCCCTGTTGAGGTCGGCATGCCGACCTTAAGGGCTGAGGCTTTCAACAAAGAGACCAATGACCAACAACTAGCAGAAAATTTGGATTTGCTCGAAGAAAGAAGAGAGCAGGCCGTAATCAGAATGGAAGCATATCAGCGCAGGATGGTTAACCGCTCAAAAATTGGCCTCAAACCTACCAATTTCCAAGTTGGGGACCTCGTCCTAAGAAGGGTTTTCCAGAACACCAAGGACCCCACCATGGGGAAGCTATCACCGAACTGGGAGGGTCCCTACAGAATTATCAAAACGGTTAGACCGACCACTTATTGGTTGGAAAGCATGGATGGGAAACCTGTTCCCAGGCCTTGGAACATGGAACATTTGCGAAAATATTATCAATAAAGTACTTTCTTTTTATTTCAACATCTTTTGTGAAACATCTCAATGTACAGACCTCTCAGGTCTGGTCCATCTCAAATGCACAGACTATAAGTCTGGTCCATCTTAATGCACAGGCTCAGGTCTGGTCCATCTCAATGTACAGACCTCTCAGGTCTGGTCCATCTCAATGTACAGACCTCTCAGGTCTGGTCCATCTCAATGTACAGACCTCTCAGGTCTGGTCCATCTCAAATGCACAGACTATAAGTCTGGTCCATCTTAATGCACAGACTATAAGTCTGGTCCATCTTAATGCACAGGCTCAGGTCTGGTCCATCTCAAATGCACAGACTATAAGTCTGGTCCATCTTAATGCACAGGCTCAGGTCTGGTCCATCTCAATGTACAGACCTCTCAGGTCTGGTCCATCTCAATGTACAGACCTCTCAGGTCTGGTCCATCTCAAATGCACAGACTATAAGTCTGGTCCATCTTAATGCACAGACTATAAGTCTGGTCCATCTTAATGCACAGGCTCAGGTCTGGTCCATCTCAAATGCACAGACTATAAGTCTGGTCCATCTTAATGCACAGGCTCAGGTCTGGTCCATCTCAATGTACAGACCTCTCAGGTCTGGTCCATCTCAAATACACAGACTATAAGTCTGGTCCATCTTAATGCACAGGCTCAGGTCTGGTCCATCTCAAATGCACAGACTATAAGTCTGGTCCATCTCAATGTACATACATCTTAGGTCTGGTCCATCTTAAAAAACAAAATCCCTAAGTCTGATCTATCTTGACATATGAGGATGATGTTCTATTGCAAGAACACGAAACTAAGTGCCGGCAGTTATAAACAGGCGAGGATAACTCTAAGGGATCAGTCACACTGACCATCAAAAAAAATCCTTACAAATACAAGTCGCTCAGTTCGGCAATCAAGCTCAGGTTCCTGCTCTAAAAAATCTGAGTAATTATCCTGTACCGGTTTCTACGACTGACAATCAGAGATCAGATTGATTAGTTATTATTCAAGTCATCTTGCTTAAAATCCATGATTCAAAAACCCCTCCAATGTCAAGAGTTCGGCACAAGTTGGTTATTACTACACATTACCTCAGGATTGCCATAAGTAAGTTCTGGAGACAACCCATGGTCGGTAAAAACGATACTCTGGGTTCAGAGCAGGTTTACTTGTGTCATAATACAAGCCTCAAAGGCCGAAGTCCGTTCATACCAAACAAAGCATTGATACATATTTTGAACAGAACTCAAGGATCACCAACAATCAAAGAAAGATAGAGACAAAAATTGAAGAGAAGATGTTTTCATTAATATTTGAGCTCGGTTACAAAAAGATGAAACAGGACTACAAAAGTTTTCCCTAAACTAAGGGGCTTGCAGATCCATCGTCCTGATCACCATCCTCGTCCTCGTCATCGTCGTCAATCCCAGACAGGTCAATATCCGGGTACTTGGCAAGAAGCTTGGACTTGAAATTGTCGTAACCGAGCTGCGCAATAGTATCACCCATCTTCTGAAGCTCGGTCTTCAACCTGGCCTCGGTCTCAACCTTGGCCTCATCAACCTTCTGAACAAGTGAAGACTGAAGAGCACTGTTCTCCTCCTTCAGTTTGGACAGGTCCTGAAGAAGGGAGTCTCGTTCAGATCGCAAAGAATCCCTCTCAAGTTTAATAGAATCCCTTTCGGATTCCATAATTGAGAAGCAATTCCTCGCCTCCTTCAGCTCGTCCTCGGCTGTGGTGGCTTGAGATTGAGCCGTACCGAGCTGAAGCCTGGCTTCATCCAGCTCCTCCTCCAACCTCTCCACAGCCTGGAGATCCACCGTGGCCTCCATTAAAGCAGCCAAGCTATGGAGGGTCTGCAAAAATAAGAAGACGTATCAGTAAAGAGGAAAAGGAAGAAGAGCACAAAAGCAGAAAGGTCGGTCGTTACCTTCAGATGAGCCCTTATGGCACCGGCCACAGTCTTCTCAGTACCCTTCCTGGTGCTGCAGGAAGGGATGTCAGTACAAGGGGCCTCAGCCCAGAAATCTTCAATGGCCTGATGGACGGCCTTGTATCCATCAGGCATGTCGGTACCGACCTTCGCCTTACCCCTCTGTTGAGATTTTTGGGCCGAAGAGGGGACAGGCCGAAGGACCGCCGTACCCCTCTGAGGGGCAGAAGAGGGTTCCCCGATCACCACCCCCTTTTGAGGGGCAGAGGAGGGCTCCCTGATCACAACTCCCCTCAGAGGAGGTCGGGAAGAGGGAGAAGCAGAGGAGACCGCCCCCTTCTTGGGAGGCACAGACGGGGAAGGGTCGGTCGTCCTCGTCTTCTTCGAAGAAGACGCAGTAGGAGGGGGCTGGCTAGCCACCCTCTTCTTCTTTGATGACCCCCATTTGCCAGCAAGGGATTTGAGGACCTCGTCAACAACACCCTTATCCTTGGGAGGCATTGTAGGGCCTGAATGAAGGATGGCTCGGTAATCCCGGTTTGAAGTCTGGAGGAGTCTCTTGTACTGATCCTTCAAAACAGGGGTAAATTGCGGCCTCTTCTTGACGCTCTTGGCTACATGAAAGAGTTTTGAACAAAGGTCAGTCAGATACACAAAGGACAGGCACAAAGCGAAATTACAGAAGAAAAGGGTGTCTCACCCATAAACCCCGTGCTCCGGGGGAACGTGGAGAACTGGTCCTCAGGGTCGGTCACCTCCCATTTTCCACCAACAAAAAAGAACCGATCCTTCCAAAATTTATTGGAGGACGGCACGAAAGTCAAAGGCCGGAAGCCCTTGTCAAACGACATGTAGTAGAGGCCCTCCGCCTTCCTATATTTAAGATCCATTTTACTACGGATCAAGTCTAAGGATACCTCAACACCATTCAGGCGACCTAGGGCCATAAACCCTAACAGGTGCCTCCAACTGTTCAAAAGCAGATCGGCCGGGCAGAGATTGAACCAACAGAAAAAATCCCTAAGCAGTCTAGGGAAAGGAAGGCGTAACCCCATCTCAAACCAAGCGGTATAAACACAAATTTCCCCATCCTGAACTTCCCAAGGGTAGTCGAAGTCATCAGGGGCCCTAAGGGTGACATTTGGAGGAATCTCATACTTCTCCCTAATAACCTCCAACCAAGAGGACGTCACAGCACTCTCTACCTGGGAAGACCGACCTGAGACCTCACCCTCTCTATCCCTAGACTCCGAGAAGGCATCGACTATTCTAACTGAGGGACTAGAGTGAGTCTCCTCCGAATCAGTCCCCGAGGAAGTGCTACCCCTAATTAGGGTTTGTGACAAAGAAGGAGCTTCCGGAAGGCTCCCCGTCCCATTACCAACATCAGAAGATGCCGAAGAAGTCGACATTTCAAAATAACCAAAAGGAGAAGAAGAGAAAATGAAAAGATGAACGAAAACACTAAAACCGAACCTGAATCAAAGTAAGGGACTTCGGATGGATGGGATTCTTCACAAGGTAGCTCGCTGGTTCGACAATGACGGATGTATATCTCGCTTTGCAAAATCGAAGATGGTAAAAAGAGTCGTACAAGGCTCTTTCCCCCTTTTATATACATTCAGAGAGTAATGGCTACCCAGGCGAACCGCCACGACAGTATCGCAGCAATAATGATTTGAGAAACCCAAAAACCGGCTGCGCAATAAATGATGTACCAACGGACGTCTAGGAAAACGAGACGACAGAACGCGTGACTTTTCGGGCACTCTTAATCAACTTAGTTATCCCCCAAGCTCCAACTAAGGCTTGGGGGGGGAGTAACTGATATACCACTATGTGACACACCAACCACTGCATGACACGTGCAACCGCAAGATCGGTTCACGACTCATAATAGAGCTCAGGCTCGGCCACATAACTTGTGCTCGGTCGCTTAGTCAAGTTCGGCCTTGTAATCTGTGTTCGGCCATTCAGCTTATTCTCGGCCATACAGTTCATGATCGGCCATTCAGCTCGTGCTCGGCCTTTCAGCTAGTGCTCGGCCATTCAGCTCGTGCTCAGCCTTTCAGCTTGTGCTCGGCCTTTCAGAGCGGACCTACAGAGGCCGAGCACGTATCTCTAGAGAAGATCTACTTATCTGCAAAGCTTACAGGTCCGAACACAGACCTGCGGTGTAACACACAGCTATTCAAAGCTCATCACCGCCTTAATATATGCCGAGCAGAGAATAAGGAAACAGTCTTTTACAAGGAAACCACCACTCATGGTTATCTCTATTTGATGCAATATTCTACAAGGTAACTACTATCTCCGATGCTCAAATCCCTACTTTCATGGCTCCAAATCCTAATCAACTTAGGAGATCCATTGCCTATAAATTCAACCCTAAAGGTACGCTTTATTTTCATGCTCATTATTTGGCTTTGATTACAAGTCTTTCAATTCAATTTATTGACTTAAGCATCGGAGCGGCTACCGCCGGAGCCAACCCGGTGGTCCTCTGATCTTCTGCTTCGAGTGTTTCGCAGGGAGCCGAGCTTGGATCTCACGTGGGCCAAAAAGTGCAGCATCAATACTTAGAAGCCACAATACCATTTCTTTATTATTTAGGGTCCTAAATCTTACAAGAGATCTCCTATGTTGGTGGGTGACTAACCAAAAAAGAAAGTACGCTTCGAGACTACGCTTCTAGACTACCCCATGGGTTATATGAATCTATGGTCAATCAGATAGTGGTTAGAATGAAGAGGTTTCAATAAAAAGGAATGGCTAACAAGCTTAGTCAACTAACAAGAGCAAACTATAAAGGACTATGGCTAGGATTAACTAGCGCTAAACTACCAAGAAGTATAGCAGGTTAATGATCAGTTGTTTGTTGTCTTGTATGGATTGGTTTGATTAATGGAAATGTTCTCTAGCAATGGTGCATTTTCTTCCTCATAAGGGTTTCCTACCTAAGATCTTGTGTTTTGTGTGATTGGCTTATTTTATAACTTTTGTGATTTGATGCATGATTAAAATTAACGTTATTCAAGTTAAGATTAATAATCCATATTTCTTCCACAAGTGATTTAATATCACTTAAAATTTATTTTTACTCAAAAAGATATTAATAATTACCTTAGACCTTCTCCAACCGAGATAGCAACCACATCAACTCAATGCTCTCTAACAGATATAATAAGGGTAATGCCAAATTAAGTACTTCAGCTAAAACACGACAAATTAGATACTTCAGTTAAAACACGACAATGTCGTCGCACGTCTTTGAGTGGTACAACAAATGCAATAAAATATTGCAGTAATAACATCGGCCCTACAAAAGGTAATAAAGCAGCATCATGCCATGTTGTGTTTATCATAATTAGTAAAAGACAAAAAAATAATAAAATAATTAAGTTTGATATTTTTATTAGAGTGTCAAATTTTAAAAATAGCAAATGACGGTATCAAATTTGTATAAGTAATAATATAACAAAAGAAAAGTTGCATTCGAGGAAAGGATGCACTTGACTTTCTATCGCAGAAATACAAAGGATGCACGTTGGATCAGTCTTAGTGTTCCATATAAGAGCTTGTCCCTAGCATTCCATGCCAACCATAATGACATGAAAGTGTATCTGTATATAATTCTTAAACCAAATCAGGTCGTACCAAGCTGCGAACCATCATTCACTAATACACAATCATGTTCAACTACCTTAAACACCTCAATGGAGTTCCTTTTTCCCATTATGCAAAAGAAGTAAGAACATAATTGAATCAACCTGAGCTATCTACCCAAGCCTATTCCTCTTGTTTCTCATTTTGAGACAATATTTATTAAATTTTATTTGTACTTTGAATAATACAATCATCATGTTTTCTCATTTGTACTTGCTTGCATTAACAAGATACCAAACAATAAGACATTTTGCGCATTAAGAGACAAGGTTTGAGTTTTTTTAAAAAAAAACATGACCTTCATGTAACTTATAACTATTATTATGGATGATTATGAATATAGTATTTGGGCTTTGTAATTAACTTTTATAAGTTTTTAAATTGATTTAGATATTTTGTATATGTGGGATTTTAAGGTTTTTGGATTTTTTTTTTAACCATGGGAAAACATTATATAGGAATAAAAATATATTTTTTTATGGAAAATAAAAAAAAAAATATATATATATATATATATATATAGTTATACTCAAGTCTCTTTTGTTGTAACTGTACATCCAACTATAAAACGACATTTTGAGATATTTAATATCTAACAAAATTTTATCTTTTATTCGAGAAAATATTTTTGTCATTTTGTTCATAGAGGCAAGCTATTACAAGGAAAAAGAAAATAGACAACATTTACTTATAGACATGAAATTTAATACCACAAAATACCAGCAATTAAAAGTAAGTCTCGTTTATTAATAACAACATTTATCTTAAATGTTGTTTATTACAAGGGTATTAAGATAAATGCATAATTTTCCAGCATTTTTTTAATATCACTTAGGTTTCGGCATTTATTCCAAATTATCGATTATTTTAGTAGCATTAGATGTAAAAATTTATAATATATATATATATATAGTTGAAAAAAATATTGGCATTTTTATTATAATATTGTCTCAAATTATTTTAAAAATTACACTCTTTCATTTTACAAATTTGTTGTTATTCAATATTATACATTTACGACATTTATAAATGCTGAAAAAATATCTTTATTTTCTTTCTTTGAATTTCTAACATGCTACAAGATTTCTGACAGAAGTAAGTATCAATGCCACAAAAGATAGACGGCATTTATTTTCCATGTCCTCCTCCACTTTCCATCTAAACATAAGCGGATTCATGTAATCCCCAACTTAATTTTACTAAAATTTTTACAAATTAGGAATTTTGTTCTCTTAAAATTTATTAAATTTTGATAAAAATTCTATTCAAAATTCTAATATGTACACTGTTTTCCTTACTATAATTTCCGAATCCGCCGTAGAGTAAACATAGAATAACGTACAAATATTCTACTTACTCGGCCACGTGATAGTCATGGAAGCAACAAAAAGGTACTAAGAGTTGTTTATAATCACACATCTACGCATAATGTATCACAAATGGCAGCGCATGTAGCTGTCAACCTGAACCTGGAAGCATTTGAAACAAATTAATTCTACTTAGAAAAACCAGCAAGGAAAGGAAGATGAAGACCCACAAACTAGATCCAACATGAAAAGAGTCTATGAAAATGAAACACAATTGACATAGAAATAAACCCAAGAACATAACCTCAAAAAAAAATATTCAAGAAACAGGTGATCATGAAGACCAACAATGTTGCTAAGTTTTATTCAAGAACATAAACTTGTTCATTCTCTTCCACCTTTGGCCTCTTGCTAGCTCTTTCTCTCTCTCTGTCTCGGGGTTCCTTATTCAGATAGGGATCGCAGGATTGAAGTGAATCGCTCACGCGCGGCCTCACTGACAGAAAATTCCATGTCGAAATCTGAATCCAAAACAAAATCAAAGGAAGATGGTGCGGCCCTTGACACTGCACGGAATGCATGATCAGAAGCCTGCGGGTTTTCAGGAAGCTGAACTCCTGCAACATTGGCTCCATAAGGAGTACCTAGAGACATCATGGAAGCATGAACTGATGGAGCTGATGAGGCAGGAGGGGAAAAAGACATACCAGTTGGTGCAGAACTCGAACTGGCGTTGTTGCCTAAAACAGAATTGATGGCTGGTGCAGCCTGCTGCAGAAGCCACTCTATGGTCTGGCCAGAAGTGCGGTGACCGAGCTCCTGAGTGAGCTGAAAGATGCGTTGAGCACATTCCAGCGGCAGGCGGATTCGGCGATCTCGCCCATTCACCTTGATATGGCGATCTTTTGGTTTCTGAGAGCGGCTGTTAGGTTTTAACGCTCTGGGTACGGGTGGAGGAAGGGGTGCTGGTTGCCTACTTGAGGAGTTGCAAAGAAAAGCCTCTAGTCCCATGGCCTCTGGATTCATGTTGGAAAATATGGGGATTGCTAAAAGATACAAGACAGACAATGGGCAGCTAGGGTTCTCTCCCTGGTTTAACCACAAGGTTGATATACATATATATACACACACACATATATATAATTAAATATGTAGAGAGAGAGAGAGAGTGAGAGAGAGGATAGGCTCTGTGACTGAGTGTTTGTTATGATACCTTCTGCTCTTCAATTAAATTTGAATGAAACCTGCAATATTATTCTGTAATCCAATAACATGCATTATCCTTACAGTGTTACCGTTGGATTGAACTTGGCAAATTGTTCTGAAAAAATCCAATGGTGATAGAGTTGGTGAGACGTAATCCTAGGGTTCTAAGTATGATGTTAATTTTGTAATTTGATGTACATGAAAGTGACGAAGTAAAGCTGTGCTAAGTAGGGTTCTTGCTGGCCGCAATTAATATATCATCCATATTTACTGCCTTGCTTAGCTAATGAAACACATTAAAAGATAGATAGTTACCAATTTGCGATTTGCTTCTGAAAGTTGTACGTCACTCCCACTTAAAATTTGAACAAAATTATTTTTAATAAATTAATGTGGGCACGAGGGTTATGAGTGTCATATTAATTCCTGATGCACAGTTAATAAATTTAAAAGCAAATTAATCATTACTCTATTAATTAAAATATTATTTATTCTTTTCCATAAACTAAAAGAATTATGAGATTTTTATGATGACAAATTTCAAATATCTCATTCGGTAATTTTTTTTTTTAAATGATAAAATTTTTATTTTCATATTTTTTTTAAATTTTGATCAAATTTTTTTTATTTTTAAATAAATATTAATTAAAACCTTAAATTTATTTGTTATTAAATGAAAATAATTTATTTATCTTAAATTTATTATATATATATATAATAAAAAGTCTTTAAAAGGTTTAAAAAGATTGGTCAAAATTAAAAAAAAATGTAAAAAAATAAAAATAAAAAAGATAATTTTGTCATTTAAAAAATAAAGGTTTACTAGAATGTGATATTTATAATTTGTTAATAAAAGTAGAGAAAGACGTTATTATTTTAAAAATCTCAAAAAATATCGATATAATTATCAAATACCTTAAAAAAAAAGTTGAGGTAATTTATTTAATTTTTATATTTTTTAAAAAAATTAGGGTTTGGAAAAGCCAACAATTAAAAGAATCTTAATTCAACAAGGTATCTTTCTGTACCCTACAATGTGACATGAGTTGTAACTGTCATATTAATTTTTCAGATAAAGTTAGTAATGATAGCCAAAACAAATCATTCATTTCTCATGCGTTGGTTTAATAAATATTATTTTTTTCTTTTCCACCAACTAAAAAATGGTGAAATTATTACCTTCCCAAAAAATGAACAAGAAAAACAGAGAAACAAAGGAAGTTAAATTGGGGATGAAAAGTGAAAATAAAAAAGTTGGGGGTGGGAGAGGACAAACAAACAGAAGAATCCTAATAAAACAACCTGGTCTTTCCCTGGCCATCACTCTAATTGCCTTCTTCATTGGTGTCATTAATGCCTTTGGAAGTTTCGAATTATTGTTCCTCTATCAAATCCAATTCCCTTGGAGCCTACGAAAAGATGATGAATAGTCTTTCTAGAAAGGCCACACACTAATATTTTAAAGGACGATATTACTGTAAGTTTGAATATATATGAGACAGATATTTTAATTATTATAATTAATAAATAATTTTGAAATTAAATTTTTATTTATTCTAATTAAAGATTAAAATATCATATTTCACATACATTCGAACTGATAGTAACATTACCAATTTTAAATTGAAGCATGAATAAGAATATAAAAAATTGATTATAACGTGAGAACGAGTTTTTTACTCATTTGATTCTCCTAATTATCTTTTTTATTACTAAAAACTTAAAATTATCAAATATTTTTTTGTTCTAATAATTAACACTATAAATGAATTATTTCATTAATTCTAAATTCTCAAGTAATAAATTTATTAATTATTCACTATAAAATAAAGTTGATTACTTCAAAAAATTATTAATTACCATTAATTAATTAAATAATAAATATTAAAAAGTCAACTTTGTTCGGTTAATGTTTGGATGAGAAACACACTTGACTTAATTAAGATAGTGATTGAAGTCTCATCAAGTATGGGAATAAATGTATAAACTATTATTGAATATCAGAACATATGGGAAAATTATCAAAGTATGATGTACTTTAAACTTGCAAATGTTGTTACATACTGGCGTTGAGATGCTGAGAAGAGAGTATAGTAATCGATCGACCGAGCACAAAGAACCTACTAAACCGTCCCAAGGGAAAGACAAGATGTTGCAAGTGGTGACTTAAAACAAAGGCCACCAGCTAACCAAAAAGAGGCACTCGACCGATTAGTCACTGAGAAAAAGTGAGAGTTATTGCAAGCTACTGATCAATTGGCTGACCAGAAGACCACAACAGATTGACCGGGGACAGTTAAATTAGTCGTAGAAGAACGGTGACTATCCATTGGGATCTAATTCTCAATGCATGTATTCTCTTCTCCAACTTTCAGGAACTTTAGAAAGGACCTTCAAGAGACTTTAGAGCAGGCATCTTGGATTCAACACTTTCATTTCTACTAAAGAAGCCTCTTAAGATAGAAGAATTACCTTCGTATATGGTAATCACTTGAAAGTTTATTATTAAGAAAGATATTTATTTGTAATATTCAATCTCATTACTATGTTGTAATAGCCTAGCAAGGCTTGTAACGAGCTATATGCTCGTTGTGAGAGGTTTTGTGGATCTTAGAAGACCAAGTGAGCCCATTGTTGATCAGCTTGAGTAGCTTTAGATTGTAAGAGCTGACGCTAGCGTGTATCAATAATTCATAGTGAATTTTCAAGTCGGATCGAGGATCAATGCCAAAAAGTACTGGATATAGGCCAAAGTTGAGGCCAACCAATATTTTTACACATAAGTCATCACATTTTAATTTTAATTTTAATTTTTTCTTCCCACCTGTTTTAAAAGAAGTTCTTTGTGAGTGTAGAAAAATTTGTAGAGAAGTGTATTAATTAATGCTCAACTTTTATTGTTTATATTTTCTATCCCAACCCAACAAATCCTCTCAACTCCTTGCACTCTCTATTATATTCCTCAATACTCTCATACAAGCAATGAAATAGTTTTAATTTATATATGTCTCATTGTACGATCCAAAATCTAAAAGATCGTAAGCACGTCACATATTAGGAGATGAGATTCATTCACTTGCAATTCTAATAGCACTACAAAAAGCTTCGATCTTAACGTCCCTAGCACTTCACTCTCTCGGGGATGAATTTTATAAGTAACCTAAACCCTAAGTAGGTTCAGAATTGGAACTCTCCAATTTCTGCTGAAAATAGCAAACGTGTCCAAGTGGTCAAGCCTTTATCGTTCAGACAGAGCACTTCATTCGAACGAAGTAACAAATACCAAATAATTATTCTCCCCCTTAATTAAAGCAAATTTAAATAAAAAATATATATCTCCCCCTTAATTAAAGAAAATTTAAATAAAAAATATATATCATGAGATATATATTTATATTCTTAGCTAAGATATCATGAGATATAGTGATCATATGACCATCAACATAAGATACTAGTGAGTGTGTGTGTGTGTGTGTGAGAGAGAGAGAGAGAGAGAAGGAGAATATTGTAACTCTAGATGCCACAATAGAAAGCATGTATTGTCTCCTCATGTGCGGGTCTAGTGACTGCTAGATAATCTGTCCACTCTCACTCTTTGAACCAAATCAAAAACCGTTGGCCTCCAATAAAAGACTCCAAGTCAACCACTCTCCCAACAGTAATAGCATGACGAAAAACACTAGGTATGAAGTTTGAGTAATGCTGGAAGGATCTGAATCTAGCTGGAGCAGGCAATGGCCCACATCTAGTATAAACATTCCTACCACGGTTGCCATGTACCATGAGAACCACAATGACCAGAAGCATGTATGAGAACAAAATCGTGAATAAGGAGACCAAAACAAGAATCGGAACAAAAAGTGTGCTAAGATGCTAAAAGACACTACTATGGT
Organism: Nyssa sinensis; assembly: GCA_008638375.1. Classification (NCBI taxonomy): domain Eukaryota; kingdom Viridiplantae; phylum Streptophyta; class Magnoliopsida; order Cornales; family Nyssaceae; genus Nyssa; species Nyssa sinensis. The sequence continues at coordinate 55,998,273 of CM018031.1, read as the reverse complement.
CTAGGGATTTCTTTAGAAAAGTTAGAGAGCTTTCCAGTTCTTGTGAGAAATTTAAAAAAAAAAATAGCGTTTTGGTAGCTTTAATCATGTTCTAGCTCACTCGCCTTCGGATAGAGAGACCCTATCGTTCGAACGTGGCCTGATCGTGCCAATAGTAATTGGGATATCGTTCGGACGCGGATCCATATTCTGTGTTTTTTTCCCCTTCTCGTTTTATGTTTAATTAATATATATATATATATATATATATTTATAAATATTCTCATAAAACAAAATGAAGTGTTTAAAAAATAATAAAGAACTTTTTTTCAATGGTCATTATTTAAAGAATCTAGAAATTTTAAATTCACACTATAAGACAAATATTAATCCCCAAAGATCGATGTTTTCATCACTCAATCTAATCTAAATTAATGTCTATAGATGTTTAATTAATTTGAGATTAGTGATGAATTACACATTTATCCCTCAGATTCCGAACTAAATAAGGATTTTATAAAACTCACATGAGTTCAGAGACTGATATAGTTTAGACTAGACCGATCAACTAGGCATTTCGAGCACTTATCTACACATCTTTTATTATCTCCAAATTAAACCCTTTAACCGATATGAATGTGATATTTGAAATTTTCGAGCTATTATTCCTTTGTATTGCAATATTCTTTGCTTTAGTCAAGATTTGAGTCATGTATACAGTTGAATTTTATGGAAAACATATATTAAACTTTTAAGTTCTTCCAATGCATTGAACTAAACAACTCATTTTATTTCAAAACTTGAACTTCTTGTGATCAACATTCATGTTCAATTTCATATTTTCTTCTTTGAGATTGTGCAGTCTACTTGAGAGATACAAACACTACCATCCTATATTTTAGATTTTATGTGACTGTTATAAAGTCCAGAGCAAGTAGAAAATCTAAAACCACCAATGCATTAATGGCTTAGGTGTTTTAAGTATTTTATTTAGACAAACACTATCTAAACTTAACTGAGTAATTCAGCCTACTTCAAATATTTTCATTTAACCATGGGTTCACTCAACAAATCCTATCAAGATCTTATTAAGACTCAAGAAAAATGTATTAAAAGCCATTTTCCTAAAAAAAATTGAATTTTTCAATTTTTTGAAAACTTAAATAACCTTCAAAAAGATTTTAAAATAGTTTATAGTGTTCAATATTTAAGAACTTATGGAGCAAGGACCCTAAACCATAGGTTTCCTAATCTTATCAAATAGAAAAGGAATACACAATTCCAAAAGGAAAAGCATATGGAGTGACGTTTCCTAGAAAGTTTTTTCTAACCTAGGCTTTCCTAATTTGTAACAAATAAGTTGGATCATGTGCCTATGATGAAACATAAGGGTCCTACTAGTGCTTTTTCTTCTTCTTAGGAGAAGTTACTCTTATAGATCGATACCATTAAGATATTACTTAAGGTTCTAAAGTGTGAATTAAACCTAGAAAGGGGGGTTGAATAGGTTGGTTCAAGAATTAAAAAATTTTCAATTGTTAATTACAAGTCCTGTCTACAACAACGATACCACAATAATAAAATCACTCAACATGATTAATCCAAAATGTAAGCCTTTCCACCAATGCAAAGACAAGAATTGTTCAAAGATACAAATCTATTAACAACAACCTAATTGATCAATTAGTTCAATTTGATATTCAATTTAATCAATTTGATACAAAATTCAACTAAATAATTAAATTTCAATTCAATTCAATTTATAATTTCAATTGCTCAATTAAGTTTTCAATTAATCAAATTTGTGCTCAATTATGAGATATATAAAAACTTAATATCAATATCAATATCAAGCGGAATCATTCAAGAAAAGAAATTTATAAATTGTAAGAGATGAAGTGATTGAGAGATTTGCTAACCGATTGATGACAGATAAACCACCAAGGACAATAATCCTTGGAGTAAAACTCCGGAACCAGGCCAATGTCCAAGGAAGACTTCCATTATGATAGAAATTGAATTACAACGTATCTACGAACCAAACTCTACACCTCAAGCTCCGTTCTCTCTGATCACGTCTTCAATTTCTTCTTGAATCCGCAAGCTCCTCATAGTCAGAATCTTCATACAATCGGAATCCTCGACGATCTCAGAATCCTCTAATCTAGCAGTTCCACAATTACAAATCCTCACAATCTCGATATCCACCAATCCAATCAACAATGCATCTACAAGGTTGATCTCAATTATTCATCAATGGTGAAAAGACATTAACAATAGGCTTTTAGATCTGATTTGGATCTAGTGAACGATCTAAATCAATCAATCAATGAAAGTAGAGAAATGCATGATCTACAATTATGATTGATCTCTCAAGAATATAGCTCTCACAATTGAAATCTCTCTTACTCTATTTTTCACTACTCTCAACCGAATTTTCATGAATTTTTGTAATGAAATTGTTCAATCCAAAATGAGCTTTAAAATAAATTATAAATCTATTTTCCATCCAAGGTTCATGTGGCTGACTGAATGTAATATGCTACACACAATGAGATTGAGGATACGATACCCCAATCTAGATAACCCTACTCTAAGGTAACAGCCCTTGTGGCAAAGATTGTCGAGCTATTGACTCGGAGGATGGATGCGATAAGATCAGTAGAAGGAAGTATAGCACCTTAAGGGAATGGGAAGCCTGGAAGCTCGACTCTGATTTTTCATTTTGTGTGTTTGCCATTGCCTTTTAAGGCTTTTTCTTTTTGGTCCTTTGATTTTTTCAACCTACGTCAATCTTTCTAGCCATGGACTTAATGCATAAACATAAAACCACTAAGTCCAAACTTTCTACAAGGCAATCTTATGTATGAAGATAAACAAGATAAGCACCATGAGTTCACAAGTAGATTGAAAGATTGAATGCATTAAATGAATAAGACTAAGTGAAGATAATGATAAACTAAAGTACACATGACATAGTCTTGAAGCACTAACAATGCATCTCTATTCACTTTTCTTTTTCAAAAAAATGAGATTACCATTAGCAATGAAGATGAATGAAAAATGTTTTTGGATTATTGACTTCCTAAAGGTATGAAATGCACCTAACTATGAAAGATCAAAAATCTACGAAAAAGAAAAACAAAAAAAAAAAAAAGACCCATAGAACTAGAATAGATGACTAATATAAGGATCATCTAGACTATGGAAAAGAACTCAACTTACTGAAGGATGGTTTTCAACAAGAAAAATAGAGTAAGATGTGATAAAGCAATTATACTCTCAGATGAAAGTGAAGAGTAGAATCCCTAAATTGCTCTAATATTACTTAGTCATCTAAGAGATGAGTTTGCTCTTCTCGATGAAAAAGTAAATTGTGAAGTGTAACTTGCACACCCCTTTTCAAGACCTTTCAATTTATCATTCCTCACCCAAATTTGTCTTACAATTATTTTGAGAGTAGGAGAGATACTTTGAGCCTTGACTTTACCTCCAACCTTAGAATGGGGAATTACTTTAGGCTTTTCAATGTTGGGAATTTGAATGATTATGTGAGCCATGCTCCTTGATTTTTGAATATGTGTATTCATTTGTTGCTTCAAGGTATCAATTTTTAATTTGTGCTCTAAGGTCATGGTGTGAGAAATTATTTGTTTTCTCTTAGTAAATCCACACTTCCTTCTAGAAGGACCTTCAAACATGCAACAAAAATAATAAAATGATCGTGGTTGAAGTGAAGCTTGTGATCTAGATTGAGGTAGTGGAAGAGAATGTGCTTGAGGCTTTGGTTGTGATAGGGTTTACCTCTTAGGTTTAGGTGGTTCAACACCTTTAGATTTTGAGGACACAAACACAATCGGCTTGAGTGTGAGAGACTAACTTGAAGTGGATGTGGAAGGCTTGTTCTTATCTATGAACATTTCATAGCCCAAACCACTTTTATCATTCTTGATTTGGACAGTATTAAGCATTTTAGAAAGCTTATTTGACCTATCCTCAAGGTTTTTGTTGTCCTCATGACCTTTATCCTCAATGGATGAGGATCTTTCATGGACATTGGTGACACTCGTGAAAGCCAAGAATAAACTTTCCTCATTTTCACCCTTTTCATCATCATTTGCATTCCCTTTATCCTCTTCGAAATGAGATGATTTCATTGCCCTCCTATTTCTAAAATTTCCCTTTCTCTTATTAGAGAAATCGGCCGCTATGTGGCCAAAATTATATCAATCATAGCACTCAATAGGTTCAAAGAAGGATTGTGATAAAGATCTTCTTTTATCACTACTAGAAGAAAATTTTTGGAAATTGCCTCTTGAAGAGTTAAAATTTCCAACAAATCTTTTACTTGACCTTTGAAATCTCTTAGAGTTAGGCATTCTACCCTCGAGATACTTGTTAAAGCTCTTAACAAAGAGAGCAAATTCTTCATCATCCATGGACTCAGAGTTAATCTCTAAATCTCCTTCACTTTCTCCTTATGTTGATTTTAAGGTAAAACTTTTAGTCTTCTTTGCTTGCTTTAGAGCTAACTCAAAAGTTTGAAAGTGACCTAACTAACTCATTAATAAAAGAAATAGTCCATGTCCTTACTTTCCTCAATGGCGGTTATCTTAGGTTGAAATCTCTCAAGGAGAGACCTCAATATTTTCCTTACTATCTTGGTCTTATCTAGCTTCTCTCCTAGGTTGAATGACAAGTTGACAATGTCATTCAATTTAGCATAGAACTCAGAAAGATTTCCGATCCTTCCATTCTTAAAGCTTTAAACCTAGAAGTCAACATTTGTAATTTAAATCTTTTTACCATTGACATACCCTCATGGGTAGTCTCGAGAATGTCCTAAGCCTCCTTGGACATCTCACAAGTCATGATGTGGCGAAACTCATCGGGAGTTACCGCATTAAAGATGGCATTCAAGCCTTTGGTGTTGTATCCACTCATTTTTAACTTTAACTCATTCCAAGTATTTGAAGGCTTGACTATTGAGGGAGTTGACATACTTGTGGTTGTGACCGAAAGGGTCTAACCTTCGTAGACGGTGAGTAATACTCGCTCATCCACAACTCTTAAGAATGCTCTCATGCGAGCTTTCCAATATGTGAAATTAGAGCCGTCGAATAGGGTGGCTATGAGATCGAACCGCCCTCTCTTAACCCTTCCATGATTTACACTAAGGATATCAATCAATTGCCTATGAAAGTAGGCTTTAATACCATTTTGTTATAAATCAATACTACTAGGATATCACTTAAGGTCCCAAAGTATGAATTAAACCTAAAAAGGGGGTTGAATAGGTTGGTTCTAGAATTCAAAATTTCTCAATTGTTAATTACAAGTCTTGTCTACAACAACGATGCCACAACAACAAAATCACTCAACATGATTAATCCAACATGTAAGCCCTTCCACCAATGTAAAGACAATAATTGTTCAAATATACAAACCTATCAACAATAACCTAATTAATCAACTAGTTCAATTTGATATTCAATAGAATCAATTTGATGCAAAATTCAACCTAAGTAATCAAATATCAATTTAATTCAATTTATAATTTCAATTACTCAATTAAGTTTTCAATTAATTAAATTTGTGTTCAATTATGAGATACATGAAAACTTAATATCAATATTAATATAAAGCGGAAGCATTCAAGCAAGCTTCGAACAAAGATCTCGCATTACAGAACAGAGCCAACTATATAATATGGATTAAAGAGCCCATCATTGGGGCATCGGAACAACGTCCGCTAGTTGAGTGGAGTACCAGCAATCTTATTGTCTTGTCGGAGAGACCAGCACGAGCAATAAGATCGGAAGCATACTTAACTTGTGATAAAACATATCCCTGAGATGAAGAGGGTCCGCCCCTACTTCAATTAAAGCTAGCTCCTTTTTTATGACTTCCACTTATCGATCCCGGCAGCCTTCGTGCCAAGCAAGACTGTCCCTTGTCCCCTTTCCTTTCTCCATTCCGCCTCCTTCTTTGCTTTGTTCCAATAAAGTCTAAGGCAAAGCTAAAGTGGTTCGTATGCCTACTTAGGTGAAGTGATTGAGAGATTTACAAACCAATTGATAACGGAGAAACTACCAAGGACAACAATTCTTGGAGTAAAATTCTGGAGTTAGGCCAATGCTCAAGGAAGACTCCCACTATGATAAAAATTAAATTACAACGTATCTACGAACCAAAATCTACACCTCAAGCTCTATTCTCCCCGATCACGTCTTCAATTTCTTCTTGAATCCACAAGCTCCGTATAGTCGGAATCTTCAAAAAATTGAAATCCTCGACGGCCTTAGAATCCTCCGATCTACTAGTTCCACAATTACAAATCCTTGCAATCTCAGTATCCACAAATCCAATAAACAATGCATCCACAAGGTTGATCTCAATTCTTCGTCAATGGTGAAATGACATGAACAAGAGGGTCTTAAATCTGATTTGGATCTAGTGAATGATCTAAATCAATCAATAAATGATAGTAGAGAAATGTATGATTTACAATTATGATTTATCTTTCATGAAAGCTTTTTGATCTCTCAAGAATATAACTCTCACAATTGAAATCTCTCTTACTCTCTTTTTCACTACTCTCAACTGAATTTTTGTGAATTTTCACAATGAACTTGTTCAATCTAAAATGAGCTTCAAAATAGATTATAAATATGTTTTCCACTCAGGGTTCGTTCGAACGAACAATGAACGAATGTCAAACAAGCATATTTCTGAGGTTGCAGCTCTTCGTTTGATACATGCCTTTCGAATGAATAATAATGAATTATTGTTGTTCGTTTGAACGAGCAATAGAGAGTTGCTTATTCTTTGCTTGTCTTGTGAACATAATTTTTCCATAGAGTTTTTAAGATACATTTTTAGGAAAAAAATTTCACAATCGTAAGTCTAACACACACATGACGTTGTGATGAAAATTATATACAATGCATGCAATGTGTGAGTGTGTGAGATCCAAATCAACAACAAAATTCCAATATACACTTCGTGAACCAATTTGGTCAATAGATAAGCACGGTAATGTAGCTTGGACCATATTAGAGTAGAATGGGCATTGAGGTACTTCCTCCTAGTACTTATGTAATGATTACACACAAAACACGTTTTGTCAAACCGGATTAGCCAATTACAATATCAAACCCCTTGGTCCTAATAGTTACCTTCTTAAAAGTAGAACATGAGGCATTTTCATATAATAACTTCATCAGGTTTTGCAATAGTAAATGCACATTTAGTTCTTCCTTAAACTTTCTAGTTACATATACAAAGCATCTTGGATTTCTTAGTTTTAGACACTAATGCATTACACGCCCTACTTTACCACATTTGAAATAGGTAGGAACATATAGTTTCCTATGAGGGTATGACTTTTAAAGAGCTATTATAAGTTGTCCTACTTTCATTTTTTAGGAAATGTTCTTCTTAGGACTACTGTTAGATTTAGGATTAGTGGGATTTGTAAGATTTTGCTCATTATATCCTACACTGGTTCTATCTCTTACAATTTTCTCTATCTTAAGCATGCTCTACAGGTGCATTAAGCTCTCTTATAATTTTAGTTCTCTTTTGAGAGCAACATTTGTAGAGAATAATTCCTTTTTTTTTTATTTTGAAATATTTAACTTGAGGGAATTATTTTCCCCAAAAACATTGTGATATTCAGCTTTAAGAAATTTTTTCCTTATTATTGAAAGATAAATTTTCATAAATGAGAGTTTCTAACTTAGATGTATAATCTTGTAATTTAACTTTAAAATTTTAAGTTCTATAAAAAAAAAAAAAAAATTCCTTTTGCTTTAATTTCTTGTTCACTGTTTGGGTAACCGTGCACTTATGTAATAATTTCTTGTACATAGCATGAAGTGCTTTATCATCTAAAATATCTACTCCTCCTTCAGTAAAGTTAGAGTTTGACGAGGATTTTCCATCCAAAGTGGATGTAAAGGCTACTAAAATTTGCAACCTCCTCAATTTCAGAGACATTATTTGACTCACTTTCAAATTGTTCACTTTCATAATCATCCATCCAACTCACATTCCTTGTTTTCCCTTTCATTTACTTTTCCCCTAAATGAAAATCTGCCTTTTTGTGTCTAAGTTTACTACAGTCATAACATCTACCTAGAATTTTTCTTTTTATGTTCAATCTTTTTCCTTTTACTAGACTATTCTCTATAAGGGTTGTCCAAGTTATTCTTTTTCTTTGTGCCATTAGAAGTGACTCTCTTATTCTTTTCCCGAAGAAACTTTTAAATTATTTCATGGTGTAAGTTAAGTCATCTTATCTTAACTCTTAAAGCTAACCTTTTTTGTTTCTTTTGAGAATCGGATTGTATATCTATAGAGAACTTACTAATTCATCTACTCTAAAATTACTTAGGTCTCTACATTCTTCCATCGTGGTAACCTTATGTTGAAATCTATCAAGCAATGATCTAAGAATTTTCTTAACTATTTTAAATTCCTTCATCACCTTTCCTTGATTGTGACATTGAGTTACAACTCTATTTAACATAATGTACAATTCTACAAAAGTTTCACGTTCCTCCATCCTAATGGTTTCGAATTGGGTTATGAAGAACTAAAGCTTAGTCCTTTTGACCAATGTTGTCCCTTCATAGGACACTATAAGCATATCCCAACCCTCTTTTGCAATTGTGCAAGTTGAGATATGTTGTAACTCTAGAAAATATAGAATTTAATGCTTTAGAGTTATAATTTGTGGTTGTGAAATTCACCATTATCGAAAAAGCTTTAGGTGTGAGAGTCCTAACACCTTCAACTATGCTAGAGGGACGCAACCATCCATTTTTTACTATCATCCATATCTTTTCATCTAATGATTATAAAAAAAAAATCATCATATAGGTTTTCCAATAAACATAGTTTGAGCCATTAAAAATAAGAGTGTGGTTTGTAGACTTCTCCGAGGCTATTATTTAAGGTGTTAAATTTAATATGTAATTAAACTCTGCTCTTGTACCAACTGAGATGGTCTTAGACCTCAATTAATTAACTATATTAATCATTAACTAACTAATTATCCCACAGAATGCACAAATAGTTTCAAATAAATTTTTCTAATTAACTTAGTTAAGTATATAGGAATCGCAGAACTAAATAGTAAATCAATTTTTCTTAAATATATATTTGATACCAGATTCCAAGTAATATATGGCCAAGTTCTATATAACATATGTTGATATAATAGAATACCAAGTACAATAAAGAGAGTAAGTGCATAACACCTTGTTTTACGAGGGAAACCCTTCTAGGGAATAAAATCCACACCTGCAAGAAAATTCACTATGAATCCAATTTGTATAAAGATACACCAGCCCTCAGTAAACTAACCTTACTACAGTCTTTCGTAATCTTCCACCATTAGTCAAGGTCTATGGTTCTTTCCATTGTAATCTTCTGTATTGTCAATTGCGACTTTACCAGAGATATTTCTTCACAGCAAGCACTTTTAACACTCTACTGTGTCATAATAACAAGTGAAACTAAGACTCAATCTTAGAATGAAAAATGCATCACAATTAGCTCTATGATACAAGGACTATAAGAACTCTTAAACTAAATTCAAAATAGTAATAAAATAGCCAACAAGACTTTGTAGAGGCAACCAACCAATGAAAACTATAGCTATCTTTTTCATACATTTTGAATTTTTGCAATATGATGTATATGTAGGTCACTTAAACCTTAAGCAGGTTCGGAATTGAAACTTTCCAACTTCTGTCGAAAAATTAGACACGCATTCAAACAATCAAGCCTTCACATTTTGGATGAAATAAGGACTCTGTTTTGATGATGGAACTACTATTTCTATATGTGTTTTAAAGTAACAAAATATATTCAAAGTTTGGTAAAAAAAAATTATGTGTCCAAGAAATTTTTTATGATATAACTTAATCACTTTTAAGCCTATAGTCAAAAACTAAAAAAGGGCTAAACCTATGTATGCTTTAAAAACCAAGTTCTATAAAAATTAATCACACAAGCATCCTAAAATGAATCTAGCCATGAATGAATGACATCTAGTTTGGTTTACCTATTAGTGTGATCTGTGATTTCAGATTGAACTTGAAATGTCTCCTTCAGATTCACAAGTTGTAATTTTAGTTCTAGTATGATCAAGTATTTGACGTAGAAATTGACTAACGATGCAACCTTCAATGAGACTAATCTAATCCTAACAATTACAAATTCAATATAGATTTTTGAAATGAATTTCCAACATAACTAAAACAAGAGAGAAATTTTATTATCATTTCAAACTCAAATTTCCTAACATAGGGTATATTGTATTGTCGGCTTTTTTTTACAACACGCGAGTGCTTTATATTTCCAAAGAGTATTATCCTGCAAAAAACATTTAATATACCTTCATTTTCTTGTTATAGTCAAGTTGTCGTACTTAAATGCCCTAATAATTGGTGGTTGGAGTTTCTAGTCCACTGAGTCTTTTAACTAGAATTCCTAATCACTTCAAATGTATTATGAAAACCAAGTTTTGTGCATAGTAGGCCACAGTTGACAACAACTGTGTAATAATTACTTATAATATATTTCATGTGGTGTAATCACTCACCTTAATTCGTGAAAAGTTTATAATTCAAAGAAGTTTTTTCCCCATTAATTTTCTTTATTGAAATCGATTACATGTAAAACAAATCTTGATTAGATTTTTGTTATTAATTATTATTTTTTATGTTAACTTGGTGAGTAATTAGAGATGTTGACTCTTCTTTGTTTTGTTATAATAGACTAGAGGCTATTGCTCCAATGTTCATAAGCGAGTTCGGTACACTCGAGAGCAACTGGTACAACTTACTTTAAGTTTGGTATGCAGAAATGGAATGGTCATTCCATGGAATGAAATAAAAATAGAAATAGAAATGACACAAAATGGAACAAGGATTACTTATCTAGGTCAAAGGAATGCTTGGAATGGTTTTTAAAGAAATGTCCATTCCATAGAATCAGCATTCCCAATCATACAAAACAAGAATAAAGAATGAGAAAGTTAAATGGAAATTTTTGGAATGCCCATTCAGCTATACCAAACATTGCCTTAGAGTTAATGTCTTAAACCTATGATCTTAATGTATCCATGTGTTACTAGTTTGGTGATATTGTCATATTGAAGTATATTATAATTAGCTCATAAATGTTGCCTCTTCTATCATTGTTAGTGGATCACCTATTGCAAGATTATATTATGATGTTACCAGTTTCTGATCGAAGGTCTATCCTCTCCAGTTTCCTACCAAGAGCGCAAGGTTAAAGGACCACCAAAAAGGCTCTGGTGGTAGTCGTTCCAATAATACAGTCAAAAGGGGGATAATGACAGTAATTGAAGAGACTGATTGAGCATAAATTGAAAGCATGCCTTGGGGCTTTATTTATAAGGTGTTTTGTATCTAAATTCGAGTAGCATTAGGAATTAGAATCGAAATTCAAAGATATTTATAGATAAAAGTTACCATGTTGAAAAATGTTTCCTTATTTTAAGGTCGATAGTCCATGAAAGGCAGTGACCAATTCAAAACCCTTTTTGTCCATGTTTTGTAATATGAAGTTCGGTAGGTCTCCATGCTTGGTCTTCATGGTTCGGAGCATAATGGACACATGTTGTGATATTAAGCCAATGTTTGTTTATGGTCTATCAACTACTCATCCCCCCTCCCGAGAGCCTCAACTATTTGGAATTCTGTCATGCCCTGGGCCTCAAAGACCTGAGGGTGACCTCGTAAGACAAGGTCAAACTAAGTAAACCATCCATGTACGTATCAAAGCACCCTATGATTAGCATATTCTCACTTGAGTTTTCCATAATATGTATATAATCATTCACATTCCATCCATATGATCCAAATATTTAAATACATAAATCTCAAAAATGTATTCACACTGTGATTGCTATTTCTAAGTCAAAAGAATAATAGTCACATTAAGGCTTCAAGCCTTCACATCAACATATAGAGACCATAAGGTCTTTTACATTCCCAAAAATAAACAAAAGATCAAAAGGGAATTTGTGAATTTAATTACATCTAAAATAAACAAAAGAGTCAAAACAATATGTCCTTCTAATCTTGGTCATCAAGGCGCCAGCTCCTTTTCGTTACCTGTATCTGGTAGAGGTTAAAACAACAACCCCAGTAGAGACTCTAACTAGAAAGCGTTAAGGCGGTGCAAAGTATAAGCATGTAAGATGTGAAATGTTAACACAAGTGTCCAACCAATATGCATACATATCAATAGGTTATTCATCACGTCTCTAACAATACAACTGTCAACCCAACCACAAGAAAAATATAACAACAAGTGGATGGAAATATCATCATATAATCACAATTTAAATGCATGCAAAATAAATTACCATTCAAGTTTCACGTTATTCCCCTTACGTAAATTTAATCACTTTGTCAAATCACCTAGTGGCCCCAAGAAAGTATAGTACTTCACGAACCACTAACTCGTTGGCTATGTACTTCCACCCATGTGGGGTTACAATTCGCAACCGAAGGCAGACATAATCCTTGTCACAAAAATACTTACGATATCTAACGCGGCCTCACAACAGTGCCACTCTTTCTAGTCCTTCAACTTATTCTAAGGAGTAATTATTCACCTCCCCATTTTCTATGTCCATTTTCATATTTCATCACAAAAACACAACAATGACAATACAACTTTATAACCTTCAACAATCCAATTATTTAACTCAAGTATGGAAAAATTTACGTATACACATGGTATTCAACAATTCATTATGGCTAAGGTTATGAAAAATATGCATCTAAGTGTGTATCAAATTTTTAAAGCAATATTACCAATCAAAGAAATAAAACATGCATTTATGAACACCCAACCTTTAACCTAGGTTAGAATCCCTACCTCAAGGCTTGAGATGTGTGGATTATGTTATAGAGAGAGAGAGAGAGAGAGAGAGAGAGAGAAAGATTTCAAGGCCTTGGCTTAAACCCTTTCCTAAATACCCTAAAGAAATATTTTACATTATTTATTTTACTTAACCAAAATAGATCTACAAGAAAAATACAAGAAATTTGAAAAGGAAAAGAAAACCCTAAAACTTATCCCTTCTTTTTGGAGAAATTCTTGAAAATCCTTGATTTCGATCTGTGATATTCTTTTTATACTTGAATCCTTGTGGAATGATGTATTTATAAGGCTTAGAAACCCATAAACACTCAAGAAATACTCTTCCTCTTTTCTAAACAGGGCTTGGAGAAGAAGATGAAATGATTTTTATGCAAAAATTGCATTTCAGCCCGCAACTTAAAGTGTTCTAACGCATGCTCGTTCGAACGAATAAAGCATTGTTCGAACGAAACTATCTTCGTTCGAATGAGTATCGAATGAATAGTTTCTAGTGCTCGTTCAAATGAACGCCCCCCCTCCGTTCGAATAAAGACCAGAAGGTTCCAAGTTTTTCCTCATAATATATTTCTCTGAGTGTTATTATCCCAATTTCACTCTTTATGTGCATTCACCCAAGTTAGTCCACATTCATCCCTATGTTTGTGGTTATTTTAACCATGTCAAGATTAATATTATTCATTACTTATTAATTTTCATATTTATAAATTCACGAAATGTTATAGATTCAACCCGAGCTGAGGTTAGGGTTTTTAAAATGTCGCGTGTGTAGTCACATTAATGCATCATTTTAGTTTTCGATGAGACAGTCATTGATGGGACACTTAATGCATCATCTTAATGGCAACCACTAATTCATAAATTGAGGTCATCATTTCTCCAACTACCGTAATGGTTCAGACGTGATAATTAATGTTGTTTTGGGGCCTATAAAATGGGATTTTAGCTCTTTTTGGAAACTTTATTGCCTCCAAAGAGCTTAAGAATTCTTTGAGAAAAAATCCTTTACGTGCTTCCAATACCCACTGCAAGGCGATCTTCGGCATACCGTCAACTAACGCTCCAACAAAAACTTCTCTGTTCGGTCAAGTTTCATTTCTCAAGTGCCAAACTCTTTTCTATTTTCATTTTTTTCTCAATCAACTCTTCTTTCCCATCTTTATTTTCCCTTATTTTCTTTTTGGTTTGGAAATGGTTGCTTTTGATGCCTATTTTAGTACTAGGCATGATTTGGTTAATTTGATAGAAGTGGAAGACCAAGTGGCACTAAGCCTTAAGGTTACTATGGAGTTTGAAAATAGACCTGTAGATAGTTCTAAAGTCCTCATAATCAATGTCTTTGAGTTTAGGAATAGGAAAACTGAAACCTCCAATAGGGGGCCACAGGATGGAAGAAGGGGAGAGTGCCATCATTCAAACTATGATTGACACCCTTTTATCCACTTATGATTTCCTAGAAAACGTGTCATGTAGAATCCCAAAGCCATCGGAACGCCTTTCCAACATCCTTAGTGAGGAAATTTGTGCTTACCTCAAATGGTTCGAGGCTTGGGTACATTTCCTCTTCCATCGCCTAATTAATGATTTCTTCCATTGATTTAGGTTTTGCCCTACCGAACTGAACATTAATAGTTGTAGGCAATTGATTGCCTTCTTGGTCCTATGTCAAGTGAACAAGGTGGCGGTTGACCTTAATTTAATTAGAAACAAAATGGACCTTAAGTACTAGAGGTCGAGGGGCATGTATTAGATGTCTTTTGATAAAGGGGTCATACCTCTTACCTTAGTACCTTCTTCTAACAAGACTTGGAAGAAGTCGTACTTTTTTGTAAAGGTTGGCTAGGAGTTCAAGGACTACGAGAATCTAACCAACGTATTTCCTCGATACACCGACTTTAAGGGTAAGCCTACCGACCTCAAAAACTTGGCTTTCTCTTTTATTTTACTGTTGTTTCAATTCTAAATTATTTTGTTTCAAATATGGGTGTAAACATGGAGACTTTGAAAAGGTCCATTTTTACTAAAGAGCTCCAGAAGTGATACAAGCAGCTCTTCCAGCCACAAGAACGTCCATGCGAGCAAGTTCTCAACTGAACTCTTTGATGGAGGTCAGGGGTCACGAAGCCAAAGGGCAAAACCCTAAAGAAGTTAGTAATTGCCCGATGATGCCCTTGGCAAAAAAAGAAAACTAAGGGAGCTTTTACCCTAGTCCAAGCTGTTATTCTCACCAAAGGAAGAAATTTTTTCTCGGGAGTGAAGAATCTCCTGAGAGGACCGTCTCTAAAGAGCTAATGCCTTCTCCAGGTCATCATGAGGCTATTCCTTCTATGCCGACAGTCCTTCAAACCCAAAAGTTTGGGGCAAATGTCACGCCCCGAAACCTAAGAGCTCTAGGAGTGAGATGAGTAACCCAATCCTGAGTCATTTTAAAATAATATTATTCATTTGAAAATAAGTTCAATTACTTACATTCATGCTTAAAAGTCCATCGGAGGTGAATCGGGTGGCGAAAAATCAGTTTGGAAGTCAAACCGGAAAAATTGAAGCAAAAGGGACCCAGCGCTCCCCTCAGTGCCAATCATCACATAGAGAGAGGGTTTTTCCACCTCTTTGTGCCGATTGGCACTCACAAGTATCGATTGATCGGCCTTGAATTTTTCATGCTTTGACCTGTTTTGGTCATTTCTCTTGTTTCTACTTGTTCTTTCATACCATAAACATTCTATTTCTTTTTCATCTATATCCATTTCATTATAATTCACACAATCAATATCATCTTCATCCATTAAAGGACAATCAAGAATTCAATTTCAAGCACTTGAACTATCAAAGATCATCAAGTAAAAGATGTAAGGTTAAAATTGATAACTGGTTAAAAAGTGCATATTTATGTTGTTAACCCTAGATAGTCTTGCACTTTTATTATTTTAATTTCTCCAGTCTATATGCATTTGCTAGTTAATTCTTATTTTATCTTTTTGCAGAGAAAGCTCATCAAAGTTGATGATTTAATGGTGGATTTGGAGCAAAAGGAAAATATTGGGCTTTGAAGTGCGAAAAGAAGTAGAAAACAAGTGATTTTGGGTTAGAAGAGAGGCTTGATCCATATATAGGTGGACTAGGGCCCATTTTAGCATTATAGGCTCTATTTTGGAACACTTTAGACTCCCTTTTTGGGCCCCTAATGTCTAATTACGGGATTTTATGTTATTCTCCTAAATTATTATTTTGTAAGGGCATTTTTGGAAAGAGGGGGATAACATTGTAACCTAGGGTTTTGGAAAAGAAAGGAGGCCGTCTTGGAGATCTAGACGGGAGAAGAAGGAAGGAGACAACTCTAAAGAAGAAGATGAAGAATTCCATGGCTATGGTCTCCTCTTCCACTATCATGGGCTAAGTTCTCTCATTCCTAGGGTTTAGATGAAACCCTAGTCAAGTAACATTACTTCTTTGTATTTTATTTTTGGGTTAATTAATTTTGGATGTTGATTGTATAACATTGGGGTTTTATTAAGGCATTGATCGTATTATTCAGTTTCATATAATCAATTTCTGTGATTTTGTTTATGTGGTTATACAATAGTAATATGTGTACATACATCAAAACCATAGGACGAGTCATAACTCAGGGAAAACAAATTGTGACTATGACCTTAGAATTAGCGTAGACAATTTGTGTTGACCAAAGATGATTCGTGCTTAGGGTTTTGGTGCGTGATTTTCTTGATGATTGTATTGAGGGTTGTAGCCGAAATACATCTTTTACATCCAAATTAAATGACCCAAGAATTAATACAATTGAAGCTAGTTACAAGATTAGTGGTGGATTCAACACCCTAGGAATTCTCTTTTAATTTGATTCCTCATTAATTCAGTTAAATATTTGCTTTAAGTATAGTTCTCATTTAATTTTAGGAAAAAATCAACAACAATCAATCTTTGTGACTTTCAATTAAAATTAATCTCAACTTTAGTTTTTAAATAATTAACAGTCTCTGTGGGTTCGACCCCTACTTCTCTACTATACTAGTAGTTTAGTTTGGTAATTTGATTGATTTCCACGACAGATCAAAAATGGTTTATAACTTCGTTTCGACCAGTTTTCTCATGCCTTAAACATTCTTTTTTCTTTTATTTTACATTCATTTCACAATCCAATATCCAAATATACATTCCACATTCCATACATCATAATGCTCATTCAAAGTGGGAACCCGAGATGTTTAAAATCCTAGGAGTTCAAGCTTACACTACTTAGTTCCACCAAGATTGTATTACCATGATGCTTTTAGTTTATACATATTGAGTTGTCCAAAAAGAAAATTTCATTATACAAGAGTTTACAAGTGGAGCAAGCTTCTCAAAAATTAACATCATGTAAAGTTTCCAAAATGGGTAAAAATGCCCAAGCATACAAAAATGAAGTCCTCCAAAAATAGCTCCATGACAGTCCTTCAACTTGTTGCATTCTCCTTGTGCATTCTTGCATCTAGTAAAGGTCAATACAATGGACCCAGTAGGAAAATCTAAACAAAGATATAAACATATGGTGTCTTGTATATACATGTACAAATGTAGTGATATACAAGTGTTCACCGAACATGTAAAAATATTCAATAGAGTAAACATGTCGAGCCTATCAAGTTCCAATTCTTCATGGTTTGAAGCATCAAATCTTTCACTACATGTAGCATTATTAAGTTATATCACATACAAACAAGATATTCAAAGGTTGTGTTCCCTTTATTCCTCCCAAGTTTCTAAAGTCTAAATCCCCAAATGTCCATTCCTTTCTAAGTTATTATTCTCATTAATTCAAGGTCATGTCATTAACATTTGTTTCCACAATTCAAGCTAAATTCATCAATATAGCTAATTCAATCACACAACAAGCTTTAAGTACCACTTTTTACGTGCATGGTCATAAAAACATTTTTACAAACACATGATGAGTAAGACATGTTTTCATGTATATCACATACAAAACCCACATTATAAATACTGCATGTAAAGCATTTCAAATTTAACTAGGAGTAATATAGATCACAAGACAAGGTAAAAATGAGTCAATTCATGGAAATAAAGTATTAAATACATGGGTCTATAAATTACAAGCAGCACATGGCCTATTTCACAAAATAAAGAAATTTCATGGCATGAATGAGGTAATATAATTCTCAATCTACCTATACATATGCTTTGTACCAAGGTTTAGAAGCCCTTACCTCAATTTCTTGAAGTTTTCAGTGAAACTTCTCCTTTGATTTTTTATGGATTCCTCAAAATCCCCAACTTCAAGCTTGTGGTGTGAAGTGCTAATGCCTTCAATCCTTGTCTAAGCATCCAAGATTTCTTCAATCTCTTGATGATCTTCCAAGTTTTTTCCAAAGCTCTAAGGTTTTCCTCATTTTCGCTCCTCTTTCTTCCCTCTCTCTCCCTTTTCACGAATTGGGTGTATGTTTCTAGTGTGTTTTAGGTGTGTAGGGTCTTAGTTTTATAAGAAAAAAATGAGCTTTGGGTGAAATCTCAATTTTTCTCCTCCTTACTTGTCACGACGCCGGAACCCACCCAATGCGGATTAGGGGTTGGTGACCGACACTGCCACCCTGACAAGCCGGTACAAAATCAAATAAATTGTACCAAAGAGTAATAATTTTTTTTCTTTTATTTGTCAAGTGCAGAAGTTACACATATGAAACTCATCTGATAACCAATTAACTTTAACAATCATCAATAATTTCTACACAATTCTAATTTAATGACATCTCCCAATATCACTAAGTTACAGTGTCTAATATTAGTATCATCCTTACAGGATTAATTCAACCAAGTCTTGGAGCTCTACATCATCAATGTTACCCACAAGCAGATCACTAGCTCTATTAAACACCATCATGCCTTTCCTTCCATATTGTGTTACTTGAAAAATTGTTATAATTCTAGAGCGAGCTAACTTAACTCAATAAGTAAATCATTCACTCTATTATAGGTTACAAAAGGATGTATAACAAGTGAATAATCATAGGATTTCAAGTTCAAAGGATTGTCCATCAGGCTAGGATAAAACAATTCACAAATGCGATAAGAATGACTAAGCAAGTCAACAAGCACAAATTTATCAACATATGATGTTTGCCTTCCCAAATCAAAAGGATTCAAATCAAATACAAAGATAAGCCTCAAAGGTATATTTCATATCCAAATGTAACATCATTAAATCAGCAAATTGTGTGGAATCAAACATATACAAATTGAGTCAAATAGATGCTATCAAATAGGGCCCAGCTACTCTCACACAGTACTCATCTAGGTTCACCACTCATCTTTGGGTTCCCTTGAATAGCCCTAAGAGCTCTTATCATCATATCAAAATGTCCTCATCAAGACAACGTGTTAGGGTATCATTCCCAAACACCGACCCGTAGGTCATCATTATCCAAAGAGTTAAGATAAGGCATTGTGACAAACACAACCCTAGGTAATCTCAAATAATATTATCAGCAAAAGAATTCCACAAAGTATGTGCATATATATAGATTACAAATGTCCACAATAAAATGGATCACAATGATCGCAAAGATAAGATATCTCTAAGGAGTCAAAGGACTCACAGATATTCACAACAAATAGGATCTTAACAAATCACAAATTCCACTATAATGGAAGTACAATAATCAATAGGGTTGTGGACTTGAAGCAATTACTGATGCATGTTTCAAGAAGTAAAGATTTAGCAGCTATACAAATATGCCACATTGGCATAGTAGAAATCCACATATTAGAGTTCTGGTTTACTTACATTGAGTTCTTAGCATTGCATTTTCATACTAGTCCCATAACATTGTTCTATTTTCCATCATTCGGTGATCCTATAATCAGGGATAAAAAATACATTACATATTGAATTAGTATTCATTTTAATTTCCAGCATCTTTATTCAGCGTTTTAAGTTCTTTTGAACTTAGTCTAATTGATTAAGAGATCCTCAAACTTTTAATTTAGGGTTCTTGATACTTTATAGCTTATTTGACCCATCAAGGGCATAATGATAATTTACACTTTTAATGTCCCATATTTCTTCATACCCAATTTATGTATTCGAACTTAATTTTTGGGTCCAGTTGGTCCTTATAACATTTACGTGAAACTTTTAATTTTTACACTTCTAGTAACTTCATTAAGTCTTAAGGACGTATTTGTTATTTTTTAATTTATTACCAAGTCTTATTTTTCTCAAAAGGACATCACTATCAAACCCGGAATATTGAAGATAATCAGTTTAGATTTTTTTGGATCTTAATTTGCACATCTATGACTTATAGTAAGCCTAAGGACATTTTTATAATTTTACACTTTTACATGTCTCATTTTTCGGTACTTTATTTACTCAAATGGACTCCACCGTTGAGTCTAGAACGTCAAAAAAAGTCAGAATATATTATCTCTGACATTTAACTGGTTTTTGGATCACTAAGGACATATTGGTAATTATGACATTTCTTGTGTTTGTACTTTTAGAACTTTGTTTCATAAAATGGATCCGGCCATTGAGTCCAAAATGTCCCAAAATGCTAAAATATGTATTTTCATAGTCATCAGAATCTAATTGATAGCTTAATTGATCATTATGACATAATTATAATTATTTCAATTTGTCCCGTTCATATTTTTCAAGATCTAATTTCGTAAATTGGACTTTGTCAGTGAGTCCGGAATGCCCAAAAAACATTAGGTTAGACTATTCTTTCATTTTAATTAGCTTTTTTTTTTTTTGCCTAAGGGCATTTTGGTAATTTTTCATAATTTATTAGGATTTTAAAAATAATTTATAATTATTTTTCTAGGTCCTTCCGTAATTAACAGAAACATTTGGGGCCAAAATATAATTTCTAAAAACTATTTAAATAAAACCAACTAGTTTAGTCCCAATACAAGTGAACTAGTTCTATTAGGTTAAGAACCAAACGGTTCAATCCGATTCACTGTGTCATGCTGACGTCAGCCCTTTTTATTATTTTTTTATCTTTCAGGGTTCAAAACGACGTTGTTCCAATTAAGCCCATATTCATTTAAAACATTCGGTCAAGACCCGACCTGAGACCCAAATCCTAAGCAAATGCTAACTTTCCCAAAAAAAACACCAACTATGCTGCAAGCACTTTTGTGCTATACTACTCACATGATATGTATATGTCCTAAAAGAATGTGAAAATTTCAGAAAAGAAAAATGACAACTTTCAACACTTCATTGGACCCTCATCCCTACCAATTGAATTACATACACAATGTTTGCCTCATATATATGTATTATGTGTGTATATGTGTGATATACCACAATCAACAGACTCATGATACTCGGCTAGAGAGAGAGAAATATAAAGAGAGAAGAAGAAGGTTTGTCTTGCATGTGTGTGTGTGCTCAAGATCAGTGCACATTAGGGAGCAAAGAGGAGTTCTAGTGACTAAAAGGGTTCAGAAGATGGAGCATGCAAGCCCAGAGACAGAGAGGGGGGGAGAAAATGGCCATTAAAGTAAGTTTCTCTCACTAAAATATTTCTTATAAGAGGCTTTTTTAAGGTTTAAATTTGCATGCATATGTGTAGAATTGAAATAACAAAGAAAAAGGAAAAAAAAAAAAATAAGAACTGTTGAGCAAAAAAACCCTATAACCCTTAATACTTGAAAGTGAGAAAAAATAGGTTTTGAACCCATATTGATCTAAACTTAAAACTAGGAACAAGGCTCAAATGAGCATAGGAAATGGGGCACAACGCATTTTAAACCACTAAAAATTGTCAAAAGACCTACTGAGTAATCTGAGGTTACAATTGGGATGAGTAATTGGGTAAACGTATTTGTGGTTGTTTTGCTTGGTTCTATGAAGGAGAAAATACTCCCCTAGGGTCCCAGAAACCCATTGGAAGAAAAATGAAATCAAAATAGTGACCCAAATGTGTCGAAATAGAAAACGAAATACTCCTTGGAACCTGACTGTAAATCACTATTTCGTGGCCATAAACCAATCAAATCGAGAAACCAACATTGGATGTGGAATCCTCATAGAAAAACAGTTTGAACCACGTTGGTTTAGTCGCCAGAAAACAGTCGGCAGCGATCGCCAACGCCAGAGGAGGCGATCGGAACTCTCACCGGAAAAATGAAGAATAAGGTATTGTGCGAGTCAGGTCCCTAACCGAATGTTTTAAATGGATTTGGGCTTAAGTGGAACGGCGTCGTTTTGAACCCTTAAGAATAAAAAAAAAAAAAAAAAAGGGCTGACATCACGCTGCCGTCAGCATGACGCAATGAACCAGACTGAATCATTTGGTTCTTAACCTAATTGAACCGGTTCACTTTCATTGGGACTAAACCGGTTGGTTTTATTTAAATAGTTTTTAAAAATTATGTTTTGGCCCCAAATGTTTCTATTAATTATGGAAGGATCCAGAAAAATAATTATAAATTATTTTTAAAATCCTAATAAATTATGGGAAATTATCAATATGTTCTTAGGCCAAAAATAGGCCAAATGAAGTCCAATTAAAATGAAAGAAGAGTCTAACCTAATATTTTTGGGCATTCCGGACTTACTGGTAGAGTCCGATTTATGAAATTAGATCCCAAAAAATATGAACGATCAAATTAGAATAATTACAATTATGTCCTAATGATCAATTAAGCTATCAATTAGACTCCGATAATTATGAAAATACATACCTTAGCATTTTGGGATATTTGAACCCAATAACGACAATCATTTTATGAAACGAAATCTCAAAAGTACAGACACAGTGAAATATCATATTTATCAATATGCCCTTAGTGATCCAAAAGCTAATTAAATGTTAGAGATAACATATTCTGATTTTCTTTGTCGTTTTGAACTCAACGGTGGAGTCTATTTTAGTAAACAAAGTACCGAAAAATGAGACATGTGAAAGTTTAAAATTATAAAAATGTCCTAGGCTTAATATAAGTAATAGATGTACAAATTAAGATCCAAAAAAATCTAAACTAATTATCTTCGATATTCTTGGTTTGAAGGTGATTTCCTTTTGAGTAAAATAAGGCTTGGTAACAAACTATAAAAATGACGAATACATCCTTAAGACTTAATAAAGTTACTAGAAGTGTATAGATGAAATTAAAAGGTCCACGTAAAGGTTATAAGGACCAACTAGATCCCAAAAATAAAGTCTGAATAAGTAAATAGGGTACGAAAAAATATAAGACTTTAAAAGTATAAATTATCATTTTGCCCTTGAATGGCCAAATAAGCTATAAAGCATCAGGAACCCTAAATTCGAAATTTGAGGATCTCTTAATCAATTAGACTAAGTTCAAAAGAACTTAAAACGTTGAATAAAGATGCTTGGAATTAGAATAAATACTAATTCAATATGCAATGTATTTTTGATTCTTGATTATAGGATCACTAAATGATGGAAAATGGAACAAGGCTATAGGATAGATACTATGGTACCAATATGGGAATGTAATGCTAAGAACCCAATGTAAGTAAACCAGAACTCTAATACGTAGATTTCTACTATGCCAATGTGGCCTACTTGTATAGCTGCCAAATCTTTGCTTCTTGAAACATACATAAGTAATTGCTTCAAGTCCACAACCAATTAATTATTGTACTTCTATTATGTGGAATTTGTGATTTGTTGAGATCCTATTTGTTATGAATATCTGTGAGTCCTTTGACTCCTTGGAGATATCTTGTCCTTGTGATTATTGTGATCTCTTTTGTTGTGGACATTTGTAATCTATGTATATGCACATACCTTGTGGAATCCTTTTGCTGATAATATTATTTAAGAATACCTGGGTTTGTATCTGTTACAACGCCCATCTTGACTCTTTGGATGCTAATGACCTATAGGTCGATGTTTGGGAATGATACCCAACACGTTGTCCTAATGAGGAACATTTTGATTATGATGATAAGAACTCTTGGTGCCATTTAAGGAAACCCAGAAATGAGTGGTGAACTTGGATGAGTGTTGTGCAGGGATAGCTGAGCCCTATTTGATAACATTTATTTGACTCAATTTGTATATATTTGATTCCACAACATTTGTTGATTTGATGATGTTACATTTGGATGTGAAATATACATTTGGGGCTTATCTTTGTATTCGATTTGAATCCCTTTGATTTGGGACAACCAAACATCATATGTTGATAAATTTGTGCTTGTTGACTTGCTTAGTCATTCTTATCGCATTTGTGAACTGTGTTATCCTAGCCTGATAGCCAATCCTTTTGAACTTGAAATCCTGTGATTATTCGCTTGTTATACACCCTAGTGTAACCCATAATAGAGTGAATGATTTACTTACTAAGCTAAGTTAGCTCACCCTAAAATTATAACAATTTTTTAGGTAACACAATATGGAAGGAAAGGCATGATGGTGTCTAGTGGAGCTAGTGATTTGCTTGTGGGTAATGTTGATGATGTACAGCTCCAAGACTTGGTTTGAATTAATCCTATAAGGATGATACTAATATTAGATACTATAATTTAATGATATTGGGAGATGTCATTAAATTAGAATTGTGTAGAAATTATTGATGATTGTTAAAGGCGATTGGTTATCAGATGAGTTGAATATGTTTAGCTTCCATACTTGAAAAATAAAAGAAAATATTTATTACTCTTTGGTGCAATTCATTTGATTTTGTATAGCTTGTCTAGGTGACAGTGCCAATCACCGACCCCTAATCCTCTTAGAGTGGGTTCCAAGTCATGACATTACTCCCTTATATTCTTTCTAGCTTTATGTCTTTTTTAGTCTTTCCTTCTTAATTCTAAAATATCTCATTTATTTCATTGTGTCCTATTTTACTCTTAAGTCATTTGTGAACATAGTATATCATTCTTCATGTATCATTTTCTCTTTTCACTCTCATTATATTCAATATTTTATATTTTTATAAATTTTAACTTTTGTCTAGGTCTTTACAACAAAGCTAGAGTTCCTCCTCATGTAACTATTGAGGAGTTCGGGACTTCAGTCTTGAAGAAACCCTAGATGGAGTCTTGGAAGGCTTGCCCAGGCAGAATGAAAGGGCACAAGCCTAAAAAGACTGCCAAGGACATCATCATGGTCGCTCATTTGAGGGTAAGCATCCAGAGCCCTTGTACATCGGATTTTTTCTTTGTTGATTCATGTACTGACCTATTTTTCCCTATTTTATTTGTGGCTCATACTATGGATACCATCTTAGACAGCCCTGAAGACACTAAGCAAATTGACAAGCTTTAGGGTGAACTAGATGAGCTTATGTTGCAACTAGGAACTGCCCGATTAGCAGCCTCCACTTTAGAAGAGAAGCTGAGAGAGGCCGTGAATGCTTATTCTATCTTGGAGTTAGACCAAAATGCCCTATCTACCAATCTAGAGTCAGTGAGAAAAAGGCTAGCAAGTTTTGAAATAGAAGTTGGCCGAGAGTATTGAGACGGCCAAGGCTCAAATCGAGAAGGCTTTAAAGGCTGAGGTTGAGGAGTTAGGTGGGGACTTCATTGACCATGGGTCCCGTCTGTGCAAGACGAAGTTATCCAAGCTCTATCCTGACCTTAACATCTTTGGTTTGGACGTTGTTCCGATCTCAGATTCCGAGATATAAGAGGAATAGGGAGAAGTGGTATTGAGACGGCGGATCCTGCTGTCCACCTTCCCCTGTCAAACAAGGTCGTGACGCCTAAGCTCAAAAAGGATCCTACCCCCGCCGAACAGTAAATCTTCAATGTATTTTTTGTTTTGTTTTGTTTTTTATTATCTTCTATAACCTCCCAACCTTATTTAGTAAAAGAAATCTTTTTTTCTCTAAATTCTGAGTCCTCGTTGTGTGATTGATTGCATATTAACTCATTAATCTCCAAATAATTATACTAACTGTCCATAAGTTCCAAACATCAAACACTTTGCACGAATCGATCTCCTAAGCAATAACACTTGTAGAATTTTTCGTCCTAGCAGTTTCTGCCCTTTTAGGTGGCTTTTGAAATCCAAAGTCGGCTTTTCTGAGGAGAGAAACAGAGAGAGCGTAGCCGGAGATGGAATGACGCTGAACCCAGCTTTATGCACAATGACGGTCTTGAGAGCATCATAGCACCTCGGTAGGAGCACGATTCCTTGGTCCTCGGCCAGATAGTCTCTATGCGTCTGCATTCTGGGCGTCGGATTCATCGACCTTTGCTGAGGCTTTGACCTGTCGCGTTGGATAATATAACAGAGCAGTTTTAGCGGTCATCATCATTGAAATTTTGCAGAAAAAGAGAGAGAAATATCAGGGCAGGTTTTTTTAAAAAGCAGTCAAATTCAATATTACAATAATGGTCTTGAATTTCAACGAATCTCATATTCGATTCAAAAGATTTCGAGATTGATGCACAGCTTGAGATTGATGCTCATGTTGACGTGTGTGTATATACATATACACGTATACAAAAGATGGTGAGATTATATATATATTTGAAAAGTCGTTGGCTAGGAAACCCACAATAATCTTTGTTTTTCTGTAGTAGCAGGTGAGCCGGTGGATCATGCTCTCAACAGGAATAAGCTGCCACAAATTTTTTATTTTTTATTTTTTATTTTTTACCAAACATGGTGTTTGTAAGTTTTCCACACTCTTTTAGAGTCAAAATAGTTCAAAGAATTAAAACAATAAACAGAGGATGCAGGCATAAAGAGATAAGGGATGTAATAAAAAATCTAAGATGCTTTTTATAAAAGCATTCAGATTCAACAGTAGAATAATGGTTCTGTATTCAAAAAATATCATATTTTATTCAAAAGATTTTGAGATTGATGCAGATCTCGAGATCGATGCTCTTATATGTGTATATATATATACATATAAAAATTATGTGACTATATATTGACATATATATATATATATATTTGTATGTATACAGTCTTGCAAGTACTCTGATACTGAGCATCTCATTGATTTGAGTTTGACGAAGAGGAGCAGAGAATTTGAAGATTATAAATTTCCGTTCCCTGGGTTATAGCTCAGTTCCAGAGCTTGCAATGGCAAAAAGAATAAAAATCATTCTTCTTTGTTGCCTAAAATAATATTAAGAAGTTAGATTAAGGTTGCTTCTTTTCATGCTCCAAAAAATAATTAAAAAAAAATAAAATCACATGTAGTGATTTGATATGCTAAAAAAATCATAGATCAATAGCTTGATCAGTATATATATATATATATATATATATATATATATATTGTACTGATTTGATTATGATGTATATGTATATACATATAGATATATGTATATATGAAGATCTTGAGATTATATATATATAAATATATATATATATATATTTATATAATCATGCAAGTATTTAATAGAGTTTGATCTATATGTTAAATTGGTCTATACATCTATCAAAATATATGGAATTTGAGAGAGTTTAAATAATCATTATGGAGCAATATTAGTAGTAGAGAACGAGGCATGTTGACCGTCGTTCCCACAGACGGCGCCAAACTGATGCTGCAAAAAACAGCACCGGTCGATTCGATGATTCGGCAAGAAGGACCTGCAAAAAAGAGAAGAAGGACCCTCCGACGATCAAGTCAGTAAAGAGGGAATAAATATAAAGAATATGTGTAAAAGAAAGTGATTGTATATGTGATTCAATGTGTGATTCAATGTGAGATTGAATAATCAATTGAGCATACCTGACCCCTTTATTTATAGGGTTGAGAGTCATTGATTTTAGCAGTTTCCTATATTGAATAGAATTCCTTTCCTTGTTTGATAAGGTTAAAAGATATGTGATAATCTTCCCTGATTGAGGTAGGATTCCTTTCCTATCTGAAAGACTTGCACTCCAAGATATATTCCTTATTCTGAGGTTGGAAGTCTATGGAAAACGGTGACCAGTTTGGAACTCCTCCTACTCTGGAGGCAGCTATGATCTGGAGGCCTGCTGGTAGCTGCTCTAGGGGCAACTCAGCTCTGCTCTTAGCTGCTCTGGAGGAAGCTCTGCTAGTAGTAGCTCTGCCGGAGGCAGCTATGCTCTGGAGGCAGCTCTGCTCTTAGCTGCTCTGGAGGCAGCTCTACTCGTAACTGCTCTGTAGGCAGCTCTGCTAGTAGCTGCTCTGAAGGAGGCAGCTCTGCTCTTAGCTACTCTAGAGGCAGCTCTGCTCGTAGCTGCTCTGTAGGCAGCTCTGCTAGTAGCTGCTCTGAAGGCTGCTCTGGAGGCAGATCTGAAGGTAGCTGCTCTGCTAAGTCTGTTAGCTTTGGAGGCGCATTTTATGGCTCATCAATAATTTTATTTTTTTCAAACCTTGGGAGCCCACCCTAACCCACTAATACTTCCACCTCTATTTGTGAGATATTATATTGGAAGCCAACATGCAGACTTGTAGTGGAAATGCAGTGATAAGTTCTCTCCAACAACCCAACTGGGCTAAGGAATCCACCTTCCCTCCAAAAGATATTGTCACGTCCCGAATTTCTGACCGAAACCCGAGGCGCGACTAACGAACAGAAAGTAAATAAAATAAAAGGTAATTAAATAGATTTACGAATTTGCGACAAATTAAATAGAATTCTTTAATTTTCTAAAAATTTCGGCAGAACCTCCTTTGTTTTCTAAGCCTTTTCTCACCTAATAGACATGATATATTTCACGACATTTCATAAATATAAACATATTACAACCCACCCTCACTCAGTGGCCACAATCTTATCAAATTTACATATACATCGCCTAATTATACAACTGAAGACGATTTAATAGATACATACATTCACTTCCGTCAACATACATATATATATCATTGGGCTTAAGCCCGTACATCACAAAACAAGCCCCAAGGCCAAATATCCATCTACAGTCAAGTCTCCTCCACTCGGCTAGACTTCCTCAAGCCTCAAGTGTCAGGAATGTCATCTGAAATATGGTTCCCACGAATGGGTCAGCGCCAACATGCTGGTATGATGAAGTGCTAATGCAAGGAATAAAGCTAAGGCGTGGCGTGTGCAAAGTGTACATTTATATCTAAATGACATTCCAAGCATCGCAATAATATATATGAATGGTATGCGTGACGCACCCATGCACAACTCTATGCCACCACCCATGTCTCGTTTACGGGTGCTCCCCGATGGCTACGGAGTACCAATGCAATGGCCAATTTTGAGTTTTTCACCACAGGATCTACACCCTCATAATGCAAAGCACCACGTGCTTACCCACGCCATGTTCTCAAAGGATTCATCATATGCCAACATGCCAATGCAGTGTTAATGAAACATGGATCTCAATAATATAGCGTATTCGGACAATAACAAATGAATTATCAATCAGTTTCATATACATGCATATCTCATGTGTTCATATATCATAATTCATGTTCTTCACTTTACTAAACTTGCAAGTAACACCTAAACATGTGAACAATCAATTCCAAGTTATCAAATAAACACATTACAGATGAGCACATGAATCATTCCAGTCATTCACAAATATTCCTAACTTAACTTCACTTCTAACATTAGCAAAACACCATACCTGATAGGGTTGGTCACAACCCTACTAAGTTGTGTCCACTACGTAGTCCAATCAACGGATGAATGACTCAGTCCTCCTACTGTAGCTGTCTAGAGAGTTTGAGGTTAATCTTTAGTCCACGGCTCAAGAGTCCAAGAAAACACATCAGTAGGTTGATCGAGTCGGCCAAATATTTTAAATCCAGTTTCATCAGCTTCTTTAGCCTTGACCCCATACTCAAATTGGATAATCGAATTACTACATACATTCCTCACCGTGCCATCATAACAGATAACATCATTCCGAAAGATGGCCATTAAGTTTTTGAATAAAGTTCCAGACTCAGTCAACCCTCTAGATGAACGGACAATAACTTCTCTGCTTGAAATTGAGTGAGCCATCTTCCAACTGTAACTTTTTCAACCCGGTTGCAATTCCAGCAACTTCCTCATGTGAATCAGTCTCCTCAATCATCCATCCAATTCTAATCACAATCCGTCCTTTCCAAGCCATTGATTCAACCCATTAACACCAACCGCAGAATCCGATCAACAAATCTACTCCAAATTTACATCAACAAGACTAGTATTTAAATTTCTCACTAAACTCAGTCCATCTTGAACAACAGGTGCTGCAACACTCCTGTAGTACTCACATTCACCAACTAATTGAAATTCGGGGCTCAAACCATCCAACACCAAGCATCACTCACACTTAAACCTTTCAATTCATCACAACAATCACAAACCAACAAGCTATACAAAAACATCACCTCCTGACCCAACACAATGCGTAGGATTCCAACTACGCATCATCAAAGCAACATATAATTTATCCCGGCTGAGTTTCCTCATTCCCACTCAAAGATCTCGAGATGTAACCGGGGCAAAACGGTGATCAATACCGCTGCACAACCAGCCCCGACCATGTGTCTTGCCCCGGCCTTCCATCGGCTAACCATCTCTCTCTCGATCTCATAGCACAAAAGCCTTCAATCACAAAGCTTCGTGCAGGTAAAAACAATCCAAACCAATCCCTTGTCCAACTCGTCATTTTCCTTGTTTTTCTCACTAATTAAAACTAACCATAACAGCAGCATGAAACCCACATAAACTTTCCAAATTCTAGTATAAAACTTTCTGCTTCAAGTTTGAAATCAACATGAACTTAGCCCATTAATTTGAAGGGCCTGTGCTGCTGTACCCTTTTTCAAGAAAATTCAACCATTGAATTCCCTTAAAAACAAATCATTAAAATACCCCATGAGACCATGCCTCAATCCATGCTGCTGCCATTTCCCCTCCGTTCAAACACATCACATAAACACACAATATATATATATATATGTCTCTCCAATTTAACACCCATCAACCAAAACAGCCACAACCCCAAACAAAACATCATCTCCATGCCTAATTCCAACAGCAGTAGCAACCACTGTTCTCAACTTGGAAACGGAAATTTAAAAGCAGCAGAAAATAGAGGCAACCACAACCCGTAACATCTACACAATATAAATATATATATACGCATTGATCCCTTACAATTTCACACCTATATCAAGCTTCCAACATGTCGGAACAGTCCACCGTGGCCTCAATCTCCAACACGGCTGGATCAAAAATTCCCACCTGCACAAACTCGACCCAACACAACTCCAGTAACAGCCTCAAGATTCAGCGCAGTGACCAACGGCGCCCACCGAACCTGCTGCACCAAATCGACCCACAAACTCGATCCACTCGACGACCAAGCACAGCCCTTTGGACCGAAACTGCCTTCTTAAACAGCAGCCATATTTCAACTCTGAAAATTCTCGGCTCTCTCCCTCTTTCAGTTTTCCCCTCTGCTCTAACAATACACAAACACATACACACATAGATATACACAACTCCCACAACTGTAGCGATACACCACGACCGTAACAACAACTTGTTCCATCTCCTGCTCTGCGTCAAACCCAAACAGCCACACACACAAAACCGCAACACAAATCACAGAATCGTAACCCCAAGTTTCCGTTGAATCAACCCATGACCATTGAACCATCAAAATCTGAAGCAGAAACCGAACTCAGACCACGATCTAGTGATCCGTCAAAATCGTTGCTGCTTCGCGTCCCTCCAATCCGCAACACACGACCCCAATCGCAATCCAAAACCCGTCGCAAATCTGTCGCCCCCTTGCCTCGATCTCCCTCGCGACCACCGCCGCTTCTTCCTCTTCCCTTTCTTCTTCTTTCTCTCTTTTCTTCTCTCTTTCCCTCTCCCCTGTTCTGCCGTTCTCCCTCACCCGAGACTGCACCGTCCCCCTTTTTCTTCTTTTCTCTTTTCTCTTTTCTTTTTCTTTTATTCATTTTCTACCACACACACACACATATATATATACATACACACACACACACATATATATATATATATCATACTTTACATTTCTTTTTTTTTCCTTTTTTTTTCATATATACTATTATACATATTTTTATTTTTTTATTATATTATATTTTTTTTTCAAAATTTAATTTAATTAGGAATTAGGGACATTCGCAGTGTTCTAAAAAAAAAAATTTATTCCAAATTTTCGAATCTTTACAGATATGATATAAATGATTCCCAAATTAGATTAAACCCAACGTGGTCATGGCTGGTAGAATCTTCTGAAGTTGAAGTGGCTCATGTGTACCTTCACTAGTTGCTATAAAAACCTTTATGTTATATCTAAAATGACACTAGCTATTTAATAAGACAAATAGTAGATGTATTGCAAAATATAATATTAATATTAAACAAATGTAACTAATTAAATCACAAACCGGTAATTAGCAACCTTGCACCAACTGGGTTAGTCCAGTTGGTCATTTATCTCTCTTTCAAAAGAGATGTCTTGAATTCAAGTCTCACTCTTTTCTAGAGAAATATGAACATTTATTTCCATTTAGTTATAAGTTGGGTTAGGTTTTTTGTCTAAGACTCATATTAGAGTGGTTCTTGGGTTGGATGTGAGCATTTATTTTCAGTCAATTATGAACTGAGTTGTGTTATTTGTTCAAGACCCATATTAAAGAGATTCATGAGTTGGGTTATATCTTATGAGTTGGTGGAGTTTGATTGTAATAGAGTTAATCGTAATACATGAATTATAATACCTCATTGTTTTTATAAAAAAAAAAAAATTAACAACCTTGCTCTTAATATGATCAAATACATGTGCACATAGATTTCGTTGATTTTATTGTTAAAGAAGAAATTTTCTTTTATACTAACAACAATTAGAATACCAATTAATAAAGTGATTAAAATTTAAAAAAAAATGATTTTATTTAAAGTAATTGAATGTCCTATACTGCCATTATAACTGAGTGGTGAGGCAATAGGAAATGAACTTGTAGCATGGGGTTTAAATTTAAAAAAAAAAAATGAACTTGTAACATTATGTTGATTTAAAAAGTAATAATAATTTCATATCATACCAAATAACTTGCTAATGTATATCTTAAAAAGTTTTCCATTTTCTAGCAAATGGACCACTGAGGCAATAGCAAATGAAAATGTAGCATGGCCCCGGGGGCGGGGGCGGGGGGGGGGGGGGGGGGGGGGGGTTGGGAAAAAAATCAATAATTTCAAATCATACCAAATATTATCAACTTGTTTTTCGATTTACTTTCAATTAATTTCACACGTGTTGTTGTATACATAGATATTCAAATTAATTGTACATTACAAAATTTATTTTTTTAGGTGGTTGTGTTGTTTTAAAGGGTTAATTACATTTTCTCATTTATAGTTTAACCCATTTTTATAAACCCTCTTTATTATAAAATACAACATTAATACCATATGGTTGTGAGTAAAGTGAAATTGATTGCGCTTGGATAGTGATTCAGATATAATTTTTTAAAAATATTTCTAAAAAATTTATAATTAATGTTTTAAAAACTGTGAAAAGGTATTTGAATATGATAATTTAAATTATAAAAAATTAAAATTAATAGCTTGTCAAACGTATATCCTACATTTTAAAATTAAAAATCTGTATTTGAAAACCTAAACAAACATACTTACATTTTCTATCATAATAAAAAGGATATAAAGTGGATGCAAAATATTGATTACACATTTATACCTTGTGTTTTGCCTCCTTTTCACATAAATCTTGTATTTTAAAATGTAACACAAATATTCTTTATGCTTTTAATTAAAAAAAATAAAGATGAAAGGTATTTTGAATTATACATATATTTTTTGTACTTATTAATTTTTACAATTTATCCATGGCCATACGTCTAAAAGGATTATTAGTGTCTTATAAAATAAATAAAATATTTGCAAGAAAGAAACAAATTATAAGATAACAAAATATAATCACTCCTAAGTCAAAATGGACAGATCTAGTTGCATTATTTACTCATTTTTAGCTAAAAGAATATAGTTTAAGTTTTCATGAAAACAAAGGGATAAGAATTTGTAAGAATGTTAATATATGGATAAATTACACGGATTTACTCTAAGACTTTTGGTAATTATACTGATATTTTTTAAATTTTTTTAAACAAAAATACTATTCTTTAGTCAAATTTTTTTGTTTAAAATGACAAAAATTGTCCCTCTCATGTCATTTTTTTTTCTATTTTTGACTTTTTTAAAAAATCTCATTTTCAAATAAATATTAATTAAAATCTTAAATTTATTTTTTATATAAAATGTAAACAAGTTATTTATCTTAAAATTATTTTTATATAAAATAAAAAAATTCAATAAAAAAAGTTTAAAAGATTTTATCAAAATTAAAAATAATATAAAAATAAAATAAAATAGACAGTTTTACCATTTTAAAATAATAATTTAACTAGAAGAATATTTATAACTTATTAATAAAAATAAAAAGGTTGATATAATTTCAAAAACTTAAAAGAAATTAATATAATTATCATAAATTTCAAAAATAATCAGTGTAATTTACACTTAATATATAAAAAAATTCGTAATTAGACTTGCAAAAAAAATATATAATTATCCTTATTTTCAAAGAAATGTGGTAAATATTTTAATTAGCATAAAATAGGGGTCTTTTTGAAATTAACAAAAACAAGCCCTCGAGAAAATCAGTAAAACAAAATAAAGGGAATATCCCTTTCGTTAATGATGAAGACATACGAGCCGACTAGGGCTTTTACCTCACGAAGCTCAGATGATGAAGAAGTGGCAAGTATCGAATTAGCGATTCTGTTATCGACTTCTAGGTTGAACTTGAGATGAAGAAAATTGGGCAAAAACAATAACACAGGTACTTCTCTCTCATAATCAATCTTCATCATTTCTCTTCTTCGTCTCCTTTCTGCTGCTGCTGTTTTTATCATCGATATACAACGGAAATTGCAGTACTAATCAAAGCGCGTGTCGACACTGGCGTTCATGTCGATGTATGGCTCTCCTTTACGGAGACAGTGTCCGACAACAGTGGTTTAGTGGTTCAGTGGCAACAGTGGACTAGTTGAGTTTTTAATAATTTAATGTGTTATTTGGAACGAGGTTAGCGTTAGTATGTACTTTTGGTTTAGAATTTGTAGATTTAATTAAGCTTAGTACGCCTTGTTGTTTGTCTTTTTATTTGGGGATTTTAACTGGTGGTGTTTTTTAGTTTTTATAGTAAGAATAAGTGATGCAGTAGTGATGGAGGAAGCTATAAGAAGTGTAGAATTGTTTGTATAGTGAAAGCTTTTGGATTATTAACAATTTGATGAATGGAAATTGAAGCTAGATAGTTACTTCCATTATAGATTTTTACCCTTTTCTGTGACCATATCTTTTTGTTCTTTCACTCCTTTTTGGCTTTCTTTGTCACCCCTTTTGATGAATGGAAATTGAAGATAGATTGTCACTTATATTATAGCTCCCCATCCTTGTATTTTGATTCCTTTTGCTTCCTTTAACTCCCTTCCCTTTTTGGGATTACTACAATGCACTTACCATCTTCCCATCAAGTAGTTGAACACTGCACCTCACTCTTTGGGTGGGACAGGAGATACCACTCAAGCTACCAGCTGGTGGTGACCTAACCTCTCTTGAGCCAACTTTTCCTTAAAATTTTTCAGTTACCATGATGGAAAACTATTCCGTGATAGGAGGCTATGCAAGACCTGATCAACTTCAAGATCCATAAAAAAAAAAAAACATTTTAGGCTACTTTTTCTGCAGTTTAAACAGAAGTTCTTAGTGAGCAGGACAGTGCTGCTGGGATTCTGGTGATGAGGCTGATGTCAACACTACTGACTTGCATCCATGGATGGATGGAAAGGCTTTATCATTCTATTGGTATCAATAAATTGAAGTGGTGAAATTTTATAGCTGTCCCTCGCTTTGGAAGAACTGCTATTAGCATAGCCCCATATGTTTACTAGCTATATATGTCTTCATCTATTTTTTTACATCAGTATCCAAAAAGATCAATATCTAGAGTTAGTAGCACTATGGCCTTCTAGCTAATTTTTGGGAGTCGGAAAACGTTCAAGAGATGTCCTAGAAAAGAAAATTTCAACTTTTCTACATGCGATGCAGCAAAGTCTCTCTCTCTCTCTCTCTGGGTAAGTAAGAGTGTAAGTATTATTTATCGAAAATGGGAGATATGCATGCAAACTTAAGAGGAGCATACCCCATAATCTAGATCCAAAACAAAGCATAAGAAAAAAATGGGGAGTCCCCAAGTCACATATGCAGAAACATAAACCAGCTATGCATCTTCTCCATTGAATGACCTGGACTCGGCTGAACTCAGAGGGATATTCCATTTGGTGCATAACTCCCTATTTTCAACTGTGCGTTATATTTTGTTCATCTAGTTCAAGCAATAGTTTTTTAAGTCATTTATCTTAAATCTAATAGCTCTGCCAGAAGGGTGACAGCGTGAACGATAACATTAAGGAATTCTATACTTTAAGATGCTCCATGAATCTAAAGCAATGGAGTAGCAACTAGTGGCATGTGGCAATTCATAATGGATATGAAGATGATGCTTACTAACTCTGTTGCTTGAGATTAAAGTTTTCTTATTGTAATATAAGAAAGTATATGGATGTTTATTGTCTCTATTCCTCCTCTGCGGGTGTATCTTTACTTGGGCAAAAATTCACAATCTGGAAGCTCCTACAGGGACTCATCACAATTAGCCTTACAAACCATGCGCAAGTAACATGAGCTGAAGGTCAATGTGGGCATACAAATCATTTTTCCTTGTGAGCAAGCTTTTTCAATTTTGCTAAAGAATTCCTAAAGGCAAGTAGCCTAGTCTGAGTTTTGATTAGTAGATCAACCAATAGTTTGTTGATGTGTTGGTGCAACAGCTATGATGATGAAGGTGATATAGAGTGGGAAGAAACTAGAATTAAAGACATTGAGAATCTGGTGATTCAACAAGTGCCTACAACTTCTAAGTTAGACTCCACTGAAGATAGGTTGTCTTTCTATTTTTCCATAACTTGGATTGGTGCTAATCTATTGCCGAGTTGGGCCTGCAACTCCTAAGGTAGACTACATTGAAGATTGGTTTGTCTTTCAATTTTTCCATAACTTGGAGCTAATCCATTGCCAAATTGTGTTTTATTTTTATTGATGGTATAACTGGGAGCTCTAAATATACCAGTTCAAAAACTCAAAGGAAATGGCAGAGAAACTTAAGTTGAATATCGAGTCTCATCCGAAGTCACTTTACATGTTTTTTTTTCCTTATTTTTTGCATTAATATAATTGTAAAGATTAAGCATGGCAGGATGACTCTATGTTAAATATAACAAACTCTAGGAAGAGGATGGTAATTTGATTGAAGCATCTTGCATGCTAGCCACATGAACACCAACACCATTTTGAGCTGGGAACTTGGAATTTATTATATTGTTTTTTTTGTTGATAAGTAATTGTATTAAACAAGCCCAAGGGGGGCAACCCATATACAAAAGGAGACTCACAAAAACTAGAGCCTAATACTATCCAAAAAAAGTACAAAATCATATACATACGTATGCTTCTATAATCAAAAAGTATATAGTCTTCAAAAAAATGGTCCTTAAGCTTGCATAAATCCATAGGCTTGCCTTAAAAAAATTGTTAATTTCACTTCCTCCAAAGGCAACAAAATAGACAAATTGAGGCAATCCTCCAAATCCTCACACCATAACCTTACCTCCTCCTCCCACCTAACTTCTCAAATAGTCTATCAGCGAACAATGCATCACCCAACAACATTCAAACAAGGAGAAAGGAGAACAAGAGGTCCCACAACTCCTTCAAAAAAGAACAATGAAGGAATAGGTGTTTAATTGACTCAATCTCATGAAAGCACATGCTACACCTTCCTACAAGATGGAATCCCCTTTTGTGAAGAACATCCGTCCTAGGAACCGCTCCCCATATGAGATACCAAACAAAAAGTGCAGCTTTCAATGGAGCTTTAGTTCCGCACATCACTTTTCACGGGAAGTTGTTCTCTCCTCAGTT
The DNA here is from genome assembly GCA_008638375.1 of Nyssa sinensis. Taxonomy (NCBI): domain Eukaryota; kingdom Viridiplantae; phylum Streptophyta; class Magnoliopsida; order Cornales; family Nyssaceae; genus Nyssa; species Nyssa sinensis. The sequence goes on along the minus strand of CM018031.1, from coordinate 55,960,352 downwards.
AGCTAGATCTTTATAGTACGACTTCACTGTGAACTTCTTGTGACAATCCTTCCTCCACACAAGAGCATCCCTCCCATGTCCCACTTGGCGTGAACTTGTAAATAGTGTCCAAAAACTCCGTAACCTCTTCCATCTCTCAATCATTAAAATTTCTACGAAAACAAGGTTCCCAAGCCACACCTTCCACCAAGGGCCTCAAATAATCCACCTTTCCAAGCAGGTGGCGCAGCCATGCATCTCTTTAGAAATTTGAGGCAACTTGGACAACAAGACCTAGTCTCCATTTTTCCCGTGTCTTGGAGATGGAGGCCCTAAGTAATTGTCTCGGGTAATGGAACGGAGTAGCAGGTGAAGAATCAGTATTTTTTTTATAGGTAGGCTGTCTAAGGCTTATAAGGGCACTCTATGTAGCCTTCCGATGTAATTTACATCCATTTTTTCCATGTTAGTTTTTGTGGCTAAAAGATTGGAGAATTTGGATTTCCTTTTCTTTTTTTTTTGTGCACCCGTATTTTAGTGTTTTTTTTTTTTTGTGGGGCGGGGGGGGGGGGGGGGGGGGGGGGGGGGATGTATGGAAATAGCACTTGGTTGATTGGAATGTGTTATGTTCCCCCTTGGGGGTGGGAGGCTTGGGCATTAAGAAGCTTTGTGTATTCAATTAAGAATGTGAAAGTGGTTATGGGGATATGCAATGAAAGGGGGTAGTTTGTAGAGAGCAATGGTGAGAGGAAATATGGGAGTGATAGGGCGGTTGGATTTCAAATTATTTCTGGCTGTTTTTTTGGGGTTGGGTTATGAAAGCATGAAGGAGTGGGATAAATGCTCGATGGTTTTTAGTTCATTGACAAAAAATGGCTGAAGGTTGGAGAATTTGGATTCCTTTTTCTTTTTTTTTTGTGTGCGCGCATGTATTGTAGTTTGTGTGTTGTTGGGGAGGTGTTGTATGGAAATATCACTTGGTTGATTGGAATGTGTAATGTTCCCCATGGGGGTGGGAGTCTTGGACATTAAGAAGCTTTGTTTATTCAATTAAGGATGTGGAATTTGTTGTGGAGACATGCAGTGGAAAGGGGTAGTTTGTGCAGAGGAATTGGGAGAGGAAATATGGGAGTGATAGGGGTTGTTGGACTTCAAATTATCATAGTTGTTTTTATGGGGTTGGCTTATGAAACCATGAAGGTGTGGGATAAATGCTCAATGGTATTTAGTTCATTGACAAAAAAAAGGCTCAAGGATGAGATTTTGTCACAATACTTGGTGTAGGAAAGTTGCCTAAAAGTTGGCATTGAGAGCTTTTTTGAGAATGCGGTATGAGATCTGCAATTTAGTGGAGCAATGTGGGATATGAGAGTTGGAGGTGGCAGATGACTCTTCAAAGCATTATATGGTGCTTCAATTAGTGCTGACAGGATTAATGCCTTGAGATGGAAAATTTTTAGGAATGGGAAGTTTGAGGTGAGATTGTAGTATAAAGTGTTATGCGGTTGAAGCACTTCTTCCTTCCCTGGGAAAGGCATATGGTGCATTAAGTTGCTTTTTGCTCTTGGACATCAGTTTTGGAAGCATGCTTGGGCAAATAACCATTAACAGCCTATTGCTAAAGGGCAGAGTGTTTATTAGTTTCTGTTGTATGCTTAAGGGAGCTGAATAGACTACAAGTCGCATGCTGCATTGTGGAGTAGCTAGAGAGCTATGTTGTTTGCTCCCCCCCCCCCCCCCCCTTTTTTTCCCTTTTCCTCTTTCTGGAGTTACAGTGAGTTTCTGTTGGGTAGCTGGCAAGGAAGTTGTGGTAGTGGAAGAGGTGGGAAGGCGTGGAATGTTGAAAAGAAGGTAATAGAATACTTTTGGAGCTGTGGAGATGCCACTTCATAGGCTGAAGCAGTTGATGTTGAGCTTACTCTTTTCTTTTTTTTTCTTTCTTTGGGTCTTTATTAGAAAATTCACCTAAACTTCAAGTTCTTCCTTGAGCACATTATTAAGCAACTTGAATTTTCATGGTTAAATGTGTTCATGGAGTTTATATCTGGATTCCATGAGCCATGGAAAATTTTGTGAGTTAATCAATTCTCTATAATGGTCCATTTCATCCCATATAAGAAAAGTGTGGATGCATTATGTTACTAATCTCTATCTATTTAAATTGGACAAGCGTTGCGGTTTTCCCAAGTCAATCCTGTCAAATTGAAGCACCAAATGTCTGAGTCAATTTTCTGAGATGTCTATGGAAGAGGATAAGGACTAGTTTGCTCTAGGTAGTGCCTGGAACCCTTTAAGGAATACCCAGACTAAGGTGTTGAATTCCACTTTAGGCAATCTATTATGATGTTTAATGGAAAAGGTTGTTTGAGCAACAGGATATGGTTCTTCCTTTAGTTGAATTTGCCAACAACTCTGGTATATTTTGCAATTGAAAGAGGCTCTTTAGTTTATCATCGCCTCTGTTGCATTATGTGTTCTTGTGCCATTGCCTGATTAATTGTTCTCAAATAAGGCTATACAAATCACTTTTTGGGTCTAGCAAATCTGTATTTTAGATCAGAAGTCTTGATTTGATATCTGGGAGGGAAAGAAATATATGTCCTGTAGTGCTAAATGTTCAGAAATCGCAAAAGGTAAGTTAGGAACAAATAAAATGTATGCCTTGTTACCTCTGGACAGGGAGTGTTCTTCTCCTTGATCTTATTGTCATAGTCATGAATCCTGGAACCAGTTGCAATCGATCACCTGGGCAGGCTATCCTTCCCCAAGTGTTCAACTTTGAAATAAAGTTAAAAGTTTAAACTAATATGATTTTTCTAGTAATTCTATTCTATAGATGAAATTATTTCTTTTTTTTTTTATTTTTGATTGGGGTAGATGAAATTACTTAAGTGCTTTATCCATGTAATTGCTACTCTTTTCAGGTTTTCTTGTTTTTGGCTTATAAAGCTGATGGTTTGTCGGAAATTACCTAAGTGGCCATGCTGGACCTTTCTGGCTTTTGGCTGACCCTCAATTGGGGTCTCCTGCTCAACTCATTTTGGGGGTTGGGTCTCAGTTCAATTGGCTGCAGGCCAGTCTGGGTTTTAGAATTCTAACCATAACTTCAATGCATGCCTTTACACTAGCTTGTCATGCAGTTTGGGTTTTAGAATTCTAATCATAAGTTGGATGCATGCCTTTACTCTAGTTTTTTTTTTTTTTTTTTACCTCGTGCGGTCTTCTTGAATGCTTTTTTTTTTCTTTTTTTTTAAAGTTAGTATACTATGTAGTTGGGGGTTTTTTAGTTGAGTGAGTGATTGAGTAATCATGATACTCCTGATTAGCTAATGCTTTTCTTGACCATATATCCTGCACTTTGATCTACTAGCTTCTATTATTGATATGTGTTGGAGCTACAGTATGACTTTAATATAAAAAAATTATGTAATCATATAACTGCTTACATATGATTTTATCTGCTGGTTAGATGGCATTCAGACAGAATGGGGAAAAATTAGAAATCGAACCTGATCCTGCTACCTGGACAGCCTTAGAGGAGAAATTCTTTATTCAGTTAATGGTGAAAGAGGTTTACAAAGGAAATAGATCCTCAACAACCTTTTCAAGGAAAGGTTGGAAACATATAGAGCAAGAGTTTTGTGAGAAAACTAACAAGAGGTACAACAATTCTCAATTTAGAAACAAGTTTAACCAGCTGAGGACTCGTTATCATGATTTTAGTAAGCTGTTGAAGGAACCTGGGTTTAGTTGGGACCCCGTGCTCAGTACTGCTGCTGCAACCGATGCTGTGTGGGAATCGGTCATAAAGGTGAACGCCTAATTTTTATATTTGAAATTGATCATTTTTCTTTCGAAAACTTCACTAGATCACGTCACCATGTATTTTTTTATAATAGGCAAACAAAAATGTGAAGAGATTCCGGAAAAAAGGTTGCCCTATGTTTAATGAATTAGGCATCATATTTGGTGACCCAACAGTTAGATGCAAAGATGTATTTCCATTGGCTCAGTATCCTTTGGTAAGTGAAGATAAGTTGGAATTAGAAGATGAATCAACAAATGCTACTCCATCTGCTTTACCAAGTGATAGTAGCGATGGTAAAGATTATCCCTCACAAGGAACCGGACAGCGGCGGCGGCAACGATCTCCTACTCCAACAAGCCATCTTCGAGGGAAGAGGGACACAAGGACAGCAGTGACGGGTGAGGCTTTGAAGGAATGGGCTGAAGCTACGGTGCCCTCAGGAACGTCCGATCAAAAATGGGCTGAAGCTTCAAAAGAAAAGACCCCAACTTACCCCAAACTTGAGGCGTCCTCCCAATCTAGTGCATTCTCGATTACCAATTGTGTTAAGTGTCTAGAATCGATCGATGGTGTGGATGCAAGTACCTACATAAGGGCAATCAAGATGTTTAAGGATGTGGATTGGAGAGAGATGTTTATGGCAATGTCCGAGGAAAGAAGATTAGACTGGTTGGCTAGCTTAGAATGACATTGTTTGCAGTGATGTTTGAGACAACTTTTGCTCTACATCCCTGGAATATTTTCAGCTTTTTCTTCCCCTTGTTTGAAGCCTGTGTACCTGTGGATATGAATCATGTTTAGATTTTCAAATGTTGATAAGATTATCTACTGGCATGTAATCGCGGGAAGGAGGGATGTAATCGCGGGAATGCTGGGTGCTGTAGTCTATTTTAGTGGTATATATATGGGATAATTACATTTACCTCTCTTAAGATTTTTGATAATTGTAAAAAGCATTTCTATAATTTTTAAAATAACATTGTTTCCTATCAGAGTTGTTGGGTTAACAGTGTTAACAAAATTTGCTCTTTTACAATTTTACCCTCCTATTTTATTAATTTTTTTAATAAAAAAAAGTCGAATGAATATCCTCCTGTCTTTAATAGACCTAGAACAGTACTCTCTGTAACTCCACCCCTTTTCTCTCTCTATCCATTCATGTTCCATGGCTCTAAAATTATAACACTTAAATACTTTCGCCCCTCCCTCTCTCTCTCTCTCTCTCTCTCTCTCTCTCCAACCACTGCCCTTTCAGGAGAAGAATATCATAAACAAAAACCACCTCCCTTGAAACACAATCAAACTTCGCAGTAAGGAGAAAGAGGAGAAAGAAGAAACAGTGGGGAAATTAGAAATGTAGGGTTTCAATTACGGGTTGTTTGGAACTGTAAAAAAGTTTTATTGCGAAAGAGAAAGTGCTAGAAAATGGCAAGAACTTCCAAGGGAAGAAACTCACATAGAGAAATCACTTATTCTACAACAACAATGCCATCCTTAGTACTAGTTAGAAAATTCAATTGTTTGTAAATATATGTTTATATATGCATGTGTGTATATATATATTTGCAGCAATTTGGTTGGGAACCTATTGGAAATTTTGCAATTCGGTGCGTCAATTCGGTCAGGAATCTATTGAAAAATTTGCAATTTGATTGGCTATTGTGATATATTTGGTTGGGAAGATGTATATATGTATATTCAATTGAAAATGTGATGTGCGTTATGAAATCTATTAGGTTGGGAAATTTGGTCTATATGAAAGTCCCTCTTTGTTAATAACTTGAAATGAAAACCCATATCGTGGATAGATTTGAAAACGGTATTAGGGTTCAAGCTTAGCTCAACCGTAAAACCATCAAAACAATTGCTTTAAACCCCACTTGAAGAGAGGATTCTAAATTTTAATATATTTATAGTATAATCAAATTAGAAGTTTAAGGTTAATAAAATTCTAACTATACAAAAAGGTCTCATCAAAACTTTAAGATTTATTTATATTATACTCTAATCTTTTATTGTTATGGATTTAGGTAAAAAAAATTATTTTAAAACTTTATTATCAGATTTTTATTCAATGTATATCTCTCTTGTTAACAAATAATTAAATTTTATAGTACAAAATTAAATATAATAAAAAAATAAAAAATTACATTAATATTAAAAAAAATATTATTTTGAATTGTTATTTTTATCATTTTAGATCTTCAATTATATAGAGGCGTCCGATTGAGGTTGCTCCTAGTTTTATAGACACAACACAAGTTGACCCTGAAACGTCCTTGCCTGACCTTGAGATTACTCATCTTATTGAACCTGAGCTTGTCCAAATAAGAACCCTGTTGGATATACCATAGAACAGCACCAACTGAAGCAGCCTTCACTTAAGAAAGATATATCTAGTAATTTCTTCTTATATATATATATATATATATATATATATATACACACACACACACACACACACAAACAAACTAAGGACAAGTTTAAAAATTTTAGTTTAAAGGATTTTGAAAACTTATAAAATATTGAATTAACTATTAATTCATTTTATTAAAAAAAAAAAAAAGGACCGTCTCCACTGCAAATCCGTCACTGACTAGAGTTGGAGGTTGGATTTTAATCATTTACCAAAAATAAAAAGGATGCGGTTAGAAAGAGAAAGACATTGTCAAAGTAATAAAATAATAATAATGATATATTGCAAGTTCAAAAATATGAATTTATCAATGGATATATAACAATTGCATATAGATATCACAATTTTTTTAAAAAAAAAATTATGAATATTAATATCAAATCATGAAATTTTTTTGAAATATTAATTGACATTCTATTGCATTATTCTGAGTGAATATATTATAAATAAAATATATATTTGATAAGATGATGTATGAAATCAAAGAAAAATTTCACATTGGTGAGAATATAAAAAACACTAATTACTATAATTTACATAAGATTTAATTATATTAACATAAATAGGTGTCAAATATACAAACGTATCAGATAAAGTTTAAATATACATTGTATTTTATATTAATAATGTAAAACATTATGATCCTATTATATTATTAAATTTAAAAGTGCAATATTTCACGATATTTTGTCATATATCACGATATGAAAACGATATTATGATATTATTTGTATATTATCTGATATATACAATACGAAGAATGAAAAAGAAATTCACAATATAAGATCAATTTATATAATTTTTACTAAATATCTAAATAGTAAATTAATTAAGTCATAATTAATTTTTAAATTTTATTTTTTAATAATTAATTCTTTAATATTAACTTTTTAGAACCCGAAACTCCGTCAAACAAACCTTTATCCTCCTATTTGTTTTCTGAGAAATGTGAACGCCGGTGGGGGTTGTTGGTCTTTGAGCCCCAAAAATGTGTTTTTTATTTTATAATCTCAAAAATGAGTTTTAGTCACAGAGTGTGAGTGTTTGACCTAAAAATTCAAAATCACGTTCTGTACATCACTTGCAAATTTACCTAATATATATAATAAAAAGGATAAAATAAAAAAAATTAATAGTACAGAATTAATTTTACATAATTTTTTACTAAACACTTAATAATAAATTAATTGTCATAATTATTTTAAAAAAATTTATTTTTCAATAATCAATTTTCTAGAATTATTTTTTCAAAATCTATATCTCCCACAATTAGATCCAAACTCTTTCAAACCACGATTGTAAGTTTTATCTTTTTACCAAACTTTGTTTTCTAAGAATTGTTTGTTTGTATCATTATTGAGTTTTTATTAAGGGTGTAACTCGAGTAGACAAAATTCAGATTGAGTGATGTTCAAATCTAATTCGAGTCCTAAAATAGTTAACTTGAACTCTACTCAAATCCAAACTTAAACCCAAACAACCTAAGCCCTACCCGAATTGAAATACATTAGAATTGGGAATTCACCCAAGCCCGATTATTAATTTCATTTTTAGATTTTTTATTCACAATTTTTTTAATAAATTATTATATTTTCCTATTTTAATTATAGACTAAAAATTTTAATAATTTTTCTTTCTAATTAAAATAATTCCTTCAATATAATTTAATTTTAAAAAAATATTAAATATTAACAAGTTTTAAAAATTATAAAAAAGCAAATAGTAATGCTGGTAAAGGATTATTACTAGTCTAATAATAGAAAACTAAAATATAAAAAAATATAGTATACAAAATGTGTATATTAAATTTGAACTTAGATTGGGACCAAATTTCTAAAATCTCAATACAAGTTCAATTCTAATTTAAATCATACTTGAGTTCTTTTATTTGAATCCATTTTAAAATATAAAAAATTATCCACAAAGTCTTGATCCAAAAAAAATTGAGTTGGACTTTTCTATTGTAACAAAAGATTCTTTTGTTATGTGTAAAAAATTCTATCAATAATTATGATTTTAAGTATAGACAATTTTTTAAATTAATGTTTTATTCATTCGCAACAAAATATAAAAAAAATAAAAATAAAAAAAATGCTTTTTTAGGGTATTTAACATATTCATACCGTGCATTTTCTATAAAATAGTGACAAAAAGTAAAACTTGTACAAATTTTTCTATTTTCCAAGTCGATTCAATTCGGTGGAAGAATTTTCTAGAACACTTCTAAGAAAGGAACAAATAATCAATTTAAAAAAAAAAAATATTGAATTTATGAAAGAGCTAATTTACTAGATAGCATACATTTTTGAAACACCTCTAGCAAAGGAATAAATAGTCAATTTTAAAAAAAATTATTGCATTTATATATGTACATGTACAAATATGGCCAAAAGTGCGAAAAAATAAAAGAAAATAGAATCCACGTAAAAATTTTGATATTATATCACCTTGTCCTGTGGTCCTACACCAAAATTAAAAATAATTATATATACTAATCTATGTAATCGAACAGTAATGTTACAATGTTTCAAAATTTGAATCTCAAATGTGGTGATAAATTATTAATAAAATACTATGATTATGTACCAAAGTTTCAAAATTTGAATCTCAAATATGATGATAAATTATTGATAAAATACTTATTTATGATTATGTACGAAAATATGGGAGAAAGAAAGGGTTTTGATCAGAAAGAGACTTAGATTAGGCAACCCAGATGTTCAGAAAAACCCTAAGATTTTACCCAGAGACCAATTGATCATGGAGAACAAGCATGGCGTAGTTCACTCGCTCTCTCTTCCACCTCAATTTCTCTTTCCTCTTGCATCAAGAGGGACGTGAACGACATATTCCCGAAGGAACCTTCCGTTGGGAACAAATCAAGTTCTGGTACCGTTGTAATCGGCTGTGCATCGCAATAAGTCGCTGAAAGAGAAGATGCGCAAGGAAGCGGCGTGGAGACAACGGAAACTGAGGCCGCTGCGATGGTGCTCGGAGGAGCATCGGGAGCGGGAGAGGTTGCGGTGGCGGAGGAGGGGAAGAGGGACGGCGGGACGTGGCGGAGGAGCCAGTCGATGGTCTGGCCTTCGGTACGGTGGCCAAGTTCGCGAGTGAGTTGGAAGATTCGAGCGGCGCAAAGGACCGGGACTCGGACTCGACGGCCTCTTCCGTTCACCTTTGTGTGCCGATCTGATTTAGTAGAAGACGAGCAGAGATTGGGGGTTTTGGATGAGCTGGGAGCGAGTTGACTCGCAGGCATTCGGTTGAGTTGTTGAGTCGATGATGACGGCAATTCGTTTAACCGCATTGTTCCCGGTTCCATGTTTGCCAGAAAAAGATTATATACATGAAAAAGTTTCTGGTTTCTAGGGTTTACGCGAGAATTAGATGAGAGGGTGCTTTTGGTTCACAGATAGGTTTTACAAGGGTACATACTTATCCCATATCGAGAGGGAAATTAGAAGGGTTTCCTTTAGAGTTATTTAAGGAATTGAAAAAAAAGGAAATGGAAAACGAAAGAAGAGGAGCTTATATCATATTTGTTTTAAAAATTGAGAAAGAAAGAGAGAGAAAGGGAAGAAGAGCTTTTCTTTCTTTTCTCTTTTTTATCATTTTCAAACAAGACGAAAAGATTATATTAGTTTTTTCTCTCTTTTTTTTATTAATTTATCCAAACATAAATGAGAAATTATCTCTTTCCTCTCTTCTTCTTTATTTTTCTTGTAACTAATACTCTTTTTGTCTTTCTACTTATTTAAACGAACTGTAAGGGTTATATCAAAAGACAGACTTAACAAAAGCTTCAAACCAGGGGACTATTTGTCCTCGGAGCAGGCCAACTGCATCTCTAAATTCAAACTTAAATTTGACTCAAAATTTTCTGTCACCTTTATTCAAATTTATTTTTAATTAAATTTAAACTCAAATTATTAAAATATTATTTATAAATTCAAATCACTGTTTGAAGACAATTAAAATTATAGTCATGTAGTTTTAAAATTAAAATACATCTTTTCTTAAAATTATATAAATTATAAAAAATGTCTATATAATTTACTCTTAATTTTATGACAAGCGCATAGCTGGAGCTGACCATCTCCAAAGATAACATTGTTGCTGATTCATGGAAACCCAAAAGAAGCAAACGCCCATACCAAACAACTTCCTCAGGGGAACGACGAACCTGCTCGAAAGATTCTGTTGCGCCATAAAGCCAAGCCAACAAGCAAATAAAAAAGAGTTTTCCAAAGCCATGGATGTCCAACAGTCAGCCGAAATTTGATTTGGGTTTGGTTCATGTGGTTGTAGCTTCTCGGGACGATCCATTTGTATCTCACTTTTCTTCCCGAATGAAATGACTTTGTACTGTGCGTTTTTTAAATTCCCACATTCAAAATCCAAGGGCCATACAAAAGGTGCTGGATAATATCTATGAGTAGGCTTCCAGTCAGAGAATTAATCTAGAGAAATCTGCCATGCTTTTTTTGCCAAAATACATCAGAGAGGTACAGGGCTGCAGTTCTTAGTTTGCGTGGGGGCTTCCCTCGGTGACCAGTGGAACCAGGAAGGAGGTTTTTAACAGAAGTGTCAATTGTGTCGTGTCGTGTCGTCTTAGGGTATGAGTATTCGATTTTATGGGTCAATCTAAACACGACACAATTAACTAATCGTGTTAAAATTTTCGACCCTAGCACGACACATTTATTATACATGCAACATGACACGATCCGTGTAATCCGTTTAATAAATGAATCGTATTAATACGAGTAATATAACATGACTCGTTTAACTCATTTAATAAATAGAACGTGTTAAAATCAACACGATTAACACATATTACTCATTTTGACACATTTAACATGTATAACTAACTTAATAAATATACTTGTTGAGTTATTCTCTCTTTTTCTTATTTTTTTTATTTTATATTTTCATTAAATTAAAATATAAATTTAGTATTAAAAAAGATTAATACTTGTAATATTAAATTTTTTTCATACTTACAAAAAAACTATTAATTATTACATATATTAATACTTGTAATACAAAATATTTGTAATTATTCATATTTATTTGCGTCAATCGTGTTAATCCTAACCTAACTTATTTAATAATCGTGTCAATCTATTTATAACTCAAATTCATTTAAGCTCAATCCAAACCCGCTAATTTCGTATCATATACAAGTCATGTTATCCCATTGTATCATAAATTAGCACCCCTAATTTTTAATAATAATAGAGAGAGCATTTGGAAGAATTCAAAGAGAGAACAAAAGGTCATTATGTTTGGAATTGGCTAAAGAGTCGTAGTGGGGGCTTCTATAAGGATTAGGCAACAAATCGTGCGTGCTGATGCTACTGTTTCTGAGCTTATAAACTGTCATGCTAAGAGTAATGCTGGTCTTACCTTTATATTTTACCAAAAATATTTACCTTCATGAGTTGACAGTATTATATTGGCTGAATATCACATCATCATATGACATGATGTGATATTCAACCAATATAACACTAACAACTCATGAAAGTAAACACTTTTGATAAAGTTTTTAAGTAAGCCTAGCATTATTGGTCATGCTAAACAATAGAGCGTTGACTTAGTTTGCTATGTTTTCCTCCCTCTTGAAGGGGAAAGCATCTAGGGTTTGCGCCGTTTGCCCATTAGTGTACGTGAACCTCCAAATAATCTGGTTTGGCAATATTCCAGTAAGAGTTTTTTTCCAGGTCAAAAGTGTCTATCATTTGACTTTAGGAGAGATGGAATCATGGGAAGGAAACAGTCTCCTATTGCAAGCACATTGACTGATGGGGAAGTGTTTCTTCCTCTAATCAACACAGATACTAGGAGCCCTTAATTGTGTAAAAGTATTTGAACTGGTTGGCTAAAATGGTCATAAATTACATGAACAAGCTGATCATTGTGTTCATGTTTAGGCGGATAAGTCTAGTATCCATTATGTTGTCATCCCTAAATTTCAATACCTTTGACATGTTCAGATAATGCAGGCAAAACTTGACGACAATATGCCTCAAGCAGAGTTATATCAGGATACGAGGCCAGCATACATATATCTCCAAAAACAGAGCTTCCGCAGATTAATCAAAGCATGACAGATCATGAGGCATGATATTTCTCAACTCCAACTGGTCACGGTAATGTTAGATTTGGTGAAATAATATAAAAGAGATAAGAAACAGAAAAGAAAGAAAGAAGAGAAAGAAGGGAAAACCCAAATGACTACATTGTATTAAATTGAATTCTGACAAAAACTAAACAAAAGAGCTCTTTATATAGGAGGGATATGAGGTTGTACATGGAAAGTATAAATAAAGGAAATAACCCATAAAATCCTAATCTTACTAGAGTTGCACAATACTAGAAAATAACCCTAACACAATACTATATATGTAACCCTAACACAATACTATATATGTAACCCTAATATACTTCTAACACCCCCTTCTCAAACTCAAGGTGGGAGGTAGACCAACTTGAGTTTGCAAATAAAACCTGGATGTGGACGGGCTAACGTGGTGGCATTTGGGCTGAAATGTAGATGTAACCCAAGCGGACATGGCGGCTGAGACAAAACTAGAGTGGCGGCGGAGATGGAACCAGTGCTGCGGCTTGCTGAGACTGTGGAACCTGATGTGGGGCTGCGGCTGTGGCTGTGGCTGTGGCTGTGATTAAGACGGAACCGCGGCTTGCTGAGGCAGAACCAGAGCTGCGACTGAGAGACGGTGGAACAGACTACAATGATGACTGAACTATTTGGGGACGTTAATAGAGTAGAAGAGCAGAAGCAAAACAAAGAAGGAGGAGTAGCGAAACGGCGTGGACTAGAGGAGCAGAAAGAATAAAGAACCAGGAGCAAAAACGACGTGGACCAAAGCGGCGACTGGAATCAGAAAAAATAAAGAAAAGGAACAGCAGAGACGCAGTAGAGAAAAGGAAGAGTAAAGAAAGAATTAGAGGGAATGGCAGAACAGAAAAATTAAAACGAACAAGCAGTTGCTGAAGCAGGGGAAGAAAACAAAAAGAGAAGAAGTGGCGCAGAGGTAGAGGAGAAAATAGAAAGAGCGTAGGGGCAGAGGAGAAAACAGAAAAGAAAAGAAAGAAAAGAGAGTAGAGCGGCACAGATAAAAGAAGAAAATAGACAAAAGCGGCGCTGGGCTGAACAGAAACTGGGAAAAAGGGAAAAAAAAAAAAAAAAAGCAAAAGAAGTTGCCACGGCTAGGCGACGAACGTTGAGTGATGGTGAGGAGCAATGACATGGTCACAACTAAACCCAATGGTTGATCGAATGTTGACAAGGACGGTAAGGTTGGAACAGGATTGATCAGCAACAGACAAAAATGCAAAAGCTGAGAGAAATAGAAATATCAGAACATAAAATCTTGAGGAAGACATGGTGATGGATGGCTGTGAGAGAAGTAGAGAGACGATTGAGGAAGAGGGCCTGCTGTTGAGAAAAAACTAGAGGTGCGACTGAGATGGAACTAGTTCAGCTGCTATTGAGACGGTGGAACATGGTGGGACCTGATGTTGGCAAAACGGTGATGGTGGAGTCTGCTGAGGATGAACTATTGCTGAGACGAATCAGTTTGGTACGAGATAAACGGCTGACATGGCAGATGCTGGCACGGCTGTAAATCCTACGATGACAACTGATGATCGAAGCAGCAAGCGAACAAGATGAACAGAGGGTCTGCTATGGGACCCAGGAACGGAACTAGCAGTGTGTTGATGATGGATTATGCATGGCTAGCCTGAACGATGGTGTTTGAGGTAGCCAGAGGTGGCTGCACCATTGGTTTTGGGGGTAACGTAGGCTAGCTGCCCGGCCTTGGGACTGCTTGAGAGACTGGATTCTATGGGTGTGAGTGATCGCTGTTGTTGGGGCTCCGTGTGAGACGAACGGCTGCAGCTGTTGAGAGTTGCGGCTAAGAAAGGAAGGAAAAAAGAAAAAGGCTGTGGCTGCGCAAAGATAAGGCGCAAAACGTGGGGGCAGCTGATATACTAAGGGCGGCGCGGCAGAAAACAAAGCAAGAAGAAATAACAGTGCAGAAGGAACAAAAAGAGAGAAAAAAAAAGTAGTAACAAAGAAAAAAGTCAACAAAGGTGGCTTGGACCAAGCGGTTGGCAAGGGAAGAAAGAGAAAATAAAGAAAAGAAGAAGAAAAAAAAGAGAAGCGGTTGGGACAACTGCTGCGGCTTGGCTTAAAGAGCTGCGGCTGGAGATCTAGGGAATAGAAGAAAAGCAAAGAGTAGCGGCGCACGTAGAGAAATAAAGCAGAACGGAAAGAGAAAAGGAAAAGAAAAGAAAGGGGCTGCGTCTTTGGCAGCGTTGAAGCAGAAAAGAAAAAAGGAGAAAAGTTGATGCAGCTGGAAGCAGAGAAAGCAGAAGAAAATTAAAGGGAAGAAAGGTGTAAACTTGTTAAACCAGAACCGGCCAGGGTAAATTAAACCAGAGAAGAATCAGACCAAGAAAGGAGAGGCTCTGATACCATGTTCGATTTGGTGAAATAACATAAAAGAGACAAGAAACAGAAAAGAAAGAGAGAAGAGAGAGAAGAAAAAACCCAAACGACTACATTGTATTAGACTAAATTCTTACAGAAACTAAACAAGAGAGCTCCTTATATAGGAGGGCTATGAGGTTGTACATGAAAAGTATAAATAAAGGAAATAACTCATAAAATCCTAATCCTACTAGAGTTACACAATACTAGGAAATAACCCTAACACAATACTATACATGTAACCCTAACACAATACTACATATGTAACCCTAATATACTTCTAACAAGTAAGACTTGTGAGGAAAATAATTTGAGTAACGCGGTAATATAGCCAACAAAATGGAAAGACATGGATACAAAAATACAAAATCTTTGAGGCCTTTAACAAGTTCCAAGGGACTAGATAAACATCTTCACTACTCAATATTTTATCTTGAGAAGGGGATGAGAGAGAGAGAGAGAGAAGAAGAAAAACCTTCAATTTCACAAGCCAGTGTTGAAAGTCAGCCAAAAATTAGGTACTCGGCTTGATACAAATTAGAACCAACTGAACACATCAAATCTGAGACTTTTAACTATGTCAACTAAAGTATTATGATATAATGTATCACATGCTAATAATGGCTTGGTTGCACAAGAAACCGACACAAAGTTATAACTAGAATAAAGAATCTACAAAATGAAAACAAATGTTTTACCCTAAAGGATGTCGGCTTGCTCTTCACAATTAGTTTTTGTAGAATCTAGAGATGTAATTATCCTTATCATCCACCTCCAGCGAACAATAACTAACTTGTACCACCTTTTCATTTATGTGTAACTCCTACCAATTACAAATCACTCAAGTCACTAGATTTGGAAGTACACAACTGCAGTAAAACAGAAATAGGGAAGCACCCGTAAACAATAAGCAAAAGCAAATAATAACAACAACAACAACAATAAAGTAACTAGTGAAAAGGAGAAAACAATGCCTTAGGATCAAAGCAATATTGCTTTGAACATAATCATCATGGTGATAATGATAACAATAACGATGTGACTAAAACGATTCGATGATTACATAACGATCATGATTATGGTAATATTTTGACAAATTGACATTGATCACAAGTAGCTACTAATGAACCAAACATCAAGGCCAACTATAAACATCCAGAGGGTTCAGTTTCACTAAGGTAAATCCTATTGTTTCGTATGCTAGTGGGTTGCCAAAGATACATGAGCCTCACTGAAATGCCATTATCGTGCTTCCAGCTAATAATTGAGACTTTGCTGATTTATTTCTTGAAACGAAAACAAGGACCTAAAATTTTAAATTATTCACAATGACACTTCCATTTTCACCAAAATATTTCAGAATGAGATAGTCGAGCCACTCAGCCCTGTCCCAACTCTCTTAGACCCCTTATAAACGTGAATCCTGAGAATATTCAAGTTATGGAAAACAAGATTCATATAACCGACCCTATTATTTGAGACAAGACTAAGTTGAGTTGAATAGATAGTGATTAGACAAACCTATACCACAGCAAATGAAATGAATCATTTAACTTGCAGTTGAGTTGCTTGCTTATGAGTAGTTTCCAAACCTTCTCATTTGTGTTTGAGCATGTTACCCCCTTGCCACTTGCCAAGTCTTACTATTAACTTTGACAGCATTTAATTATGATAACTGATATACCATAAAGTAACAAGTGTAGCCAAAACGTGACACGTGTATGTGCAGAACTCTTTCATGTACAGGTCAAGAAAGATTCTGCTATCCAGATCAAACAAGCACATAGGGTTCAAATATGCTTTGTTCAAAATGATACAGGCCCTTCCTCCAGAGCTAGAGCTGTAGAGTATCTACAGGACGGGGTCCCGAACTGTTCACCGCCTTTCATGGCCTACTGACCTCAGAATAAGGAAACAGAGTTCAATATGACAACTTCCATCCTTAGATATCTTCAAATCCCTACTTTTATGGTTCTGAATCCTACTCAACTTAGGAGATCTTCAGGCTATAAATAAAATCCTAAGGTACGCTTTCAATTTACGTTCAATTTTATTCTTTTTAATTACAATCTTTTTATTTACTGACTTTATCATCGGAACGGCTACCACCAAAGCTTACCCGGTGACCTTCTGATTTTGACCTCCTGACAGGTAACGAAGGACAGGGACTCGCTTTGATCAGAAAGAGCAACATCAGCTTGGCACTGTCTGTGGGAACGACAATCATTCTTGCTAACTTTTTTTGTTCGAAAGCAACAAATCCTCTGTCTTTTTCTTCTAAAAAGGCAATGGCTTCCAATCTTCGTCCTAAGAAGAATTCTCAATAACTCCCAAAATCAGCCTCCTGCTGGAAAAGGAAGGGGGCAAACACCCAATCACTTGAAACAGCAACTTGATCGAATTCAACGACAATCTGATTAGATGCAAGAACAACTTGTTGCCATGTCACAAGCTCTGGCTTTGTTAGCCCAGAACCAGCAAAGCAATATCCCACCTCCTCCTCCTACCAACATTTCCCACGGAGGAGCTCAGCCTCCTGCCACCATCATGGGCGGAGGATCTCCCAACGAGGAAATCCCTAACGTGCAGCTGGTACACCCCCATGGTACCACTCACATGGGGGTTAACCCCCAGACATCAACAGTTGTAGGGATAGGGGTACCCGCTTTTCACCCAGCTATTCATTACTAAAGCAGAATGAGAATTCCTACTCCAGTAGCTTCGGGAGCTGATCCAGCACTAGAAGAGTTCCAGCCTCCAAAGGCACCGGCTCCCCCAGTCTTGGGAGGGCAATATCCTTCTGCCAATTTTGGACAAACTCATCCCCTGAATCTAGGGTTTGAAGGTATAGGACAGCGGTAACAGCGGGTCCCAAACCCACAGCAAGTCTTGCCCAGAGTCCCTCAAAGGGCAAAAGATATAGCAAACTCCCAAGAACAGACCATCTTTACCAAAGGGTTCCACGCCCCTCCAAAGCAAAACAAACTAGGAAGTTGTTCGAGGTTCTCCACGTCATTCACCTCTGCCATAATGACAGAGAAGCGGCCAAAGAAGTTCGTTGTCCCAAAGTTCACCCTCTACGACGAGTCTGAGGACCCTATGGACCATCTATCTCACTACCAGCATCCAATGGCTCTACATAAGGCTACTGATGTCTTCATGTGCCGAACTCTGGTAACGAGCCTCAAAGGTACAGCTCTGAAGTGGGTTCCATAACCTTCCCCAAGAATCGAACAAAAATTTTTATGAGCTCAGTAGGCAATTTCTTGATCGATTCTTGGCCAGCAAGAAATTAAGAAAAAGGCCAGAATTCCTGTTAACTGTGAAGCAAGCAAAGAGAGAATCACTTTGGGAGCATATTGCTCTTTTTAATACCGAGCTTTCAGAGATAAAAGGTTGTAGCCCAAGCTTCCTAGTGACAGCTCTTACCTCTGATCTTGGGCCTGGACGCTTTCAAGATTCCTTGACCAAGAGTCCTTCTGTCGACATGGCGGCACTCATGGAACGAGCACGAAAGTACATTAATCTTGAAGATACAAAAATATCTTTCCAAAAGGTGAAAGAACAAGCTCAGAAGGATAAACATGTTCAGAAGAGGGATACCAACACTAACAGGAAGAGGATCAACAAACCTAAAAAGAAAGTGGCATCTAGAACCTAGAACAATCCTAATTCTGGAAGGTACAGAACTTTCACACCTCTGAATGCCTCCTCTCAGTCATATACTCCAACAGATCCAAACCCGTGAGAACTTGAAATAGCTAGAGCTACTAAAGAGTAACCCCGATACCAGAAATCAAAACAAGTATTGCGACTTCCACAAGGAGCATGGGCACACCACCGACGAATGCAGAGCTCTCAAGCAAGAGATAGAACATCTCATCAGAAGAGGACGATTGAGAGAGTTCGTCCGGCAAGACGAGAGGCAGAACCCTCGTGACGACAAACTACCACAAAGAAGGCAAAAACAAAGGCCTGAGCAGAGGGAGGTTTGAAATGATCAACCGTGCCAAAACAATCAAGTCATCTTTGTCCGCTATGCTGACAATACAGTGACGGGAATGTCTAATTAAGCCAGGAAAAGGTATGCTTGGGGAGGTAAGGGCAAAGTCGGATGTCCTCCAGATCTCAACCATTGAGAAGAAGATGAAGTCGGAATCTCAGATCCAATTCTCTGAATTGGACCTTACTGGGATACATTGCCCCCACAATGATGCTCTCGTCATTTGGCTCAAAATTGCCAACTTCGAGATTAGAAGGGTTCTTATAGATACAGGAAGCTCCACCAACGTATTGTTCTATGAACCTTTCAAACAAATGAAGTTCAGGAATGCCATCAAGGGTTGTCACAGTACCTCGCATTGAAGGAAAAGACCTCCAAATAGCAATCACAATACCCTCGTGAATAGGGGAGTTATCCACCTACTGACCTTCATGAGGCAAAAGAGTGCCCTTTCAAAATCGATGAGCCATTAAGCCCAAGGTGAAAGGACAGCATGGTCAAGCCAATGGAGGAGCCCATCAAAGTTCTCGTCAGCACTAAAGGGGAGGAAAGGTATCTACAAATTGGCTCAGCTCCGTCTCCCTTCGAGCAAGAGGAAATTGTTGAATTCCTAAAAAGTAATCTGTCGGTATTTGTTTAGGAGACAAGATATGAAGGGAATAAATCCTAACATCATCTCTCATAAGCTAACGACAGACCCAGACCATCCTCCAATGAGACAAAAAATGATAACGTTCGCCCCTGAACGCCACAAGATCATTAATGAAGAGGTACAGAGGTTGTTAAATGCTGGAATGATAAAGGAAGTGTTCTATCCAGAGTGGCTTGCCAACACAGTTCTCGCCAAAAAGAAGAATGGCAAGTGGAAGGTTTGTGTTGACCACACTGACCTAAACAAAGCTTGTCCCAAGGACAGCTTTCATCTTCCCAAGATTGATCAACTTGTTGATGCCACCGCAGGACACGAGCTCATGAGTTTCATGGATGCCTACTCTAGATACAATCAAATTCAGATGTATCCTCCAAACCATGAGAAGATTACCTTCGTATCTGAACGAGGTCTCTATTGTTACAGAGTGATGACGTTCGGTCTGAAAAACGCTGGAGCCACGTACCAATGTCTGGTTAACAAGATGTTTGGCTCCTAAATTAGAAATACAATGGAGGTCTTCATCGACGTCAGGTTAGTCAAAAGCATTCAAAAGAGTGACCACATCCAGCACTTGAGCCAAACATTTGACATCCTAAGGCAGTAGAGGATGAAGTTGAACCCCTTAAAATGTACCTTCGGGATCACCAAAGGGAAATTCTTGGGTTTTTTGGTCTCTCTCAAAGGGGAATTGAGGCGGATCCCTAGCAGATCAAAGCTCTGATCGAACTAGAGTCACCTAAAACCAAGAAGGATATCCAAGGCCTAAACAGAAGGATAGCAACTCTGAACAGATTCATCTCTAAATCTACGGACCGGTGCCTCCCTTTCTTTAGAGCCTTGAAGGGGAGTAAGGCCCTAGAGTGGACCTCCAAATGCAAAAAAACTTTCCAAAAACTTAAACAATATTTGGATTCCCCTCGAACTCCTTTGAAAACCAGTACAGGGAGAAAAACTACTCCTATACTTAGTCGTATCAGAAAATGCCATCAACTCGGCATTAGTCCGCGAAGACAAGGGGATTCAAAAGCCTGTCTTTTACGTTAGCAAGACACTTCTGGACACCGAGAAGAGATATTTCGAGATTGAAAAACTAGTCTTAGCCTTGGTAATATCTGCTCGGAAGCTCATACCTTATTTTCAGGCCCATCCCATCATAGTCCCTACGTCCTATCCTTTAAAATCAGTCTCACACAAACCTGAAGTTTCAGGATGACTGATCAAATGGTCAATAGAGTTAGGAGAATTTGACATATCTTATATACCATGGACCTCTATCAAAGGGCAGGCACTAGCAGACTTTGCAGTAGAGTTCACTCTAACACTATATCCTAAAACTTAAGCCACTACGAGCACCACGGTACAGCAACTTTACATTGACGGTTCATCCACCAACAGAGGTTCAGGAATGGGTACAGTATTTTAATCCCCCGATAAAATAGTAACTGAGAAAGCAGTTAGCTTAGGGCTTAGAGCCTCTAATAACGAAGTCGAATATGAAGCACTTATCCTCATAATGAAGTTGGCCCTGGAATGTGAAACTCTGAGTCTTGAAGCATTCTCCGACTCTCAACTTGTGGTAAACCAAGTCTTGGGAGAATTTTCCACCAAGGATAACAAAATGACCAGATATTCAGAGCTAGTGGATTAATTAAAGTTGTCTTTCCACAAATTCACCATTCAGAATATCGAAAGAAGTCAAAACTCCAGGGCTAATGCTTTAGCAAACATGGCCTCCCACCTTAAGCTAGAAATGGATTCAACGGTGAAGATCTCTTACTAATGAATGCTGAGCATTGAGAAAATACAGTCCTTTCAAATTTTAGAACAAACTCAAGACTGGATGACTCCCATCATCTAGTATCTAAGGGAAGGACTGCTTCCAGAGGACAAAAATCAGGCCAGAAGGATCTGGATTAGGGCAGCTCGATATCTAATCCTAAAAGGAAAGCTTTACCAAAGGTCCTACACGCAACCCCTCTTGCGGTGCTTATCTCCAGAAGAGTCTCGCTACGTCCTAGCCGAGATACATGAAGGGATCTGTGACAACCACAATGACGGCAGGACCATAGCCCATCGAGCACTGACTCAAGGCTACTACTAGCCTGACATGTTAAGACAAGCTAAGGAATATGTCTAGAGGTGTAAATGTCAACGATTTGCTTCATACCAGCACTGACCTCATCATGAGCTCATCCCAATCACCAGTCCTTGGCCGTTTGCTCAATGGGGAACGGACATTGTAGGATGATTGCCAAAAGCCCCTTAGAACAGGAGATTCCTGCTAGTCGCCATCAACTACTTCTCCAAATGGGCAGAGGCTGAACTACTAACTCACATCACAGAGGTGGAAGTAAAGAACTTCACATGAAAAAATATAGTTTGTAGGTTCGATATACACCTGTGTCATCATTTCAGACAATGGTACACAGTTTGTTGGGAAGGTGTTCAGGAAGTTCTGTAAAAACCTGCACATCAGTCATCACTTCTCCTCGTAAGGGCATCCCCAAGCTAATGGGCAAGTCGAGGTCACCAACTACACTATTCTCGACGCCATTAAGAAGAGGTTAGAAGAGGCCAAAGGAAGATGAGTCAAAGAACTCCCCAAAGTACTCTGGACCTACCGAATTACTAGAAGAACCCCAATTGCAGAGATGTCGTTCTCACTTGCCTACAGTATCGAAGCAGTCATTCCTAATCGAAATTGGCATGCCGACCCTTAGGACAAACTACTTTGACCAAGGGACCAACAATCAGCTGCTCGTGGAAAACCTAGATCTACTCGAAGAAAGACGTGAGCAAGCTCAGATCAAGACCGAAACATACCAGCAGAGAATGGCTAAATGCTTCAACCAGGGGTTAAAACCTATCAATTTAAAAATTGAGGAACTCGTCCTAAGAAGGGTGTTCCCAAACACCAAAGATCCCACCATAGAAAAACTCTCCCCTAATTGGGAAGGGCCCTACAAGATAACTAAGATCGCAGGCCCACGACTTATTGGTTGGAAAATGTAACTGGGAAGCCTATACCCAGACCCTAGAACATCGAACACTTACGCAAGTATTATCAATAAAGAGTTATTTTTTTATTCACCTCTGAGTGTTTTCATTCAAGTACAGACCCCTAAAAGCTTTATATTTACTATAAGTGCTACAAGTTTGGTCTATATCATTCAATATATAGACCCCTAAAAGCCTTGTATTCACCACAGGTGTTATAGGTCTAGTCCATATTCACTATAAGTGCTACAGGTCTGGTTCATTCCACTCAATGTACAGACTCCTAAAAGACTTGTATTCACTACAAATGCTACAGGTCTAGTCCATTTCACTCAATGCACAGACCCCTTAAAGCCTTGTATTCACTACAAGTGCTACAGGTCTGGTCCATTCCACTCAATGTACAGACTCCTAAAAGCCTTGTATTCACTACAAGTGCTACAGGTCTAGTCCATTCCACTCAATGGACAGATCCCTAAAAGCCTTGTATTCACTACAAGTGCTACAGGTCTGGTCCATTCCACTCAATATACAAACCTCTAAAAGCCTTGCATTCATTATAAGTGTTATAGGTCTGATCCATTTCGCTCAATGAACAGTTCAATAAAAATATCAAAAGCGTTGAATGTCCAGTCCATTTCAATCAAGGCCTCCCATTTAATTACAAGTGTTAAAGATCTGAGGTTAAAGCTTGATTTAATTACAAGTGTTGAAGATCGGTGATTGAAGCTTGATTTAGTTACAAGTATTGAAGATCTAAGGTTAAAGATTGAGTTAATTACAAGTGTTAAAGATCTGTGGATGAAACTTGACTTAATTATAAAAACTGAAGATCTGTGAATGAAGCTTGTTTTAGTTACAAGTATGGAAGGTCGGTATGTTATGGCCTATTTTCATTAGTCTGGCTGCTCTAAAGATCATGTTATTTCAACCTTGGAAGGTTATCCCATAAATGCTTTGGAGATTGCAAAGGGTTTGCGTTTGCTAATGGTCTAGATGTTAACAGAGACTAATTTTTCAAACACATCACAAAAGCAGCAAGAAGAACACAAGTACATGAGATAAATGAAGAACTTTTTATATAAATTAACCCAAAAGGGTGGGAGGATTACAAGTCCAAAATAAAAAAATAATATACAAAAGCCTAAGGATCTTCAGTGGGGGGGCTTCTCTCTCAACTTCTGTGGACTCCACTGGGATGGCTTCAGAAAGATTTGGCGCAAAATCATCCAATGAAACCTCATCCACTCTAGAGATGTCGAGATCAGGATAGAGCTTCTGGATCTTCTTTCGAAATGTCTCGTAGCCATGATCCGCAAACTCCCCGCCCAACCTCTGCATCTCTTCTCTGAAGGCTCTCTCTATCTCTTCTCTCACCGCCTGAACGTTAGAGGCCAAGTTCAAAGCGACAACAGCTTCGGTTTCCTTCTTCTCTTTCTTCAAGCTTTCTAGCTCTGTAGCTAAAGCGTTCTTCTGTGACTCCAGAATGGCCACGTTGGTGAGAGACTCTTTATACTTCTCCTCAAAGAGAGATGCAGAGCGGGCCGTCTCAAGCTAAAGCCGAGCCTCATCCAGTTCTGCCCTAGAGCTTATCCTCCCGCTCTGACTCCTCAGGGCAATCCATCATTGCAACCATGGCATGAACTGCCTATAAGAGATAAAAATTAAGTAAATCGGTAGGAACATAAGTTAATTACATACATATAAAAAAAACTAACTAAACATAGGAACCTTACCCTCATGTGAGAAACCAGAAAATCTTTGGCTATCTTCCTGGGCTTCAGACCCTTGAAGCGACGCACTATCGAGATCTAGGCCTCCTTGTAAGCCCTCTTGATAGCCACCTCCCCAGTTTCAGCCGAGGCGACGTCGGGAGGCACCGCACTCATTTTTCCCTTACCACGGGATGCTGGGCGCGCAGAGGGGGCTGAAGGTGGCAACAACTCTTGCCGAGCAACTAACAAGGCCAGCTCTTCAGAAACCGTGCGCTCAGGAGAGTTGGAAGCCCCCATTTCGGTCTTCCTCTTCTTTTGAGGATGAGCTGGAACTAAAAGGCTGGATACCCCCCCGATCTTCTTAGCTCCGGGTGTCCAACTCATCAACACCGTCTTCTTCAACACTGCCGACTTGTCTTTAGCTAATCTAGCGTCCATGAAGTTCTGGAGTGTGAGGATGCAGTCGTGAGGACGGTCTTGTGGATGAAGAAGTCTCTTGTACCGTTATTGAAGCTCGGAAGTGAAAGTCAACCTCTTCCAAGCCTTTTTATTTACGGCAAAAAAAATTCAGAAAAAGTCAGTCAAGATTAGAGTAAGATTATAATACTTATGTTGGAATCCAAAGTTCTGTAAGCTCACCCTTGAAACCAGTGTGCCGGGAGAAGAAGCTGGTCTGGTTCTCAAAGTCTTCATGTTCTCAGCTTCCATTGATAAAGAAGTATCACTTCTTCCATGTCTTGTTGGAAGTGGGTACCGAGGTCAATCGTTTGAACCTCTTGTCAAAGGAC
Organism: Nyssa sinensis; assembly: GCA_008638375.1. Classification (NCBI taxonomy): domain Eukaryota; kingdom Viridiplantae; phylum Streptophyta; class Magnoliopsida; order Cornales; family Nyssaceae; genus Nyssa; species Nyssa sinensis. The sequence goes on along the minus strand of CM018031.1, from coordinate 55,935,470 downwards.
ATGTAATACATCCCCTCTGAATTTAAGAATTTCATATCTATATTACTTCGGATAAGGTCTAGATCTACCTCAATATTGTTCTGGTGACCTAAGACTAAAAAGGTCATTAGTTGCCTCCAGCTGTTGATGTTCAACTTGGCAGGGCAGACCTTGAACGAGCAGAAAAATTCGTTTACAAGGGGGTGAAGAGGGAAACTTATGCCGACCTCAAACCATTCGAGGTAAGCATAGATTTCTCCTCTCTCGATGTCCGATAGGCAATCTATTGCCCTCGGGATCCTACAGAACACGTTCTGAGGGAAGTCAAAATTTACTCTGAGGCCATCTAGCATGCCCTTGGTCATAGCACTCTCGCCCTCTTCTTTCTATGAGGTCGGCCAGACGAGTCAACCTCTCTATCCCTAGATTAGAGGTGCGCCTCAATAAGGAAGCACTCCCGAACTATTATCAGAGGCACTATCCATTTCTTCACCCAAAATAGGGAGTGCCTCTTGACTACCTACTTCTACGATTTGCCTATCTCCCTCCCCATTACTAGAATGAGCGTCTGAGGATGACATTTTCATGAAAAGAACAAGGTAGAAAAAAGAATGTAGAAGAAGAATGTAGGAGAAGAATAGCAATAAAAAGTAATAAGCAAAGAATGACACGGGTTATCACTAACTGACCAGAAACTGGACATTGGGTGCCGAAGAGGTCTTCTGATACACTGGAAATCGCCTAGAGGATCATCTTTTGCTTCAAGTTCAGTTTAAAGCAATGGAGAATTCGTAAAAAATTCTTGTTGAGAAGTTTCATCTATTTATAAAGGCCACCCAAGGATGAAATTTATGGCCCCGAAATCCCAACCGACGGTTGGCTAATAATGGCCTCGATTATTCAATCGACGATTAATGCAATGATGAGGCTGTAACTGTCCCATCAACGACTATTTTCTCAGAATACGAAATGGCGCATTAATAAAATTGCACGTGACCCTTTATAAACCCTAACCTCAGCTCTGCACGGGTCCCACAGAACTGAGGCTCGAGGGGGAGTAGTTGATATACCATAAAATAATAAGTCTAGCCAAAACGTGACACGTGTATGTGCAGAGCTCTTCCATGTATAGGTTAAGAAAGATTCTGCTATCCAGATCAAACAAACACATAGGGTTCAGATATGCTTTAGTTCAGAATGATGCAAGCCCTGCCTCTAGAGTTACAGCTGTAGAGTATCTACAGGACAGGGTCCCAATTGTTCACCGCCTTCCATGTCTTACCGACCTCAGAATAAGGAAATAAAGTTCAATATGAAAACTACTATCATCGTATATCTTGAAATCCCTACTTTTATGACTCTGAATCCTACTCAACTTAAAAAATCTTCAGGCTATAAATAAATCTTTAAGGTATGTTTTCAATTTACGTTCAATTTTATTTATTTCAATTACAGTCTTTTATTTACTAATTTTATCATCGGAACGATTACTACCGGAGCCTACCCGGTGACCCTCTGATTATAATTTCTTGACAGATAACGAAGGACAGGGAGGTCCTCTTATCAGAAAGAACAACATCAATAACATAAATTGCAAGAACTGATATAAAAAAAAATAAAAAATAAAAAATTGCAAGAGGGTAACAACACTACTCATAGCATCAATCAACTATGAGTTCCATACTTGGAACTCTTGAATACTATTTATAAACATACGGGGGAATTGATATATTAAATCAAAACACCTAGCTCCATCAATTGGCAGCTCTCAATTTAAAATAGGGAAGTAAATGTTGAGCCAAAAAAATCATCTCAAGCTTCAATCCTCATTGACATCCCACGACATCTCTCCATGTCGGCAATGTGGCAAATATTTTCTCATACCTCTTCAATATCTACAACAGGCTAAAGGAATAATTAACAAATGAAAAGAAATACAATGTGAAAGACCAACAGAAGATTGTGACAAAACGACCAGATTGTATAATAAAAATAAATATGATAATAATTAGTAATACCTACATAATTGCAATAAATGCTAATCAATTATTATAAGCAAGCAGAAAAGCTTGCCAGCCCAAGCACTAAATGTAAGGTACCTAACAATAAACAGCTATCAGCAAAGCTTGAAATTGCCTCTATGTGTCAATGCAACTTTCCCAACTGCAAATATTTAGGCAACTATTTACAATAACTAAGTTTTTCATCAAGGGTGGAAGTATGCCATGCATGTGTATCTATATATATATATAAAACACACACATATATACTGACTACACATGGTTGCATAAATTATGTTCTTTTAAAATAAAAGCTTTCAGAAAAAATAAAACATATAAAGAATTCCGAAGTCATGACTAAATACTATCCGAAATACCTTAACACAAACAATAACATCTAATTGAAGCCTACCCTTCACCCCATAATTCAAGAAGCTTAATAAGACTTCACAACATGTGAAAATTGTTTGGTTGCAGCTGTAAGTTTGAACAGTCGACAGTATTGAACCTAGCTCATTTCCCGCAACAGAATATCTACCTCTGCTCTTGAATCCTAATAGGAAGATTGCTTTATACTGACAATATTTTTTGGTCAGAACTCCATTAACTTTTTTCTTTTTTTTAGAAAGTGTATGGAAATCCATTAGTACTGATACCGGGACCTATTTAATGCAGGTGGAGATATATCTCAAGTACTCTACACTCTCCCCGACTACCATTATATTCTAAATAATAGGGGAAAATGGAAAAGAAAAAGTTTAAACTGGCATCTAGTCATATCAATATATTTATTAAAAAATGTTTGTGAAATTTTCAAGTTGGTTAAACTACAAATTTATCCATATAAAGAAAAACTTTATGCAAATGAAAAAATTCTCTAATACCTGTTCAGGAATTCAGTCGATCCTTTATAATTAATATTCAATAAGTTAATAATCTTTAATAATTAATAAATTTTTAAGAAATCAACTTAGTTCTACGGTGAATAATTAATAATTTTATTACCTAATAATTCATAATTTTTTAATAAAATCTTTTATAATATTAATTATTAGAAAAATAAAGTAGTTATACATGTACTTGCATATATTCTATTTATGAAATATCTAAGTAATTATACTTAGAGATAATTACACTAAACTCCCCAGGGTATCTAACAATTATAGATAGTACTTCTAAGATTTCTGAAATTATACGGCACCCCTTGTGGTTTTATTGTCGGTAAGTTTGTAAAAGATTCTCCCCTTTCGTTAACAATGGTTACTAAAATTGACGGTTTTCAATGACTGTCATCAAAAATAAATTTTCAAATGTCAAATTTGCCCTTATCAATAGTAAAAGGGAAATTTTGCCCTCACAAACTATTGTAAAAATACGAAAATATACTTATGTATTCAAGCGCACTATAAACGTAGTTCATTTACTATTTCTAACAACTTTGATACACAATACACACACACACACACATATATATATATACATACATACATTATATATACATTATGTGGCCATATCATATAATTAAGCATTTGATTCCAAAAAACTTAATTGGCAACGGCCCGAACTCACCAAGGCCAATGATGAGAATGAATGTTGAGTTTCCTAAAGAAAGGATCCTCTAGTGCGGGCTCAAACTTAGCAATATGCGAAGGAAATAGTCTGGATAAGAATACTCCCTTGAAAGAATCCCAGCTCAAACATGGTAAAGTCAAAGAACAAACTACAAGATGACCTAGGATTGAAAGGAAAGGCAACCTTGGGCCAAACATACATGAATACTCTAGGTCGTATGGATTGGTGGCTAAGGTGATTGGCTTGCTAGTTTGGCTTTACTAGTTCGGCTCTAATGATAGAGTCAAACTAACCCTTCCAGACTATGAGAAAATCTTCTTAATTCTTCTATATGAGAATTTATTACTTTCTGAAAGTACACGAAAAGACCGATCCGTGACCTCAGCAAAATTGTTATAGTGCATAAAAATAACACGTGATCATCTTATATAAATAGGATCTTCACAAAGATGTGTACTCAGTGAAGAAGTGATGGAGAGAGGCCTTCCCTACAGTTTCCCCTGTCTAGGTTGATTTACCTTTTTCCTAATCATCACGGCCTGAGATCCTTTCTTAAGTGTAGCTAGGGGTGTCAATTTTTGACATGACACGATAACACGACTCGAACCCGATACGTAATTAGCGGGTTTAGGTTGAGCTTATATGGGTTCAGGGTCATAAACAGGTCAACCCGTTTAACACGGTTAGTAAACGTGTCGTGTTCGGGTTATAATCAGGTTGACCCGTTTAACACAAAATAACTCATTTAATTATTCGTGTCAAACCCATTTAATACAAACTCGCCTAACTCGTCTGACCCATTTATTACCTATATAAGTAAGGTTAATTTTGTAAATTACATCCAAACAAAAAAAACTAATGAATACTCTTAACTCAAGTCTCAGCCGCATCTCTTTACCAAAAATTAAAACCTACTCTCATCTCTCTTCTCAGTTGCATCTCTGATCTCTCTTCTCAAGCCGTATCTATCAAAAATTCTTAGATTTTAAATCAAGTCTCAGCCGCATCTATAAAAAATTCTTAGATTTTAAAACCTACTCTCAAGTCTCAGTCGCATCTCTCTACCAAAAATTCTTCCTCGCTTGTTGCCGATTGCGGTGAGTGTTGTTAAAGAACGTTGGATAGAGGTATGGCCTTCTGCTGTTGGTATTTTTTTCCAATGATTTTTGCGGCAAGTTGGGAACCGAAGATCTAAAACTATTAAGTTTTCATTGAAGCCAATTGGTGCAAGGCCCAAGACCAAACAAACTCATAGGCACAAAATAAGACCCCAAAAAAAGGGCAACTTGCAAGGTAGGATACATGAGTTATTTCCTGCTGTTAGCCTACTGCTGGTGAAATGGGTATTTTTCTTTTTCTATTTCCTACTGGCTGCTGCTAGCCTGCTGCTAGTGAAATGGTTTACTTTATGCTTTGCATTTGAATTTGTACTATATGTGTTGTTTGTAGTTGTTCTATGTTGTGCCTTTGTTACTATGTTCTAGCTTTTATTTCCTGTTACTATATGTTGTGGCTTTTATTTCTTGTTACTATGTTCTGGCTATAATGGGTCACAAGTTTATAACTAATTTTTTCTCTGTTCAGATTTTAAATCAATTTAGATTCAAAATGTGAACTCAAATCTATTCAGATTTTAAATCAATTTATAATCAAAATGTGAAATCAATTTAGATTTTTTCTTGTTACTATTTGTTGAATAATCATGGCTACAGTTTGTAACACTGGAAAGTAAATCTGGGAAAGTTTGAAAAAACTTCCATGATAATTATTTCTAAAGCACATTATTATTATTATTTTCGTCACAATTTTTTGTAATTCATTAAAGCAAAGTGATTCTGGGAAATGCTTTAGGAGAATTCTGATGAACCTTGATTTTGTTGTTTGAACATGAGAAAACTTCTTGTGTGTCTTGCATTCATCTAATAGTTTAATTTTTAATTGTTGCAATATTGCAGTTCTGTTGTATATTCCTCATCTTGTTTCTTACAATATTTTTTGTATTTTTATTATATAGATGGAAGCAATTAATATTAACAATGAAGAAGATAACATTGAATTAAGCATTGAATTGACAAATGGAAAATCAATTGATTGTGCAAAACAAACCACACAGGAAAGTGAAAAAGATGTTCAAACTTCCAAAGTTAAGAAACGCCATCGAAAATTGACTTCTGATGTATGCAGTTTCTTTGACTTACTTCCTTTGGATTCAGATGGAAAACAAAAATTTAAGTGTAAGAAGTGTGGCTCTTGTTATCTTTGTGATAGTAAACATGGTACTGGAAATCTTAAGAGGCATATGGAAAGTTGTGTTAGAAAATATACCAATGATATAGGTCAATTGCTTATATCCCGAACTAAGGGGTCTTTGTCTACACGGAATCTAAAGTTTAATCAAGAAAAATTTTGAGAGTTGATCACAATTGCAATTGTTAGGCATGATTTGCCATTCCAGTTTGTTGAATATGAGGCCATTAAAGATGTCTTTAGTTACTTGTGTGTGGATGTCAAAAGTTTTAGTAGAAACACTACTAGAGCAGATGTGATAAAGATATATAAGAGAGAAAAAATAGATTTTCTAACCTTATGCAGTTGTGTCCTGGTAGAATCTGTTTGACTTCTGATTTATGGACCTCGATTACCACTGATGGTTACTTGTGTCTCACTGCTTATTTTATTGATAAAGATTGGATATTGCAAAAGAGTGATTAATTTTTGTTACATGCCTCCTCCACACAATGGAATTTCTTTAGCAGAAAAAATACATAATTTGTTGTGCCAATGGAGGATTGAGACCAAGATATTTTCCATTACTTTGGATAATGCTTTTGCAAGTGATGTGACAGCTGAATTGTTAAAGACTCAACTTAGTTTGAAAGATACACTTTTATGTGATGGTAGCTTTTTCCATATTCGTTGTTGTGCTCATATTCTTAATTTAATTGTACAAGAGGGATTGAAAGAAATTGATGGGTCCGTTGACAAGATTCGAGAGTGTGTAAGTATGTTAAGGGGTCACAATCTAGGAAAAAAGAATTCTTGGAATGTGTTGCACAAGTTTCCTTGGATTCTAGCAAAGCTTTGCGACAACATGTTCCAACAAGATGAAACTCAACATTTCTTATGCTTGGAAGTACCCTTTATTATCGCCGTGCTTTTTGTCATTTGCAATTAAGTGACTCTAATTTCAAGCATTGTCCATCTCAAGAGGAATGGGGTAAAGTGGAAAAGATTCACAAGTTTTTGAGGCTTTTCTATAATATTACTTGCCTTTTTTCGGAGATGAAGTATCCTATGGCAAACTTTTATTTTCCACTTGTGTTTAAGCTTCAATTAAGTTTGACTCACGAAAAGTTTGTCTTGTCGCAAACTTAATTAAAGCTTAAACACAAGTAAAAAAATATAAGTTTGCCATATGATACTTCATCCCCGAAAAAAAGCAAGTAATATCATAGAAAAGTCTCAAAAACTTATGAATCTTTTCCACTTTACCCCATTCCTCTTAAGATGAACAATGCTTGAAATTAGAGTCACTTAATTGTAAATGACAAAAAGCATGGTGATAATAAAGGGTACTTCCAAGTATAAGAAATGTAGAGTTCCATCTTGTTAGAACATCTTGTCGCAAAGCTTTGCTAGAATCCAAGGAAACTTATGCAACACATTCCAAGAATTTTTTTTTCCCTAGATTGTGACCCCTTAACATACTTAACACACTCTCGAATCTTGTCAACGGACCCATCAATTTCTTTCAATTCCTCTTGTACAATTAAATTAAGAATATGAGCACAACAACGAATATGGAAAAAGCTTACTATCACATAAAAGTGCATCTTTCAAACTAAGTTAAGTCTTTAACAATTCAGCAAGCCACATCATTTGCAAAAGCATTATCCAAAGTAATGGAAAATATATTGGTCTCAATCCTCCATTGGCACAACAAATTATGTATTTTTTCTGCTAAAGAAATTTCATTTTGTGGAGGAGGCATGTAACAAAAATTAATCACTCTCTTTTGCAATATCCAATCTTTATCAATAAAATGAGCAGTGAGACACAAGTAACCATCAGTGACAATCGAGGTCCACAAATCAAAAGTCAAACAGATTCTAACAGGACACAACTGCATAAGGTTAGAAAGCTTATTTTTTTCTCTCTTATATATCTTCATCACATATGCTCTAGCAGTATTTCTACTAAAACTTTTGACATCCACACACAAGTAACTAAAGACATCTCTAATGGACTCATATTCAACAAACTGGAATGGCAAATCATGCCTAACAATTGCAATTGTGATCAACTCTCAAAATTTTTCTTGATTAAACAAGACTCCGTGTAGACATAGACCCCTCAGTTCGGGATATAAGCAATTGACCTACATCATTGGTACATTTTCTAACACAACTTTCCATATGCCTCTTAAGATTTCCAGTACCATATTTACTATCACAAAGATAACAAGAGCCACACTTCTTACACTTACATTTTTGTTTTTCATCTGAATCCAAAGGAAGTAAGTCAAAGAAACTTCATATCTCAGAAATCAATTTTCGATGGTGTTTCTTAACTTTGGAAGTTTAAACATCTTTTTCACTTTCATGTGTGGTTTGTTCTACACAATCAATTGATCTTCCATTTGTCAATTCAATGCTCAATTCAATGTTATCTTCTTCATTGTCAATATTAATTGCTTTCATCTATATAACAAAAATACAAAAAATATTGTAAGAAATAAGATGAGAAATATACAACAGAACTGCAATATTGCAACAATTAAAAATTAAACTATTAGATGAATGCAAGACACACAAGAAGTTTTCTCATGTTCAAACAACAAAATCAAGGTTCATCAGAATTTTCCTAAAGCATTTCCCAGAATCACTTTGCTTTATTGAATTACAAAAAATTGTGACGAAAAAAATAATAATAATGTGCTCCAAAAATAATTGTCATGGAAGTTTTTCCAAACTTTCCCAGATTAACTTTCCAGTGGTACCAACTATAGCCATGATTATTCAACAAATAGTAACAAGAAAAAATCTAAATTGATTTCATATTTTGATTATAAATTGATTTAAAATCTGAACAGATTTGATTATAATAGATTTGATTTCACATTTTGAATCTAAATTGATTTAAAATCTGAACAGAGAAAAAATCAGTTATAAACTTGTGACCCATTATGGTCAGAACACAATAACAAGAAATAAAAGCCACAACATATAGTAACAGGAAATAAAAGCCAGAACATTGAAACAAAGACACAACATAGAACAACTACAAACAACACATATAGTACAAATTCAAATCCAAAGCATAAAGTAAACCATTTCACCAGCAGCAGGCTAGCAGCAACCAGCAGGAAATAAAAAAAAAAAAAGAAAAATACCCATTTCACCAGCAGTAGGCTAGCAGCATGAAATAACTCGTGTAACCTACCTTGCAAGTTGCCTTTTTTTGGGGTCTTATTTTGCGCCTGAGAGTTTGTTTGGTCTTGGGCCTTGCACCAATTGGCTTCAATGAAAACTTAAAGTTTTAGATCTCCGGTTCCTAGCCTGCCGCAGAAATCATTGGAGAAAAATACCAACAACAGAAGGCCATACCTCTATCCAACGTTCTTCAACAACACTTACCGCAATCGACCATAAGCGAGGAAGAGTTTTTGGAAGAGAGATGCGGCTGAGACTTGAGAGTAAATTTTAAAATCTAAGAACTTTTGATAGATGCGATTGATACTTGATTTAAAATCTAAGAATTTTTGGTAGAGAGATTAGAGATGCGGCTGAGACTTGATTTAAAATCTTAGAATTTTTGATAGATGCGGCTGAGAAGAGAGATCAAAGATGCAACCAAGAAAAGAAATGAGAGTAGGTTTTAATTTTTGGTAAAGATATGCGACTGAGACTTGAGTTGAGCATATTCATTATGGTTTTTTTTGTTTGGATGCAATTTACAAAATTAACCTTACTTGTATAGGTAATAAACAAGTTAGACAGGTTAGGCGAGTTTGTATTAAACGGGTTTGACACGAATAATTAAATGAATTATTTCGTTTTAAACGGGTCAACCCGATTATAACCCGAACATGATACATTTACTAATTGTGTTAAACGGATTGACCCGTTTATGACCCGAACCCATATAAGCTCAACCCAAACCCTCTAATTACGTGTCGTGTCAAAAATTAACACCCCTAGCATTCGATTGATATGTTTTGGGACACGAGACATTCAATTGATATCTTAATGAAAAAGTGATTATGTTCATAATAACGACAAAAAATTATAAATAAGCATTTCAACAATCACAATAACTCACATTGGGATACAAACCGCACACTTCATGGATGACTTCAACAAGCAGATCTGCACCCTTCTGATAAACCAATCTACATGTTCAACTATAACAATTTCATTACTGCCAAGTGACTGTCCACAGCATTTGGTATAACAAAAACCTTTTCTGGTAGCAGCCTTGACCTTACTACTGCGTTCTCCTTACTTCTATGAGAAACATAAATGGCCTGACTCACATCTGCCAGAGTGAATTGCAATACCTCCCCCCCCCCCCCCCCCCAAGTAAAACCATAGAGCGAATGATCAGTAAATACAACTTTGTATCCCAACATATATGCATGCATCAAAGCTTCGTGACAGAGTTGAGAAGGATTGATGTCCATGCACCAAAGATATCTTTTCGATAACGAGAATGGTCCTTATAATTGAAGTGTTCCAAAAATAGTGGGAATGTGTTCTGCATAAGAAATTGTTTCCATGGTAAATGGTAGACTTTCAGACAGCCCGTGATATACCTAATTCCATAACGGTTTCCATAAGCATGAGTCGAATCACCACCTGAAGAATCATATAATCAAATCTGTTGATCCAACAAAAAGCCAAAATAAAATGGACATGAATCCAATGATAATAGCAGGTGACTAAATGTAAAATTCATCTTGATTCTGTGGAGTATGAAGATGACAGAAAATAAAAGACCTATTTAAAAAGAACAAAGAGGAAAGGGAAACAGCAAACTCAAAATATGCTCCTCTTTGTAGAAATGTTAAATTTTTCTAAAACAATAGTTAAGAGAAAGTTCCTTTCCAACACAATACACATTCCGGATAAATTTTTTAAACAATAATAAAGGAAACTAATTTTGTATATGAAAAAAATTAAAAGATAACAAATGACAACTGTTTGAAAAATCTCTACTTAATTTCTCCCTCAATCACAAGAAACAATTTTTGAAATTCATATGTTCGGCTTTCCCGGAATCCCTCCAACCAAAGGAGAGTTGCATAATAATGGTCAAATGGTAGAAAGGCCAAGTTAAATGGTTAAAAGGCTAGCACGCAAGAAGTTCAAGTGTTCAACCAACAAACTGAATGCATTCTCTGACATTGTGTCCAAGGTTGAGAAAGCATTGTGACAGAAAACAAATGTGATTTTCCACACCACCAAAGTCGGATAAATGAAATCAAACACCATCAGAATTCTATGTTTTTTTTTCCAATCACCCATGTCTAACATCTCAACACCTGTATTGAAGATATAAGTTCTGTTTATGACAAAGACTACTTTTTCCATAACAAAACATGGCAAAATAGTATGGAGGTAAACTAAGGAAATGAACAATAGATGATAACAAGTAAAAGAAACATACATAAAATATAATATTTAAAAAAATTGAAGAAAATCACCTCAAGAAGAAACCCCACTTCAAGACTTGCCCCCTGCAGATGTATGTATCTAGAAGCAGCTGTAAAGGTATAAATCAGATAGGAATAGACTAGACAGATGGGTTGCAAGAAATTCAAACTCCTCCAATCAGATATCCTTTCACGCGGGGAAGAACTGGAGTTTTTTCTGTCACCGGATGCCCATTGAGAAACTGATATTGTGCGGCTTTGAGTACTATCACAACTCATCTATAAAAATGGCATAAACAGCAATCATCTGTGATATCAAAGGCCCTGCCCCCCCCCCCCCCCCCCCCAATCACCACCAAAATAATTATCATTGATACGAATTAGGAAAACAAAAAACAAATTCAGTGGAAACCAAAATAACTAAAACACACACACACACACACGTCTATAAAGGTTTACACTTTATTAAAACACATTAATATGGAAATAAACAGCAGAATAACCCCCATTTCAGTTAAGAGAGCATGTCTGTTCTATAGGAAAGCATTATATTACATCTCAAAAAGAGTGGCGAGGACTAAGGGAAACAAAGTGCACGACATATCCAAGGAAATTTCTTGCAGATGTGTGTATCAACAGGATTCCATTAGTATGAAATTTTAATAATATTCTAACCCCAACAAAAAATGATAACAATGTTGGTTTCCCTGTAATTGCCTCTGGTCATATAAAAATTACATGATCTGGCAATGCCTGCTTATCAGGTTAATCCATTGTACATTGACCAGAGTTCATGGTACTGGTTGATACTAAAGAATCGAGATAACGGAAAATCTCAGTTCGAATTAGGCAATGGTAGCATTCAAATTGCACCAAAAAACTTTAAAAAAAAAAACAGATTAGGTGATGAAGACGAAAGAAAAAAAAAAGTATTAAAAACAATGACAGATAGTAGCCAGTCAATTATAAGGGAAACGGATCTTTATAACAAACAACAGACAGAAGGTTCCTCCCTACATATTCTTTATCAGGATACTAAAATTGGGGGAGGAAAAAAGAAAAGGACAGCCACCAAACGGAATTTGCAATTTTTTGGATAAACTCCACCGAACTGCGTAATCGTTTCCAGCCCTGCAATCAGTTCCAAACCAATTCAGAGAGCTTAAACCATGGCCACCAAAACATAAGCTTGCTTATCATAACTATAACATCATAATGCCAACCAGATCCATAAACTGCAACAACTTCACCTTTAGAACATCAGCCAGTTAACTGTCAAAAATGAGATTCACTTTAAGAAACAACTGGTTTGCTATCCCACATCTCTCGTGCTTCAAGTATGTCAGGGCAATACCGCTTCGAGAGAATTTCAACTTGTTCGGCAAATGACTTTTTGTTACGGTCACCTAGGTGACGGACCATTTGGTTCCACCGTTTTCGGCATACATCTCCAGACCTATGTTCAAGAAGATAGTCCCAATCCACATCTTCTATGCAGCATGCGTCCAAGCCAAAAAGCGCAATTAGCAGGCGATAGTCATCAGCATCATCCCATTCACCGTCAGCTACCATAGATGATGTTAACTGGTTGTACCATTTCATACAACAAAGTGCATTGGATCGAGTGGACAACTTGTCACTAATTGCACCCCAACAGATATTATCTCTCAACATGCCATGCTTGGATTTCTTTTCATCAAAAGCCTTCATTCGCAGATCCATGTTCACTAAATCAAATAAAGTCTGGTACTCCTCCTGGGACCAATGCCCTTTCTTCATGTTAGGTAATTTAATTCTGCGCCAAGTATCCTTCACATGAAACCTATGTTTGCCAAGTGCATCAGCCAGCTTCCGCCAATCTGGCCCATGTTCTTCATGGAACTTTCGGACAATTTCATACTCTTCAGAAGTCCATTCACGCCTCTCATCCCTTTCAAACAAAATATGAGCTCGGTAATATATGCTCTGATGAGGCCTATGTGGTAAGACAGCCCCTATTTCTTTCCAACAGTTTTTAAGTTGGCGGTGAGACTTACAGTGCAAAACCATGTTCAAACCTTCTTCACCCAAGTCATGCTCATTTATATAGTTTAAAACAGCCTCTTTAATTATCTCATCTTCTTCTGGTGAGAACCGCTTACCTCGCACTAAGTCGTCCTCGTCGTTTTTTTCCTTGCCATTACTTGGATCATCAGATGAAGGAAAAACCTCGACATGACCAGAAAACCTGACTTTCTTAGATTTTCCTTTAGATTTAGGATCTTTGGAACCAATTTCAGCTGACTTGGGTTTCTTTCTCTTGCCATTGTTGCCATTTTTTGTCTCTCCGTCCAATGTCTTATTTCTAATTGAATGAGCATTACCTTCATTGTCAATAAAATCTTTATCTTCAATACTAGTGTTTTCATTACCCATTTTCTCATCCACAGTTTCTTGCAATCCAGCACCAAAATTATCACCACCTTTTTTCTTCTCACTCTTCCTGTTCTTCTCAATCTTCCTCATGATATTCCCATCATAGTTCTCCCTTGCTTTACTAATCTCATTTCCACCTTTGCCTTTCTTGTGTCCCTTGACATCACCATCCTCCTTGTCCCTTCTCCCTTTCTTATTCTTCTTTTTAGTATCTACTTCCTCATTCTTCATTTCGGTGATATCTTGTTCCTCCAACCTTTTCTGTCTTTTACTGTTGTCATCTTTTCTAATATTGTTATCTTCAAGGATTTCCATTGTAGACAAAACATTATCACTTCCACCTTTCTGTCTACTCTCCTTACATCTCCTCTTCTTTTCCTTTTTTGCTTTCAACCCACTCTGATACCCTGAATCCTTGCCATCATATATTTGCAATCTCCTCTCCTCCTCCCCTCCCACATGAGTCTCATTATTTGAAGTATCTCCACCTTCAGCAGTTCCTAACTTCCTCTTCTTCTTTTTCTTCTTCTTCTCCTGATCCTTCTCCTTTTGAAAAGCATTATTCATTCCTGCATTATCATTTATATTTACAGCTTCATTACGAATACGATCAAGTTGGACATCACTATATACTTCATGTTTCTTCCTATCCTTCTTCTTTTTCTTATCTTCCTTGCTCAAATCGAAACTATCCTCCACCATATTAGGCACTGTATCTGTGCAATCCGAAGCATTGGCCTCATTCTTCTTGTTTTTCTTTGACTTTTTCCATACCTTGCCAAGTGAGACCTCCTCCTCCTCCACTGTCGTGCCCATTCGTGTAATATCTCTATACGGCTTCTTAACTTCTTATTCTGTAAACAAGAAGAATTCATAGAGAGAAGTCAGAAAACCAATGGTTGAATATAAGCCCCTTCAGAGAATTACTGTTAACACTCATAGGCAAATGCTAAAAATTCCACCCCCCCGCGGGTGGTCCATGTATGTTTTCCCTTGTTTGTCCACCCTTCCAATCTAAAATGAATGCCTATCACAAAATAACCTCTCAAACCCCATATTTTACGAAACCAATATACACCTTAGATTATACGGGCTCACTTGATTCACGATTAAAGGTTATTCTAGTTTAGTTTAAAGGTGAAAGGCAACCTCAAGCGGCTGACATAATGAACATAATACCCTGAGGTGCTACAGCAGCAAGCGTGGCTCTTTTTTTTTTTTTTTTTCGGGTGCTGAAAATATTTTTAAAAATATAATAATAATACCTTAAAAATCAAAAGTATCTTGTTCAATTTAGATGTTAATATATTGAGACAGAATAGTATCATATATTTAACTAACCCCAAACAGGTTAAACAAAAGAATCAAAACTATGACCAACATAATTTACATGACAATTCAGTGAAGGAAATACATTACTAATGAATCCAAATGATTAATGCAAGCATAACAAAATAACAGACAGATCCTCTAGGTGGAACTAATAAATCATAGATGCAAACATTCACACATGAGTGAAATTTAGAAGCAGACTTAAATGCCAATAATAATAATAATAGAACAAAAGACAACCCCAAGGGGTTGCTAAGGTGACAAACCAAATAACTCAAAGTGCCTCATTAAGCCTTGGTCCTGGGTTAAAGTCTCCCACATTGAGTGTGTATCCCCTTGAGGGCCACCCCAGTGTCTAAGACCTGTTTTACCAGGTTCTGTGGGTGGTGGTGGGGGGGGACTACAAAACTCCCATGTTTACTCTCAGCCATGCAACAAAAGGCTGCAGTTGGTAGTCTAGGTTCCTAGGTTATCAAAATAATAATAAAAAAAAAGGAACAAAAAACCAAGTTTCACACAATAGAATCTTAAAAACTACCATCTATCATCACAGAATTCAACTTGCAGATTTAAACCCAGAAAAAAAAATGAAAAAAAAAAAAGATGCAGTATTGATAGAGTGAAAAGAAACAAAACAGAATTTTAAAAACTACCATCTATTATCACAGAACTCAACTTGCAGATTTAATATAAGCCCAGAAAAAAAAAATGAAGGTAAAATAGATGCAGGATTGATTAGGTGAAAAGAATGTAGATAGCTATAATTCATAATAGAATTCAAAATTACAGTTTTAATATGAACAAAAATCAGAAGCAATTAAAAGTTTTTTTTATTTATTGGTAGAAGCAATTAAAAGTTTTTTTTATTTATTGGTAGAAGCAATTAAAAGTTTTTTTATTTATTGGTAGAAGCAATTAAAAGTAGAGTTCAAGTTACATAAAACAGTTGTGTTGCTCGTCTGTAAATCTATACATGTACCTATACATATTATATCCCAAATCCTTGTTCTTTTTTTTTTTTTTTTTTTTTGGGGGGGGGGGGGGTGTTGTTGAGAATAAAAATCGGAGAGAAATGTAGAAATAATAATAATAAAAATAAAAGAAAAGAGAGAATCGAAGATAAAATGAAGGGATTTTAAACAAATTTATCTACTCTGGATTGATAGGAAGAGAAAAGAGAGGAATAATAAAAGACAAGAAAAAGTTAAGAAAAAAAAAATTATTGCATTTGGTTGAGAAAATGAAGTGAAGAGGCTTTAAAAAAATTTATCTTCTTTTGTCTTCTCTTCTCTCCAACTAAACACACTAAAATCATTTCTTCAACTGTCCAATAGGCTAAAAAAAGAGGGGAACGGAGGATGATCACTTCAGTATTACAAATAACGTTGTGGTTTAACACCCAAGCCAGCTAGTTAACTTGATCCAACCCTTAGATTTTTTTTTTTTTTTTTTTGCCCAATGACCTGACATTGTAAGTAGGGTTGTTATTGATTGACTCAAATCCAATTCCAACCAAAACTCAACATAATTAAAAAATCCATAAAATCACTTGGTTCAAGCCTAGATAAACTTGAGAAATCTGATAATAACTGAATCATCGTGATGACAAATCCTATGTATTCATCATGATTACAAATCAAATGATGAACCTAAAGTAAAGGTGGGGAAAATAGGTAAGCAGTGTTGTTAAAGGCAACCGGGCGCTCGACTAGGTGAGGCAAGGATGAGGCGTAGTGCCTCAAAACACTTGAGGAGAGGCAATTTAAAAAGGTGTCGCATTGACTGAGGCAAAAAACGTTGAGGCAAGAGCTTCATTAACTGTTTACTTAAATGTGCTAATGTATCTTGTCTTTTTATCTTAGGATTATATGTGTTTTTGTTAGGACAATATTTTACTAATATCAAAATAGTAGAGAGGGAAGAAAAAGTTTAGAATAGTCTCTTTGTTTAAAATTTAATTATATTATGTCATCCTTTAGATTATAATTTTAGTATTACAAGAGAATTATTACATAAAATATTGTTAAACTTATAATAAATGAAGCTTTAACGTATAATATATATTTTTAATTATTTTTATAAGTTAACGTTTTACTTTATTCAGGCTAGTATTTTTTTGTTGCCTTGCTTTTAAGGTAATGTAGAACCTTAGCGCTTTAAAGACGCATTTTGCCTTAACTACACTCTAGGTAAGGATAGCTTACAATTTTAGCTCCAAACAACCAAACAATTTCTTCTTTTTTATGGGTGATGATATCTTGTAACATATCAAAGGAAATGAGGAAAAAAAATTGACCATCATGCCTTAAGAAAATATTAATAAAAAGCAGTTTACTTGATCAATGTTTCAAAAATTACAAATTTAAAAAAAAAAAAAAGAGATAATAATATGTGGGTGATGCATGAACATTATCTTTTATTTTTCAAGTCTTCACTTGATTTGTGACATAATTTGAGGCCCATTATAACATAATTTATTACCTATTCGATACTATATATTAAATTTGTAGTAAATGTATCTTAAATATTAAATTCTGAATAACATTCTTTAAATTATCTAATATTGAAAGTAGTGGCAAATCCAGAAATTATAGCTAAGGGGTCGAAAGTGTAAGTATTAGAATGAAATTAAATTTAAGTATCCCAGTATACTCTTACGCTACGTTTGGTGCGCATGAACAAAGTTTGGAATGGAATGGTCATTCCTGGTCTCATTTCATTACTGTGTTTGGTACGGTTAAAGAATTGTTGGAATGATCATTTCTTCAGTAATACTATTCCCAAATAGTATGAGATTGGCATTACTTCTCAAAACCTAGGGAACGTCATTCCATTCCTAAAGGAATGAAATTTAAAATACAAAATAAAACTAGTGTGCACCTTTTATATATAACACATAATTGTAATATATATATATATACACACACACATAACATGTAACATATATATAATATACATAAATACACATATATATACAATATACATATACACACATGATTGTATTGTAGTATACACACACACACACACACATATATATACAATATGCATATACAAATAATATATACATATATATATAAACACACGTGTGTATGTCATGTGTGTTTGTGTGCATATTATGCGTATATGTATATGTTATAAATATATATATATATGTGTGTGTGTGTCGTACACTACGAAGCATAGAGACCCTATTTTGACTTACGTGTCTGTGTCAGACACATGAAAAAAGAGTCCAAATTTTTTTGGACATGTTTTCTATTTTTTTTTTTTTTTTTGAATTTTTTCTTTTTTTCTCTTCTCCTCCGTAGTTCCTTTTTTGGTTATACACACACACACACATGTTTTATGAAATAGTTAGTAAATTTGTTTTGGAACTTGAATCATGGATATTGATGATTAATGAATAAATTCTTGAGTTTTGATTCAACGACTTTGTTATTTCAATATCTTAATAATATGTTTGTGATTTATGTGTTTTTATGTCAATTTTAACTGAAATGATGTTAGATAATTATTATATGGTCATATAAAAAATATAAAAATTTATATATATTCAAAGTGTTCCTGACATATTCGTGTCCGTGTCCTACATTTTTTAAAAATGACATGTTTGCATGTCTGTGTCTGTGTCATTGTGTCCATATCCGTACTTCTTAGGTTGCACATGATTTTCTTAAAAATTGTTCAATAAATATACATAAATATTTTAGATTGATTGAATTATTTCAAATAATTGAAATGTTTTAAACTATCTCATTCCATTCCAATAACTAAATTATTTTAATCAAATATTGGAATGTAATTATTGTCTCATTCCAAGGTATCTAGCAAACAAATGAATGAAATAACCATTCCGATTACATTTCATTCCTGAACCCATTCCATTCCATTACAAAGTCCACTCCAGCGTACCAAACATACCCTTGATTATTTTCATAAATAATCATATGAGTTGTTGGTTTTAGAAGTTTGAAAAATTATCTAGATATGTTTCCATTGCTCAAGTTGCAAGTGAGTTTAGATGGACCAACTCCTAACTAACAATCAAAATTAGCTTAAATTCCCACAAACATTAGAATGTTTTTAACTATAATTAATTATTCATGTCATGTGCCATTAAGATGAAAAGATGACAAAAATAATATAAAATGTCGCTTCAGCACTTGGCCAAAAAAATTCATGGAAAAAATATGGTGCCTGATTTTGATGATCAAATTTGACTAAAAATAACAAAAACAAATTCTGATAAATAAGTTGAACGCATCTTCCTTCAAGCCTTTGCTGTTAAGTATAAAATAGAAAACTTTTGGGGAAAAGGGGGATCATTATGAACACATCAACCTTAATAGACCTCGTATTTGATGTCCACCCACAAAGACAATTAATTCAAGAAAAACAGAAAGAAAAAAAAAAAGACAGCATAAGATATAAATCAAATCATCACACTAGTCAATCAAGAAAAATCCAATCAATCAACCTGCTAAAGCCTATAATTTTATGCCGAAAATGGGGGTTTGTGTGCGACGAACTTTGAGTGTAATCCGATTGACCTGAAAATGGTCGAACACCTCTTTCTAACTAAAGAAAATGTGTTGGAAAAAAAGAGCTATTTCTAACAAAAGAAAATGTGTTGGGAAAAAAGAGAGTCAAAAAGTACTCGCAGTCAAGAGTGAAACTCAAATTTAAGAGCCTAAAAGGATTCGCGATTGGGAGTTAAGATCAAAATTAGGAGCCTGTACATTTAAATGTAGAATTGGTGTTGGAAAAAAACAAGTCTAAAAGGACCCGCCTTCGTCAAGAGTTAAGCTCAAATTTATGAGTAATTCTGAAATGGTGGATTGAGTGCAACAAACTTTAAAGTGTGATCCGATCAACCCAAAATGGAAGAAAACCTCTATATATATACATAAAATAAATGAGAGTGAAATTGAACTTGCACTCTTTCTTACTAAAAGGTAGGTGTTAGGGAGAAAAAAAAATGAAAGTCGAAAAGGACTCGCGATTGGAAGTTATGCACAAATTTAAGTGCACAGCAATTAAGTGTAGAATGGTAGTCTTACCTATCAAAAAACAAAGTGTGATCTGATCGACCGAAAAACAAGTGTGCACCTCTTTCTTACCAGTAGGAAAGGTGGTGGGAGAAAAGGAAGCCAAAAAGACTCCAGACACTTTTAGTGACAGTTGGCTACACATCACTAATCTCCCTTAGTAAGCTCTGTAAAACGATGTGATTAGCTTTGTAAATTTATTATTTTTTATATTTTAACCTTTTAGTATTGGAAACGCTTCTAAGTGCCACAGGAAAGGGAGTATTAGCAACATTTATGATTTACGATCACAATAGTGTAAGGTGGGTCAAACAAAGGATGGGAGTTTGCCCCTAGTGTGAAGGGGTGGTTATGAAATAATGAGCCCTACGGAAAAATTATAGCCACATAATAGTGTGTCCTTAGTTTAAAAGCTCCTTGTCCCTTTTTCCGCAAAGTACAAAAATACATACACTTTGATTCAAAAGAACAGTTAGTTATGGATCGACTAGTCGAACAATGATAATCTTCTTCTTCTTAACCCTAATATCTATAAAAATCTGCATATGGCACAAAAATTAGGGCTTCATTATTTGAAAATATAGAAGAGGGAACCAAGAGAGGAAAGAGAAGATTGACCTACCAGCGAGAAGCCCTTCTCCGACAATAAGAGAAGTGGGATGAGAGACAACCAAGAACGTCTTGGAATGGAATAGCATTCATTATGTCATGGGGATGTATCCATTCTCTAGAATAGTTAGTCACATTCCAAAGTAATGCTCGTTCTAATGTTTTTCCCCAAAAAAGATCATAACTTGAGTGGTATTTCGTGTCTTTCCCTATTGAGGATGTCATGATTTTTAGTCCTTAAGTGGACTACGTAGTGATTTGTTAATTTTTCAATCATGATAGAACTTGTTTTTCCACTACCCATCAAGGCTTGCATCAAACATAATCTAACTATTTTCTTACATATTCATTACAATTTAATATAAAACTATTTCTCAGTACAATCGATTGAATCACCTCCAACCATAGTTATTAGAACCAAACCAGTTAAGGCCTAGGCCTAAATTAAAGCGTTAAAGTCATACCTAGGTTCTCGGACATAGAAGAAGCTTGCAAAAGTAAGCCCCTTGATCAGCCAAAATTCACGCATTACCATCTCTTTTTTTTAGAGGGGGAAGGGGGGGATTTCAAGTACCCCTTTTTTAAAGCATTCCTTTGTTTGTTTTAGTGCTGATAATTTTGTGTGTAAATTTGCAACTTAAATGAAAAGGGAAATTTTTCTACCAGATGATATATCACACAAAGAGTACAACTCCATACATAAAACATGTAATAATTATAGCAAAATACTACTTTACACTGACCCAAATATAACAGCATTATGACAATTACATAGTTGACTGAGCAGCCTATAGGGAGCTGTTAAAAAACGAATGCCTTTGGCAACCCTATTTCATGAACATTTTTTTTATCAGTAAAAGAACCCTATTTCATGAACATGTTGTAGGTTTTTATACAATAATGATTTTAAATTCTAGTCTTGTGAAATTATCACAAAGAAAGGTGCATTTCAGAAGAGCTCCATATTTTCCATTAATAACTTACCCAAGCCTTTTCACTTCAGATAAGAACAATGGCCTTACACTTACTTGTTGCATCAATACCCCTCATTTTTGCTTTGCAAAGTTGTGAAAGTACCATAACCCATCAGCTAAGAAGCACAGAAGGGACAGGGACACGTCACCGACACGCCCTACATGCGATTTTCCAAAAGAGTAGGACACGGATGGACACGTTGAATAAAATATTTTTTATTTTTATTTATATAATAATAAGGAAGGAGACTCACAGGAAGCAGGCCAATAATTCAGTTAATCAAGAAGCTTCCACTTCCAGTTAGCCAAGAATGCCAGTTAACCAATTGCAGTGAATCAACAAGCTTAAAAAAAAAGTGCTTTAAATTTTCAAAGGATGTTCAAAATCACGAGAAAAAAGAGGTGAAAGAATAGAGAGAAGAAAGAGGAGAATCAACAAGCTTCTATATATATATATATATATATATATTCATTTATATATATCCAACCGGAAACAACAAGATAGAGGGAAGAAAGATGAGAGATAAATGAGAGGAGTGAGAAGAAATTTGAAAAAAAAAAAAAAAGGCAGAAGAATAACCTGTGTTAGGGATGACCAGAGGACGGAAGGACGGCGACAGAGTTCAACAGCAGCAGTGTGGTCGGCCGGCGCTGTGATCGTCGCAGCAGAATGACGGAGAGAGATGAGAGAAGATTAAGAGGAGAATAAATTATAAACAAAAAGAAAGAAAGAAAAAAAAAAAGAGGGCGGAAGTTAGAGACATACCTGGGTTCGCGATGACCGGAGGAGAAGCAGCGGTAGACTTCGATGGCGGCGATCGACAACGGTGGAGCCGTGGAGGTCGACTGGTGGTGCTGCGCGGCTAGGGCTTGGCTGTTCTTTCTCCCACAATTTGTTCCAAGTTCTGGGAAATCCCAATCATCATACGCGGCTAGGGCGACTATAATCAATGAATTTAAAAATTAAAAATTACAATTCTATGTTTTTAAAATATTATTAGAGACCCGTGTTTTTTTAAGAAAAAATTGTATTTTAACCCACGGCTGTCTAAACGTATTTCTGACGTGTCTAAATTAAAAAAAAAATCAAGATACTCTTTATCATATGTCAGACACGTATTTCAAATGTATCTCACACAAATACATCGACTAAATTTAAGTGTTCATGTTTCTTAACTCACCAGTTCCTACTTGCAAATGCATGTATAAACAAAATGTATAAGCACTTGCTCTTTCTTCTTTAGTCCGTCATTAACTGGCAAATTATTCATGTACACATATGCATATACATATATATATATATATATTATTGAGTGGAAAAATTTCAGAACCATTAACTATTTCTAGTAAATAATTGTTAATTAACAAAATGATTAAAAGAAGAGGAAAAAGTTAAAAAAGAATATTCACAGACGGATGGAAAGAGCTACTTTATTAAAAACTAATTGTCAACAAATTGGCAAATCATCACTCTCGGACGTCGTATTAGCTACTTAAGATCGTGCTTCATTCCTCAGTTCATCTCTGGTCTTTCAGTACCTACTCCTCGATGATTCAATTGTCTTCAAAAGTTTTTGTGAAAAAAAAAACTTGAAAATAGGAAGTGTTTTGTGTAAAAAAAAAAAAAAAAGAGCCCTAAAAGGACTAAAAGACCATAAAAGACAATTTATTTTGAAACAAAAGCATTTAAACTTTGAAGATGGTTATTTCTATAATTTAGACCATACAACAATGAATTGTTCGGATCTACCTAAAGTGCGGGTTCTGCTGGTTTTAAAATAAACTGGCTGATTCATTCGGTTTTCTTATGTTTTTGTCAAACACGGCATTTTGATTGAGTCATTAACCAAACCAAGGTTCAGCTCTCAACATAATTATCATAATTGCCTCCAGCATTAACTAGTGAAGGGACAAGGTGGATAGATCATTGGTTCAACTACTAGATTAACTAATCGGATTGAATTTATTTAGATTTAATTTTAAAAATAAATTATTAATTATAATAAAATAATAATTATTATAAAATTATAAAAAAAAAAAATCATATGTACACAATTCACTTGGGACTCCAACAACACGACTATAGAAATTTATCAATTTATGCTTATCAGTTATCACTTTCCTAAAAATTCATATATTTTACCTACAGGGTGAATGAAATTAATCTAAATCCAGCATAAGTAGACCAAAAAACTTTATAACGTATAACATAGTTGTTGGAATCAGACCGGACAAGGAGTGCACAAAAACCCGTAGAATCGGAGTACCAACCCGAGCTCAATGAGTTTGGGTTGGTTCGGGTCAAAAGAGATTTCGAGTTGGTTCAAGTTAGAATCGTTTACCCGACCCAATCCAATAATCGAATTTTAACCTAAAAAGCCACGCGTGAAGTATTGCACTCATTGTTGCCAAGTCAGACTCACACTCAGTCCCACCCCTCCAAACATTGTCTCTAACGTGAAGAACTTCTCATCCTCTATTTCTGTGGCTTTGGCAGCATTCTCGAGTTCTAACGATCAATTGAGTCTGATTATGCTATCAATCAAAGAAGAATCGCAATGCCAAAATGGTGTGGCTATATACATATACATGTTTCTCGTGTAAAGTTCCAATCACACACACATATATATACACATATACATATTACTCTCTCCCTCTCTCTTGTTTTTGTTTCTAATTTTTTGAAATTTAATCAGATCTATATGTTTTTCTTTATGGGTGTTGGTTTTGTCAAATGAGAGACCACCTTTCACCAGAGACCACCGTTCATAGTTGAGCCTCCATCTTCTACCATTGTCTTAGCGCGCTTCCATCACTAAAGACCGACCATTCACAGCCGAACTGAGATTTACTCTTTCCTCTCTGTTGGAATTAGGAAATTTATTCTTAGCCTTTGTTTACGTTTCTATTTTAGGTCATGTTAACCATCTATTATTCTTTCTGTATTTCCTTTATTTCATTCCCTTATTTAGTTAGGAATGTGTTATATATATATATATATATATGAGGTTGAAGTAATAAGAAATATAACATTTTCCAAATCTCTTTTTGCTATCAGAGCCTAAGAAACCTCTTTCTCCCCTCAATCTCGCATATACCCCCCATCACCCAACCACTGATGTACCACACCTAGCCCCTACCATACCAGCCAACTCCTACCCCAAACCCTCGCAACCCCAGTCACCCATCACAACCCTATTGCCGACCACAGACAACTTCTCCAGTAGGGTCGGCAACCACCCGTGACCTCTCAGGACCCTATTGGTCCTTCACGCAACCTCGGTGTTGCACCTGTTGGCCTCTTTGGCTCGTTTGTGATGTGTTAAAGCCTCTCCGTGCTCCTCTTCTATTGTCTAGGTAGCCGAGTGTCCAGTTGCCCATGTCTAGTAAACCGTTCTTTGTCTGGTCGTGGTTCTTTTGTTACCGATTCATTATCCGACTTTGTTTCTCGTCTATTCATTCCAGTTTTTTTTGGACCTGTCTCATTGTTGATTTAGGTATGGATGTTATTCTTGTTGATCGTCAGACTCCTTTGGTTGCTCGTCCGGATCTCTCTCTTACCCAGCATACACCGGCTTCAACGCGTCACGAGCGTGTTACTAAATAGGAAAAAACTTCTATGCTTGGTCTCACTCTTTCCGGCCTCTTTTTTGTTGGAAAACAAAAAACCGGGTGGATTTTTGGAAAGATGCCGAAGTCGTCTGCATTTGACCCCACGTTTGAACAATGGGATATGGACAACTGTATTATTTTGGGTTGGATGTTCAACTCGATGGAGGAGAGGATCTATAATATGTTCATGTATTATAAGACTGTCCATGGTATGTGATTTGCCCTATCTAAGATGTATGCCCATGCACACTGTGATTCTCAGATTTTTGAGCTTTATCGGGATATATCTCATGCCTTCCAAGCCACCTTAGGCCTATTAGTTGCTGACTTCTTTGGTTATCTCCAGACTAGATGGGAGGAGTTGGCTCAATATGAGCCCCTTAGCGACTTTACCACTGATGGTGATGTTGAGTCCAAACGTCTTGATCGTAGGCATACATATCAGTTTCTGATGGGTTTGAAACTTGAGTTTAAGGCTCTTAGGGCTCAAATTTTGAACACCTTTCCTATGCATTTTCTTTACGAGGAGTTTGCTACTGTAGATGGCGATGAGCGTCGGCAACGTCTATTCCTCCGACACCGACTTCACAGATTGAGATATCTCCTCCTATTCCTAATTAGATGGCCTTTGCTGCTTCTTCAGTCTCTCGTTTGGCAGGTAACCGTCCTTATTGTCAGCACTGCCACAAGCTCAGCCATGTCATTGATTGTTGCTTTGATCTTCCATCCTGAATTAAAGCAAGGTTATTCCAAGAACCGGAACCAGAGGAATCAGGGGAATCGAGACCGAGGAAAATGGGCTCCTCGTACATGTTCCATTACAGAGATTGCACCCGTTCCAGTCATTTCAAATTATAGTCAACTTCAGGCATAGATCGCTCAACTTCAGTCACACCTTGGCTTAAGTCTTGTTCCTCTAGGGACTACCTCATTTGTCAGTCCCACAACTATACTTGCTACAGGTATCCCTACTGCTTTTTCATATTAAGTCAGGCCATCCCACTTGGATTTTGGATTTTGGAGCTAATAATCACATGTCTGGTGAGTTATCCATTTTGTCTTCTTCAGTTACCCTTGTTGCTTAGTCTGTTCGTATTGCAAATGGGTCATCTATCCAAATCAATAGTCAGGGTGATACAATCATGTCTTCAAACATCACTCTTCCTTCTGTTTTTCATGTCCCTAATTCTGCTTACAATCTTCTCTTTGTCAATTTACTTGCAAAAAATCTTAATTGTGATGTGATTTTCCTAACCGATCGTTGTCTCTTCCAAGACCTGACTTCGAATAAGATTTTTGGCAGGGGATATGAGCGTGATGAACTCTATTACTTTGGAGACCCTTCATCATCCAAAGTATTATCATCCAGTTTTCAGGCGTATGTTTTGCCTATTTTTTATCCTGCTATTTTTTCTCTTAAAACTTTAGATTTGTGGCATGCCCATTTAGGACATGCAAACTTTCAATATTTATGTTGACTTTTTCCGCCTTTTAATAAAGCATGCAAGAATTTTAAATTTAAATGTGTGGTTTGTGAATTGTTAAAACATACTCGCACTACTTATATTCCTCGCATGCATCGTGTATCATGTGCATTTGATCTTATTCATTCTGATGTATGGGGTCCTCCAATTGTTGCTTATCTCAGCACCGCTATTATGTCACTTTCATCGATAATTATACTTGTTGAACTTGGGTCTATCTTATGAATAAAAAATCTGAAGTGTTTTCACACTTTACTAACTTTTTACAAATGATCAAAAACCCAATACAATAACATTGTTCGAAATATTAGGTATGATAATGGTCGAGAGTATATCTCTCATGAATTTAGGTGTGAGCTTAACAAAAATGGTATCCTCCAGGAACTTACCTATCCTTACACTCTTGAGCAGAATGGTGTAGCGGAACGTAAGAACCGTCACATCATGTATGTTGTTCGGTGTCTTTTGTATGGGATGGCGGTACCCAAATATTTATGGCATATGGTTGTTTTCATAGCCACTTACCATATAAATTGTACTCCTAATCGGATACTACAAGGTAAAGCCCCTTGCATATCCTTCAGTATGATAGCACAGTTTTTCCTAGTACACCTCGTGTCTTTGGGTGTACATGTTTTGTTCAAAATTGTAGCCCTTTCCCGCACTAAACTTGATGATAAGGCCATTCAGTGTATCTTCTTCGAGTATTCTAGCATGTCTAAGGGGTATCGTTGTTATGATCCAATTACTGGTCATATCTATCACTTATTAGATGTTACTTTTTTGGAAATTGTTCCTTTCTTTTCAAGTACTCCTTCCTTGTCGGGACCTGTTGTGGAGATTCATCCAGAGGACAATCCCTTACTTCCTCGTCCGACTCTCATTCTTGAGCCTCCTCCGGTGTCCTCTTCTTCACTTCCTAGCAAGTCCCCTCCTCCGGTAACCACTACTGATTCCCTTCCCTTATGTTTCACGCTTTCCGCACTCTCATGTTCCTCCGCCAGACTCTTCTCCAGACTCAGGTACTTCATCTATTCACTTCGCTTCTGATATCGCACCTCCCATGTATCCTCTTCGTGATCGTCATCCCTCATCCGTTTGGGTTTTCCTAATAGTACTGATCATCTTATTGCCAAGTTTATCTCTTATCAGGGTCTTTCAGATTCCTATTAGTCTTTTCTTGGTCAGGTTGATTCAGTATCTATTCCTTGGTCAGTCTCTAAGGCTCTTCAAAATCCTAAGTGGGTAAATGGATGTTCTTCTTCAAAATTAGATGTGGGAGCTTGTTGACTTGTCTACTGGTGAGAAAACGGTTGGTTGTAAGTGGGTCTTTAATAGTGAAGTACTTGGTAGATAGCACTATCGAGAGGTATAAGGCTCGTCTTGTTGCAAAAGGCTTTACTCAGGTTCTAAGTAAGGATTTTGGTGCTACCTTTGCTCTTGTGGCTAAGTTGATTACAGTTCGTCTTCTTGTCTCTCTTGTTACTTCCTATTCTTGGACTCTTCATTAATTGGATGTCAAAAATGCATTCCTCAATGGTGACCTTACAAGAGGTTATCTACATGGATCCGCCACTGGGTTTTTGGTATCAGGGGGAGTATCTTGGGAAAGTCTGTTGTCTCTGAAAATCCCTCTATGGTCTTTAGCAGTCTCCTCGAGCATGGTTTAGCCACTTTAGTGATGTTATTCTGGATATAGGCTTTGTTAGGTGCCATTCGGATCATGCATGCTTTATTCAACGACATTCAGATGGGCGGTGTATTATCATCTCCGTTTATGTAGATGATAATATTATTACTGGAGATGATTCACCTGGTATTGCTAAAGTAAAGCGTGATCTCGGGGTGTCTTTTGATATTAAAGACTTGGGTTCTCTGCAGTACTTTCTTGGCATTGAGGTTGTTCGGTCTCGCCTTGGTATATCCTTATCTCAGCAGAAGTACGCTCTTGATCTCCTTCAAGGATACTGGATATGCTTGGGTGTAGGCTTGTTTCTACTCCTATGGATCCAAATCATAAGTTGCCAACAGAATCAGGAGAGTTATTATCAAACTCATCCGTTTATTAGCGTCTTATGGGTCATCTTATTTACTTGACGAATACAAGACCAGATCTCACATTTGCTATTAGTGTTGTGAGTCAGTTCATGCACTCACCACGTACGTCTCATATGGATGTAGTTTACCATATTCTCCGGTACCTTAAGACATGTCCTGGTCTTGGGCTTTTTTATACGACAAGAGCACAGTCGGATCTCTCCTGTTTTACAGATGCTGACTACACAGGTTCTAAAAGTGATCGACGTTCTACTTCTGGTATATGTATTTTTCGTATTGATCATCTCATATTCTGGAAAAGTAATAAGCAAGTGGTGGTTTCTCAATCTTCTGCCGAGGCTAAGTATCGTGCTATGGCCCAAAGAACTTGTGAGCTTCTATGGCTTCGTTCTCTTTTGACTGAGCTTGGCTTCCCTATGTTAAACTCATCTTCTTTGTTTTGTGATAATAAGTCCACTATTATGTTATCATCAAACGCAGTCCTTCATGATATAACAAAACACATAGAAGTCGATATTCATTTCATTAGGGAAAAAGTTTGTTCGAGTATTATTACCCCTAACTTTGTTCCCTCATCTGATCAGATGATCGATATGTTCACAAGTCAGTGGGTCCGTTGTTACTACAGTCATCTCTTATCAAGTTGGGGCTTGTCAATATCTTCGCCTCAGCTTGCGGGGGAGTGTTGGAATTAAGGAAATTTATTCTTAGTCTTTATTTACGTTTCTATTTTAGGTCATGTTGACCATCTATTATTCTCTCTTTATTTCCTTTATTTCTTTCCCTTATTTATTTAGGAATGTATTGTATATATATGAGGTTGAAGAAATAAAAAATATAACTTTTCTCAAATCTCTTTTCTCTCTTCATCATTTGCAACAACTGCCAACCTTTCCTCCATTATAGATGCTACATATTCTCGAGCTCGTGAAAAAGGATCTACAGGTAAGAGTAATACTTCTCTCTCACTTTGTCTTTCTCTTCATCGACCTCACTCTATTTCTTTTCCTCTATCTCTTTCTAATAGTTATTTGGCTGAAAGTAGTGATTTGAGATTTTTACTTCTAAGTGGTAGATGGTCTTGTGGAGGTGGCTTATGATTATAATTGTATCATATATGTTTATTTTATATTATATTTAGGTTATGGGTCTTTTTGCAAAATTCAAGTTGTATGTAAAAATATTGGGTAAATTCTCAAGTTAAAATTATGTCAAGTGTAAACAGACATGCTTAGATAGGGCATTTAGTTGGAGAATTTGTTTTATGAGGTCTCTAAAGGCATTTAGTAGGCTGATGCTTTCTATTTTTGATTGGACATAATAAATGTTGAATGTTCTCACTTTTCTTTTACTAGTGTTAGATGCCTGCAGACTCCAAATGGCTATGGAATATGCCAATGTAGTTAATTTTTTTTTATTTTTTAGGTAATTGCAAATGTAGTTAAATTGCTGAAGAAAGAATTGAACTATTATATAATTGTACTGTCAACAAGGAAAGTGTAGTTAAATTGCTTTGGTTATTGGAGCTGTAAAGGTGGCTAAACCCAAAAATTTAATTTTTGTATTTGTAATTTTGTTAAACGTTTTAAAAATTTAGGATTTGGCCCTCTCAAAACTTGTTATATATATTTTTAAAAATCCTTATAAATTTATAATACACACACTTTGGCCCTTTTAATTACAATTTCTAGATCTGCCACTGATTTTTATATATGTATATGTGAAATTTAAGAAATGTTAGATTATGTAGCCTTACTTTACAAGTAAACAATAATTATAAATGAATAAAATTGTAAATGTCTTAGGTTTAACTCTTAACCCCCAAGACCACCTACCTATAAAAAAATAGTTAATTTCACTTGAGTCCTTTAAAAAGACGTTTAATTATTATAGAGTTCACGAGTGTTTTATTTTTTAGCTTAAGGATAGTTGTTTTTTTTTAGGTGAGATTTATTTTGATGAGATATCACTTTTATTTTTTATTTTTTCAAAATGGAAATAATACCCTTTATATGATTACCTTTTGCACAACCCTACCTCCCTAGTTTAAACCTTAAGATGAGCATCGAATGCTTCCAGAGTAGCGATACCAGATGATGAGCTTGAGGATTAGACATTTTAAGGGACGAAGGGGGCATGAGTTGCTTTTGAACCAAGGAAATCGATGATTTCGTTGCAGAGGAATCATCATCCAGTAAAAAATACTGGATCAAAAAAAAGAAACTAATAGTGGGACAAAAATGCAATTTGCAACTAGAAGCCAACTTTCCCAAACTTGGTATGCTTTCATAGTTCAATTTACAAATCTCTTATTTTTAATTTTTTATATATACAATATATATGTTATATATATATATATGCATAATTCATACATTAGAGAACATGAGAGGATATGTTAATTTTGTGTTAAATTAATCCTCTATAGTCACTTCAAGATTACCCCAATCTATCATAGAATTGATATATAGTGGCTTATTTTATTAGAAGGATGAAATGGGTGAGAGTGGACAAGTGCATGATGCCTCATCTGGAGAAGCTATATATCCAAAACTTTAAATTAGTAGAAGAGGTTAAACTGCCACTTTATAAGAAATAAAACCAAAAATATTCTAACTCGAGAGGTCATCCGTTACTGTCTCTACACTAAAAAAAGAGTAAAATTTTACTCTTTCAACTATTCCAAATAGGTGGTGTGAAGGATGTTCAGTGGAGAAAAGGGGTTTTATGAGACAATAAAATTTTACCGTCTTTGCTGCATAGGCAATAAAATTTTATTGTTTATTCTTTTTTTGGTTTACTCTTTCATGTGAAAATTAAACCTAACTTTAGGTGTAAAATTTATTTTTAGAACAATTGTATTAGTGACCCTTTTTTCCCCTAGTTTTTGAATTAATTTTTCACCGAGACATTGGAATTTTTTTGTCTATACAAAACAGTAAAATTTTACTTGCTGATATACCACAAAGTGATAGACCAATTCTCATGTGACACGTATGCCTACAGACTAGGCAGAGCTCGGCTATTCAGAGCAGATCTACGCTTCTCCAGAACTCACAAGTCTGAGCACAGACCTTCAGAGCACTTCCCCATGGTTCAGAGCTCATCACCGCCTTAGCACCCTGCCGAGCAGAAGACAAGGAAACAGTCTTCAATCAGGAAACTACCACTCACAAATATCTTTCAAGCGCAATATCCAATAAAGTATCTGCCATTCTTCGATGATCAAATCCTTACTTTCGCGGCTCCGAATCCTAATCAACTTAGGAATCGCTAAACCTATAAATTAAACCTTAAGGTATGCTTTACATTCATGCTCATTATTTGGCTTGCATTACAGTCTTTCAATTCAGTTTATTGACTTAAGCATCGGAGCGGCTACCGCCGGAGCCAATCCGGCGGCCCTCTGATCTTCTTTTTGAGTGTTTTTCAAGGAGCAGGGCTCGGAATCGACATCAACCAAAAAGTGCAACATCAGTTTGGCGCCGTCTATGGGAACGAAAATTGTTCATTCCACCAAGTGCTCTACTTACGAACAAACTCATCCTCCTTCTCACCAGAGGATCATGGCTCCCAATCTCTGACCAAGGACACAACCTCGTCCGCCTGTCGGACGAGGAATGGGATGAACCATTGATCCCGTGCGACAAAAGTTCGACCTAGTCAAACGACAAAAACAATTGATGCAAGAACAACTTCTAGCCATGTCCAGAACTTTGGCAATGCTTACTCAGAATCATGAAACTAATCCTTCAAATCCACTTATCAATATTGCCGCTCAGAGGACAGAACCCCCTACTGTCAACACAGATGGAAGACCCCTAGGAAGAGATTCCCAACAGTCATCCTGAATACCCTTAGGGTGCTATTCACATTGGCAGAGATCCTCAGCCATCAGCAGCCGCAGGCAAGGAAGTACTAGCCTTTGCTCCAGACATCCACTATCGAAGCACCACCAAGGTCCCAACCCCAAGGGCTTCAGGAGCAAATCCAACACCTCAAGAGTCTCAACCTCAAGTGGCTCCAGTTCCTCCAGTTTGGGAGCACCAAAATCCTCTTCTATCCATGGGACATGCTCGTCCCATTCATTTTGGAGCTGAAGTCGTAAGGCAAGATTCACAAGAAGTCCCGCCTAGGGACCCACAGAGAGCTGAAAAAGTTGTGGAATCCATGGATCATACCATTGCTATAAGGGGTATTCAAGTCCCTCTAGAGCAGGATGAGCTAGCAAGGCTGCTTGGAAGGCTAGCTACGCCATTCACCCCTGCTACAATGGCAAAGAAAAGGCCGAAGAAATTTGTTGTCCCAAAATTCACCCTTTATGATGGAACTAGGGACCCTAGTGACCACCTTTCCAATTACCAGCATACTATGGCCTTACATGGGGCTTCTGATGCCTTTATGTGCCGTACTTTCATAACCAATCTCAATGGCACTACCTTGAAGTGGTTCCACCACCTCCTACCGAACTCAGTCACCAGTTTCTATGAGCTCGGTAGGCGCTTCATGGATAAGTTCATGACTAGCAGAAGGCTAAGGAAGGGTCCAGAGTTTTTGTTAAATGTGAAACAGTCTAAGGAAGAGCCCCTTAGAGAGTACATTACGCGCTTCAATGCTAAACTTACTGAAATCACAGATTGTGGTCCAAGCTTCCTGGTGGCTGCTCTGACCTCTGGTCTTGCTCAAAGAGTTTTTAGGGATTCTCTTACGAAGAGCCCTCTTGTTGACATGGTGGCCCTCATGGATCGGGCCAGGAAATACATAAATCTAGAGGAAGCAAAAAACATCTCCCAAAAGACTAAAGAGCAAGCCCAAAAGGATGACCCGAAGAAGGACGGCCCGAAAAATGATGATCAGAAGAGGGAACCTAGTACGGCCAATAAAAGGGACAGAAGCCCAAAAAAAAGAGCAATGCCCAAAACTCCATTTAACGCTGCCCCAAGGGGATTCACCAGCTTCACTCCACTGAATGCCTCCTTGAATCACATACTTCGGCAGGTCCGATCTTGAGAAAATCTAAGGTGGCCAGAACCGCTAAGAGGAGATCCAAGCTTCCGAGATCAGACCAAGTACTGTGATTTCCACAAAGATCGTGGGCACACTACTAACACGCGTAAAGCCCTTAAACATGAAATTGAGCAGCTTATAAGAAGAGGACGACTGCAGGAATTTATCAGGCAGGACAGAGGGCAGAACCCCCGTGATGATAGGCCCTAGTAGAGGAGGCAAGACCAGAGGCCGGACCAGAGACAGGAACAAAGGGAAGGACAGAATGAGCCTCAGAGGCAGAACAATCAAATTATCTTTGTCCTCTATGCAGATACCCCGGCCACAGGGATTTCCAACAGAGCAAGAAAACGGTATGCTCGGGAGGCCAGAACTGCTCCTGGCATCCTACCGATCTCTAATGTCGAGAAAAGATTGAGACCAGTACCTGAGATCCAGTTCTCGGATCAAGATTTTGCAAGAGTACACTGTCCTCACAGTGATGCCCTCGTCATCTCTCTCAAAATTGCCAACTTTGAGATTTGAA
This sequence comes from Nyssa sinensis, assembly GCA_008638375.1. Classification (NCBI taxonomy): domain Eukaryota; kingdom Viridiplantae; phylum Streptophyta; class Magnoliopsida; order Cornales; family Nyssaceae; genus Nyssa; species Nyssa sinensis. The sequence goes on along the minus strand of CM018031.1, from coordinate 55,901,203 downwards.
GAGTCCTGGTAAACACAGGAAGTTCTGCAAACGTCCTATTCTACGAGCCCCTCAAACTAATGAAGTTTAACTCCAATGACATCAAACCCACAACCGTGATCATGGAAGGATTTGATGGGAATCTCAATACCCCATTAGGAAGGATCGACCTTCCTACCACAACAGGAGAAGGAGACAGACAAAAGACTACTATAACTGAATACATGGTCCTGAATGCCAAGTCCCCCTACAACGTCATAATTGGAAGACCTTGGCTACACCAGATGGGAGCGGTCACCTCGACCCTCTACCAATGCCTAAAGTATGTCCACAATCAGGTAGTCTACTCAATCAAGGGATGCCAACTGACCTCTAGAGAATGTCATGCTCTCGCTCTCAAAGAAAAGGCTTCCAAATAGCAATTACTGCATGCTCGTGAATGCGTGGATCCAGCCCTCTCCCACCATCACGAGGCGGAAGACTGCCCTTCTAGAATTGATGAGCCACTAAACCCTAGAGGAAGGGACAACAGGGCAAAGCCCATAGGGGAGCCTGTTAAAATACTAGTCAGCTCAGAATCACAAGGGCGCTATCTACAGATAGGTCCAGACCTGACACCTGCCGAGCAGCATGAGATGACAGAATTTTTAAGAAACAACCTCTCTGTGTTTGCTTGGGAAACAAAGGATATGGAAGGCCTAGATCCAGACCTCATCACTCATAAATTGATGGTAGATCCCGACTACCTACCAGTGAGACAGAAAAGAAGGCCACTCGTTCCAGAGCGGCATTGGGTCATCAATAAGGAGGTCCAGAGGCTGCTTGAGGCCAAGATGATATAAAAGATTAGCTAATATCGTTCTGGTCAAGAAGAAAAATGGCAAGTGGAGAGTTTGTGCTGACTATACAGATCTCAACAAAGCTTGTCCCAAAGATAGCTTTCCTCTTCCGAGGATAGACTAGTTAGTTGATGCCACAGCAGGGCATGAACTCATGAGCTTCATGGATGCCTACTCAGGATATAACCAAATCCAGATGTACCCTCTAGACCAGGAGAATGCAGCATTCATAACCAAACGAGGTCTCTATTGCTATAGAGTGATGCCGTTCGGACTAAAAAATACTGGGGCCACATACCAACGTCTGGTTAATAAGATGTTCAGCCCTTTGATCGACAGTACCATGGAAGTTTATATTGATGATATATTGGTTAAAAGCCTACGAAAGAGTAGCCATCTCCAGCACTTGGCATAAACGTTTGACATCCTGAGGCAATACAAGATGAAGCTCAATCCTTTAAAGTACACCTTTGGTGTAACGAAGGGAAAGTTCCTGGGATACATTGTCTCCCAGAGGGGTATAGAAGCAAACCCCACTCAGATTGGGGCTTTGGTTGGACTGGAGTCGCCAAAGACCAAGAAAGACATTCAGGCTCTAAATGACAGAATTGCAGCTCTGAACAGATTTATCTCCAAATTCACTGATCGCTGCCTACCGTTCTTCAAAGCTTTGAAAGGTAATAAAGCTCTATAGTGGACGAAAAAGTGTGAAAAAGCATTTCAAGAATTGAAGGAATACCTAGCTTCACCTGAACTGCTGTCAAAACCAGTCCAAGGGAAAAAATTACTTCTTTACCTTGCTGTCTCCGAGAACGCCATCAGTTCTGTATTGGTCAGGCAAGACAGAGGCGTCCAGAAACCCATATTTTATGTCAATAGGGCACTGTTAGACACAGACTAAAGAAACCCTGAGATTAAAAAACTGGCCCTTGCCCTGATAATATTTGCTCGGAAGCTCCAGCCTTACTTCCAAGCGTATCCTATTGAAATCCCAACTGCCTACCCCTTAAAATCAGTACTAAGGAAGCCTGAAGTGTTAGGGCGATTAGTCAAGTGGTCAGTGGAGTTAGGGGAGTTCGACATATCCTATGTTCCACAGATCTCAATTAAAAGGCAAGCTTTGGCCAATTTTGTTGCTGAGTTTACCCCAACACTTTAAGACAGAGCACAGCTTTGTGAAAACTTAGGAGCATGGCAACTTTTCACTGACGGATCATCCACGGACCATGGATCTGGTGTGGGTTGGGTATTGCAATCCCTAGACGGGTTTGTGGCAAAGAAGGCAGTTAGTTTGGGGTTCAGAGCCTCCAATAATGAAGCAGAATACGAAGCCCTTATCCTGGGAATGAAGCTAGCTCTAGAATGCGAGGCTCAGAACCTCGAAGTCTTCTCTGATTCCTAATTGGTGGTAAGCCAAGTTCTGGGGGAGTTTGCCATCAAAGATAACAGGATGCTTCGGTATTCAGAGCTTGTTAACACACTGAAGCGCTCCTTCCAAACATTTTCTATTCAAAAAATAGAAAGAGGCCAGAACTACAGAGTTGGCAAACATGACATCCCACTTAAAATCAGAAGGATATTCTACGTTAAAGATCTCCCATCAGTCAGGACCAAGCATCGAAGAGGTTCAGGTTGCCTAGGTTACTGAATAACCCCAGAACTGGATGACTCCCATCCTCCAATACCTGGAAGGAGGGCTCTTCCTAGAAGACAAAATCAAAGCTAGAAGGATCAGAATCAGGGCAGCTCGGTACCTGATCCTGAACGGTAAGCTTTACAGAAGATCTTATTCTCAACCCTTGCTGTAATGTTTAACTCCAGAAGAGTCTCAGTATGTTCTAGCAGAGATACATGAAGGAATCTATGGAAACCATAATGTGGGCAGAACTATAGCCCACCGAGCCTTAACACAGGGCTACTACTGGCCTAGTATGCTGAGGCAGGCTAAAGAGTATGTTCAGAAATGTGACAAATGCCAACGGTTCGCTCCCTACCAACACCAGCCCCACCATGAGCTCATTCTTATTACCAGCCCATGGCCCTTTGCTCAGTGGGGGTGGACATCATAGGCCCATTACCTAAAGCCACACTGAATAGGAAATACCTTCTTGTGGCCATTGACTATTTCTCTAAATGGGCAAAAGCAGAGCCTCTAACACACATCACTGAGAAAGAAGTCAAGAGTTTCACTTGGAAGAATATAGTCTACAAGTTCGGCATACCACGCGTGATCGTCTCAGACAACGGTACACAGTTTGCTGGCAAAGTTTTTAAGAAATTCTGCCAAAACCTGCGTATCAATCAACATTTTTCCTCTCCTGGCCATCCCTGAGCCAACGGACAAGTAGAGGTCACTAACCGAACAATCCTTGATGCTCTTAAGAAGAGGTTGGAAGAAGTCAAGGGAAGATGGGTTGAAGAACTCCCTAGAGTACTCTAGGCCTACAGAACAACCAGAAGAACGCCAACCTCTGAAACTCCCTTCTCACTTGCCCTACGGTACCGAAGCAATGATCCCTGTTGAGATCAGTATGCCTACCCTAAGGACTTAAGCTTTCAGCCAATAGGCCAATGATCAGCAGCTTGCAGAAAATTTGGACTTACTTGAGGAAAAGAGGGATCAAGCCAGGATCAGGATGGAAGCATATCAGCATAGAATGGCCAACAACTTTAAGTTGGGACTAAAGCCCATCAGCTTTCAGATTGGAGATCTTGTCTTAAGAAGGGTGTTTTCGAACACCAAGGATCTCACTATGGAAAATTTATCACCCAACTGGGAGAGGACATGGTCAGGAAGCCTGTTCCCAGGCCTTGGAATATAGAACACTTATGGAAGTATTATCAATAAAGATTTTCTCTTTCTTAAAATATCTCCATGAAGTGTTATCTTTTAATGTACAGACACTTAGGTCTGATCCATCTTAATGTACAGACTCGTAGGTCTGGTCCATCTTAATGTACAGACCCGTAGGTCTGGTCCATCTTAATGTACAAACCCTTAGGTCTGGTCCATCGAAATGTATAGACCCTTAAGTTTGGTCCATCTAAATGTACAGACCCTTAAGTCTGGTCCATCTTAATATATAGACCTTTAGGTCTGGTCCATCACAGTAAACTTGCTCGAAAATCTCCCAAACTAAGGACAGAAGATTTGATTCGACTATTCAACTACATGATTATAAATATTTTTGAACTGTTATGAACTTTCCGGCTTAAGTTCTTACTATCAGTCCAGTTATTATCACAAGCCCCTTTGGCTCAGCAATTAAGCTCTGGATGATTTGTTTTTGCCAAATTTGCTGCTCAGCACAAGTTCTGATCTTGCTACCTCCTTTATCAGACCCAGGCTCGGTTATTTACTCTGATCCTTCCATTCAGTTCTAAACTATGAAGTGCAGGCAAGGTTATTATTAAATCTTTTTAGTAGACTTGTTCAAATTGTTATGTCGCACAGCTCGGAAGATAGCTTTGTGATCATAACCAGTTAAAGGAATGGTTTGAAATACAATTGGCTCTTGAACATTTTTTGCCTACACAATGAATAATGGGCTGGAACCCCAAGCTTATAGAACAACCATTACTTAAACAGTATTAATCTTGCTCGGTACCTCCAACGATTATCAAAACCATCAAGTATGGGTGCTCGGAAAGATGAAATACAAGGTCTAACTCTGAAGAAATTTAATTCCATTGATGTAAATCTTTGTACATTGGTAAAGAATAAAAAAAAAAAAAGAGGTTACAAAAGTTCATCTCTTAAGAGGGCTGGCAGGATCATCTTCACTTTCAATGGCAGACAGGTTAAAGTCTGGGAATTTGGCAAGAAGCTTGGGATTAAAATCATCATAACCGTACTGCACAAATTCCTGACCCATCTCCTCTACCTCAGTCCTCATCTCAACTTCAGTCTCAGCCTTGGCTTCCTCGACCTTCAGAGCAATAGAGACTTGGAGTGCGTCGTTCTCCTTCCACAGCACCTCCAGCTCCCAGAGAAGAGAATCCCTCTCAGACTGAAAGGAATCTCTCTCAGACCTAAGAGAATCCCTCTTGGACTCCATAATGGAGAGGGAATTCCTCACTTCCTTGAGCTCCTCCTCAACAGCAGAGGCTTCTGACTAAGCTGTGCCGAGCTGAAGCCTGGCCTCGTCCAAATCATCTTGAAGTTTCTCCACAGCCTGAGGATCCAAGGCAGAGTCCATCAAGGCAACTAGGCTATGCAAGGTCTGCAAAATAGCAAAAAACAGATGAGAGCGGGAAGTGAAGCAAAACACTAAAAAGGACAGTACGACTGTTACCTTCAGCTGGGCGCTCATCGCATCAACGATGGTCTGCCGTGTGCTCTGCACCTTGTGCTTCTGAGGGGCACCCTCCCAAAAGTCATCGATGGCCTCTTGTACAACCTTGTACCCATCAGGCAGCAAATCTAAGTCAACTGCCATCCTCACTTTCCCTTTACTAAGGACCTTTGGAGCAGGAGTGGGGGCAGGCTCAGAAATCACCACGCCATTCTTGGGTGGTGCAGAGGTAGAAGGCTCAGAAATAATGACGCCCTTCTTAGGCGATGCCGATGTAGAAGAGTCGGCAGGGGTCCTCCTCTTCTTAATTTGAAGAGAACCCACAGGGGGAGAGGGATCCGCCACTCTCTTCTTTACAGGGGCCCAATTATTCAGCACATACTTCTTCACATCTTCAGCTCCATTTTTATTTTTTGGGGCCATCAGACTTTTCGGCTTAAGGATGACCCTGAAGTCCTTGTTATGGGTCTAAAGAAGCCTATTGTACTGATCTTTAAGAACATGGGTGAAAAATGGCCTCTTCCAGGCACTTTTATCTGCACCAAAAATATGAAAACAATAATTGGTTCAACAATTCAGAAATAGAAGTATAGACAAAAGCAAAAATTGCAAAAGAAGGGGGTTTCACCCTTAAACCTCGAGCTCCGGGGGAATGTAGAGATCTGATCCTCAAGGTCTTCCATCTCCTATCCTCCACTAGTGAAGAAATACCAGTTTCTTCCAAGTCTTGTTGGAAGTCGGTACGAAAGAAAAGGGGTCAGAACCCCCTATCAAAAGACATATAATAGAGGCTCTCCGACCTCATATACTTAAGATCCATTTTACTACGGATCAAGTCTAAGGAGATCTCAACGTTGTTCAGATGACCTAGAGCTATAAACCCTAACAGGTGCCTCCAACTATTCAAATTCAAGTCGGCAGGGCAAAGATTGAACCAACAAAAAAACTCCCTAAGTAACCTAGAGAGAGGAAGCCTCAATCCCATCTCGAACCAAGCAATATAAACACAAATTTCACCTTCCCTAATGTCTGAAGGACGATCTATGGAATCAGGGGCCCTAAAGGTGATGTTTTTTGGAAAATCGAATTCATCCCTCAGACCATCTAACATAGCTGGGGTTACAGTGCTTTGCCCTTCTTCTCTCTGGGAGAGTCTGCCAGAGATCTCCCCCCTTCTGTTCTTGGGTTCTAAAAATGCGTCTACAATCCTAACCTCGTCACTAGAAAGGGATCCTTCTGACCTATTTCCAGAAGAACCACTACCCTCAGTATAAGTACGGGATGAGGAGGAACTTCTTGAACTACTACCAACACCGGAGGATGCGGGGGAGACCGACATTTCCAAAAATAGCCAAAGGGAGAAGAAGAAGAACAGTGAAAATGTAGAGATCTGAAAAAAAAAATGAGAAAATTTTTCGTTTTTGCCGGTAGGACATTTTGCATGCATGGTTTGCCGGTAGGGCGTTGAACATGCTTCGTTTAACCGTAAGTCATGTTTAGAAGCATATTTGGAGTGTGTCATAGAAGAGAAATATTCTTAGAATATTGAAATGTACCAGCTGTATGAATTTAAGCCAAAACGAAAATAGTTTCAGAAATTGGACCAAAAGGGCATCCGGGTGACCCGGGTGGAACCTGCCAAACCCGGTCGCGAGCGAAAATTTATTTTTTGAAAAATTTCATTTAAAATAATTTTATGAACATTGATTAAAACAAAATGTCAAATTGAGGTGTTTCAGGACGGGTTGTAAAGTAATGGGGCCCCTAGGCTCATTAAGGGCAAAAGGGTCATTTGGCCCCTTGCCCCTTTGCCCTCCACTATAAATACAACACTTAGAACAAATTAGAAACAGAAACAATTCTAAATTCAGAGCAGTGGGTGTCCATAGAGAGAAAGGGAGAAAAAGCCCTAATTCCTTCAAGCTTTAAGCTTCTGAAACACGCTCTTCGAGTTGGATTTTCACCAAGGTTCCTTTTGAGAAGTTGTTCCTCTCATCGAGACCTGTATTATCACCAAAAATCTCAGTCGTACAGCGATCACAGCTTTCACAGTTTGAGAAAAACTGATCTAGGTATGATGTAGTGCTAAGCTAGCAATAGGTTTAAGCTTTCTTGTATTTTTTCATGTTGTTGGACTGTTTAAAGAGTTTACTTGAGGTTAGGAAACCACCTAGAAGGTAGTTCCTTTGAAAATCCTAGAGTTGGTAGTTTAAGGATATGTGTTCTTGGTGTTGTTGATGAATTGTTGCCATGATTAAGGTGTGTTCTATTGATAAGACTGTATTGTTATATTTTTGGCCTATATGCATGTTGATACACCTTGTGGTTTGGACCATGTGATGAATTAGTGCCTTGGTGCTTTATGGAAAAATTTATGTTCTTTGTGAATTAGTAGAATTGTGAAATGGTGGTTTAAATATGTGTTAATATGTATAGTTATGCCATATATTATGTGAATAATGTTTTGGAGTTCTAAAGTTATGAGTTATGTGAGATAAAATGCAAACTTGAAATGGGACACCATGTGTTTAATAAATTGTCACATTGAAATTACATGACAAGATCATGGCATTTTGGCATAATGTGATTCCTTGAAAACATGGTGTGGGTTGAGCACGTGGTGTTATGCATTATGAGGGTGTAGATCTTGTGATGAAAAATCCAAAATTGGCCATTGCATTGGTGCCCAGAATCCAACGGATGTGTTCCGTGAATGGGTATTAGTACTCAAGTTCCATCGGATGTGTTCCGAAAACGAGACATGGGTGTGGCATGGGTGTATCACACATATTTGTATAACATCACGTAAATGAATTCACAGATGTGGTATAGAGTTTATATGAATGTGTTATGAATCTTGTTTATGCATTGTATGGATGAATTGGATGGCATGTAGATTAAAATTGTACATGTAGATATAAATGTACACTTGCACATGCCACGCCCTTAAACTTGTTCCTAGTCTTAACATTATGTTATACCAACTGTTAAGCTGACCCATTCGTGGGATATCATTTTTCAGATGAGGTCCCGGACACTTAAGACTTGTTTAAGTCTTGAAGGATGAGAAGAAATGGATTATGTTAAAGATTTGGCCCTTGGGGCATGTTTTTGAATGTATGGGCATAAGCCCAATTTATTGTATTTAGACTTGGGTAATTTGTGAACAATAGGCCTTGGGCCATTTTGAAATGTATGGGTGAAGACCCAAATGAATGTATGATATTTTTGGTTTAATGTGTACTGAATGGATATGTTGAAAATAGAGGATGTATGTTTAAATTTGATGAACTTGTAGCCACCGAGTGAGGGTGGGTTGTTTAAGCATTTACACATATGGATGTTGTGAAAATTAGGTAAGAAAAACACTTAGAAAAACAAAGGAGGTTATGTCCAAATTTTTGAAAAATTTAAACATTAGATAAGTGTGAAAAAAACACCCTTGAAATGGGTGAGAAAAAGTGCTTACAATGAAAGTTTAGAAACCTTAGGAAATTGGGCTGAAAATGGGTGAGAAAGAGGCTTGAAAAACTTGGAAAAAAATTCAAAAATATTGGAAAAATAGGTTGTAGCCGCTACAGTGTTTTCGCAGAAAAACAGGATTTCTGCTCTCTGTTTGGAACAGTAAAAATGCAGAAAAAAAAAATTCAAAACAGCTCTCTGTTGTGCTACAGTGCCCGAGCAGAGAAGCAGCCCAGCCGCTACAGCCCTCGCGTGCCTGCGCGGGTGCCGCGCCTGCTGCGCCCACCCGTACTGCTTGCTGCCACCTGCTGTCCAGCCCTTGTGCAGCAACCTTGACAGCCACATAACTCCCACACTTGGGTCACCTTCTTGAGCTATATATGGACACCATATTGGGCTATATTGGGCCATGTTTGGCCACCGTTTTAGGCCACTTTAGGCCATTATATAAAGCCAAGTTAGGCTGTTTTTGGGACACTTCTTAGTCACGGTTCAAGGCCATGTTTGGCCATTTATTATAGTCATCTTGGATGGGGTGTTTGACTTATCTTTTTGACCATGCTTTAGGGCATTTTTGGGGGCCCATCTGGGCCATCATTTCAGGACATTTTAGGGATGACTTGAGACTATTTTAAGAGCCATTTTTGAAGATGACTGAAACCATTTTAAATATTAATTGGGAGAGATACTTGAGCTATATTGAGGGAACCATTTTAGTTATGTTAAATAGCAAGTGTTAAATTTTAATTTTGGGAAAAAACTTGAGGAAATAATAAGGGAGATTCAACCAAGGTTAATTAATTATCACTTATAAATTCCTTTTAATTTCCGTTAATTCACTCTCCGGGTTTGTGAAAATCCAGGGCGTGACAGAAAAGGTGAATGCAGGGACCAAAATCAAACCTGAGAAGAGAAAGAAGCTTCAGACGACAAATACTCCGCACGATTTGGCGTTTTGGTTCGATAATGACGAAATCCCTCTTTTGGATACAATAAAAATGGTGAAGGAAAGGATGTGCGAAGCCCCTTTCCCTCTTTTTATACATTCAGAAATTGGGGCCCACCTAGGCGAATCATCGCGACAGTTACAGGCAATGATGACCTTGAAAGCCTAAAAATTAGCTGCGTAATAAATGACGCGCCAACAGTTGTCTTGGAATACGAGAAGATAAAAAGCGTGACTTTTCGGGAGCTCGTAGCCCTAGTTACGCCATGAGCTCAAACTAAGGCTTGGGGGGGGGGAGTAGCTGATATACTATAAAGTGACAGACCAGTCTTCATGTGACACGTATGCCTACAGACCAGGCAGAGCTCAGCCGTTCAGAGCAGATCTACGCTCCTCTAGAACTCACAGGTCTGAGCACAGACCTTCAAAGCACTCCCCATGGTTCAGAGCTTATCACCGCCTTAGCACCCTGCCGAGTAGAGGATAAGAAAACAGTCTTCAATTAGAAAACTGCCACTCACAAATATCTTTCAAGCGTAGTATCCAATAAGATAACTGCCATTCTCCGATGATCAAATCCCTACTTCTACGGCTCCGAATCCCAATCAACTTAGGAATCGCTAAACCTATAAATTAAACCCTAAGGTACACTTTACATTCATGCTCATTCTTTGGCTTGCATTACAGTCTTTCAATTCAGTTTATTGACTTAAGTATCGGAGCGGCTACCGCCGGAGCTAATTCAGGTGGCCCTTTGATATTCTTTTTGAGTGTTCTTTAGGGAGCAGTACTCGGAATCAACATCAGCCAAAAAGTGCAGCATCAACTGTCTCATTGCACCGAGATTTTACTGTTTTGTACTTGTTTTTTTGTGTGCAAATTTTCACATATAATATGAATTTTTTTAATAGATCTCAATTTTTAGAATCAAATATATAATTTTTTTTTATTGAAATTGGATCTTTTTATTGTGCTATATTGAATTTTAAATGTCGATTCTTTTTAAACACGTGTTCTTTAATTCAACAAAAGTTAGTTACACAGATAGAAATTTTATAGATGGATGTGTGCTTTAGTCATAAAATAATTGAGAAAGTCGTGGGATTAACCTCAATTTGCAAGGTTCGACTCTTGTCATCCATATTTCAGGGGCTAGTTACTAGTCACGACTAATAATCCGAACGTTATATGACCTGCGAAGCAGTGACCATGAGTAAGGAAAGAGAGATTAACCGGTCTTTGACGGCTTGAATAACTACTTTACTTTGGCAAAAAAAAATTCGGTGATAATTTTTATCTATTCTAAAAAATAAGGGAGAAGGAAGTTATACATGTGACTCCAATGTTTTAACATCTACAGTGAAAAATTACGATGGAGCGATGGTTGGGCTGTTTCCACCCTCTTTTGCCTGCAGCCCTACTACTATTACATCCAACCAGTTGCCTCGGACTCTCCGCCAATGTTGTGGTTGACAGGCCCAACAAAACCAAAGCCCAACAGCAATAATGCCAACAAGGGCAGGCCTCTCTCAACGGTTCTCGAAGTAGAGGAATCTTCTGGAAACTCCTCCTCCCTATATAGCCAAAGTATCAAAAAGCCCTAATTAACAGAACCTTATCAACACAACACAACACAACACAAAGCGGCCAAAGCTCTATACATTTCACGGGGACTGGGAGATAGCGTATACTCAGAAACCCTAATCACTCAAAGCTCGTCTTGAAGCCTTCATTTCGCCACCAGACGATGGCGTCAGCAAATGCTATCTCTACTGCATCGATCCTCTCTTCTCCTAAACAAGTAATCCTACTGTTACATCTCTGATATGTATTTATTCTATTTGGATATGTGTGTGTGTGTGTGTGTGTGTTTATCTGCATATTTATAGTTTCGGGTTGGAACTGTGTTTGGATGGAGAAGAGTTTACGCAGTAGGAAGGCAAACCAACTGCAGGGGCAGAAGATGAATTATAGGCCGTCGAGCAGCCGGTTTGTGGTGCGAGCTGCAGCGAAAGAAATCGCCTTCGACCAGAATTCGAGGAGGGCTCTTCAAGCCGGCATTGATAAGCTTGCCGATGCTGTGGCCCTCACTCTTGGTCCAAGAGGTAAATTTCAGCACTTCTTTTTCATTTTTTTTGTTGCTGTAATTGTCGATGTCACTGTTTTGTTTTAAAATTTTGTATTTGGGTGAACTTAATAGTTGAATTGCTGTTTTGTTTAGCAAAAACAAGTGGTTATTTTGCCACTCTTATAGTAGAAACACTCCTGGAAATGACTTAACAACGGGTTGATAGCAGAACGCTTGCCACATTTTTTGTTGTTGGTTTTTTCCGCACATAACTAAAAGATACCTCAAGAATCAAGATAACAGCGGCTGATTACATATAAACGATTTAAATTGAGTCATACCACTGAAAATTAAACTTCCACGTTAGATTAATAGACAACGGAAAAATGACATGTTAGAGTTGTTATGTTCATGCTAGCAGCCTTTAGCTTTAATAATGTTAATTTTGGTAAAGCAGTTTCAGTGTCCTTTATCATTGACTTCACCATTTTATAAGTTTTATGATCATTACAACGAAGTAGGCTTTGACAACTATAGGGTTATCACATTACTGATTATTGGAGAAAATATATCATATGTTGTTTTTACTTCTCACTTTTAAGGTGTCATTGTGTTGTTTTCTGTTAATGGGATTCTAGCGGAAGTCTACAATATTTAACTTAACAAAAGATTGTGTAATTTAGTTTCCTTAAGTTTTTTCACTTTATCTCTCTTCGCACAAGGATAGATTCCTAGTGTTGTTTATGGCAATAAATTTTGTTATATAAATATTTCCAATCAAAATTGACTAGTAAAGATGCTTTGTAACATGAAGTCAATCAACTGACAGATTCATTTTACTTCTTGAAGGGAGGAATGTGGTCTTGGATGAATTTGGGCCCCCAAAAGTGGTTAATGATGGGGTGACAATTGCTAGAGCTATTGAACTACCTGATCCTATGGAAAATGCTGGTGCTGCTCTCATTAGAGAGGTTTGTCTTTTTTAATTTACTTGTCTCCCAATACTGCTGGCAAACCTTCATTGATTTGCCCATAAATTTAATGGCATATTCTCACATTGAATTGTTGATTTATCTTTTTCTTTGTTTTACACATCTGGCAATTTTTAATTGTTTGGTAAAGGTTGCAAGTAAAACCAATGATTCTGCTGGTGATGGGACGACAACTGCTTCAGTTCTTGCACGTGAAGTGATCAAACTCGGCCTATTGAGTGTTACCTCTGGTGCAAATCCAGTTTCAGTAAAGAGGGGGATTGACAAAACTGTACATGGGTTGGTTGAAGAGCTGGAGAAGAAATCTAGGCCTGTCAAAGGTCGTGATGATATCAAAGGTAATGTGCTCCCAATGTGCCAATTTTGTTAATTCCGTATATATTATCATAATTTGTTTGCTTGTAATTATTGCTATGGTCTGTATTGATAAATCTTTTTTCTGCATTGAAGCCATTGCTACTATTTCTGCTGGAAATGATGAGATTATTGGGTCCATGATTGCTGATGCAATTGACAAGGTTGGACCTGATGGAGTACTGTCTATTGAATCATCATCCTCCTTTGAGACAACAGTTGATGTTGAAGAAGGAATGGAGGTCTGTATTCTTTTAATGTGTGAACTCCATTAAACTTTTGTCAAGTATTGGGTCCACGATCTCGCCTCTTCTCTCTCTTACTTTCCTTTTTTTTTTCTCTCTTTTTTCTTTTAAACATTTTGTCTGGTATTCCATTAATTTGGTCTAGATGTTTGATACTTGACTCATTTGCTATTGTGTTTTCCTTGGTCTGCAGATTGATAGAGGATATGTATCCCCACAATTTGTTACCAATCCTGAGAAATTGATTGTTGAATTCGAGAATGCAAGAGTGTTGGTTACAGATCAGAAGATCTCGGCAATCAAGGACATAATTCCCTTACTGGAGAAGACTACTCAATTGAGAGCTCCATTACTTATTATTGCTGAAGATGTTACCGGGGAAGCTTTGGCTACTCTTGTTGTGAACAAGCTGAGAGGCATCCTTAATGTTGCTGCCATCAAAGCACCTGGTTTTGGTGAGAGGAGGAAGGCTCTCCTTCAAGATATTGCCATTTTGACAGGTATTTCAAAATTTTCCTAACCATTTGACTACTTTTTCTTTGTTGCATACGTTGTTTAATGTGCATTTCTCCAAGAATACTCCCAGCATTTAATGATGGGGTTGAATGTAATTTTCTTTTTATTTTTGATAAGGAGGGTGAATGCAAAATTAGGTTGTATAAAATATTGTTTGCAGAAGTTTCTTCTTCAATGATACCTATGGATGATTAAGAACCTCTGAACAATTTGTGTTCTAAGCATTCTCCTAACAATTTTTTTTTGACAAAAGGGCACAATTTAGTCTAACAGGATTTGTTTTTTAGTTGTTCAGGCAAATGCCATTCCTTAGAAAACACAAAACTTGGTCAAACGGGATTGTTTGGGAACATGATTATTTTATTTATTTGCTTATTTGTTTATAATAATAAATGCATCTAAATGCCTTTCTCCATTCCTCAGGAGCTGAGTATCAAGCCACTGATCTGGGTTTGCTCATTGAGAATACCTCGGTTGAACAGCTTGGTTTGGCACGAAAGGTGACAATCTCAAAGGACTCTACCACCATCATTGCTGATGCTGCATCAAAGGATGAGATCCAGGCAAGGATTGCACAGATCAAAAAGGAGTTGGCTGAGACAGATTCTGTCTATGACTCCGAGAAACTTGCTGAGAGAATTGCCAAATTGTCTGGTGGGGTAGCTGTTATAAAGGTGGGGGCTGCAACAGAGTCTGAGCTCGAGGACCGTAAGCTACGTATTGAGGATGCCAAGAATGCAACTTTTGCTGCCATAGAGGAAGGGATTGTGCCTGGTGGTGGTGCTGCATTCGTTCATCTCTCAACTTGTGTACCTGCCATTAAGGACAAGTTTGAAGATGCAGATGAACGAATAGGTGCTGACATTGTGCAGAAGGTATCAAATGAACCATCCTCTTTACTAACTAGAGATATAAATTGAATTTGCTTCTGGTCATTTTAGGAAGAACACATCCATATGTCAGTGGTAATACAACCATTCCTGCCAAACAAGATCTTGCATATATGGGTGGCCTCGTTATATGTGACGTAAGCAGTCAATTGCTTAGTTGCTCACTTAGGCACTTGTATACCCAATCAATAGACATTCAGCTGTTTGGAGCATGAGCATGGTCGTTTGTGCTCATAAGTTAACCTGTTTTGACCAGCAGGTTTGGTACTTGGTCTGGCTTCTGCACCAGTCTCCTCATCTTTGGACTAACCTTATTCTGCTTCATGCACTAGTTTCCTTTAATTGGAGTCGGTTAAAGTAGCAATGGCAATGGTACAGGATCCTCCAACCCCGCCCTGTTTTTATCGCCTGCCCAATGCCACTGGTACTTTTTTATATTTCTTCTCAACCCAGCCCCCGCCGCCGCCCCCTCTCCTTGACCCGACCCATTAGAGGTGGGGTTTTTTTTTTAATACCATCCCTAGGTTGGAGTGGTTTCTATCCTTGTTAATACTTCTTTGTTATAGGAATACTTTCGGTAGATGGTATAGAACCTCCTATGGGTCCAATGGTGTAAACCTAGATGGTCATCCTTGGGATGCTATGATATTTTGATGTCTGCATTTTTTTTTAGGTAATTATGTACTTCTGTTCTTGCCCCAAGAGGGGAAAAACTTGTCTTTTGGTTAAATTAAACTGTCTGAATATTTTGCATGTAGGCACTGGTAGCACCAGCGTCTCTGATAGCTCAGAATGCTGGGGTTGAAGGCGAAGTAATAGTGGAAAAGGTGAGGGAGAGCGAATGGGAAGTGGGTTACAATGCAATGACAGACAAGTATGAGAACCTGGTGGAGGCCGGAGTAATTGACCCGGCGAAGGTGGCAAGATGTGCTCTGCAGAATGCCGCATCAATTGCAGGAATGGTCCTTACAACGCAGGCCATTGTTGTAGAAAAGCCCAAACCTAAGACACCTGTGGCTGGTCCCCCACAAGGTCTTACAGTGTGAGTATGATAACATTTTGTTAGTGCTGTTTAGGATTGTAGAGACCCGAGTGCTTTTACGGCAATGAATCATGGAAAATTTGTGCTGGATCATTTGGGATGAATTTGCCTTTTTGTACGGATCTAAAACATTATGATATCATTTATTGCCTTTTTAACTTGGAGTGTGTAATCCGTTGGGGTAAATTATGTTTTACTAGTTTTGGGAGGATAATTTTCCACGACATTTTCTATTAGAAGTTGAACTTAATTGGAGATAAAATGAAATAAGTAAAATAAGTCTTTTGTTTTCCATCGTTTTTCCTTGGTAACCAAACAGGAGCAGAACTCTCTCTCTCTCTCTCTCTCTGATGAAGTTCGTAAACCAAACAGTAATGATTTTAATACAAGAAACACTGCATAATACATGGTGTGTGAAATGCAAAGGTAGGGACGATATTACCATTCGTATACATCAGATGACCATGTTCTGCTTTGAGGGGAAAATGCTGTGAGATATGGTAGTTTTGGTTTCCATAAGATGTGATTTTTTAAGTTCAATGTATCATGATACGTTGGGGGGATAGAAATTAGAGATATCTATCACCAGTTCCGACAAGTTTTTTTCTCTGCATTTGGGAATCAGCTGTGTTTTTCTCTGCGTTTGGGAATTTGATGAATCCGACAATTGTCACTGCATTCTGAGCCACGTTGTTTATTGGTAGAGTTGGACGTTGAAGGCTGTCAAAATGTTGGATGTCATTGTTACTGAGTTCAATGACGTTACACTCGCAGTTACCCTTTTCTGCATCTCAATGGGGTAAAGCATACCTCCAAGCTCGTTCATGTTGCATAAGCAAGAGCTTAAAGGAGGAAAAAGAGGAGAGCAAGGCAAAATAAGAAATAGAACTTAAAAATAGGAAAAGAAATGAATGGAGAGGGAGGGAGGCACCTCTTAACCTCTATTTAGTTCTATTGGTGTGTATATATATTTGCAAGAGCTTAAGGAGGAAAGAGAGGAGAGCCTAGGCAAAAGGAAACCATTGGAGAAGGAAAAAGAAATTATTTCATGTTTGATTTAAAATAAGAAAAGAAAGAAAAGAAGAGAGATGGACCTTTGTTTAGTCCACTTTGTATTCCTTCTAAGTATCCGTTTAGCATCGCGTGGAGAGTTCCAAATCGCAGGGCATCACTTGATTCCCAACACTAAAAGTGAAAGGATGGGAAAAAATGATTAGATAGTTACAATTTTGCCCATACTTTTTAAAATAAATTCATATTTTATCCTTTTTACTCAAAATAAACCATCTCCTCAATCTTTTTCAAGTAAAATGAGAGGATTACAATTCATAGGGTTGGATGAATTGGGAAAAGATTTTGGTAATATCCCCAAGGTGCCTTTGTTCAACTCCCATCTCAAGAGCCACTTAACTATCCAAAAAAGAAAGAAAGAAAATTACACAAATATTTTTTTGAGTAAATTACATTGATCTCCTTTGAAGTTTATAACAATTACATCAACTGCTCATGAAATTTTTAAAATTACACTGGCATCCCTTACTTTACAAAATAATATGCAAATATCTCTTTCCTATCAATTTTTATTTCAAAATGTACGAATCTACCCATTTTATTTATTTATTTTTACTATTTTTTAATTTTGACCAATTTATTCTAACTATTTTTAAAAAAATTTTAATTTTTTTATTCAAAAATAAATTTAAGGTTAATAACTTATTTTTATTTTATATAAAAATAAATTTAAGATTTTTATCAACATTTATTTAAAAAATAAAAAAAAAATGGTCAAAATTTAAAAAATTGAAAAAAAAATATGTGAAATAAATAATTTTATTCTTTTGAAAAAAAAAAAGACTAAATAGAAGTATCAGTATACTATTTCGTAAAATAAAAGAAATTAGTATAATTTCAAAAACTTTCAAAAAAGATCAGGTGTAATTATCATAAAACTCAAGAGAGATCAGTAGTAACTTATCCTTCCTTTTTTTTTTTTTTTATTTTACCTTGTTAGCTAGTCTTCTTTTTCTCATAATTAATGTTATCCTCCTCCTCCTCCTCCTCCTCCTCCTCTTACTTAACCAAACCAAACATAGTGTTCAAGAAAGCATGGAACTTATAACCTTTGAAAAAAATCTCTAGCTTCAAATAATAAGAGAGAGAATTTTGTTCAGAAAATTGACAGAAGTATAGTAGCCAATTGCGTCAGCCTCGGTCGTTGCATTCTATCAGAATTCAGAACGCTACAACAAAAGGCTTCCAAACAACAAAAAAATGGCTTTTTTCTGAACTCGGGCATCAATTTGTCGACCCCTTTTCAGTCCTCGAATTGAGAATAGAACGGATGGGGCTTGATCACTAGCCTCGGCAAGAAAATTGCATCTGAAATTAAATTCATTCCCTGAACAGCTTCAATCAACCCATAGATTGCTCTTGCTCCACAGCTAGAGAGGGTAAGATTGCCATAGCCTCGCCATCAAGAACAAGCTGGTTACCATATTTGAAGCATTTCGTTGAGAACTTCACACTGATTACATAACCAAACACTTAATCGAGTCAAAGGCCTTGAATGAGCTCCAGTTAGAAGGGAGAGAATAGGTTGATTCATAAAACTTACATGTGTTTCTTCTTAATTTCTCTTATATTGATTGCTTGCACTTCACCTATGATCTCCTCTCCAATATAGACAGGCAACTTGAACTGCAAACTTTGTGAAACATACACAGCTCCGGGCTAAGCAACATCATAGAATATAAGGGGTAAGGCCAAATTAGTGAAAAATCCATTGATAAATGATCATGTATGGAAGAATATTGTTGCAAGAATTATCATAATTAAATGATAATGGGCTCCTTGACTGAAAACTGTTGGCATTTTTGAATTACTTGCCACCATTCATGGCATGTTCAATCACACACCTTTCATACGACAATAGTTGGCAAAATCATGCGTATCAACATAATTAATCACACTTGAATATACCCTGCTAACAAGGCTATTTTCCTACAGGCCCACTTTGTGGATATGGAAATCATTACCAGTGAAAAAGGTAGAAGAGGGTGCCCCTCTCTCACATGACGAGTTCAATAAATGTGCTCCAAATCACAATGAATACGAATGATGGAAGCAACTCCCTCTGTTAAATTCTTTCAAAGTGAATTATTTTCTTTCTAGCCAAGTGCACAACATAAAATAAAAAAAAAAAAAAAAGTGGAAATGTTCTACAGTAAGTCAATAATATAAACTTCAAACCAGCTTCTTAACGAAGCACTGGCACACAGCTAAAACAGGAGACCTTTCTCTTTTTATTTTTTTAGGAAACAATGGACTAATAAAAAATTCCTAATTGTCTACTGTCGGGCATGTGTTTTGTTCTCTCTGTTCTACGAACAGACCCTGGCCCAACTATATATATTTTTTTTGATTCTTCCTACACCATAGATAAATAAATCAACAAAGTGAAAAGAGCTACAATACTGCAAAAGTGGACTTACAAAATGAGAAGCAATGATCCTAGGAAACAAGGAAGCAACAAGCATCCCAGGAACAAGTCGATCTTCAAATCCAGCATTCCGGGCACACTCGGAATCAAAATGCAGAGGGTTTGAATCATTGGTCAGCTTCGAATATTCAAGAACATCGGGACTTGAGAATATCCTTGCCTGCTTTAAAATGTCTCCAATTTGAAGTCCATTTGGTGTTGACAATGAAGAGAGTTTCATGGAGGGAACAAAGTTCGAAACAAGGTGCTTTACAAACATTATTAATAGGAGATAACTTGGTGGCTCTCTCAGATTGGAATTAAGCTAAAATAGATCATGTTGGCATGGGGATCGCTTGTTACACCATGAAATGATTTAATATGCTTCCTGCTAAGGGGTAACAGATCAAAAGCATGCCATAAAACCAAATATAGTGGCAGGAAAACAAAATATATGACCACAAAAAGGTCCCCCTCAAAAAATAGGGAAGAAAAAGCATTTATTTTGCTTTTTGTCTCTTCAGACTGTTCCTTTAATAGTGGCAGATGAAAATGTGTTGAACCTATGACAGGCAGATCAAGCAATAAGATTATATACCACAAACAAGTTTCCGGCGTGAACAGATTATCAGGGAAAATGTCGATCTTTCAATATCCTAAATTTGGGATAACAAATAATCCGTGCAATGCACAACAAAATGAGAACTTAAGAGTTACTTTAAGCATTCTTCTATAGGTAGCATCCTATTGTATGCAATTGAAAAGTTTGATAGTAAATAATAATATAATATCCACACAGATCATACCTCATATATAAATGCATAATTAAAATGGCGTATTATATTAGTATCCTATTACAGAAGTTAAAACATGAAAAATTAGGAGCTATTAAAAAAATTACATCTTATATGGTTAAGTGCGTGCCTAGGAAGGAAGAAACACTCCACTCCCAAAATATAGATTATAACAATACTGTGATGAGACTGGATCTGCCACATTGATCTGGCATGCACACTGTCTACAACTTAACACATTTCCATTTCTAGGCATTCAGGAAACAAAAAATAGAGTTAGAAACCAAATATTTTATATTCTTGGATCTGCCATCTGTATTAATAAAGATACTGCAGCATGCCTCTTGTGGGACTCTTACCTTAAGCTGCTTATATTTTCCTTGGTTTTAAGTTGTAGTTCCAATTCTAATTTTATTTGCTTGAAATAAATTTCCCCATTAAATCTAGCTTTTCTCATTTCACTTGTAAACATTATCTCTACAATACCATTTTTTGACCTGTCCCAATATCCTTTATGCATGTTTGTGTCTGAGTAAGACGGTAGATTGATTTCCACCAAACAAAATTTAAGTCTTGGTGAGCAAAATTTAAGTCTTGGTGACAAGGCCCTTTGACAAAAATCAAGATGCTGAAAAAATGTGGTATACTAAGCTAATGTGTTTTCAATTGTTATTTGTTTTCACCATTTAAAAAATTGACCATTCTAGTCTTCGAAGGTCAAGAATTATGCTAATGGAACTAAACTTACAGAAAAACACAAATTTATTGTCAGACTTCTCTAGATGGTAAGAAAAGGTACACATGTTCTAATTTATAAAGATGATCTATGAGAGATGGATAGACTAATGAATTGCATTATACATGAAGAGATAAGTTATGTTAGCATACATTGCATGTTATGAAGCAGTGAAGAAAAAGAATATGGCACATGTTATACCAAGCAAATTACTTCTTTTAAATTTGAATATAAATGAACATGTTAGTGAAAATAAAAACATCAATGGAAAGCAATACAACATGGACTCAAGTAACTAAGACAATTGAGAATCTCCTGCACATGGTGCATGCAGCAGGCACTGACAACGAGAACTTGCATAGGTAGAACCATGAACCCCTAATAAAAATTTAACACTACATAATATGCGATGAAAAATGATATAAGTTATAGTAAGCTAAACTTTGGCAGTTTTTTGTAAGTCATGAGCAAGCGGATTTTGACTAGTGTATTATATTTTAAAATAAAATATATTGGTAGGAGGCCCTTGCATAAAAGTTTAAACATTAACTTAATTGCATTAAGTTCTAAGACCTCCTATGACATCCAATAACATACCACTTATAATGTAGTTATTTTACTATAAAAATTTGAGTATATGCAAGAACCAGTGTTCACCAAATCGGAGACAGACAATGAAGTGACATCATTTTGCTAATGCCAAAATTGATTCCATACACGCACTGAATACACTCTTTTCAATTCTACAAGAAATAAAAATAGCAACCTAATACAAACGCAACACAAAGTCACAGTAATACAAATTCAATTGAAGGGGGCGCACCACAGCCTGCACTAGCTACTATGATTATTGTGAATTAACTAATGAATGGTTATCATCTTCATTATTAACTCTATAGAAACAAAATTTAGAGACATTTGGTTGATGGAGTGAGGCTTCATCTCTTTGAAACATTTCATCAAACAGTTATTATACAAACTGTATAACATTCCACATTGGGTAACGGAAAGAAGAAAGTGAGAAACCTAGCAGAAGTTATACAAGAAATCAGTGAAAGCTCTATATTTGGCACACCTATTAGATAATTACATCATCTAAACGAATCTTAGAACAAGAATTGTAAGCAACGAATTTTTAGCGCACACAGGTAATCACAAATTCAATGCATACACCGAACAAAATTCATAAGCATATATGTCGTATATATATATATACATGTATACGAACTATACAATATAGATGTATAAGAAGTACCTTTTTCCCACACCAGTTATAGAAATATAAAGGAGACGGAGAAGAGACGAGGAGCGGAAGAGAAAAGACTAGAGGGAAGAAAAACTAATGCCTCATTCGAGGTCTGTTTTAACTTCCCCGTGTCAATATGCGGGTGGGTAGAAATGCCCGGGCCGGAGTCTTGTATTTCAGATACAAAAGCTTTTTACCAGTCTCTTTGGATAAGTTTTGGATAAGTCGGGGGGTCAAAAAGGGAGGGGAGAAGATTAGTTACGAGGGAAAAAGAAAAAAGAGAAGCGGGTAATTTTTTTTTATGTTTGAATAATTATAAAAGAAAAAGAAAAAAAAAAGAAAGACTAATATAATTATTTTATCTTATTTGAGAATGATAAATAAGAGAAAAGAAATGAAAATAATTTTATATTATTTTATTATTATACCCTTTTGAATTGTATTTGGATGTCTTAGGATAGATGTGTCATTTTTATTTTAACTTTTATAATTTTAAGAATAATATTAGTATTATTAAAAATTTATTAAATCTTTATTTCCTTTTTCTCCATTTCCTCCCACTTTTGAAGGGATAACAAAATTGTTCAAATGAAGGTTAAGCTCTCTCACTCTCTCCCTTCCTTTCCTTCCTAATTTTTAAAATAAACATGATATAAGCCCCCCTTCCTTCTCATTCCTTTTCCTTTCTTTCCAATTCCTTTCATCCAAATATAGTTTAAAAAAAAAAAACATGTTTAGTGAAACTTTTACACCATACGTAGGAGAAAAAATGAATGGGAGGATAACATTAGTTATTAGTTACGAATAAGAAAAGAGTAAAAGAAAGAAGAGCTTAATTTTTTTTCATACTTAAATAACAAACAAGAAAACAGGGAAATAGGAGAATAACATTAGTTATGAATAAGAGAAGAGGAAAAAAAAGAAGAGTGTAATTTTTTTTCATACTTAAATAACAAACAAGAAGAAGGAGAATGTAATCTTCTCATCTTACTTGGTTACAATAAGAGAAAAAAAAAATTATATATTTTTTTTACTATCATGTCTTAAAATAAATGTATCTTTTTTTATTTTTTATTTATAATTTGAAGGTTAGAATTAGTATTATAAAAAATTTATTAAAAGACTCATTTTTTTCCATCTTTATCTATTTTTAGAAGGAGAACAAATTGAATAAAATAAAAGTTAAAAAATTCCTTTCTTTTCCCCCCCATCTACTTTCCTTTCTTTCTTTAATTTTAAACAAGACAAAAAAAAAATCTCTCTCTCTCCTTCTCTTTTCCTCTCATTTCTCTCTAAAATATCTCAATCCAAACAGAATACATACTTGTATAAAGTTACTGTAGTATGAGTTGGTGAAGTATACCCATTTGAAACACCAATTATCTTCAGAGTTCCTCATCATTTTCCAAAAAAAAATAAAATTGTGTAAGATAACTTCCCCAAAATGCCCACTGTATTATATTTCATTCTTCGAAGAAAAGTTTGGCCCAAAATTATTGCATTTTGTGAGGGATGCCACTTGGGACTGCAAGGCCTAGAATAGCATGCTCATTTCTAGGCGATTGGGTTGGGCCAACTTGCGGCCAGCTCAACTTCAACTTGGGTTTAAAATTTGGGAACTTGGGCTTAGCAGTGCAGTGACGAATCATTTTAACACAGGTCAACTTATAAATAGTTCGTTGAGTGATCCATTTTTAAGGACATCTCTAGTACTTAATCAAAGTCAAAGTTTTACTTTGAGTTTGTGTAAAAAATTTTATAGACTCAAATTTACATTAAATCTATTTTTATTTAAATTTAAATTCAAATTTATTGTAAATTTAAATTTAATTTGAGTTAAACTATTGGAGAGCATGAAATTCAAATTTAAATTTGAATTTGAGTTTGAGTTAACACTGGAGATGCCCTAACAATACTTTGAATTTGAATTTGAGTCAGTATTGGAGATGATGGCCTAACAAGTATCCACACTCGATCTCCAACTTATTTTTCTCACACATATGATATGTGTTCCATGTATAACAAATTTATTAAATAATTACCTATTTTTGAAGATGGGTCTGATGTCCTATCCAGAATGGTAAAATTCTCTTCTTTTACATATACAAACTAAGTGTGGTAAAATTCTCTTCTTCTACAAATACAGACCCATTTGGTTTATTGATAAGAAAATCAAGAGAGAAAAATTAGTATGTAATAGCTTTTTCAATTTTGATCCATCCGCCTATTTGATCAAATAAAAAAAGTAATCTACCATAAAAGCCAAGTTTTTACAAAAACTCTGTTAAATTTTAATTTTTTATATTTTTTTAAATCTTATTTGAGAAGATTTAATTCATTCTGAATTAAAGAATTTAGAATGAAAAAGCTCATTTTAACTGTTAAAAGTAAATAATTTTTTTTTTTTTTTGTCTTTATTTCTATTACATTCTATCTTATGTAGGGGTGTCAATTTTTAACACGACACGACAGTACGATTCGAACACTACACGAAATTAACGAGTTTGGGTTTAGCATAGATGAGTTTGGGTCATAAACGGGTTGACACGTATAACACGATTAATAAAAAGGTCGTGTTTGGGTATTACTAGTGTTAATCCGTTTAACTCGACTTAACACGTTTAATTATAAAATATATTATGAGTTAAAGATAATTCGTCTCACATTAAATAGTTATCAAGGTTTTGAGATTTTTTATTTATAAAGAGGTTTCTACTTTGATTTGGCGTATATCTAAAGTTATTATACTTGAAAATTATTTATACATATTAAAATATAGGATAAATTTTTTTATTTAAAAAATAAAAAATTTAAAATAAACGGGTTAAGTGTGTCGACACATGTAATCGGTTTAATAAATAGGTTGAATTTGAGTTTTGAGACTTGACACGATTAGTTAATAGTATCGAATTAGGATTCACATATATTTTTAAATATGTATATCTTAATACGATTCGAATACGATACGATAATACAAATTAACCCCATAATCTTATGTATCACCTTCTGTTCTGTCTATCATCTCTCTTTTTTTTTTATTATTTATTTTCAAAACCCAAAAGATGTAAAAAAGGGAAAAACGAAAACGCTTCCAAATGGTCCCACATATTAAAAAATTTCAGAGTGATTTGAGATATTTTGGTCACAATCGTGTGAAAGTGGAGACAAAAAGTCAAAAGATCCCAAAAGAAAGTATGGACCAATACTTCCAAAACCAAGAAAGTAAAAAACTAACAACCTCTCTTGCTCTATTTTTTCCTTGCATATTAAGAGTGATAGGATATTTATACAAAATATATGTCTTGGATGCATGAGTCATGGTCAGTTGTCTGAATTTATAGAATTGTCCAAGATTTATTATATCTGTATTACAGTTTTATAACCATGAATATCGAGTTATTTATGTATTTTAACAATCCAACACAATTACAAATTTTTTAAAATGGCTTAGTTAAGAGTGCAAGTGAACCAAGTCGTTTGTAATTTTGAACTCAATAATACCTTGTTTAAGATTAATTTGAGATACAAATAAATTAAATTTGAATATAATTTAAATTCATTAATCTTAACAAGTCAAATTTGAATAACTTATGCTCAATTCTACACGATTCATTCACAGTCTTAGGTTCGGTGGAAGGACTAATTCTATTTGATTTAGATAATTTTAACTTATT
Organism: Nyssa sinensis; assembly: GCA_008638375.1. Lineage (NCBI taxonomy): Eukaryota > Viridiplantae > Streptophyta > Magnoliopsida > Cornales > Nyssaceae > Nyssa > Nyssa sinensis. The sequence goes on along the minus strand of CM018031.1, from coordinate 55,875,647 downwards.
TAATCAATAAAAGTGGTTAAATCGATTTTTTTCTTTTAAAACTCTAGTTTAATTAACTGAATGGAAGTAATTATTTTATAATCCATTCTAAAAAAATCAATTAAATCATAATTTGAAGCTAATTTTTTTAGACAAATTCATACTTACATATAAGAATTTCAAATTTAAAAGGAGACTATTTTACTAATAAGTAATGACTAAACATAAAACATGATCTTTTAGCAAATTATTTAATCTTAACTAATTATATAATAATTATCAACTGAGACTAGTCTAATTAATAATTTATGATCTCTTTCAATGAGAGGTTATGAGTTTTAATCTTATTTTCCGTACAGAGAGGATGAGTAATTTATTTTTTTCTCTCAAGTTTGACCATGACTTTAAATTCTTGTCGGCTTGTAAAGTAATTATTATACAATATAATTTAGCTCTTCCTGATAGATTTGGGCTGGGCTTTAGAGTCTTGTAGGCTTATAAAATAATAATTACATCATACACTTTCCGTTTACAAAAGAAAAGAAAAAACTAATTATATAATACCAATTTATACAAAAATTAAAATCAATTTTAGACATTTAAATCAAACATAAAGAAAAACCCAAAACCACCAACTAGAAAATCTTAATAGAATACCACATGAAAACACTGTCACAATATTAAACTGAAAAATTGTGGCAATGTGTGGTCAATTAACCATGTGGGAAGAAAATGACTGAAAAACGTGGCTGTGGGGGCCAGTGGCAATTGTATCACCCTCAACAAGAGCCAACCACCAATCGCATTTAATAACTTGATGAGATTTATTTTCTTCCTTCTTAAGTTGTGTAAAATTTAGAATCCCAAATGGAGATTAACAATTGACTTCTTCTTCTTCTTCTTCTCTCTCTTTTTTTTTTTTTTTTTTAATGAAAGTGCTAAGGTTATGCTACTCGACGCCAAGGCCATCGACAAGTTAATGTGTATAATTAATTCAATGTTTGGTGTGATTTAAGTTTTGTCATTATTAAGATATCGACGCGTGTGTACAACATCTCCAATCAAGTATTATTCGTAAAGATATATACAGCATATGATATTGGATTGAGTTATGACTGTTCAGATTGGTAGTCTAATGGATCAGGGCATTGTTCATAAAGACAAATTAGAGATATGGTAAAATATAATAAATGATCAGCTCATTCTATTCAAATAGTGCAAGTATCAAATTAGGATGAGTGTCAACCTACATATCTTAATGACCTAGACTCACGTGTATTTGAAAACGGTCAGTGGGCAATTATTTCTTCAACAGATAAGGAAAGTCTTATTCATACATCAATAAGAATTTAATTCAAGATATTTCAAATTTAATTCAAGATATTTAATACAAGTTTTCAATTTAATTCAAGATATTTCAAATTTTCATTTTCGTTTACTAAATTGACTATAGGAATGGCCATCACCGGCACCCATGATCTTGTTAATGTGTTTTTCAGGCAAAAAGAAGAAATATCATAGTGTTTAGTCAGTTTCATCATCAACCGAACATTTATCAAACTGATTTTAACAACACTAATGCTCTTACCCAAAAAAAGGGAAAAGAAAACGTTAACCCTAATATAGAAGCAAGATTTTCCATAACATTCCAATCTTTACTTGGTTTTAATTGCATTCCAAATCAACTTGTTTTAGTGTGACGGTGGTCCAATCCATTTATGGGGGTGTTGCTAGTATGAAAACCCCCCGCCCGGGGCCTGTGGTGGGGGCGCTTCAAGGTCATTGTCAAACAAAGAGGCCAACGCTTGAAATCTTGGGAGTCATTTCATTTTGAAAGATCTACATAAACATGATCCCCGTTCTCACTATTCCATTTCCCTGTTCTTTTTTCCCTCAGCACTGGCCCCAATTCTTTTTATACAAGCTGTTGTTGCAAGCTTTTTGACTCGTCAGGAACTTGCTCTCTGATGGTATCAAGTCTGAAAAAGAAAAGAGTCAATGTGCCACTAGGGAAGGCTCTGGTGGTAGCCTCTCCGATAGTTAAATTAGATAAATTATAAGAACGATGCCTCCAATAATAATATCCAGACCAGAGGAAGAAGACCCCTTTTACGTACCTCAAGGGTTAGCTCTTATAGGATGATTATCTGCCAAAGTTGGTAGGAGTTGGTACTGACAAGGTATGGGCCTGCTGTCGCCTGACGGTGGTGATCATGACCATCAATCTCAGTGTCACCACCTATCCCTGTCGTCGCCAACTGCTTCCCTGTCACCAACTACTTTCCTGTTATCAACTGTTTCTCTATTTATCGCACTATCCTTCTGATGTCGGTAGGGCTAGGTGACAATGATGGTCTCTTCGGTAGTCTGATGTGTTAGGTAATAGAGATCAGGACCCTGGCATGTCGACCTGAGGTCGGTGGACCGACTATATATCAGAATACCTAGATGAAATATAACCCATACAAGGGTTTTAACTTAGACACGTGTCAGCTTTTGATCTGTTAACGTAACTTTGGTATATCACAAGCAATTTTTTTTAATACAAGTAATTTAGAGAAGAGATGTATCTTTCATCTCGAATAAATCAATTTACCTCTCCAAGCATGCTTGTTGAAGGTTAAATAATGAGAGATTGATTGGATCACATTGAAATAATCAAAACAAGGATTGACTATGACCAATTATCCTTGCAGAAGCTTTTTATTTATTATTTTTTTTATAATTTTGAAAAAGATTTGACTATACCGAATCTAGTCATTTTCTTTATATATATATATATATATATATATATTGGTGTGAAAGGAAGAAAAACAAACAACAATTACATCCTAACAAAGGCTATCCGAGCAGGCAGTGCTGCATTTCTTTTTCTTTTTTTCGCTTGGCACTTGTGCCCTTTTTTTTTTGGAGATAATATTAAAAATTATGAAGAAAAAATGTTTCATTTACTTTAAATTTAAAGTAAAATTTTGAAAATCCATGTTAAAAGGTGAATGAATTTGGTATTTTATTTTTTAAAAAAAGTGCTAATAACATTCTTATCTTTTGTCCAATTGAGGTGCAAAATAGACTTCTTGTTGTTTCAATGATTGTCCATATCACAGATTCACATGGCTATGTCTTACTTCCCTTTGTATATTACATCCCAGAAAAATGGAGAACATGTATGCATATGGGCTGGTTTCGGATAACTATTAATTCCAACCTATATTTGTATTTGTATTTTTAAAATTTAATTATCATAAATAGTGTATTTAATTATTTGGTCAAAATTTTAAAATAGCTTTTATGTCAAGAGGGTTTTTCCACATACCCATTAAGAAGTCATATGTACATCTTTTTAAAATTGTATTTTTTGAAACTCTAAGTGTTCAAAAGAGGAGATGGAATAGAATTGCCCAATATATATAGAAAAATGCTAGTCTTAATCGTGAATATGAAAATTCGCAATCTAATTAGTATGTGCATCATACGCGTCATTGTCATGCGTGATTATTCACACGTGTAATACACATACTAATCAAATCGTGAATGATGGTCACTCATGACTAACACTAACATTTCTCTTTATATATATATATATATATATTGCCTGCACTTTGATTCCAGAGCTTGTCTAAAAGTGACCTTAAACCCAGTTTGCATTTTGGCTCAAATATTTGTGAAAGTGAGCCAATAGTACCTTTAAAAAGGGGCATGATTTCCAAATTTAATCCAATAATATGTTTAGAATTAAAAAATTATTTCATGATCAATCTATAATTTTAACATTTTATAAAATTTGTTGTAATACTAAATTTATAAGAGCTGTTACACGTATTTGACTGATTCATAAACAACTTTTCTTAAAATTATGATGACATTGACTAATAGTTCATTAGGGACTGGAAAGCACGATTAATGATTGGCTTTAACAAGAAAAGAATAAATAATCATCCAAAATTAAAGTGCCACTAATCACTCTCAAGAAATTGATTTCACTTTAAGAAAAGGCCACAACCCATCTTCCACGTTTGGGTCCTCGTAAAGATAAATGCTTTGATTACAAAATATGGAGAAAGAATTGGAAAGTGTAGATACAATGATTTGTGTTTCTAGATGCTTTCATAATTGTGCCATTTAAATAAAGCAAATTTTAATATGTGGGTGGCACTTGATTTATTTTAGTTATTGTAAAAGTTTAAGCTGTTAGATAGGGTGTAATTTTATTATTATATTTTTTAACATGTCTCGTCTCCTCATGTTTTGCCACTTTGAGCCTACACGTGTCAATTCATATTTTTTTTTGGTGACGATGAGATTTGAACTCGAAACTTTGAGCCTACACGTGTCAATTCATATTTTTTTTTGTGACGATAAGATTTGAACTCGGAACCTTTGGCCATGCTCCGATACCATGTGAATCACCAACTCATCTAAAAGCTTAAACTGTTAGATAGGGTGTAACTTTATTATTATATTCTCTAACAAAAATTTTCTTTAATCTCAATGTTTAGAATAAAAATTAAAAGTAAAAGGGTTGAGTATCATTAATACAAATATATGTGTATATATATAAAATTTAATGTTCAATATTTCCTTAATGTTACATGACATGAATAATTTGTACTATTCTTAATGTCATATGTAAAATTAGATATTATATAGCCGGGCTATAACTATAGATCTTAAATTATAATTTTTTTTTTTCATACATGTAAAATTTGGGTTCGTTCAAAATTAAACGATTTTAAAATTTTGACTGACTTATTATTTCTCTCATCTTTTATCCAAAATTTTACATAAACTTTCTCGCTTTCTTTAATAAATTTTTCATTCTGCCCTTGATTATTAATAACTAATTTTATATCTTAAGTAAATTTTAAAATTGATAGTTCATTTAACACATGGATCGGAAAAGCTATAAGAGCACATGCCCATCATATAATAATGGTACAATTTTAAATGTGAAAGACATTTTGCATTTGTTCAAATGAATGCGACTTCATCAATTAGAAGCAAGGTTTCAAATAAATTAACCACACCAAAAATGCACTTCTCCTCTTTGAAAAAGAGATAATCTTTTAATCAGTGAAGGATAATCTCTCGATAGCTTTTCCAATGATAGCACGGATTCGTTGAATAAGGATTTAAGCGGATGACTTCTATCAAGATCAACATTTGAATAATTTTTAATTTGCGCACAAGAACAACGACCAAAATCTAGCCCATGAGATCTCTTCGAAATCTCGGAAGCAATGGGTTAAAATACAGGAATTTTATTATTATATTTTTTATTATTAATTTAATAAAATAGACCTTATTTCCTTTATTTTTTTTATTTGTTCACATAATTTCTACTAAATTTTAATATTTTTAATTAAATTATCTTTAAATTTAATTTTATTAAAATAATTTAATAAAATAGAACTTATTTTCTTTGTGTTTTTTTATATGTTCACATTAGGACTGTAAACGAATCGAATTTGGACCGAATCAGAGGTAATCCTAACCGATCCGTTTAATATAAAATCTGATTTGATCCGATCCATTTATCCGACTAGATTATTCGAATGTTGATCCGTATCCGAATCTGTTAATAACCTGATCTCTGATCCTTTTAAAATCCGTATATATATATATATATATATATATATAATCGGATCGGATTATAAATGAATCGGATCAGTCTATATTATATCCAGTTCCGTTTATATTTGAAGATTTGGATCGGATCAGGATCACGGACCCACTATTTTTAAAATTATATTCGAACTTAGTGGCATCGGATCTCAGATCCAATCGGATCACGATCCGCTCAATTGACCATACTAGTTCACATAATTTTTACTAAATTTTAATATTTTTAATTAAAATTTTTGAATCTATTACTGTTTTTTCATTGCACGCATTTCTGAACCATACTCGTGTGAACACCATAAGGAGTAACATACTTTTTCTTACTTTCTGATTAATTTATAACTTAAAAAGAAAGTGCTTGATCATTGCGCCATTTGCTAAGGACAAACGGAGGTTGCAGGACACCAGATGTCAAAAAAGTCCACCCATGTTGCAACAACTCAATAGTATATGTAAGGGCATCTCTGACAACGAAGTAAAATCTTAAAAAAAAAAAATTCTTAAACAATAAATTTTAATTTATATCAAATTTATTTTTATTAAAATGTAAATTTATAAAATATTATTTATAAACTCAAATTTAAAATAATTACAAATTATTCATAAAATGTTAAAGAACATCAAATTAAAGTATAGTAAATATCATTTATGGTATGTTTTTTAAACGAATTTAAATTAAACCTTTTTGTTAGAAAAATGGGTTTAAAATACCATATTTTGGCCAACAATTAATAATGTCATCATCTTTTTTCTAAAATTAATTTTCTATTAATTAATTATTCATAATCTGAAACTCCCCAAATGAGTTTTCTAAGGTGTGGAATGGGATCACTTTTACACCCAACTTTTACGTTTTTGTTTACAATTTTTTTTTTTTTTGGAGGAATGTGTTTGTCCGTTTAATTTAACTTTTAAAACTATTTCTAATATTAATTTCATTTTACTTTTCTAACACACAAAAGTGCATTTAAAAAAATGAGAGTTTGGAAAAAGCTCCACACTAACACTTTTTCGAAAAACACGTTTGGACTTGAAAATGGCATTTCGAAGACGTAGAAACAAATATTCAAATCTAAAAAAAATTCAATTTAAACTCTGAAACGTCCATCTCAGAAACGCAACCGTCCTATCCAAACATGCCTTAAAAGTAGGGATGCAACTTAGGTTGACTGGGTTCATGTTGAATCATATTCAAACCCATTCCAAGCTTTGAAACAGCTAACCTAATTTGACTTTGAACTCGACTATTGCACGAAAGCGATCAAACAAATGATAAATCGATTTCAAACAAGAAAAATAAACAAAACTTACAAAGAAGATACAAGATTTACGTGATTCGGCAAGAGGCCTACATTTACGATAGTGATGACCAAACTACTATGTACCAAAGAAATTAAAAAAGCAAAAACTTGCAAAACCTAAAACCATTTTTTTTCCCCAATGACACAACTGTCTTCTCTAAGTCAAAATCCTAAAAGATAATACCTTCATATAATTGGATCACAACATAAGAGACAAAATGGGCCCAAAAACAAAAGTTGGATAAAAAATTACCTATTTTTCTGATCATCTCGGGTCGCAAACGGGTTATCAAAATTTCATGACAACCACGCAACACCCGACATCCCAACCCGAATTAAAATTTATTAATATCGAGTTCAACCTGAATTTAACGAATTTTTAACAATTTAGATTATCAATTTCAATTTTCAAATTTTATTCATCATATCTTTAATAAATTGTTGTCTTTTTCCTTAATTAAACATTAAAAATTTAGTCAATTTCTCTTAATTTATCATTTAAACAATTAAAAATCGTTAAAATAATTTCTTAAAAAAAATTTAATTTTGAAAAACAAATGCTAAATATTAACACGTTTTTAAAATTATACAAATAGAAAGAGAAATAGAAATAGAAATGCTTGTCGGGCTTAGGTTGGATTTAGGTTTTCATAGTTTCAACTCAAGTTTAATTTTAATTTAGATCAGATTTGAGTTCTTTTACTTAAGACCATCCTAATATATGAAAATAAAACTCAAATCTTAAAAATTTGAATTAGGCTCAAATTTGCTCACCCAAATTACACCCCTAACTGAAAGTATAATGCAATAACAAATGTTGTCGTGTTCCAAGTAATATTTGTTTTTACTTTGGATGAAGGAATTTCTCTAATAAAGTCCTTTTTACATGGTTTATATATGTAAGTGTTTTTTTTTATTTATTTTATAGAAGTGATAAAATATTATAATTCATGTGTTATAATTAATTTAATAATATAATTACAGTATTACAATTTGACTAAAGACTTCACAACCTAATAATATAATTATAGCATTATAAAGAAATTGAAAACTACACAACTTAATAACAACAAAAGTTTTTAAATATGGATCATAAACAGACAATTCAACGTAATTCATAACTAGGTGAAACTAAATGTGTCACAACCTGAATTTTCATAAACTCGAGGAGTGAGTGAAATAAACAAAAAAGGGATATAATAAAGGACAATTACATGCATTTCAAACACTAACCCAATTTATGTTCTGATACTAATCCATAGAGCCTTGCCCGTTGTTTCATAATATACAAATAAACATTTATAGTTTAGGGCTCATGCCCTTGTACAACATTAAAATATGTCCCAATGGCTAAAAATCCTCCATGATCCACGTCTCCTCTGTTCTCCAAGACTTCCTCAAGTCTTAAGTATCAGGAGCATCATTTGTAATATCATATCCCACGAATGGATCAGTTCAATAGCTGATATAACATAATGCTAATGCAAGAAACAAGATTAAGTTGTGGCATGTGCAAAGTGTACATTTATAATCTAGATACTTTCTAGTTCATTAATACGATGCAATGAAAATATGCATGATACACCCATGCACTCTATGCCACACCCATGTCTCGTTTACGAACCACGTCTGATGGATCTGAGTACCAACACCCGTTCACGAACCTCCCTCGTTGGATCTGGGTACCAATGCAATGGCCAATTTTGAGTTTTTCACCACAGGATCTACACCTTCATAATGCATAGCACCACGTGCTCAACCCACACTATGCTTCCATTGTTCCGACATCATTTCCTATCTTGTCTAGTTATTTGAGGATCGAGTCATCTGGTGTTTCCATTGTTGCTTTGACGGTTCAGTTGGCAGCATCAGCTGTTTGGGCAATTGTGGACAGGGATAATGATACCACCATGATCAACATGCAGCTGGCTGCATTTGACGAGTTAAAAGTAAGGGTGATCCAAGGGAGATTTTGTCGGAGTGCTCCATTATCGACGAAGAATCAACTGATTTCTCTAGTCGCCATTGCCGTCGAAGTTCCCCGCTGCTGTAGCAGGTCCAGGGTTGATTGTTAGGCATGGGGATGCAATTTTTAATTTGGAGTTCGTCATTGTTCAGTCTCTGGAATGTTACCGATTGAGCCGATCGTACGCTAATTGTACCCTAGGCGAAGGTGTTGAGGTTAGGCAAATTAGAAATAGGAGGCGTGAGAGGAGCAATATTGAATGGATTGAAAACTATCCCAGCGTTGGGAGTGTGATTACTAGTTGGAGTTTTGGGAATTGAATTATTCATTTTCAGAAATTGGATGTGAAACAAGGGGACGAACCAAGGGTAATGATCTTTCACATTCTGAAGTTAGATTAGTTCGCTTTTGATGGTCAACACAAGGACCACGGTGCCACTGAGCACTTGTGTCCAAGCTCTAGGAACCAAAAATAATATATATGGTTAATTAATTTAATTAATTAACTAATTTAGTAAATGATGGAGAGGTCTTTTTCCGATGGTCAGAATAATAAATGAATGCATTTTCTTTATGTCTGCGGTATTCTAAGGCCAATGGTAAAATCCGCTTCAATGAGACGGGTTTCTAAAAAAATAAAATATCTGTCGAAAAGTCAAATACCAAAAATTGCCCTTGGAGTCAAATGTGTAGTCAAAACAGACTTCGCTTAAAATAGATGGATAGTGAATTTTTATTATTTCAACATTCCAGACTCGATGGTAGGTCTAAGCTAGTAAAAGAAATACTTATACTAATGAGGCATAAGATTTGAGGAATAACATTAGCATGTCTACTGAATGATAGAGAACTCAAAAGGAAAAAGGAAAAGTGACGGGATACTGAGGTAGATCGCACGGAATTAAGTAAGTGGATTTCTATCTTTTATACGTGGTTATCCAAGCCACGATCTTTCTATACTGCCAATTTTGTACTCATGTATTTATACCCACTGTTATTGTTCCCACCATGGATATTGTTCTACCTGGTGGATGTCTATTGGTTGATGGTTCATGGCTTGATTCATTGTGTTGATGCTATTCACTGTATGTTTATGTTATGATGTTCCATGTTTTGCACACCTCATATGGAATACGATATAATCCTGAGTTATGTTAAATGCCGGGTCTTGTGCTCAGACACATTACCCTTCTGATGCTATCTGATTGACTGGACCTACGGGTCAATTTATGGGACCTACGGGTCAAACAGACATGTGACAATGATGGCGTTTTTACGCAGTGAGTTTTAATGGCATTTTATATGCTTTCATGTTAAAGGGGGTATGCCGGGCCCCAAAAGACCGAGGGTCTGCCAAACCCTGAACAGAGTAAATGCATCGTTCATTTTGACTGTTATGTGATGTTCATTTGATTCATGTGATGTTTCATTTCACTAATAAAATTTATTCTAAAACGTATTCACTAATATATAGGGAACTCGAAAGGCAAGGGTACACCCATGGATTTCTGATATAGAATCACGATAGAAGTAAGTGGATCACTCTCTCTTACATGTGATGTTTCCACAGGCCAAGTTATTCTTTTACTGCCAAACTCGTACTCTTGAATGTATTGATATCCTTGTGTTCCACAATTCGATATTTTTCTATCTTGTGGACATTTGATTGACTGATGTATCATTGTTATCATGTTACACTGTGCCTTGAAAGTACCCCATATTATTGCGATCCACAATGTGATATTGTTCTATCTTGTGGACATTGATTGACTGCTATATCATTGTTATCATGTTGAACCATGCCTTGAAAGGCCTACTGTTGTATCCTTATTGAATGAATGATATTCTATTTTTATATTCTATGGAATTACTTATGATCATGACATGTTTATGAACACAGGAGTTGTGCTCAGTCACAACACCCATATGATGCTATTTGATTGAATGGGACCTACGGGTCAAGTCTGTGAACGGACAATTGGCAATTCACTGGAATTCACTGGGGGGTATGCCGGGCCCCAAAAGATCGAGGGTCTGCCGAACCCTGACACAGAATAACAGCATCTCTTATGACTGACAGAACTTGATTGTTGAATGGCACTATCCCTTATGATTCTTTAAGTTTCGAGGGACTTGCATTGATTGATTTGATTGTGATCGGTTCATTGTGGCAGTACTTCATTGTTGTTATATTATCATTGAATTTCTTCATATTGCTATTACACCCAATACTTCTGATTGTATATTGTGATTACTGTTCATTGGCCCTCGTGGTAATTGTTTTCATTGGCTATCACAGCATCTCATTCTCATGATTGGCTATCATGTCCTCATATGGAATTGTATTCATTATTGATCATCGATACCAGTGTTGGAGATCTGCATTTACTTACTGAGCTTTGTAGCTCATTCCACCCCACTTACCCCCCATTTCAGGTAATGACGCTGCGAGACCCCAGTAGGAGTCTGAGAGCGTAGGGGGACATTTTGAAGTACTGTACCAGTCTATGTTAGTTCTCCCATGTATTCACCACCCCCGGGTGCTGGTTACGTTTAGTTCTCATTTTGTCTTATGTAGAACTATGTCATATATTTAATAGACTTCTGCTGTTTAAATTATTTAAAAGACTTCCGCTGGATTACTGTAATTGATAAAGACTTCCGCTATTCATTGTTTAAAATTTTTAATACATTGCATATTAGTACTATGATACAAAAATGGAAAAAATAGGGACGGCCTTCGGGTCGGCCCCGCGACACGAGATCCGCATAGGGTGGGTTTCTGGTCGTGACACCATTCTTCTCCTTGGTTCAACTTTTGGATTCTCTTAGGGTTCTTTCAGTTTCTCCGTAATGCTTTACAGTCTGTTCATCTCTCATTTCCTTCTGATTTTCTACCCAACGCACACATCCATATACACACGCATCACACCACTGCCCAGGTCACTTCCTTCTTGGTTCTCCCCCCTTTTCCTCTCCCTTCTCACCCTTTTCTGACTTCCCTTCTACTTTCTTCCTTCCCTCTCTAATTTGCGTTAAATGTTTGCTTGCATTTTTGGGTTTACATATATATATATATATATGTATATTATATTTCACACACACACACACACACACACACCAACGCATCCACTTGCCGACCTCATGGCAGCACACACACACACACACAAACCTACACACACTGCATACTAGTTGTTTTTCTTTCATTCTTTCAATATATTTCAATACATGTATACATATAGCATATAATACTATATATATACATATACAATACATCACTCGTATACATTCTATACATAAATACATATTCATACATGTACGTATATATTAGTTTTTAATTTCATACATATACACTCATTTAAGTTAAACTACGTGTATATGAAATCGTATACATGCATAAAAATAGCGTGCATGCACGCATTACGAGACTCGGTCCTTGGGTTGTTCGGGTGTCGTCCGGTACTGACTGTATAAAATAACCTGTTCACATTCCAGAATCGTTCAGTACATGTGATATAATAATATAGAGCTTTAACAGCTCGGGTTACAACTGGTATTACACTACTCGGCCCAGTCTACCTCGGTTTACGTGCCACATTTATAAAATGAAAAAAATCTATTCTAAATTTTCAAGTCTCTACAAAATAGTCTACATTCCCTAATAAAATAATAAGACTTAAACTCATGATCTCTTTTTTAAAATAAGGAATTGATTGCCAGATGTGGTAAGTTGGTTATATGCGAGTAATGTTTTTTGTCCCAAATTTTGATACCAAACTTTGAATTTCAAATAATGTGATAACAAGTTATCGATAAAATATTTAAAATCTATTTAAATCACTATCAATACTATAATACCACATCATTTCAAATATAAATTTTGATAAAAAAAAATTGAGACACCTAAGATTACTCATATAACAAATGTGAAACAATAAATTCAATGTTACCTTGGTCAAAAGTAGTAAGTTTTTTACTTAACCGAGTAATGCTATTTTTGGGCATCACCTTTTCTTTTCCCTTCTTTTTTTTTTTTACCCATAAGTGGGGGCAATTGGCCCCAACACTAATACCTTTAATTTAAAAAGAATAAATTACATAGAATTTTTGTGAAATTTATAATAATTATACTAATTTTTTTTAATTTTTAAAATTACACTAATTTTATTTATTTTACATAATAATCAGATTAAGATTAAGAGTTTGAAAAAAATAAAGAAGAAAATAAATTAACCTTTTATTTTTACAAAATAAAGGGTAAGTTCAAAATAAACTATTTTAAAGAATAAAAGTTGATGTTTTAATAATTCTTTTGAGAACATCGATGAAAAAAAATTATTTTGAATATGTGTGAACGATGTAGCATTCGAACTTTAATTTACTATATACGAGTAAAAAAAATGGAGTTTTAAAATTCTCCTTTATTTTAACATATAATTTGTCCGAGACGTGGAAAAATCAGAACCGTCCAAAGTTTGGAATCAAAATGTCAGATTCTTAAACCGCGTGCCTCGACGGGCCGCATTGTTTACGTGTCAGACTCTGAAAGCATCATGCTTCCGCATGGGACTTCTTCGGAGCAATTCTGGATTGCTAGCCTTTTTTTTTAACTTGTTTTTTTAACGGTTGATTTCTAGTCAAAAGCATGAATTTTAAAAGCGAAAGGCAATGGACGAATAGATACCCATATATCTCATTTTATTTACGTCTAGACCCCTCCGATAACCGTCTAACCGACGCTTGGCTCAGAGCCTCAGATATAATAATCGGTTAAGTTCGTTACTGGTCCGCAATCACGGTTTCGGGTTACCCTTCGCTTACCGCGGGTTCTTTAATCTGAATTTAGTGTCCCCATTTCTTTTAAAAGAGAAAAAAAAAAAAATTTTTCGTTTTTTAAAAATGGTTTTAAAACAGTTAAAAATTATTTTTTTATCCTTCCCTCTCATAAATAAACTCCAAATCTGCTTAATCTAGTAAGAGTCTGTTTTTTAAACTATCAATTACTCCCGAGAACCAGTTTATTTGCCTTCTTTGAATAAAATTAAGGGTGCAATTTGGTCGGATTAACTTGAATGTAGTTTAAATTTTTTAAAATTTAGATTTTATTTTTTACAATTTGAGATGAATTTGGGGTAACAAAATTCAGGTCTAATTAAAATTTGGAAGAAAATTTAGTAAAAAAATTTTAAGTTAGACTAAAACTTTAGAGTGAGTCAAAGTTTTAGAGTGAAAAATGAGAGAATTAAGATAATTTTTTTGAATTGGATTAAAATTTTGTGATAAAAAATGAGAAATAATGAATAAAGATTAAGTTAAATTAAAATTTTGATATGAACTAAATTGAAAAAGACCATGATTTTACATGTAAAATTTTTTTAGGAAACTCGGTTCTTACAAATAAGAATAAAGAATGAAAAAATTGAAATGGCCATTACCAAACATGACCTAAGACTTTACTTGAAATTCTTATAAGATTATAGGATACAAAAATATAATTAACCCTCCTACACATAACTCAACTCAATTCAACTTCGTCTTATTCTAATTATTTAAGTTCGATTAGATGAATTCTGTATTAGCATTCTTAATCGTGTTTCGATTATATACACACAAGTACGTGTATGTACGTGCGGGTGCGGGTGCGGGTGCGGGTGCGTGCGCGGGCAGAGAAAGGAAAAGCAAGGCTGGGTGAATAAAGATGCGTTTTAAGTTTATTTGGAAATTTCAACCCAAGCATGCCATGTTACTGTCAACATATCTTATATGTTAAGACAACTGACTTGTTCTAGCCAAATATATGTAGATTCCCCTACTCATTCATTTTTTTTCTCTTCTTTTTTTTTTTTTTATTTTAAAAATAAGACTTTAGAAGACTAAATAACATGCATTGATCTCATGAGATTTTTGAAGTTGGGATTAGTTAAAGTCGTTATATATAATATTAAAGCCGTGTAATGGGCATTAAAATCCTCCTTACTTCAACTTTTCAGAATCATATGTCTTTGACCCATTCAAAATCTTCCTAACATGCACAAAGAATGGTGGTCCTACAGAAATCCAAGTTCCAACCCAGAAATAAATTAAAATATTGAGATGCATGTCTAGGTAAGATAATTAAACATAAAATTATAAAATAAATATATTCATAAGATAGTAGAATTAAAACTTTTTACCATTCGAAGGAATGACTGAGCGGTAATAACATTGAAGATAAAACTCAAGCGTCTCGAGTTTGAATCTCTTCTGCGCTGATCTTTGGTAGTTAAGGCTTAAAAGGGTAGACCTGATTGTCACGAAGAGGGGAATTTATTCTGGTGCGCGTAGGATATTTCCCTTACCGATTCAACAAAAAATAAATAAAAAAGAAGTAGCACTTTTCAAAAATTAAAGTTGGCCTTTAGAACTTAAATGGTGGACCTAATTGTTACGGGAAGGGGGACTTTATTTTGGTGCGCGTAAGATATTTTCTTACCGATTCATCAAAAAAAAAAGAAAAAAGAAGTAGCACTTCTACAAAATTAAAAAAAAAATAATTAAGATGGTACAGGTCATGTATAATGAAGATCAATAATTATACTAAGTAAAAAAGAGCAACATTGTTCATATTTAGAGTCATTTTAGGTAGTCGGGGAGGTCAATATTAATTTTTTTTTTTTTTTTATAACTATAGTTTGGGAAAGAGGAATCAAACTCACTTCATTTGCATGGGGAGTGGGCACTTGATTATTAATATGATAATGTTTGATATAATAAAAGAGATGACCTTAAATAAAAGTATGATGATGTAGCAGAATTATTAAACAAATTACAAATAGTTGAAATAAGATTTTTTTAAATTTATTTGAATTGAGGTATGACTAAATCGAGTTTCAGAGAGTGACAATGTCGCCGAAAATGAATGTAAATATCAATCTAAGCATACAAACTCTTATTTTTGAGAAATAAAAATGACTTGGAAAATTTATTATGTTGACGGATTTTTTTTTTTTAAAAGAACTCCAAACAATAAAAAAGGGGAATGAAAATTTGAAAACAGCTAAAGAAACTTGTATATTATTTTTTATATTAAGAGTGATACAAGGTCTTAAGAAATTTATATGCCCAAGTTTTCAAGCATTGCCATTATTAAATATTTAGGTCAAGACTTAGTCATTGATAACATTATTTTTTTTACTTTCACTTTAGAGGTAGTTGGTGAAACTATGACTTTATCTTGATATTCCCAAAGTCATGTCTATATATGTTTGGTAGGAGGAATGAATGAGAGAAACGAAAGGAGATTAAAGACAAAAATGAAATAAAAACAGTAGGGAGAGAAAGGAAAAGAGATAAAAATACAAAAAAAGGAGGGAAAGGAGAAATTTGAACTTCTGTTAAGAAAGGAAAAAAGAAGAGAGGAAAGAGAGGAATCTTTTGTCAAAGCTATCACTCTTGTCTCTTTCCATCCAAACGTGGATAGACAAAGATTTTATTTTTATTTTTTTCGATGGACAAAAGAAGTGGAAGAAAATAATTATTTTCCTGTGATAATCTTTTCATCTAAAGAATTTATTTTCTCCTGATAATCTTTTCATCTCTTTTATTTTTTGTTGGCCCCTACATTCAACACTTTTTATAATTATACTAAAATTACTCTAACTATTTTAGAAATAAAATTAATTATCATTTAAATAAAATATTAATGTGAACAACTTTTTCCTCCAACACGCAATGAGAAAAAATATCTTAAGAAAGTCAATCAGCGTGTTTACACTTTAGCCAATATGGGAAAAATAAAGTATACTAAAGTTTCCCTCACCATTTTCAAAATAAAATTAATTAAGATAAATTACGCTGACATTCGTTTAAGTTTCTAATAATTATAATTTTTTTTTTCTGAAATTACAATTCATTCCCTTACTTTTATTGCCAATTTACACAAACATCCCATTTTCAATTTTGACTGTTTTTAAACTTTTTTTTTTTCTATTTTCAAATGAATATGGATTAAAACATTCTTACTAAAGAATAAAATATAATTTATTTACTTTAAATTTATTTTTATATAAAATAAAAAAATTCTTTTAAAAATAGTTAGACAAATTTAGTCAACATTAAAAAATTCAATGGTAAGAATGCACAAAGTTTTTTCATAGTTATATAAATTAGTTTCTGACATATGGTATAAATAATATCATGGCGATTCCTTATTTTAAAAGATAAGCCATATGTTAAAAACTAATTTATATGATTATGAAAAAACTTCATACATCCTTAAAATTCGACTTTTTTTTTTCAATCGAGGAGGGATTGTAAAATGGGTAAATTAAATGTTGAGCTATCCCTCCCTACACCTTTTTTTAAAACTAAACATGAAATAAATTCACTATTCTTCTATTTTTTTTTTTTTCTTTTCAATTCATTCCATCCAAAGGACGTTAGAAACAAGATAATTGATCTTAAGTGTAATTATTGCAGTAGATTCTACCACCTATGTCCACTAGTGAGAAAATAATGGGTCTTCTTTTTTGTAACAATTTCTCGTCAAACGACCTTTTAGACACAAGATAATCGATCTTACATGTAATTATTATAGTAAATTATAAGATAAATTATACTAACCTACTCTAGAGATTTCTGACAATTATAAAGCTATTCATTGAGATTTTTGAAATTACATTACGCTTTTATAATTTTACTGACAAACTACATATACTTCCCATCTTAGCTAATATTTTTTTTTCAAAATGATAAAAATACCTCTTTCACATATATTTCTTTTACATCTTTTCAATTTTAACTATATTATTCTAACTTTTTTAAAAGATTTTTTTTCATTTATATAAAAATAAACTTAAAGTAAATAGCTTATATTAATATTTTTTATTAAGAATGTTTTAATCAATATTTTTTTTTAAAAAAAGTTTTAAAAAATTAGTAAAAATTGAAAAAAAAAGACACTTTTGCGATTTTGAAAAAAATGACTGAAAATGAGGTATGTGTTGTTTGACACTAAAATTATAAGATAGCAGTAAAATTTTAAAAATATTAAGAAAGATCAGTATAATTTATCTTAAATTCTATCATATTTTGTCGAGAAAATAAAAAAATTATTGTAATTAATATTTTCGTAATTAGAATTTTTTTTATAGTCAAATACAACCTCTGACTGCAAAAGCATCCCAAAAAAAAACCCTTAATAATACATAAATTTAGCAATATTTGTCTTGGTGACAATTAATTTAAAGTGCAATTACATAAAAAAAAAAAAAAAAACAAAAAGAGTGGAAATAGCTCTATCCTAAATTTAACATGGACAAATGTTCTTTTGGTAACAATTAATTTAGCAAAATGGACAAACTTGTCTTTTCACACAATTTTCCTGCGTGTGGTGGGGATAAGTCATCTCGGTACGTGTAATGTTAATGTGTCGAGTTGTTTTCGGTGTCTACTGTCTTTCTTTATCTTCTCCTTAAACCTTAACCACGACGGACAAGGAGGTTCTTCGTTCATGATTGACGTACACGGAAACATATTCACCCCTTAATTTTCAGCAAATTTACAAACGTTGCCATTCCTTGGTTTCCGTCCCGAGGCCCACGGTTTCTCACACCTATAAATCCCGCGTCAGTAGGGTTTTGTGTGGGCAGTTGGAAATTGTCCTCCGAATCCAAGGCGAAATCCGTCAATACATTTTAGAGAGAGAAAAAAAGTAGAGAGAGAGAGAGAGAGCGACTCGTGGAGCCTCGGAGGTTATGCGTGGAGAGAGGTGACAGAAAAATGGCGAGATCGTGTTGGAACGAGCTCTTGAAATGGCGAATCGTAACGCCTTGTGAGCCTTAACGACTGCTGAAACTGTGTTTCTTGGCTCGTCTGATCGGTTGCGATCTTCAGGTCCCAATCTGCGTCCTTTTTGTGAGTTTCATTTGAGTCTCAAACCTACATTGCCTCTCTTCTCGTTCTCTTTCTTCTCTGACTTCAACTTCTGACGTTTTCTTGTGTTTATTTCATTATTCTTTGAATTTTGTTCAATTCATAATTTAAATGCGCGTGTTTGGAAGGAGTGGTTTGTCAAAGAATCATCATTATCATAATTATTATGAGAATTGAATTTTCTCTTTCACATTTAATTTGTTGGTTTTGTTGTTCTGCATGTAATTTCTTTATTAGTTTTTTATGATTTTGATTAATTGACGTAAAGTTGATGGAATAGTTGTGTAGAAATGGCGGAGGTGACTAAGTTGTTGTATATAGTTGTTGATGATGAAGAGAAGAGAGAGAAAGGGAAAGAGTCGTTTCGGTACACGCGCTCTGTTCTGCAGAGCACTCTGCAGCTGATGGGATGTAAAGCGCGCCATGCGTTTAAGGTATTGCTTTTCACAATTTAAATTCTGAATTTGTTCAATCTCTGGGTCTGTCTTTATCTCCTCCTCTGCCTCTGTCTTTTTCTTCAAATTTATATTTATATCTTTTTTGCGACTGTGTCGATGGAACAATTTAGTTAATATTTACTATATTTTCTTGTTAATTGTGGATCAATTTTGGTTAGAGGCTTGAAAGTTTGCTATTTAACCTGGTTTTATGATCTTGATTGTGTTTTTGCCCTGGACCATGTTGTTTGGCTGTAGATCAGCCCTGCAACGTGAAGGGTTCTGTAAATTTTCTGAATTTCTTCTATAATTTCTAAGTGTGATTAATTTGGCCCAAAAGTATAGAACTCATAAATTACCAAGCCTATTTCCACCTATTTGGAGTTTTTTTCGTAGGTATTTCACGGTTCTTGTGAAATCAGAGTCTATTGCATCTTTTGTCTTAAAGTATTGTTCCGTTTTGTTTTTTTTTTTGTTGTCCTTTTCATGTTATTGAGATCCGCGTTCTAGGATCATTTACCTTTTAATTCTTTGTCCTGGTGCAATCTATAGCCATCAATTGGTGCAGATGAGACTGAGTTTTTCGTATTCCTCTGTTTGGAACATATATTCTTAGTTTTTTTTGCATACATATTGGTCCTGCATGTTTTAATCGGGGACTTTGTGAATTGTTACTCATACATTCCAACCATGTTGTAAGGCGACAGATTTAGTAGCTCAGTTAATACCTTTTAAAGTATAATTACACACACAATTTTTTGTTGCATGGGGAGTGATTTTTTTAGAAGTAACCACTCAGGACCCAAAATCTCTAATACCACTGTTTTCCTTCTCTCTTTTTTTTTTTTTTCAGTTCATGGTAGGTTTTGATTTTTTTTTTCTTGCATTAAATTGTTTATAAGATTAAATGAAACTTTTGGAAATTTGTGCTGATATCTGTTTCCATTTTGATCAGATTAGCAAAAGGGTCTTTGAATTGATGAGAAGTGAATGCTCTGGGGATGTTTCAGAGGGAATGGAGGGTCTGGATGCTACAAGAGGACATTCTCAGAAAGAAAACAATAGTTATACTGGTGGTTGCATGTATACAGCAGATGGTGGCAACCATTTGGTGCAAGAGAAAAATGATAGAAATAAGAGTAAACCATTTGAATTGTACAAAAGACGCACAACCATAGTTGTTAGAAGAACGACTTTCTTAGATGTTGTTTGTGATGCTCTTGCTGAATACAAGTATGTGGGTCTCAACCAGAGGGCAGATTTGGTTTTAGCCTGCAGGTATGGTGTAATATGTTATTCCTTTTTGCAGTATTATTAGTATATAATCACTAATAAAGTGTTTTCGTACAGATGAGCAGTTTTTTCTTAGAAGGGATTCTCTTTTGCTAACTAATTCTGGTTATAATTTAATATAGTTTGGTGTCCCTTTTATTATTCATTATTCATTTTTTTTAACTTTTTTATTTAAAACTCATATGATTGCGCTGAACATATTTATGCCTGATAGAGCATTATTCAAAGTGAAGATTTTGTAAGAAATGCATATTTAAGTCCTGTGTTGCAAAAAGAAGGTAGAGAGTTTGTGCAAGATTATTCTCTCTCTCTCTCTCTCTCTCTCTCTCTTAATTATTGGTCACATTATGTTTGCCTTTTATGCACGTCTCTGTGGACTCTTGTTGAAGCTTTGTGTTGCGCATGTGCTTAAACAAACTATTTGGTGTCTCAAATGGACTGTATGTTGTTTGTGTGTTGATATATCTTTAATCACTGTGGTTTTGAAGTGTAACCGGAAAGGAAAAAAAAGAAAAAGAGGAAGTGAAGAAAATAAAACCCCTTCTATGACTTTTTGGAGTATAGTGTAATGCTTTTTTCTTTCTTTTTTGTTTTTAATGCCATGTTATGGTTTCTATACCTTGCCTGTAACTTATTGAAGTACTTATGTCTCAATAGCATAGATATGGACACAATGTGACATAGATAAACTGACATGGTGAATCTTAAAAATAGCACACGAGCACATAAATATATATATATAATTTTATATGTATACATTTACTATATAATTCAAATGCATATATTTGTATTACATGTTTGTAAGTTCTAACATGTGTAGGCCAAGTGTCCAAGACAATGAAATTTATTTTCAAATTATGAATATGTCCACAAGGTGTTGGACACGTGTTTAGGAGTGTCCACGAAGTGTTAGTGTCCAACATGGAGAGACAACACCTTTGTAGAAATGTTCTAGTTTCTTAGTCTTATGTTATTTATTTAAGTGCTTGTTCTAGTTTAATTCTATCTTATTAACATTTCTATTAAATTTTTAATTATTTTGTTGCCAATTGTCTATTTATCATTAAAGAATGGTAGCATTTTCTTGGGTCAAATTTTACACCTATGATATCTATAATGTCATATTCTGTCTTTCTTTGTGACATGGTTCAATTTATTTGTTATTAAAGGCCATGCTGGAATGGCCTGGCCATAAAGACCGCATTGTAACTTGTAAGCCATATTTGGTGGTGTAGAATTCCTTAAAAAAAATTCTTAGTCTTTATTTACTACTTATATGTTATAGGATTGGGCCCATCTGCCAAAGTATTCATAGCCTATGGATATGTAGTTTACGAACACAGCTCCAAACCAGCTGCATAGCATTGACCAAAATGATACTGTGATAGGGTTTTGGATGCAGTGAGATTCACAGATCCTTCAAATAGCTGATACCAACACAACAAACAAAATGGATTATCCAGTGTTGTCAAAGACGATCGCCTCGTTGCCTAGGCGATTTTTAGTCTTATCATATTAACATGTACCAGGCCAGGTGTCTTAAAAAAGGCGATGCCTAGGCAAGATTGCCTAAAGCAAGGCAAGAGGCGAATAGGCGATGACCTTTTTTAATTGTAACGTATTTTACTTAAATACTCTTATGTTTATAGTGTTTTATGCACTTATTTAATAATTCTTTAAGAGACATATTAATATAAAAGAACATAGTTGTAATCTAGAAGTATTTTTGTCCAATTTATTATATTAATATAATTTGATATAAGTATTATTATAAAACATTAGCACAAAATTGGCCTAACAAATATTTAAATATTTGAAATGTAGCCAAAATTAAAAATTTTGGCAGTTTCCACATAAGAAATTTTAAGTAAGGGATTGACGTTTAATCTTTTATAACCAGCAAACTATCATCATTCTTTACAAAATCTAAGCCTGCTCACGATAAAACATCTTCCCTCCATCAACCAAATTGATTAGTTATATGGGAAGTCTTTCCAATATAGAGCTGATTTTTGAAAATTAGTTTAAATGTTTACGAGATTGGCCCTATCATGTCTTACATATTATTAGGACTGGGAAGTACACAAAAATTTATTTTATATAAGACTTAGAAAGATAAAAAATTTGAATATTAATTTAGAAAAAAAAAGCACTAAAGCTTAAAATGGTTATGTCACGTAAATACGTCATATGTAACTTTTAAATTGAACTTCTTAGTGTTGCACGATTGGCTACCTCTTAGTCATATGCACCTACCACTGTTGTAGAAAACTTGATTGGCTACCTCTTAGTCAGGTAGCCGCTCCTCTGGCTTTGCCCTGGCTCTCTTTTTCTTTGAGGAATGCTTGCTAGATGACTAGTCTCAACCTTCTAGTCATTAAGGTTGTGGCTTTATCTTGAACTTGAGGAGAGGAGTTTATAAAGTAAAACCTATAGGTACTATCTTATCAACAGGGCGTGGAGATTGTGCAAAAATCATTGCTAACGTTTTTTTTTTCAAAACCTGGTTCGCAAGTACAACTCTTGTTATGGTCTCTGATTGTCATTGCAACCTGTTCTTATTTAGATTTGTTCAATGGAACACTTCAGTTACATATCCTTTTAAACATCAATATCCATGCTTCTTAGTTCTTAGTGTCATTTCAGGTCCAGACTTGTTGATTGCCCCATAGTTTTTCTCAGTTTGTCGTGTGTATACCATTGTGGCTTCTTTTTGGTGAGGTTGCATTGGTTCATCAATAAAAGTCGGGTTTGTTTTGTATGGGAACAAAATCTAGTTAATGCTTTATATTTTAATAGCAGACTTACGGCACCCTGTTTGAGAGTGTCTGTTGGTCTATTTTGACTCCCCTGCCTCCAATTGATTATTTCTTTTCTTTGGATTTGAAAGTTATTTAAGGGGTTGGGGATAGTTTGAAAATCTTATTTAATTTTTGTTTAAAATCTTAACTATAATGACACTATTCATAATAGCTTTGTGATATAAGCTATGTGGAAGAACTTCTGCAATAACCCCACCCCCCCAAATGGGCAGATTAATGTGGATTATAACGAAGAATCTCTCACCACTCACATCTAGAGTTTCTATGTGAAAATAAAGCAGCAGATTATAACAAAGGATTGTGGGAGCCTTCTCATTTTCCTAATTTGATAGCTAATGTATGTTCCCAAAACTTCTAGATGGCCTATTGTTAAGATTTAGGCATGCGGTGCAAAAATCTGAAGATAGCAGACTTATTACGCTACATGCTTTGGTCCTGACAGTGAAGGTGGTCTTTGTGCCACTAGTTCCCCCCCCCAAAAAAAAAAAAAAAAAAGGCAAGGCTTTGAAAAATTTGCATGGCCATAAACTCAGATCGGGAATTTATCTTCCTTTCTTGTGTCTAGACTGCTCAACAAATATCAAAGGTTTCTATCCACTTAGAATTATAACAAAGTTGTAGCTTGAAAGAACTTTTAACTGAATTAAATTGTGTTGTGTCTTGAAAGATATTATCAGGTTAGTGGCCTGTGATTACAAATTCATTTATCTATTTTTTTGACAAGTCTGTGATTACAAATTTATGCTGGGATTACATCTATTTTCTATGCACTTTAAAAAGAAAGTATCTTAATGCTATCGTACTGCAAATCTATATTATCTTGATTGTGGAAATGAACTAGTAGTTTCTAAATAATGTATTATGATATTTTTTTTTTTAAACTGAAAGTTATAACAAGGGTCTGTTGTCAATGTGTTGAAAATTGAGGATAGAGAAAATTAGGAAGGAGGGAGAGTTCAACACCTGGCATCTCCGCAAATCTATGTTATCAACATTTTTTTCTTTCTACTTTGCTGATCAAAAAAACAATTTTTACAAAAATCAGGAAACTAAGAATTTTTGTTATAATTGTAATTTCTCCCTTTTCTGATCCAAAAACAACTTGCGAGAAATTAAGAAAATAAATTTTTATAACTGAATTCATACTTGCTGTTCTATCACTAAAAAAAATTGTTCGTTTGTCATATTGAGAGGATGATTGAACTGGTGGTATCATTAGGTTACAAAGTCATCATGGTTGTGATAGCACATTGAACTTGTGAACTAACAATGGCACTATGTTCCAAGTTATATTGCTGAATTTAATCCGATGTATTTGTTTGCATGTATGTTTTTTCATATATAATTATAATGGGTTGAATTATCACCCTATATTTTTTTCCTGCAATGTAACCCGTATGCTTCATTTTATTTCAATTTTTTTCCCTGAGAAACCATTTTCTTGTTTCAGAATCCGGGAAAGGAAGGAATCCGTAACTGTGCTATTGTGTGGAACTAGTGGCTGTGGCAAATCTACTTTGTCCGCACTGCTGGTATATCCATTTTGTTGCCAAGAAAACTAAGTTTCTTTTTTAACCATTTGGATCTGGAGTAGTGGTGTTCCATTTCCTTTGCTCGTAATTTTTTTTGTTCTCTTTTCAGAAGATATGTACAAGTTTGTATGTGAAGTTGTAGACTGATAGATTCTTAAATTTATGATCTCTTGAGATAAACAATGTAATTGTTGTACATGATGTAAGTATGGTGTTCAGATGATGTTTGTAACATGCCATCTCTTTGAAAACAGAACTTTCTATTGAGGAATAATTATTTCAAGTACAATTTTTTCCCTAAACATGAGGTAGGAGATTAATTTGTAGGATTATAATGTAGTGTTCCTATATACAATTTTTTTTTGTATATTGTTCCATCTAGGTTACCCACAATTTTTATCGATACAAGTGTATAAACTAAAGTTAGGCATGCAATTATGTTTGCACACAAGTGTGATTATACAAGGTTATGGAATGTCCCAAAATTTATAAAAAGTGGTTGAAAATCTGTATTTGTAGATTCAAATTATATTAATTTAATTTTTGTTGGTATGTATGCTCATCCAGGACTGAGCCTTTCCTAAATCTTTTTTGTTTCCCTCCCAGGGTAGCAGGTTGGGAATTACAACTGTTATATCTACTGACTCAATTCGGCATATGATGAGGAGCTTTGTAGATGAAAAACAAAACCCCCTACTTTGGGCTTCAACGTACCATGCTGGGGAATATTTAGATCCAGTGGCTGTTGCAGAAGCAAAAGCCAAGAGGAAAGCGAAAAAATTAGCTGGTATTTCACACTCAAAACCCAAGGATGATGTAATTGGTGTTTCCACAACAGGGAAATCCGATACCCAACAACCAGATGCTGGTTCTAGCACAGCTGAACTAATTAGTCCAAAACAAATGGCTGTTGAGGGTTTTAAGGCACAAAGTGAGATGGTCATTGATAGTCTTGATCGACTGATCACTGCCTGGGAAGAGCGGAAAGAATCAGTAGTTGTTGAGGGGGTCCATTTAAGCCTTAATTTTGTGGTACGTAAAATTATTATGTACACTTCACATGTGAAGTTCCTTTCTTCTGACAGGAAAACATTTCTTTTTTGCTAGTGGTCAGTTTTGATCACAAATTTTACGTGTGATATGCAGATGGGGCTAATGAAGAAACACCCTTCAATCATACCATTCATGATATACATCACAAATGAGGACAAACATTTGGAACGATTTGCAGTCCGTGCAAAGTACATGACACTGGATCCTGCTAAAAATAAATATGTAAAATATATTCGAAATATCAGAACAATCCAAGAATATCTCTGCAATCGAGCTGACAAGCATTTGGTCCCAAAGATAAATAATACCAATGTCGACAAGAGTGTGGCAGCCATTCATGCAACAGTCTTCAGCTGCCTACGTAGGCGTGAGGCAGGGGAGCAGCTTTACGATCCCACCAGAAATACGGTAGCTGTAATTGATGAGGAGTACAGAAATCAACGCGCTGCCAATTCACTGAGTTCCAAGGGAATGTTTCAACTGATCCAGAGGAAAGATTCTTCTAGGAATCTGATGGCTCTTTTAAATACTGATGGCTCTGTGGCAAAGGCCTGGCCTGTTCACTCAATAGACGGTAATGGCAAGCCCATCTTGGGCCATTCGTTTGAGAATGGGATAGGAACACCAATGTATGGACCGTTGCAGATTGGGAAGGCTGAACCTGTTAATCTTCAGTTTGGTCACTTTGGGATCAGTGCTTGGCCCAGTGATACTGGTGGCACGAGTCATGCAAGCAGTGTTGATGAATCAAGAGGCGACGGGACTGACAATGGTAGTAGATATTACTCTTCCTGCTGCAGCTCACCAAGGATGTCTGATGGACCTGCCAAGGAGGTACATTTGAACAACAATGATGATCATTATTAAAAAAGCTCATTGTTGAAACAAGCAGCACAGTTCTGCATCGGCATCAGAGTTCTATTGTTTTCATTCTCTCAATATTTTGTTAGTTTTGCTACTTACATATACGTATGGATTGTTTTTGTTTTCCCTTCTATTTCAGCTCAAGGAGGAACACTCTGTCCATGGTAGTGATGAAGAGGTTGATGATCCACATGTGGTGGACAGTGATGAGGATCTTAGTGATGATGGTCGGAAACAGATTCAGGAAGAGGTATGTTTTGAGTTCTATCCTGGTCAGTAGGCATGTCAAGGGTTGAATGGTCAATTTGAGAAGATGCCATTCATTATGTTAAGAACTTCTTGGCCTTCTAAATTACATATTTTATTTCTTCTTGCCTAGCTATTATACTGAATTTATGAATTTATTTCTGCCTGTGTAGCTATTGTACCGAATGAATTCATTGTTATTCTATCCTGTGATAGTTTGACTAAACCTCGTATAATGACAGATTGATTTTCATGTCATATTGACTCTATTTTACAGATGGAGGGCTCCGTGGATGAGGAGTCTACAAAATC
Organism: Nyssa sinensis; assembly: GCA_008638375.1. Taxonomy (NCBI): domain Eukaryota; kingdom Viridiplantae; phylum Streptophyta; class Magnoliopsida; order Cornales; family Nyssaceae; genus Nyssa; species Nyssa sinensis. The sequence goes on along the minus strand of CM018031.1, from coordinate 55,848,308 downwards.
AGACGAGGAGTACGATGATTTGGCAATGCAGGACGTGCATGAGAATGGCTACTGGTCGGACAATGATGATGACGATGATGATGGTGATGAGTTCAACAATAAGATAGTTCCCATCTCTGGGGACCTATTAACTCCTGGAATTACTGATATCCGGGGAGATAAATACGAACAAAACCTTGACCGCTTCTTGAGAAGTAAAAGTGAATCGTTGGGTGACCTTGCGAGTTCTTACTCTCCTCTGCATAGGGGAAAAAACGAAAAGACAGTGCCATTTTCAGGCAATGTCAAAGTTGGAAAACGTTCTCTTAGTATTCCAGCCTTTGGAAAGCATGGATCAATTATTAATGGACCCATTCTCTCTGGAGCCCCGCTTAGGTAGTAACAACTTTTTTTTTTCTCTCCTCTCTCTTGTATAGAAAATGTCAAGTACGGAGAAACTGACTTCAGTGGTTTCCTTTGATTTTTCTTTTCTTTTCTAAGCGAGCTTTTAGGCATTCCTGGTGTATGCCTCCCCTTTATCATCGATGAAATATTGGTTATTCCAAAAATGAGATTTTTTTTTTTATAGATTTTGACTCAAATTTAAAATATGTAAAAAATTATTTAATAAAGAATTAAGAAGGTTACAAATGTAATCTAATACTTTCTGCATTTTAACAGACGTTGATAAAAGAATGCACTGTAATTTTAGAAAAACATGGGGGAATTGTATGTTTGTCAGATTTTTCTAGATTTTTTTGTGGTAAAGAATAAAAGTTGGAGAGAAAATTTAAAAACTAAAGAGAGGAAATAAATAAAAGAGACTGGATGATAAAATGAAGGGGTTTTTTTTCTTAAAAGTTATCTTCCTTTATTTGGTTGGTAGGGACAAAAAAAAAAAGAAAAGAAAAAGGAAAAGAATAAAAAAAGGTGAGAGTTATTTTTTCCCTCCTGCATTTAATTAGGTAGAAAGTGAGGGAAAGTTTAGGATAAAAAATTATTCAACTTTTTAGGGGTTTAATTAGAAAAAAAATAAATGAGAAAATAAAATTCTAATAACTATTGGAGTTTTCAAAAAGTAACTATTTTTTTTTTTTATAAAATACAAATAATGCATTTAATTAGGTAGATAGTGATGGGAAGTGTTAAAGAAAGAAAATTATTCAATTTTTTTAGCTAGGGGTCTAATTAGGAAAAATAAATAAAGAGAAAATAAGATTCTAGTAATTATTGGAGTTTTCAAAAAGTAACTCTTTTTTTCTATAAAAGACAAATAAAAGTTAAAAATTACAGTGAATGTTATATTGTATATTTTAAAAATTCTCTGAACTCTTCATTCTAAGAGCAACTCCAAAGGGAGTTGTCATTTTGAAGTGTCAAATCACTCATTTGCAACCTTGAACAGTGTTTTGGCATCTCTAAATTATAAATCTGTTCCAATGGTAGGTGCCAAAATGGGGTGCCATTTTAATATTTTTTATTAAAACATATAATTAAACTTAACAATTATATTTTAACGGGTATAGTTTTCATAACGATCGTAATTTAACGGATATATTTTTTTAGTCAAAATTTCAAATTTTGTTCGCCGAAATTCAAATTTCAAAATTCAATCGTCGAAATTCAAATTTCAAAATTTAACCGCCAAAATAAAAATTCAAAAAAGTAAAATTCGTCTATAAATATGATCATTTTTCTCATGTTTTCATCCATCTATATTACATTCTTTCTATAAATTCAATATCTCATTTCTCTTTGATTATTTATCCTTTCATATTTTCATTCATCCATCTATATGAATCGTTATCCTAATATTTTAAGAGGGATCATCAATATTGAAGAAGAAGATGATGATGAATTGGATATGTTGTATGCTGTAACCAGAAGGTCAGAAAAGTCTAGTCAGGGACGGATAAGAAGGCATTGTGGTTTCGTTCCAGGCCACAGAACAGTTAATTGTGATAGAGTTGAAGGTCACGAAAGACTCTACTGTGACTATTTTGCTACCCCTTGTGTATATGAAGGTTTTTTCCGAAGGAGGTTCCGAATGAGTCGTTCTTTTTTTTTTTTTTTTTTTTCTGAATTGTAAATGAGGTTAAACAACACGATCCATACTTCATCCAAACGACAGATGCCGTTAGAGTTCTCGATTTGTCATCCCTTCAGAAGATAACAGCAGTTTATAGAATTTTTACTTACGGAACACTGGTAGATTCTGTGGATAAATACATCAGAATTGGAGAAAGCACTGCCATACAGAGTTTGAGAAGGTTTGTGAAAGCTGTTATTGTAGTGTTTGGCGACCATTACCTGAGGTCACCAAACAATAGCGATATTGCTTGATTGCTACAGACGGGGGAACAACGTGGCTTTCCTGGCATGTTAAGGAGTATTGATTGCATGCATTGGAAATGAAAAAATTATCCGACCGCATGGCAAGGTATGTATACTGGTCATTGTCACGAACCAACAATCATTTTGGAAGCTGTAGCTTTTCAAGATCTTTGGATATGGCATGCATTCTTTGGGCTTCCTGGTTCACTGAATGACATAAATGTTTTAGATAGGTCCCATGTTTTTGCAAATAGTCATGCTCCTCCAGTAAACTATACAATTAATGGCCATGAGTATACAATGGGATATTATCTAGCTAATGGTATTTATTCAAACTGGTCGACATTTGTAAAAACAATTCCCTGTCCACAAGGTTTGAAGAAAAAACATTTTGCTAAAGCACAATAGTCGGCAAGAAAAGATGTAGAGCGGGCATTTGGGGTACTTCAAGCCCGTTTTGCAATCGTGCGTAGACCAGCACGCTTTTGGGATGAAGAAACACTTGCAGATATTATGAAAGCATGCATAATAATGCATAACATGGTCATTGAGGATGAAGGAGATATTGGTAACAATGACTTTGATGGAAGTGATGCAAATTCGCCTATAGAAGTGTCGCATGTGTATACACCAGAATTGGAATACTTTATGCAAACCCATTGTCAGATCAAGGACAGTGCAACTCATTCTCAATTGCAGTTAGATCTTATCGAGCATTTGTGGGAACGACATGGTGAAGAATAATTTTTTCAATTTTAATTTAAGTTGTATTTTCAATTCCAATTTCAATTTCAAGTTGTATTTTCAATTTTAATTTCAAGTTGTATTTTCAATTTCACAAGTACTTTCATAGCAATCAAACTTAATACATAATTTTTCATAAATAATAGGAACATAATAAATAATTACTAAAAATTTAAAAATAATAGCAACATAATAAATAATGACTAAAAATTAAAACTCCGCTTTTTCATAATCTCTTTCTTCAGGTTATTCCAATATGTTGCAGAAATTAGGTCCATGCCAGTAGTGTCAATTTCCATGATTTTCATTTCATTCTGCATTTCTTCAATTGCTAACTGTTTACGATGTTGCTCCAATGCTATTTCCTGTTGAGCATACATTTTGTCGTGACGCTCAACTTTTTGTCGTTCCATTTCCATTCTTTGATTCCAGTGGTGATAATCTAGTGATGCTTCAACCCCGGTTTGCTTTTCTTTGTTTTTAAGTTGTTTCTTCGAAGCCTTTCTGCCTAATGGCCTATCGAGGTTGGGAGTGGGCGAGGGTTCAGTGTCATCCCCTAAATATGAATTTGAATAACAAAATTCAACATAATTTGATTCAGCAGGACTACCAGTTGAATGAGTTTTTGCTCTCTTATTGTTGGTGAGATTATCGGTCCATTTTCGCTCCATTTTCAATATATTCCAACAATGCTCGTATTGAAATGGTCTTCCAATGATCTTAGCAAACATTTCTTTTGCTTCATCAACTTGAAAAACATATGAAATCATTCAGTCAATAGTTCAAATATCAAATCATAGTAGTGTCTATCTAAAAAAGCTCAATCAGTACATTATTTTGCTCGGTGTGTCCACTTGTTGCAGTCTTTCAATTTGACTATAAAAACTGACAAATTTGCCACATTTTGCATTTATATCAGTCCAATGGCTTTTAATAGAAGCTTGCAAACGCTCTTCTTGATTGACTCCATGAAATTCTAAATATTTCAATATTCTATGCCAGAAAGCACCACCTTGTTGTTCATCCCCAATAATTGCATCTTTACTCGTGTTAAGCCACGCAAACACAATTAATTTATCTTCTTCTTGAGAGAAGTTCTTTGTCCTTTGCGATTTTCTCACTCTTGGAGCGACTTCATTTTGTACTGGCGCCAATACTGCGGGATTGGTTTGCATAGCATCATTATATAAATTGGTGTCGCTCATAAGCAAATCAGTGAAAGAACCATCAAATTGCGAATCCATCTACAAAAAAAAAATTATAACAAATTTAAAGAATATGCATAAAATAATCAATTACAAAATAAATAAAATCACCCTTAATTTAAAAAAATTAGCTAAATAAATAAATTCACCCTAAATTAACAAAAGTAAATAAATAAATAAACTAAAATTAAAACATTCAATTTAAATTACAAAATTAATTTAATTAAAAAATTAATTTAAATTCTAAATAACAATTAACTAAAATAGAAAAAAAAATTTCAATTATAAAAGTTAGCTAAATAAATAAATTCACCCTAAATTAACAAAAATAAATAAATAAACTGAAATTAAAACATTCAATTTAAATTACAAAAATTAAATTAATTAAAAAATTAATTTAAATTGTAAATAACAATTAACTAAAATAGAAAAAAAATCTTCAATTATAAAAAATTAGCTAAATAAATAAATTCACCCTAAATTAACAAAAATATATAAATAAATAAATAAGCTAAAATTAAAAAATTTAATTTAAATTACAAAAATTCAATTTAAATTCTAAAAAAATTAACTAATGTAAAACATTTATTTTAAATTAAAATCAATTATATATATATATAGGCCAAACAGGAATAGTCTATGTATTTCTTCCCCCCTTCCCCCTCCCCCGCACCCATGCCGTTCTTCCCCTTCTCCTCTGCGCCTCCTCCTCCTCCTTCCCCTCCCTTTGTGCCTCCTTCTTCAAATCTGTCATCACCAACCACAAGGTTTGAAGAAAAATCAGGAGCAGGGAGCAGGAAACTTACAACGATTTTCACGACAAGGATTTTCCAACCTTTGGTAAGTTTTCTCTTTCAAAATCTCTGTAAAATTTCAAAATTTATAGAATTTTTTGGTTAAATAGAGCCGTTGAGAGAAGTTCCATTGGAATAGTAGAATCTGAAAATGGCAGAATGGCTCTATGCAACCTCTTCCTTTCTCTCTCCAGAGTTTAGAAAATTGGCACCCCAAGAGCATTGCTACCATTTTGCAACCCTGGATGCCACCCCTGTTGGAGTGGAAAATTTTGAATTTGGGGTGGCATTTTGGCAATTACCAGCAGTTATGGGGTTGCCACCCTTGATGGCACTCCCCCTTGGAGTTGCTCTAACTAAATATGTGAAAAAAATGTTTCATTTCCTTTTACCACACTTTCTAATATATATTTATTTATACATATATATATATATAGACACACATATTTTAATCAAACAAGTTACAAGCCTAGTGCAAAGAAGATGAAGAGAAATATTTTTATCTTTTATTTCCCTCTCTTATCGACACCCAAACGCAATAAATTAGGTTATATTACCCATCAACTCTTTAGAAATTCCATTGACAATCCTTATCAGAGTTTCTTAGAAAATGGCGATGGGCGTTAAAATGTCAACAAAATTAAAATGACATTTTTAGCAATCTTATATTTCCCAGGTTAGAGAAATCTTATTTGTTCTCTCCTTAAAATCTTTTTTTTTTTTTTTTTCTACTCACACCCTTTTTACAAAATTCTCACAGTCCATCTCCTTACAAAAACTCATGTCTCTCATGGCCCCAAACCCACTCTCTCCCCACAATTAGCTCAAGCTCTTGAAGTCCATACGCCGTCATACTCACTTTCTAAGCCTCGGGTCTATCTCACACTATCTATCTTCGACTCTCTCTATACATTAGTGATAGATCACTGAGACTTTCGAAACGAGCTCCGCATCCAAACCCCAAGTATTTTGTGTGATGAAGAAACACGTGTGCATGCGGACTCATCGGAAGTACGTTGGAAGAATGAAGCACGAACTGCGCAAAGACTGGGTCTTCCGCACATTTCATTTAATTTCATTTATGCATTGTTAATTCTAGAGTTTGTTAGTCATTCGGTTAGAAGTAGTGTCCTTATATTTCTGCATGTTTCCTTTTATCATGGCACACATCTCCTTACCCGTATGCATGGTTAGGCTATTTAAAGAGCCCAACTCTATCAATGAAAGAGGCAAATATTTCTATCCCATATCTGAGGCTTAATTCTCACCCCAAGAGGATTTTCTTTACTTGCCACGTTTTTTTATCTCGGTGCTCTTCTTTGGGACCTAACATTGGTATCAGAGCCACTGATGGCCACCAACAAAGAGAGGATGGAACTCTTAGAGGTCGGACTAGGCGCGGTGCAAGACGTCTTGCAACGCTTAGAGATCGGCATGGCCGATAAGTTTCAGCATGTCGAAACGACTTTGAATCGGCTATCGGAAGTCCTATTTGCTAACCAAGAGATACCCCATGTCTACCACAATCGTGATACACACCCTGGAGATCGGCAAGTTGTGTCCTCAAAGTCGGCAAAGCTCGAGTTCCCTCGCTTTGTCGGTGATGTCACGCCCCGAATTCCAGCGAACTCGAGGTACGAGTAACGAGACGAAAGGAAAATGAAATAATAAAGAAATAAAGGACAATTAAGGACAATCATATGCATTCCAACACTAACCCCATTCCTGTTTTGATACAATTCATAAGGTCTTGCCCATTACCTAACAACATACAAATAACTTGAAATAGTCTAGGGCTTATGCCCTTGTACAACATCAAAATACGCCCCACGGGCCAAATATAATTCTCTGTTCTCTCCTTCATTAAAGCATTTCTAAGTCTCGCGTAGCAGGAACGTCATTTGAAATGGTGTCCCACGAATGGGTCAACTCAACTGCTGGTACAATATAATGCTAATACAAGAAACAAAATTAAGGGCGTGACATGTGCAAGTGTACATTTATATCTACATGGCATTCAATATCATCATTACAATATATGAACAGTATGCATGACACACCCATGCAACTTTATGCACACCTATGTCTCATCTTACGGTCCTTCCCCGATGGCCTGAGTACCTATTTGTATGTCTCGCTTCACGGTCCGGAACCCGTCAGTCATGCGAGTACCTAATGGCCGATTTTGGGTTTTTCACCACAGGATCTACACCCTCATAATGAACAACACCACGTGATCAACTCACACCATGTCCAAGGAATTACACTATGCCAATATGCTCTGATTCTATCATGCCATAATATAATCTCAACAAGGCGTCACATCCACACATAAAGCATGTTTTGAATCACATAATTCATAATCTCAACAATTCTCAAAGAATATAATCCACATATTATGCTAACACATGCGATATACACATAGTCATTATCCACATCCATCCATCCATCACCATCCTTCAAAAGGATAACAAGGGACACATAAGCATATGAGCAATAAAGTAAACATGTGAATCATCAAGTCAACATGGTAGTTAGTCCTAAACTTAATTCTATTTCTTACTTAACACAATATATCGTACCTGATGGGTCGGTCTCAACCCAAGAAGGCGTACTCGTAGCGTAGCGGAACTAACAGTAAGAATGCAGAAGGTCAAACCACCTTCTCTTTGCCCTTCGGTGTTCCTAAAATCATGAAATACAATTCAGTTCAATTGCTACTGGAATTATGCTATTTATCAGATTTTATGTCTTTATTTTATGAGTTTCTATTTTTCCAAAATAAACTCTATCGTTGAGTCCGGAACGCCTAAAAAAGGTTGGTTTAGGCTTTCGTGGAATTTAATTTGGGCATCTGAGCTAAAAAGGGCAAAAACGGTCATTTTACACTTTTTACGGGTCCTTACATCCCGAGACCTCTTTTCACAAATCGGACTCCATGGTTGAGTCCGGAACGAATTGAGATAATAAAATTCCACTATTTGTTTACTTAAATCGGAGTTCGTTTGACTACATTTCAACTCAGGGGCATTTTGGTAAATTTTAATGTTATCACGGGTCTTTTATTTTTTGGGACCTTGTCTCGTAAAACGGACCTCACCATTGGTCTCAGAATGGTCGAGATAGTCAAAATACACTAATGACTTGTCCCATTTGGACTCCGGACTATTTTGTGATATTTAAATAATTAAATTAATATTTTATTAATATTTTATTCAGGGGGGTCAGATCATAATTAATTAAAAGTTCTGGGGTCAAAGTTGAATTTTCAAAAGTTTTGAGGGGCCAAATTGAATTTCAAAATGTACTAGGGGTTAAATCGTAATTTTTAAATTTCCTATTCCAACCCTGGATAGCCAAACAGTGGCTAATGTCTCAAAACAGGGATAGGATATCCCTATTCCTAATTTAATTCCAATTTTAATTTTGTAAACCCATAGCCAAACACCCCTAATTTATTTTTAATTTAAAACATATGACTGACATGTGGCGGGGGTGGGTCGGTCTTGACCCGACCCGAACCTAAACCGGACCCGGACCTGACCCAGACCTGAACTGCACAATGCCTCCTTCCTCGATTTTTTGGTAGGTTTTTAGCGGGGTTCTGGCGCCGGCGACTATTTTTCGGTGGATTTTTTAAGTTTTAAAAATGTCATTTTCTTCCATTTTTCCCATAGATCTCATATCCAACCTCCATTTTTAGTTTGAGCCACTCAAACGTCACGAATAGAGGAAAACAGTGACTTCGACCAACTGGTTTTCTCTTTATTTCATGCTTGATTTTTAACTGTTTTGACCCCTATTCATCTCTAATGGATTTCTGCATCACATAGGAACGATTACTCATCATTCAAACCAAGTTTTAAACAAAATTTTCCAACCAACCGATTATCACCCCCGACTTGCAACTCTTATTTTCTAACTCATCTCTACCTCATTTGATCTGATTCTTTTTGCAAAAATTTTCTTATACTTTACTCTACAAGACCCTACAATCAAATCAATTTAACATGCTTCAAAATTTAAAAACCAGAACTGAGTCACTTACCTCTTTTCTGGGTTTTTCTCTCTCTAGCCGTGTGTCCTCTTCTCCTTCCTAGTCCACGTTTGGTTCAACCTCCTCCCAATGCTCACTACTTTCTAACTTAGCTTCTCTCTCCCTCTCTTTCTTTCTGATTTTCTCTCTAAAATCAAGACCCAACACACACACACACACACACACGCACACACCTTATGCTCTCTCTCTCTCTCTCTCAACACCCTACGGTCATCCTGCACACACACACACACACACACACACACACCTACTTGACCTATACACACTCAGAACACCCTTACACACTCCACCAAACTCACCCACTCCCCTCCATGCTCCATTGAGTGTCTTACACTCAACCCACACATGCACACAACTGTGCACAGCACACAGCACACATATGTACACCCACGTGCACACAATCTAATATATATATATATATATATATACACACACACACACATATTAAATTGTATAAAATATATATATATATATATATGTACACATATATATAAATCTATATACATACATCCATTTCACTACATACACTCACACACATCACCTACACAACATATTTTTAATAATAATAATAATAATAAATTAAAAAAAATTTCATTCCAAATTTTTTTTTCCAGGTTATTACAAGCGATGACCCCACAGAGTGGCTGAGTCGTGTCCACCAATTTTTTGAGTTTCAACACACCCCTAAAACTCAGAAAATTGCATTGGCCTCTTATCACTTAGAAGGTAAGGCCAATCAATGGTGGCAGTGGGTACGACACACCTATCAGAATGAAGATCGCGTTATCACATGGCTGGATTTTGAGGACGAGCTCTGGGCTCGCTTTGGCCCTTCTGATTGTGAAAATTTTGACGAAGATCTCTCACGTATTCATCAACTCGGCTTTCTACGTGATTACCAAAAAGAGTTTGAATGGCTGGGGAATCAGGTACAAGGATGGACGCAAAAGGCATTAGTCGGCACTTTTATAGGCGCCTTGAAACCAGAAATTTCTGATGCCATCCGCCTGTTCAAACAGCAGACCTTAAAAGAGGCAATCAGCCTAGCTCAGATGCGTACGATCAACTCTAGAAGCAGAAGAAATTTTCACGCTCAATTCACCCTCCTGTTGCTCTCACTTCTGATCGAAATAATCCCACATCAGCTACCCCCATTCGAACGTCTTTCGTGGGACGAGATGCAACGCCGACTGAGCCCAAGGCCTATGCTTTAATTGCAACGAACGTTTTACAGCAGGTCACAGATGCCGAGAACCCAACTTACTACTACTTGAAGGCCACGAGGATGAAACAGATGACAACAATGATTCTGCTGCTCAAATGATGACGGACGAACCTCATAATTCGAAAATCACCCTACATGCCTTATCCGGTTGGGAACAACACCAAAGACAATGCATGTAGAAGCAACTATCGGAGTACACACGGTGATCACCCTATCGACAGTGGTTCCACCCATAATTTTATCAATAAACGTATGGCCGAGGTGTTACGATTACCAGCTCTACCAACACAGTCGTTCATAGTAAATGTGGCTAACGGTGAACAACTACAATGCCAGGATCGTTTCGACAAGGTACCCATCTCTATCCAAGGAGTTTGTTTCTCACTCACACTCTATTCATTGCCGCTTACAAGCTTGGATTTAGTCCTGGGTATTTAGTGGCTTGAACGTCTGGGCTCGGTGATTTGCAACTGGAAGAAGCTGACAATGGATTTTACGTGGGACAACCAACCAAGATGGTTGGTAGGGGTGAATGGCCATCCTATTGAGACCACTTCCTTTAAAAAAATTTCCAAGGCTCTTCGACCCGAGGCCGCGGCCCTGGCACTGTGCATGTCAATCGGTCAACATACAACACCGATACCCAACAGCATGTAAGAGCTACTATCACATTTCCTAGACGTGTTCAACGAAGGTGTCTAGCTTACCACCCCCAACGTGAAATTGATCACTGCATCAATTTAAAAGAAGGCACCGAACCAATTAACGTGAGACCATACCACTATGCCCATTTTCAAAAAGAAGAGATTGGACATGTTCTCTTCTGGCCTCATCCGCCCGAGTACAAGTCCTTTTTCGTCTCCAGTTTTGATAGTCAAGAAAAAAGATGAAAATTGGTGCTTTTGTACAGATTACCATGCACTAAACGCCGCCACAATAAAAGATCATTTCCCCATCCCTACAATTGAAGACATGCTCGACGAGTTTTATGGGGCACAATATTTCACAAAATTTGATTTACGAGCACGCTTGCCACCAGGTACGGGTGCATCCTTTTGATATTTCCAAAACTGATTTTCGCACACACAATGGCCATTACGAGTACTTAGTCATGCCATTTGGCCTGTGTAACGCTCCATCGACACTTCAAGCTATAATGAATTCCATTTTTCAGCCTTACCTCCGAAAATTCATTTTAGTTTTTTTTGATGATATCTTAGTATATAGTCCAAATTGGGATGATCATTTGGGGCATGTGAAGCAAACTTTGGAAATATTAAGGCGGCATAAATTTTTTATGAAGGCTAGCAAATGTGTCTTTCAGCAACAGGAATTGGAATATTTGGGTGATATTATTACCAACCATGGCGTAAAGGTGGACAATGCCAAAATTGAGGCTATGGTATCATGGCCTCGACCTACTAACATCACAAATCTCCGTGGTTTTTTAGGCTTGACAGGTTACTATCGAAAATTTGTTCGAAACTATGGAGTTATCGCTCGGCCTCTCACCAACCTTCTTAAAAGAGGGAACTTTGCATGGCATGATGAAGCTAACGCCGCATTCTTGGCTCTTAAACAAGCCATGACCACAATGCCTATCTTAGCCATGCCTAATTTCCAGGAGGCTTTTATTATTGAAGCTGACGCATCCGAGGATGGGATCGGTGCAGTTTTAACCCAAGGTGGTCGTCCGATTGCCTACATGAGTCGTGCGTTAGGCATTACAAAGAAATCCTGGTCTATTTATGCAAAGGAAATGCTAGCAATTTTGGAGGCCATTCGATTATGGAGGCCATATATTCTCGGTAGCAAACTTTATATCCTCACAGACTAACGTAGCCTCAAGCATCTCTTGGAATAGCATAATGCAACACTTGAACAACAGAAGTGGGTGGCCGAATTATTAGGCTATGACTATGAAATTCAATACCAGCCTGGACGAGAAAACTCAGTTGCCGATGCCTTATCACGGAAAGCGGACATCCCTATCCTCCATCATCTCTCATGCCCATAGGTTGCTCTCTGGGAGGATATTAAAAAGGCTATGCAGACAGATAATGTTCTTCTCTCCAAGAAGGCTAGTGCGACAACAGATCTTGTCGGGCCTTACCATTGGCGTCACGGGTTATTATTTTTTAAAGGGCGAGTTGTTGTTCCAAATGATCCCGAGTTGCGCACCCGAATTCTGCCTGAGATGTATGACACAAAAATAGTCGAGCATTTGGGGGTACTACGTACGTTTAAACGACTATACCATCAATTTTATTGGCCCCGCATGCATCGCGGTGTCCAACAATATGTCCGAGCCTGCCCCGTTTGCCAACGCGTAAAAACAGAGACACTATCACCCCCTCGGTCTACTGCAACCTCTACCCATCCCTTGCCAAGTATGGGAAGACATCACAATAGATTTTGTCGATGGTCTGCCTTGGTCACAAGGTAAGGACACCATCATGGTGGTAGTCGACCGCTTGAGTAAATCAGCCCACTTTCTAGCTTTATCACATCCATATATTGCTAAAACAGTGGCTGAGAAATTCATTGAGGGAATTATTAAGATTCATGGCATGCCCAAGTCAATTATTAGTGATTGGGATCCTATTTTTATCAGTCGATTTTGGCAGGAATTCTTTAAACTATTAGGTACTCAATTGCAACTTAGCTCCGCCTACCATCTGCAAATCGACGGCCAAACCGAAGTCGTTAATCAGCTGTCTAGGAGCAATATCTTCGCTGCTTTGTTCACTAATGGCCACAGAAGTGGTTCAACTACTTGCCATGGGCGGAATATTGGTACAATACTACTTACCATATTTCAAATAGGATGACACCATTTCAAGCACTCTATGGCCACACTCCACCAACAATTCCCAGTTACACGGCTGGCGTTTCCCTAGTGCATGAAATTGATCTCTAGTTTGTTGACAGAAATGAGCTTCTCAAACTCTTAAAAAGTAATTTGGCAACCTCTATCAACCGCATGAAGCAAATGGCCGATAAGAAGTGTCGGGAACAGGAATTCCAAGTCAACGACTGGGTTTTGCTCAAGTTGCATCCATATCGGCAGCAAACAGTTTTTACAATAGCTTCCCAGAAGCTTTCCAATCGTTACTATGGCCCCTATCAAATTCTCGAACACTTGGGCTCCGTCGCATATAAGCTGCTCTTAACTGACTCTGCTCGCATTCACCCTGTTTTCCATGTTTCTCTTCTCAAACCATATTACCTGCCTCATGACAATCTTATTCCTCCTACCATCGACCTCCCACCATTCAATGAGGAAGGAGTTGTTGCGTTGGAACCTCAACAAGTTCTGGAAACCAGATGGGTCAACCAAGGAGCTAAATTAGTGCACGAAAGTCTTGTCAAATGGAAAGTGCTACCACTCGAAGAAGCTACCTGGGAATCTACGTCAAAGCTACGTGAACACTTTTCACATTCTAATCTTAAGGACAAGATTTTACTAGAGGAGGGGAGTAATGATAGATCACTGAGACGTTCGAGGCAAGCTCCGCATCCAAACCCCAAGTATTTTGCATGATGAAAAAACACGTAGTGCATGCGGACTCGTCGGAAGTACGTTGGAAGAATGAAGCACGAACTGCGCAAAGACTGGGTCTTCTACACGTTTCATTTATTTTCATTTATGCATTGTTAATTCTAGAGTTTGTTAGTCATTCGGTTAGAAGTAGTGTCCTTAAATTTCTGCATGTTTCCTTTTATCATAGCACACGTCTCCTTACCTGTATGCATGGTTAGGCTATTTAAAGAGCCCAACTCTATCAATGAAAGGGGCAAATATTTCTATCTCATATCTGAGGCTTAATTCTCGTCCCAAGAGGATTTTCTTTACTTGCCATGATTTTATCTCGGTGCTCTTGTTTGGGACCTGACAATTAGTATATGTACACACACACACACACATATATATATATATATACATAACTTAATACATATATAGATACACAAACCCAAAAATTGGAGAGAGTCGAGAGAGAAAGGAGGAAAAAGAATGATTTGGTTTTCATGCATCAAAATGTGTTTCAGCTAAAAATTTCGCCCACCACCCATTGAAACGATTTCAAAGAGTGATCGAATCAAAAAAAGAAAGTTAATGCTATTCAATTCCAAACGGTGGTGGGTGGTAGTGGTTATTTCGGTGGTTTCGGGTGGAGTTAGAGATGGTGATGGCGCCCGCGGTGGATATGAGTGGATGCGATGTTGGTAGTTGTGTTGTTGGTCATAGGTGGTGTTGGTAGTTACAGAGAGGAGGTAGAGGTGATGGTCTGTGAGGGATGTGTTTTTTAGAGTGGGAATGTAGATTAAGAGGGATTTTCATGGAGGGTAGAGAGAGAAGAGAGGGACTTGAGTGGGTGAGTTTCAGAGATGGTGGAGACGGTAAAAGGAGCTTTGGGCTCTGTTTTAAATATAAAGAAGCGAGATGGAAGGGATTTATAGAGAAATCCAAAATTTTGTATGTGTGTGTGTGTGTGTGTGTGAGAGAGAGAGAGAGAGAGAGAGAGAGAGAGAGAAAATTCCGACCATTCTTTGAGTTGAAACACATTGTCTAAATGAAATTTAAGTTAATCCCTCTTCAACGAAAATTTGTGCTGCATCGAAATGTGTTTCACCATTGAAACGACTCCAATCTACTCGATTTTTTATGATCAACAAAATTCTCATCAACCCATTTCTCGGTGTCGTGGTCCCTGAAGAAGGATTTTG
The DNA here is from genome assembly GCA_008638375.1 of Nyssa sinensis. NCBI lineage: Eukaryota > Viridiplantae > Streptophyta > Magnoliopsida > Cornales > Nyssaceae > Nyssa > Nyssa sinensis. The sequence goes on along the minus strand of CM018031.1, from coordinate 55,833,242 downwards.
AAACTGTGAACCTACATTTTTAGGGTTCTTACCACGTAATTTTCTTCATTTTCCCAACTTTTTAATAGTTTAATTAGTTGTAATTAATATATGTAATTTGTGATTTAATTGTGCTGAAATTGCACTATCACAATGAATATTGTGCCTTAGTTGTAAAAATTATTCTCAAGTAGTCTATAATTTGTGTAATTACTGTTGTTTAATCATGTAATATTTCTATATAATGATATCTTCTCTTGGACAACTTTGAATGTAAGCTTAATTAAAATGGATGTAATCCTATTTCGTACAAGTTGTGATGTATTACTTTATATTATGCTACCAATGCCTACAAATCAATCATTAAAATCAATTTATTATAAGTTTTGAAGTAACTTTTGTAAATAAAGCATTTCCATCATAATGTGTTAAAATAAAATAGAGTAAATTAATGGCAAATTCTATATTTTAAAAATACATTTAGTTTTAAAATTATTTCAATTTAATTTCAAAATAATTTAAATTTTTTTAATATCACATTACACATATATTTTTGAGTTTGGGTTGGAATGATCTTGATGGAATTATATTGGTGAAAAGAAGAAGAGAGGTCATCAGTTCTGCACTTTAGAATGAAGAAATGAGAGAGGAAATAGTACTAAAACTTAAGGACAAATCATCCACATCAATAATTTGATTTTGGGTAAAATCCTACTTTTACATAAGAATACATAGCATTTTAGACTTTTAACCTAAATGAGGTAATTTTCTATAGTTCAGTACATGTTTACCTCCTTTTTTTTCACAATGTCTAATGACAACCTAATGTTAGGGGAATCTGTTCTACCAATGAAAATAAGGAGGTGCTAGTATAATTTTTCAAACTATGGAGCATCATGCGTAATATTATTTAACATCAGGAGAAGTCGATGTAATTTATCTAATTAATTCTTAAATTATCCATTAGGCTTAAAAGAGGGGGAATGAACCATGGTCACTTCGTGAGTATACGGATCACAATTTTTTTTTTAAATTTTTATTAATAGGGTCTTCTATGCATGCAACATCATACATTTATTATTAAATAATAAATGATATAGCATGTGTCACAGATTATTTTGTCCTACATCAAATAAATATTTAGAGTTCATAAAAAGGTATAATATATTCACCGAACAAAGTAATCTTTTAAATAAAATGATAAACATCATAATTCATATAACATTTAAAATATGGCCAAATTAAAATGATGGGCCTAAAGATTAGCATAAAATTTAAAATATGGCTGAATGAATTCCGTGATAAATGGCTGTTTTAATAATTTATTAATTCATTTAAAAGTTCAATCGACTTTTGTAGAAATTTGATTAATATTTGACATACTTGAAAAGATTCACTAAAATATTTTTGTTAAAAATGGGTATAGGTTTAAATTTTTTTTTTTTTATTTTTAAATTCAACCAAAACAAAAAATTCAAAAAAAAAAAAAAAGGCAGATTGAGCAAGTTTTGATATAAAGAAGGAATAAGAGTGTTGAATGATAATAGAGGGATGAATGTGACTTTAAATCAACAGCTAAAATAGGAGAAGAAAAATTGCAAAGAAGAAACAAAGTTGCTGTAAACTCATTTCTTTTTTCTTGTAATTAATAGATTAAAATCAATTCTTAAATTGGATGAGACAGCATGTTACCAAAACACCATTACCATTCCAAAAATCAAAATATAAACATTTCCATTTGTGTTTTATCCTAAAGATTTCTAATGCACTTTTCTAAGCAATGAGTCATGACATAACCATTCTAACAGGCAAGTGCACTAAACGAAAAAATTGTAACAAGTTTTTTCCGCTAGGCCATCATATTTTCCGGGAGAACTCGTAAATACTTATGCTAGTACTGAACATTCCTCCTGTAATTGTGCATGCTCCCATAGCAATAAAATATTTTGGTTCAAACATAGTAGGCACAAAAAAAAAAAAACAATGGACCAGACCCTCGAATCAGAAAAACAAATAAGGGCAATCCTTCCTATTGGAAATTGTGAATTACCTCCTTTGTAGCGACACTTCCCAAATTCGGGGGATTGGAGTCCTCAAAAAGTCAAAATTAATTAAGTTGGATTGAAGTACTCAAAACGCGTTAAGTGTTTTTGAAAAGCGATAAAACATAGCCACTTTTGTGTGTCTAGAATAAGAAAAATCCTTATACAGTACATTTTCCTTCAAAAAAAAAAACAAGAATGACACAAAGAAATCAACAAAAGAGTTCCCTTGGGGGTGAATCCAGCTGCCAAAGGGGTGGTAGCCAAATTGGCCAAACAATCCATACATAAAACATACCAAAAAACATTTTTGTTGGCAAGTTGACACCTGAATAGATAAAGTAATCTGCACTGACAAGGAAGATTGGAAGATTAGGAGTGCACAATTTTATTGACCATAAATTTCTTGCTTTCCCTTCCATTCATTTGTTTGCAGCTTCCTAAGCAATACTGGAATCATCCAAAAAAATCTTAAATATGTTCGATGCTATTCTAGGTTTGAATTCTTGTATGTGTTTGGCAGTACATAATCCAGTCATGGAATTGGAACTGAGGACCATATTAATTCAAACTTTAAAATAGTTTTCCTCCAATTCCATGACACAGTTTACACTTTTGAATGCAGTGTTTAAAACTTGGTGATTTGTCTCTTACCATTTCATGGTTGAATATTTGTTGAATTGTTAAATCTTTGTGTTTAGTTTTGTCTATTGGTCATTAATGCATCTTCTCTCCTTTAATGAGGATTGTTTTGTCCTCAAAGAAGCATTGGGATGAGTCCATTAGCTGCTTCTAACATCTTAGAAAATGGTCACATGTACTCCTAATGGTTCATATATAGATCATTTATAATCACTTTCCTTCAATTAGTTTTTTAATCATTGTACCCAATGAAAATTATTGTCCTTAACCATTATTTTTTTACACTAGGTATCACATTCAGCAGAGAGTTTGTAGTTGATATCTCAAAGAATAAAGATCGTACTACTACTTCTTCTTCTTCTCACCCCCCTGCAGCAGCTATCCTCATTGAAAACCGAGGATCCCATGTAGTTGCTTCTCCATTCAAGACTTCTCCCAAAGATGATGCTCATGGAGGCAACAGAATCATTCACAAGACCACTAGACCAATAGTAGCAATGGTGGTGTTTTTCATCAGCAGATTTGATTTATATTTTGGATAGTAGAATGCTTTATGTTAAAGCATTCCTCATTGTTTCAGTAAGTCAGATGCTACATCCCTCCAAATGGCCCTAAAGCTGTGGGTATGATATCAAAATGGGACTAGCATTGAAGTTAGAATTGGAAATCTAACCGCCAAGACCAAGAGGGTATGCAACTTGATATATGTTTGTGATGACTTTTGGTTACATTATCTTCAAGTCATTCCTTAAAAGGTTTGTTTGGCTATGATACCAACTGCATTGCCTCGGTCCTCACTCTCTTATGGCCTGTTTGGATGGAAGGAGTTGAAATGAAAGGGAAAGAGAGGGAAAGGAGAGAGAGTTTATTTCATGTTGGGTTTAAAAATTAGAAGGAAAAGGAGGGAGAGTTCTAACACTTATTGGACCCATTTTACAATTCATCCAAAAGTAGGATAGAAAGCGAGGAAGAGGAGACCACTCTTTAATAGTGAATTAATATTAAACCCTTGCCTTTCTTTTCTCTTCTCTATCATTTCCAAACAAGATAGAAGAATACTCTCTCCTCTTCTCTTCCCTCATTAGTTATTCAAACATGAAGGAAAGAATACTCTCTCCTCATAACTAATGCTCTCATCTCGTTTCTACTCCCTTCAACTTATCCAAACTGGATTGTTAGGCATTGCTCACTTCTCTGAACACTACTTATATTACTCAAAGATACTTTACAAAGAGATTTGGTCACTTTGAGGTTGGATGCAAATGACCCAAGGCTAGATTAGAAAATACCTTCCTCAAAAGACCTTGCAAAGTTTTTAACTACACATAATCATAAATTTTGCAAGGAAGAGAGAACAATTGATAAATAGAGCGGTGGAATGATTTTGTATAAAACAAGCTCACACCTATGCAAATGATCACAAAACAGTTAGATCACGCCAAAACAGAGTCTGCTAGTTAAATATGGGAACGTGTAGCAGCATTTAATTCATAAATTTCGTGAGGAAGAGCACAAACGATAATAGAGAGGTGGGAACGATTTTATATAAAACAAGCTTACACCTGCAAAAATGATCACAAATAACTTGATCATACCTTTGCCAAAACAAAAGTCTGCTGGACAAACAAGGGTAAAATCTAACATTTAATGATGGTTTTATACAGTTTAATGCACAAATATATGCAGCCAACAGATACAACATTTTGGTAGCAAGGAAACAATGGAAGACAAATAGTTTTCCTCTTTTATTCTTGCTTGCTGCTTCAATCTCCCAATTCAGGCTCACAGGGTATACCGTTGAGAATGGATTTTAGTTTTCAAGGTGTCAAGAAACCCGGGCGTAGGATTGGTAGAGAACATTCTTGTGGGCAACTTAAATAAACCAAATGAGAAGGTGAGTAACTGCAGAATTTTAGCTTGGCTGGCACTGGATGGATTGAGATGTTGACCAAAAAATTCTGTGGCTTCCATCCGTGTCAGATGTTCATAAATTGTTGAACAATAGCTTTTTTCATTTGAGATTACTGCTGTAACAGGGATGACAGGTGAGCTGTGTTGAGTCCCATATCAGATGTGTACTTGAGAGGTCTTGGACATATAAGTGGGGTTAGGCAGTACCACCCAATTGCTTATGCTTTTAGGTTAGATGACAAACACCCATCTGTGATAGTTGTATGAGAGCCAACTGGGAGTCACTTCAAGTCCAAGGAATCAACAAAATCACCCATCATTGACAATAATGAAAAAGAAAAGTCAAGGCGAAAGTCTTTCCGGGTAGACAATCTGATCACTCCATATTTTGCATCCTTGAAACAGCCTTTTCACCTTCACAAAATCCCATTGTGTCAAGCAAAGGAGTGAAGCTCAACATGTCAGGGATCACGCCTCTTTTCACCATAACGTTCAACATCCACTTTGCCTCGTCAATTTGACCTGACTTACATAACCCACTAGCTATTGTGTCATACATAGATGCATCAGCAATAAATCCTTTCTTCTCCATTACAACTAGCAACCCATAAGCTTCATCTATCATTCCTTTCTTGCAGTAGCCATCAATCAGAGTATCAAAAATAACCTGGTCCAACTCAATTCCCTTGCTCTGCATCTCATCTACAAATTCCTTGGCTGCCTCCATGTGTCCAAACTTACAAAGGCCTGGTAACTAGAGTCCAATACGCATCAGTGCTTGGGCCAACGCCTCTCTCCATCATTTTACCAAACAATGCAAATGCACTCTCCAAATTCCCTATTCTACAATACCCACCGATAATTAAAGTGTAACAAATGAGCATCTACTTTAAAACTTTTATCATGCATCTCTGAAACTATCCTTTCAGCCTCTTCAATCTTCCCAGAGCTAGAAAACCCATCAATTAAAAATTTATACGTCTCGACGTTGAAGTCCACCCCTTCCCTTTCCAGCAAGACCAAGATCTTATCTACCTCCCCAAAATTCCATCTCTTAGCACATGCATCTACCAGTGTATTACATGTAATAATATTGGGTTTGATACCTCTACCCACCATCTCCTCCACCAATTCCCTAGCCGTCTTGATCTCTCCACACTTACACAACCCATCAACCACGACTGTCAACGAAAACACTGAAACATCGATTCCCGACTCCACCATTCGATAAAAGAACTCTAGACCCAATCCTACTTGATTATATCTCATAAGGGCAATCAAATGAACAGTACACGTCCTCTCATCGATCTCAATTCCATTGTTTTTCATGTAATCGAAAGTCTCCGAGGCCTGTTCGAACTTTCGGTTATCCGAATAAGCTTTGAGCATCAAATTGAAAAATTTTGAAGCAATTTTGGATCCATTACAGTTATTTTCAATGAAAGAAGCTATAACAGAGAACAGGGTACCTGGGATTTTCATCAACCGAAAGAGAATTCAAGAGATTGTGGGCATCCGTGAACTTCCTTGCCTTGATTAGCCTGCAAATTAGGGTTAAGTGGGCTTCAAGATCAAGCTTGAATGAGATCAAAGATTGATTTTTAAGGAGGAAATTGAAGAAATCAAGGCATTTTGGGGTTTTGAGATGTGGGTCGGAGAGAATGAGGTGGACTATGTTGGGAGTAAGTTTAGAGAGGAGGGCAGTTATGGTGGTGGTGGTTGGGAGGGGTTGGGAAGCTGCTGAGGTGGCTGGTTAGTATTGTGGAAATGACGGTTTCTGCAATTTTATGAGTAGCGTTTTGGGAAGGAGGGTTTGGAAGATGACATCTTTTCACAGTTCTCAGGTTTTGGAGGAATTTTTGGAGTGACATTTGATTTGGGTGTATTTGCTTTTGAGTGGTTAGTGAGTTCTTGTTACTTATAGTGGTGGGCTGGGGGCTGTTGACTGGATTAGGCCTGCAGAAAGTTGGGCTGGGACAAGGTAAGGCCAACCCATATTCTGTTGAATTATTGTATGAATTTAGGTTTTCGTCCATCTCAAACCTCATGGTGTTTATGGCGATAGAATGTCAATCCCGGGCTAGGCTGGGCTGGGCTGGGCTAGCATCTGTGCAAACCTAACCCAGACTCGACTCTGGCAATTAGACTTCCGTATGGTCCAATGTCTCTTTGAAGTAGACAAGTAAAAATTCAATCTTTGAGGATTGGGTTTTGTGTGGCCCATCCCAATTTCATTCTTAGGGTGGAATGAAAAATCATGCATTCCTTTTTTGAAAAAGAAATGCTTTTATTTATGTAACATTAATGTGTATCTAAAATGTTTTCTTTTTTGAAAGTCTAAAGCCAATAGTTAGGATCAATAGTTTTTAATCTTTACTAACATCTCCCTTTCCCTTGTTCCCATGTGAGGGACTTGAAACCTGCTCTTTCTTCAGAGAATGATCAGATTTATGTAAAATGTTTCGAAAAACTAAAATACTCGAGAAATCGAAAATACAGTTCAAGATTGATGGATTTTAGTAGGTGTTATGTTTGCGATTCTAATTGAACAAAAATGTGTTTTGGGACAAAAATTTTAGATTTGATCAAATAACTAGTGAGAAACACGTGCATACTCGTACATGTTAATAGAGAAAAAAACTTCATAGGCTTGAAAGTTGAAACATGAGTTCATGCCAATTAACAAGATGTACCACTGACTTGTTGATTGACGGATTCCAAAATTTTTGGATCAATGAATATTTCTTTTTTTGTCAATTAATAAGAATTGTGCTTGATGTTCGTGTTGTGACTGTAGAGATTCGAGGAGTGAAGGCTATTTGTGGCCGCAAAAAAAAGGGTACCTTCACCCTAACTTTTAGGGCAACTAGGTCCTTTTTAATTGATGTTGTTTGTACCATTAGTTCTCTTGATAACATAGATGGCCCAGCTCCCTTTGCATGAATGCCCGCCCTTTGCTTGGCCAATATTGCATCAATGTGATCATGGGACCACAAATACGACATGGAGTACCACTAGAGCTTTCAAAGACTAAATGTTGTGTTTTCAAATGTGTATCTAAAGCCACCCCAACCCCCCAAAAAAATAAATAAATAAAAATATTTCATGGCCACTAAAGCCAACCCCCCCCCCCCCCCAAAATATATATATATATATATATATATATATTTCATGGCCTGACATGGTGGATTCTGCAATAATTTCTGTGCAAATAGCTTTGTTTTAAGATCTCAAATACAAGAAAAAGAGAAGGCCGCGTGGCCAACTTAAAAAAAATAAATTAGACAGGGTTAGTAAAATTTTAGAATAATTTAATTAGAGGGGACTGGAAAAATTTAAAAAAAAAAATTATTCTAAATTTTGGGTTGGGTCAATATTGTGTAAAAAATGAGAGAAATTATGGATAAAAATTAGGTTGTGCAAAAAATTTTGAATATGGGCCAAGATTATGGAAGATAAATGTAAAAAATAATAAGTACAAATTAAGATGGATTAAAATTTTAGAATGGACTACAACCCGACTTGGCCCACTACTAGTCCCGCCCTTGCTAGTGTCATTCATGCATATTTTCACCTTATGATTAATATTTTCAGAGCATATATGTATGATGTATTTGCGTGAAGTTCTTGGGTGAATCCGGTGTATAAATAACGTCAATCAAATTATATCATGTCTACCCAAAATATATATATATATATATATATATATATATATATAAGGTTACTTCTGCCCAAGTCAATGGACCCGCACAGTTTACTTGAAAATTTCACATCTACATGTGCACAAATCTAAAGATCGAATACAGTGTACAGGGCTATAAATGATACAATTGTCTGTGCCCCGCACAGTTTACTTGATATTTACATTGTCTGTGCTCGATAATGTGCTGCCATAAGAGAGAGAGAGAGAGAGAGAGAGAGAGAGAGTTGCATGTGGTGGAATCAATCACTAGTGAAGCCTTTTGGTTAATGAAGGTTTTATGTATTCACTTCCAAGCCATCCACCCTCCTACCATACCCTGTCCTTGTGTATTCACTTCTTACCCCATGGAAATGCCAGATCCCACCAATATTTCCCTAGTACATTTGCCCCAAAGATAGTTACCTTATTGACAATTCGTTTTCCCCAAATTGCAAATTGAATCACATGATCAAAAACTTTGATCAATCGTAATTTTAAATATAAGAATTAACATTTCAATCTAAAATATTAAAAATTACAAAAAATCATACAACAAACAATAACATACATACACATATTATTGAGATTTTTATTTATATTAGGTTGAATTCGTTAAAATTTTTCTTGGTGTACGTGTTTGTGTGTGTATGTATACACACACACACATATATATATATATATATGTTCTTACAAATCCAATAAAAAAAAATCTCATTCCAAATAAATATTTTTCATTCTAACAAAATGATCCCTAGCATTCTTTAACAACTAATAATCTACATTCCTGTTGTCATTCCCATTTCAGGTACCATAAGGATGTACTCCAAGTAACACTTGACCAAACCCTCTAATTCACCAATATCCTTGTACATTTGTTTGTTTCAATACATATACTGCTTGCATGAAAACAGAAAAAAGATGATAGTGCAGTAAAAAAATCCCATTCATGATCTTAGTAATTAAAAAAATTACAGCTAGCAACATATTTAGTATTGCATATAAAATGTGCCGGTTACCGTGCATGATCCATGAAAAATAGAGAGATGGGTAGTCTTACCACTCCTACTCACTTGCCATATGAGAAGACAATTTTTTTCCTCTCCAGCTTATTTTGATGTGGCTTTGGAATCTAAAATAAGACATTTTTTACAAGACAGAAGGACTGCTACATTAACAAAAAGATGATATTTAAAAAAAATCACAGTTAATCAGCATGTGTCCTCTGAACCTGAAGGAGTTGGCCAAGCGGAAAAGGCTTGAGGATTAAAATTTAAGGTATCGAGTTCGAATCTCCCTTGGAGCCACTGGAGGTTTGCTCAGTCGTTAATTTCAAGATCCCGGGATTAGTAGAGGGGTGCACAAACTGGGTTATAAAAAAAAAAAAATCAGCATGTGTCCTCCTAATCCTGTGTTTTTTTGGGCAAGTATAATAGACAAAAAAATCTGCATAAAGCCAGCAAAATATTGTGTTCTGCTTAGTTCCAAGAAATTGCTTTGCAAGGATTTTTTATCTTCTAAGCTTCAATCTGCACTTACCCTAAAAATAAACAAAATATTAAAAATAAAATGGCTGCAAGTTTCTTAGTCACTTCCAAGGTTTTTAACTCTTCATAAATCTACATTACCTTTACCAGGATCCCATTGCTACCATGGTGCAAGGTATGCCTGAAAAGTTCAAAAATAACCAAATGAAAACAAAATTCCATAGTGACAGCTCCATTTTATTGAATTGTAAAGGTAAAAAAAAAAAAAGAAATTAAAAATTGCAATACTAAAAGAAGCATTCTAGTTAAAATAGTTGATAATAAATCCACACTTCTCATTATGTACTCCTTATACATTCATTTGCATCAGTAAATCTTTTTTCTTCGCTGATAAAAAAAAAAAAAATCCACACTGCTCATTTCTTTTCCTCCATCTTCTTGGAACACTTAAATGAAATCTACGACGAGTTGTCTTAATTTTTCAAGTGTGGGAAGGATGGAGTTGTAATTAGGGGTGTCAATTCATGTTATCGTATCGTGTTCAAGTCATGTCAAGGCATACATATTCGAAAATATGTGTGAACCCAAACCCGACACTATTAACTAATCGTGTCAAGTTTCAAAATTCAAACTCAACCCATTTATTAAACAAATTACACATGTTGACACACTCAACCCGTTTATTTTAATTTTTTTTATTTAAAAAAATTTACCTATCTTTTAGTATATATAGATAATTTTCAAGTTTGGTAACTTTGTATATGGGCTAAATCAAAGTAGAAACCTCTTTTATAAATAAAAAATCTCAAAACCTTGATAAATATTTGATGTGAGATAAATTACCTTAATTCATAATATATTTTATAATTAAACGTGTTAAATCATGTTAAACGAGTTGACACTAGTAAAATCCAAACCCGACCTGTTTATTAATCGTGTTATACGTGTCAACCCGTTTATGACTCAAACTCATTTATGCTAAACCTAAACCCGTTAACTTCGTGTCGTGTTAAAAATTGACACCCCTAGTTGTAATGAAGAGGAGGAATAAAAGTGGAACATATCAATTATACCAAAAGTAATGGTGGTGTTATAGAGCTTAAGAGATCATATAATTATCAAAACCAAATAAAACCTTGTGTAACCTAGAATTGATATCAAAATAAAAACTCCAATTTCAGTTTAACAAACTCGAATATCAATTAGTAATATGACGATCCTCAAGCTAAGATCGTAAGATCGGATCGAGAATTGTAAAATTTTATAAAATATAAAAAAAAATTACCAACTAATATTTTGTGCATCTCAAGGATTCTTAAAATTCACAATAATAAGCCTCAACTCATAAAAATATATAGAAAAATTAAAACATACATTTAAAGCACAATTTCCACCGGTTCTCCTCAATAATTTTATGGTACATTAACATAACAAATATTTAATTATCTAGTACTGCCTATTACAATACATAAATATATTAGATGTAAAATATAAATAAATAAATTTCATAAATCATCATTCATATCCGATCAATCATTGCATAAAATATTATATTTATATAAGAAGCAATGAAAGGCTCTGTAGAAAAACATATAACATAGGAGAAAAACAAATAGCATTAGGATGTGTTTGGATAAGAGAACAACTCATTAAAAGCATTTAGAGAGAGAAATAGAGAGAAAGAGAGAAGTTGATTTTTCTAACATAATATTCCCAAAAATAACTTTTAACTAAATGAAAAAAATTAGATCCATACTAATCAAAATAAGGAGTTAAATGACTTATATTAACTACTAGAACACTAAAACTAGTTTAAAATGAACTAAAAGAGTTATTAGAAGTTGAGTTTTTTGTCATAATTGTCTTCACTTGACATTTACGTGGGTCTTGGTATTTATTTTATATATTATTTGAGTCTCACACAGTAACTAATAGAAAAGTCTTACAAGAATTAATATTATGAGACTAATATAAAATCGAGATTCAACTTAGGTATCTACAATCTTATAAGGATTTTACCCTTCAGGAATTTTAGGTGTGATCCAAATCGATTTGATCTTTTTGAATAATAAGATTGTAGAATCCAAATCAGGATCTAAACTGTGCCTTTGTGGGATCACTAATGTGTCAAACAATTTTCAAGAATGACACACTGAAGAAACTACATGCATGATGAATTGCCTTCATTGGGGGGAATGATCAGCATGTCACTAATTTAATCCCAACCCCTCATTTCCGTACCCTTCCTCATCGTCAAACAGATGGGGCTTTCACCAAAAGGTTCAATTTTTTGTAATTCACATGTCATTTCTACTTCCTTAAGTCTTGAGAGGGATTACTCTTTGAAATTGTGTGTTGATAATAATGTCATTAATACACCTACAGTCACGTGTAAAGTTTTTAACCCCGGTAAGCCTCTTCATGAGAGCATTCACCAGTTCTTACCCTTGCCAATCTAGTGGTTTTGGTCCTTGTCCTTCAAACTCTTTTCCATCAGTTGGCCTATTTCCTTTACTAGTGGAGTCTCATCCAGTTGCATTGCGGAGATCGATTGATCAATATCGCTTTCACTCATTCTCCCAATCAATCGCGAGGGTTCTGGGCATGGGAATGCAAGTGCCGGAATCGAACAAAACATCCGAGGTTTTCTCCCGTGCGTGCCGTATTCCTCACTTCTAAGGAAGACACCTCTTCTAGATTCGGAGCATTATGCAGGAAATACTGGATTGCTCCGATCCAAACTTTAGTGCTTTCTGGTCCTGAAACGACTCCTTTTGAACCTTTGAGCCCCCATAAGGCTTGAAAACGGTCAAACCACAACCAAATTAATTCACATACCTATGAAGTTATAATACAAGTTCTCAAACTTATGTAACGCAATTCGGATGTCCAGTTTGCAACTAATACAAAAAAGAAAGACTTAAGTACCCAAAACGGCCCCTTTGGCCTGTTGACCCCCAAAAATGTCCTAAAAAGGTCAAACGCCCACCAAACCAGCTCACACACTTTTAAGCAAATAAAATACACATGTTCGGTCTTACGGAACACAATTCAGATTTTCAATTTGCAACTGATGGAAGAAAAGAGAGTTAAGGGCCAAAACGGGCCCCTTTTGGCAGTTTAACCGCCCATAATTCTCGAAAAAGATCAAACCACAATCAAACTTGCTCATACACCTCTAAAGTGATAATACCCGTCCTCAAATTTACGGAACACAATTCGAATGTCTGATTTGTAACTTACGCAAAAAAAAAAATACTTAAATGCCAAAATGCTCCTTTTTTGCACTTTGACCATCCATAATGCCCAAAAATGGTAAAACCACAACCAAACTAGCTCACACACCTCTAAATTTATAATACTTGTCCTCAAATTTATGGAACACAATCCGGATGCCCGATTTGCAACTTATGCAAGAAAGGGAGACTTAAGTGCCCCGAACTGCCCCTTTGGCCCGTTGACTTTGTAATGTCGATATGTGTTATAAAATTATCTTGGATAATGAAAATTATAAGATTACTAAAACACTACACGACAAGACACAACAATTTAATGAAAGCAACTATGACATATTTCATGTTCCCCCATATGTTCAAACCTTTAGACCTTGTTTGCTTTACCCATAAATTAGACCTTAATTCATGTTTACTCGACTTATTATTAAATTTGGGTACTAATCTAGATTTTCATGTGGATAATGTTCCCTTTAGGAGACACCCTTAAGCCTATACAGTTCCTCGTAGGTGTTCAAACAAATGGTGTTGCTTTTTCCTTTACATTGATAGCTGTTTTCCGACCTTTTCAAAAGCATGGATCAGTTTATGAATGTTCTTATCTTTTACAGCATGACCACCATTTTAACTCGCTAGAGTCAAGTTTTTCTTAGCCAAGGAGAAATGATGGGAATAAGGACTTCACGGGCCATTCGAATTTAATTTTGGAGGATATTTTATTTATGTAATTTTATTTTATTTAATTAGGTCTTTTTTATTTTAAGACTTAATCTATTTTAAGAGTTATTTTTATTTCGGTAAGTTTATTTAAAGTTTTGCTATATATATATATATATATATATATATGAGTTGATATTTTGGAGATGAGCAAACTTTGATTTTTTTTTATTTTGGAGAAAAGGTTATGTATTATAGACAAAATGTACAATTTACATAAAGGGAGAAGGAAAAAAAGCCACACAATGCATTAACAGAAACAAGAGAGACAGGAAGCTCAATAGTTTGGGGAAGAAGATACTATTTGGGATCCCCAAACTAAGATTAAGCTGCAATTTCAAAAAAGAATTCTCTTGATCTTTCTCCAGCTGGCTATAATAAAGCCGATAGATTTCTTGATTTCATTTAGAACATGCTCCTTTGAATGAGCGGTCCTCTTGAAAATTCTAGCAATCCTCTCCATCCAAAATGTGGTAAACAGATGCTGAGAGTGGTAAGCTGACTAGAGAGTACTGAAAGGAGTTTTCAGCTAAATTATGGAGGATCCAATCATTCTCCTCATCAAAGCTCCCAATGGATTTGTGAATGAGGCATGCTGTAAGCACATCCTTCCATATTGCAACAGAGAATGAACAGGTAAAGAACAAATAGTGCCCAGTCTTGAGGTGATTGTCACAGAAGGGACATGAATCATCAGTGGTGAGCCTCCATTCACGAAGTCTAGATTTGATGGTTACCATCCACAAAATAAAAGCATATTGGGGAGGGTTTTTTTAAACCAAACAATAGGAAACCAGTTATCCACATGAGAGGTGGTTCTCATATACTGCCAAGCTGAAGCACACGAGTATTTACAATCTTATTTGGATTCTATATGTTGGAGAAATGATGGGGGCAATAACAATAGTGAATGATGGGCCGTTGAATTTCAGCGCGAAGTGGCACAAGAACAGTGATTCATGGATCATCCTTCCCTTTGCAAACTAAAAATGAAAAATAAAGTATTGAATTGTGACTTAGACAAGTCAAAATATAAGGAGATATATACACACACACACACACACACACACATAAATTGATATGTAACTAATAAAACTACAAAGAATGGCAAGTTAAAATTGGATATGCAGCTCTTCCTGTCCATTTGATGAATCAGATGAGAACAAGCAATTAAATGAAGATTGGATCAATTCAAACTACCGAAATCAGATAATGGAAGAAGAAATATTTATTGGTAATCCTCAATTAATTTTCTAGAGTATGACCTAAGAATAATTCCATAATGTTAGAAAATATTATTAATTATTTCCACTAATCATATCTACTTGATCCAATATGAGCATAATCACAATATGAAATCAAGTTCAGCCTTTTCCTTTTGTGTGTGTGTGTGTGTGTGATTGATGTATATACCCTCATCAACTGTTCATGTGATGTGTTTTAGAAAGGATTTAAATGCAATAGGGACTGTTCTTAATGATGACATTCACCTTTTCTTGTGCTTTCCATCTTCACGTTGTTGGTTTTAAGGCCGGCTAGCAATAATCTTACCGTACTAAGACCTTAGCTGTTGTTTTGGTGAATTTTCATTACCAACTAAAAGCTGTTGAAGTATAGCCTTAATTATGAAAGTGCACATTGACTGTAATTAATAGGTTTGTGAGTGGAAAGTAGGGTTGAAAGTGCAGGTAAGGGTGAAAAAAAAGAAAAAAGATGCACTATTAAAATAAGAGAGAGAATTTTGCAAGAGACATCTGAAATCTACATTATCAACTGAGAGGAATAATTAATGTGTGTGATAATTAACAAGAAGATATCTTAATTTTCAAGCATGGAAAATTGGAATAGAAGTACTAATTATTGGAATTTCATGAACTTTATTTTGATAATTTTAAGTCATAATTATTTTCCTAACTATAGCCCTAAGCTATTTTGAGATTGTTTAATGATGTAATCAAGATGTTTGTCATGAGAAAGTATTAAAAGTTTTTTATTAAGATGGGTAAATCATGGCTCTAAAATGAAGTGTCAAGGTTCTCATACTCGTCAGGTATGAAAGAAGACAATCTTACTTGTACTTTGTAGAGACTGATTCCTAAACTTGAACCTGCGGCATACGCTGGCCAGACGAGACTAGCTCATTGTGCTAAACACGACTTCTACAAGTGCAGATATAATCCCTATGTGAATCAAGAAACCGGCATAATAAAGTATCTATCTACTAAAGGAAACTGAACCCAAAAAAAAAAAAAAAGGGAACTGAACAATGAAGTCACCAGCAAGTTTTCCAAATGGAGAAAATACAAATACAGTAATAGCTAGTCAGACCAACAAGCCAGAGGTAAAGAATGCTTCACCTCATAGTGTCCTATCTAGATGAGGGTGCAACTTTATTATTGTTGATGAATCAACCCCAGAATACTAGACCCCAACTGCAGCAATTTTACCACTTTAAGAATGGGTAGTGGATAAGTACAGTTTCTCAGCTAACATCTTTCCAAAGAGATCAATCAATCAAACATATAAAAAATCACACAAATTAAGCTATTAATAAATTACATTAATAATTTTTTTTTGTCATTCTACTCTATTTAAGATATCGAGATTGCAAATTATTGGCCTAACGAATAATTTTCGGTAGACAATGGGCATATTACCCCATTGGAAACCCAGAACCCGTGAGCCAAGATTTGGGTAGTGATGAGGCACACAGATATCCATATGTTTGAAATGACTGAATTATCACTGTCATGAATGATGAAGCAAAAATGAAGATATTTTGTGAAGAGCTTTCGGGTACTAATACTATTCTTGATGTTGAAAATTCGTGCACTGTGTATGGCTAAGAGAGTGAGAGTACATGTCAAGGGGACCAGAGTTGCAAGATATATATATATATATATATATATATATACACTGTATATAGTTCACAGAGAGAGAGAGAGAGAGAGAGAGAGAGTGCATCTGTACATGTCAAGGGGACCAAAGTTGGAAGATGGTTCTGAAGGTTGGTCCATATACATGATTTGCATTCAAAGTTCACAGAGCAGTTCCAATTTTCAAAGATCTACTCCTTCCACAGACAAAACTCACTCGGAAGAATGTTCATAAAATAATCAAATATATATTTTGAATCAGCTTCAAAGAAGACAAAGGGGGGGGGGGGGGGGGGGAGCGCAAACTCCATTGTGCTAGTGAGTTAATAACATGAAGCCCGAGGAAGAACAAAAACGTAAAAGACTTCAGTTTTTCCTCACCTTGTATTTTAGCTTGAGTTGTTTCTTTCGCAATATTAGCAATTTCTACACTCACCATTTTATTGCGCCTGAAATCCTGAAAATTTCTCTGGAGAAACAATCAGGAAAAAGAAAAAAGAAAAAGGAAAAGAAAACTGTGAGTGTACTAATAAATCTCATACCCAACACCCACTAAAAGCAAGCAATGAGGATTAAGACAAAAGTACCAATAAGATTTAAGATAAATTTACCTTTTGAGGTAATTTATTGCTGATGGAGCATTGTCAAATCTCTCTCCCTTGTAGAGAACTTCTATCATCTCCATTATAAAACTCAATAGAGAGATACCATATCCATTAAAGCTTTTGAGAAGAATAATCATAGATCTGCAGCGTCAGCTATCACTCAGCACAATAGTCATTCACATATCTCAAACTTCAAAGAGCTCAAGGGTCTTTGGTCATCCACAGAGTGAACACAGAAAACATATACATACATATATATATATATACACACACACATATTTGTGTATGGAAGTTAACAGAATCTACAGCAGAAAATATTCCAACAAAATAGCAAATCCCCACCTGGCAGAAACATGAAAGAAATGGAAATATATGGCTTGTGAGTTTACTCCTTTTTGTATCCCTTTCAGAGGTATGGCTTTTGAGTTTAGTCCTTTTATTATGCTATAGGCTAGTATAGGTAGTCGTTTATTGCCGATGCAGCATCATCAAGATTCTCATCTCCAAAAAGCATTGGCACATAGGCAAATTTACATCACCACACTGCATTTTTGCATGTGAATCTTGATGATGCTACACCCGCAAACAACGACTGTCAATCAATCCATGCAAACCACCACCACCACCGCCTATAAAGATTGAAAGAAAGAGATGCCGTAGAGCTCAAAAAACAAATACATCTATATATATATAGATATATATATATATATCCAAAGTATGTATATAAGCATGGAGAAATTGAGATTCAGGCACACCTGAGCATCATCAAGGGCACGAGCTTGCGCTGATGTGACCTATTACCAGTGGTTAAACCAGAAAGCGATAACGTGAGGGTACCTAAGGGTAATCTATCGCGTTAAAACTATTTTTTTCATAAAACAGAAGAAAACAAAAACAAGACCCAATTTTTGTTACAAATCATGAGCAAACTATAAAAAGAACTAACATATGAAATGGGATCAAAAGCAAAAGGGTTAGATTCTCCGGTCGGATTCCGGCAAAGAAAAAAGAACCTTTGTTAGATTCCGGCTAGAGAACAAGAACCCAGTTGGAGTATTATGTACCCATGTCAGATTCCGGCAATTTGCCAACTTTTCTATTAGGTAGATTAGCTAAATCCATAGCCAAGACCAAAAGGAACTGAAGAAAAAAATAAAAATAAAAACCTAATAGATGAAAGGAAGGATGATGAAGAACAAATGAATATAAGCTACCAACCAAAAATAACCTACAGAAATAAATACGCCAGAGATCTAATTTTTAGGCTAAAATCGGACACAGATTTCTTAACCATGAGAGAGAGGGAAGAAGGAAGAGAGAAGAGGGTAAGGGAACTCACATAAACAGTGACAGTGAGGGGAAGTGTTTGTTGGAGGAGAGATATATATAGATAGATGACGTGATTTATATGGTTTTTAGTAATTATAGATATTATATTTTGTTTAATTTTTGGGGAAGTTTTGATTGGCTGATGCTCAGCCGTATGAAACTGTATCAATAGGACTTCAATTACATATCACCATCTCTTCGAAACCCTAATTTTTTATGAGCAATATTAGCGGGGGTGCGCCCTTCCATGCTTAGGGTGAACCTTTTCTGACCATAAATCATGAGATAGAAGCATATCAGACATCACACACACAGTAGTGTCATAGAATATCTGTGTATGTGTGGATATACACACGTACATGTTGTATGCATATTCATATTATTTCTTTATTTTTTTGAGATATTTTTTTTAATGAATTTAATATATCATGTAGTAATATATTTTTTTAATAATATTTTATTAAAAACAAATAAATTATATTATACATAAAAAAATATCATTAAAAAAAATTTATTACTATGTCAGAGTCCCATCCAACAATTTTCTCATTTTTCTATGTTGAAAAGGGTACTTACACTGGACTACGAAAGAACCAAAGGGGGCAGCCCTGGTGAAATTTTCATAATCTCGTTTGCACTCTGAAGCAACCCAAGTCAGCTCTTGGCGGCCTAGCAACTACTTTGAAATATGTGATTTCTATTCAATTGATTTGGCATTTGGCATTGGCATTGGCATTGGCATTGGCATTGCAGAAACTTGGGTCCATGAATTAGGGTTATGTTTCATTATATATTATTGATAAAAATAAATCAATGAAAATTTCCTTATCAAGTGACTATATGTACTTTTCAACCGTGATTTCCTATGAGCAAGCCAGAAAGGAAAATAAAGTTTAGGAAAAAGGTTTCATTTTGACACTTCTACTCAAATTTTATTATTTATATGAAACTCATGTTGAATTTGTAAAATATTTAAATCTGAGCATGATACCATTTGATAATTTATCTTAACTAAACTATTTTTTGTGAAAAAAATAATAAATAAAATCATATGTTATATAAGTTGATTTGTTCTCAATAGTCATAATAACATCATTTTATGATAATTCTGTTGCCCTTGAATGCTTCTATTATGTTTGTAGTCTCTAAAAGAAGAGTATTTATATTGAGAACAAAAGTATTATATATGGTATTGATATTAGTCTAATCATTTCTAATAACTACTCGTAGCTCAACTGAATGAATCATGTACAACAAACTCTAATAATTTCCACTGAATAAGTTAATAATATCTATTAAATAAACCAACTTCAATCTATGATAAATAATCATTAATTTTGTCACTTGATAGCTAATAAATATATGAAAAATCATTTATAGTATTAATAATTACAAAAAAAAAAAAAATCAACATCCTTATGTGTGTGTGTGTATATATATATATATATATATATATAACACCAAATGACGTCTAACTTCTAAGAGTAACTCCAAGGGGGAGTGGCATCAGGGAGTGGCAATCTAATAACTGTCGATAATTGCCGAAATGCCACCCCAAATTCAAAATTTTTCACTCCAATGGGAGTGGCATCCAGGGTTGCAAAATAGTAGCAATGCTCTTGGGATGCCAATTTTTCAAACTCTGAAAAGAGAAAGGGAGAGGTTGCATAGAACCGTTCTGGACATTTTCAGATTTTACTGTTCCAACGGAACTTCTCTCTACGGCTCTATTTAACCAAACTTTCCTATAAATATAGAGATTTTGAAAGAGAAAACTTACGAAAGGCCGGAAAAGCTTGTTGTGAAAATCGCTATCAGTGAAAATCGCTCCTTGCTCTTGATTTTTCTTCAAAGCTTATGGTTAGTGATGGCAGATTTGGAGAAGGTGTAGGAGGCACAGAGAGAGGGAAAGGGGAAGGAGGCGCAGGCGCAGAGAGGAGAGGGAAGGAGGAGGAGGCGCAGATGGATGGGGAAGAAATACTGGGAAGAAATATAGAGACTTGTCTCTATGTCTCCTTTGCTTATATATATAGCTTGTATATAATTGATTTTAATTTAAAATAAATGTTTTAAATTAGTTAATTGTTTTAGAATTTAAATTGATTTTATAATTAAATTAATTTTGTAATTTAAATTGAATGTTTTAATTTTAGTTTATTTATTTATTTATTTTTGTTAATTTAGGGTGAATTTATTTATTTAGCTAATTTTTATAATTGAAGGATTTTTTTCTATTTTAGTTAATTGTTATTTAGAATTTAAATTGAATTTTGTAATTTAAATTTATTTATTTATATATTTTTGTTAATTTAGGGTGAATTTATTTATTTAGCTAATTTTTATAATTGAAGGATTTTTTTCTATTTTAGTTAATTGTTATTTAGAATTTAAATTGATTTTATAATTAAATTAATTTTGTAATATAAATTGAATTTTTTCATTTTAATTTATTTATTTATTTATTTTTGTTAATTTAGGGTGAATTTATTTATTTAGCTAATTTTTTTAATTTATAATTTTTTTTAATTAAGGATGATTTTATTTATTTTTTAATTGATTATTTTATGCTCATTTTTTAAATATAACCGTTAAGTTTAATTACATTTTTAATAAAAAATATTAAAATATTAAAATGACATCTCATTTTAGTACTTGTCATTAGAACAGATTTTTAATTTAGGGATGCCAAAACACTGTTTAAGGTTGTAAATGGATAATTTGGTACTCCAAAATGATAACTTCCTTGGGAATTGCTCTAATGGCCAATTCAAAACATCTTCTGTTTGGGAGACCATAAGTGGACACAACACAAAGGTAAACTAATTCAACATAGTTTGGTTCAACCAGCCTATTTCTAAGCACTCTTTTATTTTCTAGTTGGCCTGACATCAGAGCCTTGTAACTAGAAAAAAGATGAAAAATGGGATGCTCCAATATTGGTAATTGCTTGTTTGCTTTGTGGATTTGATAGATAAACCATAAAGCATCTATTCTTCACATGTAATTTCTTTTCTAGGAGCTCCATTGGGTAGTCCTTACCACAATCAAAAGCTTGCTCTTGTTGTTACAATCAACCATGTTTGGATGGAAAGAAATAACCTTTTTGGTATAACTCCCTCCAAGGTTTAACTATTACTAGCTAATTTCCATTTTGGTTTTGCTTGTTTGGCCTCATTTGCCATGCCCCGTGTATGTGGTATGTTTTATTTTTATTTAACGCACGCACTACATATCCAAAAAAAAGTGAGGATATATTAGTAACATGATAATAAGAAAAATATTATGATTTTTTTTTATAACTTATCAACTTTGCAAATATGTATGTATATTCAATTTTAAAACTAAAAATCATAAGAATACTTTTTAGTTACAAATCATGATAAAAACAATTAATATTTTTATTAACTAATAATTTTTTATTTTTAAAAATTATTAGTTATTAGAAAGAGAATGCTACTCTTAATGTCATAAATGTAATACTTTTCTCTTCATTCATGTAAAGAGTGTATATGTAAGTGTAAGATTGTGAATGCAATTTCTTCTTTCTTCTTCTTTTTTATTTTTTGTCAATAGAGGCCGAATTTATTTACAAGTATATAATTTGCAAACAAATCCAGTTTATTACTAAGAATTAATCATATTATCAAGCTTAGTTTATGATTGAAAAATTAATATAATATCATGCATTTTCACTTTAAAAAAATTTAAAATCGTGACCTTTCTTATAAAAAAAAAAAAAAAGAGAAGAGAGATCCGGCCGAATGTAATATTTTTTTAAAAAAAATAAGGATATAAAAATAAAAAATCAAATTTACAATATTTATGTACAATAAATATTTATACTACTCAAATAGAACTTAGTCCGGCTGAGTAAAACTTTATAAACGGTAAAAGTAGTATCCCCTGAAGAAAAACTATATTATTAAAAAAAATCAGATCAGTTATTGAAAAATAAAGTCTGTTGGGCAGTTAGATTAAGGAGGAAAATGAAAAGAAGCAGGTATGAAGAAGGCTCCTTTATCTAGTATTATTGAGGTTTTCAAGGCTGCCCCGCCCGGGGCATGGCTCCAGGGGGCTTTTTGCCACTTGGGACTTTCTCTTTATATGAGCTGTCGAGGTTGGTGTGTTCAGTGCCGACCAGTGACTTGCCAACCCGTCTTTCAATCCTCAGTTCCCCCGCCTTCCCACTCTCACGTTCTGCGCGTCAACACCATTTCCCTTCCTCACCCACACAAATCTAGCCACGTATGTAGATTGAAATTTAGTGGTACATCTCATTTCACTATTTGCTTACAAAAAATGTTCCTTTTTTGATGTGACTTGTTCCATTTTAATTATTGCAAGGTAAATTATGGTGATTTTTTATAAATTTTTTTGATAATTACATTAATTTTTTTAAAATTATATTAATATTTTTTATTTTATTTATTAAATTATAAATATATTTTTTTAATTATTTTTTTTAAATGACAAAATTATCGTTTTCATATTTTATTTATAAAGTCAGATTATTATAAGATATTATTTCTTGTACTTATTATATACCTAGTGTCGGTGAGTACACCTAGGGACATATAGTGGTTAGAATACAATAATCATTACAAGAAACTTTTATGTTACTAGCATGAATAGGATTTGAAGATCATGATTGGTACTAGAGCGTGCAAAAACTATTTAAAGTTGAAGGATACAACAAGAACAAGAAGTTGTAAATGGATTATCAAGTAACTTACTTGAAGTGATAGGTTATGTGTTTGTGGGTTAGGAACATGTGAACTTACTTCAACATCATTCATTTTGACCAGTGGAGTTTTGCAGCTTATAAGTTTTATTTCCCAAGAGAGTTTCCACGTAATTCTTCATGCCTTTCATATTTGTATTATTTGGTTATTTTAATATGATGCTTGATATGTTTGCATTTATCGTTTAAGTAATTTAACAACAGAATTTCTTAAACAATAATCAATCTCATAATATTAAGTTTAGTGATAAGACAACAATCTTATTAAGTATTGATTAATTAACTAGTAAAATTTTGCACTAATAATTTATGTTTCCTCACTTGGTATCACAGCTAGTTCTCTTAGAAATTTAGGTTATTAAATTCTTATCTTTAGGAGTGTGTGAAAATTTCACTTCACTTAGATGGAGTCTGATTCAATGAGTTCAAATTCAAGTACCAAAGATTCTACAAAAAATTAATTAGATGATAAAAGATTACAGAATGCCTACAATGCTATGATTGTTGAATGTATTAGGCAAAAGAAGATAAATACAAAATTATAAACTAAGATCCATGAACTAGAGACTATAAAATATATACATGAATCTGAATTAGAATAATCTAAAATTCAAGTAGATGGGATGCAATCCTTATTAGTCTCCTTAGAAGACAAATCAAAACTTTTTGAGAAAAAAGTTTCAACAAAACAATACTGAAAAAATTCATTTCTTATTAAGAATGAAAATTAAATCTTCAAAAAGAACTAAATGAGGCTAATGAAACAATCCAAAATATGAATAAGTGAACTTTAAAACTTGACAAAATTTTAATAAGTTTAAAACCCCCTTATGATAAGACATGGTTAGGATTTCATGATCAATAAACAAAACAACTCAATCCAAAAACTAAAGGTAAAACATCTAAGTAAGTCCAAGGCTAGTGAACCAATGGTCAAGAAAAATATTTTTAAATATTCTAAGAAAGTTTATCATTTTAATTAGGAATTTATTCCTATTTGTCACCACTATGGAGTTGAAGGTCATATTAAGCTATTTTGTTTTCAAGTTTGGTTATTTGATAATGGCTTCTCAAGAAGCGTGATTGGTGACAACACAAATTTTTTATTTGCAAAAGTGAAAAATTGGAACAGTAACTGTTGGAGATGAAAATAAATGTAAGGTAATTAGAAAATGTTCCATTAAAATACATGATTTTTCCAAAATAGATGATGTACTTTATGTTGCCAGACTTAAGGTAAGTATAAGTCAATTATATGACTCGCAACATAAGTTTCATTTTGATAACACTGGCTGTTCAATGATAGAAAAATATAGAGTGAATAGTATGGGGTCTTAGGACTACATATAATTACTATTTAGTAATACCAGGTCTAACCTATGTATGCAATAGAACTAGTCTAGACACTATAGATTTATGGCACTAAAGGCTAGGATATGTTAATATGAAGGATCTAGCAAGGCTCTCCAATAAGAAAATTGTAAGAAGTCTACCCACCTTAGAAGCACCCAAGAAATCTATGTGTGTTCCATGTCAAAAAGAAAAGCAAATTAGAGTATCACACAAGAGAACAAATTAAATCACAACAACAAGAACATTTGAGTTGTTATATATGGATCTGATAAGATCAGTTCCAATAGAAAGTATATAAAAGAAAAAATACATTCTAATGGTTGTTGATGATTTTTCTAGATGGACTTAGGCTAATTTTCTTAGAGAAATGTATGATGCCTCTAAAGCATTAATAAAGTTATGCAAAATGATTCAAAATGAAAAAGATATTTAATTACTAGAATTCAAAGTGAAAGAAGTATAGAATTTGGTAAATCAGAGTTTGTTGATTGTCTTGATTCACTAGGAATAACATATAAACGCTTAATTGTTGGCACTCTACAAAAAAAATGGAGTTGTTAAGAGAAAGAATAAAGTAATTCAAGAAATGGTCTAGGTAATGATAAATAGTAAGCAATTAGCCAAAAATCTATAGACAAAAGTTGTAAACACTGCATGCTACACTATTGATAAAGTATATTTGAGACCTCGAATACTTATGACTCCATATGAGTTATGGACTGGAAAGAAACCAATTGTTAAATATTTCAAGACTTTTAACACTCCTTGCTATATTCTAAGATATAGAGAACATCTAGACAAATTTGACTGCAAAAGTGACGAATGTTTCTTTTTGGGATATGCACTAAATAGTATGGCTTATAGAATATTCAACTGAATAACCTAAAGGCTTTGAAAATTTGAAATATTCTGATAATGTTTATTGTCTAGATAAAGCCTATAATATGAGTTAAAGAAAGCTTCTTGTGTTTAATTGGTATGAAAGGTTAACCAAGTATTTATTATCAAATAATTACATGAGAGGGGAACTGATAATATTTTGTTTATTAAGAAAAGTGAAAAACATGTTTTGATAGCACAAATCTATGTCGATAACATTATGTTTGGCTCCACTACAAAATCATTAACTGATGCTTTTGCATGTATGATGAAGAAAGAAATTGAAATAAGCATGGATAGTGAAATGACATTCTTTTAGGTGTACAAGTTATACAGTTAAATGATGAAATATTTATTTTACAATCTAAATATGCTAAAGATTTAGTAAAGAAATTTGAATTAGAGACATCGAAACCATTACCACTCCAATGAGTCCCAGTATAAAATTAAGTAAAAATACTTTAGGGGAAAATGTAAATGTTACACTTTATTGAAGCATAATAGGAAATTTACTATACCTAACGACTAGTAGACCATATATTATTATTTTTTTGTTGAAATATGTGATAGGTTTCAGTCTGAACCCCCCTTATTAGCAACTAAATGAATAATTAGATACATAAGTGAGACTATAAATTGCGTGTTATGGTATTCCTAGAGAGACCAACTATATATTAGCAGGATATTCAAATGTAGATTGAGCTGAAAATATAGATAATAGAAAGAGTACATCTAGATGATGCTTTTATGTTGGATTGTGTCTAATATCTTGATTCAGTAAAAAACTGAACTGCATTGCATTATCTACAGCTGAAGCAGAATATATAGTTACAGTTAATTGTTGCACACAACTTCTATAGACGCAATAAATGTTACATGATTATGGTGATGCACAGAATCAAACGATAATTTATTGTGACAATAATAGTTAAATAAATATCTCTAAAAATCTTGTGCAACACTTTCGAACTAAACATATCGATACAAGACGCATCTTTATTAGAAAGTTAGTTGAGAATGAAACAATTTGCATGTAATATGTGTCAACTGAAACGTAATTAGTTGATTGATTCACAAAACCTTTAGATACCTCTAAGATTAAATACATTAGGAAATCTATTGGTTTGTGTACTTTTGATAACTAAACAGTGTGTTTAGATCATAACATAAAGAGTTATTATTTGAATATAAATAAAAAAGTTTTTTTTCTATGCTATGACTTTATTTTTGTTGTTTTATTTCAAAAACATATAATAGCAAAATAGGGGGAAGGTCTATATGTGCATTTTTGAGTATGAAAACTTGAATATTCACAGTAGCTTGATTCATATGTGTTATGGATAAGTTACACTATCTTTACACGTCCTTAGATGATGACAAGTTAATATTTCATGTCACTTATGCACTTTAATAATAGTACTTTGGACATGGGAGCTTTTATTATTTCAAAGCATTATTATGTACACATTAGTTCACATGATTAAAGTATTGTTACTTTTAGACCTATAATTAGCACCCACGTCTCAAGTTGAACAATATGCAATCAACAAAGAATGTGAGAAAAACTTTAAATATAGTGTTATAGAACTTATAGTAGACTGATAGTTCAGTACACTTGGCTTGAGACTTCATAATTTTTGCCTTCAAAATTGAGCCAACCAGTTATTCTTGTCCTAACAAAACATGAAAAGTCATTCATATATGTTTGAAATGGGGAGATATTTATATAAAAAATTGTTTGAAATGTTCCTCATCACAATTAATTGTTATGAATGTTTATTTAAGGTGGAGTTCATATTTAATATTTAAAAATGGGAGATTGTTATTTTAACTTAGTTTGTTTGGTACTTTATTGTTATCTACCACACAGGTGTTTAATGTTTTGTTTTCAGTGTGCATATACTTTTACATCTAAGATATATAAAGGTTATTTACTTTTGGGATTCACAAAATGTAATGGGTTTACAAGTTGTAATTTTCTTAGTTTATGTTTTGTCAATAAATTGCCAAAGGGGAGATTGTTAGAAAATTTATACAATTTATAGTGGCAATTCTTTCCAAAAGTTGTATTTCTTTAGATTGTGATTGGTAAGTTAGTATTGGGTTATTAGTTACTGTTAGTGATGTAATAAAGATTAGAGACACCTCTCAACTATGTCAATGTCTCAAGAAGTGTGCAAATTCAAGGTATCTATTCATGCATATCATGCATTCTCATTAGACATACACTTCAGAATTATTATTAAGTTTAAAATACACTTAATTGTGGTTAATTAATTTGGTCATAATGAATTAGTTTTGACTATAGACTATTAGACTTAGGGAAAATAAGTTTTAGGAATATTCTAAGATTTGGTTTATTACTTAAAAAGTTATTTTTTTAAAAAAAAATCTCTTTTAATCTTTTCAAAAAAGGAGAGCGAATTCTTGTAGCTTTTCTGTCCAAATGGAAGAGGAGTTCCCATCCAAACAAAACATCGTTCGAATGAAGGGTATGTTTTCGTTTGAATATGTGTAGGCTTTTTCTGTCAATTCATTCTTAAGTAGCCTGTTTCATGCACAAAACCTTCTCCAACTTGGTTTAGGATTGATCCACGATTCTTTTTATTATAAATAAGGTATTATGGTGCATATAGAAAAAAAATTCTAGCCATTTGAAGCATAGAGAGATACAGGGAAGTTTATTACTTCTTATTTTATTCATACAGTCAGATTGTTTTAAGGTGTTATTCTTTGTGGTTGCTATATACCTAGTGTCAATGAGTACACGTGAGAGCATGTATTGGTTAAAGCACAACAATCATTACATGGAGCTTTTACACTGCTTGAAGGAATAGGATCTGAGGATCATAATTGGGGCTGGTGTATGCAAAAGTTATTCAAAGTTAAATGGTAGAACGAAAAGTCACAAACAGACTAGCAAATAAATCATTGGAGATGATAAGTTAGTTGTTTGTGGTTAGAGGTTTGTGGACCTATACATCATTCGTTTTGACTAGAGGACCTTTCCAGCTTATGGTGGATTTTATTTTTCAAGTTGTTTTCCTATATAATTCTTCAAGTCCTTGATATTTGTATTATTTTAATATGATACTTGACATGTTTGAATTTGTTGTTTAAGAAATTTAATAAGAGAATTTCTTAGATAATGATCAATCTCATAAAATTAAGTTTAGTGAAAAATAAGATAATGGTCATAATTGATTGAACATAACCTTGTTAGATATTGATTAATTAATTTATAAAATGTTGCACACTAATTTCTTGAGGAGGTAGAAATTGATATACCAAACAACTAAAAATGAAACCCTGATGCAATAAAGTGCAAAAACAATTTATGATTCTACTTAAGCATACATAACAACTTCTTGCTTCTTTAACATGCAATGATTATGTTCTTCTCTAATTCCATCGATTGTTTTCTTTCTATTTCTAAATCATCTTTTTTACTCTTTCTATATCATCAAACTTTATCCTCTCACTGTCAAGATGATTATCAATTTGATGAAAAGAGGAAGGTTTATAAGGTTTATAAATATAAGTGCCAAATTGGTAATTTTTCATTTTGTTAGTTTATAAAAAATATTGTATCAGTCAAATGTTAAAAAGTTAAGGTTGTGCTTGGATAGTAATTTAGATATAATTTTTTAAAAACTTTTTCTAAAAATTTTGTAATTAATTTTTTAAAAACTGTGAAAATACATTTGAATATAATAATCTAAATTATAAAAAATTAAAATTAATAGTTTCTCAAACGCGTATCTCGCATTTTGAAATTCAAAATCTGCGTTTGAAAACTTAAAACTTTATAATTATTTTTAGTTTTATGATTATTTAAAATTTAAGTAGATCCAATCTGATGAATTAACTTGGTGATTAAACTAATAAACCATCCATCCATCCGATCATGTTATTGGATTAACAGTTAGGTTAATTCTGATAATTGTAATTAAAAATAAATAATATGTTGATATCTAAAAATAATTAAATAGAGAATGAAAAGGTTTAAATGTCATTACTTTTTCTTTTTGGAAAAAATATTTATTTTGGGTTTGAAGATAAAAGCAAGATGAGAATAAGACATCTAATTGTATAACGTGAAAAATTGCTAACTATTTATGTTTCATTTTTAACTTTTTATACTTCATATGGTGGCCATAGGAATGAATTATGAGTTCATATAAAATAGAACTTTATTTGCCTAAATGTAAGTCACAATTAAAGCTACTATATTAATAAAATACCCTTTTTTAATTTATTATCATTCAGGAGCGACTCAAGATAATTGGAGACGTAAAACGATAATTTCAAATGATTTTTTTTTTTAATTTTAATAATAATGTAAAAAATGATTTAATATTAATATATATAATAAAATTCTAATAAATATATAATATATAAAAATATTTTTAATGTTTTGTTCAAATATGTGTATATAATATATATACACATATTTTTTGTAATATAAAATTATAATAGTATTTAAATAAGAAAGATGTATATATAATCTAACAATTGAGCAATTCACCCTGATTGAATTATACTATAAATATAAAATTTGGAACACTTTTTATGAGTAGAAATAAAGTGATTCTTTGTTAACTTATTACACAAATCACCCTGTTGTCATTGTGAGGAAGTTAGATTTCTAAAAAAAAGTATGGAAAGTCTTTAGTTGAATAATTCATGTCACCAAGCACAAACTTGAATTATGTGATTTTTATTTATTTATTTGTTTCACTATTTATGGAGAGAATTGACCAAATGGGAATGTGACATTGGTACCATTTCATTTAACAACTATTTAGTCAATTTTTTCATTTCACACTATATCCCTAATTGTCGCACATGAAATAGACCGAAAATTAAAATAACTTAATTATTCTATTAAAATATAATTATATATATAAAAAATATTACGGTCAGTTGCAAATAAAGATGGAGACAGGTGGTGACTAGAGTGGGCTATATTTCTTTTCAAAAGTTGATAAAAAATAATTTATAAAATTATGATATTTTGTAAATTAGTTCACCCGAAGTTTACTTTAGTTCAATTTTTACTTTTTATTTCTTACTTTTTTATACTAGAATTTTAATTCAATCTAAAAATTTTATCTTAATTCTTTCATTTTTCTTTTAAAATTTTGATTCAATTTAAAAATATTTATTAATCTTTTTTTAAAAATCTTTTAACTCTCCCGAAAATAATTTTCTTGGCTCCTGTCTTCCATCGTGATTTAATTAATACATGATCACATGTGATATTATTGATGCATGAGACATGTGATATTATCGCGTGAAGTTTACAGGCTAATCAAATCGAAATACATATATATACAATATATATATATATATTATATTTGTTTTCAATTTTTAAAATAATAGAAGGTTGAATGTGTCAGGGAACCTGAACAACCGTTTACGTCTGAAAAAGAAAAGATGGGAAATATCTGGTGGTAGATTCTCTGCAACAAAGCCTCCACCTGAAGCATGGCCCATGTCCGTACAATCTGATGTGGCCCGCTGCCAGATTTTTTATTTTCATTTGTGGGCACTCTTTTTCTTACTTTTTTATTATTCTAATAATTGTGGTGACTTCCAAGTTTTGAAATTAGATTCGAAGGTAAAATGAACAAAACACCCACTGATTTGATTTTTCTTATTTTAAATTTTAGAGTTTTGTTTCATTATATACATAAAATTGTGTTTCAATTTTTTTTAGAATTATTATTTTTTTATAAAACACTTTGTTTTGTTGTTTTCTGAAAAACAAATCAATATAAAAATAATTTAAAAAGTTTAAGTACTATTTGATAAAGTTTATATAAAGTACTTTTAATAAGATAACAAAAAAGCAATAATTTTTATTTTTTTTGCTTAAAATTAAAAGGTAATAAAAAAAAATGCTTTCGATAAGAAAAAATAAAAGTAAATGTAAAAATACTTGTTGTCTTAAATTAAATGCTATTCTTACTCTAGCAAAAAAATATTTAAAAAAATATAAAAGACTTTAAATTTAGGGGGAAGGAAAAACATGATTTAAAGATTTTTTGGGAAAATATTTTTAAAAATATAAGACGATTTGTAAATAAATTTTTTTTGAAGAGCGACAATTGACTTCTTGTGCTTGCATGGTCCCATCTTTGTTCGTAGTGTTAGAAAAATTGAGTCCATACGCATACCGTTGAGTTGAGAGTTACGGAGAGTAAAAGAAATTTAACGGAATAGTTATATTGATTCGACCTAACTCTAATATAAATATTGTGTTTGATTTATATAAGTTTTATATGAACACTCCAATTTAAACAAAAATTATATTCATAAGCGAGCATAAGATGGGTTATGATATTATCACTCTTTCAAAATTTTAAAATTTCATATTTTATTTTTATTTTTTATATTAAAAAAACTCTGAGAATTTAAAATTATCTCTCAAAAATTTTCATTTTTTTTTATAGAAAACCCTTTAAGTTTTAAGTATTACTCCCTCTGTCCCATTTTAAAAGTTCTTTATCATTATTAATTTTAAGAGTTTCATTTGAAAAAGTTAATGTATTTTTAAATTACAAATTTTTAAAACTACTCTTTATTACACCTAATGTAAACATAATTTATAATTAAATGAGGATAATATAAAAATTTTAAATAGCTTAAAATAATAAATAATATTTTTAAAAAAATTAGAATGTCAAAAAAATTATCATTTTAAGATGAAAGGAGTATTTTTTTAGCCCTTGTGTTAAGGGTCAGAGTATTTATTATTGTACCACTAAACTTACTCAATCTGTTTTTAAGGATAAAAAGAGAGGTGTTAGGTATTATGCAGGGGAGGGAAGTTGTGTAAAAAATGTTTAAGTATAGGTAAGGGGCCAACCCTGGCATGTGATGGGTGATGGGACGGACAGGGTGCCATCATACTTTTGTCTGTGTGACTTAACAAAGTTAGAATTATATTAAGTTGATTCAATAATTTTATTAAAAATATTTATATAAATGGTATGATAGTATTATATTAATTTTATATTATATTATAATATGATATATATTTAATACAATATTGTTATATTACTTGTGTAAATAATTTTGATAAAAATTTTAAATTTTTTATCGAATGTGACTCTCTCTCATCTTTTGCAAAACACATTTTTTTTTTTTTTTATATTAAGGTTTGTGTAAATTATTCTTAACATTCACATGGTTTCTTGTGACTCCCTCTCGTCTTTTTCAAAACACATTCTTTTTTATATTAAAGTTTGTGTAAATTATTTTAACATTCACGTGGTTTCTTATGACTTCCTCTCGTCTTTTTCAAAACACTTTTTTTTTTTATATTAAAGTTTGTGTAAATTACTCTTGACATTCACGTGGTTTCTAACAGGTATTTTTATATATTTTCATTGATAAATTATAATTTTTTTAATTAGGAATTTTAATTAAAATGATAAAATCATTATTTTTATATTTTTTATATTTTTATAATTTTGATCAATTTTTTTTAACATTTTTAAAGATTTGTATTTATTTTATATAAAAATAAATTAAAGATAAATAACTTATTTTTACTTTATATAAAAATAAATTTAAAAATTTAATCAATGTTTATTTGCAAAAAAAAAACATGAAAGAACCAGTTTTATTATTTTAAAGAAAATTTTGATTAGAGAAAATATTTGTATATTGTTAAATAAAATAAGGAATGTTAATGTAATTTTAAAAAATTTTAAAATAGTCAATATAATTATTAAAAATTAAGAGAAAATTAATATAATTAAAGAGTTTTAAGTAATAATTGTTTAGCCTCTGCCAAAAGTAGAGAATGAAGCGAAAGCTTTATAAAGTTTTTGTTAATATTTTCTCTGAAACGGAGATTTAAGTTTTCCATAGTTGGTAGGGTAACAAACGGGTAATTTTTATTTTTATTTTTTAAAAAATATAAAAATAAAAAATACAATTTTTAAAATTTTGAAAGCCAAAAACCCCTAGGCTAGTTATAGGCTCATCACTCTTGATATTAATACTATTGATTTAACTGGCTCAATTATTTTAAAAAATATATAATTTTAAAATTTATTAAAGTAATAAATGACAACATAAAAAAAAAATTGCACATTAAAAAAATAATAATAATAAGAGATAATATGAACACTTCCCATGATTTACCCATTATAAAAAAGTAATAAAATATTTCATTGATGTAGGTCATGTGCCCTATAATATATTTACTTTATTAATTTATATAACACACGATAAATATCTTGTAATAAGTCTTTATAGTCATTTTTTTATCAATAAATATTAATTACAAATTTTGGAGATTTATTTTTTCTTGTTGGGTGAGGAATTCCCACGCTAATTGGTTTCTAAGGAATTCAACGTGTTCGATCCTTCTTCCCATAGTTCTGTATCGCATTATTTGGTATCCGAGCGAGGATTTGCCTGGCTTGATAGCAATTGGTAGAAACGGAATCAAAAATCTCCTTGACGTTTGAAGTGGGATTGATACTTTAGGGCCGAGGATTGATGATCACTAGCTAGCAAGAGTTCACACAGATTAGCGATCAGTTTGGTACGGTACGAGAGGCACTTATAAGACTCAATCTTAATATTCCTAGAGACATTCCAATCAACAAGAACTCGGCCAGAGGATTTGCTCGATGCTAGTCTAAAGATAGAGCTACTTGTAATTATAAAAAACTTTCTGATTTTGATGATAATTTTTATTTTGAATACTTTCCTAATTGGGTTTATGATTTTGATAATTATCTTAATGATTTAAGACTTTCAGAAGAAAAAGATTAATTTTGAGTAAAAAATATATTCACTGGATTCACGAAAAGACGGTGGCTTGATTTATAGAGGCATATATAATTGTAGAAAAAAAGATGCATTTGTTCATAACCAAGAATGATGAGATTGTTAATGGATAGATTTTTGCCAAAAAACTATTTGTAAATTTTAGAAGATAAATACAGGCCAACACGAGAAAGCATCAAGAAAAAAGTATAAGTTAAATCTAAAATTGTTGAACTAACTTTGACTGATAAAGTTACAGACATTGAACTGTTGAAAGAAATTAACGTTTTTGCAGAAGACCCTCTTATCATAGGAGATGCAAATCAAGTTATTTCATTCGTTGAAGATGATCACAAAGAGTTGGCAAAAAATAAAGTTAAATTTATTTCTATTAATGTCGCTGAAATTAGTATAGACGATAAAGAAGAGGAATTGAATGTAAATTTTATTATGTAGAAAGAAGAAATTGTTACAGGGAAACTAAAAAAATTTCATTAAAATTGTCAACACTAAAAAAGATGAAACTGGATCAGAATTTGGGAAAGATGATGATTATGGTGTTTATGAGAAGATTAAAATTGTAGAAGTGAATCAAAATGATAATTTTTCCTGTTTTATTATAAGAGATTTATTTCATTAAAACAAGAGTCCAAAATTTTAAATTTCATAGAAGACACAAAAGGAAAAATCTGTTCAATTGATTTGATGAAACTCAACTGTTTCAACTGTTGATATCGAATTATGGATGAGTTTGTGGTCGCGTATATCTAGTTAACTCAAGGACGAATTCTTTTTAAGCGAAAGCGATTGATGTACGACAAATATGGTACCCTAAAAATAATTATATTTGATTTAGAGTTGTATTAGGATTTTTAGCTTCCGGATTTGAACATATCTCAAATTGGTTATCTTTATTGTTTTTTTATTCAAAATAGGAGTCTTTATTATATTAAGATTAGTCTAGAAAATATAAAAATTAATAGTTTCCTATTTGAATTAATAATATTTATTGTAGTGGGACTAATATCAAAATAAAAGTTACAAATTTCTAGTTAAAATAGGAGTATTCTAGCTCTATAAATATCATGTAATAAATCTTTATGGTCAAATTTTTTTATCAATAAATATTAATTAATAATTTTAAATAATTATTTTCTCTTGTTAGGTGAGGAGTCCCCATATTACGTGGTTTTTAAAGAATTCAATTCTCCTTCCCATGGTTCTGTTCTGCATTATTAATAATACTATATTTTCTAAATTTTTATTTTAAATTATCAGTACTACATTAATATCATATCATTTGAGATAAAAAAATTTGTAATACAATTTTGAAAAAGTTTATACTTACCAAAATAGTTTATCAAATGATGTGAGAAGATAGTATGAGTTATATATCATTTCATGATTTGATGTGTAACAAAAAAAAAAAATGTTGTCATGTCTTTTGGGATTTCACTTTCAGTATGAAAAATTTGTTTGGAATTTTACTTTTGCTAGAGTTTTTTAGAAAGAGTAACATTGCTCTAAAATTTTAAAAAGCGTTAACATTGTTCTTTGTATATTCTAAGAGCTCATTCGGCAAGGTGGATAAGAGAGAAAAATATGGACCGACTTTTCTTCAAAAGAATCTCTCATGAGCATGGGGAGAACCGCAATTTGACTTGACTATGCAGTACCAAATATACCCTAAAAGGTTATTAATTTTTTTCTAACCTAATCGCCAAAAAACCTTTAACCAATATCACAACGGTGTCCTGAGACTTTTCCCTTGGAAAAAAAAAATAGAAAAAGACATTCTCAACAAATTAAGGCCGGTCGGTAGGTTTCGATGTCAACAGTAATTATGTAACTTGTATATTTTTAAGTGTTTCCACATGAGTTAGTAGGCATTTTTAATAAGTCATTTATTCAAAGTTATTATCAGAAACTTCAAATCTTTCTCATAAAATGCCAAAGCTTAAGCGGTTAGAGATGGTATAATTTTATTATTATATTCTCTAACACGTCCCCTCATGTGTGGCCACTTTGAACCTACACGTGTCAATTCATATTTTTTGGGTGACGGTGAGATTTGAACTCAAGTCCTTTGGCCTGCTCTGATACCATATCAAAAGGCCCAACCCGAAACCTCTTTAAAACCCAGGTGTTAAGGAGAGGGAGAAACAAAAATTTAAATATTGCACAGCGGGGCAAGAAATGGGCGATGTGGGACATTCTGACACACCCCCTGAACCACAGCGGCCGAAGATTGGACACGCCGAAAAAAAGACCCGAATCATGCTCTGATATCATGTAAAGTTACCAACTCATTTAAAAACTTAAACTGTTAGAGAGTGTTTACTTTGTTATTATATTCTCTATCAGGATTCCTATCTAAAAACAATGGTTGGTAGATGATGATGATGAATTGGAAAGGAGCTTACATAATTTGAATTTGTCTTTTATAACATCCACGAAAATTGAATATATATGTTGCCTTTATAAGGAAAAAAGAGAGGAGAAATGTAAAAAAAAAAATTTTAAGGGCCGGGGGGGGGGAATGGTCTATTCTAGGAGAATTATATTTTATTTCTGTCCAACAATAATTCATCTACTACGGATAAAATATGTTAGAATGAATAGATCTCATGAAGAAAATAAGTATTATTGTCTCTCTCTCTATATCTATATATTTGTATATGTGTGTCTGTGTGAAATTTTGTGGTCTTTTAATCCGACACTATATTGGGTAGGGTGCTTCCGGCCGAAAGCATAACTTCACATGATGTCTCGTGTTTAGGGATGATTAGTTGTTAATTTATTGGTTGTCCACCGACTAACGGCATATGATTCCATCGAATCTAGCATTCGGAAAATTCATTGGCCTTAATAGATTAATTTAAAACATGATCTCTTCTATAATTTTCTTTTTATAAAAATGGATAATTGGAAGAGTGGTTTGTGGTTTTTCTAGACTTGCTTTAAACCATGGGCTGATGGGCTCTTATATAATTAAAAAAAAAAATAGGAAAAGACAAGAAAGGTTCCTCAATTTGCATTGACCTATTAACATTCTTTTTGAATTTCAAATGCTCTTAGAAGCTTCTTCGGATTTGGATCACAGAGATGACATCTCTGACTTGAAATTCATATTCATTTTCATATACTGGAGTATGTATTTATTGATCTGGGACGTATTACATTGAGTCAGTGAATATTGAATATATTAATATAATTTGGATGATTTTTGTAATCATGATACAATATTTGAATTTGAAAAAAAAATACAGAATGTTGCAAATATCACAATAAATATCGCAAAATTTGTAAATTTAAAAAATTTATAATGTCGCTTTTCATATCGTGATATATTTCAAAACATTGCATTACATCGAAGATATCGTACTTCTAATTTTAATATAATTAGAATTTAATAATTTACATTATTAATATAAAAGATTATGTACAGTTAAATTTGATTTGATATATATAAATATTTGATCCTTATTTATATTAATGTAATTAAATTTTATATAAATTATAAGTAATTAGTGTAGTTTATATTCTCATCCACATCCACTTTTTATTTGATTTCATACCTATCCTTTTTCCCTACTCTTGTTTGATTAACATAGTCTATTTCACCCTTTTTTTTTCCTTTAAAAGTAAATAACACAGACGTTTTTCATAAAATATGAATATTATATTTTTTATATCCAAGAGTAATTGAATAATTTCCTTTATAATATATATATATATATATATATATATATATATATAAAAAACACCAAAACAGATCTTCACCTTATGCAATCAAATGATGAGTGCTTAGTATTAACCTTGTCACTCAGTTCATGCCGTTAATTTAGGTATGTGCATGTTAAATGCACGCTAGTGGCCTATACCTGGAAGATCTATTTCCAAATCAAAAGATGTAGAAAGACTTTAATTCTAGTTTTCAGTCCTATTTGTATAAAAACTGCAAAGACTATTGTAAGCAAAATTTAGAAATGAAAGTATAAAAATTATTGAATTGTCATGCACTTGGTTAATCAAGAATTATTGTATATATAAATGTTGTTTTTGTATTTTTTAAAAGTCCAACGTCTTATAAACATGACAGTTGATAATTGATAAGGACAAATGACCCATAACCATTCAATTATTTCTCAAGAAAGCAACTATGATGTTGAAGAGACCATCACCAAGTGGTGGTCCAAGCTATAACAAACGGTATTCAAATTAGGGTTTTCAGTGTTCTTTTTGCATGTGTGGAAAATATTTATTGGCCTATATTAGTGGTCTAGGACCATTAAATAACTTTTCGAAAGGTTGCCTTCATCTCTCAATTACGTGCTTTTAAATAAGACTAGCAAATTTAGGGTCGGTCTAGGACCATTAAATAACTTCTCGAAAGGTTGTCTTCATCTCTCAATTATGTGCTTTTAAATAAAACAGAAAATCTAGGGTCGGTCTAAGACCTCGCTTGCTCTAAAACTAAAGAGGGATACTATTTTGCGAATCTAACCGTGTATGCATTAAACGTGCATACATCATGCACTTGCGTACAAATACACGCACCCTCAAATGCATGAAATCTCAAACTTTGCAACCGACACTAGCACATCTCTAAAGTCCAAACTAAGTGGGTGGGTTGGTTCCGATTATATATGGGATGGACGGGCCTAGGTTTAAATTTAGATGGAAAGGGGCCTATCTCGGCTCAACCCAAAAAGGCCCATGTTTGTTTTTTGATACATGTTTTTGTTCTATTGTTTTAATACAAACCATCTATAATTGAAATTATCCCAATAACGAAAAAAATATTTTCTTTTTTACTCTAAATCAATAGTTTTATTTCAGTTTCATTGAATTTTCATGATATTTGCCCAAAAAGATCTTTTTCTTTTTTATGACACGTTTTGTATACCTATCGTTGAGGTTTGAAAGCAATGGCATCAATGGGCTGGGATATGTTTTATGGCTCATTGCTCATGCTTTCGCATGAGCCCAATAGCATAAATTAACAGACTTGGTTTACGTGAAGGGCTTTGATTGGGCCTAGAAAATGAGTTGGGTCGGGTTGACATTAAATGGCCCAGTGCCAAAAAAAAAAAAGAGGGAAAAAACAAAGAGATTATTACTGTATTTTTATCACCTCAGGAGTGTAGCACGAGTAGATGGGAAGTGTACCATAAATTTGAAAGTTGTTCGTTCAAATCTTGCACTAACTTACTAGTGTACGGAATGTAAGATCGTTTCGTACACCTATGAGTGTGATTAATCTGAGTTAACGACTTGAGATACCCCATGTGAAAAAAAAAAGTTACTATATTTTTATCATTCAAGGACCAATAAGTCCCATGAATTTTAAAGTTAACCAGATTACAATAATTTATTACTTAAATCTTTACCGAACTAATTAGAATATACAAATTGCATATTTCAAAACATATTTTGCATAGTTCATCATTTTCTATACTTATTTTTCTGATCTTTTGAAATTTAAGTAAAATTTTCTTTTCTTTTAGTAACACCAAAATAAAATCCTAAGTTATTGATTCAGTTTTTCTAAATATATTAAATTTTATCTGTACTACTTTATTTTTTCCATATTATTTTCTAATAAAATAACAAATAATTTTTTATTTCTAAAATTTTTAGATCTTAACAATACTTTCAACACATGATTTCCATTCAGTTTTGTTTAGATTGGTTTTGATGCCTTTCAAATGATTTTTTTTTTTTTTTTTATGGAAAGAAATTTATTAACAAAAGATTTTATTTTTAGAAATGATATTTTAAAAATAGTTATTTACTCAAATAAAATTTTAACATAAAGATCAATTAATGATAAAAAAGTTATAATCCATATTTAGACATAAGTTTGAGGCATTAAGTAATTAAAATTTGAGTATCTGTTTTGTAATACTTTTTTAAAGTATTTTTAATAAGTAAAAAACTAATTTTGTCTTATAAAAAAATTGCCTTTTCTTTTGAAAAAAAAAAGGGGTAAAAAGTAAAAATGCATTTGATAGTTATCTCTAAAAAGTAAAATAAATTAAAAAATATTTGTAATTTTTTTTACTTATTTAAGAAAAAACAAAAATTACTTAAAAAACTACCAATGGACACAATTAAAATATATTAGTTCATCAATTCAAAGAATAGAAATTATTCACCAAATAATTACATTATGGCAATCATATGTCAAGAAAGAAGACCAAAAATGTCAAAGATTTTGTAGAGACTAAGTGCTCGTTTGGTAGAGTTATGTAAGAGTGCTATTTGAAGTAAACAATTGAGAGGGATTAAGCAGTATTGGAAAAATTAACCATAAATGATATTTGAGTGTTAGGGTGAGCAGTTAATAAGTACTTAAGAGTATGAAATATCTTTTTTACCCTTGAATATTAAATTGTGTTTAGTAATGTATCATATTTTTAAAATTATATTATCTTTACATATTAACATAAACAAGATATATTTTGAATAGATTAGGTATACAAATTAATCTAGAATAAAAACAAACCATTTATATATATATATATATTTATATATATATACCATTGGTTCAGGTATCATAGGCTAACTATTAATGTTCAATGAAGAGGAAAACCAGTCTGACCAAATCAATGGACTCCTTGACATTGAGCGGATTAACAGTTTTGGATCCTTTGGGAGGGTTTCTGCAAAACAATAAAGAGTAAATATTACCAGATGGACTAGTGAAAGCTACTCTAACGATCAAGTTTGATGAGAAGGCAATATTACTTAAGTACAACCAAAGTTGAACTTAGGATTTTAGAGTGTACCTTTCCCCCTTTATATAGTCAATTAGTTGCAATCGTTGATAGAATTTATTGTGGAGCGAATTATGAGATTTTTATACCAATTGGATAAACATGAAAGTGATAGTTTAGTTGTTAAAATATATAAGAAATTCAAATCTGTAGAATTGGTTATACTAATAATATTGTTCGGCATATACAGAGCATTAAGGCATCCTGAGCTTGTGTGCCAGGCTTGTAGGTGATTAGGTCAGGATCTAGGCCCGTGGCACGGATGTCGAGTTGAACCTAAGACTAGTCGTCTAGAGTTTCCAATTAATGACTTCACCGATTTTAATAATATGCAATTTTTGTGTCCACATGTCATAATCTTGACTATGGTGCTATTTTTTTTCATATTAGCTACTCCCCCTCAAGCCTCAAGTTTGGAAAGCTATGTCAGATCTGAGGTCTGTGTGTGATATGTTGAATTTCCAACAATCATTATGGTGTCAATTAAGGTTTTTATGGTTTTTGAAGAAGCGTCAACACTATCATTATTGCGACATTTCATCATCACCATTTTACCTCAACTGATGCATTTAATTGAGGTAATAATTTCAATTATACATCACGCTTACACATAACAATTGGCTCTTATTAATTATGTGATGTTTCAGGAACGTTGTATTATTTTCTATAAATTTTGGGGATTTGTTCTCTTCTAATCATTATTATTCTCTTTATAACCCCTAAGTGCATCAAAAGGTAATTTTTGGCGTCTTTCTTCTAAATCTCAAGCAATCGCCATTTTCTCTCCCATTCTATATCTTCGTAGGTTAGAAACCTCATTACCTTTCTTCGCCTTCTTAAATTTTTCCATTTTATTCCCTTGGTATAGTCTTTCTACTTCGATTTTCTTCCTTTTCTATGGCGTCAACTAGACCACACTCACTTGAGTTTGCAAGTGATAGGAGTGATCTTCTCTTAGTTAGGTTCATTAATAGATTTGAAGAAGTGGGCTTAGAGGCCGCCTATTTGACCTAGGGAGACTTAGACACCTCTAGGTCCCTTTATAATATCCCTGACAATGTTTTATGTAGATTCCTTTATGCCTCTAATAGTCCTTTGACTTCCGAGCCTAGGGAAATGTATGTGTATAGATAATGGTTTGAAATAGGGTATAGGTTCCCTATTCACCCATTTTTTAGACAATTTCATTCTTTTTTTAACCTTCGTCTCGCCCAGCTTAATATAAATTAGCTGGAAAGCCTTAATAGGCTTCATCATCTTGGCTCACTAGAATGAGGTGAGGTAAGAGTAGATATGGATCTCCTCAAAGGCATTATGTATTTGAAAAAAGGAACGAGGACTATATTAGATGTTTTCAGTTCCTACTTCAAGGTCATCTATGATTTCCTTACATAAAATAAAACTTGGAATAAGTATTACTTCTTCTTTAAAGGGATTAGGAAGATGCCCACCATGCTGAACCTAACTTTGTGGTGATTCCCCATTGTTCTAAAGTCTTTGGTCAGTTAAGGTTGTTTTCCTTTCTTTTCTTTTTTTTTTTTTTGGGGGGGGGGGGGGTTAATGGCATACAATTTTTTACACTATTGCAGGTAAAGGTGCCCTAAAGCATCCTAAACTTTCCCAAGATCAACTTTAGAACTTAAGCCAATTTTTTCAACCAGTCAACCGACCTTTTTCTAAAGTTCTAAGCCCGCTCAACCTTGGCACTATTGGACTAATTGAAACTGGCACTAAGGAAAAAGATTATCACTGGTTTCAAACTAAAGTCAAAGAGGAGGTCGGTAACAGATATTTTTGGAGCCTAGCAGTTAGAAAAGACTACTTATCCAAGATGATTCATCCTCTAAGAGAATGGTCTCAAAGGCTACCATGAAGGCTATCCCCCTATTTTGGAGGGTGAGACCAGGGAGGATCCTCGAGGGTATGAAACAATGCGCAGAAAAACTATATTTAGAGTGGACAAAAACTAGCCTAGTTGAGCTATGAAGATCAATACCCCTACCTTTCTAACCATGGAAGATGCTATGAGGTTAGCCTAAGACATAGGCTAGAGGCTTGTCCTAAGGACACTTAAAGGGATGAAAACATCACAAACGCTCCATTGTGGGTTGGTTACCTAAATTAAGGTTTATTTCCATTATCCATTCTTTCCTATTTTTCTTGAGTTCCCTTACTTATAGCCTATTTCTTTTGTTTTATAGGCCATACACATGATGGTTTCCCTGGGTTGTATCAAATATGAGTCTCATGACTTGGAGGATCAACAAAAACTTAACTAATGGATGTCTTTAAGTTGACAACTCGGATTATAGAGCTATAAGAGGACTTAAAGGCTATTGAGATGGCCTTAGCTAAGGGCATATTTTCTTTTGAAAAGACTAATCAAAGGTTGGAGGCCGTTGTGGGCAGGGTGGCCACTCATGAGATTGAGCTCAAGTTTATCAAGTCAAAGCTCAAAAGGGCTTGAAAGGCTCTAGAAGAGGTTAGGACAGAACTAGAGGCCACCTAAAAGACACTGGTCAAGTCTAAAGGGAGGCAAAAAGAGAGGTTAAAGTGACCAATGTTGATTCTTGGATGAAGCAGGAGGTCGAGGTCATTAGGATGGGGCATGGGTTAGCCTCTAAAGGCTATGACCTTTGCCTTAATAAGTTGGCCAAGGTTCTTTCATCCTTTGATCCTTCGGTGTTTGATTACATAAACCCGAGCCCTAAAGACTTGAGGGTGAACTCAATTTCCTAAGGTTCCTTAGGATACTTAGGTCAACCACTTGAGCAATTAAGTAAAATGGTACATTATGTCTAATCTTGGTGTCCTCTTTAGTTACATTAGTGAAATAATTTCAATTTAACTTAATAATATTAACACTCATTACATGAGTTTTAAGAGTTACTCATGACTCATGTCTTAATCCCAACATATTCTAATTATTCACTTAAACCACATTAGTTATGTCTATGTAGTGTAACAGGGTATTTTCCCTGTTAATCACTCTCATCTCACAAGTTCCTCACTCCCGAATCACTCAAGATATTTAGTTGGAATCAATTGTAAATAAAACTAGACACCGATGAGTTCAATTTAGCCATAAGAATTACTAGATTTGGCTTTA
Organism: Nyssa sinensis; assembly: GCA_008638375.1. Lineage (NCBI taxonomy): Eukaryota > Viridiplantae > Streptophyta > Magnoliopsida > Cornales > Nyssaceae > Nyssa > Nyssa sinensis. The sequence continues at coordinate 55,789,085 of CM018031.1, read as the reverse complement.
AAATGATTAGTTATGATCTTTTGAAAATAGTCTTTGCTTGTGTCACTTTCCGAGAAAATTAGATTTTACCTCTCCTCATGAAAAAATTCATAAATATTTTTTCTACAATGAATTTGGAGTTGAAACCAATTTTACATGAAACTACACTCCAGTTTGAATACAAGTTTGACCCCTATCATATTTAAAATGACTTAGTTACAAATTTTGAAAATGGACTAGAGATACTGAAAGTGGCCAAACTAGTTGATCGATTTTGGGTTTAGGAAAAGTGTTGCACGAGTCATTTGGACTGATTGACTTGTTGGGCTCAACAAGCCGACCAGTTCACCTGTTATGGGGCCTTTTGTAATGTTTTTCTCTTCAAAGTTTGGGACTTTTTAATTCAATCATCCTTCTAGTTCGTTCCCAACAATTTTAATAAATAATATGCCAACTAAAACACATTTCCAAACACAAAGTTAAGTATTTAATCATTGTTCTTCCTTTCCAAAAAACCCTTCAAGTTTATCATTCCCCTTAAGCACCAGATTATATGCTCCAACCAAGATATACACTAAAAGTCTTGACATTTCAATTACATTTCCATAATACATTTTCATTGTTTCAAGAATACAAATTTAATTATAGACCATTTCACATTGAGACACATTATCACAAAATTACAAAGTGAATATTGGACTAACATAGTCTTAAACTCAAACAATATAAGACCTCCAAGGTTATTAACATGAAGATCCACCCAAGAGTCTAGGTCTTTATAGATTTTGGTTTTCAGATTCTCATTCTTGTCGAGGAACTGGTAGGGGGTAAGTCTATGTCCTCATAGAAGAATTAAACTATTGTGCCATGCATGGGAAGTGAGAAGTGGCATGTGCTCCGTATAGTTTTATGACATACTTGGCTTCAAACACTCATAAGGATACACATCATGTCATTCCATAGATAAATTTGTCAACAATTTCTTACATGAAGTGAAGAAAACTTAGAAGAACCAAGCTTAGCCATGAAGGAGGGAAGAAAATGGAGAGGTTGTTTTGATCTCATAGGCATGTGTGTGTATTTTATACATTATAGAATTCATATTTTAGGGCTTCGTGGTTAAATTACACATTTAGCTTCCCTTATCCTCTTAACTAGTCTTCCACCCTTTAAGTTTAAATGTAATTTTATTCACTTTTCCTTATAATTATCCAACAAAATATATTCCTAAGTATCTTTAAGTCCCAAATTTCATGTTTTACGAGTACTATCCTCGCATAGTATTGTATTATCGGTAAAATAACCAAAATTCCGTTTGGCCATATTACGCGACTAAACGGCCTCTTATTATCACCAAATTTATTCCACCTCATTAATTATTATCATTTATCATTCATTATTTATAATTTCAATTAATTATTTAATATTAAAAAAATTGGGTCGTTACACGACCTGCGACACTTGTAAGGCTTTTGTGCAAGATTTTAGATTAGTTTGATTGGTTGAACTGTGACATCCTTTACCTTTTGGGCATTAGAATATATAGTTTGATAGAAACAATATGTGACACTTGTATAGTTTCGCACAAGAATTTAGGTCAATTTGTTTGGCTGAACTATGACATCCTTTGCCATTATACATTGAAACTTTTAGTTTGGTAGGAACGACCTGTAACACTTGTAAAGTTTTACACAAGATTTTAGGTCAATTTGATTGGCTGAACTATGACATCCTTTGATTTTAGGCATTCGAATTTCTAGTTTAGTAAGAATGACTTGTGACACTTGTAAAATTTTACACAAGATTTTAAGTCAATTGATTTCTAGTGCCATCCAGAATTTAAGGCAACTAGACTTCTTGAGTTATAAGAGTTAGAGTTGGACTATATTATAATTGAAATCTTAATAAATGACCTATAACTGAATGGCCCTTTTTTTATTGTAATTTCTTAGTAGTTGTCATCTACAATCTGGCCAAAAATAGTTCGATACTATCATTCTAATGTAAAGTTGTTCCCATTCAAGGCACAAGTTTGGGTAGTATTACAATTTTTGAATACGATCTTGCCAGTTCCATCACCTGTCTTCCACCATCTCCTTTTTGGAAAAAAAGTCCACTAGTAAAGTAGCTTGAAAAGAGTTGGTAGTCATGAAGTTTTAAACATACGGTAATGTTATGATAATATTCTAATTTAAAATATATCTTATATGTTAGAAATTGATTTGCATTACTAATATATTTTTCCAAACTAACTTACCACCAGATAGTTTTCCCCCTCATTTCCTCCTCAACCCTAACTCCCAAATCATAGCAACCCATACAAAATCCAAACCCACTGTAGCAAATACAAACATTTACCCTTATTTGGAAAATCTTCATTTTCCAATTAAATTTATGACTGGATATCATAATTTTTATCATACTCTGATGTCTTTAATTGAGTTAGATAATATATTTTTATAAATTATTTATATTTTACTCGTATAAAATATGGTTTATGTTAAAAGGTAGTGATATATAATTATTCTATCCACTTATGCCTTCCAGTATATAACTCGCATCCCATCAAATTCAGAGACCCGTAAGTACCATACCAGAAGGGCCAAAACATTAAATACATGGGAAAGGCCTCCCCTTCATCTGTAACAAACTCATGAAGCACTCATCTTCAATAACAGTAAATCTACAACTAAATATTTATCATCTGATCGATATAAAACTTGAGGCAGGAACTCCTTTTCTCTTAATTGAAAACCAACCTCATCAAACCACTCATCTTCAATAAGCAATCAATATTGTCGATTTTCCCTCAATACCGTACCCCCTCACAACTCTGAATTTTTCCTACACTTCCCTCTTAAATTGTTTCCCAAAAACTGATACAACTAATTGTATCCTCCTAATTCAAAAGAATCATTATAACATAAACCTTCCTCCATAAAGATTACTATTAATTGATGGGGTTGTTTCACCAAATCATTATATACCCAGTTCTAAATGACACTGAAATGCATCTTACGAAATGAAACTCACATTAATGACTTCCTAACTTTTCCCAGAGCTATATTACATTTTCATCAACTTTTAGTTCTGCTATAATATGCATTAAGAAGCAAAATAAAATTGATATATATATATATATATAATATACATGTGTGTGTGTGTGTGTGTCTTTGAGTGTGTTATATAACTACAACAACTACTACTGCTAGCATGATTAATTGGAATACATTTTGCAGATGTAAACAGCCAAAGTGGTACATTTCCATCTAGAACACATGTAACTTACAGTTGGAAACTTTTTAATTTTTATGGACCTGAGAGGGAGAGATTAGGGTTTGTTATCTTACTCTTAGAAAAGGAAGCAAGTGGTATACTATGCAATTTGAGCTCCATTTCAGTGTGCTTCTTTGTCCTGCCGCTACTGGGTCTAAATAACTGAACCTTTTTGTTCCTCTTCTTCTCAATTGCTTTGAAACTCTTTTATTTCCTTTCCTTTTCTTTTCTTTTCATTTTCTTTCTTTCTTTTCTTTTTTTTTTTTTTTGGGTGGGGAAGGGGGTTTTCATTTCTTTTAATTTGTCCCTAATTTTTGGTAGATGAAATTAAAATTACCCATCCAACTAATCCACTTAATCTGCAAATATTAAATGACACCCAACCAACACATGGTGTAAAGACAAATAAATGTTAAAGATTAAAGCTTTAAAACCAGTGAATAAAGAAATGTTCTCAAAACGTTGTCAGCTCAAGCCATGTAAAAGGCATGCCTCGTCTTGTCCGTTACGCAGTTTTAGGTGTCTAACAATCATCCATTGAAAGAACCGATGATTGACAAATCTATGTCATAAAAAAAATAAATAACAACAACAAAACAGAAGATTAGGTTAGCAATTTTATCTTCATTATTTTTTTGGTTGCAAAACTATATCAGCATTCAAGAGAGGATTGGATTTAATAGCTCCTAAACCATAAATTCAAATTAGTTTTAAACTAATCATAATTCAAGGAAAGAAATTTGAGAAGCAATTGAAATCAGTTTTAAAAGTTTGAGATACAATTTTAAAAAATGTAAGCATTACTCTTATAGCATGAAAGATAAGGTTTGGCTATAAAACAATCAATGAATGACTTACACATCATTTGAGATTTGCCTTTTGATAAATATTTTTGGTAGGAACTAACATTTTCCTTTTATATAGAACTTTTGCTATTAAAAAAATAAAAAATAAAAAAAATTAGGATAGCATTTTTCAGAGACAGGGTTTAGTACATAAATACTTTTCATTTCTAATATTAACAGTTGGGTTTAAAATGATTTTTTATTTATTAGAAAAACCAAATTAAGATGCTAACAAATTGTTCAAATTTTATGGGATAAAAAAAAACCTATAATAAAGAGATTTCTTATACCTAACAACTTATTTATTTTCTTTTAGACGACAAATGTTAATTGGTCAGATAATCCAAAATGATTTAAACATGTCATTTTTTTAAAATTTTTAACTCAAATTTGTATCTCAATTATTGTAGCATCTATTATTATTAGTAATACATTAAATTATATAATTTACGTGGAGTAATGATTTAGTGTCACTTATTTATTATAAAAGTGTAGTATAAAATTTTTTTAAAAAAATGTAGCATTACTATAATGAATATAGAGCTAACTTATCAACAGCTATTATTTTGGATGGATTGCTATCATTGCTAACTATTGGTAAAAAAAAGTGCTGTAAAATAGTTGTAATGTGCTCCTTTCACAATTGTGTTCTAACTCAACATAAATTTTATTCTATTTCAACAAAAGTTTTATTTCATTTATTTGGAGTGGGTATATATAAAATGTAAATATTTTCTCATCATTCTTTTCTATATCCCATACATATTATTTTTTAGAATAATTATACTAACTTCTTCTGTAATATCGAATAATTATAAGATTTTTTTCTATAATTTCTAAGTATTACACTGACCTCTTTGATAATTATCATGACTTCTCTTCTAATTTTTTTTAAAATAAGATATATCAATGTAATATATAAAAATATTTTAGTCATATAAATATTTAATTAAATCCTAATATATATTATCAATATAATAGAAAATAAAACACTATAATTTTAAAATATATATATATATATATATATATATATATATATAAACTCTCTCCAAGTATTAGATAATTCGAGAAAGGGTATTGTAATTTTGATATTCATATCGTATTTAATGTAACTATACCAATAGGCAACAGCCAAATAGTGACAGTAATTCAATTAAGGTATTTTGTTGCAATGCCTTGCTTACCTACGTTAATAAATTGATCAAACAAACTTTTTGAAAGATGATAAACACGTGGACCTTTCTCCAGGCCTCCACTAAAAATCTGTTGCGGTAGTTGGGTGCTTGCCACGTGGCATAAGAACGTTGGATTAGTTGGGGCCAAAATAATGATGAACACGTTAATTTCAGAAGAGGAAGGGTGGACAGGTTAGATTCATATGACCCAGGAATTTGCAACGTGTCCCAATAAATATCTTCCAGCTGGAATAAAAATGGGTGATTAAGGTTGACTTTCCCTAATATGACTTTTGTAAGGGGAAGTGTGTCATGTGATCCTATGATATTTTCTGCATCTTGTCTCGTGAAAAATTCACATCATGCTTATCCAAGTGGAGATATTTTTTTAGATGTGATAATATATTTTTTTAATAATAATTTATCATATATATTATATTATATTAATATATCTTATTAAAATTATGAATCATATCATAAATAATAAAATATTATTAAAATAACATATTGTTATATTATTATATTGAACTTATTTAAGAATTTTACAACTTAGTGAGGAGTAGTTTTCTTTCTTCTCTCTTTTTTTTTAAGAAAAGTAACAAAACATTACAATATATAAATTACAATCAAAATCAATTAACATAATAAATCATACCCAAACGATGAACTTCTCAAATAGAAATCTTGAAAAGTAATTAATTTCATGACTGAATAAAAATAATATTCAAGTTTTTCTCATAAGAAAAAAAAAGGACTTAAATCCTTAACCTCTTCCTATGAACAGGACAGGTGGCCAAAGATAAAATCAAATTATATGTTATATAAAGTTTTGTAACAAATGATTTTAACAGTGAAAGGCACAATAATATATATATATATATATATAGATGGGAAAAAATCAATTTCTGTAAGTTGGAAATAAATTGTGAAATAAATGATTTTGTTATTTGGAGGGTAAATAAATTGATGAAGTAATGGCTTGATAAGAAAAGATAATTGCTTTGCAGCAGGCAGATGCTTTCATTATTTACATTGATAATATTAATGTCATAATTTTATTTTTATTTTAATTTATTGAAAAGAGTCACTTTGTCATTCATGCCTATTAATTTCTTTCCTTCTTCAAATGGGCAAGAATTAGTTGTCATTGGTAAATACCAAATGTTGAAGCTCTAGCAGAAGCCTCAACTCAACCAGAGAGGTACCTAATAAACTGTTACCAATAAATATTGTTTCTTCTTTCATTTTTCACACACAATCAGCCACAAGTCACATGTATGATTTTGGTGAGGACCTAATTTGAAATTCATAGTTTGTAACCTTTGCAAGAGATCAACTTGAGACCTTCATGGACTTGGTTATCAAATTTTGGTTTTGGGGGACTAACATTTAATGGATTTACTATTCAATTACCTAAATAAAATGGCACAACTCCCATTGTTTTAAAATAACTTGAAAATGACTATGCTATTAGATACATGATAGGTCAAAGCTTATATAGGCCTGTTTGGCAGAATGGCGCAAGGGCAATTTTGAGCATTTGTATCAAAAGCTCATTTATGGAGAAAGAAACTTTACACTTGGGCCAAATTAACATAATTTAGTGAAAAATATATTGACACGACATTTAAAATAGAGTAATGGTGCATGTGTTATAAGATCAATACATATATTCGAGATTTGTTCTCATTTTGATCAAACGGCAACAAATATCGATCTCAAAATTGTATAAGACAATTTGTCTGGTTACCACAACAACAACAACCCAAAAAAAAGATGCGAAGAAAATGAGCATTTCCACTAAAATATCAGAAGTAAATATTTAATGGATTGATCAGATTTAGAGCATGTCAAATGGAAGTGATTTGACAAGTACAAGTGGCAAGTGCAATGACAGAAACTCACGGGCATCCTCACCTCCCACCACCCCACAGCCAGAGAGTCAAAAAGAGAACCCACCTCACCAACTCATGACCACACCTCCCCAACCCCAACCCCAACTAGTACCCATTTTGCTAGCAATGAGCTGTGACATATCTGCCTCCTCAGCTACTCACGAGCCCATTTAAGTCCCCTCCTTTTCTCTCTCCCATCAAACCCCTTATAAACCTCTCTCACAAATCACACCCATACCACTTTCCCACAAAGAATAACCACCCTAAAACTTAAAAATAATGTCTACTCTTCTTCTCCACATCACACTCATCTCTCTCCTCATCTTCTTGTCTCCTTTAGATGTAACATTGGCCAGTCGTGACCTACCATCTAGTGTTCCGGTTGCTACAAGGTCATTAGGCTCAAAAGTCCGAGATTATGCAACGATGAAGCCGCAGTTGAATCACAAGAACAGTGTTTTCCGAGGGAGGGAAGTGAAGAATTGCATGCCAAAGGGGTTTAGGCATTCATCTGCGCCAAGCCGCTACGTGAACTATCACACTATGAGCTCACACTGGTGCTCTTCCAGCAAACAGTTTAAGAAACCTTGAACATATATGTGTTGGGGACGAAGGATTCAGGTGATATTTGTACATGTTTGGTGTGTTGATTATGGGCAAAGTTGGGAATCGGAGTCATATAAGCCTTCCAACTTTTGAGAGAATTATATTAGTTTTATTTCCATCAATAATGAAAGTCTGTCCAAGAGGAAAGAAAGTTCAGACAATAGTATTTCTGTTTAGATTTGAATATTGATGTTGAGATTCACGTAGGTTTCGTAAAATATATAAATGTAAACGTAATATCATTGGATAAGGCCTTCTTGCTTAAACTTTCTCGACCGAGAGTAGCTTAAAGTGGTGCCAAATTGATATGCCAGTACCTAGTCTTTTCGGATGAAAGATCGTCAGCTACTCAAGTGATGTTATATCAAGTTGGGCTATGCTTTTGGTCTTCTGTCTTCAGTATCACTAGCATTAGTCTTTTTCCATAATAATACTTCAGTTATGATTGTATGAGCAAATGCAAGTGTGTAACATCTTGCTTTCCAACTTTTGAGAGAATTGTGTAAGTTTTTTTTTCCTCCTATAAATATACGTTTGAGTGATGATTGAATGATCAAATTAACCTCTCTCTCTCTCTCTCTCTCTCTCTCTCTCTCTCTCTCTCTCTCTCTCACACACACACACACACACACACACACACACAGCACACCAGGTACTATTGGGCATTGACACTGCTGATGGTTCCCTCATATCTTTTGTGAAATGCTTTTGTATTTCAGATTCAGTCATCCATTTTTGTTTCCCTACTAAATTTCTTTGACACAAACGAATAAAAGGCCCGTTTGAATTGATAGCCTCGTTTAATTGTAAACATATCTAAATTTGGACTAATCTTAATCCCATAATCGCTGGACAATTCGTTATAGTTTTATTAGAATATTTTAATCAAATAAGATTTGGTTTTTCAAAAATTTTAATATTATATTTTTTTATTTTTAATTTTATTAAAATATTTAAACAAAATAAAACTTGGCCCCCTCAAATTTTTTGATATATTTATATGAACTATCCTAAATTTTAATATCTTCAATTTGATTCCCTTTAATTAAAATTTTTAGATCTGTCATTGATTATATATGTCTTGACACGACTCAAATACGATAGGGTAACATGAATTGATACTCCTACCTTACTCATTGGACCATCCGTTCATGTTTATTATCATGACTAGATTAATCTAAGAAACTGGGGGAATTCACAATCCTTATTCTCACACGGTCAATTTCATGTTTCAATAACAAAATTCATGACTTTAAACGTAATTTTTTAGAGGGATACCATTTTTCTAAACAGTAATATTCAAGATAGAAAATGGTGGGCAGATTATATGAATTAATGAATTCATTCATATTCAAGGCACATCCAAACAGGCCCTGTTGTCATAGCAGATTTTTCTGATATAACTTTACTAGATGCCATTAAAGTAATTGAGTTTTCAAAAGTGAAAATGGCAATTTTTCTAGGAGATTATTGCAGCTGTTTGACACCCGTGATACGTGGTGGTGCGATACACGAGGATGCTCACTGCCTTGTCGAAAAATAAATGTGAACTAGCCTGGCAGTTCACCTGACCACCACATACAGGACATTCCTGTGAAGTGGTCAGCCATTCTTACAAAAAGTTAAGCACATACAACTGATTCACATCCGTACCCAAAAAAATATATATATATGGCAAATTCAAAAATAAGAATATACATACCGATGTTGTAAATTGCTTAGAAAAATGATAGATATTAATATCAATTCTTGAAAATTTTGAATGAAGTTCTTTAAAACATTAATTCACATGCTAATGCATCATTTTAAATTAATATATATATATATATATATATAACAAATAAACATATGTTTGATTAGTATACGATATGAAACTACCAGGACATCAGAAACATATCTTATTCAGAGGAAAATGAGTAAAATGATTCAGTGACTGAAACAGATCAAGCATGTCCATGCATTACATCTTCATCTTTTCAATTCGATCCTTTGAAGTACCCATCCGTACCCAAAAAAAAACAGTAAATAACAGTATGAAGACTGAGGAGAACACCAGAAAGTGGAAAGTTAACCCGAGACTGGACCCCCTCAAGTTCTGAGTGCAAGAATGGCTGAAAGCCAATTAGTAACTGAGATGGTGGGAAGCTACAAATGCATATAGAAACTAAAAGCAGCCACTGAAAAACAGGAGTAGTTAGTCTTGAAGCCTAACTATACAAGTCGTCTTCGTCAGCCCCACCTGCAGAAGTTGAAAACGGGTCAGATCCAGAAGCCCCAGTTCCAGCCTCTGAAAAACGGAATTCAGTACCGAACCCCCGAGACTGCTGCAAGGTCTGAGCAAATGTCTGATACTTGCGTATGTCAGCATCACTAACACTTCTACGTGCAAACTTCATGGACTCCTCAAAATGGCCAGCCTTAATCTCCGCCACTTCTTCTTCAATATCCTCGTCCATAGACTCAGGATTCTCACTTCTCCTTCTCTCCCTCTCTATATCCTGCAGTAAGGCAAGTTCCATTCAATATTTTTAGCAAACTGAAACATAATATGACTTCAAACAGATATCAATACCCACCCTGTATCATTCAAAAGAAGGAACGGTATGATCACATATGGGAGATCTATTAGGCAAAAATATTGCAAACAACTTCAATAATTACAATGCACAACAGATCAAAGGTTGACTGGAGCTGCCTAAGGGCAACCTGGATTTGGCTTGGCTTGGCTTCTATGACTTTAAAGTTTAAACCTAAACAGGAGGGTCCAAAGTACCAACCTGAAAACAACCCACAAAAAACAAAACAGAACCCCAATGCAATTCCAACCCAAACTTTTGGGACAACAGGCCCAATCTGAGTTTATAATTTTGGACTTCCAGCTCTGATGGTATATTGGTTGGTTTTGGTGCAGATTACAGGAAAATTTGACAAGAGCTTGAGTTCCACATTGACAACAGAAGCCCTGCCCAACTTAAAGTTGGATGTGTTATTGTTAATGTGATCATGCAAAAAGAAGTCCAATGACTACAAGAAGACAGTAATTTAGCTCAACTTAAATGCAATCCGAGGACAAGAGGAAGGCCTTGAAAACTGCAAGGTATGAGAAAAGACAAAATGACCTATGAATTGACAGAAAATATGGCGCAAGATAGAGTTGAGCGGTGAAAAAGAATTCCTATAGTTGAATTAAATAATCAGGATAACATTTTGTTGAGCAAGTAGATGTGCATGACCATGCAGATGAATATGCCGATGCACGAGTCCACAAAGCGATGCACAATTTCATAATATTCTCGAAAATGAAAATGAAAAGATAATCAAGCAAAAGATTCAGAAGCATACTTTCTCAATGTTCTCTCTTATAGCATACTTGCAAGCCCGCTGACATATCTCTGTTATATCAGCTCCACTAAAGCCTTGAGTATATTTAGCAAGGGCACTCAAATCAACATCTTTGGAGATAGGTGATTTTCTTAGGCAAGCCTTGAAAATCTGGTAACGTGAGCTTTCATCAGGCAAAGGGATATAAATTAACTGATCAAGACGACCCGGACGCAGAAGTGCTGGGTCAATTATGTCAGGTCTGTTGGTGGCCCCAATTATAAAAACAGTCTTCTTTGCAGACATGCCATCCATTTCAGTCAGAAGTTGGTTCAGAACCCGATCAGCAGCACCACCTGCATCCCCAACACTGCCTCCCCTCTGCCAGCAATGACAAGTAATATTTGTAAGCTGTGATTAAGATTTTGTTTTGTTTTGTTTTGTTTTATTTTGGTATGTAGGAAACACACACAGCCACTTATCCCAATTGGAACTTGAACCTCAACCTCCTATTTGAAACTGAAAGGCCGGGCCAAGGAGATACCACTCAAGCTAACTTTTGGTGAAAAGCGGTGATCAAGAAAATAAAGCAGTGGAAACACTGCAATGCCAGGTTTCAATTGTTGAGACATTCATGCAATAATGAGTTCTAAATTTTTAACCCATTTTGAGAATTTTCAACTACCCAATATTAAGAATAATTTTACTTATTACACGCACACACACATGGAGAGCAATTTCGGCCTTCCTATTTTAGTTCAAAATTTTAATTACCACCCTGAACCGTTGTTGGAAATGAAGAAACAACCTGAGTAGCAATGGAGTCAAGCTCATCAAAGAAGAGGACACATGGTGCAGATTGTCTAGCCTTGTCAAAAATTTCTCGAACATTGGCTTCACTCTCACCGAACCACATGGTGAGCAATTCAGGTCCTTTAACACTAATAAAGTTGGCTTGACATTCATTTGCAATTGCCTTGGCCAGTAGCGTTTTCCCACATCCGGGGGGACCATAGAAAAGAACCCCCTTGGAAGGTGCCATACCAAATTTCTCGAACTTTTCTGGATGCTCCACAGGATATTGAACAGTCTACAATAAAAGGAAAAAAAAAAAAGCAAATACAAAAACAAACTAAATAAACCACCAGAGGAAGAAAAATATAGCTTAAACCCAGTTCAGTTATTTTCATTACCTCCTGAAGCTCCCGCTTAACATTCTCAAGGCCTCCAATGTCCTCCCAGCTGACGTTGGGCACTTCAACAACCTGCTCATCAATTAAAGGAAAAGTAATAAATATATGATTACAATGAGAGATGTGTATCTTACTTAAGAAACAATACTATGCCACATTATACAAGATTACTTCTAGATCCACTCACTGTTTCACGCAAAGCAGATGGGTTGCTTGTTCCCAGTGCAGTCTGGAAATGATCGTTTGTAACAGACATTGAATTCAGTATCTCAGCATCAATGGATTCGTCTTCCAAGTCAATGACATCCATCTTCTCCCTGATACATTGAAGTGCAGCTTCAGTGCAGAGAGCAGCAAGGTCGGCACCAACATAGCCATGAGTATCTTTCGCTATTCTTTCTAAATCAACCTGTACAGTTGAAGATTATTACAATCAATCAGCTTAGTGATCACATCCAACGACACAATCTTTAATGAAGAATCATGCAAAGTAGGAGTTTTACATCATCAGATAGCTTCATATTCTTGGTATGAATGCGAAGAACTTCAAGGCGTCCAACTTCATCTGGAACACCAATGTCTATTTCCCTATCAAACCTACCAAACCTTCTCAAGGCCGGGTCAATGCTGTTTGGGCGATTCGTAGCCCCGATTACAATAACATGGGCCCGAGATTTCAGTCCATCCATGAGAGTCAAAAGCTGTGAAACAATCCGCCTTTCAACTTCACCATGTGTCTTCTCTCGCTTGGGAGCAATTGAATCAAGCTCATCAATGAAAATGATAGACGGGGCATTCTTCTCAGCCTCCTCAAATGCCTTCCGCAGATTGCTTTCACTCTCTCCAGCCAATTTGGACATAATTTCTGGTCCATTAATACAAAAGAAGAAAGCACCAGTTTCATTAGCAACAGCCCTAGCTATAAGTGTCTTTCCAGATCCTGGGGGTCCAAAGAGTAAAATTCCTTTGGGTGGTTTCACACCAATAGATTTAAAAAGTTGTGGATGTCTTAATGGCAACTCCACTAATTCACGAATCTGAGCCATCTGCTTCCTGACACCACCCACATCATCATAGCCAACCTCATCCAACCTATCCTCGTCCTCCCTTCTCACAGGCTCCCCCTCAACAAAGATTTCCGTGTCTGGGGCCACCACGCAGTATTCCCCTGGTTCAGTCTCAATGACCTTGAATTCGACACTTCTCATTCCTCCTCTCACAAGAAAATGATCACCCTTCCTCACAGGCCGGTATGCCTCCAAAAAGTAAGCTGCAAACAAAATATTAGCAGTTAACATGAACCAAAAAACCCCATCTTATCATTTCAAATAGGATAGTAAACTATTGGAAGAAAGACCTTTCACCAATGAAACAACAATGTTTCTCCAACAAATTATAGCTAGATGATTTACATTCTTAACTAGAAAGAAATATCAATGAGAATTGAAAGATAAATACCATATAAACTGATATAATGAGCCTAAGGAGCATTGAATGCAAATGTTAAATACACAAGCAAAAAAACTGATTAAGAAACATATTGACAGTGGACATTCCCTCATAAAAACAAGCAATTAAAATTACAGAAATGTCATACTGCCTACATAGAATGGACAGAGGGTACACAACATACTGATTAACATTTTGTTTGGTGTTCAAAATTTTCACTGAAACAACTTCCCATAATTAAATTAATTTTATATACGCAGTTACTTGATTTTAAAGTGGGACAAAAAAAAGCACTAAAGAAGCCACAAAATACTCTCTCTCTCTCTCTCACACACAAACACACACACAGCCATCCACACACACTTCCCTTTTCCACAGATCCATCTTGCCTGCCACTTGCACACTAAAAGGCCAGAAGTAGCCTATCTGGCAAAATCACCTGACGTTACCAGAAAAATAAAATAAAACCACCTCCGAGCTTACATGCCTGAATAGTTAAAATATTGGTATGATAACAATGTCACCATCTTGTCTGATCTCCAGCCAGATACCATGACGCAGATCAGCAGGAAACTGAATAGTCTGATGCTATAATTTATCCACTTAAACATGTAAAGCTCTTAGAAAGTGCTAAACAGCAACAACAATATTACTGAAAGACAGAGAAGTGGACACCAAATTGAGTCTGCACAATATAGTTCCTGTCACTGGTGGAACATTAATCACATCTAGTCAAAAATAAAAAATAAATCAGTAACAATTGCTAAGTTATATCATCTGACTGCAAGAGATAAGCACCAATGCCTTCAGAGCCCATGACTGTACGACTATCAATAGTCAAGGAATAAGTCAAAAGAATCCCTATGCCTAATTCACATGTAAAAAGGGATTGGAGTATACATTTCCAATCCTAGTGTGTCCCAATAAATTAATGTAAGGTATTTTATAACTCTTCTTCAAATTTTTGTTAATTTAACTTCTTAACAGTTGAAAGGGATACTTTGGGTTCACTTTCGGAAAAGAAAGATGTAAAGTTCAAGAATAACTAGGTTACTTGTCATGTGAAGAGTAATTACTATTTCTTGATTTTTTTTCCGTAGAAAATGGTCTTCTATATTTTAGGGAAAAGAAAATGAAAACACGTCTTTGGAATTTTTTTTTTTATTGATTCTCATCCAATCAGAGCTAAATCAATCAATTCCAAAGATTAACTTCAATGCCCCTTACACCCTCCCCAAAAGAAAAAAGCACAAATGGAGATGGACCGCAATAAATTACCATTAAAATTTAACTTCCTATCACTAGGATGCAACTCAAATTCCAAATTCTCCTAGCACTTCTAGATCCATATCTATGCATGTGCCCTCACGTGCAAATATGTCCATAAGGCAGGTTAAGAAACTTACGTTTCAGATATGCATCAAACAAATCTCCAGTGACACCTTCTATGGTATCATCCAATGGAAGTATGTGGACACGCTTCCCATATTTAACATCTGGGCACTGGTGCACAGACACAACATCTCCAAGCCGAACCCTAAGATTTGTTCTGACGACCTTATTCATCCTAATCTTTGGTTCATCACACGCGTCGTCGGCAAGGGCAATACAGATAGTATCCCTCCTCTTCTTGCCCTGGAAACCAAATGGTGATAGAAAAAAGTAAATTAAATTAAGTAAAATTAGAACCACAGCAACCATCTCATCTAACTGGAGAAAATAAAACACCAGCACCGTCATAAAAATATAGGGGTGTGTGTGTGTGTGTGTGAGAGAGAGAGAGAGAGAGAGAGAAGCACAGTTTTACACTATATCAAAAACCTCATTTTACCCACTAGAAGCTGTGATCTTCCAGAAATAAATTTACACAATATCCACTTAAAAGAAGTGGAATAAACTAGCTATAACAAAATAGCCAAAAAAAATTAATCCCATAACTTCAATGGAAACTTCGATAGGCCTGCAATCAGTGGCTGATACAGACCATAGACTTAAGAGCAAAAATACAAGAACTAGAATTTACGAGGGTCTCTTGTAGTTGTAGAAGCCCCCATGTGTATCCTCCCTGGCCTTTAATTCAGGGAGGTTGGACTAGGTAGAATAACAAACCAAAGCCAATACTATTGCCTGGAGCTCAACACAACTAATCAAGCAATAAAAATGTTTGAGGCACTAAGATATTAATGGCAGGAGACATAATCAACTTTCAGAATTTAAAAAGGGAAATATAAATTGTACATAATCAGGTTAAATGCTATGTTAACTGCAATGTTACACAACAGAAGCATTCAAAGAAACGATTTGACTAAGGATATTTTTGTTAACTACAATAAAAGGGATCAAAAACTGCATAACCTACGGTAACTGATTGAGCTACTCTCAATTATAACATGTAAATCCACTTGCCACCTTATCTCGAATTGGATTTCTCAACCGTGGCAGAGCCCAAATATGTCTACAGACTTTTTATTTTCTTTTTGGTGACAAAGAATCCTTCCAACCATGGGTCATTTGATGTGTGGCTATATAAGGCAAACTCCAGATGTGTGACCCCACTCCCAAGAACCACACATCGGTTAAATCAAGACTCGAACTTGGGAGACCTTGATATAGTAACCCCAACAACTGAGCATGCGGCTACAAACTTACCCAAGCTTATCCACATAAATTGCAGATGACAATATTAAATTTTTATATAAGACATAAAAACACACCCTCACCCTAAAAAAGAAAGAAAAAAAAATTATGAAGCTCAATGTCCATGCACACTCATAAAACTCTGGAACTAGACTGCATTCATGCATGTTCACACAAGAGGCACTGGATGCAAAAATGATCATCAATTTAGATTATCTTTGGTTTTTCCAATTATTAAAACTAAGAGTTTCAAAGGGCAGTGGGAGTTAACCGTTGGGAGTGGTGAGTCATAATGGTTTGACAAAATTTGAATTTTTGAAATTATTAGCCTACCATTGTTTTCCTTTAAATAAAAACAGAGCCTATTGGTGAGTAGGCAGATAAACTCATGCTCAAACAAAGGAAATACATTCAGATAAACACAAACCGGTCCCCCGCCTGCCCTGGCACCTGCACAGCCCCACCCACCCACCTGTACCAAAAGTTTTTTTTGGGTGGAACTATATCCATCACACAAGCGCGCTCCAAATGTTTCTTATAGAGCTATTTCGGTCACATGCAGTTGCACACCACA
The DNA here is from genome assembly GCA_008638375.1 of Nyssa sinensis. Lineage (NCBI taxonomy): Eukaryota > Viridiplantae > Streptophyta > Magnoliopsida > Cornales > Nyssaceae > Nyssa > Nyssa sinensis. The sequence goes on along the minus strand of CM018031.1, from coordinate 55,772,135 downwards.
CATGCATATGCACACACTCTTAACTTAAAGTTTCTTATGGAACTATTTCCATCCCACCCAATCTTTCATACTCTACTTTTCCTTTTTTTGATAAGTACTCTTACTCCACTATTCTCAAGAATCTTTTGTCATCCATTCATAAATTCCATCAATTGTAATACACAAACCATAAAACCAATTAAAATATAAAAACGAAAAAAAGAAAAAGAAACAGACTCATGTCAAAATAGTTCAGAGAAAATACTGATTTCACAACACAAATAAAACTCAAAATCAATTCAATTCACAAAATTCAAATACAACATTCTTCTAATAATAAAATCCAAATACAACATAGATTGAAAACAGAAACACTAACGGGTAATGAGAGTTAGCCTTTGGGAATTATGATTGGTGAATGAATCAACTTTGACATTCATAATAACTGAATGAGAGTTTCGCTTCAACTGAAAATAAGTGAGATGGGTATTCAATCACCACCTTGTACACCCGTAAGGAGACAAATGCATACACAAACACGCACTCCGAACATTTAGAAATAATCGCACGATAATCCCATAAATCAAAGAAAATCTGAATTAACAACCTAAGCAACACCTAATTATCCAGTTTCACCAAGAAACCCTAAAAACCCAATTCGCAAAATCAAAATCACTAACATGAAGACTGAAACTAGAAACGACCTAACCTTAATCAAGATTGTGTCTCCACGGAAAAGCTGCAACTTTTCCATAGTTGCGGGGTGCATCGCCACCACCGAGTTGTCATCATTGATGGCCTCATCGACGACGAGCCGATTCGGCGCTTTCTTGCGCTCTAAGATTGCTGTCGAGAAGTCCTTCTTCGCTCCTTTCCTAAAATTCACATAATCAATTTTCAAAATCATCAAATTCGATCAAAGATCTGAGAATTAAACCGGGAACTATGAGATTAAGATAGAGTTAACCGAATCAACGATGAGTTAGAGGTACTCACGAGTCAGAAGATTCAGCTTCGTGGCTCATCTTCGAATACGAGGGTACGAGGGGAAAGAGACTCAGTGACTGCGGAGAGAACGGAGAAGAATCAATGGAGAGATGAAAGATGGGATAACCTGAAGACTGGATCGGCTGACTTATATCGCCTCTCAACTTTATTCCTTGTTTCGTCGCGATATATGCTTAGGTTACGTTTGGTTAGCTGGCGAATTATGATACGCGGAGAAAAAGGAAACTATTTTTAATTTTTTCAGAGTTTGATTAGGAAAAGAGAGATAATAATTAGAAAAATAAAATATAATTTACATATTTCCTAAATTTTTGAAAAAATAAATTTATTATTTTTCTTATTAAAAATATAAGAAATTAAGATTTTTTTCATAAAAGTAATTTTGTATAAAATTATTTTTTTTTATAAAATTAAGACTAGACTTGAGAAGAATATTTGAAGCACCGGAAATGGGGAAATAATAATTAAGAAAATAAAATTTAATTTTTTGTTAAATTTTTCAAAAAGTATTTTATTATTTTATTTTAAAAATATGAGAAAATTAAGATTTTTTCATAAAATTACTTTTGTATAAAATTCTTTTTCTTAAAAAATTAATACTAAACTTGAGAAGATTACTTGAAGCCGAGTCCAACCCATGTTCAAGAATATATATTTTATTTTTATTTTCAATATAAAAATATAAACTTTTGTAAAAAAGTGAAAAAACTACTATTACATGATTACCTCTCAGAAAAGAATGCAACTAAATATTTAAAAGAATGCAACTAATATCATATATTTGCAATATCTGATATTTTATTTATTTAATTAATATGACATTAAGAAAAGAAAATTACTGGTTAGATTAAATTTGGTAGAGCTATAAAAGAGTCGAGCAACAAATTACTCAAACTCGGTTTGTTAAGATTAGCAAGTTCTAAATTATGTTCAAATTATTTTTAGAGGTATTAATGGTCATCAAACTTAGCTTATTTATATTTTGAGTGGATCTTTAACGAACTTTTAATCAAGTCGATCACAAATCAAACTCGAGTAACTTGATTTTTTATGCAGTAATAAAAAATACTTATTACTTTATCAAGTCAAGTTCAATAAATTAATAGATTTTAAAAAATATTTAAATTTGACTTTACTCACGAGCCCATCTAGAACAAACCTGTAAATGAACTCAAGTAACTTGATTAATTTTACTGTCCTACTGTTAAGTTCAAGCCATAAAACATTGTTAAGAGTTAACTTTGGATTTGTTAGTTTAAGCTCAAGGTTGGGAGAAATTATTAGATGGAGCTGGACCACCACATCACTTTGCATATGTGGTGTTACTATGTAATTAAAAAGTAACATGTGGCTTTTGTGTTAGAAAGAAAAGTAACTTTTTCTAGCTCAGCATTCTATGAACGTCTCTCAAATGGACAAAAATAGTCGTTTACTAGATAACCTACGATCAGCTAAATTTTTTAATGTAGACAAAGCTAGCTAAAGTAAACCTCAGTCAACAAAGCAAATTCAAATTTTAAACAACCCTTTAATAAACAATCATATTTTCAAGACAGTTTTCATTTCAAAACTAATCCAAGAGAGTTTTCCCTGTAAGTTCTCTACATATTCATGATGCCACCACGTCCTCTAGTTTGACATCACATGAATTATCTCAAATTGAAAGATGTGCCATTATTGGCGAGATCACGCTACCATTACTGGCGTTAAAAATTGGGTATATAAATATTCATCAATTCCTTCCACTACCCACATTCTTTCTTGCACATTTGCTGATATAGAATGTGTATGTGAACTCGATAGGTTTTGTAATATTATTGAACTATAGTTGTTAAGACTTTTAGTCAAAGGTTGTGTTGACTAATTCATGTAGACAAAACTATAAGGTTGTAAAGTGTCTAAGTCATAGTGAGTCTAGTTCCTAAGCCTTGTGGACACCATGCATTCAGAGCTTTATGAAGATTTTTTGTCAAGTGCAATGATCACAATGGTAGGTGAGGTAATGATTTAGATTAATTAGCCTAGGGTTTGGGTGCACACATGCACACACTTCATTCATTTAAAAAGTTTTAATCAATGTTTTTTAAAGTGTAGTGTTGCACAGTAATTTTGATATTATAATTAACTCAAGATTTTGTGTAAAAATATTTTAATTTAAAATAAGTCAATTTATATATCAATTTATAAAGAGCTCATGCATTATGTCTAGCTCATTTGAATGAGCCTTAGCTTCGTTTGAACTACCAAGATAGTGGGGATCCTAAAGGTGCTTGTGTGATGGCTCGTTCGAACGACCATTCCAAAGGCTTCATGAAAAGTCATCGTGTGATCTTGTTGGATTGTTTGGTCGATCGAGCAAAGCAGTAAGGGAAAGTTCAAGGTTGTGATTCAACTCATTCGAACAACCACATAAGATTTAGCACAATCTTTCCGAATCTGATTCATGTAGGACTTCAACTTATCCTAGGACTATATAAGGTCTTTGTTACAATTTTTTGAGTACTTTTGGTTGCTGCCTCTTTTCCTATTATTCTTTATTTACCAAAAGTGTTTTAAATTAGAATTCATGTTCACATAATCAAAGGCCTATTAATTCAATAACCCTACCATCTTTCTACATTATCATCTTTAGAGTACAAGCTTGTAGATTTCAAGTTATGTGCGATCGGTAGAGTTCGAGGTTGCGTGGAGATTCATAACTATGATTAAGGTTGGTTTATTTGAGGATTCAAATAAGGGACTTACTAAAATAACGCTTGAGGATTCAAGTCAAAGATGATTCAAGTCAAGAACAAAGCTAGAGGGACTAAGTTGTTGTGTCTATAGTATCTATAATCACCAAAGCAATTCTAGTAGATTGTGTGCATCTGAGTCAGTGTCCTAGGGTTTTTCAAAGCAATTTCGATTTAACTGTGGCAATTTCCTCATCAATAAGAATCGGTGTGTCATCTTCTCGTTCTTTATTATTGTTTTAGTTTTATTGCTATTTGATATTGATGCATGCCATCAATTAAAATTGCAAGCACTAGAACTTAATATCCGCGTAATTGAAGTGATAACCTTAATTCATAACAAGTGAATAAAATTTGGTCAAGATAAATTTTTAATTTTTTATATAGACCTATGCACCCCTCTCTAGGTGTATTTCATCTTTATAGACATACATTATTGGCATCTTATTAGTCCTTTATAGGCATCCTAACCAGTTTTTTTTTTTTTTTTATAATAGTTCACCATTTCATATCTAGTTATGATACTTCACCATTCATATGTAAGTGGACCATAATGAACTATCATGACTAGATATATGCATCAACCAAGTATTTTTGTTATATTCACTATTTATAAGTACTTGTGTTTGTGACGTATGAGCCAACAAAACATATAGATTTTGTTATGTTTTATTGTAAAAATTAGATATGTTATACTTAATTTATTTATTTTATGAATAAATGACAACAACCAATTAGCATGTATGTTATACGATAGAGCCCAATTCCTTCACTGTACTTGTGGAGCTAGATACATGCACATTTTCGCAACACATACTTCAAGACTTGTGGAGATGGATACATACACATTTTCACAACACATACTTCAAGAAATGATAACAAATTATTCTACCACTCCCCACTCGAGATCGTGCATAGAAATTTATTTATATAGGTTAATGAGTACCATTGGGAGTTCAACAACGCAGTAAATGTTCCATATCTTCAAGGTTTGGGAATGTGTAATTGAAAGTAATTGATTATATATGTTTGTTGCGATTGCAACATTCTACTAAGCATTGCGATGATTTTTTTTTTTTTTTATAATTATAATTAATGTGATATCCCGACCCTGGGATACGACACGTTTACCGAGGCAAGTCGACTGAATAGCATAACCTGAGCGGTTTTAAGCTCTATGTTAAGGTATTTCATGGAAATGAATAAATGGAAACGATAAATGATGAAATTTATAACCAGTGCCGGGCAACGCCCGAGCACTCGGGGATATCGCATCGAAATGCTGTGCACGCACGCACTTCCATGCCCATGAATATTGCATGCATGCATAGCTTGAACAAAATAAAGGTATGTAAATACCTTTAGAAATACATATATATATATATATGTGTGTACATATAAATATATGTGAACGTATACAATTGACGTATATAAGTATGTATGTATACATATTGATATACATGTATAATACATTAAGCTTATATGAATATATATGTATATTAAAATGTATCTCATGCAAAAACAAGAAAGGAAACAAAAATATCAGTGTGTGCATCACTGTGTGTGTGTGTGCATCACTGTGTGTGTATGTGTGTTTGGGAACCACACCAACCGACTTGGTGAAGGTGTGTGTATATATGTAATATATGTATATATATATATGAGGTACGTGGATGGAGGAGAATAAATGGGCGGTTCTCTGCAGTCAAGACTGACTGCAAGAGAGAGAGAGATAAAGTAGAAAGAAGAGGGGCTGGTGGTGTGTCGTGTAAGATATATATATATATATATATATATATATATATATGAATGGTATGTGAGGAGAAAGGAAAACAGAGAGATTGGAGGGCCGTGAACACTGTCCAAAGGTTGGAAATAAATTATGGAGAAGGGATAGAAGTGAACCAAGTAGAACCAGAAGAGGGAAGAAGAAGCAACAGGAAGAAATCAGAATTTTGAAAGGTAAGTGGGCTTGCTTCAGTTTTCAATTTAAAAGCACGATATGTTATTTAAATAATAGGGTTCAAATTTGCATGATCTATAGGTTGTTTTGCAAAAAGAATCAGGTTAAATGGTTAAGAAACCAAAGAGAAAAACTGAGTTGCAGGTGTAATGAATAATCTCAGGGTTTCATGAAAATCTAGGATTAAAACTTGTTGTAAGTTTCTAAAAACAACCTACTCAGGTGCAGAAACACACTAGAAGAATCATAGGGTCAAAACAGTGGATAAACAAGCTTGAACTTGAGAAAGTACAGTTGGCCGGAGCCACTGTTTTTCTCTATTTCGTGAGGAATTAGTGGGTTAAGTTGAAATCTAAGTTTATAAATGAGATCTACATGAAAAATGGAAGGAAATGGCATTTTAAAATGGGTGAAATCTCATTGAAATTTAGTGGCCGTCGCCAGAGAAGGTGACTGTTCACCACCGGAACCCTACCGGAGTTCTGGGGAAGACGACCGGAATGTCGCGAGGCTATCAGGGTTAAATCTAGACCGGATCCGAGTTCGGATCGGGTCGGGACCCCGACCGGAAATAAAAAGGGGCAAGCTATACTGCGTCGTTTTATGTTGGAATTTAAATGAAATAGGTGTGTTTGGTAACAGGGATAATAAATTGGAATTGGGCTAAGGATTATCTAATCCATGAATAGGATAGAAATTGGGATATTGGAATCCGGTTCTTGAAATAGACTAAACCGCTTGGTTCAGTAAGGGGGCAGACCGGTTTAGGGTTTCTGGTTCTGAACCAACTGGTTCAGACCGCAGCTTTAGGAAATTATGAACCGGCCCCAAATGTTTTGAAAAATCTCACTAAGCCCCAAACAGGAAAATTAATAAAATATTAATTTTTACAAAAATGCCCCTATTCCAAATATAGGTCAAACGAAGTCCAAACGATACAAATGAATAGTCAAAACTTATTATCTCGGACGTTCTGAGTCCAATGGTGGGGTCCGTTTTACGAGATGAGACCCCGAAGGATAAAATAACGTAAAAGTACAAAATGACCATTTTGCCCTTTTTAGTACAAAGTCCAAATGGAATTCCGCGAAAGCCTAAACCGACTTTCTTCGGCATTCCGGACTCAATGGTAAAGTCTAAATTAGTATTTGAAATACTTATGATGGAAAGGCATAAAATTTGATGAATAGAATCTATTCTAAAACGTATTCACTGATATATAGGGAACTCGAAAGGCAAGGGTACACTCACGGATTCCTGATCTAGAAACACAATAGAGGTAAGTGGATCACTTTCTCTTCCATATGGTATTCCCAAGCCAAGTTTATTCATTACTGCCTAATGTAATACCCCAACCCGAGTTAGGCGGGACCGAACTGAGTTAGTCGGTACCCGACCCGGTGAACCCGGGCCATGGCATGTAAATCCGAACCATAAGCTAAAAAAAATTAAAAAAAAATAAATAAATATATATATCTATATAGATAATAATAATAATAATAAAAATAAATAATCTTAAATAAATGAAAAAAATGAAAACAAAATATATAATAATAATAATAATAAAATTTTTTAAATATATAAGTATATATATATATATATATCAGAAAGTGGGTGTGTGTGTGTGGGTGTGTGTGATGGAGTGTGCCACACTCAAGGTGGCATGGTGGAGGATGGAGTGTGTAAGTGGGTTGTGTGTGGCAGTGGAATTCAGGGCATGGAAGGGGTAGGCAGATCTGATTTAGAGAGATATATATATAGATATATATATATATATATATATATATATATATATATATATATATATATGGAGAGAGAGAGAGAGAGAGCTGAAGAAAGAAAAAAATTTGGGTTGTGGAGAAATTTGAAAAAAACGAGAACCGGCTCAAAAACAGGTAACCATCTATGCTCTGATTTCATTAAATTTCCTCTATATTATGTTAGATTCAATTTTGAATGAGTAGATGTCGAAGCTTGAAGAAAAATCCAGAAACTGAAATTAATTACACGGTCAAAAATGGTAGGCTTTGATATGTTAAACAAACCTTGATTTTGGAGTTGAAAATAAGTAGGAAACTTTAGCAGGAACCCAACGCAACTTGAATGATAGAAAATGGTCCAAAAATGGCTACGGAATAGCCTGTTATTCCTCACCGATGCATCACCGGAAAATCGTTGATGGGTGTTGGAAACCGGCAACGTTTGGGGCCAAAACCCGATCTAAAATAATTCTTGTAGTCCAAGAATTCATTTGGTATAAAAATAGTGAAATTTGGACGTAGAAACTGTGAAAAAATAGAGAAAACAGTGGGTGGGTGCACTGTTCCGGCGACTGTGGCCGGAATTTTCACCGGAGAAGATGACCGAATTATCGAGGGCTCTATCGGGTCTTGAGTAGACCGGGTCAGGGTCGGGTCGGAACCCGACCGCACGCACTAACGGGTCATCATACGGTGCCGTTTTGATAAGTGGCTGATGACGTCATCATGACGTCATGCTGACGCAGTGACCCAAACTGAACCCCTTGGCTTTTGACCGAACCAGACCGGCCCAATTGGATTGGGACTGAACAGGACAGGTTCACTTAACAGCTTTTTGAATTTACACTTTGACCCCCAAACTTTCAGTTAATTACGAAATTACCCAGAAAATTAAATAAAAATTAATTTAAAACCCTTAAGCCAAATTAGTCAAACGAAGTCCAAATAAAGTAAACCAGTAGTGCATTTTGACTATTTTGGGCATTCCGGATCCAATGGTGAGGTCCGTTTCACGAGACAGAACTCTGAAAAATAAGACACATACTAAAATGACTAAAATACCCCTGTATCCAAACAAGGCAAGTCATATATGTATTTCAACTATCTTGGACCCACTGAATCCAACGGTGAGGTCAAAATTATGGAAAGAGGTCCCAAGAATAAAGTGACCATAATATATCAAAAGATAATTTTACCCTTTTCAATCCAGAAGTCCAATTTAAGATCGGTAAAAGCCTAAACCGACTTTCTTGGACATTTCGAACTCAATGGTAGAGTCTATTTGACCAAAAGAGATTAAGTGACAATCTAATCAAGTGATATTATGGAATGTAACCGGAATTTGAATTGTGATTTTAGGGAACTTCAAAGGAAGGATTTTTGGAGTTAAGCTTTTGGAATTCAGGTGAGTGTTTCGTACCATATTGAGGTAGAAACTTTCATTATAAATATAAATATTGAACTCTTTTATGATATATCGACATATGAAATTGTTTTCCTTTATAGCATTTGTTTAACAGTTATACTGTATACGTTTTGAATGACCGATTGACAACTATATTGTCTTCTTTGACTTAAGAAAATGTGTTTGTAAGATACTCAAACGTTTTGTGATTTTCTCACAAATGTTGAACTGTTTTAACTAAACATCAAATAAAGAATTTCGACTTGAGTAATTGAACTGCTATTGATGATTATTGATTTTGGGATATGATTTGGATATGATTTTGATGCTTTGAATAGAACACTCTTCTATGATTGGTCACTATCGAACAGGTTGTGATTTATCGAACCCATCCCATAGGGTATATTATGGTGAGCCGGTGTTGATACGGCATATCGAACTAGCTAGCCCATCGATCTCAGTCAGCGAGGGTTAATTTGCTGACCATAGAAGTGGAATATATGATTTTGAATATGAATATTGAAAATCGAACCATGAATCTGAATTATTGAACTATGATTTATTGAACTATGAATTTGGGTTATTGAACCATGAATCTGAATTATCGAACTATGATTTATTGAACTATGAATTTGGGTTATTGAATCATGAATCTGAATTATCGAACTATGAATTATTGAACTATGAATTTGGGGAATTGAACCATGATATTGAACTGTGATTTTGATTTATTGAATTATGTTATTGATTATCGATTTACGATTTACGATTATCTTTGAATTGAGATATATTGGAACTGAATTTGATACCGTTATCTTGTACTATAATTAAGATAACATATGATATATGATCATCGACATTTCAGTATTGAATTACATAGTAGTTTTGAAACCCTTGGTATGTTATGGAATGCTCACGAGCTGGGATACTCACGAGCTAGTTGAGCTCATAGGATTTTTATCCTATTTCAGGTGATGATATGGGAAAAGAAATAGCAGGTTCAGTCAGACTAGATGGAAGCTTGTAAAGCTATGAACCCTTTTTGTGATAGGATTTTGCTAGTCATGATGTAGTTGCTTTTGGGAACTTTTGGACTGTATATTGAATATGACATCAGCAGGCTTTGAAAAAAATTACATCATGTACTTTTTGTAATTACTATGGAATGTATAAATGGATGACTGACGTTGACTTGTGTAATGACGCTTCCGCAATAGAAAAAGAATTTTATTCCGCTGCATTTGATTAATGAAAAAGAGAAAAGCATCGTGATCATTGAAAAAGGCCTCGGTGGCCGATCACGAACCGCTAATCCGCGTGGGTCGGGTTTCGGGTCGTGACAGCCAAACTTGTACTCATGAACGTTTCAAATGTTATTGTTTTCCACAATGTGATATTGTTCTATCTTGTGGACATTGATTAACTATTGTACTATTGTTATCATATTGAACCGTGCCTTGAAAGGCTTACTATTATGCTTTACTGTATATATGATATTCCATTTTCATACTTCTATGGAATCACAAATGATCATGATATGTTTATAAATGCTGGAATTATGCTCAGTCACAATATCCATCCGATGCTTCTGTGACAAACTAGTCCGTGAACGGACGTGTGGCAAAAGATGTGAGTTTAACTGAGAGGTATGTCGGGCCTCGAAATAGAGAGGGACTGCCATCCCCTACTGCAGATTTTAAGCATCTCGATTGGATTATTGTTATGGTTATATTGTTAAATGGTAACTGTTTCTTATGGTTTATCTTACATTGTTCATTGGTTTGATTGTAATCGATTTATTGTGGCAGTACTTTTATTGTGACAGGTTATTGTTGAGAAACCCTTCATTATTGCTTATCTATTACTCCTGATTTTACATTGTGACCCCACTATCCATTGGCCATCATGGCAACCGTTCTCATTGGCTATCACAACATCTTACTTCTTATGATTGGCTATCATATTGTTATTCATGGATTCATGTTCTTTTATAATCATCGATACTAGTGTTGGAGATCTGTTTTACTTGCTGGGCTTCATAGCTCATTCCACCCCACTTACCCCCCATTTCAGGTGATGACGCTGCGAGACCCAAGTAGGAGTCTGAGAGCGTAGGGGGACATTTTGAAGTACTGTACCAGTCTATGTTAGTTCTCCCATGTATTCACCACCCCCGGGTGCTGGTTACGTTTAGTTCTCATTTTGTCTTATGTAGAACTATGTCATGTATTTAATAGACTTCCGCTGTTTAATTTATTTAAAAGACTTCTGCTGGATTACTGTAATTGATAAAGACTTCCGCTGTTCATTGTTTAAAATTTTTAGTACATTGCATATTAGTACTATGATACAGGAATGGAAAAAGTAGGGACGGCCTTCGGGTCGGCCCCGCGACACGGGATCCGCATAAGGGTGGGTTTCGGGTCGTGACAATTAATGTTGAAGCTAAATGAACATCGTGGTTAATTGTGTAATGTTTTAAGACTCTAAGTATTGTCTATTTAGTTATTTATGTTGTGACTAAATAAACATTAATGTTCAATTAAGTGGTAGTAATAAAGTTATTTATATATATATATTTTAACATTTTAAGATAGTTATATATATATATACATACACACACACATACATATATACACATGATTCAATATTTGAAGGGTAAATTACATTGACCTCTCTTAAAATAAGGTAAAATAACATATGTTTCCTCTGTGATTTGGAAAATTACACTGTTCGTAACAAAAATTCCTTTTTCGTGACTCAACCTTTAGTGGACGAAATGAATTCTATTGATGTCATCTAACATATTTATTAAATACCATTTTTACCCTTATTATCACACACTTCTTCTTTGCTCCTTACAAAAATGGAGCTCCACCTTCGAAATCAAAATATGTTGCTAAAAAACTCTTGAAACAAAATTGTTAATGTTCGTTTCACGAATACACACACTGTCACGACCCCAAATCCGGCCCATGTGGATCGAGGGCTCGTGATCGGCCACCGAGGCCTTTCCTGATTTCTATTAATCAAACGCAGCGGAATAAATTTCTTTTTCTATTGCGGAAGCGTCAATCAACACTCAAGTCAACATCAGTCATCTATTTATACATTCCATAGTATTTACAAAAAGTACAAGATGTAATTTTTCCAAAGCCTACTGATGTCATATTCGATATACAGTCCAAAATTTTCAAAAGCAACTGCATCATGACTAGAAAAATCCTATTACAAAAAGGGTTCATAACTTTACAAGCTTCCAACTAATCTGACTGAACCTGCTATTTCTTTTCCGATATCATCACCTGAAATAGGATAAAAATATCCTATGAGCTCAACAGCTCGTGAGTATCCCAGCTCGTGAGCATTCCATAATATACCGAGGGTTTTAAAACTACTATATAATTCAATATAGAAATGTCAATGATTAGATATCATATGTTATCTTAATTTACAGTACAAGATAACGATATCAAATTCGTTTCCAATAAATCTCAATTTAACGATAATCGTAAATCGATAATCAATAACATAGTTCAATAAATCAAAATCACAATTCAATATCATGGTTCGATAAATCATAGTTCAATAATTCAAAATCACAGTTCAATATCATGGTTCGATAAATCATAGTTCAATAATTCAGATTCATGGTTCGATTTTCAATATTCATATTCAAAATGATATATTCCACTTCTATGGCCAGCAAATTAGAACCTCGCTAACTAAGATTGATGGGCTAGCTAGTTCGATATACCGTATCAACACCGGCTTACCACAATATACCCTGTGGGAAGGGTTCGATAAATCACAACCTATTCGATAGTGACCAATCATAGAAGAGTGTTCTATTCAAAGCATCAAAATCATATCCAAAATCAATAATCATTAATAGCGGTTCAATTACTCAATCAAAGTTCTTTATTTGATGTTTAGTTAAAACAGTTCAACATTTGTAAGAAAATCACGTAACGTTTGAGTATCTTACGAACACATTTTCTTAAGTCAAAGAAGACAATATAGTTGTCAATAAATTGTTCAAAACTTATACAATATAGTTTTTAAACAAAAGCTATAAGAAGAAATGATATCATATGTCGATATATCATAAAAGAGTTCAATATTTATATTTATAATGAAAGTTTCTGCCTCAATATGGTATGAAACACTCACCTGAATTTCGAAAGCTTAACTCCAAAAATCCTTCTTTAACGAGGGTCCCTATAATCACAATTCAACCGTTAATTTTTAAGTATCTTATCTGATAAAACGGACTCTACTATTAAGTCCGGAATGTTGAAGAAAGTTAATTTAGACCTTCTCGGCTTTTTATTTGGTCTTGGGTACGTTAGGGGTAATTTGATAATTTACGCCTTAACGTGTCTTATTTTTTGGAGTCCTGTCTCATAAAACAGATCCCACCATTGGGTTCAGAACGTCCAAAATAATCAAAATACACTATTTATTTGCTTTATTTGGATTTCGTTTGACTTGTTTTAGAACTTGGAATATTTTTATAATTTTTCTTATTTAAATAATTATTTAATTAAAGAATATTTTATTACTTGGGTCATAAAATAATTATTATAACTTTTGGGTAACATTTATAATTTCACAAAGCCTTATTCCAATTTGGAATAGGCAAACAAAGGATTAAATCTAAACTTGGATAAGCTATCCTTATTCTCAATTTCAATCCAATTTCTATTTGCTATCTCTATGTCCAAACAGCCCCAATTCCATGATTTTAAAATTTTAAAAATTATAAAATACTTGGATCCAACCCATGGGTGGCTGGGCGGGTCAACCCGACCCGACCCGTGGCCCACAAGCCCAAGAAAGCCAATACGCACAGCACGCCCAGCGTGCTGGCAGCCATGCGCCGGTGGTCTTCTCCGGCCACGGCGGTCCTTTTTCGGCGACGTTTCGACGTCCAACCACTTGGGTCATCTTCTACACTTCATGGGCTTTCTATATTTACCCTCGGAATTTAATTTGGACCACCGGAAGGCCTCGGAAAGTGGAGTTGCAGCCAGCTCCGGCGAGCTGTCCCAACTTTCCGGCGAGCTGAATTTTTACTTTTTCATGGCTTTTTAGCCATTGTTTTGAGCCCAAATTTTACCTACAAGTTGCTGCACTTGTGGGAAACAATTCCCAATTCATAAAACGAGCTAAATCGTTCAAAAACTCAATGACCCGAAAATTTCTTCCAAACTTTAAATTAGTTTTTCTCACTCGTTTCTTAACCAAATGAGCTGCGGTTTCTTCCTAAATTCACCATTTTTCATTCTCTTTAAAACCATATAATTATCTCTAAGCTTTAGACAATTATACAAAAAATTCAGTAAATTCGAACCATGAAAATTATAGAGCTTTCTTACCTTTTTCTTCTTGCTTCTCCTTCTTTCTTTCTGTTTTCTACTTCTGAATACCCCAGAGTCCTTTAGCTTCAACCTCTCTTCTTCTAACACATACTTGGTGTATGTTTTATATATATACAACCCATATGGCCGGACTTCTCTCTCTCTCTATCTACTTTCTCTCTCTACATCATCCCAGTCTGATCACCACTGTTTGGCCTGCATATACACTGATGCACTCATATATTCTGACTTCCCAATCTCACACGCCACCCTTTTCACACACACATGTATATATTTATATATATATATATATATATTACATATCAGCCCCACACATACCCATACCTCTCTCCACTGTTCCTTTCTCTTCTCCCCCACTCCCTCTCAAATCAGCCTTGCCTCTTTATGATTTATATGTATATATATATATATATATTTCTATAGATATAATTATATTTAATCAATCAATTAATTAATTAATTATTTAATTAATTACATTATATTAATTAATTATTCTTTTTAGTGTAAAAATTTTTACACTAATTTTTCATAATTTCGTAGTGCGTGCCATATGACCCGATATTTCTGGGTTGGGGTCTTACACACACACATACATTAGTGGAGCTTCACGTGTTACTTTTTAATTGGGCGAGACCACCACATATGCAAAAGTGACGTAGTGATCCAACCCTATCCAATAATTTCTTCATGATTGGACAAGGTGGAACTCGAGGTGTTCTTTAATGAGTATGGTGTATCACATGACAATGTGATCTTCTAATAATGTTTTACTATGTGTGCTATGGCCTACTGAAAAATGTGAGTCATAACACACATGGCTTGATATTATTAAGAGAGTACCCTAAGACAGTAGTGTACCATCCCATTAAAGAGTTTTTCGTAGAACTCGGGTATTAATTTAGGCTTGGTAAAATGGACGGGTTGAAAACGAGTTGGGTCAAAAATGGATTGAACCCATCTTTGACCCCAATTAAATAGGTCAGATATGGGTTGGGTCAACCCGAATCAAACCCATTACTTTTAAATATAAAAAAAAAAAAACATTTTTACACACTTGTTACTAATTAACTTAAAGCATCGTACATATATAAAAAGTATATCAGGCATTTCTCTTCAATTGTTCTCATATAATTAAAGCCATTAATGAATGTAGACGATTTATTAAAGTTAAGATTCTGGTAACTCAATTTTTTTTGGTAACGCTCATTGTCTTTAGGATTCTAGTAACCCATTTTTTCCTTTTTTTTTACATTTCAGAGAGCTGATATATATTAAAACTATTTGAATACAAACATGTCCTACAAAATATTTAAGCTATCTCATCTTGTTTTAAGTACGTCCCATAAAATATATAACTTAATACAACAAAACAATCATACCAAAACATAACCATTATAAAAAAAATACAATATAAGCTTCCCCATCCAAGCCAACAAAAAATTCTTTGTTGGTAATGGATCAGAAAACATCATGAAAGATGACAAAGGGACCCTTCATTTGTCTTGGAAAATCTCATATCCATTTGGACCATATGATCACAGATGATCCTGCAAATTTGAAATTCAAAAATTTCCAGTTAAGACTTTACAAACACAACATGCACCACATTTTATTGTATGTTGTAGGATTTATGAGCATAGCTTTGAGAATTTCAAGCAATCAAAGAATTATGTCATCTAAAATTTCATTTCCCAAAACAAAATTACTCACACACAACTTAACTTACCCATGAAAGTGTTACTAAAATATATATTAATTATTGAATTATCCAAAAAGCATAGATTGTATTGAACAAATCTGCAAGGGTGCAAGTGAAGATTACCAACATACATTTTTATTATTCAAGCTATTAACATAAAATGACATTTTCTAGCCAATTAAAACAAAAATAAATATCTATATATAATATAATATATTGGATCAAATAATTAGAGATGCAATGGCCAATTTCTTCCCTATCTTTGCTCGAATATAAAATTTGTGGTCCAAATAATTGGGTTAAGGCTTTGTTGAATTGAGTTTTAACCCTTACGAAATCCAAAAAGTGATCTCACTATCCATGCATAAAAACTCTAGAGATTAATTTCTACCTCTGTGATTTATTACCAAAGCTAAATAAGACCTCAGCCAATGATATGATCCATGATAGTCTGAGAATTATCAGTGTAAACATAATAATTGCCACCAACATTTCATCTTGTTTTTTGGTTAAAAACTATTTTTAGTTCAAATTCTGTATTTTTTACCCAACATTTTCTCACCATTTGTAATTAATTAGATCCGAAATCTTAATTCTATATTTGCTTTTTCTATCATTTACTTCTATTGAAATCCTTTTCAGTGGGAAAAAAATCATCATTGGGAGGAACAAAAAATTAATAACACAAGTTCATAAATAGTGATGTTTTTCATGGTAAAATGCACATGGTTGATTTAATAAATATTTTTATTAAACCTTTAGGAAAAAATCCATTTTCACATTTGTTTTCCAGAATGAAGAATTGCAGCCCAGCAATGGACCATTTGTTAAATTTGCATCAAAATAGAAGTTGGATAGAAATCCAAGAAATATAAAATAAGAAAATGAATGCAATTTGAGAAACTTTTAAAATATATAAAACAAAAATCCTTCCTACAATTTGTTGACAGCACAACTGTGACACTTCTGATTCTACACCAGTAACATCAAAAAGAATATTCCAACATGTATATAAAAAGAAATTCAGTTAGAACACTAAGGTATCCCAATTAAGGGAAATGCGTTTTATCACTTATTCTTTCAAATTTCCACTAGTAATATAAAAGAGCCTTTTAAATTTTTAAAAATTTAGTGAGCATAAGAGCCAACATTAAAAAGGTTAACATCCATTAGCACCATGAAAAATCTATGAAAATTCCAAATCCAGTCATGTTCAACATGAGAAAGAGAAATTCATTTGGCTTGTATTGTAAGCTCTATCAAATATTATTAAGTTAATGTTAGGAAACATTTGATATATCAAACATCTACACAATTGCACAATTATGCTTCCCCATGACATTCAAATGCTTGAAAATTAAATAATATTTCTATCCAAGGTATCAATTCATTCTTGAAATTTTTTATATCCACAAGCATGAAAAAAGGAGAATGGTTATTATACCTTTAACTCATCCAAGCTCCTCCAATGATTTTGCTTTAAGAATATTGCTTTGAGAATAGGCACGTAAACGGATCGGGTTGAATCCGGCTCGACCCGAACCCGTTTACATAAGATTCAGACCCGTTAATAAGACCTGATCCAGACTTGTTAAAAACTAATTAAATAGGTTAGGTATAGATCCGTTGGATAATACCCGTTAAAGACTTGACCCATTAAATCATTAACAAGTACACACACACACACACACACACACTCTCTCTTTCTCTCTCTCTCTTTCTTTCTCTCTAATACAATATTGAAGTTAGAGTATTTAACCTCCTAACAAAGCTATTATATATATACATATACATAAAAGTTAGAAAGAAAGAGAGAGAGAGAGAGAGAGAGAGAGAGAGAGAGAGAGTCTCAGTGAAGTTGTAGTATTCAACCTTCTAGCACCGTCTTGTGTTATGAAAATATTTTAGAAATCACTTTATGGAATTGTTTCATGAATCTAGCTATCAATACCCGATTCCATTGAATGAACATTCCATTAAAAATCATTATAAACATTCTTTTGTTTTGGATGAGTAATCTTTATTTCACTCTATGACATTTTCATTCTATATCATTTTTATTCCATTTCTTATTATATTTAGGAGTAAGGAAATCTTTTGTAGGCCTAAATTCTTGATAAAAATAAAAATATTTCTAAATGACAATTATTGTCATTTTATCATTCATCATGTATCCGATTGTAAGAATGAAATATACAAATAATAGTGACTATCACATGAAATAGTTTCAATCAACAATGACACAATTGGGGTCAATAAAATCTTTTATTTGTAAAGCCAAGTTGGACTATTCCAAATAGAAAATTTTAGCTCCCAATTTTATTTTATTTTTGCGAACGGGTCGGGTTTTATAGTCAGAGACCCAGATCCGAGTCCTGGTCCGGGTCTAGTTGAGTTAGGTCTTAGCGAGTCCAGAACCGAGTCTAGAACCGTTTAAACTTGGCGGGTCCGGGTCTGGGTCCGGATCTTAGAGGGTCTACCCAAACCCGGCCCGTTGACAAGCCTATTTGAAAAGTAGGCTCACAGAATGCAATATTACTTCATTGCCAATTTCTCTCACTATTTAGCCATCCTTGGGGATAAAGTTCTAATGTCAATCCATTGGAACACTCGAGGAACATCATCAAAGTTCTCTCTTTGCTATTCAAGCCTCCCCAACAAAGCCCTAACTTCCAAACACTCACATAAACCAAATTAAATCAAGACCTAATACCAAAAAACTAGAAATGGTAATGATATTCATTGTGAAAGCCCAAAGATATATAAACCCACCTCATAATTTAAAGAAAGAGCCTCCTTTATGAACTCCTTGTAGATTTCCAAAAATTTGGGCAAATCAATGAGATTAAGAGTGATAGCCGACGCCGACAATGAGACTAAGGGAGAGACGATGTACAAATTCAAGATGTGTTTGATGTATCGTTGATCTTATGCCATATTCCAATGGATGAGAGTCCCTCTTCTGATGCAATACCGAAAGAATCTAGGTAGCAGTGAGAGAGACGGAGAGAGGGGGTGATGCACAAGAAAAAGAGTGCAGTGAACAGTGATGCCAAACCCTAATTTTTTCTTATATAGTCGATTCAATATTTCAACCCATTACCAACCTATTTCAACCCGTGCTCAACCCATTTTCGACCCTCTCAAATAGTGGGTCTATTTAAACCAACCCATTTCCAATCTGCTTACAAAATTACCCAACCCAACCCATTAATTATTAGGGCGGGTTTATAAATCTGGGTGAGATTTGTCACCTCTAGTTATTATATAGCAAAGGCTTAACCCAAAAGCCAACTTGACTTGCTGTACACCTTATATATATATATGTTTTAGGCAACATTTATCTCCTAAATTTAACATAACTCAAACTCGGTTCTATTCCTCCTATGATCTTGTATATACTACTTAGTGGGAACAAAGTACCTTAATTTCTTATGAAGTTTCCCTCATAAACAAAGGAATTTATTTTTGGGTAGTGTGAATCCTGGTAAGTACTGTACACTAGCCCCTACTCTGTAGATCCAACTTCGCGATAAGTTGGCCCGAGTTGAATTTTTTGAGGGTATTTTTGGTATTTCACATTATTTTTCTGTTTTCCTAATTCTGTGTATTTATATTTGAGGAGCCACATCTCATTGTAACTCTTTTCAAATTATAGTGAAACTGTAGCAGTCGTGAACATAGCCCTATTCTATGGTGAACCACGTAAATCTTTGTGTTCTTGTGTGTGCGTATGACTTTATATTCATTTTTTTGTTTGCTTTCGTATCTCACCGATCCTGGTTAGGTGATTATATTCCTAACAACTGGTATCAGAGTATTAGGTTTGAGTGGGAGTGATGACCGCAGACGAAGGAAAAGTAAGAATTGATAAATTCAATGGCATAAATTTTGGGTTGTGAAAGATGCAGATTAAAAATTTTCTGTATTAGAAGAAATTGTATTAGCCTTTTACAGAACAGAAACCAGAAGAGATGAAAGATGCAGAATGGACTCCTTGACGGACAAGCGTCGGGAGTTGTTCGTTTAACGTTGGCTAGTAATGTTACATTCAATATTGTGAAAGAAAAGACAACATCAGGTCTGATGAAAGCCCTTGTGAACATGTATGAAAATCCCTTTGCCTTGAATAAGGTATATCTTATGCGTAGGCTATTTAATCTTAAAATGGCAAAATATGGGTCTGTAGCAGATCATCTGAATGAGTTCGGTACAGTCACAACTCAATTGAGTTCTGTAGAGATTGAGTTTGACGACGAGGTTAGGGCTTTGATTCTTCTATCTAGTTTGCCAAAAAGCTAAAATGGTACTGTAACGGTAGTGAGCAACTCTTCAGGTAAATTGAAACTGAATTATAATGATGTTAGTGACCTAATTTGCTTTCGTATCTCACCAATCCTGGTTAGGTGATTATATTCCTAACAACTGGTATCAGAGTATTAGGTTTGAATGGGAATGATGGCCGCAGACGAAGGAAAAGTAAGAATTGATAAATTCAATTGCATAAATTTTGGGTTCTAGAAGATACAGATTGAAAATTATCTGTATCAGAAGAAGCTCTATCAGCGTCATACAGAACAGAAACTAAAAGAGATGAAAGACGCAGGATGGAAACTCCTTGATGGAAAAGCGTTAAGAGTTGTTCGTTGAACGTTGGCTAGTAATGTTACATTCAACATTGTGAAAGAAACGACAATATCAGGTTTGATGAAAGCCCTTGTGAACATGTATCGAATAAGGTATATCTTCTGCATAGGTTATTTAATCTTAAGATGGAAAAATGTAGGTCTATAGCGGATCATTTGAACGAGTTCGATACAGTTACAACTCAATTGAGTTCTGTAGAGATTGAGTTTGATGACGAGGTTAGGGCTTTGATTCTTCTATCTAGTTTTCCAAAACGCTGAAATGGTATTGTAACGGCAGTGAGCAACTCTTTAGGTAAATTGAAACTAAATTGTAATGATATTCGTGACTTAATTTTTTGTGAAGAAATTCGTAGAAGGGAATTAGGAAAAACGTCGGGGTTTGCTCTGAATACAGAAGCTAGAGGAAGATCGGTCAACAAAAATTCAAATCGTAATAGATTAGCATCTAAGAACAAAAGTAACTCAAGATCTAGAGAGGGATCGGGAGAGGGACGAAGTTGCTGGAACTGTTGACAGAAAGAGCACTTGAAGGCAAATTGTTCGGCACCAATGAAGAAAAAAATGATCAAAATAAGAAGTCTGTGAATGCTACAACATAAGATATTTGTGATGCCATGATCTTTAGCATTGACAGTCCTCTTGAGTCTTGAATCTTAGATTATGGGGTGTCTTTCCATTCATCTTCACACAAAGATATCATTGAAAACTATATAAGTGTTGATTTCGGAAAAAGGTTTATTTAACTGATGATGAACCTTTGAATATTATGGGTAAAGAGGATGTGAAAATAAGGATGCCAAATGGGTCTGTATAGAATATACAGAATGTCAGATATGTGCTTGGATTGAAAAGAAATTTGATTTCTGTGGGACAACTTGATGATGAAGGTCATGTAGTAACCTTCACGGGTGGGCTGTGAAAAATCTCCAAATGAGCTATGATTGTTACTCGTGGTATAAAGACTTACACTCTTTATGTGACAACAAACAACAAGAATGTAGTAGCAGTTGCTGATGAAGAGAAAGATTCATACTTGTGGCACCGTAGACTTGGGCATATGAGCGAGAAAGAAATGAAGGTACTTCTGGCAAAAGGGAAATTGTCAAGTTTAAAATCAATTGATTTTGATGTGTGCAGATTGTTTATTTGGAAAGCAAAAGAGGGTCAATTTTTCGAAGGATGGTAGGAAATCGAAGATAGAAAAATCAAAATTGATTCATACTGATGTATGGGGGCCTTCTCCAGTTTCATCTCTTGGGGGATCATATTATTATGTCATTTTTATCGATGATTTGATTAGAAAAGTATGGGTTTATTTTTTAAAGAATAAATATGATGTTTTGGCTACCATTATAAAGTGGAAAGCCTTGGTTGAGAATGAAACAGATTTGAAAATCAAGTGTTTAAGATCAAACAATGGAGGGGAGTATGGAGATAGTGTGTAACGATCCGTAAATTTTTTTTATTAAAAAGAATAAATAATTTTTTTTAGAACAAATTAAAATTTAATTAACTAATTAAATTAGTTGAGGTATAAAATCTGGCCAACAAAATTTAAGTGAGTACATATATATAGATATGAAATAAAATAATGTTTAAGGTAATTGGGTTGAAAAAAAAAAAGAAAAAGAAAGAAAGAAAAGGAAGTGAATGTGTGTGCAGCAAGTGGTGTGTGTGTTAAAGATAAAACAAAAAAATAAAAAAATTAAAGGCAAAAAGTGTGGTTGAAAAGTCAACTACACCAATTAAAACACACCAAGAAAGGGAAGTGAATGTGTGTGCAACAAGTGGTGTGTGTGTTGGTTTGTGTGTGTTAAAGATAAAACAAAAAAATAAAAAAATTAAAGGCAAAAGGTGCAGTTGAAAAGTCAACTACACCAATTAAAACACACACAACTTACACAAAACACAAACACACACACACACACACACTCACATTCCAGACGCATAGCGGCGTGGAGAAGGAGAGAAGAAGAGAAAAAAAGAAAAACAAGAGGAAGAAAGGAAGAAGAAGAAAAAGAGAAAAATTTGGCAAGTCACTTGGGCTTTCATGGGGGTTGAGACCTACTACATTTTTCTTTGATTTTGGGCTATTTAACTGGAAAAAAATCAAAGAAAACTTTGCTAAAATTGTACAAAAGTGAGGGAGGGTTTCTAAAACTTATGAAATAGGAATGAATAGGTTGCTAGAGGACATTCATTCATAAAAGAATGCTAGGTTGCCATGTTGTGTGTTACATTTCAATTTTGTTAATTAATATGTATATGAAGCATGCCCATGCATTCTCAAATTGAAATCTGTGTTTATATTAGGGTTGTTGGGACCCTAAGCATGTGTTTTTATTTAATAATATTGTTACCACTCACACTTTTGAGGAGTGTGGAGTGAGATTATAATAAAAAAAAATCATGTGTTTTGTATATAGAAAAAAATTGAGAAAATCCTTAAAAGGATTAAATAATGAGTGAGAATGAAAAGAACCATGAGTGTTAGTTTAGAACGTGTTTTGTATGCTTATGAGATGATGTGAGTACTCGAAATGTTGTGGTGTGGATTGAGTTGTGAATGTGTATATCCAAGGTTCGAGGGTTGAGTCGAGAGTTCCGCGCGGTGGTGCAGGTTACGGTTGTCTATAGTTTAGTAGCCTGTGAAACCATGTTTTCGCTATATCGGAGGCGAGGTGATTACTTAATGAGTGATGAATTAGAACTTTAATATTTTTTTTGGGTTTTTAATAAAACCTAGAGATTTAGGAATTTGGTCATTGTTTGAATGAATTCAAGTGGAACTTAAGTAAATCTCATAAAACGTAATAAGACAAGTATGGATTCTGTATATGCTTAACTGATTATATACTGTCATAGCATGCAACCCACTGAGCACAAGCATACACTTTTATGTAACGTTCATGTTTCGTTTGTTTTAGTTATCTTACTAGGGTACTGACCCCTACCAGATGCAGGTACCGATAAGGATCCCGCGTCTTCAGGAGTACATGTTGATAGACTTGATGTGTCTCTTCCTTTTGGGCTTACTTGATGTATACGAAGACATACTATGATGTTAATGGAGTGTTCTCCATTATTTTTGTTAATCATGTAGTATGGAATTCGTATATTTCTTGAGATATGTAAATGAGATTGATATGTGTTTTGGGACATGGCGTAATAACTTGGAAATGAATTGCATATATAGAAATGTATGTATTATAATATATGCTAGAAATGAATTATGTACTGAATTATATAATTGTTGTACATGGATTATCAGGTTGGAAAGTACCTAAAGAGTGATGAGTGAAAAATTGCCTAAGTGTTGAACACTTAAAAGGCAAAACTAGCCAATAGTTAGGGCGAACCCTATCAATTTTTTTTTTTTTTTAAATCTTGGCTTTTAGAAACTCTTATATTTGTCACCCTTAATCGAGTCTCACACTTAAACTTATATATCTTTTATTATTAAAATTTAGTGAGATATTTTAATTAATTTAATCATTTTAATTTAACTCAATTTAAATATCACACCTTCGGGTTATGGGGCTTGGGCCGTGACAAAATGCTGTCAGAGCCCAAGGTTTGAACACTTAGGGGCGACGAAATGGGTACAAAAAAAAAAAAGAATTTTTTTTTTGAAGCATGATTTGATAAGAATATGTGGTACATGATATTGAATGTGGTATAGGTGATAACATGATTATGTGTTGGCATGATTGGGTGAAATGCAAAAAGTATGTGTTACTTGCGTTGATGTAAATACATATTAGCTGATTATGTGCATGTGGGGTATATGACACATCATTGGAAACATGCAAGGGATTAAACTTTCCACTTGAAAATGAGTCTTAATAGAAATATTTATTTTCTATCGTATAGAAAATGTCGCCAAAAGATAGTGGACAGAACAAAGGTAGAGCTGTCAAATTTGAGCCTCCATTACCTACACATAGTGAGGAGTAGGTAGGTGAGAGCATCGAGGGAGAGAATGACCCTCTACCACCTCCACCTATTGAGCAGCAGGGTGAGAGAGTTGAGTTTGTAGATCCATCTGCATCTCTACAGATGCCTTCACAAGGTATTCAGAGTGTACAGTTGGACAGGGTTGAGTTAGCACGAGCTATGCTTGAGTTTTTACATCACTACTAGCAGATGCCTGGTATGGTACCATTGGGTCAGAGGGTTGAGACTCAGGAACGTATCTCGGCAAGAAAGAGTAGGGCAACATCAGCGATGAGGGAGTTCCAGCGACTTTAACCACCGAGATTTTTTGGACGCATAGATCCTTTTGCCGCAGATCATTGGCTGAGAGATGTGTCTAAACTACTAGATATGGTGCATATATATCACGAAGGATGATCTCCAAGTTGACTTCGCATATGTCTTACTTATGAGCGAGGCCCTAGTTTGGTGGGAGTCAGTGAGGAACACCATGGTTAGACAGTGGGATGTATTTTGCATAGCTTTTCTGGGGAAGTTCTTTTCGATAGTTGCTAGAGCGTCATTACATCAGGAGTTCCTTCACTTGTGTCAGGGTGACATGACCGTAGGTCAATATGAGGCACGTTTCTCTCTATTAGCTCGGTATGCACTAGAGGCCATTGTTGATTAGACTGATAGGGCACGACTGTTTGAGTTGGGACTTAAGCCAGCGATTAGAACCTTAGTGGTTCCATTGAACCTCTATACGATGATTGAGGTGTATGATAGGGCACTGCTATTTGAGGCAGACCAGTGGGTCAGTAGATCAGTTGAGATTCACTAGCAGTTGAGGGGTACATCTATAGGTTCTTATTCCGACTAACAGAATAGGAAGAGAATGAGATATGGGGCATCCACCTCTCAGGGATTTACTCCGCACCAACAACAGTTGACTTTTTCATCTTCCTTTACACCAGGTAAGACCGCTTAGGGAGTGATTATCAGTTACCAGTGCCAATAGTTTGGACATGTGAGGGCTGAATGTCCACAGTTGTGACAGCAGCAGCCTTAAAGACAAGGACTATCTTAGAGTACTAATAGATGGCACAATTCTACACCGAGTCAGAGTCAGTCTAGAGAAGCTAGCCATGGACGGGGATAGAGTAGAGGACAATCTCAGGGTAGGGGAAAGCCACCCATGTGTTTTCATTATGGTGTCATTGGACACATTCAAAGGCATTGTCCTGCACTTGTGGGGGACAGAGGCTCCCTTGGTTCATCAGCTTGATTATTATCTACAACCTCTGTAGTTCTTTCTGAGTTATCCTTCATTGCCTCAAATTCGGGCATATTTTGCAAATAGTTCTAGACCTTCTATAGGTCCATTTTCTTCTTTAGCATCTAGACCCCCCATTACTCACCAGGGTACTAGTAGTCAGGACATAGTACCGTCTCAAACTCAAGGCAGGGTTTATGTGCTTACTACTACGATAGATTCTTCAGCTGGTCCATCTGTGGTTCGAGGTACAGTCTTGATTTTTAGTTCTTGGGCACATGTATCGATTGACACGGGTGCCTCACATTTGTTTATATCGTTATCATTTGCATCTATTTTGGGATTGGAGATATCTTTATTAGACATTCCACTTCGTGTTGAGACTTCGATTGGAGATCAACTTTCACTCAGACGGTGGCTAATTCTTGTGAGATCCAGGTTATTCTACCCATCGAGCTACCATTGATTATTTCCGTAGTAGAGTTACTATCTGCACTCCCAAGGGAGATCTTTTTCATTTCTTGGGGGACCAAAGTGATTTCACTACTTCGAAATCGTGGGATTCACGTGGCTGAGGTGAACTTAGTTTTATGTTTGCTAGTTGGGTAACTGATGTTGGGGATGACATTCGTGAGGAGTTACCACCGATAGTGAGGAATTTTGAGGATGTTTTTCCAAATGATTTGTATGAGTTACCGCCACATAGAGAGATTGAGTTCTCTATTGAACTTTTACTGGGTACTACACCTATCTCTATGGCACCATATCGGATGGCTTCGACAGAACTACATGAGCTGAAGGCTCAGATAGAGGATCTATTGTATAAGGGGTTTATACGTCCCAACACTTCACCTTGGGGAGCACCAGTGTTGTTTGCTAAGAAGGGTGATGGTTCTTTATGCCTTTGCATCGATTATCAGAAACTTAATCGAGTCACAATTAAGAATCGATATCCATTACCGTGGATAGATGATTTGTTTGATCAACTTTGGGGTTCAATGTGTTTCTCAAAGATTGATTTGAGGTCAAGATATCACCAATTGAGGATCAAGGATTTTAATGTACAGAAGACAGCTTTTCGTGCTCGATATGGATATTATGAGTATCTTGTGATGCCATTTGAATTGACGAATGCACCAACAGCATTCATGGATCTCATGAATCGGGTTTTTTAAGAGTATCTTGATCGCTTCATCATTGTGTATGTTGATAATATTTTTATTTATTCACCTTTCATAACAGGAACATGAGGAGTATTTGAGAATTGCTCTATAGACTTTGTGTAAGCACCACCTGTACACTAAATATAAGAAGTGCAGATTTTGGTTCACTAAGGTCAAATTTCTTGGGCATATAGTTTCCCAGGAGGGAGTTTTCGTTGATCCTACAAAGATCGATTCAGTTACGACTTGGGAGAGACTGAAAAACGTGTTTGAGATACGTAGTTTTTTGGGTTTAGCCTGGTATTATCGTCGTTTTGTAGAGGAATTTTCATGCTTGGCTATGCCTATGACTATACTTACTCAAAAAGAGTTTGATTCGTTTGGAACGAGGATTGTGAGCGAGCTTTTCCAGACACTGAAGACTTTTCTTACTTCTGCACCTATCTTAGCTATTCCCGATAGTGGAATTGGCTACTACACGGTATACTAAGATGCTTCATGAGAGGGATTGGGTTGCATTTTGATGTAACGAGGGAACGTCACATTGCTTACAGCTCTCGACAGTTGAAATCGCATAAGAGAAACTACCCCACCCACGACTTAGAGTTGGCAGCAGTTGTCTTTGCTTTGAAGAGTTAGAGACATTATCTCTACAAGGAGAAGTTTGAGGTGTATTCAGATCATAAGAGTCTCAAGTACCTTTTCTCACAAAAGGGCTTGAACTTGAGGCAGCATCGTTAGATGGAATATATAGAGGATTATGACTTCGATCTTCTGTATCATCTGAGAAAGGCTAATGCAGTGTAGATGCATTAAGTAGGAATCACATGAGAGAATATTAGCAATTCTGATGTGTGAGTGGAATATGCTAGAGGTAGTGGCAGAGTACAATTTATGTTTTGATGAGACAGGTGATTCAGCTTTCTTATTTTCTGTTATTGCACATCCTAGCCTTTTGACTCGCATTTTGGATGTACAGCTCTAGGATTCAGAGGTAGAATCTATTCGTTCTCGTATTGCTAGTGGTGATCCAGTTGCTAGATGGTCATTTCATACCGATCATGGATTGCGTTATCAGGGACATTACTATGTACTGCAAACTTGTCACGAGAATGTTATGCAAGAATTGCACCACTTTAGACTTGCAGTACATCCGGGTGGTACCAAAATGTACTAGAATCTTCACCGACAATATTGGTGGAAGGGCATAAAGACGGATGTCGCGGGATTTGTAAGTAAATGTTTGACTTGCCAGTAAGTCAAAGTTAAGCATCAACGACCAGTGGGGTTGTTACAACCTCTTCCGGTAGTGGAGTGGAAGGGGGAACACATCACGATGGAATTTTGTTTCCGGGTTTACGAGGTCACCACGAGGGCATGATGCAATATGCGTTATAGTGGACCGTTTGACGAAGTCTGCACACTTTTTATCGATAAGGACTACGAATTCAATAGAGACTTTGAGTCGCCTTTACATTTGAGAGATTATACATTTACATGGAGTTCCAGTTTCTATTGTTTCGGATCGGGATGCACGATTTACTGCATGATTTTGACAGAGTCTTCAGGTAGCTTTGGGTACTAAGTTGTCATTTGGTACAACTTTTCATCCGTAGACTGACGGACAGTCTGAGCGTACCATTCAAATACTAGAAGATATGCTACAAGCTTGCGTCATGGATTTTCGAGGCACTTGTGAAGATTACTTGCCACTTATAGAGTTTGTTTACAGCAACAACTATCAAGCAAGTATCGAGATGGCATCGTTTGAAGCATTGTATGGTAAACCTTGTGGGTCACCAATTTTTTAGACTGAGGTGGGCGAGGCCACAGTCTTAAGACCCGACTTGGTTCGAGATATGACGAAAAAGATCAAAGTGATACGTCAACGACTTCTCACAGCACAGAGTAGACAAAAAAACTACAGGAATAAGAGGCGTTCACCTCTATCATTCGATGTGGGAGATCATATTTTTCTTAAAGTTACTTCACGAAAGGGCCTGACTAGATTTAGCCGATGAAGGAAGTTAGTTCCAAGGTAACATAGGTCCTTTTGAGATCCTTGATAGGATTGAGGAGGTTTCATATCAATTGGCATTACCACCACAACTTTCTGGGGTTCATGATGTTTTTCACATTTCGATGCTTCGCAAATATTTCTGTGATCTCTTTCATCTTATTTCCTATCTTGTGACAAAATATAATACTATATGGAATACATGGTAAGAAAGAAGAGTGTACCTTTCCAAGCAATCCAGATTTTTTATCTTTAGAATCCAATGGAATAGCTTCTGTTGCGCACTCATCCAGTATGTCATCTACAGCATAAGTTGCATGCTTCAGCTTCCATAGCCAATCTTGTAAAGCCTTGTTTTTGAGTTGCTTAAGGTTAGCATCTTCAAGGACTGCCTGGATTGTAGAGAGAGTGCATGAAAGCTTTTCCATCTCCTTATCAACGCCCCACATCAATCCAATCTCCTCCTCAATCAAAGAGTTCAATCTCTTAAGTACAACATTAAGTAAAGCGTTTGTCATGATCACAAAGAAAATCAAATTCCAAAAGAAGCTCAGAGTTGTAAATGCTTGCAAAATGCAAAAATGAATGACCTAAAATGATCTATAAGAAGAAAGTCTTCATTGATAATTGTGCAAGATATTATAAACAAAAATAGTAGAATAACAAATGGAAAATGATTCCATCACCCATGGGGTATAACGGAAGATTCCTCAAATCAAGCAACCAAAAATCAACAAGATCAGCAAGCAGATAAATAGCCAAGAATCAATTTGTAACAGTTAGTCATAATTTTAGGACTGTTACTTATAATAGACTCTGTAAAATTGTATATATATTATCATACGATCAATAGTATAGTGTGTGTGAATATTTTTCTAGATTTGATAGCAAGAAAACTTTCTCTGTTAAAATTCAAAATTCATCATGGTATCAGGAGAGCCATCCTCTCACAAGAACTCGATCCCTACATCTGCCAACAACCATAACCCCGTTACTACACCACCGTCCCCAACCGACACCCCCCTCATTGCCCTCAATATTGCTACCTAAATCAATGAAAAACTCACACCCTCCACCTTCCCTCAGTGGCGTGCTCAGTTTGAAGCCCTCCTTATTGGCTATAATCTTCTTGATTATGTCATTGGTAATAAGCCTTGTCCCACACCGGCTGATCCCTCCATCCCAAATCTACCAAAAACTCACTGGATCCGCCAAGATAAGCTTATCTTAAGTGCCATTTTGGTTTCCACTACCTCCACCATCACTCCATTCCTCTCTGCTGCCAAGACATCTCAAGCCGCATGGCAAAAATTGAATACAATGTATGCAAGCAAATCGCGCACTCGCGCAATGCAACTTAAAGAGGAATTGACAATGATCAAGAAAGGAAATAAATCGGGCCAAGAGTACCTGCACACTGTCAAAGCTCTTGCTGATGAAATTTCTCTTATTGATCATCCCATCTCCGATGATGATCTCACTCTTTACATCCTCAATGGCATAGGAAGCGATTTTCGTGAAATCGCCGCACCCATTCGTGCTAAGGAAAGGCCCTTACACTTCGAAGAACTCCACGATCTTCTTGTCAGACACGATGCCTATCTTCGTCGACTTGATGCCTCCACTCAACAGTTGGTAGCATCGGCCAACTACTCCAATCGCCGCTCCGGTTCGTCTCAAGGGGGATACGGCACCAAGGGTTTCTTCAAAGGGGGACACGGCCAACTACTCAACAGAAACTGATGCTTTCTCAAAAACTGATGCAGGCTTGCCCCATTCTCGCCAATATGGTGGCGACCCCTCACAGCCCAATGTAGCCTCGGCCCATTATCGCCACTATGGTGGCCCAAAGGACAATAAGAGGCCCCCTAAGTCCAATGGTCCACGCAAGTACCCACCAAAATGTCAACTTTGTGATGCTCTGGGTCATATAGCAAAACACTGTCCACGCTTGCCTTTTTTGGATGCCACTGCCAACTGTGTATCTACATCACCAGCCACAGATACCAAATGGCTTATTGACTCCGGAGCTTCCCATAATATCGCTAGTGATTTGGCGAACTTATCTGTGCACTCTGAATACGACGACACTGATGAAGTTGTCATAGGTGATGGTTCAGGTTTGCCTGTCTCACATATTGGTTCCTTGGTTTTTCAATCACCCACTCGCACTTTTCATTTAACTGATACACTTTGTGTTCCTAGCATACGTAAAAATCTCATTTCCGTACATCATTTCACCTCCCAAAATCATGTGTTTATCAAATTTCATCCATCATTTTTTCTTGTCAAGGATCAGATCACGGGGGTAGTTCTACTCAAAGGTGCATGTGAAAATGGTGTTTACACCCTCCTAGACTCACTGGTGAAAGCTTCTTCAAAAATGGTTGCAAATGTGCATGAATGAACTTCAATCGATGGGTGGCACAAACGTCTTGGACATCTGTCAAATAAAATCGTTCACCATCTCGTCAAGACTTTTCTCTTCCAATAATACATAAAAATGATTATTATCTTTGTACTTCTTGTTCTATTAATAAAGTGCACAAACAACCATTTCGTGTTACTAGTTTTCATAGTTATGCCCTACTTGATTTGATTTATACTGATGTTTGGGGTCCACCTACCACTCTTGGCATTGATGGATCACAATACTATTTAATTCTAATTGATCATTTTACCAAATATATTTAGTTCTATCCCATGGAAACAAAATCTGGTGTTAGCATTATTTTTCCTCAATTGAAGAATCTTGTTGAAACCCGTTTTCAATCCAAACTCAAAAGCATTTATTCCGATAATGGTGGTGAATTCGTTCGTCTTAAAAATTATTTTTCTATTCATGGGATTAGCCATTATACCACAGCTCTTCATACACCACAGCAAAATGGTGTCTCCGAGCGTCGTTCATCGTCATGTGGTTGAAATGGGCCTAACTCTATTGCATGACGCATCTCTGTCTTTATCTTTTTGGCCCTATGTTTTTTCAACTGCTGTCTATTTAATAAACCGGTATCCAACCCCTCTATTAACTAACAAATCATCGTTTGAGGCCTTATTTCACCAGAAACTCAATTACCTGAAACTCCAAAAGTTTGGCTGCCTTTGTTTCCCTCTTACCAGACCATACAATACCCACAAACTCCAGCCCAAATCACGGCCTTGCCTGTTCGTGGGCTATTCCCCAACCTAAAACGCATATAAATGTCTTGATCTTCAGACCCACAGGCTCTACATCTCTCGGCATGTCCTGTTCGACGAGACCCAAATCCCTTCCCCTCTTCCACAGACCACCATCAAGCCCCCTACTCCGTTCGCAATGACCCCAGCCATCGGACCACCCATTGCAGTGCCGTCTCCACCGTGCCCACCACCAGTGACTTCAGAAGGCAACGCCATTCTCGATTCATCTCCAAGTAACAGCTCTTCTTCCTCTGATTTAGGTAATTTGCATTTTCCCCCTTCTAACCCTAGTTCCACTGCACTCACCTGATCACTTGCCTTCCTCATCCCTTACACACACTCTGACCACTCACAACTCCATTGTCAATGATGAATACTCTCCATAACCCCCCTGTGCAACCCTTTTCCCGAACTCACACCATGACCACTCGGTCCATGAATAATATTCATAGACCGAAACAATTCCACTCTGTCACCAAGCATCCACTTCCCTCAACCATTGAACCAAGTTGTGTGAGTCAAGCCCTCCGTTACCCTCATTGGAGACAAGCTATGTCTGATGAGCTCACTGCGCTTAGGCGCCATGGCACATGGGATCTTGTTTCCCCACCCACTAACTACAAACCCGTGGGTTGTAAATGGGTATTTCGTGTTAAAAGAAAATCAGATGGGTTAATTGATCGCTTTAAAGCGAGACTTGTTGCTGAAGGGTACAATCAACGTGAAGGGTTAGATTACAAAGAAACATTTAGCCTAGTTGTAAAACCGGCTACCATTAGGACTGTTCTAACAGTTGCTGTGATGCAAGGGTGGCCATTGTGGCAATTAGATGTTAACAATGCTTTTTTGCATAGTGAGTTGGCTGAGACAGTGGACATGGTTCAGCCCCTCGGATTTAAAGATGACTTCTGTCCTAATCATGTGTGCAGGTTACGTAAAGCTCTCTATGGCCTCAAGCAGGCCCCTAGAGCGTGGTATTCGGCTCTTAAATTAGCAATCCTTGCTCTTGGTTTTCAAAACTCTAAAGCTGACTCATCTTTATTTATATACCGCCACAACTCTCTTATCTGCTATTTCTTAGTCTATGTGGATGATTTGGTGATAACTGGAAATGATATGCCTTTTGTGAATCATATTATTCAACAACTTGGCACTCAATTCTCTATAAAAGATATTGGGCAACTTCATTTTTTCTTGGGTATGGAAGTCATTTCCACTACCTCTGGTATTTTCTTGTCCCAACACAAGTATATTAAAGACTTGTTGTCAAAAACCAACATGGCTGGTGCTAAAGATGTCTCTACTCTGTTGTCCACAACCATAACACTCAAACTAGTTAATGGCACCTCCACTACTGATAGCACGGAATTTTGCAGTGTCATCGGAGGCCTTTAATATCTGTCTCTTACCCGTCCGGATATTTCTTTCTCAGTTAATAAACTTTCCCAGTTTATGCACAGACCGACAGTCACTCATTGGACAGCGGCAAAAAGGCTTCTTCGATATCTGAAAGAAACACTTTTTCATGGTCTTCACATCACAAAAAAATTCAGCTTTGATCTCTTCACATACTCGGACGCTGATTGGGCGGGTAACCTGGATGATTGAACATCTACTTCCGCCTATACAAGCTTTCTTGGAGCAAATCCAATTTCTTGGAGTTCAAAGAAATAAAGAGCTGTAGCCCGATCATCCACTAAAGCCGAATATAGAGCTCTCGCCAATGCAGCTTCTGAGACCTTGTGGCTATTATCCCTGTTCCACGAACTTGGTCTTCCTCTTTTAGGTTCACCAAAGTTGCTATGTGACAATTTGGGATCAACCCATTTGAGTTTTAATCCTGTACAGCACTCCCGAATGAAACACATTCAGATTGACCTCCATTTTGTTCGTGATATGGTTCAACGTGGCGTTCTTAAGGTTCATCA
The DNA here is from genome assembly GCA_008638375.1 of Nyssa sinensis. NCBI lineage: Eukaryota > Viridiplantae > Streptophyta > Magnoliopsida > Cornales > Nyssaceae > Nyssa > Nyssa sinensis. Next base: position 55,738,074 of record CM018031.1, on the reverse strand, counting down.
CGTCAACACACAAGACCAGCTCGCTGATCTTTTGACTAAGCCGCTGTCACGCCAACGAACGGAACTTCTACGGAACAAGATTGGCCTAGCCGATGGCAGTTCCATCTTGCGGGGGCATATAATGGAAGATTCCTCAAATCAAGCAACCAAAAATCAGCAAGATCAACAAGCAGATAAATAGCCAAGAATCAAGGGTGTATCAGTTCAAATATTCAAGTCAATCTTCTTTGCAACAGTTAGTCGTGATTTTAGGACTATTACTTAGAATAGACTCTGTAAAAATGTATATATATTGTCATACGATCAGTAGTATAGTGTGTGTGAATATTTTTCCAGATTTGATAGCAATAGAACTTTCTCTGTTAAAATTCAAAATTCATCATGGGGGACGTATCCATTCATTTCCTGCCAATGAAATATTGGCTTAACCCGTGAGCATAATGTATTGCCCAATCAGAATCCAAGATTGAGCTTGATAGATTCCATGGAGGTGATGCAATGAGTGCTAATTCAATTGGAAGTTGCAAGGAAGCAACATTTGCTCTGTGTTTTTTTTTTTTTTGGTTTGCCTCCTGGTGCCTGACTAATTGGAACGCGGATTCATTGAGTTGCTTGACTTTTGTACAAACGAAGTCTACCCAGGCGTTAACAAACATAGATTATTTATCCGTTGTCCAATCACCTTTCATGGGTGATCTGGCTAGGTTCCCTTACCATGTGCCATCAGTGCTCACAAAAATTTCGAGTTAGCTGCACATGCTCTGCTTTCTTCCTGTACTTGACTTGGCAAACAGACAGTTAATACTTTTTTTTTGTTTGGAACTGATTGCATTAGCTTTGGGTTCAGAAAATTCTTGAATGGGACTCGTCATTCAAGGTAGTTGTGTGTCATTTTTTTTTAAGAATGTTATAGCACACATGATAAAGTGTAATTAAAAAAATATATTATCATGTGATGATTCAATCACATTTAAGAGTGTATTGGAAACTTCTTACTCCCCACCTCACCGCACATAATTCTATTAAAAGAGTACACTAATACATGATAAATTATTGTACGGGCAGAGTTGGAGATTTGGAGCCCCAGTAGGGGTAGGGAGGATGGATGGGTTATTGGCTAGTTTTAAGCCTGAAGTTGGAGTTCAATTTTCCAGGATCAGATGCCTCTGAACCAAATAAGAATAAGAAAAAAGACCAACAATATTGCTTAGTATAAAGTTTTTTTTCCCAAAAAAATTACAAACGTGTTCTATATTTTCACTTGTTTTCACTTGATCCTTACAAAATCATGATCTTTCATTAGGCTGAATAATATTAAAAATGATTACTAATGGAGGTAGTAGAGCTAATCTGTTGGACGCTTTTCCTAAGTCAATTCATGGTAAGTTGTAGCATTGTAGATTGTATTGCATATTTAGCCAATGCATTGTTTAAAAATAATACTGAAGATTAGGTCAATCTTTTAGGTATAAGCTTAATGGTTACGTATGGTCCAGTTTTTATGCTGGTCTGCTTACCCTTTGGTTGCTTGGTCTAAGCAAGTATTTTCTTTTTCTTTTTTTAAGGGAAAATTATATTTAAGCCGAACTCTTAGGAGATAATTTATAAGTGGATTTAATAGTTTGGTAAAATTAAACATAAGTTGACAAGGAAAAAAATTAATTTACACTTAAATTGAAAATTATTTCAATGTGTATTACTGTAGTTTACAATTTAAAACTTAATAAACTCCTGGTAGCATATAGTGAACAACTTGTAAGTTGTAGTAAACTACTAATTAAGTACTCCCTCTGTCCCGAATTAATAGTCCCTTTGGGAAAACTAACTTTTTATTTTGGACAATCATTTAATGCTTTCACACTTGATTAAGAGGATAAATTTACAAAACTAATCTTCATTCACATTGAGTAGTACATTCACATTAAATTTGTGAGGGTAATTTGAAAATTTCACAATTATTTATACATTAATTTTTTCAAAATGGAATAAGGGACTTTTAATTCTGGACGGAGAGAGTAGTTTCTATTAGTTTAAGTATAACTTAGGGTAAATTACAGTAATCTCTCTTGAGATTCCTAAAATTACATCGATCTTTCGTATTTTACCTGATAATATACATATATCTCATTCCAGTCATTTTTTTTTTCTTTTCAAAATGACAGAAACTACCGATTTCATATTTTTTTTTTCAATTTTTTAAATTTTGACCAATTTTTTTTTTCATTTTTTAAATAAAAATTGATAAAAATCTTATATTTATTTTTTTTATATAAAATAAAAATAAGTTATTTACCTTAAATTTTTTTTTAAATAAAAAAAGTCTTTAAAAAATTTAAAAAATATAAAGATAAATAAATAAAAGGAGCAATTTCGTTATTTTGAAGAAAAAAAATTGATAGGAGGGAGATATCTATATATTTTCAAGTAAAGTAGAGAAGATCAATATAATTTTAAAAAGTTCAGAAGAGGTCGGTATAATTTATCCTATAATATATTTTCTCCATTTTTTAGCTTATGTGCAATTTCACCAAAATATTGAACCAGTTATAAATTACATGTGGGAGTTTAGCTCAAGTATAATTTTTCTTCTTTTTTATTTATTAATTTATTGCGGAATACATTTTATTTAGATAGAATTGGTAAAGCTGGCATGCAATTGGTTGCACTAATAAATAATTGAATTGTTGAAAGGAAGTCACCTAAGCAAGAAGTCATCATACCCGTTAACATCTGGTGACACTTACCCTCACAATTATTATTGTTAATGAATTGGGTCATTCGTTTTGGCTTTGGCAAGCACATACAACTCTGCATCATACTTGGATTTTGATTAACCGGTGACCATGCCTCTGCCTTTTCTTAATTTAAGAGCTGCAGAAGGAATATGGGATTCAGTTGAGCAGGTGTTAAAAACTTGCCACCACCATGGGTAGTGGCCCAATGGATGAGAAATTATTGCATGGGCAGAGTAGGGATAGGGAGTATGAATGGGTTATTGGCTAGTTTTAAGTCTTTAGTTGGAGTTTAAATTATTCAAGGATTGGATGCCTCTTAACAAAATAATTAATAATAAGAAAATAGATCAACAATATTGCTTAATATAAAGTTTATTTTCCAAAAAATTACTAACATGTTCTATGTTTTCACTTATTTTCGATTGATCCTTATAACAGATAAATTCCATGTCTAAAAATTGTAATTTGTATCTATCAATTTCATTTACTGTCTCCACCAAAGAGAGATTGGCCTCATCCATTCAAACCAAATGAAGTGAGAAGACATCTTTTTGAGATGTAAAATTATTCATTAATTTTTTGTAATTGAATTTTGGTCATACATCTTTTTAAATTAACAGTATGGATAATTCACTTAATCTTTCTTATGACAATTTATTTTAAGTAGAATTTCATTAATTTTAATTTAGAGTTTTTTTCCCCTATTGTCAATAATATTATGTAAGTAATATATGCATTTGGAAAAGACTCTAATATTTCTAATGCTTCGGCCAAAAAACCATATTATCGAGACACACACTTATAGTAAATTAGTAATGAGAAAACATTTGTATTTTAGATAAATTCAGACCAAAATCAAACAAAAAAAGGCTATAAACATTGAATCTACTTATTTAATTCCTTTTTCTATAGTGTTTTTTGTATTTTATATATATATATATATATATATATATATATATATATATATTAAAGAGGATCTCTATCTCCTACGGATTTTACTATTAAGTTAGGAAAGAGAATTTATCTTTAATCTTTGAACATATATATATATATATATATATTTAATATTGTAATAGATATTGTAATTGTATTCAAAATGTAATAGAATTATTCATTTACAGAATAAAAAATTATTTTTTTACAAAAATTATAAATTAAATAATGCAAAAAATCATTTATCTTATTACTATTATTTGAGATAAATAAAACGTGATGACATTACATCAATTGAAAAAAATAGTTTCAACGATTTTTTTTTTTTGGTGGGTTTTTTATCATATATAATTGGTATAATTTAGAATTTTAAAAGGTGATGAACTTACTTTAATTGAAAAAATGGTTCAACGTTTTTTTATTTTTAAAAGTCTCTATTAGATATAGGTTTTCAATTAATCTTTCTCTATTATAATGCTATGATATGGACTTGCACAATTGAATTTTGGACAGTAGTATCTTGAAGCATGTTATGACTTAGTATTTACTGCTTCATCTTGTTTTTCTTAGATGTGCAACTTAGGTGAGTCGAGTTTGCACTGAGTCATGTCCAAATTCGGTTTAAGTTTTAAAATAGTTAATCTGAATCCTATCTAAATTAAAATTCATTATTATCGAGTTCAAGCTTAACCTGATTATTTACCTGGTTAATAATTTCAAGTTTCAGATTTTATTCACAATGTTTTTCAATAAATTGCTATAATTTTTCAATTTTGATTATACACTAAAAGTTACAATAATCTTTTTCAGTTTCTCCTTTTAAAAGAAGCCAAAAATAATTAAAATAATTTCTTCAACATAATTTATTTTAAAAACATTTTAGAAGTCAACAAATTTTTGAAATTATAAAATATATAAATAGTAATGCCCGTAAGGAAAACCTACTAATCTAATAGTAGATAATTAAAATATAAAAAATATAATATATAAAATATTAAATTCGAATTCAGTTTAGACTTAAGTTTCAAAAGTCTCGACTCAAGTTTAATCTTAATTTAGATCGGACTTAAATTCTTTTACCCAAGTCTATCTCAAAATATAAAAACTGAAACCCAAGTCTTCAATAATTTGATCGGATTCAAATTGAGTTCGGGTTGCCGTTTAAGTTGCATCTCTAGTTTCTCTGATTGTTGCCAATGGGACCTGACTTTGTTGACTCGCCAGACAAGAGGGGAGCTTTGATTCTGGTCTACCATGATTTGAACTAGATATTCCTGGAGATCTTTGTAAGCCCAATCAATTGCAGTTCAAAAATATATGTAAGATTGGGCTTACGGACTGTGGAAATTTTCAAGGTTCAAAATTATAGGCCATTCACTTTGGATACCACATGAGATTTGAGTATTTTAACCCATACACACATGCTAAGTAATACAGTGATATCATGTGAATTCAAAAAGCTTTATGAATTAATATCAAGAGACTGAATTAACTAGCAATCACATATCTTAAGATAATACATTTATTAACACTCGAATAATCACGTGAACAAGTAAAAAAATTTGATGATAAGAATAACATTACTCATCATTTAAAAATGAAAACACATGAAAAAAATAGATGTGTGTATCATATGTAAAATGTTCAAAGTTTCCTGAAGCAAAGAGTTGCAAGAGAGTGGGCAAACATTAATCATAGGTCTATCCAACTTAAGGAACTTACAAATAGTAAAGACTACAAAGAAAAACATAGAACAAACTTTGAAAATACATATCTTCCAAACACACCACAACATTATAAAGGACCGGTAAATCTCGTAACTTTGCCGTTGATATCCTGTCCTCTACAGCCACAATTCAAACTATATCAATAATATATATATATATATATATATATATATATATATATAGTGGAAGTAATGTGGATGATCATAAATATCTTTCAATAAAAGTTGGCATGGTAATGAAACAGTAAAGTGATGTTATATTTCTTAGCACTATTACTCATAAGACATGTCATTACCTTACCTGCTATTGCTGATGCCAAGCATAAAAATGACAAGTTATATTTCTTGATCTGTGCCTTTTCTTCATGATTTTGGGCTTAATAAATGAGGACTTGCAATAGGTGTGTTATCTTATACCAATCTTCTCCTTTCCCCTTCTCACATCGCCTTGCTAGTTCTGGACATCTATGGATGTACAAATGGAGTTTGGTTAGGCTCGGAATGCCGGCGGGAAGTGACCCTAGCTCACGACACTAGCTGACATCCAGTTCCTCAACGGCGGTTAGGTGTTGCAACCCATCGGACAATGATTTTAGCTTATTACAATGATTGATCTCCAATAATCGGAGAGACATGAAGGCCTCGTAGTCCTTGCTCTAGCAAAGACTCCAACTCTGACCAAGACGAGATACACAATGGCTTCAGAGAAGTGAGGTTTGCCAGGGCTGTTGGCAACATTTGAAGCTTGTTCCATGGCTCGATTTTTAACGACTCAAGAGTAGTAAGGTTTTGCAGCATCTCTTCTGGAAAAGAAACAAATCCTGTTACATTAAGGGAAATGAGATTGGCCGAAAGTGACCTAAGCTCTAGGCCCCGAACGCTATCCAAAGTCTCAAGGCCACTTAGGTGTTGCAAGGACACAGATTTCAACTCAGAACATAGTTGGATATTCAATCGTTGGAGAGAATGAGGTAGGCTTTGCTCCCACAAAGACTCTAACTTTTGACAGCAACTGATATGTATTGACTTGAGAGAAATGAGGTTTGCTAGGGTTGTAGGCAACACTTTAAGCTTTGTAAATCCACCAATTTTCAACATCTCAAGAACGGTAAGGTTTTGCAGCATCTTTTCGGGAAAAGAAACAACCTCAAAATTGACAGAAACTACAAGAGAAATAAGAGTACTAAGATTTGAGATTGAACTTAGAAACACTTCACTACAATTTTCAATTATCAACTCCTCTAAAGATGGAAGGCATGGCAACATCAATTTGGGACAATTGCTAATATGCATTTTGTGAAGACGAGGGAATAGGTCTGTTATTTCATCTTTAAATAAACCTATCAAATTTAATGACCCATGAATTTGAGTACTTCCAAAGATGGGAATCTTCTAGTTGCTGCTCTACCATGGAACTCATTGTCGATGTACTCTAAAGCATTCATTGTATAAATCAAAAGAAATCTGAGGGAAGGCAGTTGTCCAAAAGGCGGAAGTTGTAAACAATTTGGGCAATTTGAGAGATTAATATCAGATAAATTTCTTAGAACTGAATCCCCCATCCAAAGCGGGAAGTGGGTACCATTGTAGTCGTGTTTTCCCAGCCGTTCGAGGTTTGGATGAGGTTGAAGGCCTTCAAGTACTTGTTCAACATTTTCTCACAATTTACATCCAATCTCCTAAGACGAGTAAGTGGCGTAGGTTTGGCTTCCTGATGAAATTGGCTCTTTGGGCTTCCATTATATTTCCCACCCTCTCAAGGTTTGCAATATCTAGCAGTCCTCCAAGGTCCAAATCTTTCAATTCACTTAGTTGACATCCTCTCAACTTGCCCACACGAAAAAAATTTAATGTTTTGAGGCAAGTTAACTGCCCAATTTTAGGGGGCATGTCAATTAAACAACCTACGTAGAGATGTCAGAGATTTCTCAGGCATGTCAAATTCTTAGGTAAACTCTTGAGATGCCAACAGCGATTTAAGTTTAAAATTTACAAATTCCAAAGAACACATGTTGTCTTGGGAAGTGTACAAATGTGGGTCACGAAAAGGTTTAAATACCTTAAATGCTTTAAACTGCCAATCGAAGATGGCAACTCCTTTGTACGTATTAGGGCCACTTGCATCAAGTACTCGGAGTGAACTAGATTTTGTGAATTCGAAGGAAAGCCACGACCCAAATCTATTAGAGAAGGTGTATGTTTGTAACCTATACTCATCTCCCATAATAGATTGGGCAAGGTCGTGCACAAGATCATGCATCTTGAATCTAGTAGTGTTGTCAACTTTATCTTCTTCCACGTCTTGAAAAAAAGATCTCCAATATAATTCATTCCATATCTCATTACCAATGTCTTCTAGCTCCAATTTTTTGTTCGACGAAATAAATCTATTAGCAATCCAAAGATGAATTAGATTCTTCTTATTGATCCATGAATCTTTTTTAAATACGGCACAATAAGCAAAGCACTGTCTCAATTCTAAAGAAAGATTATAGTAACTCAATCTCAAGATAGGCAAAATGGAATCTTCAGCTTCTGGTAAATTCTAAATTTCACTTTCTTTAACAGAAAGCCACTAAGTCTCACCTCTTTTGAAGCGTCGTAAACCTCCTAAGACTTTTGCAGCTAAAGGGACACCCCCACTTTTCTTCACTATCTCCTTCCCAATTGTTACAAGGTTTGGATCTTCTTCTGTCTCATGCCCAAATGCACGTTGCTTGAACAGCAACCAACAATCATCTTCTGATAAAGTTGACAAGGTGATGTGATGTGCTGGAAGTGTTCCCATGATCGATGCTACTGTTGGAAGACGAGTAGTGGTGATAATAGAAGCACCTTCTGATCCACATGCTAGTACACATTTTAACTTATCCCACTCCTCTTGCTTTTCGTTCCACACATCATCTAATACGAGCAAATATCTTTTTCCTTTCAACATGTCTTGAAGGCGTCTTTGCAGAGGATCTAGGTCTAAATCTTCACAACCATTACCACTGGCAGATTCTAAGATTGCTTTAATCACCCTCTTCACATTGAAATTTCCAGAAACACAGACCCAAATTCTTGGGTCAAAATGTCCAATTACCTTCTCATCATTGAAGACTAATTGGAGCAAGTGTGGTCTTTCCGAGGCCTCCCATACCAATTATGGGATAGATTGAAACACACTCACAATCACTCACCCCTTCCACTAATTTTTCAACAATTTTTTCCTTATCTTCCTCTCTTCCATAAACTGGTAATTGACTTAAAAGAGAGCCGGTTTGACGTCTTTCAACGGCTTGGACTTGCTGCGGAGCAACCAGCTCACGCAAATGAAACTTCTCTCTCTTGTTAGCAGTTGCATCTAATTTTTCTGTGATCTCTTTCATCTTATTTCCAATCTTGTGACGAAATATAATATTATCTGGAGTATAAGGTAAGAAGGAAGAGTCTACGTTTCCAAGCAATCCACATTTTTTACCTTTAGACTTCAATGGAATAGCTTCTGTTGCGCACTCATCCAGTATGTCATCTACAGCATAAGCTGCATGCTTCAGCTTCCGCAGCCAATCTTGTAAAGCCTTGTCTTGGAGTTGCTTAAGCTCAGCATCTTCAAGGACTGCCTGGATTGTAGAAAGAGTGTTTGAAAGCTTTTTCATCTCCTTATCGACCCCCCACAGCAATCCAGTCTCCTCCTCGATCAAAGACTTCAAGCTCTTAAGCACAACATTGAGTAAAGCGTTTGCCATGATCACAAAGCAAATCAAATTCCAAAAGAAGCTCAGAGTTGTAAATCTTTGCAAAATGCAAAAATGAATGACCCAAAATGATCTATCAGAAGAAAGTCTTCATTGATAATTGTGCAAGATATTATAAACAAAAATAGTAGAATAACAAATGGAAAATGAATCCATCAGCCATGGAAGACGTATCCATTCATTTCCTGCGAATGAAATATTGGCTTGACCCATGAGCGTAATCTATTGCCCAATTAGAATCCACGATTGACCTTGATAGATTCCATGGAGGTGATGCAATGAGTGCTAATTCAATTGGAAGTTGTTAGGAAGCAACATTTGCTCTGTTTTTTGTTTTTTTGGTTTGCCTCCTGGTGCGTGACTAATTGGAACGCGGATTCATAGAGTTGCTTGACTTTTGTACAAACGAAGTCTACCCAGGCGTTAACAAACATAGATTATTTATCCGTTGTCCAATCACCTTTCATGGGTGATCTGGCTAGGTTCTCATACCATGTGCCATCAGTGCTCACAGAAATTTCGAGTTAGCTGCACATGCTCTGCTTTCTTCCTGTGCTTGACTTGGCAAACAGACAGCTAATACTTTTTTTTTTTGGAACTGATTGCATTAGCTTTGGGTAAAAATTTTGAAATTTTTTTGAATGGGACTGGTCATTCAAGGTAGTTGTGTTCCATTTTAATAAAGTTATGTTATGTGTGTAGTATGGTTTTTTTTTTTCTTTTTAAGAATGTTATAGTACATATAATAGAGTGTTATTAAAAAAATACATTATCATATGATGATTCAATCACATTTAAGAGTGCCTCAGAAACTTCTTCCTCCCACCTCACCACACATAATTCTATTAAAAGAGCACACTGATACATGATAAATTATTGTATGGGCAGTGTTGGAGATTTGGAGCTCCAGTAGGGGTAGGGAGGATGAATGGATTATTGGCTAGTTTTAAGCCTTAAGTTGGAGTTCAATTTTCCAGGATCAGATGCCTCTTAAACAAATAAGAATAAGAAAAAAGACCAACAATATTGCTTAGTATAAAAAAAATTTTCCCAAAAAAATTACAAACATGTTTTATATTTTCACTTGGTTTCGCTTGATCCTTACAAAATCATGATTTTTCATTAGGCTGAATAATCTTAAAAATGTTAATATCATTCAGTTAAAAACATGATTACACAACCTAGGATTAAAAACAACCTTCAAGCCCTGTGAATGATGAATGTTTATCGTCCACCTGACTCAGAACAAAATTCCCTAAAACCTCTACCCAGAGATACCCAAGAAGAAAATGAAAGCCCTGTGATTTTGGAGTTTCTCACTTAAAGATTACAAGAAGTAAGGTCTGGGTTCAGAAGGAGAGAACAAAGCCAAACTAGGTGTTGAGTTTTGCTAAAGTTGCACTGGTTTCTGCTTTGATCCCTATCAGTGCACGTCATAATCAGTCATCTTGGAAATAGACCCACGAGAGAAGCATCATTATTAACCTGAAGCAACAAAGGAAACAGAGGACTTCAATAATGATGAATTATTAGAGGGAAAATACCAAATTTCAGCAGCAAAAGACTACCTAAAAAAAAAAAAAATCAAAGTTTTTCTTAAGAAATACAAGGCATAGCTTTAGACTGAGAGCTGATAGTTCCATATGTAACAAATAGATCATTTGTATATTGCTTCCAAGTGAGCAAGATCAGAATAATCTTTAGAAATTACCATTCAGAATTTTCTTTAGGGAGTGATCAAAAGAGTTGCTAAACATTGTTTTGGGCATCTGAACCTCGTAGTGATCAGAAGAATATAGAAATGGTTATTCAACTAAGCACCACATTGCAGTATGGTGGAAAGTGTTCTCTAGCATTTTTTTTCTTTTAATAACAGAATTTCTCATAATTTATATGAATACAGAAAAACTGAAGTTCCTTACCAAATGGTTTACGTACTGAAAGTCAAACAGATGGAAGAATATCCAAGGCAACTTCCTTGAGGAATGGCATAACTTCTTGCTTATGCAAACAAACATCTTTATTTCTAACGTTTCTACGCACCTTCCAGGTAGGCCCTCTCAACCGGTCGGATTTGGGATAGATCTTCTAAGATGCTGATTCGGACTTGTAAGTTTAAATCAGTCTAAACCCGGACTTGTCTCAACTAGACCCTGACCTAAATCTGTTAGATTCGGGTCTCTGACTCCCAAAATCATACCCGTCTGTAAAAAAAAAAAAAATTTATTTTCTATTTAGAATAGTCTAACTTGGCTTTACAAATAAAAGATTTTATTGGGTTCAATTATGTCATTATTAATTGAAACAGTTTCAACTGATAGTCACTATTATTTGTATATTTCGTTCATACGATCAAACACATGATAAATGATAAAATAATAATAATTATCATCTAAAAATCTTTTTATTTTTATCAAAAATTTATGCTTACAAAAGGTTTCCTTACTTCTAAATATAATAGGAAATTGAATAAAAATGACATAAAATGAAAATGACATAAAATAAAATAAAGATTACTTATCTAAGATAAAAAAAATATTTTTAATATTTTTAATAGAATGTTCATTTAATCGAATCTGGTATAGATAACTAGATTTATGAAACAATTCCATAAAGCAATTTTCAAAACATTTTCATGACATAAGACGGTGCTAAAAGATTGAAGACAATAACTTCATTGAGACTCTCTCTTTCTAACTTGTATGTATGTATGTATGTATGTATGTATGTGTGTGTGTGTGTATGTATATATATATATAAAATAATTTTGTTAGGGGGTTAAATGCTCTAACTTTAATATTGTATTAGAAAGAAAGAGTGTGTGTGTGCATGTGTGCATTTGTTAATGATTTAGTGGATCGGGTCTTTAATAGGTATTATCCAATGAATCTATACCTGACTCATTTAATTAATTTTTAACGAATTCGAATCAAGTCTTGTTAATGAGTTCGGATCTTATATAAACGAGATTGAGTCCGGGTTGGGCCAGATTGGACTGGCCCATTTACAAGACTACTTCCAGGGATCAGGGTAGCACCTAGTAGAAAAAGGGATTTTGTTACTATTGAATGATTTGGCTGAAATCAAAATCATCAAGAAAATAGAAGCTACTCCATATTGAGACAAAAGTAATAAGCATTGCAAAGCTATCAGAAAAAAAAAAAAACAAACCTTTTTTTTTTTGAAGTTTCAGTTCAACAGGAGTTCAGCATGTAAATAAAAAACCTGAAAAGTGTTCCTCCATTGCGTCCTTTAAAATTGTGAATGTAACATTCAGTCTCCATCTCAGGGAAAAGTGTCTTTGAAAGTGTGGCTAGCTTTGGATAAAAAAATGGCGGATAATTTTTAGTTCATCCCAAGGAAAAATATGATCCAAGTGGACAAGAAAAAGGAGTTAATAAGATATTTGAACAAACAATCTTATGGTTGAATATTATTCATTCCGTCATTCCTATACTTCCGAATCTACAGTACAGAAGTACATTGATTCTTGGTTAAAGATTTGGGTGGGTGAGTGGATGGGTTTGGGAGAGGGGGGAGTGAAATAAGTGGAAATCACATTGGAGAATATTAGAATAATAGGTGAGCATGTATTGGCTTCCATCCAATGTCAAATTTACGCACGTAGCTAAGTAAACTTAATGGAAACTCAAAGGTTTTTTTTTTGATAATTCAGGTATCTCCCGTCCAACCCAGCTCAATTTGGACCTAAGTTGCCTCAATTCTGAACAGCCGAGAACTATTCTTGGAGATGTCAATCCCAACACCCACAATGGAAACTCAGTTATAAGAAACTGCATAAAACAGACAAAGGATACACCCAGATCTGATACAATCAAGTTCTTCATTGAATATAATCAGTTTTCGGGCAGTATTCACCACAGCCTCTCAATAAAGCTCTTCTACCACGAGCATTTCTGGATTGCAAAAGAGAATTGACAATAAGATAAAAACTTTATGGTGTCAATATCAAGTGGAACAGAGTATGAAGCTACCGTTCACATCAAAATATGGATAGCCAACCAGGAACACTTCATCTTCGGGCTTCACACAACTTTTGAGACAAAACCAATATCCTCAAACAATGATGGCTTTGTTAGATAGTCCAACTTAAAAGAAGCTCCTCCAAAAACTGATTTTCTTGCAAATTCAACTTCATTAGCTTCTGGGAAAAACTGAAAGTTTTGGTGCACAGGATTAAAAACACAAATTCACATAATAGAACTAAATAAATCTAAAGAGAAAGCCCAATAATTCCTGGATAATAACATCAGAAAATGAGCAGAATAGTATCTAAAAGAGTAAGCGTAAGTGGTTAGTAAATAAGGAAGACACGAAGCAATGAAGCAACGCTAACACAAAATCACATCCCTGTTAAATGATGCATACCATTTCTTCCTATATATATATATATATATATATATATATATTTTCCCTGAATGATTAGGTAAATATATTTAATCAACAAAGCTCTCATGTGTCACATTTGTGCATCTACAAGTAGACGAGAACGTGTATACATGAACACTAACAGATCCATGCACATGCAAATGCAAATGCAACCTACGCATGCAATGAAACATAGAAAAAAACAAACAAACAAATATAAGATATTACCTCCTTATATCAACAGTCAACCCACAGTTCATCAGCTAATTTATGCACCTGCGTGTCTGATCCTGCAATATTTTGTATACACAATAACATTAGGCATTGCCAAATGAACTCCTCATTGGATTGAACCATGTAGGTATATGTAAAGGTGTAAGACGGGCCGGGCCAGATTATATGTAAAGGTGTAAATCGGGCTGGGCCCATGAGCACAGCCCATGATGGGCCTAGGCTTGGACTATGTCATGCCTGGCCAAGGACAATCCATTTTCTTTTCTTTTCTTTCAATTTTTATCCTTTTTTAATTTCAATTTTAGCCGGTTGACCCACTTCTAGGTATATGGGAACATCCCCCCGAAGGCCGACAAGGAACTTCATCCATCCTCGAGAAATGATGGTTTTGTTTGGATAGTGATTCAGATATAATTTTTAAAAAATATTTTTAAAAATTTTATAATTAATTTTTTAAAAATTATAAACATGTATTTAGATATGATAATCTAAATTTTAAAAAATTTAAAAAAATTAAAATAAATAGTTTGACAAATGCGTATCCTGCGTTTTAAAATTAAAATCTATTTTTGAAAATATAAACAAACGAAGCCAATATTTTCACCTCGACGTCTCCTAATAAAGAGCTCCATTTCACCTCCTCATGTTACTACAAGTTCATCGACTAAATGGCTCATTTTAGTCATTTAATTAAATAATATCTTGAAAAGGCTAGCCAATGATTAGTCGTCCAACTTTAGGAAGCATTAAATATTTTTTTAAAAAATAAAATGTTGAGGATGAAAATGAAAATCAAGTTACCCAATAAATGATGTAAACTTTTTAAAATTAACTGCTTATATGAGTGAGACCAATCATGCAGTAGGACCCCAACCCTTCAAGTAACATATTACTTGGTATATATGATTAATTGGTGTTCATTGTATGCTCCCAAGGAAAGGGAAATTATTTTCTTCTATGCTAACCCTATTCCATCAAGATAAAACAACCTTTGGTTCTAAAAAATTGTTTTACAATGACATAAATTTAGGAATTGAGGGCCTTAAGTATTACAATTAAAAATACAAGACTTTAATAATAATAAAAATAAAAAATAAAAATGAGAAAGAAGTAAGACAAAAGGCCTTCATTAAAAATTCAAAAATTGAGGGCCTTTTTATTTTCCATCTAAAGTGTTGCAATTGATTAATGGTGAGACAGTTAGGGAGGAAAAGGGAAATTTTAATTTACAAAAGAAAGGGGAAAAGTTTAGGATGACTTCTTTTTTTTTTTCACTTTTTATATTATGTTGGAGTTAAAACACTAGAGGAGTAATGTTTTAGTGATTTATATAATTAAACAATAAAAATAATGTAGATAATAATAAATAGCTTTTAATATATTTAATATAAGTTGGTAGGATAATGAAACGGTAAAGTAGTGTTGTTTTTCTAAACATTATTTACCCATATGACATGTCCCAGCTTGCCATTGCTAATGCGTAACAAGAAATACAACGACAAGTAATATGCTCCAAAAAAGGTGTGAATGCTCAATCAAAAATCAAAAATCAAAATTAAAAAGGTAATAAGAAAAAGAATACTATACCTATGAAATGTTCACCAGATGAGTTATGACGAGGAATCATTTCATTTTCCGTGCCTTTGATTAATAGACTTTGTGTTATCTTCCTCCATGCATCGCTTTGCCAGCTCAGGACAATTGCAGGTGTCCAAAGTGTGGAGGTTTGATAATATTCTTCAGTTGGTTTGTACCACACGCATTCAAGAATCAGGCTCTGAAAGCTGATCAGAATTGACACTCGTCGTCTAATTAAAGGCAGTCAGGTGTTGCAGCTCTCTCACAAATATTTCAACTAATAACAATCCACAATCTGCAATCCTCGGATAGACTGAAGGCCTCGTAGAGTTGCTCCAACAAAGACTCTTTTAACTCTTGACACCACCAGATTTTCAATGACTTCAGAACTCGGGCAGTGGGCAACAGCACTTTAAGCTTGGTAAACATTACGATTTGCAGCAAGAAACGAAATTCTGTGTAGCATCTCTTCTGTAAAAGAAACAGCCTCGTCATTTCCAGAAACGTCACCTGTTAAGGAACGGGTGGTTTGAAATGTGCCAATATGTACTAAGCCTCCGATACCCAAACTCTCAAGACCAGTCAGGTGTTGCAAACCCGTGTATAAAGATTTCACATTATTACAGCCATTGATCACCAATCGTCGGAGAGAGTGAAGACCTCGCAGGGCTTGCTCCGGCAATGACTCAAGTTCATGACAATTCGAGAGATGCAATAACTTCAAAGAAGTGAGGTTTGCTAGGGTCGTAGGCAACCCTTTAAGCTTGGGAAAGTTTTCGATTGTGAGTGACTCAAGAACGGTAAGTTTTCGCAGCATCTCTTCTGAAAGGTAAACAACCTCCTCACATTGATCAACATAAAGAGAAATAAGAGCACTTAAATTTGATATTGAACTCAGCAACAATTCACTGCATCTCTCAATAAGTAAATGCTCGATGGATGGAAGGCATGGCAGCATCAATTTTGGGCAATTGTTGATGTTCATAATGCGAAGACGAGGGAATAGCTCTGGTTCATCATCTTTAAATAACCCTTTCAAAGATGGCAACTCAGAAATATTGAGTACTTCCAAAGATGGGAATCCTCCGGTTGCTGCGCTACCACGGGAGTCACTGTCTATGTATTCCAAAAAAATCATTCCGCTTATCTGAAGATCTCTAAGGGAAGGTAGTTGCCCAAAAGGTGGAAGTTGTAAACAGTTTATGCAATCTGATAGCTGAATGAAAACTAGATTTTCAGAACTGAATCCCTCATCCAAATCGGGAAGTGGGTACCCTTATAGCCTTGTATGTGTAGCTGTTTAAGGTTTGGATGGGGTTGAAGGCCGTCAAGTACTTGTTCAACATTTTCTTGCAATTCATATCCACTTGTGAACTCCCAAGACAAATCTAAGCCGCGGAGGTTTTGCTTTCCAATCAAATTGGCTTTTTTGGCCTCCATTAGATTTCCCACTCTGTCAAGGTGTTCGATTCTTAGCTGTCCTCCAAGGTTTAAGTCTTCCAATTCACTTAGTTGACAACCTTTCTTCTTGCCCACGACAAACAAACTTAATGTCTTGAGGCAATTTAACTGTCCAATTTTAGGGGGCATGTGAATTAATGGACAACCATCCAAGTAAAGATGCCGGAGGCTTTTTAGGCGTGTCAAGCACTTGGGTAATTTCTGAAGAAGCTCACAACACTGTAGGTTTAAAATCTGCAAATTCCTAAGATTATATATCAACTCGGGAAGTGTATGAATGCGAGTATGAGAAAGGTTTAAATACCTTAAATGTTTTAAATTGCCAAGCGAAGATGGTAACTTCACTATATTCGCAAACCTTGCATCAAGCACTCGGAGTGAAGTAAATTTTGTGAATTCACCTGAAAGCTGCGACACGTCCCTTTTAGAGGAGATGTATGTCCGTAAGCTGCCTTCATCCTTCATAATAGATTGGGCAAGATCATGTAGAAGATCATGTATCTTGAAACTAATAATGTTGCCGAATGCATCTTCTTCCACATCTTGGAAAAAAGATCTCCAATATAATTCATTCCATATCCCATTACCAATATCTTCTAGCTCCAATCTTTCATGGGATGAAATAAATCCATTAGCCATCCAAAGGTGAATTAGATTTTCCTTTTCGATTATTTCAGCCTTTGAAAATACAGCACAATAGGCAAAGCATTGTCTCAATTCCAATGGAAGATAACAGTAACTCAATCTTAAGGCAGGCAAGATAGAATTTTCAACTTGTGGTAAATTCCAAATTTCACTTTCTTGAACAGAAATCCACTCGTTCTCCTCCCTTTTGAAGCGCATTAGACTTCCTAAAGTTTTTGCAGCTAAAGGCACACCCGCACACTTTTTAACTATCGCCTTCCCGATTGCTACAAGGCTTGGATGATCTTCTATCTTCTCATGCCCAAATGCACATTGCTGGAACAGTGACCAACAATCATCTTCTGATAAACCAGATAAATGATGTGCCGGAAGTGGTCCCATAATCGATGCTACGCTTTGAAGACGAGTGGTTGCGATAATTGAAGCGCCCCTTGATCCACATGCTAGTACAGATTTTATCTTGGCCCATTTTTGTTGATCCTCGTTCCACACATCATCTAATACCAGCAAAAATATTTTTCCATCCAACGTGTCTTGAAGCTTGTTTTCTAGAGGATCTAGATCTGAAGTTTCACAAGCTTTCCCAGATGCAGATTCTATGATTGATTTTATCACCCTCTTCACATCAAAATCCTGGGAGACACAAACCCAAATTCTTAAATCGAAGTGGCTAATTATACCCTTATCATTAAACACTTCTTGGACAAGCGTTGTCTTTCCGATGCCACCCATACCAATTATGGGATACACTGAAATATCCTGACAATCACTCGCATGTTTGACCAGCTGTGCAATAATTTTTTCCTTATCTTCTTCTCTTCCATACACTTTCTGATCTAAGTTGGAGCTGGTTTCACGCCTTTCAACAGGCCTCAACTCTCGTCTCCGGAACCACCTCACGCAAATGAAAATTCATCCTTTCCTTAGCAATTGCATCTAATTTTTCTGTAATCTCTTTCATCTTTTTTCCAATCTTGTGACGAAAATAAATATTATCTGGAGAATAAGGTAACAAAGCAGAGTGTACCTTGCCAAGCAATCCAGAATTGTGTTCTTTAGACTCCAGTGGAATAGCGTGAGTTGCACATTCGTCCAAGATGTCATCTGCCACATAAGCTGTGTGCTTCAGCTTCCGCAGCCAATCTTGTAATACCTTGTCCTGGGGTTGCCTCTGCTCAGCATCTTCAAGGACTGCCTGAATTGTTGAGAGCGTGCTTGAAAGCTTTTCCATCTCCTTTTCGACGCCCCACAGCAATCCAATCTCCTTCTCAATCAAAGAACTCAATTTCTTAAGCACAACATTAAGTATAGCGTTGGCCATGGTCACTAAGCAAATCAAAATTCAAGTAAGCTCAGAGTTGTAGATGCTTTGCAAAAATGCAAAATTGAATGACCCAAAATGATCTAATCAGAAGAAAGTCTTCATTGATCACTGTCGAAGATATTATAAATAAAATAATAGTATAAAAAAATGGAAAATGATTCCATCACCCATGCAGGGCTATCCAATTCATTGGTTTGACCCATGAGGATAATGTATTGCCCAATCAGAATCCAAGATTGACCTTGATAGATTCCATGGAGGTGATCCAATGAGTGCTCGTTTAATTTGAAGTTTCAAGGAAGTAACATTTGCTCTGTTTCTTTTTTCCTTTTTCTTTTTTGCCTTGATAGATTCCACGGTGGTGGCAAGTGGCCCAATGGATTTTCATGGATGACAAATTATTGCATGGGCTGGGTTGGATGTTTGGAGCTGCAGTAGGCGTAAGGAGGATAAATGGGTTATTGGCTAGTTTCAAGCCTTAAATTGGAGTTCAATTATTCAGGATCGGATGCCTCTTAACAAAATATAAATAAGAAAAAAGACCGACAATATTACTTAATATAAAGTTTTTCTTTCCAAAAAATTACAAACATGTTCAATATCACTCAGTTAAAAACATGATTACACAGTCTAGGATTAAAAACAACCTTCAAGTCCTGTGAATTATGAATGTATATCATCCACCTGAGTCACAACAAAGTGCCCTAAAAACAGTACCCAAGATGCACAAGAAGAAAATGAACTGGGTTAAAGAAACTTCACCAGACATACTACAACAAATCCTAAGGGTGATTATATATTGGTTCGGATTGGATTTTGGAGTTCCTCTGTTAAAGATTACAAGAAGCTAGGCCTGGGTTCAGAAGGAGAGAACTATGTCACTTTCATAAATGGTCCAAGTGGAATGTCCTCTGCGGACCACCAAAGCCTTCCTATGCCAGATTTTTTCCTCTCTTTTTCTTGGAAATGAAATTCTACTCTTTATTTTTGGTGGGTGGAAAAGAATTAAATGGAAAGACCAATTATGCAACGAGAATGAAGTTAGCATAGCTACAATACATACATGCGTCCTGTTCTCAAAAAGATTCTCACACCAGCATGCTATGGCTGGCTTTCTGCCCATCACAGAGGCGTGTGGTTAAAAACAGTCATGACTCCTAGATAGACCTCATTTACCAGCAACCATTAATGAGCTATTACATATATAGAGTCATAGACATATATATCAATGCCTACCAAGAAGTAGGTTTGCCGGCTGAGGCAGTAAAGAGCAGAATTCTCATTCAGGCATCAATTAAAATACTATATGTATAATTTGAAGATTGCTGGCCATTTGAGAGCTTACAGTAGCATTGCCTTTTTTCCAAATGTGCCCCATGATGTGAAATCATCTCATTGGGCGTGTAGTAGCGCCCTACTACATGTGCTTCGATTTGGTAAACATGATGTGAAATCATCTCATTGGGCGTGTAGTAGCCCCCCCACTACATGTGCTGTGATTTGGTGAAATCCCATAGGCATCACTTTCACCTTTAACATCCAACTCAATCTTCTATTCTTTATCAGAAAAAGAAGACCCAAAAAAAAACAAAAAACTAACCTCAACCTCAACTAATGTGATAGCCGTTCAACAATGTATCTGTCATCATTAAACAATTGGCATCAAGCAAATAAAAAAAACCAAAAAATTGAAATTGGTTACAGATGGAACATTTTTAATGCCTGATGTTACAAAGGACCTACTCTCTCTCTCTCTCATGTCTCTCTCTCTCAACCTAGTCAACAAACAGCTCTCTCCAATAGCTTGGCTCACGTACATCTAACCTCTAGGCGTTCCTCCTAACAAATTAATACAAGAATACAGGACATCATTAATAAAAGTAAGACAACAACATCAATGTGGACCCATTCACATGTGAAAGATGGAGTTTCATGGTAAAGCATTAATTATAATTGTTTTTCTCCGCCGGGCTATTATTATTTGTTTTTAATTTAATCATTTAGTTCATGACGGTTAATTATAATATATTTGTATTATTATCACTGTCACATTATCACATAGAAAACAGCTTATATCAAACTGGGTGTTGAGTTTTGCAAGGCATAGCTTTAGACTCAGAAATACCAGATATGGAACTATGTAACAAGTAGATAATTGGAAGCGCGTCGTTAACACTCCAAAAATAAATTAATTTTACTTCTTAACATAAGGAAAGAAAACAAACACAGTAGCTAGCTGAGTAAAGGTCAATCCCACAGAAAGTGTTCATAATTTATTTTCTATTTATTCTGACTAATTCTAAACTAAAATTCAATTAATAACAAGACAATAAATAGGGGGGGTCTGAAATTCTGAGCAAACTAATTATAATTAAAAAACTAAATTAATAACAGAAATCAATGAATTAAAATTTTAGTTCTTCGGTTCAATCTTACCCTCGCAGTTAATGGAACAATCAATCAATTATAACATTATTCTACCCTTCAATGAATCTAATAATCCTAGGTAACAACAAGCTCTGCTACCCGAAATTTTCCTTAATTCCTCACTAATGAAACAAGCTCTCCATTAGATTCTAACCATTCCACACTTTAGAACAAGCTCTCTAAATTTAATATAATGGCAGCATTAATATCTAGGAAATTAGATTATTCTAAGCAACAATCACATAAGCTCGGACTGTTTAACTTAAGTCATGATAATCATAGTAATAAACAAAAGCTTGTCCACAATCATCTATCACTATTTGCCACAATTGATTAGGAACCATATCAATTACGTAATATACTTCCTGAATCTAGCAATTGATAATAATCAAATCAATTTAACAGGCCTTGATTAAATCAATCAAATCAAATATCAATAAACAATTAAAACAGATTATCATAAACAGAATTCATAAAAGAAGAG
Organism: Nyssa sinensis; assembly: GCA_008638375.1. Classification (NCBI taxonomy): domain Eukaryota; kingdom Viridiplantae; phylum Streptophyta; class Magnoliopsida; order Cornales; family Nyssaceae; genus Nyssa; species Nyssa sinensis. The sequence goes on along the minus strand of CM018031.1, from coordinate 55,716,398 downwards.
AGAAATAAAGTTATTGAATTGATTCAACCATTAAACTGTAACGAGGGTTCGAAATCTCCTAAAACTGAATTAAAAACCTAGCCTGACATACTTAAATAAAACAAAATTAAATTAATTTGTGTTCCTCAAACTTCTTCTCAGTACGCGCCGCACAGCTCCTCGGTATTGCGCCGCACAGCCGCACAAGTCTCCTCCTGCACCGCACAAAAACTCCCAGCCACCCGACTCCCTTCCTTTTCTTTGTCTGTTGCCGCCTTTTAAAATGCCCAAAAACCCCTGCCCTAGACGCTGCTTCCTAATAGGCTTGCGTGCAGCCCAGGGCCTTTCTTTCCTTGTTTTGAAACCTAGCCTCGTGGGTCCCTTTCTCTTCTTTTCTTGCGTTCAGTCCTTCCAAGCCTTGACTGTTCTTTTATCCTTTTTTTCTCTTTGACTTTTCTTCCACTTTTTCCCTATTTCAGTCGTGCAGCCCACTTGTGCATTTTTCCGTTTTCTATTTTCTTCATTCAGCCACATAGCAGCCGTACTTTAATTGAGCTGAGTCTTGCGAGCTATTTTTTTTATTCCAAAACGACTGAATCTTGACTCAGGCTCTTCACGAAAGCTGTAGCGCTGGATGTGTAGATAATTTTAGAATTTTGAATCACCCAATTTGGAATTCAGAAACTCAAGTTATGGTCCCTTGAAGTTGGCTGGTCAGATAGAATTTTACTGCGCGGAACAGCTTCCTAGGCCTGATTTCAAAACACTGTTTGGAGGCCTAAACGAACTCGGATTCTAACATCATTCAAATCTCAAGTGAAGCTTCGTAGGTAAAATCTGTCCAAAAGCCAAAAATTGCACAAAATTATTCTTTTACCGTCAATACTTTCTAATTCAATAAATAAATTAATTACCTCACTAAAACAGAAAATAAACCACAAAACTAAATATAAATGAATTAAAAATACTGAATATTATGCTCCTATCAATAATTTGTATATTACTTCCAAGTGAGCAAGATCAGAATAATCTTCAGAAATTACCATTCAGACTTTTGTTTGGGCAGTGATCAGAAAAAGTTGCTAAACATTGTGTTGGGCATCTCAACTTGGAAAATTTTTTAAGGTTATTCAAGTAAGCACCACATTGCAGTATGCTGGAAAGTGTTCTCTAGCTTCTTTTTTCTAATACCAGAACTTCTCATGATTTATATATGATGCAAAGATATATATAACAATCGGGTGTGAATCGATTACCTCTTATAGTTCGGGTTTGCAGAAGTGAAAAATCTTGACTTGTGTTATGAACTTTCTAATTACCAATAGAACACCACAGAGAGAGCTTTATCGTCAATAGAATGACTATGTACGAGTCCTCTGTGTTTTCACGATCCAAGTCCAAAAATTGTCGATGATAACCTCGAAAGATTTTTAGAAAGAACTGGGAATCAGGAGAGTTCGCGGATAACCAAAGCATCCGTCCACGTTCATCCCATAACCAAAACGCGAGACATATATCTGCGTTGGTTGAATTTCAAAGCCAATCAGAAAATAATAAGAATTTGCTATCTTATCACAACTCTCCATTCAAATTTTGTAGATGCCTCAATGATTATGGGTTCGGGTCCTAATATCCAACATCTCCCACTCATCCATATAGGATGCGTACTAAGTTCTCTAAATCACCTTCCACATACAGAAAATGGATTGTGCAACCGAACGAGAAAAATCAAGATAAGAGTATTATATTAAGCTACTATCACACCAACATAGTACCTTACTACAAACAAACACTTGATCTCATCTATGCCTCAAACTATTTCACTACACCAGATTCAGTACCTCTTATCCCTCCTAAGAATTAATCTCAACGCAATGCTTAAACACTTTAATCTGTATTGTACTCATGTTTATAACATAGCGTTTGTGGAACCATTTTCCCTAACTACTCACGTTAATCCAATCAAACTTAACCGCTTTCCTAGACATGCCCCGTCGAACTGTATTATCCATAATCCTTTAGGCACATGCTAAAGTAACAACATCAAGCTCCCTTTTCATAACATAATCATAGATCACAAAAGGCATAGTGGAACTCAAAGTGGTTCACAGAACTCACACAGTACCAAAACAAGGATACATTCAATCACTCTCTTTATTAAAGGCCCTAAAAACTATACCTAGAGATACACAAGAAAAAAATGAACTGGGTTAAAATAACTTCACCAAACATACTACAACAAATCTTAAGGGTGATTATATTTTGATTCACATTGGATTTTGGAGTTTCTCTCTTAAAGATTACAAGAAGCTAGGTATGGGACTGGGTTTAGAAGGAGAGAACTTTGTCACTTTCATAAATGGTCCATGTGTAATGTCCTCTGAAGACCACCAAAGCCTTCCTATTTCAGATTTTTTTCCTTTATTTTTCTTGGAAATGAAATTATACTTTTCATCTTTGGTGGGTGGAAAAGAATTCAATGGAAAGACCAATTATGCAATGAGAATGAAGTAGCATGGCTACAATACATGCGCCCTGTTCTCAAAAAGATTCTCACACCAGCATGTCATGGCTGGCTGGCTGTCTACCTATCAGAGAGGCGTGTGGTTAAAAACAGTCATAACTCCTGGATAGACCTCGTTTTCCATCACCCATTAATGAGGTATTATATTTATATATACATATATATATATATATATACACATATATAATATCAATGTCTACCAAGAAATAGGCTTATCGGCTCAGGCAGTAAAGAGCAGCAGTCTCATTCAGGCATCAATTAAAATAGTACATGTATAATTTGAAGATTACCGGCCGTTTGAATTTTTCAAATGCGCCTCATGACGTGAAATTATCTCATCGGCAGTATAGTGGCCTCCACTACAGTCAGTCATCTTATAATTAATATTTAATAAGTTAATAATCTCTAATAATTAATAAATTTTTAAGGAATCGATTTGGTTGTATGGTGAATAATTAATAATTCTTTTACTTAATAATTAATACTTTTTTTAAAAAATATTTTATAATATTAATTATTAGAAAAATAAAATAGTTATACATATATATTTATATATATCCCATTTATGATATGTCGTGTTAATTATATTTGTAAATTCTACTTTAATTATAGTCAAAATTAATAAAAATGAAAAAACTTATGACATGGATAAGCGTAGGAAACACAACTTCTTTAGTTCAAAAAGATATTAAAAATTTATATAAGTCTTAAGTTGAATATTATATATATCTTTTATGAAATATCAAAATATCATTGAAAAGTTGAATATAAAGTTTCTTTTTGTGTTGAAATTCATATACATATATGAAATAATTTTTTATTAATAGAAGTATAAGAAAATTAAATTTAAAATTATAATTAATAATTAATAAATTTTATATCTCCTGTATTTATTAATTATAAAAAGAGTTTACTGTACATGATGCAATTTGAATCACGTAGGCATCACTTTCACCTTTAAAATCCAACTCAATCTTCTATTCTTTATATGAAAAAAAAAAAAAAAGAACTCAACCTCAACTAATGTGATAACCATTCAACAATGTATCTGTCATCATTAAACAATTGGCATAAAGCAAATAAACAAAACCAAAAATATGAAATTTGCTACAGATGGAACATTTTTTAATGCCTGATGTTACAAAGAACCTACTCTCTCTCTCTCTCTCTCAACCTAGTCAACAAATTAACAGCTCTCTCCAATAACTTGCCCACATACACCTAATCTTTAGGTGTTCCTCCTAACAAATTAATACAAGAATGCAGGGCATCATTAATAAAAGTAAGACAACAAAATCAATGTGGACCCCATTCACATGTGAAAGATGGAGTTTCATGGTCAAAGCATTAATTCTAATAATTTTTCTCAGCCGGCTATTATTGTTTGTTTTAAATTTAATCATTTTAGTTCATGGACGGTTAATTATAATACATTTGTATTATTATCACTGTCACATTATCACATAGAAAACAACTTATATCAAACTGGGTGTTGAGTTTTTCAAGGCATGGCTTTAGACTCAGAGATGCCAGATATGGAACTATGTAACACATAGATAAGTTGTATATTACTTCCAAGCGTGCAATATTAGAATAATCTTCAGAAATTACCATTCAGACTTTTGTTTAGGTAGTGATCAGAAAGAGTTACTAAACATTGTGTTGGGCATCTGAACCTGGAAAAATATAGAAATGGTTATTCAACCAAGAACCAAATTGCAGTATGGTGGAAAGTGTTCTCTAGCATTTTTTTTTTTCTAATACGAGAACTTCTCATGATTTATATGAATACAGAAAAACTAAAGTTCCTTACCAAATGGTTTACGTACTGAAAGTCAAATGGACGGAAGAATATCCAAGGCAACTTCCTTGAGGGATGGCATAACTTCTTGCTGATGCAAGCAAACATATTTATTTCTAACATTTCTAAGCACCTTCGAGGGACCAGGGTAGCACCTAGAAGGAAAAAGGATTTGTTATTATTGAATGATTTGGTTGAAATCAAAATCATCAAGAAAATAGCAACTGCTCCATATTGAGACAAAAGTAATAAGTATTGTAAAGCTTTCAGAAAAAATACTCTTTTTTTTTTTTAAAGTTTCAGTTCAATAGGAGTTCAGCATGTAAATAGGAAACCTGAAAAGTGTTCCTCCATTGTGTCCTTTAAAATTGTGAATGTAATATACAGTCTCTATCTCAGGGAAAAGTGTCTTTGAAAGTGCAGCTAGCTTTGGATAAAAAAAAATGGCGGATAATCTTTAGTTCATCTCAAGGAAAAATACGATCTAAGTAGACAAGAAAAAGGAGTTAATAAGATATTTGAACAAACAATCTTATGGTTGAATATTATTCATTCCGTCATTCCTATACTTCCAAATCTACAGTGCGCAACTACATTGAGTCTTCGTTAAAGATTTGGGTGGGTGAGTGTGTGGGTTTGGGAGGGGGGATAAGATATGATCAAGTTCTCCATTGAATATAATTAGTTTTCGGGCAGTATTCACCACAGCTTCTCTGTAAAGCTCTTCTACCACGAGCATTTCTGGATTGCAAAAGAGAAATAACAAGAAGATAAAAACTGTATGGTGTCAATATCAAGTGGAACAGAGTATGAAGCTACCGTTCACATTAAAATATGGATAGCCAACTAGGAACATTTCATCTTCGGGTTTCACACGGTCAGCCAGTTTTAGCTTTTGAGACAAAACCAAAATCCTCAAACAATGATGCCTTTGTTAGGTAGTCCAACTTAAAAGAAGCTCCTCCAAAAACTAATTTTCTCGCAAACTCAACTTCATTAGCTTCTGGGAAAAACTGAAAGTTTTGGTTCAAAGGATTAAAACACAAATTAACATAATAGAACTAAATAAATCTAAAGAGAAATCCAATAACTCCTGGATAATAACATCAGAAAATGAGTAGAATTGTAACTAAAAGAGCAAGCACAAGTGCTTAGTTTAATAAGAAAGACATGAAGCAATGAAGCAACATGTAACACAAAATCACATCCCTGTAAAATGATGCGTACCATTTCTTCCTAATCAACATAGCATGCACTTTTCAACAAGGTAACTATGTTGGTAGATGACTGGGCCACAGTCTAAAATTCTTGGAGCCAAATTAGTTTGAATTTGGGCCTTTTAATCAACAAAGCTCTCATGTGTCACATTTGTGCATCTACAAGTAGACGAGAACGCGTATACATGAACTCTAACAGATCCATGCACATGCAAATGTAAACTATGCATGCAATGAAACATAGAAAAAAACAAATATAAGATATTACCTCCTTATGTCAACAGTCAACCCACAGTTTATCAGCTAATTTATGCACCTGAATATCTGATCCTGCAATTTTTTGTATACACAATAACATCAGGCATTGTCAAATGAACACCTCATTGGTTTGACCCATCTAGGTATATGTAAAGGTGTAAAACGGGCTGGGCCGGCCTGGCCCAACCCATTTATTAATTGTGCCATTCTATGCCTAGGATTGCAAAAGCCCAGCTCAACTTGACCCATGAGCACAGCCCATGATAGGCCTAGGCTTGGACTATGTCATGCATAGCCCAGCCCAACCCATTTTCTTTTTTTTTTTTTTCAATTTTTATTCTTTTTTTTCAATTATAGCTAGTTGACCCACGTGATACCTCTAGCTCTATGGGACCCATGTGGCACATGCCATCCCCCTAAAGGCCCACAAGGAACTTTATGTAGCCACACATGGCATTCCTCCACCTTGTCTCTCCACTTGATGCTATTCTAAGAAATGATAATTTCACCTCGAGGTCTCATGCATGCTGACTCAATGCATGACAAGTAGGTCCCTTTGGTGGGTCAATGCATACAGTGCCTTAATGTAGGACCTCAACACGTGGGCAAGAGAGCAAGCCCCTCCACGTACCACAAAATCATTGCTCCACCTAGGGAATTTTTCCTCTAAAATTTAGTGAAATTCCTCCACAAAAACCACAAGGTCATTTCTTTACCTTTACCATCTCCATCTAGAGAATTTCTCCTCTAGTATTTGCAACACGAGCACTTCACCCCTGGTATCTTCACCTCAAGGAAGAAAAAAAACAAGACTCGAGGGTTATCACCTCTAAAATTTGTACCTTGAATATTGTCCACTCACATATGATATAATAATTGTTTGCTTTCATTTTTTTTTCTTGAAACTTCATCAAGTAATGTGGCTTGTGTAAATTGAAGCTCTAGCAAAACTAGCCATCAAAGTAAAAGAAAACAAACAACTTAGCACCATTTTACAGGGGGGAAAAAACACCTTAAAACCTTAACAACTCAATTATCAGAATAGCAAAAATAGTTATAAAACGCACAAATTAGTAAAAGGGCCATATCAAGAAAAGAATGGTTACTTTTTTTTAGAAACAAACTATGAATCTTGTTACAGAAAATGGAGACATACTATTCTGGTCTGTGTAACTTTCTCTGGATTTATGAAGAGGTCACAAAACTCACGAGGTTGCTAGAAGACATTCATTCATAAAAGTATGCCTGGATTGTCACGTTGTGTATTAGATTTCAATTTTGTTAATTAATATGTACTTGAAGCATGCCCATGCATTCTCAAATTGAAATCTGTGTTTATATTAGTTGTTGGGACTCTAAGCATGTGTTTTTATTTAATAATATTGTTAACACTCACACTTGTGAGGAGTGTAGAGTGAGATTACAATTAAAAAAAAATCATGTGTTTTGTACATAGAAAAAAATTGAGAAAATCCTAAAATGATTAAATAATAAGTGAGAATGAAAAGAACTAAGAGTGTTGGTTGAGAACGCATTTTGTGTGCTTATGAGATGATGTGAGTACTTGAAATGTTATGGTGTGGATTGAGTTGTGAATGTGTATATCCGAGGTTTCACAGTTGAGTCGAGAGTCCCGTGCAGTGGTACAAGTTATGATTGCCTACAGGTTAGTAACCTATAAAACCATGTTTCGCTATATCAGAGGCTAGGTGATTACTTGATGAATGATGAATTAGAACTTTGGTATTTTTTTTGAGTTTTTAATAAAACCTAGAGATTTAGGAATTTGGTCATTGTTTGAATGAATTCAAGTGGAACTTAAGTAAATCTCATAAAACGTAATAAGACAAATATGGATTCTGTATATGCTTAATTGATTATAAACTGTCATAGCATGTCGTCCGCTGAGCACAAGCATACACTTTTATGCAACGTTCATGTTTCGTTTATTTTAGTTATCCTACTGGGGTACTGAACCCTACCAGATGCAGGTACCGAGAAGGATCCCGGATCTTGAGGAGTAAATGTTGATAGACTTGATTAGGGGTGCAAACGAGCCGAGTTGAGTCGAGTATTTGATGTTTGGACTCAGCTCGTGAAGAAATATAGTCTGGTTCAACTCGGCTCGAAACTCGACTCGAGCTCAAATTCCTGATCGAACTCGGCTCGTGAATGGCTTGTCAAGCTCGAGCTCGAGCTCGAACTCGACTCAGCTCGAAAAAATAAACAAGCCTCATTCGAGCTCGAGCTCGAGCTGGAGTTGCTCAATTTTTCTTTGGTGTTCAACTAAATAGAAATTATGTTATTTTCGCATAATTAAAAAAAAAAAACAACTCACTAAATAAATTAACACAACTTTAAAATTTTAATATAATTTTTTTTAAGAAAAAAATCCACTATATATATACCAATACCATATAGAAAACCTTGCATCAACAAGACAAAATAAACTAAAATAACTCATCATAGAGAAAATATAATATTATAAATTGAATCATTATTCTGTAAACAAATTGACTCATCTTCCTCTTCCTATAAGCACTGGAACTGGACTTATAAACTAAAATTAAACGAATATTATGTTTATAGTCCATAATCCTACGAAGCTCATCAGCTGTAAACTTCACCTGCACATATTTTAAAAAATTTCAATCAGATAAACTTGAAACTTCCAACAATATAACAAGCAGAAACAAACTGACTACTCACCATTATTAAAAGACGAAATGCAAATGTAAGTGAAAATGGCCCAATGAAGAAGAAATTCGTAATAAGCCTATAAACCTATAAACAAGTTGGCAGCATAATTTATATCAATTTCACATGGTAGAGAATCAAGTATTCTAATTTCTTGTCCTTCTTCAGATATTCTTGGCAATCAAACATAGCAATAATCATCAACATGTTGCAGATAAAGTCTTGGAATAACATTTTACTTGAAAACGCTTTAGCACATCTTCATAATATAGCGCTATGTTCCGATAATTGTGAAGTTCAAGATGGAATGCGCCGAAGGTCATTAAATAGATGACAACACACGTTTTGGACACGGGTGGTAAAGATTGATAGTATCTAAAACAGGCTCATTCAAATGGACATGAACATGCAGTATCAATTTGCTGGCCACTTAGAATATAGTAGTAGAAGCAGGCTAATCATTTTGCAATGAGTCCTAAAAAAATAGGAAAAAAGAAAAATAATCTGGTTGGATGGATGAATGGAAGCAGTACAAGGATAAGGTAAGGTGCATTACACCTGAAAAATGCAGATAGCAATAGAATAAAGGACATTTGAAAAACACATGAATGTCATGAAATGGAATCATTCAGATTGATATTTCCTTTCTCTTGAAATGAGTGTTTCTGTTTTTAATTGCATCAGACATATTATAACTACTTGTTATGGAGTATTAATACACAATATATAAAGAAAACAATATGTCAATATCTAAAGAAAACAATGATTTTATCACCTCGTTCTTCTTGCTGGCAATTGTTCGTAACAACAATACCCAGTTCCAAAACCTACCACATAAACCATGCATTAGGACAAACCAACAATAACAAATAAATACATAAGAAACTGCGTTGTTTTACATTTAACTGAGGATATTGCTTTACAAAAAGAGCAAACTGGAGATAACATATCCATGTAGCCAACCCCAAGGAGTTGGGATTAAGGCTTGTTAAGTTGGGTTCACTCTCGTTGTGTCTAATCAGGGAACCCATCTTGCAATAACCAACCTCCAAAAAGAGCAAAACAAACTGCTTTCAATAGCATATTTGGTTATAACTTTTATATTTAATACAAAATGTAAGGCAGCTTGATTTTCATGAAATAACAATATAATCTCAATATTTTGATTCATTAACTTGCAACAAAAGGGACTTCAGCAATCTAGGAAATGATGGAAAAAAATACTTTAATATTCAATTTCATGACCTTGAAAGGAGTACCATCCAATGTGTTAAAAAAATTATTGTTCTTTAACTACTATTCTTCTATAAGATGTTCTTTAGCTAGATATTTGAACAAGAAAGAAATGCATAAAATCACTAAACATCACCTTGCAACGTAGAATGCAAAATTCTCCAGCATATACATTTTATTAGCACAACCAATGGCAAGAGCACCACCTGAACCACCTTCACCAGTTACAACTGTTATAATTGGAACTTTCAACCCAAACATTGTCCTTAGGTTATGGGCTATTGCTTCACCCTGCATATTGTAGATCATGCTCATTCATTCATGTTATGAACGACCAATATATATATATATATATATATATATATATATATAAAGATGGCATAATTTGTGAGGTAAGATAAACAGTCCAGTCACACCTGACCAAGTTCCTCATATTTGAGATCAGCAAAAGCCCCTGGCGTGTCAACAAAGCAAGAGATACATAAGATCAATAATTGGTAATTTCCAAATAGAACAAGGAGCGGATTTTGCTTGCGGAGCATTAATAATATAAAATGAATGGGGCTATCCTCTAGTTATTTACTCAATTAGTCAATTGAGAACATAATTCATACAATTTCAGTTAATCAGAAATCAGGGCTCTAAAATTTAGTTTACTGCAGTATAAGAATTTTGAAACGAAGTTTCTGGAACTCCTCCTTATTTTGAGCTGCTTGAGACCGTAAATCTGTATAATTTAATTTTTTTTATTTCATATTTGTTTGTTTGTCATGGTATTTGGGACTGTTTAAAAATTGGACTAGTCTTGTGCTGCCCTAATCTTGAATTCTTCATCTCTCATAAGATCAACTATTCCCACATCAGCATACAAACTCAAGCACATGGTTTAGGAAATAAGCATCAAAAAAATATTAAAAAATATGTACTTTTAAGAAAACAAACACATGCAGATCAGGTCATTTGGTTAGCAAGTAAAAAATAGTCTAAAGAGAAGAATTGAGTTTTCATTTGCAAACAAAAAATCAAAAAAAAAAAGGACTAGAGTATTTATAGTCCAAAAAAATAGAATATGTATAGCCAGTGGAAAAGGAAATAATCAGTTCTATAAGTGCATTTACCACAGGTCCATGATGTTATGAAACAATCATTCAAGTCCATAAAAAACTATTACATAAATTTCTAGAATGACTTGAGAGTGGTAATTCACCATTATCCACCTCTCTCAGAAAACACATTCCACCTGAATCTAGTGAAGTAGAAAGAGGATAATTTATGAGATTTTCCATGGCATTAGACATTGTTCTCCCTGAAAGGAGCTGCATTACAGTCAACCACCAGTTCCCCTAAGTCACTTATTATTATTTTTTTCTTCTGAAAATTAGTCCTGTTAAGCATCTTTTGGGCCAACATTAAACTTGGCTATGAAAAACCCAATTGTATCAAGTGGGGTTGACGGGTCAAACCTCTGAACAAGATCTTCTTCACCGGGCCTTAACGACTCCTTGGAAATTTAAGAATCAAAATAAGTCACCAATGTTAAAACAAATAATCTTTGACCACTATGACATGGAATAACCTCTTCAATTTAAAAAGAATATCGTGCCCAACAACTTTGTTAATGGTTGACTTAACCAAATATTAGTACAGAATGTTAGCAAATAACTGAAACAAAATTATTATTATTTTATTTCTTTTCTTTTTTTCTTTTTTTTGTTTTTTGAGACTAACCCTCTAAAACACAATTAAACATTTTTAACGTAGATGGTTTTTATAGGAGTCGGTATTCTAGTGTGTTATGGTGAAGGTAAGCATCATGAAGGGAAATGTTTCCCTATAAACCAAACGAGAAAACCTAATAGTGATATAACCTAAACCAGAGATGCATTAACACATACAAGAAGTTCAACAGGGTAATAATTACCATGTCAAAGTTGCAGAACTACCAAAATGGAAAAAAATTTCCTTGGACACTGACCAATGATGTGCTGACTGATGTAATAAAAGACCAGTGAACCAAACTAGCAAATCTGCAAACAAAAAATCGAAGAAAAAAAATTGAAGATGAGAGGAAAAAAGAATAGAAACCCAGCTATGAAAGTTGGAAAAAACAAATCACAAGCTGCATGAAAAATGGTTAATCTAAAGAGAAGAACTGAGTTTTCACCCTTGAATCGTGCTTGAAGAAACCCTCGAGAAGGGGCAGAGGGAGAAGGGGCGTGAAGCGGGAGTTTGAGAGAAGGAGAAGGCCGAAGGGCAGCCGTAGTGGATGAGCAGAGCTGCCGCAGTGGAGGAGCAGAATTAGAAACCCTACCTAAAAAATAAAGTATTTATACTAAAAACATAAACGAGTCACGAACCTGAGCCACTATCCGAGCTTATACGAACCTGACGAAGTCAAGCCTCCTTTTGGCTCGGCTCGGCTCGTTTAATAAACGAGCCCTATTTTGAGCTCGAGCTTGGCTCGTGTATTAATTGAACCGAGTTTGAATGAGCCATAATCGAGCCGAGCTCGAGCTGTTCATGAACGGCTCTGTTCGTTTGCACCCCTAGACTTGATGTGTCTCTTCCTGTTGGGCTTACTTGAGGTATACGAAAACATACTATGATGTTAATGGAGTGTTTTCCATTATTTTTGTTAATCATGTAGTATGGAATTCGTATATTTCTTAGGGATATGTAAATGAGATTGATATGTGTTTTGGGACATGACGTAGCAACTTGGAAATAAATTCCATATATAGAAATGTATGGATTATAATGTATGCTAGAAATGAAGTATGTACTAAATTATATAATTGTTGTACATGGACTATCAAGTTGAAAAGTACCTAAAGAGTGAATGAGTGACTAAACTGCCTAACTGTTGAACACTTGAAAGGCAAAACTAGCCAATAATTAGGGCGAACCCTTTCAATTTTTTTTTAAAATCTTGACTTTTAGAAACTCTCATATTTGTTATCCTTAATCGATTTCCACTCTTAAACTTATATTTTTTTTTACTATTAAAATCTAGTGAGATATTTTAATTAATTTAATCATTTTAATTTAACTTAATTTAAATATCATACCTTTGGGTTATGAGGCTCGGGGCATAACACAGTGAGTTCAAAAGGTTTTGTGTAGATAATGGGATAAAAATGCAAAAGATAGTTCAAAAAACACCCCAGCAAAATGGCATTGCAAGGCACATAAACAAGACTTTAAATGGACATGCTAGAGCCATGAAGATACACGCTGGATTGCCAAAGATGTTCTGGGTAGATACAGTCAACATTGCAGTATATCTGATAAATCGTGGTCCATTTGTTCCCTTTGATGAAAAATTATCAGAGGAAGCCTGGAACGGAAAAGAGGTAAATCTTTCACACTTGAAAGTTTTTGGTTGCATCTCATTTGTGCATATAATTCTACTAATAAAAGCAAGCTTGATCCTAAATCTGCTAAATGTACTTTTATTGAGTATGGCATTGATAAGTTTGGTTATCAGTTTTTGGGATGATGAAAAATAAAAAATAATCAAAAATAAAGATGTCATATGTAATGAGAAAGTAATGTATAAGGATAAGTTTATTGTAGAATCTGATAGTTGTGAATAACTTGTTGAGTTAGAAGAAATCACTAAAAGTGATGTGAATAATAAGGTTCAAGATAATTCTGAAAATATTATTCCACGAGTTGAACCACGTACTCCTGCTCCGCCAATGAAGGTCCACTAGAGAATCTAGGCCTACACAACGTTATTATCCTTCATTATACTATTTGTTGTTATCTGACGGTGGTGAGTTAGAGAGTTATGATGAGGCTTTGTAGGTTGATAATTCAACTAAGTAGAGTCAGCTATGCAGGATGAGATGGATTCTCTCATGACAAATCAAACATGGGAGTTGACTGAACTACCAAAGAACAAGAAAGCTTTGCATAACAAATGGGTCTACAGGGTCAAAGAGGAACATGATAGGAATAAGCAGGTTCAAGGCTAAAATGGTTGTGAAAGGGTTTCAACAAAAGAAAGGTGTCGACTACACTGAAATTTTCTCTCCAATTGTGAAGTTAACAACAATCAGACAAGTGTTGGGAATTGTGGCTATTAAGGATTTGCATCTTGAGCAAATGGATATGAAGACAACTTTCCTCTATGGTAATTTGGAGGAGGGTATTTACATAAAGCAACCACATGGTTTTATAGCACAAGGCAAAAAGGGTTTGGTGTGTCGACTTAAAAAGAACTTGTATGGTTTAAAACATGTGCTAAGGCAGTGGTATAAGAAGTTTGGTGTTTTTATATGTAGCAGCTATTTCACAAAATGCCAGGCAGATCACTACTATTATTTCAAGAGGTTTGACAACAATTATATTATTTTACTTTTGTATGTTGATGATATGCTAATTGCAGGTTCTAGCATTCAAGAGATAAATAAGTTAAATAAGTTGTTGTCTAATCAATTTGCAATGAAAGATCTTAGAGCTGCTAATCAAATTCTTAGTATGAGGATTCACAGGGATAAGGTGAATGGTATTTTGAAGTTGTCACAAGCTGAATATGTTAAGAAGGTTCTAAATAGGTTTAGTTTAGATGGAGCGAAACCGATAAGCACTCCACTTACGAGTCACTTCAAACTTACCAAGAAACAGTCACCAAAGACCGAACAGGAACGGACATATATGAAGCGTGTTCTATATGTTTCAGCTATTGGTAACCTTATATATGTCATGGTTTGTACTAGGCTAAACATAGCACATGAAATGGAAGTCGTGAGCAGGTAAATGAGTAATCCAAGCAAACAACTATTGGGAAGTAGTAAAGTGGATCCTTAGATACTTGAATTGTACTATAAAGGTGGCACTTTGTTTCAGACGGACAAATATGGCATTACATGGTTATGTTGATGCAGATTTAGCTGGTGATGTGGATAACAAAAGAAGTACTACTGGTTATGTTTACACATTGGGTGGTACAATAGTTAGTTGGGTTTCTTAGTTGCAGAAGATTGTAGCTTTGTCTATAACAAAAGCTGAGTATGTTGTTATTATTGAAGCTGGTAAAGAGATGACTTAGCTGAAAAGTTTTCTAGAAGAGTTGGGCAAGAAGCGGGAGGATAGTGTTTTGTACAGTGACAGTCAAAGTGCTATTCATCTTGCAAAGAATCCAACATTTCATTATAGGATGAAGCACATTCTGTTGCGATATCATTTCAATCGTTCTTTTATGGATGATGAAGTATTGTCTCTTGAAAAGATTCGTGGCAGTAAGAACCCAATAGACATGTTAACAAAGGTAGTCACCATTAAGAAAATGAAGTTGGGTGCAACTTCAATTGGTTTTCAAGCTTGAGGAAGGAAGACAGTTGTTGCGGTGTTCTTCTATGTGATGATAAGATATTGAACTTGTATATATCAAGTTCCAAGTGAGAGATTGTTGGGTAGCTGTAACACTCCGACCCAAGACATTGTTAGGGATCATTTTACGAGGTTTAAATCTATGAATGCATTTTACAGCTTCGAAAATCCCCAAGTGTCTGAGTGATACGTGAACGAAGCAAGGATATATACATATATATATATGTATATATACATACATGTATGTATATATACATATGTATATATATACTGTGAACTGTGTGTGTGTGTCGGATACATATATATATATATATATATATATATATATACGTATATCAGAATATATACATATACATATGCATGTTGTGTGTGTGTGTGTGTCGGTTGTGTGTGTGTGGGTGTGTGGCAGTTGGATCTATATATTTATATATATTATAATATACAAATATCTCTTGAATTAAAACAAAAGAAAAAAGAAGAAAAGTAGAAAAGAAGAAACAGAAATAAAAAGAGAAAGGGAACCGCCTTTGAAAGAGAGAGAAATGAGGCAATGGAAAAATTATACATACATATATATATATATATATATGCATGCACTGCATGCATTAGGAAAAAAGAAAAGAAAGTAAGGAGAGGCTAAAGAAGAAGAAGGAAGAAGTGCTACAAAGAGAAAAAGGTAAGGCTTTAGTTTGAAATTATATTTTTGAAATTTTGATGAAATGAGTTTATGAAAACTTATTTAAAGCTTCTAAATAATTGTAGGGTCAAAAACTATGAAAAAAATGATGAATTTAGGAAAAAACCGATAGTAAAATAGTGGAGAAATGAGGGAGAAAATGGGGGTTGCAGGTGAGGGCAATATTTTGGGTTCAATGAATTTTTATAATTTTAAGCCATTTGAGGATCGGGGAAATGCTCCTTTCAATTCCATAAGTGGATAGGAAGAAAAAGGAAGTAAAAATAGTGTCCAAAACACCACGAAATAGGAAATAAGCACGTCGACGAAAAATCAGGCTCTCGTCAGAGCCCGACCTGTAAGCTCTATTTTGAGCATTTCCGAGCATCTAAACCTAAAAAGGAAAACATGGGAGTAATCCTTAGGAAAAATAGAACTGAATCTCGTTGAGAGTGCATCAAAATCTCACCAGAGATGGGTGGTCAGTGCTAGAGAAGAAACCTGGAGGTGTCAACAGAGAAGAAGACGTTGTGGGTTGGTTATGGGTCGGAGTCGGGTCGAACCCCAACCCGAAATGAAATGAGTTTGGGTTCTTAATTGAAACGACGCAGCTTAGGTTTTAAATTAAAATGTGATTAGGGGTGTTTGGTTGCAGGAATGATAAATTAATTTAGTTAATCCTATTTTAAATAGGGATATGCCATCTATATTTAAGGCTTATCCGCTATTTGGTCTTGGAATACTTTGAAAAATAAAAGGGGCTGCTGCCCATAAGGATCGAACCCATGACCTATGCGTGTGTGGAAACTTATGCCCCACACGTGAACCACTGTGCCACTGAGGCAGATGTGTTAACATGTTGCTGAATAAAATATATAATATTATATTAAATAATTAAATAAATTAAAATTCATTAATTAGTGTAATTAATCCCGATACCCAAATAAATTGAACTGGTAGTGTATTCTTAGTATTTTGGGCATTCTAAACCTAATAGTGGGGCTCGTTTTATGAGATGGGGTTCCAAAAAATTAAGACACATAAAAGTAAGAAATTACCATATTGCCCCTAGTGATACCCAAAGCCAAATTGAGACCCGTAAAAGCCTAAATCCTATTTTCTTTAACATTCTAGACTCAATGGTAGAGTCCATTTTACCAAATAAGACACTTATGAAATTGATATGTATACTTGACTAATTCTAGAAATTAGGCTACACGTAGCATTGAACTGAGAACTGTTTACTGAATGAATAGGGACTTTGAAAGGGAAGGGAAAAGTGACTAATTACTGAAAAATAAAGAACTGCGTTAAAGGTAAGTAAACCCCAAAGCTCTAATATGCGGTATTTCTTAGCCATGTTACAGTTTATTCCTTGATTCTACCCAATTGTACTCTTATACCTACTTGACATTTATTGATTCCACAACTTGATACTTGTTCTATCTTGTGAAAATACGTACCTGATATTTATTGATTCCACAACTTGATTACTTGTTCTATCTTGTAAAAATATGTACTTGATGTTTATTGATTCCACGACTTGATACTTGTTCTATCTTGTGGGAATACGTACATGATGTTTATTAATTCATGACTTGATACTTGTTCTATCTTGTGGGAATACGTACCTAGTGTTTATTGATTGCACAACTTGATACTTGTCCTATCTTGTAGAAATATGTACCTGATGTTTATTGATTTCACAATTTGATACTTGTTCTTTCTTGTGAAAATTATTGAGAATTGAACTGCTATATCTTGATCGTGAATGTTTGTACACTTTGTATCATGCCTTGAAAGGCTAACTGTTATGTTCTCACTACTGAAGAAAATGATATTTCACATATATACTCTTTGTGGAATCATGATGATCATGATGTATTATGAGTACTCGGAGTTGTGCTCAGTCACAACATCCATCTGATGCTTTAAGTGGACCTACGGGTCAAATGTCCATAGAGGACATATGGCATAAGTGGCGTGGTATACTCAATAACTGAGGGTATGTCGGGCCCTAAATAACTGAGGGTATGCCAGGCCCTAATAATCGAGGGTGCGCCAAGCCCTGAAATAACTGTGCATCAAAAATGTTTATTGATATCATATCTCTTATTGAACTTATAGAATGATCATATTTTAACTTATGAATGATCATATGTTTTGAAAGCTTATCCATTGACATACAATTGATTAGTTATCTACTGATTATGGCAGTATAACTATTTTTTTGACCAGATCCCTATTGATGATCTCATGTCATTTGATATTCACTTATTCTTACTATTATGGGATGTGCTTTGGAGCTAAGAGACATTTTTATTGTTTCACATTTTATTTTATTGGCTATTGTGACATTTTATTCTATTGCTATTGTGACATTCTCTTCTATTGGGTATTATGACATTATCTGCTATTAGCTATTGTGACATTCTCTTCTATTAGCTATTATGATATCTTATTCTATCGTGATGTACTATTCTATTGGCTATTGTGATATTCCATTTCTTAACTGGCTATTGTGACGTCCTATTTCTTGACTGGCTATCATGTTATTATATCCCTTATTGTCTTAGATTATGCTTCTTTCTATATTGTCCCTGACCTATAGCAGTGCAAAAGGGAATTTACTTATTGAGCTTTTTTAGCTCATTCAAACTTACATATGTATTTTAGGAAGGGATGTTGTAAGCAGATCAGTAGGAGCTTGCAAGCAATAAAGGACATTTTAATAAATGTAATAAGGAAATGATCAGTACGGTCTTAGCTCTCCCATGTATTCACACCTTATGGGTGATGTAAATGTTGGTTCTTCTTTTTGATATATAGAACCTTATTATGACTTTCGCTGTTTAATTATTTAATTATTATATTACACATTATTATCACTGATACAGTCAAAAGAAAACTTTAGGAACGGGTAGAAGGTTGACTCCGCGATCCCAAATCCCCATAGGGTGGGTTTCGGGTCGTGACAGTAACTGAATTTTTTTGAGGGTATTTTTGGTATTTCATATTATTTCCCTGTTACCCTAATTCTATATATTTATAGTTGAGGAGCCTCATCTCATTATAACTCTTTTCAAGTTATAGTGAAACCACAACAGTCATAGGACGTAACCCTATTCTAGGGTGAAAGCACATAAATCTTTGTGTTCTTGTGTATGCGTGTGATTTTAGATTCTTTTTCTTGTTTGCTTTTGTATCTCATTGATCCTGGTTAGGTGATTATATTCCTAACACTTATAACTCAAATAGAATCTTGGTAGTACTTGTAACAGTAATCTTTTCTCATTCAAAACTTTGTCTCTTACATATTTTCTTCTTTTTATAGAAGAGGTAATGTCAAGATAATAAATAATCTAAAATAAATGTTAATATATTAAAATGTTTATGTTGTGTTTGGAAGTGTGAAATTGGGCCTTGAAATTGGAGACAAGTTAATTCAACCTTGAATTAACTACTTTTAATTGCAATCAACTCTAATTCTATAACCTCAATTCTTCATGGACAAACACATAATTAACTAATTTTAGGTTCATATATATATATATATATATGTGTGTGTGTGTGTGTGTGTGTGTGTGTTTATATTATCACCGCGAAAGACCTTCTATCATGGTGTAGTTTCAAGGAAACCATCCACTTGATTGGTTAAGTTTGAGGTCATTAGGTGAAGTCAGAAGAACACATGAGCTTATGGAATCCAAATATTTTTCTAAAAAACAAGGGAAAAAAGAAGGGACTTATGAACTAGAGAAATAAATTTTCATTGAATGACCTTTTTTTTTTTAATGATTTTGGATCATTTGACTAAGTTTAAGCTCAAAATATCCACTCAAGTCCAAGTCCTAATTTTTATCAAATTTGACCTTTATTTTTGATTTTATGTTTTTCAAATACTACATGTGGCATTATTTTCTGAAATGGAAAAGTATGGATCTCCTGGCACATAGAGTTATCATGTTATTTTTATAAATTTTGGTCAGTTATATTATTAAGTAAACAAAGTAATCGTGCACATAAATTAGGTTTTAAATTTTATATATTTATATTATAATTCAAATTAAAAGTTTAAAACCAATAAAAGAATAAATAGAAAAGGCTGGACCTTTTGTGTATGCAGTATAATTCAAATTAGAAATTTATGAAAAATAAAATTTTAGTTTTACTCTGAGAAGGCCTATGAATGGTACTAGAAGAAAATTTGATTCTCTTAGTATTTGTCTATGATATACCATAAAGTGACAAACATATTCAAAGTATGACATGTGTCTATACAAAGCTCTTCAGGATACAGATCAAGAAAGATTATTTATCCAGATCAACCAAGCACGGAGGGTTCAGAAGTATATAGTTTCAGAACATAGCACCACTTTCCATATCCTAACGATCTCAGAATAAGGAAACATAGTTCAATATGACAACTATTATCTTTAGATATCTTCAAATACCTACTTTTATGGCTCCTAGTCCTACTCAACTTAAGCGATCTACAACCAATAAATAAGGCTATAAGGTACACTTTCAATTTATGTTCAATTCTTCTTTTAAATTACAATCTCCTTTTATTTACTGACTTTATCATCGGAGCAGCTATCACCGGAAGCCTTCCCAGTGACCCTCTGATCTCAAGTTCTTGATAGGGTGCGAAGGACGGGAGACCCTTCTGATAAAAAAAAAGAGCAACATTAGTTTGGTGTTGTTTGTAGGAATGACAATCGTTCTTGCTATCTTTTCTTCAAAACAACAAACTTTTTGTCTTTTCTTCCAAAAGAAAATGGCTCCTAGCCTTCGTCTTAGAAAGAATTCCCAAAACCCTCAGAATCAGCCTTCTGTCCGAAAGAGGAATGGGACAAACACCTAATCGTTTACAACAACAGCTTGATCAGATTCAACGGCAAGTCTGATCAGATGCAAGAACAAATCACTACCATGTCACTAGCTCTGGCTTCACTAGCTCAGAACCAACGGATTAACCCTCATCCTCCTCTTACTAACATTATTCATGGAGGACCTCAGCCTTCCTACCACCACCACGGGCGGAGGATCTCCCAACGAGGGGTTGCCTAACATGCAACCAGTACACCCCCATGGTACCATTCATATGGGGGCTGATCCCCAGACATCAACAGCTGTGAGGAGAAGAATGCCCACATTTCATCCAGCTCGTCCATTACTAGACCAGAACGAGGATATCAACTCCAATGGCCTCTGGAGCCAACCCAGCGCTTGCAGGAATTCTAACTCCTAAGACTCCTAATCCCCCAAGTCTTAGGAGAGTAGCATCTTCCTGCTAACACCAGACAAATTCCTCCCCTGAGTTGAGGAACTAGAAGTGTAAGACAAGAACAACAACAGGCACCAATCGCCCAACAAATCCTACCCAAAGCCCCTCAGAGAATAGATAAGATAGCAGACTCTCAGGATTCATACAATCTCAACCAGAGGGTTCCATGTCCCTCTAGATCAAGACGAGCTAAGTAAATTTCTTGGTAGGTTCTCCACGCTATTTACCTCTGACATAATGATAGAAAAGAGACCCAAGAAGTAAGTTAGTCCCAAAATTCACCCTCTACGATGAGTCTGAGGACCCTGGGAACCACCTATCTCACTATCAACACAGAATGGCTCTACATAGAGCTACCAATGCCTTCATGTGTCAAACTTTCATGACGAGTCTCAAGGGTACTGCCCTTAAGTGGTTCCACAACCTCTCCCAAAAATCGAATCAACAATTTTTATGAGCTTAGTAAGGCTATATCTTGACCGATTCTTAACAAGCAAAAAGTTAAGAAAAAGACCAGAATTCTTGTTAACTATAAAGCAAGTAAAAGGAGAATCACTTCGGGAGTATATAGCCCGTTTTAACACTGAGCTCACAGAGATAACCGATTGCAGTCCAAATTTCCTAGTGGTCGTCGTCACTTCAGGCCTTAGGCCTAGACGCTTCTAGGATTCCTTGACCAAGAATCCTTCCATCAATATGATAGCACTCATGGAAAGGGCACGAAAGTATATTAATCTTGAATATACAAAAACCTCCTTCCGAAAAGTAAAAGAACAAGGTTCAGAAGGATGAGCAAGTTTAGGAGAGGGATAATAGTGCTAATAAGAAAAATATCAAGAGTCCCAACAAGAGAATAAACCGAGAGCCTAGAAAAACTCTAACTCTATGAAGGTATGGGACTTACACCCCTCTAAATGCTTCTCTTACCCACATACTCCAACAGATGTAGACTCGTGAAAAATTGAGGTGGCCAAAGCCAATAAAAAGCCACCCCGACTCAAGAAATCAGAACAAATATTGTGATTTTCATAAAAAATAGGGACACACAACTGAGGAATGCAGGGCTCTAAAGCAAGAAATAGAGCATCTCATCAGGAGATGACCACTAAAAGAGTTTGTCCACCAGGACGGGAGACAGAACCCCCGTGACAAAAGACCACCTCAAAGAAGGCAAAAGCAAAGGCCTGAACAAAGCGAAATTCAGAATTATTAGTAACTGGCAAAATAATCGGTCATCTTTAGTGCTTCACGCTGGCAATACAATAACAGACATGTCTAACCGAGCTAGGAAAAGATATGTTCGGGAGGCAAAGGGTAGAACCTAGTATCATCTAGATCTCGACCAGTTGAGAAAAATGTGAAGTCAGAACCTTAGATCCAGTTCTCTGAATTGGACCTCATTGAGATACATTGTCCCCATAGCAATGCTTTCATCATCTCACTTAAAATCGCTAATTTTGAGATCAGAAAGGGTTCTCTTAGATACTAAAAGTTCTACCAATGTATTATTCTATGAACTCTTCAAACACATGAAGCTCAACTCTAATGACATAAGGGCTACCACTACTATCATGGCAAGATTCGACAAGGAATCTCAACATCCCAATAGGCAGAATTGATTTATTGACCACGATAGGAGAAAGAGGACGAACAAAAGACATTGATCTCTAAATACATGGTCCTAGACACTAAATCTCCCTATAATGTCATTATTGGGAGGTCTTGGATCCTCCATATGGGAGCAGTTACTTCAACCCCCCATCAATGCTTGAAATATGTCCACAACAACAAATGTTTTTACCATCAAGGGCTGTCAGCCCACTGCTTGGGAATGTCATGCCCTTGCACTGAAACAAAATCCCTCCAAATAGCAATTACTAGTACCCTCATCAAAGGAAAAGTTCCTCATCTTCCAACCTTCATGAGGTAGAAGAATGTCCTTTCGAGATTGACGAGCCACTAAGTTCTTGAGGAAAGGACACACAGTCAAACCAATGAAGAAGCCCATCAAAGTACTCATCAGCACTGAAGGAGAAAGAAAGTACGTACAAATTGGCTTAGCCCTATGTTCTTCCGAGCAAAAGGATATTGTTAAATTCCTCAATGACAACCCTTCGATATTTGCTTAGGAAACTAGAGATATGGAGGGAATAAATCCTGATTTCATCTCTCACAAGCTGATGACAGATCCAGACCATCCCCTAGTAAGACAAAAAATGAGAATATTTGCCCATGAATGCCACAAAATCATCAATAAAGAGGTTTAAAGGTTGCTAAATGCTGGAATTATAAGAGAATTGTTCTATCCAGAATGGCTTGCCGATACAGTTCTTACAAAAAAAATGAACGAAAAGTGAAGAGTTTGTGTTTACTATACCGACCTAAATAAAGCTTGTCCTAAAGACAGCTCTCCTCTTCCTAGGATTGATCAACTTGTTGATGCCACGGAAGGTCATGAACTCATGAATTTCATTGATGCTTACTCTAGATACAATCAAATTCAAATGTATCCTCCAAACTAGGAGAAAACAGTCTTCATATTAGAAAGAGGTCTCTATTGTTATAGAGTGATGTCGTTTGGTTTGAAGAATATTAGAACCACATACCAGAGACTTGTAAATAGAATATTTGGCCCCAAAATTGGGGATACAATAGAAATCTATATCGACAATATGCTTGTCAAAAGTGTTCGAAAAGGTGACCACATCCAGCACTTGAGCCAGACGTTTGACATCCTGAAGAAACACAAAATGAAGCTTAACCCTTTAAAATATACCTTTCAGATCACAAAAGGAGAATTCTTCAGTTTTCCCAAAGAGGAATTAAGGCAGATCCCTCACAAATCAAAGCTCTAGTTGAACTGGAATCACCTAAAACCAAGAAAGATATCCAAGGGCTAAATAGAAGGATAGCAGCACTGAATAAGTTTATCTCTAAATCTATAGATCGGTGCCTCCGGTTTTTTAAAGCCTTGAAGGGGAAGAGTAAAGCCCTAAAATGGACATCTGAATGTGAAAAGGCCTTCCAACAACTCAAGTAATACTTAGCCTCCCTTGAACTCCTTTCAAAATCAGTGTCAGGAGAAAAACTACTCATGTACTTAGTTGTGTTAGAAAGCGTCCTCAGCTCTACATTAGTTAGGGAAGACAAAGGGATTCAGAGGCTTATTTTCTACGTCAGCAAAGCACTTCTGGACACAGAGGCCTTCACCTATTGTTCTCAACATATACATGTGATGCACATTAAACAAAAACATCTCATTGGTCATTTGGGTATTAAACCCTTACATTACAAAATGGCCCAAGGCCTATAATCCACCATTTTCTAAATTTAACACAAGTTATTTGGGCTTATGCCCATACATACAAAAAAATGTGGCCCTTAGGCCAAATATGCCTCAAATTGTACTTTCTCCTCCGTGCTCCAATGACTTCGTCAAGTCTCATATACCGGGAGCTTCATCTGTAATATATAATTCCATGAAGGTTAAGCACGATAGGCTTGTATAACATAATGCTAATATAAAGTACAAAGTTAAGGCGTGACATGTGCAAATATACATTTATAAGCTATAACCCTCCAATCTCTCAATGCTATGCAATGGCAATATGCATGACACACACATGCAACTCTATGTCACACCCATGTCTCGCTTCACTGGTCCTTTTTTATTGGAACGCAAGTACTAATCATATGTCTCGCTTCACGATCCGTCCCCAGTTGGAACGCGAGTACCAATGGCCAATTTTGGATTTTTTACCACAGGATCTACACCCTCATAATGCATAGCACCAAAGTGCTCAACTCATGCCATGTTTCCAAGGATTCACAATATGTCAACATGTCTTAATTTTTCTATGCAATTTCAATAAAGCATTTCATCAAACACACGGTGTATGCCTTAAATAATGCATTATACTTAAAGCAACTATAACTTTTGAATCCCAAAAATTTGTTTACATGAACCTAGCATGTAATCCAATCAATTACACATATAAACATATTACATATTCATAACCTTACCAAATTCTCAAAGATTACGAAATACATAAAGTACCAACACGTTGAATAAATCATAATTTTCCAACTACAAGACTTTACCTACATGAACATAAACTAGAATGCAATGAACTATACATATAGTCATTTTACATGTTCATCACTTCAACAAATTTTCAAAGAATACATAGGTACATAAAGTACTAACCCTAGGTTTTCAAAGTAACTATAAGCTAGGTAGTTCTCTAATAACAAATAAGCATGTAAGTCATACTATTAACATATAAAAACACTCCTAAACTTAACCATATTCTTTTCTTAGCAAAATACCATACCTAAAAGGGTTTTTCTCAACCCTAGGGAGTTGTGCTTGCTGTGCAGCTGAACCAATTCAGTAATAACATAGCCCTTGGCGTGGGGAACAACTTCCTAAAAGGAAGCCTGGTGAAAATCCAAGCCTAGATATGAGTTTTGGAAGGTAGAAAGTTAGAAAAACCTAGGTTTTCTTCACCTTTCTCTCTATGCACGACCTACTGCTCATTCCTCAGACCAAATTCTATGATTTTAACACTAAAGGGTCCTATTTATAGTAAAGGGGTCAAGGGATGAAAAGTACCATTTTGCCCTTAATATGTTCGGGACCCCATTACACTACAACCTGTCCTGAAACGCCTCAATTAGACATTCTGTTTTAACCAAAGTTCTTAAAAATTATTTTAAATGATATTTTTTAGAAAAATTTATTTTTGCCTTATGGGCAGGTGCGGCTGGGTCCAACTCGGGATGCCCTTTATGGTCCATTTTTCAAACTGTCTCAGATTAGGTTCAAATTCTCACTAGAGGTGTATTTTAACATTCTAACAATATTTCTCTTCTATGGCATACTCAAAATATTCTTCTAAACATGACTTATATCTAAATGATACATGTGTAGTGCCCTACCTAGCAAATAGTGCATGAATAGTGCCCTACTGGCAAAAATGAAGAATTTATCCCTGATTTTTTAGATCTCTTCAACTTATCCTTGCGATGAAATTAGCTCTAGAAAGCGAAACTTTGGATCTTGACGCATTCTCTGACTTTCAACTTGTGGTGAGTCAAGTTTTGGGAGAATTTTTCACCAAGGATAACAGAATGACCAGATATTCAGAGCTAGTGGATTTGCTAAAGCGATCTTTCCGTAAATTCACTATTTAGAAGATTGAAAGGAATCAAAACTCCAGGGCCGAAAGTTTAGTGAATATGGCCTCTCATCTCAAGCCAAAAAGGGACTCAATGGTAAAAATATCCTACCAGTCAAAACCTAGTATTAAGGTAATACAATCCTTTCAAATTTTAGAACAACCTCAGAATTAGATGACTCTCATCATCTAATATCTAAAGGAAGAGTTGCTTCTAGAGGACAAGAATCATGCCCGGAGAATTCGAATGAGGGCAGCTTGGTATTTAATTCTTAAAGAAAAGCTTTACCGAACGTCCTACACATAGCCCCTCCTACGGTGCTTAACTTCAGAAAAGGCCCACTACGTCCTAATCGAGATACACAAATGGATCTGTGACAACCATAATGGCGATAGGACCATAGCTCACTGAGCACTAACTCATGGCTACTATTGGCCCGATATGCTAAAACAGGCTGGGGAATATGTTCAGTAGTGTGGCAAATGTCAACATTTCACCTTATACCAACATCAACTTCATCATGAACTCATTCCTATCATAAGTCCCTGGCCTTTTTCCCAATAGGGAGTGGACATTATAGGGTCATTGCTAAAAGCCCATCAGAACAGGAGATTCTTGCTAGTTGCCATTGGGCAGAGGCTAAACCACTGACCCACATAACAGAAGTAGAAGTAAAGAATCTCACTTGGAAAATTGTAGTATGCAGGTTCAGTATACCCCGTGTCATTATTTCAGATGATAGGACGCAGTTTGCTAGAAAGGTATTCGGGAAGTTCTATAAAGACCTGCACACCAGTCACCATTTCTCCTATCCAGGGCATGTTCAAGCTAATTGGCAAGCCAAAGTTACTAACCACACTATTCTCGAGGCAATTAAGAGAATGTTGGAGGAAGCTAAAGGAAGGATGGGTCAAAGAACTTATCAGAGTACTCTGGGCCTACCGAACTACTAAAAGAACCCTAACTACGAAAACACTATTTTCACTCGGGTATGGCATCAAGGCAATCATTCTTGTCAAAATTGGCATGCCAACCCTTAAGGACATATTTCTTTGACCAAGGGGCCAATAACTAACAGCTTGCAGAGAATCTGACCTTACTAAAAGAAAGACGTGAGCAAGCTCGGATTACACTACAAAAAAACCTACTTTTTGCAACATACATTATTAGCGACGCACACTAGGGGTGTCGCGAGTAATAGGAAAAAATTAATAAAAAAAATTAGTTTCCCGCGTGAAAAAATAGGCCTAAACCAATTAGCGACACACAACTGACCATTAGCGACGCACTTGTGTGCGTCGCTAATAGTATGCGTAAATAAAACGTCATCGTATTGCGTAACGTTAGCAACACGTAGACAGTTATTAGCGACACACACTGTTCGCCGCTAATAACTCCTTATATCTCAAAACCCCAATTCGATCGCTCTCTCTCTCAAACGCTCTTTCTCTTTCTCTCTCTCATACGTTGTTGCTCTCTCTTCCATTAACGATCTCGGAGCTCTCTCTCTCTCAGACACAATTTAGAGAAACAAAGCAAGCAGCAAACTTCCTTCAAGATGATCAATTTATCGTCTAAACAAAAACCCTTCGTGGTTTGCTCGATCAAAACCCTAGATTCTTCAGAGGTATTTATGATATTAGTTGATTTTTATATATTTAGTTATATACATGTATGTATGTATATATATATATATAAGAATATTGTCATTTATTGTGATTTATATTATGTAATAATATAATGAGTTTGGGCGTCTTTACTGATGATGAACAATAAACATGCCATATGTTCGAATCTCTCTTATGTTTTATTTTAATTTTCTTTGACAATGAATCCGCGGCTGTAATCGTAGTTTGATAATGAAAAAGAGAAGTAGATTTTATAAGAATATTACAAAAGCTGTTCATGAGCTGCAAATCTTCTAACACTAATTAAATAACTCTCTTTCAAATACATACTGATCTATCTTTTGGCATAGATTGAAGAGTAAATTTATTAAATATGTGCAAATTTATGTTTAGTGGTAAGACAGAAAGATGAAGATGTCTCTTCAATATATATATATATATATATATATATATATAGTGTAACTGGAGTTTGGGCAAGTAAAACTAATGACATCGTCATAACTTAATGTTGTTGAAAACTGATTGAGTATGAATTAAATAAATTTTATAAACTGATTTTTGTAAATGATAAGAAAATATTATTTTAAATTAAAAAATAGATTTATTTATAAAAATATACTTATAAATAAATATTCTGTTAGTTGGTAAAAGGAGCAAAGAAATGAGGTAGACATCTGCTTACATTTGGTGTTATAAATAGCTTCTTGTATGATTTTAGTTTTAGCAATTCAATTATTGGATCGAAGGGCCTTTTATCATAATTATTATGCACAACAAAAAAATTGAATTAATTGAATACGTTATGAACATAGATCATTGCCGATGAAAAAATGCCGACATCGGCAATGACGTGGGAATGAAATGAAATGAAAGTCAGGCTGAGAAAATTATGCCATGAAACAGAGCTAGTCTTCTATACTATCCAACGTCATCATCACTGAATTTCTTTTATTATATATTATTAAGTAATTAATTTAAAATATTAGTCGATACATAAAATTAGTATGTGATATCAGTTTATTTTGTGACATTACCATTTATAATATTCCATGCATATGATTAGATTAGGAGTGTGTGATTGGCGCACATGAATAATTATATGAGAGACAATTATGACAGTGATCACTCTACGTATCTCATAATATATCAGAAGAATCTCTCATTCTCGAGAAGGATCAACAAATCTTGATGAACTTACAACTTTAGTTGTCAAAGTCATATAATCTTTAAAATCCTATTAGAAAGACTATGATGTAACCTAAAGGACCACATTGACCATACAGGAAGTCACAAGGAACTACTTAAGGCTTTCTTCAGTCTTGGATATCTACGAAATCGTAGGGTGAAAGTCATGCAACAAAGTAAAAGCATAGACACTCACAAGTTGGGCTAGGAAATATATATATATATATATATATATAGTTTTACTGGCTGTAATTCTTCCCTTCTCTTGTATATTTAAATATTTGTTAAGCAACCAATTGCTCCAAAAGTTTAAGTTGTTAAGAATGGGCCAACAACAATGTTTATCAAATAGCTTTTTCCGTGTACACATCCATTCCTATTTGTAAAGTTTTTTGGAGTTAAGACTTGTAAATCTTTTATTAGTCTTAAGTTTTTGGAGAAGGATAGTGTTTGTAACTAAATAATCATGTAACTCAATGTATAATTGTATTCATGTAAGCCTAGCCCCGTTCGGGAGTCATTTTCATCACATGTGAATCTTGTCGCAAAATTTATTTGCGATTGGGTTCGTGTGTATGAAAATTGATTCTTGAATTGTCCAGAGAGGATAGTTCGGGATCGCATAAATCTCCATTGCAATCAATAGCGCATGCTTGAATATTCCACTATTACAAAATTTCAATACGGTCTCCTATTGTTCTCTAGGTATATATTTAGGCGTGCTAACGTCTATCTCGTATACTTGGAGAACCGTAGAGAGATGTTGTTGAAATTTTGTCCGAGTGGAATCAAACATTTCATTTGCTGCTGATTGTAATGTAGATTGTGCATTCACGAATAGGATAGGACCACCTTACCGTTTAGAGAGAAGTTGGATGTGATAGGATTCACTGTTTCATATTTATAATGAGTATCATTTTTGACTTGCATTAGGTAGACGAAAATGGATAAGAGTTGGATGGACTTGAGGAGCAGGCATTTTCCAGGGTATGTAAAGGGGATCAAAAATTTTATTGAGTTTGCTCATGCATATGCCGATGGGAGAAATAGGATAAGATATCCATATAGAAGGTGCAATAATAGGGATTATATGCACATAGATAAGGCCAAAGAGCACCTACTCCTACACGGGATGGACAAGAGGTATACGTGTTGGGAATTTCACGGGAAACACCGTGACAGTACGAGTGGTATTTGAGGATGAAGAAGAAGACAACGATGATGACTTTGGTATGATGTTAGGGGTTGGTTACGAAGGCTTGCCACAAATGCTGGTAGACTTGCAAGGGGCTACAACTGGGGCAAGTAGTCACAAGAGTGACACAAAACAATCAGAAGCGTGTGAGTCCTTGTTGAGGGAAGCAAGGCAGCCGTTATATCCGGGTTGTGATAAGTTTTCAAAACTGGACTTTCTCGTGAAACTCCTTCATATTAAGACCATCAACCGATGGAGTAACAAATCATTTAATATGGTCATTGAATTAATTAAAGCAGCGCTTCCTACTAGGGAGAACCCTTCCGAAATCATATTACTGAGGCGAAAAGAATATTAAGAGATTTGGGCCTCGGGTATATTCCCATACATGTTTGCAAAAACAATTGCATGTTATTTTGGAATGAGACTGAACAATGTAAGGAGTGTACGGTGTGCCACGAACCCTAGGTACAAGCTGAATGAAGGAAAAAGCAAGACAATTCTGCACCAAGTGCTGAGATATTTTTCCTTAAAACCTAGACTACAAAGGTTGTACATGTCTCAGAAAACTGGCAAAAGATATACGGTGGCATAAGGAGAAGCGTGTTGTTGAGAAAAATGTATGTAGGCATCTGGCAGATTCTTAATCTTGGGTCGAGTTTGATACAAATCATGAATGGTTTGCAAATGAGGCGCGTAACGTACGACTTGGACTGGCTAGCGACGGTTTCAATCCGTTCGATGACATGAGTAATGCCTACAGCATGTGGCCAGTGTTGCTTGTGCCGTATAACTTGCCACTATGGAAATGTATGAAAAAACCATTTATCTTCATGTTGTTGCTTATTTCAGGGCCGAAGTCTCTTGTTAATGAAATTGATGTATACTTGCATCCTTTAGTGGATGAGTTAAAGGAATTGTGGGAAGTGGGAAGTGGAGGCATACGACGTCTCTAAGAACTGAGACATTTCAATTGCATGCAACGTTACTTTGGACCATAAATGACTTTCCAGCATACAGGAACTTGTCTAGGTGGAGCACTAAGGGGTATCTGGCATGTCCAGTTTGCAATAAGGATGCATGTTCCCTACATTTGTCCAATGGAAAGAAGATATGCTACATGTGCCATCAGTCATTTTCTATCGCCATCACATGGCTGGCGAAATCGACAGAAGCATCTGTTTGATGGAAAAATTGACCGCAGATTGTCACCTCCATTGTTATATGGCAAAGATGTGTTGGCTGCAATTGGCACTCATCCAACCGAGTGAGGTTTGGGAAGATACCGGGTACTAAGAAGAGGAAGCGTACTAATGTGGAGTTAAATTGGATGAAGAAGAGCATATTTTTTTATTTTTCGTACAGGGAGACCCTTTATTTGAGGCACAATTTAGATGTTATGCACATCGAGAAGAACATTTGTGATAATGTGCTGAAAACTTTAATGAACATTAAAGGGAAGACGAAGGATACTGTTAAAGCCCAGTTGGACCTATAGGAGCTAGAAATCCTGAAAGAGTTGCACCTAGTACATAGCGGTGATAAATATATCGTGCCTCCTGCACAGTATACGTTATCATCCGCAGGAGCGAATGAGGATTTGCGAGTGGTTTAAATCAGGTGAAGTTTCCAGATGGATACGCATCAAATATATCTCGGTGTGTAAATGTTATAGATGGAAAATATTCCGGATTGAAGAGTCATGACTGCCATGTCCTTTTACAACGACTTCTTCTGGTTGCACTACGTGGATATCGCACCGATGACATATCAATCTACATTGACTGAGCTAGGCTACTTCTTTAGAGAATTATGTGCGAAGACATTGAATTTGGAAGTACTGGAAAATCTTGAAAGGGATGTTGTCGTGATCCTCTGCAAGTTGGAAAAGATTTTCTCTCTAGCTTTGTTTAATGTAATGGTCCACCTAACTATGCATTTGCCTCATGAGGCAAAAATTGGCAGACTTGTCCAATACCGTTGGATGTATCCAATAGAAAGGTACATTTAATTTTATGAATTGTGTTATCTATCCATCCTAACTATTTTAATGTATAACTGATTAATTATTAAAATAGATATTTGCACACATTGAAGCAATATGTGCGTAACAAAGCACGATCGGAAGGGTCAATTGCTGAGGCTTACGTTGATGCTGAATGTCTCACCTTCTGCTCTATGCATCTTGAAGATATTAAGACAAGGTTTAATCGTCAAGAGCGAAATTCTGATAGTAGTCCACGGTAGCAACGAACTAGCCTTGCCGTGTTTAATCAGAATGTGCGGCCAATAGGTGCCCGTATATATGAATATCCTCAAGAGTTGAAAAAATCCCACTACACCGTGCTTAACAACTGCGATGAGACATTTCCATATTTTAAGTAAGTTTATCGAAATCATTGCAATACTACGTTAG
Organism: Nyssa sinensis; assembly: GCA_008638375.1. NCBI lineage: Eukaryota > Viridiplantae > Streptophyta > Magnoliopsida > Cornales > Nyssaceae > Nyssa > Nyssa sinensis. The sequence continues at coordinate 55,683,781 of CM018031.1, read as the reverse complement.
TACACAAATGTAAGTTACATATAACATATCTCATCTTATGCAGTGAGCATACGATCGAGCTTCAGAGAAAACATGTATCAAGTTCTAATCTGAAGTAAAGACAACAAAATTTGTTTCCAAAGTGGTTCGGAGAACGTGTAAGACAAGATTTCAATTAATTGTAATTGTATTACTTAATGCATTTGTATTCAATTAATTTTGTACTTGTATTGAATTAATAGATGAAGCTATTACGCCACCAACAATCTTCTGAGGCGTACAATCAATTATATATCCTTGGCATGTGGTCTTGATTAAAGGATATCCTGCTACACCGGTTTAATTGTTAATGGTGTTCGATTTCACATGAGGGAACGTGAGGTCAGTCGACGAACACAAAGTAGCGGGGTCCTTGTTCAGAGAGATGGTGACGCAGGACAAATTGTAAAGTACTATGGTATTTTACAAGACATCATACAGTTACATTATTGCTATGGTCATTCTGTGTATATTTTTAAATGTGATTGGTGGGATGTAAGTAATAAGAAGACTGGAATGCAAATCGATAAGCACTTCATAAGTTTTAATATGTCACGTACGACATTTAAAGATGATCTGTATGTTTTGGTATCTCAAGCAAAACAAGTTTTCTATTTGAAGGACACAAAAATAAAAGGTGATTGGCATGTTGTCCAAAAAATAAAAATTAGAAATGTTTATGATGTCCTAGAAGTTGGCGAGGGAGATAAAGAGTTGGAGAGGATTGATGAAGCACTACAAGAAGAGTCTCAAACTGCCCACGATGGTGTCGTCTGGCATGATCAGGAAAATGTTACTTCGTATCGGTTGAATAGAACTGATGTAGGACCAGATCATGTCATAGTTTCTGACGTCACCAATACCGCACAATTAGATCCGAGGGATGCAACATTCATTAATGATGATGATGACGAGGAAGTGATTTTGATGATGACACATTGTTAGAGTATTGTACCGAGAATGAAGAAAATTCAAGTTCAGATGATGATACAGACTCAAATAAATAATTGTAATAGGTGTTACATGTGTTAGTATCCAGTGTAATGGATTTCGGCTTTTATAATGTAATGGATATTCGATTTTATGATGTAATGGGTATTCATTTTTACTTCGATAAGGATTTTAATTTTTATGATTAAATAGAAACAATTTTATTTTTAAACTTTCTTTGTAGATATGGTTGGACCAGGTTCACGCAGACGCGCAGTTATGCAGGACCCATCGACCACTTCCCCCTCATCTACAGGGTCGATCGATCCTGCCATAGATGATATGCATAGTTTCTATTTTTATTAATGATTATATAAATATGGTATTAATTGTTTCTATTTTATTTCTTCTAAAGCTTTGGCCACCACCCCTAGACAAGGGCACGGTAGGTCGAAGAATCACAGCTTGTAGGTTCAGATGGAGGCAGTGGAGGGTGCGCACCTTGGGATTGAGATACCTTCGGGCTTGCTGAAGCCCGTTGCTGGGTGGGCACAACAGTTCATCACGGAGGTTGGCATCATTTGCTGGCTACGCGCCTGATGAGTGCGCAAAAGTGCACTCTAAATACCCTATTATCGGAGTAAATTGCTAGAAAGTGAATAGGAATATTGAGATATGTTTGATATTATTTATTTAATTTCTATTTACATTAAGATATATTTTAGCGGTATTTTATAAGATTTTAAGTCTCAAATGTTGCATTATTTGTTGGTGAGAGATAGTTTGCAATTGCGCTTTACACTTAATAGTTTTGGAATAATTTTTGGCTTTTTGGCAGATTCGACCATTGAGTTTCAATCGAGATTTGGATGGCATTAGAGTTTCAGAATGAGAAAGTGATCTTCATGAAATATTTAGAGGACGTCTTGAGCTTTTCAAAAAGGTCTGGTTTGCAAAAATCGGAGTTCGTTGGGCCTCCAAACATTATTTCAAAGACAGGCCTGGAAAGCTGCTATGAACCTCTCCGTCCAGCCAACTTGAAGAGGCCATAACTTGAGCTTCTGAAGCTCAAATCAGATGGTTCTTGAGCCTAAAATTATTTACTCATCCGGGGCTACAACTTTCGTGAAGGGTCCGAGTCGAGATTCAGTTGTTATCTAGTAGAAAATGGAGCGTAAAGTTGGCGATTGTTAGCTACGCGCGAGAATAAGAAAAGCAGAGCAAAGAAAAGAAAGAAAACAAAAAAAAAAAAGGAAAGTTTGAAAATTCAAAGCAAGGCTGCACGGCTGGAGGGAGTCTCAATTCTGATTATATTTTGTGTGGGCCCGGTGCTTGGAGATTTGACCAAAAGAAAAGCAAGAAATTGAAGTTGAGGTGAGGGGCTGCACTGCTTTGCAACAGAAACAAGAAGTGGGCCCACGCAATTGACGTTGGCTTGTTGGATGGTGCGGCTGCTGATGCTGGGCGTTTGGCACGCAAAGAGGCGGCTGTTTGGTGAATTGGATGTGGGGCCCGGCGTTGAATAAAACTACCAAAGAAAGAAGAAGCAAGCCAAGCTTGCGTGGGCTGTGTGTGAGGCCTGGCGCTGCGCTGATCCGGCTTGTTATGCGGCTGATATGAGACGCGGTTAGGGCTGATATAAAAGGAAAAAATATACAACTGGACGGCGGCTTGTGGAGAACAGGAAAGAAAAATACAGAGAGGGTTGCGGCGGCTGTGCACAGGGAGAAAAGAAGAGAAATACAAAGCAGTGTGCGGCGCAGGAGTTGAGCAGAGTAGAAGAAGCCGCAGCTACTCCATGGCTCGATTTTTCTCCGTAAAATTTACGTTATCCATCCTGTACATGGGTAACTAAATTTTCAAGTGGAGTTAGGGATTACTTTGTACCATAGATGGTTATTTTAATTTATTTTGATTCCTGTACATGGTTTTAATTTGTTAAATTCTTCGTTGATCATTCATAAATTATTGTTAGATTTTATTGTCCGAATAATTAAAAGTTTTAGTCCGTTTATAAATTCAGTCATGCTTTTTCTATCGAATGGATTAATGTTTTGATTATTTTTGGAACAATTAAATATTTATATTGATTCAATTCTCTGCTGCAGTATTGCTTGTCGGGTATATTGTCGTCGTTGTATTTTATCAATGTGAATAATAATTTGAGTGATTTAAAGATGATGAATGATTTTTCGAAGGTTTATTTTCAGTCTAATTTTGATGCATAATTTTAAATCTTCCGATTGAGATTTTTGGAATTTAATTTCTCAATTGAGTTATCTGTGAATTAAAAATAATTGAAATACCATATATGTGCAAGGGATTCCCGAAGCTCCACTGTTCGTTAAATTTGAATATTTTCTTCCATTAATTAATTTGTTTAATTTTTAGTTGCATTCAAAATCACTTTCTATATTTTTATTTTTTCGTTAACCGTCTAATACTTCTGTAGTTTCAGAAATTCTGTTTATTATTCTTTTAATTTAGTCTCCCTGTGGAATCGACACCCCAAAGCTACACTACAACTACCGCGTTATTCTTTGGGCGTAATCAAATTTTGGCGCCGTTGCCGGGGAGACGGTAGAAGAATCATTAGATAGATTTTCTTTTCAGCAGTTTGTAAAGGCGGTAATTTCGTTCCCTTCTTTTTACTTGCTGTACTATTACTATTATTATTATTATTATTATTATTTTTTATTTTTTTATTTTTATTTTATTTTTATTTCTTTTTTTGTTTATTTATTTATTTTATTATTGTCATCTTGCATGCATAATAGGTATAAGGACGCATTAGGCCGCTTCGCTTGTAGGCCTGTGTTAGAGTCAGATTTAGAGTCTAATTTTTCTTGTTTTTCTAATTCTTTGTTTGATAATACTTCCAATTCTGAAAATATGAGTGAATATGAGGATCAACCCACTAGGACTCTTCAGGATTACCTTCACCCTACACGCACAGCTACACCATCATGCATCATGTTTCCACCCAATGCCCGTCCAATTGATGTTAAAACGGGGGTGATACAGTTACTCCCTACATTTCATGGTTTGGAAAATGAGAATCCATATGTGCATATTAGGGAGTTTGAAGAGGTAGTTGCCACTTTTCATAGTCAGAATGCAACACAAGACATTGTGAGACTTAAGTTCTTTCCTTTCTCTTTGAAGGATCGAGCTAAGAGTTGGTTATACTCACTGAGACCACGGTCAATTGGATCGTGGAATGAGATGACCCAGATTTTCTTCACTAAATACTTTCCCCAATACAAGACCAATGCTTTAAAAAGACAGATTTCTACCTTTGCACAAAAGGATAGTGAGACTTTATATCAGTCTTGGGAGAGGTTTAAGGAGTTATTGGGTATATGCCCTCACCATGGGTATGAGAGTTGGCGTGTAGTGAGTTATTTCTATGAGGGACTTACACCTAGAGAGCGCCAATTTGTAGAGATGATGTGCAATGGTGAGTTCTTACAGAAAGATCCTGATGAGGCCATAGAGTACCTAAATGAGCTTGCTGAAAAAGCTCACACATGGACAGGACCTAGTGCTACTGAGAGCACAAATAGGTCACGACCTATAGGGAACCAACAGAATGGGGGAATTTACCATCTTAGGGAGGAGGATAACTTGAAAGTTAAGGTTGAGACACTCACTAGGGAGTTAGAGATGCTAAAGGCTAGAAACGTACAGCCAACACACTTGGCTAATCATGTAGAGCCTTTTAGACCATGTTCAGTGTGTGACGGGGTAGATCACCTTGCCCAAGAGTGTCCCACATCAGCTGAGATGAGAGGGATGTATGAGGACCAATGTAACACCTTAGGTATGTACAAGAAGCCTTTCACACCCTACTCTGAGACTTACAATCCAGGGTGGCGCAATCACCCCAATTTTAGCTAGAAGTCTGACAACCAGCCACATGCACCACCACCTACACAGCCTCCTAGATCGTACCCTGCACCATATCATGCACCAGATCATGCATCTTCATCTTCTAGGAATTCTTTAGAAGACACTTTGCATGCATTTATTGAAGCACAGGGTAAGACTAACCAAAAATTTGAATCTTTGATCATGCAGGTTGTTGAAGAAAATAAGGAGATAAAGAGCCAAGTGTCAAAATTGATAAGCTCTTTGAGTGTAAATGAGCGAGGCAGATTCCCTTCCCAAGCTCAATCCACACCCCAAGGTCAACACATGGCGCATAAAAATCTGAAGGATGTGAACGCCATTGTGACTCGTAGTGGTAAGTCCTTACACATCCCAACCATTGACAAATCAGAGGATGTGGAAAAGGAACAAGATAGTAGCAATGCTGAGCTGCCCAAGGAACCAGAGGTGACGAAGAGCTATGTTAAGGTACCATTCCCTCAGGCTTTAAAATCAACCAAGCACACTTTGGATCCTAACAATGAAATTTTAGAGAATCTCAAGCAGGTAAAAGTCAATCTTCCTCTTTTGCATGTAATTAAACAAATTCCTACTTATGCAAAAGTTCTTAAAGATTTATGTACAGTTAAGAGGAAGCACCATGTGAAGAAGACAGCATTCCTGACAGAGCAAGTTAGTGCTCTAATTGAGCAGAGGATCCCCCCCAAGTACAAGGATCCTGGTTGTCCAACCATTGCATGCAGTATTGGAAATCATGAGTTTGGACAAGCTTTACTTGATTTAGGAGCAAGTGTGAATTTAATGCCTTATTCTATTTACTTGCAGTTGGGGTTAGGAGAGATCAAACCAACTTCTATGATATTGCAATTGGCTGACCGTTCAGTCAGAGCACCAAGGGGTGTGGTAGAGGATGTTCTAATTCAAGTTGATAAATTTTATTATCCTGTTGATTTCATAATCCTTGACACCAGCTCTGTTGTTGATTCTACTTCAAAGATTCCTTTGATTTTAGGTAGGCCGTTCCTTGCCACTGCTAATGCTCTTATCAATTGCAGGAATGGGCTCATGAAGCTGTCTTTTGGGAACATGACCCTTGAGGTGAATATATTTCATGTTGCAAAACAGCCAGAAGAGGAGGATGAAAGCTGTCAGACGTGCATGGTTGACTCACTTATGGATAAGGGAATTCCTGCAACTCATGATTCTGATCCCCCTAAGCATTTTCTTGTTAATTCTGAGTTTGAATATATTTCTGATCCATCTGATGTGATTGATGTTTGTGCTATTTTCGACAGAACTCAGGATTATGGAGCACGGGGATGGAAACCGAAGTTTGAGGAATTACCTAACACAAGTAAAGAACAGATTCCTTCAATTGTGAAAAAGCCAAAAGTTGAATTGAAACCTTTGCCTAAGGGTTCCAAACATGCCTTCCTTGATCCAGGTGATACTTTTCCTATTATTATGTTATCTGAATTGTCTAAGTCTCAAGGTGAGAAATTACCTCAGACCCTAAGTAAGCCTAGGTCAGCCCTAGGTTGGAGCATTGCTGATCAAGTTAAAATGACAGCGTTGCATGATAATAATATTTTGAGGAAAACGTTTAAGCCTAATGATCGAGTTTTCTTATATGATTCTAGACTCCATAAGCACCCAAGAAAACTCAGGTCTAGGTGGACAGGCCCCTTTATAGTAAAGAATATTTTTGAAAATGGGGTAGTAGAAATAGAGGATCCCAAGGATGGTAGGGTTTTTAAAGTCAATTGCCAGCGCCTTAAAGTTTTAATTGATAGGCAAGTTCTGGAAGTGGAAGACATTCCACTTATGGACCCGGACTATCCACCTTGATCACGCCATGTAGGTATGCTTTTTTTTTTATTATTATTTTCTTTATTTTATTTGTTTTATTTTGTTTTTGTTCTCTTTTATTTTCGTTCTTTTTCTTTTTGTTTGCTGCTGTTTTCTTTGTTTTTATTTTGTAGGTTAATTTCATTTCGTTAGTTCAGATTGCCATCTTTGGTGCTTAGCAAGTTGCCCATGTCCCGTCACATCAGGTGTTTTCTCTCCTTTTTAGTACCCTCCATTCCATTTTGATTGTTAAACATTGAGGACAATGTTTCATTTAAGTTGGGGGCTGAGTGATTGCAAATTCATATTTTCATGTGTCAAAATTTCAAAATTTTTAAAAAAACTTGCATCACATGTGCATCTTTTCACACGAGTACTCATTTTCATTCATAGCTATTTTTGTGAATTCACCGAATCCACTATAATCATTCTACTGAGGCATTCACAGAATTTTTAGTGCACTTATCCAAACTTTGTGGTAAGATGGTGGTTGACACATGTAGCTAGAGAACTCTTTTGCTTAAGTATTCATGTGAGTTTTAGAGAGAATTGAGAGTCTTCAAATTCAGTTTGTGATAAGCACTTATTGATCTGTTGAATTGGGCACTTCTTTTGAGAATATCATTACATGGTTGGTGGTTTGACGGCGGATATACTTAGGATATGACGAAGGTCAATTTAGGATTAACGTTTGAGCCTTTCAAGCTAACCCTTCTCATCATAGACTGTAGTAGCCACTTTGAGCCAACAAACGCAGATAGTTTTTTTTTTCATGTGCCTATATCATCCATACCTCTCCACATTGGAGCATAGCTTATACATTATTTATCCTACCCTTGTTACTTCCAAGTGTGTACTAGGTGTGAAATTTGCATTACTTGTCTTTTGTGTTGCATTGAAAAAAAAAACAGAAAAAGGAGAAGGAAAGAGTACAGTGCAAAGTGTTCAGTTGGGTGAGCATCAAAGTCAATGAGCATCAAAGTTTATTCTATTGAAGAAAAAAAAAGAAGGAAAAAAGTTGAAAAAAAGAAGAAGAAAGAGATGAAAGAAGAAGAAGGAGATGTTTGTTATTCAAAGATTTGAAAAGTTGAAGAGTACATCAAGTGAAAAGTTTGGTTTGCTATGGTTCATAATGAAATTCTCTTAGTATGTACCTGGAAGTTTTTGAATCCTTTTTATCCTCTTCTTCATATAGCCCTAACCCGAGCCACGTTACAACCCGTTTTGTGTTGATCGTTCTGATCCCAAGTAAGCCTGTGAAAAGAGTGGTAGAAATCTCATTTGTTAGTGCGCCTATCATAAGATCAATGTTTGCTTGTTGCTTGTTCATAGTTGCCTAATTCTTCATTGAGCGTGTACACCCCTTGTCAACTCTATAGAGAGAACCCCCCACATGAAACACTTTTATACCCGTGAGATATGGAGTTGAACCTTTTGCTTGAGATGTTCTTGATGTTGCATGTGTCATGGTTTGTGGTTAGATGGATATGATTTGGAGCACACACACACACACACTCTGTGAATTGCTATAAGCGGCTTGATTGTTACAGGGTTTTTGAATTCCTTAAATTGCCTTGATTTGCGAGTTTGAAAAATGTGATTAAATGTTTGCTGTGTGTGATTTTTCGTGGTCTCTTTTGCCAAATACATGGGAATTGCTAGGGACTAGCAATGAGTAAGTTGGGGGGTGCCCACTCCATATTAGTGATTGGAGTTGAGTCACTAACGCGGAGAAACAGGATATTCATGCACATATCCAGGTATGTCTTTTATTATTGTGTTCAACTAAATTTTAACATATCTAATGCCGTAATATTTTGACAATGACATGCTTTATAGAAGAAGTTTGACATCAATTTCCACATGCCTCATGTCGCGAAGGTAGTGGATCGTTACTTGGGGACCCATTTCAAGGACTATCGACACAGGCTCCACATGCACTACGAGGCGGAGGTGGTAGCCGGTAGAGAGCCTCGCGACAGACCCTACAGGGGGTGGCAATGAAGGATTAGATGTTACTATGCGACCGGTTCGCTAGTGAGGCATTCCAGGTAAAAATTATCAAAATTATTTTTGTTGTATGATAAATCATTGTTATTTATACTAACCTTCATGTCGTTTTGGCCAAGTGTAGGAACTTAGCAAAAAAAATAGTGAGAGCAAAAGCAAGCAACAAGTTACTCACTATGGTGGATCACAATCTTTTGTTCGGTATAGGCATGAGATGGTAAGTTAATACATGTATCAAGTTCTTATTGTATAATCTTTTCATGAAATTAATCTTCACAAGCTATTGTTTATTCGCTGCAACGAGACCAGGGGACCGGTGCACCACCCAGCCCTATTGAGTTGTGGCATAGGACGCACTACAATCCCTAGAAGGGTTGGACTGGGCCTGAAGCTCAGCATCTTTACGTAAGTTATTTATGTATATATACCAGTATTACTAATTTCATATTAATCTAAAGTTATAAAAGTAGTAACATATATTTATGTGCTTTTATAGGAGGAGATGGTCCAGCTGCGTGTTCAGCCGACTCTTAAGAGTGAGCATCCGCCGACCGATGACCAGATACGGGAGACTGTTCTAGGCAAGAGGCGCGGATATGTGCGTGGCTTAGGCAGTGGGATGGAGCCGACGACATCGTCCTCTACCATCGAGAGTGATGCTAAGGCACACGCAGCCACTGAGGTAGTTCAACAAGAGAATGTAGAGCTACGGTAGAAGGTGACGGCGCTCGAGGAGCGATATTCCCAACTAAAGGCTCTTGTGCAAACGATGCTCAGCTCAGCCAGTAGGGTGGCTCTGTTCAACCTTGGTAAGTTTTTAAAATTATATACTTTGGTGGATTTATTATTTATAGAAAATTTTACGTAAAAATAAAAAAATATAGTTGCACGAACTTATTTAATTTCATCGGTTCGAATGTCTGTTAAAAACTTTTGCAAGTTTATGCTCCAAAAAGGCCCATTTTCGGGTTTTGACAGACCAAAACACGGGATATCGGCATAACTACCATGAAACCCCATCATACACCTCCCAAATAATAAAATAGACTTGCATGAACTTACGCCACTCGGTTTGGATGCCGGGTCTAAAACTTTTGCAAGTTTATGCTCCAAAAAGGCCCATTTTTGGGTTTTAACGGACCAAAACACCGGATATCGGTGTAAATACCACAAAACCCCATCACACACCTCCCAAATAATAAAATAGACTTGCACGAACTTATGGCACTCGATTCGGATCACCGGTTTAAAACTTATGCAAGTTTCTGCTCCAAAAAGGCCCATTTTTGGGTTTTGACGGACCAAAATTCTGGATATCAGCCTACCGACCCCAAAATCCCATCACACACCTCACAAATGATAAAATAGACTTGCACGAACTTATGGCACTCGATTCGGATCACCGGTTTAAAACTTATGCAAGTTTCTGCTCCAAAAAGGCCCATTTTCGGGTTTTGACGGGCCAAAACACCGGATATTGGCCTAACTACCACAAAAATCCAACACACACCTCACAAATAATAAAATAGACTTGCACGAACTTACGGCACTCAATTCGGATCATCGGTTTGAAACTTATACAAGTTTCTATTCTAAAAAGGCCTATTTTCGGGTTTTGACGGACCAAAATACCATATATCGGCCTAACTACCATGAAACCCCATCAGACACCTCAAAAATGATAAAATATACTTGCACGAACTTATGTCACTCGGTTTGGATCATCAGTTTGAAACTTATGCAAGTTTCTACTCTAAAAAGGCCTATTTTCAGGTTTTGACAAACCAAAACACCGGATATCGGCCTAACTATCACGAAACCCCATCACACACCTCAAAAATGATAAAATAGACTTGCACAAACTTACGGCACTCGGTTCGGATCACCAGTTTGAAACTTATGCAAGTTTCTGCTTCAAAAAGGCCCATTTTTGGGTTTTGACGGACCAAAACACCGGATATCGGCCTAACTACCACGAAACCCCATCACACACCTCAAAAATGATAAAATAGACTTACACAAACTTACGGCACTCGGTTTGGATCACCGGTTTGAAACTTATGCAAGTTTCTGCTCTAAAAGGCCCATTTTCGAGTTTTGATAGACCAAAATGCCGGATATAGGCCTATCGACCCCGAAACCCCATCACACACCTCAAAAATGATAAAATTGACTTGCACGAACTTATGGCACTCGATTCGGATCAACGGTTTGAAACTTATGCAAGTTTTTGCTCCGAAAGGACGGGTTTTGAGGTTTTCACGGACCATAATACTGGATATCTGCCTAACTATCTCGATACCCTATCACACACCTCACAAATGACAAAATAGACTACCAAAAACTTAGGGCAATCAGTTCGGATTAGTGGTTTTCAATTTATGCTACTTTATGTTGTTCTTACTATTTATACATGAAAAAAAAAAAATATATATATATATATATATTCACTTTCATATATATTTAATAAGTGTTCTAATATATATCATTTGATCTTTATTTTAGATTGATAAGGATTATTGCACCATGGTCTTTAGGTCTTGCATCGGGACTGACTATTTTTATTTTTTTATTTTTTTTCATCGACATCTGTAGTTACATTTTTTGAAACAATTTTTTATTTTCGTATTTATTCTTAAATTGTACTTTTACAAATGTAACTAATTAATTAGTATAATATATATATATATATATATATATATATGAATGTATTTTTTTTTCAATATATATTCATTTCAGAATGTTTGGATTTTACTGTATATCAAGATGATTGATACAGGTTTAAACAAGAATAAAACAACAAATGAAACAAATCATGTAGGGAAAAAAATTAAACTTTCAACGACACATAAAATGTGTCGCTAAAAACTAAAAAATCAATTTATAGCGACACTTCAAATTCGTCGCTAAAGATTGGCTACAAACTATTAGCGACGTACAACAAGTGTCACTAAAGGTCGGATAAATATACAATTTGTGACGCACAAAATGTGCATCGCTAAACGTTACCATTAGCGATGCACACTGAGCGTCGCTAATAGTAGCTTTTAGCGACGCACATTGCGTTCGTGTATAATATTTGAGACACACCAGCCAAATTATTAGCGACGCGTGGTGCACGTCGCTAATAGTTACCTTTAGCGACGCAAAGGGATCTGTGTGTCGCTAATACTATTAGCGACACCCCTATTTGCGACGTCTTTAGCGACGCCCCTTTGTGGGTTGCGAAATCTCTTTAGCGACGCATTTTTCCACTATTAGCGACGCACGCGTTCGTCGCTAATAGTGCCATTTCCTGTAGTGTTAGGACTGAAGCCTACCAACAGAAAATGTCTAAATGTTTCAACCAGAGGTTAAAACCTATCAATTTTCAGCTCGGAGATCTTTTCCTAAGAAAGGTGTTTCCAAACACTAAAGATCCTACCATGGGAAAGCTCTCTCCTAACTGGGAAAGACCTTACAAAGTAACCAAGATCGCTAGAACTACGACTTATTGGTTGGAAGATTCAATTGGGAAACCTGTACCCAGACCTTGGAACATCGAACATTTATGCAAGTATTATTAATAAAAAAACTACTTTTGGTTCTCTTCGGAGTTTGTTATCAATGCACAAACCCCTAAAAGCCTTGTATCCATAACAAGTACTATAGGTCTGGTTCATTTTATCAATGTCTAGACACCTAAAAGCCTTGTATCCATTACAAGTGCTTCAGGTCTGGTTCATTTCACTCAATGTACAAACTCCTCAAAGCCTAGTATCCTTTACAAGTGCTACAGGTCTGGTCCATTTCACTTAATGCATAGACCCCTAAAAGCCTTGTATCCATTACAAGTGTTACAGGTTTGGTCCATTTTATCAATGCACAGACCCCTAAAAGCCTTGTATTCATTACAACTGCTACAAGTCTGGTCTATTTTATCAATACACAAACCTTAAAAGCCTTGTGTCCGTTACAGGTGCTACAGGTCTATTCCATTTCACTCAATGCATAAACTCCTAAAAACCTTGTGTCCGTTACAACTGTTATAGGTCTAGTCCATTTTATTAATGCACGGACTCCTAAAAGCCTTGTATCCGTTACAAGTGCTACAGGTCTAGTCCATTTTATCAATGCATAAACCCCTAAAAGCCTTGTATCCATTGCAAGTGCTGCAGGTCTGGTCTATTTTATCAATGCACAGGCCTCTAAAAGCCTTGTATCCATTACAAGTGCTACAGGTCTGGTCTATTTTATTAATGCACAGACCTCTAAAAGCCCTGTTTCCATTATGAGTGCTACAGGTCTGGTCTATTTTATCAATGTATAGACCTCTAAAAGCCTTGTATCCATTACAAGTGCTACAGGTCTGGTCCATTTCAGTTAATGTACAGACCCCTAAAAGTCTTGTATCCATTACAAGTGCTACAGGTCTGGTCCATTTCACTCAATGTACAGACCCCTAAAAGCTTTATGTCCGTTACAAGTGCTACAGGCATGGTCCATTTCACTCAATGCACAAACTCCTAAAAGCCTTGTATCCATTACAAGTGCTACAAGTCTGGTCCATTTTATCAATATACAAACCCCTCAAGACCTTGTATTCATTACGAGTGTTATAGGTCTGGTCCATTTTTCTCATTCTACTGGCCTCTAGGAAAGCCTTGTTTTATTTACAAGTGTTATAGGTCTGTATATCATGAGTTATAAGTATGCAGACACTAGAGAAACCTTATTTATTTATAAGTATCGTGATTATATATATCATGTTGTTTAGACCTTTGAAATGCCTTACGAGTGCTTTTGAGTCTCTAAAGAGCTTATATTTTCTACTGGCCTGGATATTGAAGAAATTATCTTGAAGTCAGACATACCACAAAGATAGGATCACTATCACGCCTTAAATTTTCATAAACCCGGGGAGTGAGTAAAATGAAATAAGAAAAATAAATGAAAGGCCATTAAGATGAATTTAATTGATTTCATGTTCATTTCCCCATATTTTTCAAAATTTAAAATGAGAACTTGCTATTAGACTTAACCAAAATGGTTTTCTAATGCCAACTAAATATCTCTCCTAATCACTATTCAAAACAGGTCTAAGTCATGTTCAAGAATAGTCTCCAAAATAGCCCCAAAATATCTCTAAATATTCCTTGGAACAATAGCTCAAATGGGTCCCAAATGCCCTAAGACATAGGCCAAGAATAGGTCAAAAAGTCTACCAAAACTTATCTAAGGAAGTGGCCAAACATGGCCCATGAGAGTGGCCAAACATGGCCCAAAAAGGTGGCCAACCATGGCCCAAGGATTGGCCAAACATGGCCCAATAGGGTGGCCAAACATGGCCCAAAAGGGTGGCCAAGGACTGGTGTCAGGGGGTGTCAAGCTGGGCGCGCATGGGGGCAAGGCAGCATGCGCGCGGCAAGGCAGGGCGTGGGTGCACGCAGCAGGCGCACGGGGTTGTGGGCTGGCGCGCGGCATGGGGCATGGCCTGGGCTAGCTGGGGCTGTTTCCTGCAGGTTTATTGTAGCTACTGCGACTGAATTTCTCTGTCCAGCAGCTGATTTTCTCTGTTTTTCAAATATTTTTCGAAAGTGTTGCAAGCCACTTTTTCCCATTTTTAGCCTATTTCTTCAAGGTTTTTAAACCCCCCATTTTGGCACTTTTTCCACCTATATTTAGAGTGTTTTACACACCTAACTAACATTTTAATTTCACAAAATTTTAGCATGGGTTCCTTTATTTTCTAAGCCTTTTCCACCTAATACTCCACAACACAATCCATTATTTTTCAACTAGCAACCTAAATGCATCCTTTAATTCAACTAAACATTTATACATTACTTTAGCCACATAACCCACCATACATACACATATTCTTAAACTCAAAATGTTACACATTTCATGCTCAATACTATTTTAGGGTATTGCCCATTGTTTTCATACTATAAAATATTTTTACAAATTCATTACATATGTCTTTGGACTTATGCCCTCATACAACTCAAAAATTATGCCCTAAGGCCAAATATCCTTCATGGTCCATGTCCCCTCCATTCTTCAAGACTTTTTCAAGTCTCAAGTATCGGGAAACTCGTCTGTAATATGATATCCTACGAGAGGTCAGCACAACTACTGGTATGACATAATTCTAATACAAGGAACAAGGTTAAGACGTGGCATGTGCAAGTGTACAATTATAAGCTATAACCCTCCAATCCCTCGATGCTATACAATGGCAATATGCATGACACACACATGCAACTCTATGCCACACCCATGTCTCGCTTCACAGCCCTTCCCCGTTGAACACGAGTACCAATCGTATGTCTCGCTTCATGGTCCGTCCCCGTTGGATCACGAGTACAATGGCCAATTTTGGGTTTTTCATCACAAGATCTACACCCTCATAATGCATAGTACCAATGTGCTCAACCCATACTATGTTTCCAAAGGTTCACACCATGCCAATATGCCTTGATTTTTCTATACAATCTCAAAGAGGAATTTTATCAAATACATGGTAGACACCTTAAAATGCATCATCCATAAAGTAAATTCTAACTTTCAAACCACACAACTTCTTCTCCATAGACATATGGTATATACAATCAATTTAAACACATGCTCATGTTACATGTTCACTATATTACCAATTCTCAAAGAACACATAATTACACAAAGCATCAATGCATTAAACAACCATATCTTCCAAAACACAAGGTCTATTCACATAAATATAAGCCACAATGTAATGAATCAAACATATATTCAAGTTACATGTTTATCATTTTGACAAATTCTCAAAGAACTCAAAGAACACACAAGTACACAATTACCAACTCTAGGTTTTTCAAAGCAGCTACATCCTAAGTGACTTTCTAACAACAAGTAAACATATAAATCACTCAATCAACATATAAAACACTCCTAAACTTAACCCTATTCTTTACTTAGCAAGATATCATACCTAAAAATGGTTTTTCTCAACCCTAGGGAGTTTTGCTTGCTATACAACCGAACCAATTAGTAAGAACGTAGCCTTTGACGTAGGGAACAACTTCCTAGAATGAAGTCTTGTGAGATTCCAAGACTAGAGATGAGTTTTGAAGGCTTGAAAGTTGGAAAACCCTAGGTTTTCTTCACTTTTCTCTCCATACACGAGTTGCTGCTTTTTCTCAGACCAAATTCTAAGATTTTTATCTCTAAAAGGCTGTATTTATACTAAAGGGGCCAAGGGGTAAAATGACCATTTTGCCCTTAATGAGTTCGGGACCCTGTTACACTACAACCCGTCCTGAAATGCCTCAATTCGATATTTTGCTTTAACCAAAGTTCTTAAAATTATTTTAAATAATATTTTTCTAAAAAATCTATTTTCGTCTGTGGCCGGGTGCAGCAGGGTCCACCCGGGATGCCCTTTGTGGTCTATTTTTCAAACTGTCTCCATTAGGCTCAAATTTTCATAGGAGGTGTATTTTAACATTCTAAGCATATTTATCTTCTATAGAATACTCACAATATGCTTTTAAACATAACTTATATCTAAATGATGCATGTGTAGTGCCCTATCAGCAAATAGTGCATGAATAGTGTCTTACTAGCAAAATGAGAAATTTACCTTGATTTTTCAGGTCTTTACAATCACAAAAAAAAATTAATAATAATAATATAATACAAAAACAACCTAAATCTACTCTTCTGCTAGCTCGGCAGTTTCTGAAACAACAACTTGAGAGAGTTCTGGATCCACCTCCTTTTCTTCGTCGTCACCATCCGATGAATCAATCTCAACTTGGGAGACTTCAATATCATTTACTCCAGTCAAATTCACGTCGGGATACTTCTTACGGAACTTCGCCCTAAAGGTTCGGTATCCATACTTAATTAGCTCACCACCCAAATCCTGGACTTCAGCCTTCAGATCCACCTCAGTTTGGGATTTGATGGCTTCAACGGTGTCCTGAACCTTCTAGACAGAAACATCCTGGAAGTCTACAAACCTCCTTTTGAGGTCTTCCAATTCAGTAGCAAGGGCATCCCTTTCGGATTCTAGAATGGAGTGGGAATTGGCAGCCTCTTTCAGTTTTTTTCAATTGTCGCCACCGAAGACTGCGCAATTCCCAACTAGAATCTGGCCCCATTAAACTCAGATTGGAGGGTGTCAATTTGCTCAGGGTTCTTAGGGCAGTCTATAATGGCTACCAAGTAGGGGTGCAAACGAGCTGAGTCGAGTCGAGTATTTGATGTTTGGACTCGACTCGCGAAATAATCGAGTCTGGCTCGACTCGGCTCGAAACTCGACTCGAGCTCAAATTCCTGATCGAACTCGGCTCGCGAATGGATTGTCAAGCTCGAGCTCGAACTCGACTCGACTCGAAATAATAAACAAGCCTCATTCGAGCTCGAGCTTGAGCTTGAGCTCGAGTTACTCAATTTTTTTTTTTTTTTGTGTTCAACTGAATAGAAATTATGTTATCTTCGCATAATAAAAAAAAATACAACTCACTGAATAAATCAACACAACTTTAAAATTTTAATATAATTTTTTTTTAGAAAAAAATCCATTATATATCATTACCAATACAGTAATAAACTAAAATAACTCCTCATAGAGAAAATATAATATTACAAATTGAATCATTATTCTGTAAACAAATTGACCCATCTTCCTCTTCCTATAAACACTGAAACTAGACTTTTCAGGTCGTTGTTCACGAAGATGTACAACTATTATTTCGGTTCAAGGCCCTTACGCTTCTTTGCATTCCCTCTTCGTGTCTGATTCATTGACCTCAGTCAAGCACATGAATAATTGACAGCTTGTACTTCTGATGCATCAAGATGTGAATACAAAAGATGTTGAATCACACAGGAGTTTAATCCTCATCCATTATGTGGCTTCCAATTCCCATTCTTCTCTTTATTTGGGTCTCAGCTTGCTGGTCATGGGGAAAAAAAAAGAAAGGATCAGAACATTCAGCTATGAGCCTACAAAGGAAAAAATAAAATCAAGCTAGAAAAGGAAGAATGAATCGAAGTTTGGTTGTTTAAGCCAAACCTTTATCTCTTTGCCATCTCAGGGGTAAGATTAATATGTTGGTTTATTCCAGATCGTGCTGCATCCATCGTAGCATTGCTGAAAAGCCTAATAGCTTCCAAAACATGGCTATCATTTGCAACATGGGACCTAAAGCCATCATGCACAAAAAATTAGGAAACAGAAAACTTAATATAAATTAAGAATTCACACAAGGGAAAGGAAAGTTTGATATGTTCACCATTATTTATTCTTTAAAATTTGACCAATCTTTTTACCAACGTTTTGGAGGCAGCTGTTGTTCCTATAATGCCCCATTAAGATGATAAATCTTTATATTCAAAAACTCTATAAAATTCTATGAAGCATTTATTTTTTAGGGGGACATTCAAAAACAATTTATGTTGCAATTCAACAATCAAAAAAGTGCATTTCAGTCCAAATTACCTTTGAAATTAGCCAATTGAATATATTAAGCAGCCGAAAGTTTTGACAAGTAACTCAACTCAGGTCATTATTGCAAGAAACACAGTAGCTTCCAAAGATAGAGTAATCAAATGAATTTCGAGTCATCAAATAAGAGTTCATTATTGCAAGTATAAGATTTTTAAAAAAAAATATCTTCAAATCTACAAATAGACATCGAGTCATCAACTCTCCTTCAAAATACATTGGTTCCTTTCCCTCCAAATACCCCAAAATAAAAGAGTAGGCACCATCCTTCAAACTGGGGACTTCTGGCTTCAAAAGCATCTCAAAACATTTAAGGATAAAATATTTGTGGCATCAAATAAGTTCTTTAAGCTATCCTGGAACAAGTTAGTTGAGTTTAATTTGAGGGGCTTCTATGAGCTAGCCACAAGAATACCTGTCTGATTCTAACATAACTCTCCTGCAACATTGCAGCAGCAGAATCTGATAGACGGGGGTGGCATTCAGTTCGACAGTATTGTATATACCTGTGTACATGCAATCCGAATGGTTCAGCATCTAACAACTCTTTGACAAAGTAGCCCTCCTGAATAATATAACATTGAGGAGCTTCACAATAATCACCTCTTCAGCCAGTTATATTCTTTAGAAGTCCTAGTGTCAGTTGCGGTTACATCAACAGAGGTATGAACTTTGATGATATGGCTAGCTATATTCTGTAAAGGGAGAACATCCAAGTAAGATTGCTGCCCATTTAGGGCCATTATGAAGCCATATAACATAAAACAGTTGATACACACCACATTTGAAATGAGCTTTTTTAATTAATGTTATGCCAATCTATTTAGAATTCCACAAGTGAAAATATTTGGATATTTGAGTATCATTTTTGTTGACAAATTTTTTTTTTCAGGGCTCCACAATGGAGCATGGTTTGTCTTAAAAACAAGTAACACGAGAAAATTATTTCCTTTCAAGAGATAAGGTATGTTATACACTTATTCACCAAAAAAAAAAAAGAGGTACGTTATACACTTGAGTAACTAAAATGAACAGAATTGCATTTTTTTCCCTTGCAGAGTCCAAATGAGATCTTGCAGAAAACACCATAGCTGAAAAAAAAAATTATCATTTGAGTACCTTATCTTGATTGAACATCCTGATATCTTTCACAATGAAGATTAGATCAAATCTCGAAAGAATTGTTATCTGCAAATCAATGTTATCCTGCGCAATGTGGAAAGTAAAATAGTATTTGTTAGTTGTTGCCTATGATATCAGAAAAACAAAATTGTGAAAATGACAAACAACAGGAAAAAGTAAAAAAAAGAAAATTGTCCTCGTATATAACTTCCTTGAAGGTATTAACAGCATAGACTGTGCAAAACCCAGAATTCCCCGTGAGAAAAACTTCATAAAAACTAGAATTTTGGCAAGGGGCGACTTAAATCCAGTGCTTATATATCAACAACAAAACCCAAGACTTTCCCTAGAGGAGAGCCAAATCACATCCTACATTGATATGAATACTAGATTCAGGATCAGATATTATAAAAGAAACTAATTTATAGACTTTAAAGAGTAACTAACCCAAGATCTAAGAAAGAAACTGAAGTAAATAGATAATAGATACCTTCGAAATATGAAATATGGAGATGGAGAATCCTCAGAATCGGTACCCCGCTCAGCCGCTCTTCAGTCTCCACGCTTTCTAGAGCCTTCTATGATTCTATCACTTAGAAACCCTAAGCAGAAAAATAAGTATTTATACTTAAAAACATAAACGAGTCACGAGCCGAGTCACGAGCCGAGCTTATACGAGCCTGTTCACGAGCCTGACGAGCCGAGCCTCCTTTTGGCTCGGCTCGGCTCGTTTAATAAACGAGCCCTATTTTGAGCTCGAACTCGACTCGTATATTAATTGAACCGAGTTTGAACGAGCCATAATCGAGCCGATCTCGAGCTGTTCATGAACGGCTCTGTTCGTTTGCACCCCTACTACCAAGCCATGCATGGCCTGGAAAACGTAAATAACACAATCAAGTTAGAATAGATTACTTGTAAAATACAGAACCAAGAAACTGAAAATAATGAAAAGCAATACAAAACTCACCCTCATGTGAAAGGCCATCAGATCATTGGCTATCCTCTAGGGCTTTAGCCCTGTGAATTTGCTTAGGCCCGTTGCCCAAGAATCCTCATAGGCCTTCTTTACGGCTGTCATGCTGGAGTCATCAGACCTTGAAGAGGCAGCAATTGATTTGCCCTTCCCCCTTCTCTTCTTTAGAGCAGAAGGCACTAAAGGTAGAAAAGCCTCTTGAATAGGAGAAACCCCCAAATCCTCCGAGACAGATCTCTTGGGGGAGTTAGAGATTAACTTCATTCTCTTCACTTGAATGGGAGGCTCGGCATGGGAAGAACTTTTCCCAACTTTCTTCTTCTTCCTTGGCACTCATTCGGTCACTAGGGATTTATTTAAAACCTCAGTCTAGTCTCGCACTAAACCAGCCTCCATTAAATTTTTAGGGCAAATGATGGCTTCGTGAAAGCAGTTGTTGGTCTGAAGGAGCCTCTTCTATTTCTGTTGAAGATCAACAGTGAAGATTGATCTCTTCCAAATTCTCTTATCTGCATAGAGGCACAGGATTAGGCTCAAAAAGAAAAAAAAAAATAGAATGTGAAAACCTAAAAAGAAAAGAGTGCAAAACAAAAAAGGACCTCACCCTTGATACCAATCTTTCGTGAGAAGTCTTGGAACTCCCAACCTCCTTCTATGAAGAAGAACCACTTCTTCCAAGTCTTGTTAGAAATGGGTACAGAGGAGAGAGGTCTGAACCTTTTGTTGAAAGACATATAAAACATGCCCTCTGACTTCAGGTATTTCAAGTCCATGTTACTCCTAATCAGTGGGAGGTCTACCTCAACATTGTTCAAGTATCCTAAAACTATGAACCCAAGTAAATGCCTTCAACTATTTACATTCAAGTCAGCAGGGAAAATATTAAACCAATTAAAAAATTTCGTTATAAGACGGTGGAATGGGAACCTAACCCCCATCTCAAATCACTCAAGGTAAGCACAAATTTCACCTTGTTGAATACTGGAGGGGGGGATCTAATGGTCTTAGTACCCTACAGGACACATTTGTAAGGAGGTCAAAAGCAGCCCTCAAAGCATCTATCATGCTCTAAGTCATGGTACTTTTTCCTTCCTCCCTTTTGTGGGATGTACCCGAGGCCTCCCCATCGATGTTCCTAGGCTCTATGAAAGCCTCTACTATCCTGACTTCAGAATTAGGAGTTAGGTTACCGATAATCTTATTTTCTACATTTTTTTATGGGCTACTAGCTACAAGGTTGACCTCTATCTGGTTGTATATTTCCAAAGACTCTTCTATTTCATGACCGGTGCTTGACTGAGCATCAGAGGCCGACATGGTAAGAAAATGAAAAAGAAAGGTAGACGATGCAAAGAAATTTGAGTGAGAATGTATTTGGAACTGAACCTGACCGCAGATGTAATCGGAGTTGATCTTCTTAGGACGCCGAAATTCGCCTCTATAACAGTGTTATGGTTCTTAAAATGCTGAAATGTTGAAAGGAAGGGCGTCAATGTACTTTTACCCCCTCCTTTTTATGAAAATCTAACAGGTGTCACATGGGAGGCTCTCACCTCTGAACTATCTTGACAATTAGAGCAATGATAGTCTCATAATTTCAACCGATAGCTGACGCAATGAATGTCGCATCAATGGCTGTTTCCTTGGAATACGGAGCAGCAAATTTATAACTACTATGCGTGTAATGCCTCAGAAACCCTAACCTCAGTTCTGATCGAGCCCTAGAACAGAGGTTAAATCGGGGGGAGTAGCTGATATATCATAAAGTGACAAACATATTTAAAGCATGACACATGTCTGTACAGAACTCTTCAGGATACAATCAAGAAAGATTATTTTATCTAAATCAACCAAGCACAGAAGGTTCAAAGGTATATGGTTCAGAAAATAGCATCGCTTTCCATATCATACCGATCTTAAAATAAGAAAAGGGAGTTCAATATGGCAATTACTTTCTTCGGATATCTTCAAATCCTTACTTTTATGACTCCTAATCTTGCTCAACTTAGGAGATCTACAACCTATAAATAAGGCTATAGGGTATGCTTTCAATTTATGTTCAATTCTATGCTTTTTAAATTACAATTTCTTTTTATTTACTAACTTTATAATTGGAGTAGCTACCACCAAATCCTTCCCGGTGACCCTCTGATCTCAAATTCTTGACAGGGAGCGAAGGACGGGAGGCCCTTTTGATAAAAAAAGAGCAACATCAGGCTACATAAAAAAAAGACGTGAATAGTTAGAGTAACTCTATGCTTAACAAAGTAATTTACCAAATGATGTGTTGCAAATAAAACTTTGCCACATCATTGGAGATTTTGCTTTTGGTAAGAGTAGTATATATCTATTGCTCCAATAGTTATGTTGTGTTTTTGTAAATTTCATTAGTAGAATATTTTCAAATTACATAAGAATTTTTGTATTAAAGTTTTATTCAACATCAACATCTTTTCTATTTGAAGAGTAATACAACTTTAAATTTCTATAGATATTGCAAACATATTTATATATATATATATATATATATATATTAGAATTTTATTTTATTTATTTAGAATTCAGCTTGTTGATGCACTTGTTGGAAAAGTGGGTTTTTGAACATAATAATTAGCTACTTTTGAGCTAAAATTAAAGTGAGTTTTTTGAAAGAACAAATTCTTATTTCATAAAATAATTTCTATTTTATTATCTAAACTGATTTAGAAAAAATTGATTTATATACTCTAAATAATAGCACTTTGTGCCAAATTTAATTCTTCATGTGCCTTTTAGTAAATGGAGGACTAATACTGTTTGTTGCTTCCATTTGGCAAGAAATTTTTTGGAGCAGCTTCTTGACACCGGTAAGTTATTATTTTATGGTGATTTATATACAACTTGCAAAAGCATTTTTGATTTTGTTTATTAATTTACCGTTCAAAACTATATTCTTCTTTTTAATTTATCTGTGTGTAGGGGAAAGTGGGCTGCTAAATCTAATTTTTGCACATTTAATGGTTATTGTATATTATTTAGTGAATTTGATGATGTAGTGACATATTTAACTTTGTTTTTGATTAACACAAAAAATGCATTTAAATAAATAAAAATACTTATTTTAATTATCTGATCAGTCAACCTGCATGTTCTACTAAGTATAATTTCTTGTTTGTTCAGATTTTGCCTGAATAATTATTTAGTTGAGGCCCCATTTTGTCAGTCATGAAGATCTGATCTTTGCAGTTCTATTGAACTTTGTGATTCATGCAATCTTAATATTATTTTTGTTAGGATATATGTTCTCACATTCAAGACATTTGTTATTATTTAATAAATTTGATTTATTATTATTAAGTTTCATATTATCATATATGTAGATGTTGTTATTTTATACCATGAGATTGTTAGTTCTTGAATTGTTATTAGAAATAGTTCATATATATAAATGAAATTTATGTACAGGAGATATAAACTTATGATCAAGCAATTCTAGAATTGTTCCTAATTATTGAAGAGATTGGACATCTTATCTGTAAGACTATAATATACTTAACCTCTATGTGATAGGATGATTTATTTCAACCACGAAAGTAGTAGACTCTAGATTATTGTATTGGTGTATTTGGAATACACTAAACTAGATCACTATAAGAAACATATTATATAAAGCTGTCATCTTTGATGTGATTCTTATATTCACTATTCACAATGAGCTCTTAATCTTGAGAGAATAGTGGATTCAAGTTCTTAATGGTGGTGACTTTGAGTTACCAATAAGTAAGGTCTTTTACATTAACACTTCGGTATCTTGGGAAATCATTATTTAGACTGTGGGAACACATATTCTCAAGATGGAATCTACGCTCTTTAAATTAGAGAAAATGATATCGCTAATGTATTAATTTAATTGATTAATCACTAAAATCCGGATCCAGTCTTTTCAATAAATTATTTATCGAGATGTTAACTATTTTATAGTAATTAATAATTGGTTAATTAAGTTGTAAAAATAATTAGGAATTGATTTGACGGTGTATAAGCCCAAATCCTAATTATTGATATCCAAATAGAGGGGTCTACTGTATATGTTTAGTGATTATGAGTTTTTCTCTATTTCAACAAATTAGAGTGCAATTCTAATTATTTAGTGAAATTAATTAGTCATTAATTAATTAAGAGTTAATTACAAATTAATTGACTAATTGGTGCTAATTTGGTGGGACCCTAGATCCCTCATTTTGTCCTAATTTTGCGAACTCCTATAAATATGTGATTTAAATGGGATAGTCGTAACAATAATAAAAAAAAGATTATTTTCTTGCAAGAGAGAAGAAAAGGAGTCCACTCTCATCTCTGGTGTATGGCTTGCATAGAGAGAAAAGAGGAAAATACCTAGAGGAGTAAGAGAAGGAAGATTGCATCAATCTCTTTAAGAATATTTTTTCGAAAATCAAGATTATCAAGAATAAGGTAATTCTAACTTTCTTTTCAAGATTATATGATTCATGTAAAGAAAAAGATCCAAATAGATTTTTGAAATCGCTTCCGTTGTGGTTACAAATCCAACAATTGGTATCAGAGCAACTTTATATAAATCCATCAATTTTGAAGCTTATATTTACTTTGTTCTAAGCCTATTCATGGATCCCAATAAAAACAAAGAATTTTTTTGGGTATATTAGAATGTGATTTTATGATACAATCTGTTTATGCAAAGACTTAATCCTCGTTTGATATACATAGAGATGGATTAATTAAATAATTTTATTTTATATATATATATATATATCTATCTTTTTATATTGGGGTTATATGATATACATAGATACGCAATCTTGATAGTAATATAGATTATTATTTTAATTGGGTATTAGATACCAAATTAATTAAATTGTTTAGGTATATGATATCTAATGGCTCAATTTTATTTTTTATATATTCATCTTTTTATATTATGAGTGTATGATACCCATGAATAGACAATCTTGACAGTAATATAAATTATTATTTTAATTAGATATTAAATACTCAAATTAATTAAATTGTTTAGGTATATGATACCTAATGGCTCAATTTTATTTTTTATATATCTATCTTTTTATATTATGGATATATAATACCCATAGATAGACAATATTAACAGTAATATAGATTATTATTTTAATTGGATATTAGATACCCAAATTAATTAAATTGTTTAGGTATATGATACCTAATGGCTCAATTTTATTTTTTATATATCCATCTTTTTATATTATGGGTATATGATATCAATGGATAGACAATCTTGACAGTAATATAGATTATTATTTTAATTAGATATTAGATACCCAAAATTAATTAAATTATTTAGATATATGACACTTAAGTGCTCAAATTTTATTTTCCATATTTATGGGTATATGGTACTCATAAGTATTTGATACCCAAATATGTTGGATTTAAAATTATATAAAATATAGGTTAATTGAGACTTAAGCTATAGGAGTTCTTAGATACAAGGATTAAATTTTAGTATACTCTTACATATACATGGATGATATATATGATAACTCAGATGTTCAAACGCTTTAATATTTTATTTATCATATTTGAATGATTCATTTATGTGAATAGATGTATCCTATCTCTCATGATTGACCATTAAGAATTATGTAATAAATTTGAATTTTAGGGAATTACACAAGGCGATGGACTTGAAGTTTTTTCCTAGGAAAGGGCAAGTTTCATTGGTTTCCCTAACCTATTTATTTTTAGTTTCATCTAGATTTGATGTAAACTCAAACATGTGAGTATAGGTTCTTCAAGTAAATAAATAAAATTTCTTATTTTATTTCAAGAATGAAGAATATACAATAAAGTGGATGACATTACGAATATCAAGAAAGGTTCAAGTTTGCTACCAATTTTAGTTACCTTGTAGGTTTGGCCATGAGATATATGCGATTGTATTTGTTATTATTTTTAAATGCATGTGTGTTCTCTTTATGCTTGAAATAATAATACATGATATTTTATTTTTATTAATAAATATCATAAGTGATCCATGAATAGGTAGATCTCATGTGTGAATAATATTCATTTTTTTTTATTTAAAAGGAAGCATATTATTATTAATACATGAGATATTTATTTATACATGAGATGCATAATTAAAATATTAATTATATATGAGATGTATAATAAGATTCTTAATTTATAAAATCAAGTAGGAAAATGATCCTTTATAAAAGGTCCCATGGTCTTCCATCATCGGTACATAGTAAAACAAAAGTAGACACCTTGTGTTATCTTTGAGTAATCTCCATATGGAGGGTGCTTATTTTTGTTGGCTACATGTATGGACCTCTTAGGATAGAATTAGAAGAGACGGTGTGTGGGTGATCTCCCTACGGAGACACTACTCATAATGGTTGTCTTTTAATTCTAGATGATAGTATACACTTGATCAAGAGGAAATGATATTCTCCCCACGGAGTTTGTCGCTTTCTTTTGAAAACTAAAGGATATTGGAAATTATGATTTTATTTTACATGAGATGTCTAAATAATAAGATCATATAGGATATGATGGTCCTTCTAATTATATAAATTGCATTGTCATCCATACAGAGCATATTATTTATAAGGTTAGGTTCCAATGCATTCATTAATAGTAGTTTGAGGATACCACTATATATTTATGAAAGTAAAAGTTATTTGTTATTTATTTTACATCTATGTTAATGTATGCTTGTACATGATTCTTAGATATCTATTTACTCTACTTTCTATCATCCTAAAAGAAAATAAGTTGACTTGGTCTAAATTAAGTGAGCTGGAAAGGAACTTAGATACTATACTCACAATTGAAGGGTACAACTATGTGTTCACTGTGGATTGTCCAGACCTTCCAGGTGCTAATGCAACCTAAGAGGACAATGGCACCTATGATAGGTGGGTTAAGGATGATGAGGTGGCACGATGCTATATTCTAGCTTCGATGTCCAGTGTGTTATAGCATCAGCATCAAACTTTCCAGAGTTTTAAGGATATGATCCTTAACCTCAATGAGATGTTTGGGGATCAGGGGCGTCCTGCTAGGCAGATTTCCATGAAGGCTCGCATGAACACTAAGATAATAGAAAGAACTCCAGTAAAAGAACTTATTTTAAAAAATGATTGACTTTTTAAATGTATTGGATGTTCTAGGGGCTGAGATTGATGCTAAGTCCTAGGTTGATATTATCCTTGAGTCGCTGCTTAACTTTTTTAATCAGTTTAAACTTAATTACAATATGAATAAAATGAATTTCAATTTAGCTAAGTTTCTTAGCTTTTTACAAGCAGCGGAGGATATTATCAAAAACCATCATAGTGCTCATGTGGTTGAGGGTTCTTCTTCCAACCCTAATCCTAAAGGAAAGGGCAAGGGGAATAAGAAAAAGAACTCCAAAATAAATATGGGTCCTAAAGGGGGTATAAACAAAAGAAATAAAATGAAAAATCCAAGTTTAAAAGAAAGTGTTTCCATTATGGGCTTATAGAGTAATAGAAAAGGAATTGTCATGATTATCTAAACAATAGGAGGAATTAAGGTGTAATCGAGTCACTATTTATTAAAGTAAGCTATATAATGGGTATTTCAAATTCGTGGTGTGTTAACTCTGATGTAACTAATCACATATGTAATTCGTGTAGGAGTTTGAAGAGACTAGGAAGCTAAGTGATGGTGAGATTATCTTACACTTGGGGAAAGAAGCAAAGGTTGTTATAGTGTTTGCATGAGATACATGACACTGAGAAAAATTATTAAAAGAACTTTCCACTTAAAAGAAAATTTTCTTCTTCTAATTCAACTTATCTTTGGCATTTGAGGTTGGGTCATTTTAATCTAGGTATGATTAATAGACTTGTAAAGGAGAGTACATTATCTTCTATGGTTATTGAACCATTGCCAGTTTGTGTATCCTGTTTGGAAGGGAAAATGACCAGGACAAAGCCAAAGAATTATTAGAGTTAGTTCATACAAATGAATGTAGACCCATGAATATCAAGACTAGAAGCTAGAGGAGGATATGAGTATTTCATCACCTTCACCGATGACTACTTAAGATATGGTTATGTCTATCTGTTACACCATAAGTTAGAAGCTTTTGAAAAGTTCAAAGTGTTTCGTGCAAAAGTGGAGAAACAATTAGACAAAAACATTAAATCACTTCGATCAAATCGAGGTGGAGAATATCTCTTTAGTGACTTCAAGCAGTATCTGTTAGATAATGGGATTCTATCCTAATTGTCTGCACCTAGCTTGTATCAACAAAATGGTATAGTTGAAAGAAAAAACATGACTCTTTTAGATATAATGAGGTCAATAATGAGTTATTCAGATTTACCTATATTCCTCTAGGGCTATGCACTCGAAACAACAGTATATATTTTGAACGAAATTCCAACCAAGTTTGTCCCTAAGACCCTAGTGGAGCTTTGGACTGGGCGAAAGATAAGTCTGAATCACTATAAGATCTAAGGGTCTCCAGCCTACATGCTGAAGGGAAAGGTTGGTAAATTGGATCCAATATCAGAATTGAGTTATTTTGCGGGCTATCCTACGAGAACAAAGGGTTGGCTATTTTATAATCCTAGAGAGTAAAAAATATTCGTTAGCATGAATACTTTCTTTTTGGAAGATGATTATATTATAGGCCAAAAACCCAAGAACAAGTTCACCTTGAAGGAGATTTAAGATATCTCTTCAGTTCGTCAGGCAGATATTTCTGGTATTAGACAAAATATTCCTCAGACCACTACTCCAACACCTTTTATTACACAAGAACTACGTCGTAGTGGGAGAATTGTCAAGCCTCCTAGCAGGTACATGTTCTTAGGAGAGTAAGTTTGTGATAAATATGTTTTAAATCCTAGTAGCTATGATAAAGCTATCTCTAATAAAGATTTAGTACAATGGTAAAATGTTATGAAAAATAGTTTCGTAGCTAAGAACCAAGTGCATATGGTATGCAAGTTGTATAGGTTTATTTATAGACTTAAGCAAGCTTCTTGAAGATTGAACATCTTTTTGATCAGGCGATCAAATCTTTTGGTTTTGATTAAAATTCGAACGAACCATGTGTGTGTAAGAAATGTTAAGGAAATGTGGTGGTATTCCTAGTTTTGTATATGGATGACATACTACTTATTAAAAATAATATAGAAGTTCTCTCTAAGATTAAGATTTGGTTAGCGAATCAGTTTGATATAAAGGACCTAGGAGAAACTAGCTATATCCCTGTGTTCAAGCTTATGCGAGATCAAAAAATAAGATATTAGGCTTATCTCAAGCTGCATATATAGATAAGATAAGTCTACAATGTAGGACTCCAAGAAAGGCAAGTTTCCTTCCTAGTATAGAGCACCTCTATCCACGAATCAGTGTTCTAAGACACATGAGGAAGAGGAATGCATGATGGCGGTTCCTTGTGCTTCAGGTACAGGAAGCCTTATGTAGGCTATACTTTGCACTGGACAAGATATCTATTTTATAGTGGGCATGGTCAACTGAATTTAATCCTGGACCAAACCATTAGATATCTGTTAAACATATATTCGAGTACTTGAGAAATACTAAAGATTATATATTGATTTATTGAGATGGTGATCTCATTCTAGTTGGATACACGAATTCTGACATTGTGTTAGATTATGACTTTAGAAAAGCAACTTCAAGATATGTGTTTACTCTTGGTGGTGGAACTATCAGATGGCAGAGTGTCAAGCAATAGTGTATTGCTGACACAACCATTGAAGTAGAGTATGTAACTTCTTTAGAAGCAGCTAAAAAAATAGTCTGGCTCAACAAGTTCCTTTTGGAATTAAGAATGGTACCATAGGCACAATTACCTATAGTTATTTATTATGATAATAGTGAAACTGTAACTTAATCAAATGAGCCAAAGAACCACAAGAGTGGAAGACACATACAACACAACTATCATCTCATTAAAGAGATCGTTTTGTGCGGAGACATCATAGTTACCAAGATTGCATCTATGGATAACCTTGTTAATCATTTTCAAGTTGATATGATCGGATGGGTATTAGGTGTAATGGGATATGAATGTGAACGCAAGTGAAAGTTTGTTAGGATGTATGCTCTTATATATAAGACATTTTGTTATTATTTAATCAATTTGATTTATTGTTATTAAGTTTCATATTATCATACATGTGGATGTTGTTATTTTATACCATGAGATAGTTAGTCTTTGAATTTTTATTAGAAATAGTTCATGTATATAAATGAGATTTATGTACAGAAGATATAAACTTATAATCAAGCAATTCTAGAAGTATTCGTAGTCATTGATGAGACTAGACATCTTGTTTGTAAGATTGTAATACACTTAACCTCTATGTGATAGGGTGGTTTATCTTAACTACTAGAGTAGTAGACTCTAGGTTATTATATTGGTGCATTTGAAATACACTAAACTGGATCATTATAAGAAACACGTTATATAAAGCTGTCATCTTTTAGGTGATTCTTATATTCACTATTCGCCATAAGCTCTTAATCCTGAGAGAATGGTGGTAACTTTGAGTTACTAATGAGTGAGGTCTTTTAGATTAACACATCGATATTTTAGAAAATCTTTGTTTAGACTGTGGAAGCACATATTCTCAAGATGGAATCTATACTCTCTAAATTAGATAGAAGGACATCACTAATGTATTAATTCAATTGATTAATCACTGAAATCCGGATTCGATCTTTGCAATAAATTATTTATTAAGATTTTAACCATTTTATAGTGATTAATAATTGGTTAATTAAGTTGTAAAAATAATTAGGAATTGGTTTAACGGTGTATAAATCCAAATCCTAATTATCGATTTTTAGATAGAGGGGCCAACTGTATATGTTTAGTGATTATGAATTTTTCTCTATTTCACCAAATTAGAGTGAAATTCTAATATTTAGTAAGATTAATTAGTCATTAATTAATTAAGAGTTAATTACAAATTAATTGACTAATTAGAGCTAATTTGGTAGGACCCTAGATCCCTCATTTTGTCCTAATTTTGCAAACCCCTATAAATATGCGATATAAAAGGGATAGTCGTAACAATAACAAAAATATTATTTTCCTGTAAAAGAGAAAAAGAGGAGCCCACTGTCATCTTTGGTGTATGACTTTCATAGAGGGAAAAGAGGAGAAGACCTAGAGGAGTAAGAGAAGGAAGATTGTATCAATCTCTTCAAAAAGGCTTTTTCAACAATCAAGATTATCAAGAACAAGGAAGATTGCATCAATCTCTTCAAGAATGCTTCTTCAAAAATCAAGATTATCAAGAACAAGATAATTCTAACCCTCTTTTCAAGATTGTATGATTCATGTAAAGAAAAAGATCCAAATAGATTTTTGAAATCGCTTCCGCTGTGGTTACGAACCCAACAATTCTTAACTAGCTTTCTAAAATGTAAGGGCTTTTTTAAATTTAAATGTCATTTTATTCATATTAAATTTATATTTTGACATTGTTACAATACAAAAATTGTAGATTTTGACAACTCTACTCCAATGTTAAATATCATTTTTTAGCAAAATTATTTTTCTTTTAATCACCATTCTTCTGCCATGTGTGGTTCTCTATTGGAAAAGTAACCATTCTAATCTTTCCATTTGACTTTGGAAAAATAGAAACAAGTTGTAGCAATAGCCAACTTGGAAAGTAGTTGACCCCCATGTCATTAGAAAGCAGTGGAAAAGTAACGGTCCATGAATGTGGCATAATGTCAACTGTTATTCTTAGTACCAAATATAGCATTGTAAATGACATTGTCATTTTAGCATCCCATGCGAACATCAACTTTTGTATATGTACCAAATGTCGGCTTCCTATATTGCTTGTAATTGCTGCCAATCTCTGCTCCATACTTTGGAAGCATGAATTCATTCGCAAATTTTCCAAACAGGTGGGAATTGTTGGCATGATTATAATGGGTGTACAGATCTCTCTCCCGACTGTAATTCCAAGTGGGAAAATTTATTGGTTTTGTTTCTCATGGCATGCAGTTGGTTACTATACATTCTTGTGTTTGTTTAGCTAGAATATCATGTCAGGAAAAACTTGTCTGCCCATTCATTTTTCAGGTGTAATAAGGATACAACAACCCATGAATGAAAGTGCTCCCTGTTTTGTTTTGCTCTCCTCCTGTTCTTGCTATTCTTTAATCTGTGCATTGTATTTAGAAACCTATGGTGGAATATAGGAAGTGTTTGTGCTCAAATTCTCCCATTACTCTTTCAGACGATTTGAAGCTTTTGAGGTTTCTCAGGCTGGAATGGGCTTTTGATATTGCGGTCATTGTATCATTGTTCAAATTGCATAGGACGAGATAATAGGAATGGCAAGCAAGGTATCCCTGCCCCAATCCTAACCCTATTTATATTCTCTTTTCCAGATCATAACCCATCTAGACTCTAGAGGTTCACCCCAAACTCAGCCTCGTTTACATTTCCCAACCCCACCCCACCCTGTCCCGAACCTCGATTATTTTTTTTTTAAGTAAGTTAAAATTTTTATTTTGGTAAGTAAATTAAAATTTTATTGGCAAAATAATCAATACAATAAAAAATAATATTAATGTGATATGAAAAATCTTAAAACTAATTTTTTTATAGTGTGATTTATTGATAAATATAATATATATATAAGGATAATAAAAAAAAATTAATATATAAACAGGATGGGTCGGGACAGAGTGACCATCTCCCGAACTCGGCAGGGTTTTAAAAACTCCACCCTGACCCTATTTATGAACATCACATACTTACCCTATTAAAAACGAGACGGGTCAAATTACCATTCCCATATATAAAGATATAATCCTTCATGTTGTAATATTGGACCCCCTTACCTGGGTTGTTCAATTTTGGAAAAATTGTTGAAGATGATTAGGAAATGAGGATGACTTTTGTTGCTGTGAAGATCGGATCTGTGCATTGTATATGCCCACATTCTAGTAAAAGTCGAGTCTATCCAACTGTTCATGTATTAGATGTAAGTATGTGGTGTAGAAATAGATGCATCTAATACCATAGTTATCAAAATCGGACTCAATTGGCCGGTTCAATCGGTTGAATCGAGAATCAAATATTAAATCGATTCAGTTCGATTAAAATACCTGAATTTATTAAAAAACTGAAGAAAAAAAAAATCGATTGAACCAACCGATTTTTAAAAAAATCGAGTGAAACCGGCCTGATTTTTTTAAAAAGCGGATTTCTTATATTTGATGATTAAATGATGAAATCTAGTATAAAATAAGATATTGTTTAATTTAGTATAAAATAAGATATTGTTGTATGTATTTTTGTTATATATACAAATATATTAAACTTATACATTAAGATAATTTCAATGATTATACTTGTACTTTGCTATTTATTACTAGACAATAAAAAATATATATTTTTCTTGTTATTTTTTTAATTTTTAATATTTTTAATATATTAATTATAAATGAGTTGAATCATTGGTTGAGTGAGTTAACTGTGAACTAATTTCACTAATTTATCGTTCAGTTTAATTCTGAAAATTATGTGCAATACTCGAACAATCACAATTAAAAATGGCGTTACTTGAAAAAGTATAGGCAAAAAAGAAATGGGCCATTACTGACTTGACTTAACAGTGCCCACCAATCATAGTTGATCAGATTGACAGACATGAACAGTGCTTGTGCTCCACTATATAATGAGGCCAAAGATGTAAGCATCCTTGATGTTATCTTTCTAGTTTAAAGCAAACAATGAATAGACTTGACAAAGACCACCTTATTTTAGCATCTACAATCAGATCAACAAACCCTAATTACAATCATTGACGACAGTAGAACAACAGTGTTTAAGTGCCATTGGAGTTGGACAGACAATTTTGGTACTGCACTGAGATGGACCCACTTTTCTTTTGAATTCCAACCTTTAGATCTTTGATGAACTGATCCATATTTTTCTCTGATGATCCCTCGGCTGTCACTGCATTTTCCAATCTCTTTTTTACCTCCTTGATCTCATTCTTTAATTCATCCCCCGATTTTCCACTCATCAGACGGTTGATATTCTTCGATACTTCCTCCCTTGTGATTGGCCTTTTGTCACTAAGATTAATCCCGATCCTCCAATCATCCACTACTAATTTACGATTAGTAATTTGATCTGTCAGCAGAGGAAAACACAACAATGGAACTTCACACCAAATGCTTTCCAATATTGAGTTCCATCCACAATGAGTCAAGAATCCTTTAATTGCTGAATGAGCTAACACATGTAGTTGATAGCACCAAGGAATAATCATTGAATGGTCACTGATCTCTTCTTTAAATCCAACGGGCAGCGGATCAGTATCATCAGAGCTCACGATATCAGGACGAACCACCCAAACAAAACTAACTTTGCTAAGCAATAAGCCATGAGCTATTTCTGCAAGGTCATGTTTGGTTACATGGGCATAACTACCAAATGACACATACAATACTGAGCCAAGAGGCTTGGTGTTGAGCCAACTGGTGCAGTTAGACTCGGACCACAGGCTAGTGGCCACAAGGCTCTTGGTGAACCCAATTGGCAAGATGGGTCCCACTGCATAAAATGATATTTTGGTCTGTAAATCTGATATGATCTCAAGTTCAAGCTCTCGCACCGTGTTGCATAGAACAAAATCTGCACCCTTTACATCTTTGAATGCATTGAAGATTATATGGTGGCACACTGTTGATATATCTGACTCTTGAAGATACGACGTCAAGTCCTTTGGATTGAGTGCTCGAACGCCAGGTATGTAATTTATCGTGTCCTCGCAGGCATCTAATCATAATTTTTTTTAAGTATAATATAATAGGTACATATGCACAAGGTACAATACAAGATCCTGAATCAAAAAATTTTCTTTAAAAAAAATCAAGTGGAAATAATAGATATCCTAATTACTGAAAGCATGCTGTCTTTTTTAACAATTAGAGAAACACAATAATATGTATAGATCTCCTATTTTTTAAAAAAAAATTCTTGAATTTATTCTACACAAATTTATCTTAATATAAAAAAAAATCATGAATTATGTTGGAATATCCCGAATTTTTTGAATAATTTTTTATTTTTTAAAAAAATATTTCTGAATTATCTGAAATAATTATATAATGGGAAGTGCCATAGTTTGTTAATGCAGTTCAAACTCCTATTAGATCTAACACTACGTTGACTTGATTAATGTCATATTGTTTAAGCCTTGACTCAAAAAAAAAAATAGTCTAAACAAAGTGATAACACTTAAATGATTATCCATTACACTTGAATAACGTGGATGTGTCACTTCATTCTCTATGGATTCACAAGCTTAATTCATAATTCTTGGGAGGGGAGAGAGATTAAACTTACCATTACAACCAAAGTGGCCGTTTTTCCTAAGAAGATCGAGATGATAATACAGTGTAAAAACCAAGGCTGGCTCTGTCCAGAAAGAAATATATTTAAGCCCATACTTCTTTGCGATCTTCGACGGCCACACAAAGAACGTGTCGGCAATCAAACAACTTACCGGCTGCCCCGACCTTACAATCTTTGCCACCGCCTCCTCCGCGTGAGCAGAGAACACATGCAGTAAGGCGGCCGCGAACTGGTCATGGTTGAGCGACCGGTCGAACTCGACAGGGAGGCCGTCGGACACGGTGGTGTAGCAGATGTCGAGGCCTGACTGCCGGACTGCGGTGAAGATGTCTTCGTCGCGGCCGTTTGGTTGGGCTTTGGATAGCTGGTGGTGTATGGAGTGAGTGTTGATGAAGGTGATTTTGAAGCCTCTTGAAGCAAGTTTGATTGCTAGATGAACGGATGGGATTACGTGGCCTTGAAGTGGGTAGGGTACAAAGATTGCATGAAGTTTTTGGTGTGCTTCTTCCATTGATTTCAACCTGGTGGAGGCTCCAGTAGCAATTTTTTTCTTTCTTTTTCTTCCTCTAGTAAAGGCTCAAGCTCATCTAGCCATGGGAAGAAAAAAGAGAAGGGAGAGTACATTAATATGAAAAACAGAGATGGAGGCATGTTTATATTGACCAACAAAACAAGGATGAGGTAGTAGTACTAAACCACTGTACATAATAATTAATATTTAATAAATTAATAACTTTTTAGAAATTATTTTGTTTTATGGTGAGTAATTATTAATTCTATTATTTAATAATTTTTAACTTTTTAACAAATTCCTTAAAAGTTTTAATTATTAAAATAAAAAAATAATATATGTTTATGTATATATATTATAAAAAAGTTTACTAGTCACTAATAAGAAAAAGGAAATTAGAATTTATTATAATTTAAAATAAATATAATATGTATTTTTCAAGGAAAAATGTTCATCGCTCTTGTAAATGTGTTTAATTACGTGATATATTTTTGTAATAGAAATTATATACTTGTAAAAAAAATCACTAATAAAATTATAGAAAAATTTAATAATTAATACTTTTTTAGTCTCTTAAAATTATTAATTATTAAAGAGTTGACGATAAATAATGGTCATAAAAGATTACTAAATTGGAATTTCATAACAAAAATGCCCACTTCTTGAAGATTTAAAGACGATAGTGGTTTTCAAGCTTTTTTTTTTTTTTTTTTTAAACATTGTTCGGCTTTCAAATCAAATAAGAAGAAGACGTGTCACAATCTTATTATATTATAGATGCAATCACATGTATATTATGACACGTGATTGAACTGCAGAAAAATAATTAAAGTTGTTTAATTACATAAAACCACATTTAAAATGGTTATTCACCGTTTAATTTATACATTCCAGTCCATGAGTTTACAGTTCATTCTCTTCATCTATGACCACATCCTCGTAATTACATGAGGAAAAAGTAAAAAAATAATAAATTATATTAATTTTTTTTCAAATTTTTGTTAATTACAGACAATTTTTTTTAGAATTTATAAAATTATATTGCATTCTCTCCTGTTATGAGTGTCGCTTGATGTATTAACAAAAATTGAGAAATTATTTTCTTAATTATTTATTAGTTTTCTTAGTCAAAATGTCAAACATATGTAAAATTATCATTAAACCCAATACATTTTAGTACACTCTCTCCATATATAGTCGGGCATACCACTGCAGCCCACCTTCATAACCACTAGTTCACTCCTACATCCACCATCTTCAACAAGCATCAACACCACACATCATCTCTCGCAAGTAAATCTATTACAACTTAAATCTCCTTGCTATATCCACACGTCCACTTTTGCCAACCCTTGATAGTCTAAAAAAGAAAAGAAAAAGATCAACTTCTTGAATCAAATTTTATACAAGTCATGATCATTCCAAAGATTGAATCACTTATATATATATATATATATATATATATATATATTGTTGCTGCACGTTTTGATCCGTCAAGGTTCTGCTCTCCGTCGGTATGAGGACCTGAGATGAAATGTGAATAGAATGCCTCAGGGAAAGGCTCCGGTGGTAGCCCCTCCGATAATTAAGTTAGATAGAGTGTAAAAATAAGACTTCAAGT
Source organism: Nyssa sinensis (assembly GCA_008638375.1). Taxonomy (NCBI): domain Eukaryota; kingdom Viridiplantae; phylum Streptophyta; class Magnoliopsida; order Cornales; family Nyssaceae; genus Nyssa; species Nyssa sinensis. The sequence continues at coordinate 55,645,970 of CM018031.1, read as the reverse complement.
AACTTTGAAGTGATCATTAATTGGGAAAGAGATCCCTTTTACGTATCTCAAGGGTTTGCAGTTATAGGCTGATGATCTGCCAAAGTTGGTAAGAATTGGTGCTAGCTAAGGCATGGGTTTGTTGTTCCCTGACGGTGGTAATCATAGTCGTCAATCTTACTGTCACCACCTGCCTTACTGTTACTACCTGCCTCTTTGATTATTGCACATTGCTGTCTGTCCGGTCATTCCGAGGTCGGTAAGGTAGGATGACGACGACGACTTGTTCAGCAATCTAGTGTGTTGGTAAATGAGATCGGTAGCCTAACGATTGTTGCCTCGAAGATCGGTGGACCGACTGTAAGTTCGATATAACCGATTACTTTATAGGCCTGCACAGAACACAGTTAGACACTGTGTCAGACTTTGGTTAGTTAGCGTATTTTTGGCGTATCATATATATATATATATATAAACATATGTGTATATGTAGGTAATGAGAATTCGAGTGTAATCATCGCAATGGCAAGGTAATCAAAATAATCTCATTATTACTATCCATTAATACATCAGTTACATCAAAACGGTAGCAATGCAAATGTCAAATTTGATTAGATCAATATGATCCCTCGTAAACCATAATGCTCGCATTATAGTGTAGAGAGGTCGTAACCTCAAGATAACCATGGACTAGAAGATTTGGGAGGAGTAGCTAATATGCTCTAAAACAATCAAAAGCATGAGATTGGGACATGACAATCTCCTTAATTGGCCAGGCAAAAGATTTAAGGGCCTTAATTACCGAATTCAGGGAGCATCGTTGGCATTAAATAGGGACTAGCATGAAACTGGACCGTCCTTTAATAATAGTTAAGACTTGTTAAGGATGAGATCGTCACATAAAAACCTAAAGGTCTAAAGTACTATTTGAATTCTGTCAAAGCATTATCACAATTAGATCAAATCAGATCCCAAAAATATCTTCATTCCAAAAATCCCACAATCCCGAAGATTGCTCACTTAATCTTACCAGAATAAGAAGCTTCTCCTTATAAAAGACAAGTAAGGTACACTCGAGAAAAAGGGAAAAACCTTTTTTATCTTAAGAAAATACATACTCTCTTAATCATCAACTAACTTAATCATTGAAGAGTTTGTCATTGGACCTCCTTTGATAATCTCTAATTATATGTCTTACATGTCTATCAACTACAAATTAGGCTGAAGTAGAATTTGACGACAACAGATGTGTGTGTGTGTATATACAAATATATATATATATAAGTATATATATATATATATTTGTATATATACACACACACACATCTGTTGTCGTCAAATTCTACTTCAGCCTAATTTGCAGTTGTGTGTGTGTGATTCATGAGAGACAAAAAGTGAGATGTGTGAGAAAGAAAAAGAGTTAGAAATTTGATGGTTTTTGGTCAATTTCAGAGAAAAAATAAAGATCAAGAAAAAGATGTCAAGTTTTAAATTTATATGCAAAATTTTAAATGAGTAAATTTTGTTAAGGACGTTTTGAGTGACAAATCTAATAGCAAGACAATGTAATTTTAAAAATTTTTAAAATATTATTTGCAATTGTCAAATATTAGAAAGGGGATTAATGTAATTATAGAAAAAAGAGTTAAGTGAAACCATGGTTAGAGAATCTCAAATGTACATGGTTCACTAATTTCACGGTCAACGAGCTAACTCTCTCTCCACGTAGGTAGACTAACTTCTTCTATATGACAACATTATATTCATAAAAAACTTTGTTCCAATGATTACTTTTTTCACGTAGGTAGACTAACTTCTTCTATATGACAACATTATATCCATAAAAAAATTTGGTCCGATGATTACTTTTTTCCAATGGCTATCGACTACTCTTTCTCAATAATCATTTTTTAAAAAGTGTACCATCAAGAGATTAAGTCAAGAGATCCACAACATGTACTTTACATTGTCATGTTGGCTAAGTGAATCTATTGTCACAATTAGCTAACATTCTAACATTTGACATATTTAATGAATAAAATAATAAGTACATCAGCAAAAAATTTATATGCTAACATATCTTGATCATCTAGGTTTTATCAGAGTAGTGAAGTGTACACTTTTTCTGTAATTAATGTAAATTCAATTTCTCTTTCTTTCATGTTTTATCATTATATCAAACTAACATGCTCCGATAGGAAAAGCTTCTCTGATATGTGCATAGAGATGTTCTTGAAAATTTTGCATTCGGCTCAACTTATTTTGACCGTTTAGAAACCAACGACTTGACTTCTAACAATGACTCAGGTGGTCGGCTAAGTTGATTTGAAGGACTAATTGTAAATTTGAAAATTATAAATTTAATCTGTTTACGGCAAATGAATTTTTCCCATTATCTCACGAGCATCCTGAATAGACAGTGGATACCACTGCCACACAACAAAAAGAAAAAGAAAAGGACTTCTGTCGACGTAGAGAAAGCTCGTGCGCGCCAAATCCATTGGGCTCTCTCTTTCTAAGAACTCTCTCATCACCATCTTCTCTGCAAGTTTTTTTTTTTTCCTATCCTCTGTTTTCTGAATTGTTCTTTCAATTTCCGTATAAGCCAAGTCAAATGGCGACCATGGCTTCATCGCTGTTCAACGGCCAGAGAGCCGTGGTTATTCTCTTCATCTCTCGCGTCCTCTTGTCCACTCCTCTCTCTCTCTCTCCTCTCTGAAGGCCTCGCTCTTTCTCTCCTCGCCCTCTTCGCCTTCTTCGTCGAGATCATCGCTGAAGCTTCCAATTCCCTCGGCCAATTCAAGACCAGGTTTGCACTTCCGTTCGAAGGATCGTAATTTGATGGAATTCATACGGTCCAAACCCTTCATTCAATTTCGTTTTCTAGGGCTTTTGAATTATTAATTTGAGGTTTTCTTGTGCAGTTAGGGTATATGTTAGCACCGAACTTTGTGATTTCTATGATAATTTTCAGAATTTCTTGTAATTAATGAGGTTATTTAAGTTTATCTATGTAATCTACTGAACCAAAATTATAAGCTCCCTTTTATTTTGTATATAATTTTTAAAAATTAATCAAATTCAGGCCAGGTGCTTCATCAGGTATTCTGCTGGGGACAGTTACGCTGCCTGGTCTAGTGATCTCAAGGTTGGTACAACTGTCAAGAGCAATGTCATTACATGAAGTTGAAGTTGAAGTTGAAGTTGAAGGTAAAAACTTCTCTAATTCATTTGAATGCTGTTGGTGTTATAAAAACAATAATTTGTGGTGTAATGCTATGAAATATTTATTTGCAGTTCACGTATTGATTCTGGCCGAAGCACTAGCAATGCATGTGATTGAATAACCTTATGATCTGTTAATGACAGGTCCTTATTAGCGTTTTCATAACCATAAGACGAGGCTTGGTTATGAAAATTTTTGATTCCATATTAGTAGACACTCACGGTGATAATTTGTTACCAATACCGCATCATCATGTGAATGTTTTAAGGAACTTTAAAAGGATGTTACTCTCATAAGTGGAACCAAATAAGATAGGGTGTCAGACTTCCTTCTATAATCACATACATGAATTCAAATTAACTACAGTCAGCAACATTGTTACATCTTCTACTGGGAGTCAGAATAGAACAGTAAAGACATGCTAAGTATTATCATTTAAATGAAACAACGATGGCAGCTGTGGAAAAATAGTATCTGAGAGCTGACATGGCCAAAGTATTATATGTCTGTTTGACTATTCCAACATCAGTAGGGGAGAGGCTCAAGAAGCTTCAAAGGAATTTCTTGTGGGGAGGCATGGGGAGGAATTTAAATATCATTTGGTTGCTTGGGAGAAAGTGTGTACTCCTATCAATTCTATGGGTTTGGGGATTCAGAGTTGGAATATAATCAAACTCTATTGGGTAAATGGTATTGAAGGCTTGCGATGGAAGCTGATAGCTTGTGGAAGAAGGTGGTGAAGGGTAAATTTGGGTTGGTCTTTGAGGGAGATGGTGATCTCCGATGATGTGGGCCTTTGGAAAGATATTAGTAAGGGTTGGAAACAATTCTACAAATTTGTTGACTTTGTGGTAGGAGATGGTTGGGGAGTGAGATTTTAGCACGGGAATGCCTCTCAAGACTCGTTTCCCGGATCTATTTCATCTTGCTTCAGACAGACAGGCTCTTGTTTCATATTATGTTAGGTTTACAAAGACTGGCATTTATGGGAGCCTCGCTTATTAGAGCTTTACAAGATTGGGTGCTAGACGCTTTTGATGTTTTTTTTAGATTTTGTATGCTAATCCAGTTTTCGTGGAGAGAAAGGATTCTTTGAAATGGAAGGAGTCTAAAAATGATCAATTCATTGGGAGATCTTTTTACAAGGCCCTTAGAAAGAGAGAGGGGGGGGGGGGGGGGGGGTGCATAAAGTGTCTTCTTTTGTTTGGACGACAACCTTGGAGTTGATTTTGATTATTGATAATCTTCGGCATAGAGGAAAGTTGTCTTAATTGTTGTTGAGGAGAGTTATTATTTTTGTTGGTGGCAGGTTGCACTAGGAGGACGAATTGTCTAGCTTGGAAGATACCTCTAAGGCTGAAATTCGGATGGGCCAAACTCAGGCTGAGGTCTATCCAGGCCCAATTCGAGATCTGAAAGCATTTGTACGAGCCTTCCTGAACCCAACCTTAAACCCGAAGAACCTAACCCGAGCCTTACCCAAGCTCAAATTTGGATTCACTTGGGTTGCCTGATGCCCAAAAATTTACAAAAGTTTAACTTCTTGATTGAAGAATTTTAAACTGATTTCATGTTTTTTTAATAGCTGTATAAGTCATAGCTGTCTTATATAACCATGCCAATGCAACATGTTTGTAAAGAGCTGAAATCGGATAATGCTTTATAGAATAAGAGAACCTTAATCTTTTGGTTGTATTTTCGATGTGGGACAAATACAAAAACAATTGAACACCTCCTTGGCCTTTGGTTGAAGCACAATGAAGAAGACTTAATCCATTACACACTGTGACATCAGGATCACCTCCCACTGAAACACCACCTCCATCAAGTCCACTTTCCACATGCGCACACACAGACACACATATATATATCCAGATACTCTGGCTTCCAGTCCCACCACTTTTGTTGTGCCGCTCATTGCAAAATTAATGCAAGTGACATGTATAACTCTTCACCATTAATAACATAATGATAAACAAAAACTCTGACCAAAGGGCAATAGCCTCAACAGGAAAATCTTTTGATAACAACAATTATAGAGCCAGTTGAACACAAAGGTCCATTTTTCAAAAGAAAAAATGAGAAATTTATAAAACAAATCAAAGAGGCTATCAAATAAGACTGATGCTCCAAATCAGAGAGGCTGTCAACATAGATACGAAACTCTTTTGAATGGGGAGTGCGAGATACGAGATCAGGAGGGACAGGTAGATGTCAACACTGTGAACGGCAACAACAACCTCATACCTGCCACCACCATAGACCTACTATTCATACCTATATGTGTGGGTGTGCAGGTTGGGACTTGGGGGTCTGCATGTGTGTGTGTGTCCTTTGCATTGATGACGATTGTACTGGGTACTGTTGCTTTTGTAATACATATGTATATAAAGGAAAGAAAGAAAAGCTATATTTTGCTGTCCCTGGGGCCGGAAGTTTCATTGCTCTGTTTGCTGGATCTTTAAAACAGAGCATGATTTTGATCATCTTTTGAAATGGTTTTTCTGCTTCTTTGTTTTTTTTTTTTTTGGTTGAGAAAGAGTGGTGTGGGAGGAAGCCAAGTAAAGTAAATAGGTTGTCCCACATAGGTATATTAATAAAAGTTAGATACATTTATAAATTTCATTTCATCTATACTTGGTACATGAATGTAACATGTCGGGCTCGGGTTATATCGGGCTTTTCTTATCTTAGACCAACCCAGCCCCAACTCGAATTTAATTCAAGCTTGAGCTTTGCTGCCTATGCTTGTTCCTGAGTATAAGAAATGTTGCTCAAGACTGGAAAATTTCATGCTGGGCTTAGGCCGGGCTCGGGTTAGCCCACCCGACTTGCACCCCTTGGTAGATCCCTTGCGCCTCATGTGGTGTTTGTGGAGGGAAAGAAACGATAGGACTTTTGAAGTGTGGAATTGTCAATATATAGACTAAAATCATTAATGCTCAATACTTTGCAGGTTTGGTTTTCCAGAAGTTTTCTGGTTTCTTTAGTTACATTTGTTGATGTTATAGGTGACTTGAATTGTAGAGGGAGTGTAGGTGCTCTAGTATATTTCTTGTGTAAATGGGTTCCTCCTCCTCTGGTGTTTGTTCATATGTTTTCTTATACACTTAAAGCCTTGAAATGGCCAAAGCACAATTCCTTGTTTTTTTTTTTTTTGTTTCCATATTGTTACGATTCAAAGTGATCATATTTCCTTCAAATTCTTCCTCTGAATCTTATAATAACTATTGGAGTTATTTTCATCTTGAAAGGGATATTGAGAATTAGAATGCTACAGACCAAGAAGTATTTAAGGAGCTGCCTTTGTGCTGGACGCTAGCACTTCTCAAACACTCTGGATATGTGCCCGACACATATCTCATAATTTAGAAAATACATTCATAATGTAGCTGCTTGTCTGACACTTCTTGGATACTTCCAACATGTGACTGACAAACATCGACATTAGGATACATGTTTCTGTTATTGTAATAAAAGAGTTACAATTATTAAATAATATCTCAACATTTTTATTTCGACTACACTAATTTTATACACCTGTAAGTGTTAGTTGTTAACTACTCAACATTTTGTTCCATACAGTATCACTAGTAAAATAGTTGTTCTATAGAATTTATCTTTTCAATTTGAAATGTATACATCGATCACACAACATGATAGAATCATAGAAGCACTTCTCCACATAATCTGTCCTGCTTTAATTCTATGAGTAACATCATCTCTAGTTTCTCCTTCTTTATGAATAAGCGAACCTAGATATTGAAAATTTTCACTTTTATATTATTTCTTGATCTTTAATCTTTACTACCTCCCCATTTATGTTACTAGTTTTACCAAAGGCACACGTAGTGTAGTGCACATAATAGAGGTTGGAGTTTTTATTTTTTCGAGTGGGTAATGTATGGGCCTTTGGTTCTAGGCTTCTAGCCTCACTGAATTTGGAGAATTTGAGACCTCTTTGTTTTGGGGGGGCATTTTGCTAATTTTATAATTAGGGTTATTTGATTGTCCAAGTTTACTTAAGAGGTTATCAAATTTATTTTCGTAGGTATTTGTTTGAGTTCATGTTAAGCTCAAAATCTCCTTGTGTTTTTGCTCCCAAATTTACAGTGAGATTTCATTGATTTTTTTTCCCCTTAGGTGAAACTCCTAGAAGGCCTTAGTAAGACTATGGAGTAGTTGTTCTTCTTATATCATTTAATTGCTATGCTTACTGTTATGACCCGTCATACCAGCCTTTTTTTATTCTCTTTCTCTCTCCCTATCTATCTATCTACACACACACACATATATATGCCTTTGTAATTCCTAAATTCCTAGTTTTGTTAACTTAACATTTTTCTTGCCTTTTTTTTTTTGTTGATAACCTTCTTCTTGCCTTTGCCTACTATCATTACACTATATCTGTAAAGTTCCTTGCTCCAGAAATTCTATGAACCTATATCTAAAATTCCAGTTACTTATTAGCTTTAATTGTAGTTTGTTTTACTGATCAAAAAATTGTACTCCCTCCGTCCCGAATTAATAGTCCCTTTTGGGAAAACTAACTTTTTATTTTGGACAATTATTTAATGCTTTTACACTTGATTAAGAGGATAAATTTACAAAACTAACCTTCATTCACATTGAGTAGTACATTCACATTAAATTTGTGAGGATAATTTAAAAATTTCACAATTATTTATACATTAATTTTTTAAACAAGACTCTTATTATGGGACATCTCAAAATGGAATAAGGGACTTTTAACTCGGGACGGAGGGAGTAGTTTATTTTAACACAATCATCCTAATAGAGTTATGCATGAGCATAATGTTGTTCATATAAATTAAAAAGTTGTGTCAGCATAACATTGTTCATATAGAGTTAGCTTCCAAGAGACCACCCTTTACACTCTCCCCAATAATTTTTTTTCATCCGAGTTTTTTTTTGGCATTTTCCATCTTGCTAACTTCTTTTTTTTTCTTTTTTTTGGCGGGGGGGGGGATGGGAATGTCTTGAACTTTATTATGTTATTACTTCATGTCTATGACAGTACAATTCCAGTTACTTATTAACTTTAATTGTAGTTTATTTTAACACAATCATTCCAATAAGCCTTGATAACTCACTCCCTCTTTCACGTAACTGTGAAACTGTAGATTTTCTTAAATTCTATCCCACCATATTTTTAAAAATAGAAAGGGCAGGCTTATTTTTGTAACAGTTTCCTGCATCAGCAAGGTAGAAGTTAATATACTTTGCTAGTTTCCTGTCATAATTGAGAAAATGTTGCATCTTTATTTCTTCATTTAAATTAAAAAGTTATGCATCAACATAATGTTGTTCATATAGAGTTAGCTTCCAAGAGACCACCCTTTACACTCTTCCCAATTGTTTTTTCTTCCGAGTTTTTTTTTTTGTTGCCATTTTGCATCTTGCTAACTTTTTTATTTATTTATTTATTATTTTTTTTTTGGGGGGGGGGGGGGGGGAGGGAATCTTGAACTTTATTATGTTATTACTTCATGTTTATGAAAGTACCTATTTAATTTTTCTTTCTGCAGAGCTTGAATATCTGCGGTTGCAATACTGGGCCACCGCTGCCTGCTGCTTTAGTGTGCTTGTTCTTCTTGGCTTTGTTCTTTGGCAATCTACCCAACAATACGCATTCCAGCTTTTTCATGTCGTAAATGGGTTGTGAAGTTTATCTCAAGTTGCATATTCTTTTATGCAGCAGTGTGCTTTGTGTCACTTGCTACAACATCTCAAAGTGGTAAATTTGTATTCTGTATCCGTTTTAAAAATTTTGACTTGCAATGATTGAATTAAAGTAGGAAGTAAAGGATTCACTTATGAATTTTTTAACTGCCTGTGCCAATAGATATATGTTCACCAGTGTATTCAGTTTTGTAGGTCAACCACCTACAAAATTATCTACGATTCATATTGTTACATGCTCCTCTTACAGGCTGGCTCACAGCATTGAAGTTATTGTGGGTACTCTGTCATGGATTAGCAGCTGTGAAGTTAGTTCAGCACGTGCTTCATACTTTTCCATTATGTGCTTCCACTGGTATGTCATACCAATTTTTTTTTTAAACTTCATTTGCTTAATGAATGTAATTAATTTCTTTTTGTATAGTACAAATGAAATAAAATACAACCAAACACTGAATATATATATATATATATGACAAGTGAATGTTACCAGACACTGAAAAATGAAAATATTAAAAACCTATGAAGCACGGACACTCTATTTTGGCTCACGTGTCCGTGTCGGATACCGACACTCTCGGACACTTCCCAGGACATGTGTCCGGACATTTGAATCATGGATGTTGATGATTAAATGAAGAAGTTTTTGAAGTTTTTTAATTTTTATTTAATGACTTTGTTATTTTAATATATCTTAATAATATTTTTAAAATTTGTGTGTTTTATGCTAATTTTAATTAAAATAACATTAGGTTTTTATTATATTGTCATATAAAAAATATAAAAAAAATTATATATACTCAACATGTTCCTAATGTGTCCGTGTCCAATTTTTTTGAGAAATAACGTGTTTGCGTGTCCGTGTCGTGTCATATCCGTGTCCCAATTCCATATCCGTGCTTCTTAGTTAAAAACATTCAAACGCTGATATACTGCATACTGTTTGATCTAGTAGATGGTGCGAAAGCCTGTTATTAATAGTTTTATAACCCATGGCTGATCAAGATTTGTGGGATTGTTGTAAAATATTGACGACCTTCCTGCCTAACATCTTCCATAAGTGGGACTAACATTGGGTAATGTCCTTTTTTGCTAAGAACTTACAACCTTCCCTCCTATCTCTAATCCTGTTTTGTGATTGCATGACCATGGATATGTGATCTATCTCAGCTTTGTGACAAAAAGGAAAGGGGGAAAAAAACTTAAGCCTGTGAAGTTAGGTTTGTCACTTGCCCAAATAATGTTTCATCTTGGTTTGCATGTCATACTTATGCGTTCATTATTTTATTTTTTATTTTTTAGTTTTTTTTAAGAGAGACCAATTAGTTTTAGCTAGAGTAGTTTTTTTGTATACCATAATTATTGAACATGGACGACTACACATTTGCAACTATTGTATATATACACCCAAGTGTTACCTTCATTAACAATATACACACTTTCCCCCACTCTTTCATTAATAAAGTCCTCTTGTTTTATTTTAATTTAGAAATTTCATTATTGATGCTTGTGAGCGCTATTCTTAATATCCACTATTGGATCTTACCTCATTGTCGTAACGATTTCATCAATACCATTTTCCTGACATCATTGCTGGAATCTCACTAAAATCTCGCCAAATTCTTATTGGAGCTTTGCAAAAAAATTCCAGAATTTATTCAAACTTTAGGTGGTTGACTCGAGTTTTTGCAATTACCATTTTCCCGACATCATTGCTGGAATCTCACTAAAATCTCGCCAAATTCTTATTGGAGCTTTGCAAAAAAATTCCAGAATTTATTCAAACTTTAGGGGGTTGACTCGAGTTTTTGCAAGATTCTTATCTATCAACTTTGATTTTTCAAAGCTTGTCCCTATAAACCAAGAGCTTGACTATTTCTTGGTGACTTGAGTCATGCTGGAAAAAAAAAAAACACTATTTTGATGTTTTTTTCACTGTTCGTCATGTAGAGCAAGGGCAAGGAAGATCTTTCTTATGAGTCTTTATACCAAGCTGATCTCAAATAGCTTTTGAAAACTTGGAATAGTGTTGCTAAGGTTGATTTTATTGTGCTTTTAGGTCACCAAAAGTTTGTAAGTTTAGGGTTTTAAAGATGGAACAAAGATTATAAACTCTAAGGACCAACAAGTTTAGAATTTGCTTGGTCTCACAAGTGATTGGTTGCAAGATTTTCAGAAAAGTCTGATAGAATTTCTAGCCAGCAAAAATATTTGGTAATTTTTTGTGCTAAACCAAGGGATAATGGGTACAATAAATGGTTTTGGTTGATTATAGATTGGGACAGTAGTCTTTGTGACCTGAGTTAAGGCTTTGAGTAGTAACTCAGGAATGGTAACTACAGGAAGAAGAGGAGAGGAAGAAGAATCTGAAATCTTTTTTATTATTATTTTTTATTTTTTATAAGTAAAGAAGAATACGAGGCATCTTACCCTATAGTCTCTTGTGCTTCACCCTTGCAATGATTAAGTCACGTCATGAAAGCAAGAAATCTATATGTTCTCCTAGTTGTTGACTTTCTATGACCAAGTGAATAGGTCAACCGGTTATTATTCCCAATTTCAGTTTTGTTTAACTCTTAAGTAAATTATAATGTTCTTGATATTTATGATAGACATAACTAAAATAAGAATATATATATATATATATATATATATATATATACACGCAAGTAAATCAATTACACAAAGAACACTAGTTTTTCTACATCCAGAATGGTAACAGGAAAAACCATGGGACCTCGTTCAGCCATATTAAAATCCACTATGAAAATTAAAATTGAAGTTACGGAAATTTCTACAAGTATTTATGAAAGATTAGAAGAAAAATGGAATAGACAGGATATATCCTACAGAGATTATTCTTAATAAAGGATGAAGAATTTGATTCTCAAGACTCGAACCGGTGTCACTGCATTGGGTGAATGAGACCTTCCTATTGTGCCAGGCAACGGCCTCTCAAAACTATTCTAAATCAAATCATAAATATTTTTGTTTGCATTTAGACCTTTTAAGGCGCAAATGAAAACCTAAGGTCATCTCCAATAGTGACTCAAATTTGAGTAAAAGCCTTATTTGAGTTTGATGCTCTCCAATAATCACTTGAATTTTTACTCAAAATCTTTTTTACAAATTACCAGCTTATCCCAAGAGCTACTTTGTTTCATTTCTCCTCAAAAAGCTTTTTTCCCTTTACCTTTTTCCCTCTCAAACCTCTTTCACTCTCAAAAAGTTGTTCACTGAAAGATTTGTACGATAGGATCAAGTTCTTGGAGTTGGACGATGGGCCGTGGACGCTAGGTTGGGAGGTGAGTTACAAAGGGAATGAGTGAGATTATGAGAAATTGAAGGTTTTTGTTGTCTGGCATTCTCATAACGATCCGGGTTGGAATCCCTTATGACATGAACCCTATCTCCTCTGTCAAAATCCTTTGTCACATCCCATCTCTCCAACCAAAGTCCTCCCTTCATCTCTGGTGATCATCATCCACAGTCCATCGCCCCAATCTGGTCTTCGCAGAGCTCAATTGTGCCATCAACCTTCCTTCCCTGTCCAGTCTCAATCAACCACATCTTCAACATTGCTAACCGCTGCGCATCACTGGAAACTCAACTCCGGCTTCATCAGATGAGCATTTGTTCCCGCAATGGTAGGACACTCCTCCATCATTTCTTTTCATTTTACTTTCCACCTTTTGAGTTTTCTATGAAAAATTTAGTGACTCTGGCAGATTTGAGTCCATGAATAATATTGTGCAGATTTGGGTTTGAGTTTGAGTAAAACTAGATTTGATATGTGTTTAAGGTAAGAGTTGGAGAGAGTTTTTTGCAGGATTTTGACTCACGTTAAAATTTTTCTAGGTTTAGTTCACTGCTGAAGATGGCCTAACAAACATAGTTTTAACCTAAGCTAATGGCCTAAACATGCACCCATTTTGTCCTCCCTATTGGGGCCGAACCCTCAACCACCTCTTTAGGAGGTAGAGGAGATACAGTTCAAGGTAATGCTCGGTGGTGATCATCAATATGAGAAATATGGCAGCTAACTTTATCAGGAACTTGATTCTATGGATGAACGTATATCATCAAATGCGAGGCGGCATAGGATGTTCCAAATGGTCATTTGAAACCAGCTGTAGCAGCTGTTTGTAGGTTTTGATTTGAACCTAATGGGCTATAGAAGTTTCTCCACAGCAGTCTGCTTTCATGCATATAAGCCTCTCATTGCAAGGCATTTGTCCTCACCCTTTGTATCCTTTATTATTATTGTTATTATTTTTTAAAATTGGGCTTGGGTCTATTCTGAACCCTACATTGTTTTCTGGGAAGTTCTCCTCTTAAGGTATTTTAAGGAGAGAAAAAAGGCACTCATTATGAACTTTACCAAATTGATAATGAATCATCAGCTGCTCTTTGAACGCTTACCTTCTATTGCTGCATTGTTGTATTTGATGCTCTCCTTTTTGTGGAAAGTGGTGTGGGGCACTAATGCTCCGTTAAAGGCTGTATTTTTTGTTTGGTCTCTAGCATTGGGGGTGGTGTTGACAATGGATTATCCTACAGAAGAGAGGTTTCTATCTTGCTGGGAGGTGTAGCATGTGCTTGAAAGAGGAGGAATTCATTAGCCACCTCTTTCTTTATTGCCCCTTTGTGAGGGAAATATGGAGTTTGGAGTTCGTTGTTCTCTTTATTTGGTTGTAATTGGGTTATGCCCTCCTCGGTGTTGGATTTTTTGAAAGAGTGGTTGGGGGATGTGGCAAGAGAAAGGTGAGAAGGTTTGGAAGCTGGTGCCAACTTGCTTATTTTGGTGTACTTGGAAGGAAATGGACCGATGTCTCTTCGAGGAGGAGACATGCCTATTTGTAGATTCAAAGATTGTTTTTTGAGAGTTATATACTTTGGGGTTATAGAGGCATACCCCTCTTATATATACAATTTTGTTGATTTTTTTGAAAAATATGAGACTAATTTTTGTGAGTTTCCATTTGTAAATGGGTTTGCCTCCTTTGGGTGCCTTTAATACAATACTCTTATAAAATAAAATAAAAATAAAAATTTGATTGAAAGTTGGCAACGGACACCCCATAGGGAGCCTGGCCCCTGGTGAGTCATAAAGATAATTTAATTAAGAGAAATGACTAAAAGCATTTGGGAAACTTTAACTTTATGACCTTCTTGGCCTACTGCTTTGTTTGCCTGTCCATGTAACTATTCTTTCATACATGTAGTGATTAACTTATCTATCATTAGAACCTGCTTCCACTAATGTATTGTAGCTAATAATCCTATTTTGTTTCTACACTGTAGGCTATTCAGTATGTTGAGTTATTTGGCCAAAATAATGTGTTTATCTCACATCTTTTTTCTTTTTTTCTTTTTTTTTGCCAGGGTGATTAATTTTGTTTTCTTGGAACCACTAAAGAGGCTCTCATTATGTATCTATTGGGTGGCTCTTGTTTACGTGTCAGTTATACGGTTCTACAACATTTCAAAGAATAGTAAGATTGAGAGGATTCTTCTTCGAAAATACTACCATTTGCTGGCTGATTCAATGTTCCTGCCTGCTCTTATCTTTCAGGTGATTTGGGATTGAAACAAGGATTTCTTGGCATATGGATATTACCTTTTTTGGTTAATTAGTTCTTCCAGTAGTTTGCTTGGAACTTTTTTTGAACTTTTTTTGTTTCCAGCCGAGATTTCTTGATCTGGCATTTGGTGCAGCTTTGGCAGTTTTCTTAGTGTTGGAAATTGTTCGAGTAAGTTCAATAAGACCTCGCACATTATATTGTTTTCTAGTTTTTCCATGTTGTATGTAAGAAATATTGACAGCTGAAAGTTATGTGGGTGTGATTGCTGTCACTCATGTCTAGTACCTAACATCTTTTTTGATAGGTAAATCATACACACACACACACACACACACACACACTCACTCTTCCTCCTTGAGGGGACTTGAACCCTCAACCTCCCATATGGAAAAGTGGAGGAGATACCAATCATGCTAGAGCTTGTTGGTGTCTAATACCAATCATGCATAACATATTGCACATCAAATTGGGGTTGATTACACATTGCCAAAAAAAAAAAAGAGTAGAAAAGAATCGAAGAGGGGGAAAATTTTGAGAAAATGCACTTGTAAAAAAAATCAAGAAAATATAAAGCTTATGGAACAGGAACATCAGGAATTGTTGCAAAAACTGTTTACATGTGAAGTATTCAGTATTATACAATATGAAATAGTTTGCTTGAAATCTTTTAAAATGATATAGAGTGCATGTTTAAGTGTGAAGGAATTGGGATATTACCCTTGTAGATGAATTAAGAAATCAATTTATGGCAAAAAGTTTGGAATGTCATCCATCATGGTCAGTTTGCGTAACTGTTTATAACAATTTGTTTTTGGCTATTCAAGACATCATAATTTTGCATGTAAGAGAAATGGAATAACTCCTGATCAAGAGAGCTTCAGGTGGCTCAGAGTAGTTGTCCCTAGCTTGGCCTGGTGATAATGGTATAGTACAGCTGCTCCACATTTTCACAGTACTTGCCCCACCCACCCCCCCCCCCCCAAGCTAGGCAATAGTAAGCTATTGAGTCACAGGGTACGATGTGGTCGCGGTGTAATGATATCTTGGGCCATCCATAACAAGAATAGGGAATCGCAGCCGTAATTTTTTTTTTTTTTAAATACTTAGCAAACCTCTTAATATTCACTAATATACATATTTTGTAACAATTTCTCACATTTTAATATTTTTTAGTATTAGTTTTTAATTTTCTAACACTTGGAAAGATGTTTATCTTATAAGTAACACATAGGAAGATATTTTACTATTATATATGAATTTTTTTAAGTTGAACTAATAAAAAAGTATAATTTAATTTGAAGAAAATTGTAACAAGTAATATAAATAATAACAAAAAATGATTATAAGCATGAAAATTAGTTTAGTTTGATTAATTACGAAATAAGAAAAAATTTTAAAACTTTTGAGGCCAAGAAGCCTTTTCGAGGTGTATCGACCCGATTTTTTTGGTAACTTCTTTCAATTTTTTTGAATTATTTTTTTTAGGTATCTCCTTTGTATTCAAATCTCATAAAAATAGGGATCATAAAGACTTTGCAAAAAAAAAACTCAAAACAACTGTAACAGTCTTGTAAAGGCCGTAAGGGTCCTGTATCGGCCCGTAACAATCGATATGTAATGGTATCGGCCGATATGATTGTGAATTTTGATATCACCGATATATAGATCTGTGTCGATATCAGAGGGTCAAAAGACCAATATGTAGCGACACGTATCAGTCTTTATTTAAATCCAGACAAATAAATCTAGGCTAAAAATATGTAGTATGTAGTTGAGCTATGAAAGGTCTTTGTTCCTATACTTACCTGGATCTTGCTTTACATGATACAAATATATGATGTGAGATCTATCACGTGAGCAAATATATGCATTGCCAATAATTTTTGAATGGTGGTTGTATCTTTTTTTTTTTTTTGATCGGTAAAGAAAATATCATATATATAAACAAAGCTCCCAAGAAGGGAGGTCAATAATTACAAAAAGGGACCGGCTTACAAAATTAAGGCCTAAAATCTCTCAAAAGAATTTATCAAACTATTTAAATACATCGGGTATTCTTCTTTAATCCAAAAAAATAAAGTTCTAATAAAATTATCTTTAAATTTATGAGGGAGAATTTCAACCCCTTCAAAAATCCTCCTATTCTTTTCTTTCCATAAACACCATACAAGGCATAATGGAGCCATCTTCTATGCAATCTTCAACTCCTTTCTCATTCTTTTGCAAGTCTATCCCAAGAACACCTCTTTAATAGATATCTGGCAAGACCTAATGATAGCCAAAAAGAGTGAAAATCAAACTCCATGAATCGCTTGCCACCTTACAATGCACCAAGAGATGATCCACCGTTTCTTCCAATTCTTTGCACATGTAGCACCGACTTGGTAGATAAAAACCACTCCTTCGAAGATTTTCCACTGTAAGAATGGAGTCCCATGCTGCTGACCAAGAAAAAAATGTAGCTTAAGTTGGCACCTTAGACTTCCGAATCAACCTCAAAGGAAGGACCTATCCGTCCCTTTGATCAACCTCCTACAAAAAGATTAAATCGTGAGTTTTCCGTCTTTATTTTCTTTCCACCGCACATTATCCTCCCCCAAAGTAACCTTGGTCAATAGAGACATAAGATCCTCTACCTCAGCCATCTCCAAATCAAAAACATTCCTCCTGAAGTATGGGCTCCAAATCTTTTTTCTCGCTACAATAGCAATTCAATATAATATCACAGCATTCTTATCTACTGCTAGGTTGTAAAGATTAGGGAATACCTCCCTAAGTGAACCTTCCCCATGCCAGCGAGCAGTCCAAAACTTCACCCTAACACCTTCCCCTATAGCAAACTGGACACCCTGGACAAAATCTACCTTTCCCTTTTGGATCGATTTCCAGATACCACAACCATAGGCACAATTGAATCTTTTGAGTACTACCCTCCCTCCTTGCAAAAGATGATAGTATCATTTATAAAAAAATGTGAAATAACTACGTCCACCATCCTCCACTAAAAATCCCCTAATCAATCCTCCTTGCACAGCCCTATTAAGCATCCCGCTAAGAGCCTCTATCACAATCACAAAGAGAGAAGGAAAAGGGGGATCCCTCTGGCTCAGCCCTCGAGAAGACTGAGAAAAGCCAGCTAGAGATTGATTCACCGAAACAGAATATCACTGTCGAAATACAATACTTCACCCACACCCTCCACTTCTCCCCAAAACCCATTTTTTCAAACAGGCTAAGAAGAAAATCCCAATTAACATCGTTGTACGCCTTTTCGATGTCTAGCTTGCACGCTGAACTCTTTTCCTTCTTCCTCCTTGAATCAATTCACTCATTGGCTATCAACGTCGCATCCAAAACCATCTTCTTCCTACAAATGCATTCTGGTTGGCTGAAATGATTCCTCCCATTAGACTTCTTAGTCTGAAGGAGTGGACTTTTGTAACTAATTTGTACAAGCTACCCACCAAATTGATCGGTCTAAAATCCTTGATGCTCTTTGCCTCTTTCTTTTTAGGATTCAACGCTATAAATGAAGCGTTAAGACTACTCTCAAAGGAACAAGACTCATAGAAGTAGTCGAATACTGCCATGACATCCTCCCTAATCACCCTCTAACAATGCTTTTAAAAAGTCATTATGAAACCATCCTGGGCTTGGCGCCTTTTCTCCTCATCGCAAAACTTTGATGTTGCTACTATCTCTTCCTCCTCTAAAGGATGCTCAAGCAGACCTGCTTCCTCCCGCGATACGGAGCTAAAATCCATCTCTTCCAACTTAGGTCTCCACTCACAACCTTGTACAAATTTGTATAAAACTCCACAATACTGCCCCTCACTTGCTCAACCTCCTGAAAGGTCCTATCCCCAATAATGATCTTGCTGATGTGGTTCTTCCTCTTATGGTAGTTGGCCACTCTATGAAAAAACTTGACCATGTCTGGGGGGAAAAACATTGGCCACTCTATCAACAAAGAGGAGACACTATTTTGGGAGGAAAAGAGTGGAGAAGAAAAATAAAAAAAAAAGGAGAATGCGATCCATTCTATGAAACCTCAGGTATTTTTCCAAAGAAATCCTTATGGAGTGGTGGGAAAGAAGAGAGGGAGGTATCTGCTGCATTTTTTCTTGCCAGCTGCAAGAGACAAGGCTGCTGCCTCCACCACGCCTGGCTACATACACTGCAACGCTACTGCAATCTGTTCTCTTTCCTCTACTTTGTCAAGAAGATCATTTATCAGCTCTAATTTGAACCCTAATTGCTTTCCAAAAAATTCTCCATTTGTCGAATGAAAGACATGGTCGCTAAGCTCACTCCAATTTTTTATGATTTCTTACTGACCCAATGTTCTGTTACATTATACAAAATCCTTCACTGAGTGCCCTTATTGGGTTGCTTCAGATTTTGGGAAACTGATTCTGGAGAATTGATTATATATATATATATATATATATATATATATATATATATTGAAAGAATCAATATATTAATTGGATGTTTGGTAAAGATAATTTAAAAGTAATTATAAAACATAGAGTATGAATTTTTGTATTTTCCCTTTATTTAATAAATAATATGTATATATGAAAATATATATTATATTAAATATTATAAATAAATTCATATGAACTATATAATATATATAATATATTATATTTTATAATAGGGATAAGAAGGGAAATCTGCAAGGCCCATTTGGGCATTGCAGCACAAGGGCCACACAAATTTTGGTTTAATGAGAATCACTGCCAAACACCCTTACATTTGTGGCTTATGTGTTTTGAGGATGAACACACCCAATGCTCTCATTGGACTGCTTGCGTAAACGGGGCTAAAGACTATATCTCTATATAGCTCACATCTTGATAATCTTTGCAAATTCACCTTTTGTTCTTAGTATTTAATTATTTGCAATCATATAATGAAATCTTTGGCCTCGGCTATTGCCAAATTTTAGGAATTTATATGGTGTGTTGTTGTCTCTCCCTCTTCAGTTTTGAGGATTGCTATGTCAGACACCCTGTGTTTGTGTTGACACTCTACATCTGTATTGTGGCTACAAATCATAGTATGAATGCCACAATATCAAAATATATCTTCTTCATCTTTTTTGTTGTTGTTGTTGATAGGTAAGACATGGAGAAACCACTCAAGATAACAGTTGGTGGTATATCAAAATATATTTTCTTTTTTTGTTGTTTTGATAGGTAAGACCCGGAAATACCACTTAAGCTAATACTTGATGGTATATCAAAATATATCGTAACTGAGTTATAGTTTTCAAAGTTACAAATATGTTGAAATGACAAATTAACATTCTTGTCATATATTTCATTCGATGTATAAGATATTTTATTTCAATTCATTTGAGAAATTCAATAGTATTTTGTGATGCTTGTTATTATCTAATAAAGATTTTGAAAAATCTAAAAATTAATAATTGATATGATAGATGTTTTATAATTATTTTATTACTTATTATATATTATGTTAATAAAATGACATATGAAAAATAGTAAGTAATTTTTTTCTTAGAAGGTTCTGAATTGTATTTTTAAATTGTTAATATGTGTTGATTCAATGCATTCAGACGTAGGAATCAATGTGTTATGCAGGATTGATTCTGAAAAATCATTAAATGTGTGGAAGAAACAACCTGTGAAGTGAGAAATATTTTTGTATATATGTGTGCATGTAATAGACAAATATCAAGAGGACAAATCAAACTCTTCACTGAAATCTGCAGTAAGTTTTGAGCGTGTTTAAATATATCAATTTAATGTACCTTAAGTTAACTATTATTGCAGAAGACCGTACCTTTTTGTGGAAAGCCAAATCATATGGGGATATTGTATAAGCATTTTCCCAAAAATTTACTTAAAAAGTTCATTCCAATCATTTTTGGGCTGCTTCATCAGATCTGTCATGCAGTTGTTTTCTTAGTTGGGATGCGATATGTTAAATGTTGCTGTTACAAGCTTATTTTACATGCTTAAAACTATTTTGTAATAGCCCACCAGATCTTTTGCCCCTTTTGGTAAAGCTTGCATAACCAAATTTTTGTAGGCAGATATGGAAAATCTGGCCTTTGGGACATCTCGTGCATCAGTTTATGAATGCTTTCATGGACCATCGTGATTCTGATCTTCTTATTGTCAGGTATGACATTTTTTTTCTACTTATGCGAATCTGTATTTAGCTTATGTTTCTTTTTGAACAAGAATCAATTGCTTTCCTTTTTATGTATTGTTCACTATTCAGCCATTTTTCACTATTATTGGGATGTGCTCTTCCGATCTGGATGTCTTCTGGGTTCAATGACCGACCTCTTGCCCCATTTGCTGGAAGTCATTTTCCCGGCGACTCAATGGTTTGAATACTTTACAGGGAAGGATGTGGATTTATTTTTTTTGCTTAGTAGCTAAATATTGTAAGTAGGTGAAGAATCAAGATATTTGGGCCCAACAAATGGAGAAATCCAGACATTAGTAGTACGGATTTCCTAATTTTCTTGTCTTTTTTTTTATTTGTCTTTTGAAAGTGAGTGGATGCTGTTTTCTATGCTTTATTTTGATTTTTTTTTTAAATATAATTACACTAATCTCCATCTACTCATCCGACACTTAAAAGAACTTATTTGTTAGATTTTTTGAAATTTTATTAATCTTTCTTCTATTGTATTGATAATATATAAATTTCTTCAATCATTTTTTATATAAATAGAATACTCTTATATATTACACTACCTCCAATATCTTTTTCAAGATCGCAATGAACGTCTTTGTAATTATCAGATATTAATTATTAATTATTAATTATTTAAGGATAAATGTTAAATTCAAGTTTTTTGTTAATGTCTATTTTTCGACAATTTTAACTAGAGTGATGAATTTAATATTAGAAATTATCAAAAAAAATTTGTAATTATCAAATATCATAATGTAATGTTTTTTTTTTCAATGCAATGTTATTTTTTTTTCAATGTTACTTTTAATTAATGTAATATTTTTTTTTAATGCAATGTTATTTTATTTTCAATATTATTTTAAGATGTAATGCATTGAATTAAAAAAAGACAAACATCTTAAAAAAATTACATATCATTAAAAAAAAGTTACATTGAACAAAATGGTGGGAAATTAAAATAATAGAAAAAAAATTGCTGGAAAAATTTGGGAGAGAATGAAAATTAAGAGTGAAAGAGGTTTGGAAGGAAAAAGAAGAGGGAAAATGATTTTTGAAAGGAAATATCATAAAGTAGCTTTTGGGATAAGGTGGTTATTTTCAAAAAAGATTTGTGTGAAAACTTAAGTGACCATTGAAGAACATCAAATTCAGATTCACCTTTTACTCAAATTTTAAGTAAAATTTGGGTTTAAAGTTTGAGTCACCATTGAAGATGATCTAAGGAATGTCAGACAGGAAATATTTATTAGAGGTTTTTTTATCTGTAATGGATCATGTGGATTAGGAATTGGGTGAGATATCATATGACAAGATTTACCAAATAGTTTTGGGTGCTGATAAGAGTGCGGGCATATTATATTCTCATCTGTGCAAATTTTTTATTTTGTATATTTAGTAGATTGGTTTTGATTTTATGTGTAGGCATCAATGGTTCGCTGTAAGTATGGTGTCCTCAGGTGGAGCAAAACTGGCAGTAAGTATTATTTATTCTGTTGTAGGTTTTTGGCCTTTAATCTCTTTAACATTGTCCAAAATTCTTCCCACTTGATAGAGAAAACCATCGAAGGTACTGCAGCGGGCATAACTTCTGTCTTGGCAGCTTGCTCAGTTCTCCTTCCACTTCTAGCAACGACTGGATACTTTTATACACAGGTTTCTCTCTCTCTCTCTCTCTCTCTCTCTCTCTCTCTCTCTCTCTCTCTCACACACACACACACACACACACACTCTCATTCACGTGCATGCACTTGCACACATTTAATGATGTTCCTGTTTAGCACCTGTTAAGCTCTGTTGAAACCTTGTTTGTTCAGGCGATTGAAAAGGTTTTAATAGTTTTTGTTTCTTTTGGAAAATCCTGCAGTGGAGGCTTGAATTGGTTACTTTCAATTTAATTAAAAATAAAAATAAAAATAAAACAGAGAGAAGAGGCTAGAGTTGGCCTGCACTCACTCTGAACTGAGTCTTGATGAAATGCTTATAGCCTAAATTAAGTCATGATTCTGTGGGCATCATTGACATTCATGCATAATTGATGCCTTTTTACATGGCTATTTTGACCACTATTTAAGTCATGCACACCATTTTATGTTTGCAATTATTTCCTTACCCTATTTTTCTATCAATTGAACTACTTATGCTTCTACATGCTCTGACTTGGAAGAATCTTTCTAGGGAAATTTGATTTATTACCTTGCAATAGATACATTTTTTGACGCCTTCAATGCCAATTTGTGCAGCACTGGTTCTCTCTTCTCATTGCTGTGACCGGGAGTGGTTTGTTGGAGGCGTACACAGCACAGCTTGATAATGCCTTCATACCCCTTGTCTTCTACAGCCTTCTCTGTCTGTAAATGCGGCTTCACTAACCTCTCAAAATAAATATATATGAATTTGTACGATGGTAATAAACCAAAATTTTCTACAATTTTCTTCTTTTTTTGATTTTTAATGGTCTGCTTCTTCAAGCACCCTTTTTGTAGATATAACTAACTTGTAATTGCTTGGCATGCACAATAGATCTGCATGGAGAATTCAAAACAGTCTGTTGTATTTTATTTTCTTCCTTGGTTTAGTTGGCTTTCGTAATAGGCTGATGGTTGACCAGTCTTGATATTGTACTAGGAAATTGTCTTTAGTATACAGATAAAGGGATAAACGCTCATACACGTGTCCAAGGAGGATTAGGGAGAGTGATGCTGTAGAGTGGAGTGAGAATTGTATGAAGTTCTTTAAATATGGTATCAATATAAGATTCGATGAGCCTTTTTGGGTCTTGCAAATGAATTGAAAACATCTTACTTTCTAGTTGTTATTCTCTTCAAGAGGTCAAGTGATCGATCACATTTGAATGGTAGTTCAACAAGATAAAGAATGGGTATTGCAGTGCAAAGTATGAACCATGAGTAGTTTTTGCTCCAATATCATTCTCTCCACATGCTTCACATGGATCTCGCACAGCCTTGGAAGTTCAAGCTTTTCTCAGTCAAATTCAATGCAATGGAAGTCAGCAAAAGGATTCAATGAGCACATTCATCATAGCCAGGAATCTGGTATGACTCAAATTCTTCGATTTTCAATTGCTTGCAGGCTATTTCTTTTCCTGGCTATGACACGTTTTATAGGGTAGCAGTTACTATCTGGATGTGTCTTCGGGTCTGAGTTAACGTAGTTGCTGGGTCTGAGTTATCGATCGCCTTGCAAGGGACCTCATCAATGAGTAGATGTATTTTATATTTTTTGAATTTTCTGGTCATTTTCTAATTTTTTGGGCAGCTGGAGGGAGCAGGTTTGAGTTACTAAAAATGAAGCTGCAGAGACTGGTGGAGATTTGTTTTTTGTCCTGAAATCATAATCTCTCTGCATTTCTTCTTGTCTAACAAATGTATAAATTTTTATACATCTGGAATCAGTTGAAATCTTCCCATTTAATGATTTTGATGGGAGGGTTTCGCAAATCCTGGGTGAGATGGGAAAGCATATCAAAGGTTTTTATTATTATTATTGGTAACAGGGAACCTTAAACCTTTTTGGGCAAACCAAATACAAACTTTATAGGGAATACTTTTTTTTAACCATACATGTTGGTGATCATAACCTAATGTATTATGATTTATAGATTGTCCGCAGCCACGTTTGTCATCATGTGGTTGAAATTGCAAGCATCCATTAATCAAATAATCCATATGCCAAGATGGTAGGAACTTTTTTTTACTAGCCATTTGATTTTTTATTTTTTTAATTTGTTTGTGTATTTGGTAGGTAACATTTGATTTTCATCTGTGCAAAGTTACATTGTGGTAATTTATTTGCCTTGTGGCTTTTCTTGATAACATTAGTTACCCTTCCTTCTTGGCTTTCACCCTTCTTCAAACACAGTACCTCTCTCTCTCTCTCTCTCACACACACACACACATTTTTTTGGTACTGCATTTTCATGAAATTGTGTGCGAAGTATTAAGCACACAGTAGTAGTTCGTACTAAGGAATAATGAAACATTCAAGAATGAAGTTGGTCAGAAAGAAAACTATGGCTTGACAATGCTAACCAAGTTGAGTCAGTGTTGATAATTGGAGGATAGACACGACTAGTTAAAAGGGACTTTAATGGGTGAGATGAGACTTGATTCAAGGTAGTATGAAAGAATTTTGTAATTATGCAGACATATAAAATAAAAAATGTCATAACGGTGTTCTAATTTGAAATATATACATGTAGAGTACTCCCACTGAAGTTCAAAAATGTATTAACAGTTAGATAATTAGATAAATACAGGCACAGGCACAGTAATATTCAGTCATTTTAATCGCTTTACAATACAAAGGAATCTTTGCGATATACTGAATCTGATTCAGCCCCTTTCCAATTGCTTGAACTTGAATATACTATTGCGATTCATCCAATTCTATCTTTTTCTTGTTAGTCTCATGCCCAATTTTAGTCAAAACCATCACTTCTTCCGATGATTTTCTAGTGATAATATTCTAAAAAGAATAATTACACGAACTTCTTTTAATCTATCTCATAATTGCATACAATACTCTTTAAGTTTTCTAAAATTACAAGGTTCCTCCTCTGATTTTATGTGCCAGTTTTATATTCCCCTCTTGCCGTCAGATACCGTGACTAACAGAGACGGTGGTGCTCTGTTGATGCAGCCAAAAAAATGTAATTAAATGTCCAAAATGCCCTTTTAAAAGTAACATAATGACTATATTAACCTCAAATGACATTGTAGATTTACAAAATTGTCCTTTTTCTGAGAGATGAGAAAAAGACAACGCTGCCCCTATCAAATTTGGAGCTTATGCCATGAGTTGTGCATTTCAACCAAATTTGATTTGCATTTCAAGGCTTATATATTAACTTTTGCTCCCCTCTTCCACCAAAGCAAGGTATGTTGTCCTTTCCAAAAGTGATATTTCAAAGTGTATTTTAATATTTCATTTATAACTCCATGACTGTTGCATGCTTATACAAATAAAAATAATTTTATTATTTTTTGTGTATAATTTATTAGTTATTTATGTGTACAATTTATCTAAATATGTATACTTTTCTAGATGACCACTTCAAACTTAAACCAAAGTTGTTTCAAGGGCTTGAAATATACAAACAAGTTATGTGATTGTGGCTAAAAAGTTGGTGTGAAGATTACTAAATATGATGGAAAGAGAAATAAGGGGAGGTTATACTACACATGTAAAATAAAAGCATGCAGGTCTAAAAATGATGTGATCCTTTGGCAGCATCAGTGGAGCATTATACTTTCATAACTAGTCGGCAAACAGTTGGGTATAATGGAAATAGTAGTGGTCAATTGGCAGATGACTTGTGTAAAATCAAGACTGAAGTAAGGAATCCTCAAGACTACAAATGGTTGAGCTAAGCCAAGAAATGTTGAAGTGCTAGTGATTGTAAGTTTGTTAAATGTCTAGTTTTTCTTTCTTTGTAGCTTTAGTTGCTGTAATTTTAAAGTAATGAGATGGGTTTAGGAGGAAAGGTCGGGTGTAAATTGATATCCAAGATGGGTAGGACACTATGTTTTTGTAACCTCACTTGAAGAGTTTCTTTTTGTACTAAAGTATCAATGCAACAACATCTTACTAGTGTTTCATATGCCTAATTAATTGAATAACACATCAATGAAGCAACATCTAATTTTAATTGAAATACATAAACCAAAAGGTGTTTAATTGATATATATATATATACAGTCATGTTCCAAATACATCGTAGTATCAACTGATCCATAAATCATAAATAATAAATAAATAAATAAAAACAGTTGTCCCTAATCCCCAAAAAAAAAATAGCAAATTGTGAAGATCAACCAAATATCCCAACTTTATAGATCCAAAAAAAAAAAAGTATAATCCATCTATATGGTTGCCTACACAATTGCCAAACTAACGCCAACCTTTTCCCAAAAAAATCAAAGTAGGAGACACATGATATTAGCATACTGGAGCTGCGGAGCAGCATAAAAAAATCACCTCAGCACCAAACATATTTCAACTATGAACAACCCAACATCAAAAAACAGAATCTGAGGCATCAATTTTGTATACCCCAACCAAAAAAAAAAAAATCTATTTAACCCAGTATAAAAATAGCAACTTAACAACCTTTGTACAACCCAACATCAAAAACAACATTGACAAAGCAATTGCCCATCAAAAAGTCCAAGCTAAGCTTTTAAAAAAAAAAGCACAACTATTTTTTAAAAAATAAAAATGAAACAAACTTAATGGCATATCAGTTAATCTAACCGGCAAAAAATTGAAATACCAAAAGTTCAACTAGGAGAAGACCTAAGACAAAAGAAAACTCCATGCATTGCTTTTCCTCTCACTATACTTCTTCCTCTCCCTTGTAAAGTAGCAGTCCTGTCCATATAATCACTCCCTTGCCCAATGTGTGACTGATATAGAAAACTTATGAGTACAATAATAACATAATAAATGCAACTAACTATTTATCTCTTGAATTAAAGACTGAAATCCACCTCCACTGTCCCCTGGTGTAAGTGGTCGCTAGAACTGACACATTCATTAGGAGTGTGTTGTCAGTATCCTATAGGTAAAATTGTTTTGTTTTAGTAAATTACATTAAATGGGGTAAATGCTCACCCCCCGCCCCCCCATTCCTCTACCTTTGATGGGGGGGCTCTTCAGAAAGTTCTATTATGACCAAACTATTGATAGTTTTTACATCTGAAATTTAATGTGTTTCTTGCTTTACTAGTACCAACAACCTCCTCATCAGCCTCTCTTCTTCTATTCTTTCAAGGACTACCAGGTAAACGACAAAAAGGTAGAGGTTGTATTGGGTCACCAGCAACACCATCAGATTTCCACAATTCAGGATCAACTGTTAGATGTAGAATATTGTGATGGGCAACAAGATACCTATCCTTGCTAAAAACAACATCACAATACTCCTCAATGTTTCCCCTTTTGTAAGCAATTGTAGTTGCATGTTTACAAGGCAAATATTTTCCATACACTACAATCACATTTCCTGCAGTCAAGATTAACCACAAAAGTGACTCCCTCTCCATCCTTCAACTCAAACTCCATCTCCACACCCCCCCCCCCCCCGGGCCGGGCAAACAAAATTTTACATTCTTTGGCAGCAATAACAATTTTTTTTTTAACTTCTTTTTTATGTTTGAAAAAACAGTCCCTTCCCAAGAACTACCATCCTCATATCTGTCTTATTATACTCATTAACTTAGACCTCACAAGTCACACCCTCCAACATGATTAAAATTGGTTTACCCCTCAAGTTACCCACACGATTATTAAATGACTCACTTATGTTATTTGTGACATGATCATTCTTCAACCTTGGATCAAATGCATGCCTTGACCATTAAGCAACAGGTAACCTCATGAACCAAGTGTAAGCATCTTGTGAAACAACCCTTAAATTTTCTATTGCCTCCCTAAAATCAACCTCATTGTATGATCTAGCTACCTTTCAAAAGTATATTCTAACCAATAAGCCAGGAAATCTACTCCTCAATTTAGCACATAAATGTCTACGACAACAACGATGACTAGCTTTTGGAAATACCTCTACAATTACACGATCAAGACCCTATTTTATTTACAAATGATTTAATTAGGATACAAAAAAATACATAAACAATTGAATAAATAATAAAAAATAGAAGTTGAAGGATTTGAAAGGAAATGCATTTTGTTGATCATACATAAAGTCTAAGGCACCTGGTGTGAATGCACCAATAGCAACTAGAAACATTTCATTGTTTCCATCTAAAAAAATTGCAACCAATAGAACCCCTCCATATGGACCCTTTAAGTGGCATCCATCAATGGCTAGAAAGGGCCTACAACTTGCCATTAAACAATACTTCAAAAGCAATGAAGATTCCCTTGAAGCTTGGGTTCACTGTCAAACAAAGTCTCTCATACTCTATCTTCACTAAGCTGTCAGATTTGGTTCTCCTTATTTCATTGGCATATCTTGGAAGCATAGTATAAAATAAAAAAAAACTTATGGTTCCCTAAATCTCATTCAGTGCCCCCATTTTTGCTCTATATAGCTGCATCTTTCTAGCTTCAGTTCCATATGTCTATTGAAGATGTGTTTGCATTGCATCAAGTTTCATATCTAGATTAGTTTTAATTGTTCCCTAATTTTTTTTAGCAATTCATGTTGGGTTTGCCTTGCGATTAGAGTGAAATCTAACATAGTTATGCTCTCCCTTATATGTCTTAATTATATAAGTAACCCCATCAGGCAAATGAGAAGCATGAACTCTCCAGTTACAAGCAACATTAGTATGGTGAGCTGTCACCCTAAACTTCTCATTCTTACATCTCAAGTATACTACAACCCTACTGAATTGTATAATCCCCCAAGACATCTCTAAATTTTCTACATTTTCAAATAGTTGTCCTACCTTTAACATAATCTTGCTATCCTCCTCCACATGAAATTCGTTTCCATACATATTTTATTAAAAAACCTTAGTTGTAGTCTTGTCTACATTGTCCTCACTGCTGGAACTATAATCAGTACTGGGATTATATTCAACATTGTCATCAGATTTAAAATCTAACAATCCATCACCACCATGTTGCTCCACATCTACTCTAGCCATGAAATCACGACCAACTGTATTTTGACCTATGTTCTTATTTAATTCTTCATCTTAAGAACTTAACCCATATAAATCATCATTGTAGTCCCCATCGTCCTCACTACCATGATTACCATGGGTCACAGTCTAATTAAATTCAACGGTAAGGATCAAAATTTCATTTCGTAGTGTTGTTTCGGTCACCTAAAAAACATAAACATTTTATAAACGTTTCGAAAATATAGTGGAAACGATGAAAAAAAGTAAAATGTATAGAAACACTTGAAAACATAAAGTAAAATATATGAATGTATGAAGAAAAATATTATAATTAATTGAAAATGTTTTAGGGTACATGTCCATCCACACAAGAGTGAAATTAAAAAAAAAAACGTAAAGTAAATTAGTCATTAATACCAAATAACTCTTTACTTATTAAAAACTAGTATAAAATGTTTAGAACTAATTTGATTATGTAATATGAATTTGTTATATATTTGTTATAAAATATGTAAAATTATTATAAACCATAAAATAATAAATATATATTGTGTAATATCCACGGATTAGACAATTTGACACAAGTTACATATAATATAATAAATAAAAATATAGTAATTTAAATCTATTATAATTAGTAATTAAGTATTAAAATAAATTATTTATCTACATTTTATTTCTATTACTTTTACTTTTCATTTTCTATTATTTTTTAAGAAAAATAGAAATATTTTCTTATAATTTTGAGTTTTAATCTTTCAATCTCCTCCATTTAAAAAACAAATTGATATTATCTTTTACCAACTTCTAGAAGTACTGTTGATACCAAAGAAATGTTTTCACTGTTTTGGTATGTTTCTACTAGTTTCGGTATGTCACTACGGAAACATGTGAATTTTGGTATTCCACTAATGTTTCGTTTCAGTTCACTAAAAAACAGAAACGTTTCGGCTGTTTCGATGGAAACGAAACAAAACAAAACAAAATTTGAATAGCTTGATGAGCTTCCCAACAACTACCCATCATGTCCACACTGACTCCAACAACTACTCAATGCCTCCACATACACACTAATTTCCCCATTGCTATGGATGTCAAATATTCTTAAGATATCAGTATCACTCTCCACTACCACCCTATCATTGGACCCAAGAACATCACAAACGTAAGGTAATGGACAGACTAATATGTGAAGACACATGAGACAAAACACTTCAGCAACATCTTGAATCATGTCTATGTAATAATATATGTCCAGGTTAACATTCAATATGGTATTGATTATTGACCTATAGTGCACAAATATATATCTAGGATAAACCATTGCAGAAAAAAGGACATATTACTAACTACACCCAAGTAGATTCCAGAAATTATGTAAACAACAGCAACATAAATTATCTTATAGGATCTGAACATAGTATACACCAACCAAAATAGCCGGAAAATGAACGGAATTCCAAAAACTGAACAAAACAAATGAATATAAAGTGAATTCTAGAAATTGAACAAAAAACTGAGTATAAATTGAAACCCGTTATTAATCCAAATGCAGGAAAATTGAACTGAATTGAACACAAGTAACTCTGATGATTATACACTAGAAACTGAATATCAACTGAAAGACCACTCAAACACGCTGTGGCACACACCTTTTGAAACGCTTTCTGGATCAACCCCTCTGAAACACCCTTTGAAACACGCTCAGGCCGAGAAACCATTTGAAGCCAAGAACAGCCTTTGAACATTATACACAACCCAAAAACTAAAATAATTAGATTTCAAGCCCAGGAACCCACAAACACAAACCAAACCATAACGATTTTTGAAGCCCCTAAGATTTCATACCAAACCATAAGCAATTTGAAACACCCTCTAAAACACACACAAACTAACCCACGAGAATAAGAAAGAAACCCAAAAATTTAACCATTTTTTGAATCTCATTCTACTCGCGAAAGTAACCTTTTTTAAACCCCTAGTACCAAAACCATTTTGAAACCCTAGGACAAACTCGTTTCAAACCCTAGGACAGAAACCCAAAAACCCTAAGCCATTTCAAACCCTAAAACTCAACCCAACAACCCTTACTGAGGAAAACTAACCCATGAAATCATTGAATCAAAGGCTTACCTCAAGTTGTCCTTGACTTCGTTTAAAGATCATCAAAAAATTTGACAAACGATCTACCCTCTACAGAATCGATCATACTTTCCACCTTAACTCGGTAATAACCTTCTGATTTACAAGAATAATGGAGCAATTGGTTTAGATTCTTCGTTTGATTGGGAGTTTAACAATATCATATTCTAGGGTTTCAAGTTGGAAGATAGTGTTTATTAATTCCCGTCCCCCTTCAATATTTTGAATCTGAATGAGTGTACTCCCTTTGATCGATAACCCCTATAGCGAGTAAGGGCAGTTATGACGGTTTCGCATGTATTGGGCAGTTATGAGCATTCGCATGCATGTTTTGCAACTTTTTGACTTAAAAAACATATTTTATTACATGTACATTTTGGTAAAACGAAATTCTAAAAATTATTATCTACAATTTTCGGAAATGCCCGTGTAATTATATCTGTTTAGAAACCAACACTTCCGCAATCCAAATTTTCAAAAACTTATCAGGATTCATTTGTATCATTTATCTTTACAAACGAACGTTAGGCGAGCATACGTAGTTTTCTGTGAAGTTCAATATACGAGGTTCAAGACAGGACTTTATAATGTACACAAAATTGGACTCTCACTTCAGGCTCCATTAGTATAATGCCTTGGCACTTTCTACTAACATCGTCTCTCTCTCTCTCTCTAAACAAGAGCAGTCATAAAACTTAATCCAATGGCTTCTCCCATTTAAGATCACATACACCATCCTGATTAAAACTAACTGCTGAAATCATAAAGAGGTAAATAAAATAGGGCAGGACAATAGGAGTCAACAACAACATCGAATTCAATGGAACCAATAACAAACATAAGAGGAATTCATATTTGCAGGCATAAGTCCACAAGGAATACTACATTATTTCCTTGGCCCACAACCAAAATGATAATAAAAAAGGGTAAATGCATCTGGAGAAAGGGCAAAAAAAAAAAAAAGAGGCGCTAATAATAAAGCAGAGACGTAGACCAAAAAGAGCTTGATACAAAAGCCAAGCCTCAATCACCTTCTCTGCTCCCTCAGCTTTCGTCATATAATCAACTTGGAGAACACATTCAAAGATTGTTGGCCCTATCTTGAAGGGGACAGATCCCTACGGTACACCGATAATAATATAAATTCAATATGTGAAATCCAACCTAATATCTGCTTTAATCAGATATACCAGCCTTGCTCCTCAAGTGCTCCTTAAAGTCCATAATATCACCCTCCCACCGGGTCACAGCCTGGTTCTCACACACCCATATCTCGTGGGCCACCTGGTTTATGAGCCTAAAATCATGGCTAACAAGTACCAAGCCACCATCCCACTCATTCAATGCCTCGGCCAGTGAGTCAATTGTTTCAATGTCCAAATGGTTAGTGGGCTCATCCAGCAGCAGCATATGGGGCTGCCTCCATGCTAACCACGCAAATATCACCCGGCTCCTTTGCCCATCAGACAAATTCTTCATGGGCATCACTTGGGCCTTACCTGTGAGCCCAAACTTCCCAACTGCAGCCCTCATCCGCTCTTCCTCATTCCCTGGATACTCTTTAATCATGAAATGTAGAGCAGACATTTCCAGGTCAAGTTTCTCAGCCAAATGCTGATGGAACTGTGCAATCCTCAGATGGTTGTGCCGCCGAACCATGCCATCAATGGGAACCAAATCCCCTGTCATCAGCTTCAGCAGCGTACTCTTCCCAGCTCCATTAGGTCCAACCAATGCTACACGTGAGTCTAGGTCCACCCCAAAGTCAAGGTTCTTGTATAAGAGATTATCAGGTGTATAGCCAAATGTGACCTCCACAAACTGTAGCACAGGTGGGGGCAGCTTTCCCACATCAGAGAATCGAAAAACCAGAACCTTGTCCCTCGCCACCTTCTCTGTAAGACCACCTCGCTCCATTTTTGCCAGAGTTTTCTCTTTGCTTTGTGCTTGACGGGCTAGTTTCGCTGACCCATGTCCAAATCGGGCAATATACTCTTTCATTGAAGCAATCTGCTCCTGCTCCCATTTGTACTGTTTCATCTGGTTTTCCTCGAGTTCAGCACGGGTTTGAACATATTGGTCAAAATTACCAGTGTAGAGCTTTAATTTCTTGCTTTGCATGTGGATGATGCTGGTGCAGACACCATTCAGGAAGTCCTGGGAGTGTGAAACCACAACCAGGATGCGGTCAAATTTCTTCAAAATTTCCTCCAACCAGACACATGCTTCTAAATCTGTAATTGGAAAACCATTGAACATTATAGTAAGATTTGGTTAAATCATGGCAAAGCATAAGGCCCGACAACTGGATATCAACTATCAATGCACAAGCAAGAGAAGATGATTCTTAGTAAACAGTTCTTCAACCTCAACCATCTGAAAGTAGCACAAGACATTTGTCCTCTTATCTCACAATAAGATTTTGATCTTCCTCTTACATTTGAATTTTTTAATGCAAAATTAATATTTCTATTGAAGGTAGGAGTGGCAAATCTTAACCCAACCCATGAACCCACCCAAAGATTAGTAGTGGGTTTGGATGACTCATTTAATATGTGGGCTGAAAATGGGTTGGGTAAAAAGGATTCAGTCATTTAGCGGGTTAATAATGGGATGGGTTGGGCGCGGTTCTGTAGTTAAAGTTAGGGTTTAACATGAGAACTTCAGTGCAGCTCTATAGTTAACACAAGAACTTCACTCGTAGCACCATTCTCTTCTTTAGCAAATACTCTTGAGAATGAGATTGCGGTTTTTGGCCAGTACACGTGTCATGCTTCCATAACTTGGCACTATTTTCGATGGCAACTTACCGAAGGCATCAACGGCGGGGGCCGATGATGGAACAGCAAAGCCACGGGAAGAATAATGGTGGGTTGGTGTATAGGGAAGCAAGAGGAAAGAAAGGAAACAAGAAAAAAAAAAAAAAGGAAAAGAGGGAGACGGACCAATTTCAGGTCCTTGGAGTTGTGCATGTGTGTGATATATATGTATTTATATATGTGCTATATGTATATACGAGTATTATATGCATATATATTATGTATGAACGCGTGCATTTGTATAGAGAAATCAATGTGTGAACAAGTGAGTGTGTACAGAGAGTGGATTTGTGTTTTGCACATACATGATGTATCTTCAAGTGCTCTGTTTAACACTTGAATGAAAAGTTGTTTTTGTTCATATAATTGTTCCTTTTTATTTTATTACTGTTGATAATGAGTGAACTGGAAAATGATAAGAAAAAAATCTAAAGGTCAAATTTGGGTCAAATCTGGATCAGCCCAACCCATATTTACCCAACCCGTCTTGATCCGGTTAAATGCAGGCTCAACCCATTTTTGACCCAACCCACTCAGACCCGCCCATTTTGCCCGACCTAATCGAAGGGATCATTGCCTGGTACAATGGTGAAGTCCCTGGGCTGCCAAGTGTGTGACAATGCAGATTCAAGTCGGATAGCAATCACTTTGCACAAAAAATAATACCAAAAGTTAGGTTTGTCTCCAACCTACCACTCCCAGCACCCCACCCCACCCGCCAACACTAGATTAGGTAATGGCCTTCTAATGTCACTTGAAAGAATATGTATAATGAAGGACAAAATAGCATCTTCACAAAACACCAAAACCAGCTAACTATAGGAAGTACAACAGTCGAAAACAACGTATTACCACAAGGAAGTATCCTGCCAAAAGAACTTACCAAGATGATTAGTGGGTTCATCTAGTAACAGAATGGTTGGGTTCATAAATATAGCCCGTGCTAGAGCAATCCTCATTCTCCAGCCACCAGAGAAGTCTCGTGTTTTTTTTGCCTGCATCTTCTTGTCAAAACCAAGACCATACAAGATCTCAGCTGCACGCTTTTCTGCAGTTGATGCATCCAAGGCATCCAAACGCTCATAAATGCGTTCAAGAGCTTCTCCACCACCATCGTCCTGAAGCCAAATAAACAATATAAAATTCATGTCCTTTGCTCCCAAAAATACCAAGATATAAAACAAAGACTAACAAACCTGTCCTGCCAATGCTTCAGCTTCTCTCTCCAATTTCAACCTCTCCTCATCACAGCATATGACAGCCTCAAGTGCAGACATGTCAGAAGCTTCAATCTCCCTAGTGAGGTGATAAATATCCATGTGTTCTGGTATGGGAAGCTCTCGGCACCCTATTGCAGTAAGAAGGGTAGATTTCCCACAGCCATTCAATCCAAGCAAACCATAACGTCTGAAAAGAAGAAAAAAAAAAAAAAAGTAATGAACGGGACAACTTGCATCAAAGAGCTCTACATACACAGGTGACATAATGTGTCTAGAAATATAATTCACAAACCTGCCATAATTCAGTTCCAGTTCAGAATCAACAATGAGATCATGTCCGTGGAAAGTAAGAGAAAGAGATTCTATCTGCAACAGCCATACAAGCGTTAATTTATCATCTATATCACAATGCTTTGAAGCTTAAAGAGAAAAACTTAAGTATAACAGTTGCGGTAAAAAGGATATTCAATGCACAATATTTACCTCCTAACAGGAGTTGCTAGAAGATTGAAGATATTGGATACATTCACAAAAGAGAGTGTTCTAGTAATTAACCCTGGCAACATAGTTTGGCAGAACACCCTGGTGACAGACCCATCTGCTTGCCTGGCGCTCGACTAGGTGCACCAAGCTAGAAACAATAAGCTAATTGTGAGACTCACTACGATGAGAAAATCATCAACTAAAGAACCTCATATGTTGCACATGTCCAGAAAACACACAAATTAGAAATCCAGGGATCCAACAACTAAGGAACCAACTAAGAAGGCACAAACTGGAATTGAATGGGGGACCGAGACCCTCTCGTTTTAATTTTGGAATATCATTCTCAACTCTCAAGTGCCCAAAAGAATTTCAAATCAGGTTGTACAGGGTCCCAAGCTTGTCTCAAAATCTCAATATTAATAATTACACCCTTTTAGAGTGTTTCAGCTATGTATATATGAACTGCAAAACTTGGGAAGAATAATTGCAAATCAGTACTCTAACTTCAGTTTTAACTTCAATTTTGAACCTGGTTGAGAAAAAAAAAAAAAAACAAATCTTTGATTTCTGCAAATCTTTGAAATTTAATCAAAAGAATTTGACACCATATCATATGGGGGGAAAAGGAAATTTTGGTTGGCCTTCCAATACTAGAGAAGTTAATGCAGATCAAAATCAAAACAAATAGTTTTAACTATGTTCCAAACAGTCCATTCCGTAATCTTCTGATCGTCGAATTTCTTGCAACCAATTCAATGTTGTATATCAATCCTCAGATTGTAAGGTATATGTTTCAGAAACATGGTTCCTATATGCATGATCAAGCTCAAAAGTTCTTTTTGTATTTTAATTAGAGTAGCGATTCACGGCGCATTACTTTATGCCCATGTTGTGCCCATCACTCACATGAGTGTAGGACCTACCATCATATCACTCACATGGGTACCCATGTGAGTGATGGGCACAACATGGACGTAAAGTGATGGGCAACTAAACATTACTCTTCTGATTAATATGTTAGTTTATAATCCTTAGAATTGAAAGAGTTGGGAAGAGGCTTGGATAATATCCCAAGGACCCAGGTTTAACTACCACCCCAAGGTCCACTCACCTATTAAAAAAATTAACACACTTGCTTTTTGAGGTTTGTCTTAATCCATTCTTCTATGCCTTCTAGTAATAATACAAGTTCTTTGCCCAAAAATATCCTATTTGATGTGACACATTAATTTATGCCACATTGACACTTAACAAGTACCCACGAGAACAAATTCAAAACCCTCGCAACTATCATGATAATACCTTTTCTTATTAGCACATGTCCCAATATTTCTAAATTACCATAGAATTTCAAATCAGTTTACGGAATAAGCAGGTCTTTCCTAAACCAAATGTCTATTTGGCATTTGATCTATATACTAGTATGTGGTTTTTTTTTTTTTTTAATCAGTAATATGTGGTTAAAAAATAGAAAATGAATTTCCTAATCTGTGTATTTAATTAATGTTTATTCTTCATACATTAGGTCTATAATACATCTTTCAAACAAGCTTCAAAATGCTCACGTATGGGAGCATTTCGCCTTAGAGGGAAGCACCTGCACAAGCAGTGGTGTACCAAGTGGAAGCATGTCACTAGGAAGATTGGGATCTTTACAAAAGGCTTTATAAAGCTTTCACCTCAATTCATATTTAGCCGTGAGCAATCCACGCACTGAACTTTTAGAGCAGTAGATTGAAAACTAAAAATTAATGTGATATCATGTGCCACAAAATAGAGTCAACGTCCTTAATAATTAACCAAGGAACCCTTTGAAGTTCTAACAATCATTAATTAAGTTCAAAAATAAATAAATAATGTCAGAAAAGAATACCAAGGACATTTACAAACACATTAGTCAAAGCCAATACAAACATGTTTCATATAACATGAACCTCATGCCTAAAGATATTCTTATTGAAACTAAAATCAAAACAAAAAGTATTTCCACGACAATCTTATTGGCAATAGATAATTACTTAATCTTCAGTTGACACAGATTTAAATTTAAGTATGCTTCTAATTACCGCTGATTAAAGGAAAACAGGAAATAAGTGTCAAATAAAAAAGAAATATTACTCAATTAACTACATTTTCATCATTCATCATATGACACATTTAAATTAAAAGGAAATAACAAATTGTCTATCTAATTACAGCTAATTAACGTAAAGCAAGAAATGTGTCAAATACAAAAGGATATAAACTTTAAAATCATATGAGGTTGATAATGAGTCAAACTTAGACTAATGCTTTTTTTGTTGGGGGGTCCAAGATTAAAAATTCTAGGCATTGCGAACACATACTCATTTCCACAAAGATCCACAAACGGCCATGTTAACACCAAACAATACTTAGTCATCTTTGAGCATGTGTTTTCACCGTCAAATCATAAAATAAAATAAAAATAAGCCCAATAAAGTGATGAAGGTGTATTAGATAACCATGTTACTGTTGCTGATGTAGGGAACGAGGTCTGAGTGAAAATTGTAAAAGGAATCAAACCGAAGGACAAGTTATTTTCCAACAAAACAAGCCTATCGTAGTCAACCATCACGGGCCCCTCCAGTTGTAGTTATATATATATATATATATATATGATAGACATAAACACAAAATCAACATGCCGATAAAGCAAATTCAAAAAAATCAAACACTGGCGTGGTGAGAAACAGCAACCAAAAGAAAAAAAATCTTATGCATAAACAGTTTATACAAGAAACATTTCCTTCTCATAAATAAATCCAACTCTCTATGGCTGTTGTATAAAATTTGTAACATATGAATCATCATCATTAATGGTCAGCCTTGTTGCATAAACAAAGACACTACAAGTACATGGCATACATGTCCATGTATGTGTGTGCATTATATGCATACATATACATAAAACATAACAATTCTTATAATCCTCCATTGCTCACTCCTTCAATGAAGCATTATTCTGCCTTACTTTTGTTTTCTTAATACGGTCCAATTTTTTAATAAATTGTATATGAACTTTTAATTTGATTTCTCATAATAAATACACTTCTTCAAATGCTAAAAGAAAGTCATATCACAAAGTCGCAGATTTCCTAGTTGCATGTTGAAAAATATAACTAAATAAAAAAAGTATCAGCCATGTGATTGAAACCAATAATAATTTATCGACACACTTAAATTTGTGAGATCTGTCCAAGACTATAAGTATCCTAATTCTTCACTCTAAATCCACAATACGTCATTCCCAACCTATATCCCACCTTAACCCACTATTATTCATATAAAAGAATTAACTTTTCTCCCTACAAAGAAAGTAATGAAGTGAAGCTGTCAAATGCAATGCTTAAAAAAATCTAGTAAACTAAAAGATAGAGGGCATCTTCAAAGTGTTATAGGATATCAAAAATATTATATCAATAAATAAAAAAGAGAACTACAAATATAACCAAACTCCACAAAATGTCAGCTAATAATAAGAAGAATAGCACAACAGATGAATGAAATATCCTACCGGTCAACATTTTTACTTCTAGGAATTTTTTTCCCAACATACCTAAAACTTATTTCTTTCAGGGAAGAATTTCATGATAGCATTTTCCAAAACAAACAGACCCTACAAAATGTTAATCATATAAACTAACAAACAAACAAGACTCAGTAACACATGACAAGACTACGGGTTGGATGAGTTGTAAGAGGCTTGGGTAATATCCAAGGTCACAGGTACAACTCCGACCCAAAAAAGGCTCCTCTTCATTACTGCTTCCCTCAATTTCAAGGTACCAGGTGCATGACACACAATCTATCATTTAATTACATTTTAGCAAATACAAGATGCCGCATGATCCAAATGCATCCAAGTCCACATTGAGGGAAATTGGGGGAAAAGTGTAATAGAGCTAGTTATGCCTAATCCTAATAACACAATAAAAAATAAGGTGACATGAAGCTAGTTATGGGAAAAAATACAGTTATACATGAAAGCTAATTTCCACCGTTCACAGTGACTTGCAAATGGATCCGTTCACTCACCCTAATATCTCTAGACAGAGGATGGGAGCAGAGTACACCCGTACAAGTCCGATCCGATATCTGAATAGCCCCCACTCCATTCGCCAAGTTATCAACGCCGCCTCCGTTCTGCGCATCAGAGGATGCAGCAGCCGCCTTCGACGACGCTGCAGCTGCAGCGGCCTTACCTCCTCTTTTCGCTGCCGCGGCTGCCTTCTTCGCGGCCGCCTTCTTCTTGCTCGCGTCCGACACCATCTTTCCACCAAAACCCAAAATCTATCAAAATAGCAACAAAAAAAAAAACCCTAGAAAATCACATCGAAAGATAACGTACCTTGAAGGATTGAGTAGAGGAAAGATCGGAGGTTGCTTAGACAGAGGAATAGAGAGATCTAGGGTTTTGTGTTTGTAGATTGTGTGTACTTTTCTCAGTTTTCTTCCTTTCGAGCGAATGTGCGCGTGCGATAAGAAGACGCCGGATGGCTAATGGCGAGCGAGGGTTTGAAGTTTTGGTGGGGAGCAATGTCGTTTCAGTATTTATAGGGTGTGTGGGATGGAAGGAGCACACGTGTCCAATTAGTGCCGTTTCCCGAGAATTTGAACGGTAATGCTTTACGAGTTACGAGTTGCGTGCTGAAGCGGGACTCTGAATTGCCTTTCTTCGAATGGGGAGAAGGATTTGTTTAGCTGGCAAAATGGCCGTAGGTCGGTTCTCCGTAAAGTTCGATCATGTTCCACAGTTTAAGTGAAAGAACGGTGTCGTTTAATTTTCTGGGTCAGATTTCCAGGCCCAACTCCCACAATTGTAGGCCAACCCGGCCCGCTTGCTTATCATATATTACTCCTATAATTCTTTTAAAGGATAATTACACTTAGTGTTGCAACTACCAATCCTAATCCAGTTTGAATTTTGACAGGTTTGGGCTAAATATTTTATAATTCGGAATGAACTTGGACAATAATATTTAAGCCTAACCTCACATTAGGGTAAGTCTGGTTGGAAAATCTTTAAATCCGATACAATCTGAATTAGACTTTCATTGAAACTAACAAATCGTCATTGTTTTTGCTGCTTGTAAGTTTGTAAGCTCAAATAGTCGCGATGGCATGATTGTTTTAGTAACTTGACAACAAAATAAGCTCATTGCATTTCGTTTTCTTCTTTTGAATCCTTAAAGTGTTCAACAATAGCGATGTTCAACAACTAATTCATATGCTGATCAATAGTAAATAACAACTTAATTGCTAAGATTTTCATTCAGATGGATGACTATTGTAATTTGATTCAATGTGAATAGTTGCCACAAAAACTACACACATGGAGTTCAAGAAAGAGAAGCTAGTGAGGTAATTTTCTTTTACGTTCTCTTATTTTCCTTTTCCATTTCTATTATCTGAAAATTAGATTAATGGGGTTGAGAGCTCATTAAACAGCTACCTTTGTACAGTGTTCGAAATCCTATGAAACATAAACACTTTATTTGACTCACGTATCCGTGTCGGACACGTGTCAAATACTGATACTCTCAGATATTTTTCGAACACATGTCGAACACTTGAATTATAAATATTAATGATTAAATTAAGTTATTTTTTAATTTTTATTTAATGACTTTATTATTTTAATATCATAATAATATTTTTATGATTTGTATATTTTTATGCTAATTTTAATTAAAATAACATCTAGTTTTCATTATATGATCAAATAAAAATTTTATATGTATAGTATTCAATGTGTGACGTATCTGTGTTCAATTTTTTAAAAAAAA
The DNA here is from genome assembly GCA_008638375.1 of Nyssa sinensis. Taxonomy (NCBI): domain Eukaryota; kingdom Viridiplantae; phylum Streptophyta; class Magnoliopsida; order Cornales; family Nyssaceae; genus Nyssa; species Nyssa sinensis. Next base: position 55,604,205 of record CM018031.1, on the reverse strand, counting down.
TAATATGTCAATGCGTGCATGTCGTATCTCATATCCATATTCATATTTCTTAGTCGATACCGTTGTTGAAACAAAAAAACTTGTGTTGTTGACAAAACAAAACAAACGAAAATCATCGAATTTGGTGCGTTCAAGGTTTTTGAAGAAAATCATGGGCCATGGAGGACAAGAACGCTCGAGCCACGAAGTGAACTCTTTTGCAATGGAATAAAATTTTCCTATTTTCTTGTTTGGTGGCACTTTTTTCTGATCCATTGTTTTCCTACCTTCCTTCGGTGGTGAATGATGACAATTCATCTTGTATGACTACTGATTTGAATATGGGCATTATCACGGCCTGGTTTTAGATAATTGTTGAATAGCCATCATCTTTGTGATCAATCTCGATGACAATAAGCATGAAATCTCCCTCATCTCTGCGATTGATCGATATCAACGGTGAGAAGCACGAAATCATAGGTTTTGTTTGATTAGGCTTTTAAAAACAGATTTTGAATTTCAAAATGCGAAATACGCATTTGTCAAGTTTTTATTCTAATTTTTAAAAATTTAAATTATCATATTCAAATGTATTTTCATAATTTTTAAAAAATTAATTACAAAATTTTTAAAAATATTTTTTAAAAAATTATATCTAAATCACTATCTAAGCACAGTCATACCTTCCGTGTTATCCAATTGTAAACCCTCTATGCAATTAGCTTGAACTATGAATTTAGTCCCACGTTGAAAGAGAACCCTTTCGTAAGGTTCTCTCATTCCATAAAAAAAGACCCTCAAAATGTTTAGTGACCTAGATGTGAAACTGTTTTTACAATGATAAAGAAAAGTTAAAAAAATTAACCAGTAAGTAAAAATGTTGTGTGATTCACCTGGTATCGGGCAACCCGAGTTAACCTAAAATATTACTTGGATTGGGCTGAGAGTTATAATTTTTGAGCTTCTGTTCGGGCTCTGGACAAGCGTAGGCAATTTATTTTAAAGCTTGTACTAAGCTTGCGTAAACTTCAAGCTCGACTTGTGTCCTAAATTATACTAACCCCTTTACCATATTTTATTATTAGATGAGTTTTTTCTATAACTATTAATATTACACTGACCTCTTATATCAAAATTATCAAGAGACGAACATTAGTATAAATTATAAATTTATTATTTTACTTTTAAAAATAATTATAACAATCTCATTTATGATATATGATAATTATAATGACCTTTTTTATAATTTCTAAAACAATGAGGGAGACTAATATAATATACAAATGTATTTTAGTCACACACACATATATATATATATATATATAACTGATGCTGCACTTTTTGACTCGCAACACGTGAGGGCTCCGTGACCTGTAGAACACTCAGAAAGATGATCAGAGGACCACCGGATTGGCTCCGGCGGTAGCCGCTCCGATGCTTAAGTGAGTAAGGGAATTGAAAGACTGTATTGAAAGTCAAAGAATGAGCATGAATTCAATAGCGTACCTCTAGGGTTTAATATATAGGCCGAAGCTTTCCTAAGTTGATTAGGATTCGACGCCATGAATATAGGGATATGATCATCGGAGATTGCAGTTACCTTGTGGGCATTGAGTCGTAGATGGAGATAATCATAAATGGTAGTTTCCGTATTGGAGACTGCTTCCTTATCCTCTGCCCGGAATCCGCTAAGGCGGAGATAATCATAAATGGTAGTTTCCGTATTGGAGACTGTTTCCCTATTCTTTGCTCGGAATCCGCTAAGGCGGTGACGAGATCTGAAGCTCTGGTCTGGACCCTGTGATCAGTTCTGGATATATTTGTTTGGTCACTTCCGACCTTATGTGATGATCTGGATGTCATTGGCTGAGCGAGAATCATGCTAGCTGAACATAAATCGGACTGTGGTCATACGTGTCAAGTGTTGATTGGCCTGTCTTTTTATGGTATATCAGTTACTCCCCCCCCAAGTCCTAGTTTGATGTAAGTAACTAGGGCTAAGAGAGTTATGTGTCTCGCTTTTTCGCCTTCCAAGACAATTGTTGGGGCGCCATTTATTGCGTAGTCGGCGATTAAGTCTTTTCAAGGTCACAATTATACTGGGCGGACAGTTGGTTTTCTCGAGAGCATCATTGTTCTGAACCGTCATGGCGTTTGGGCTTGGTGGGTCCCTTCTGATACCGTGTTTATAAATACGGGATGAGATTTTTGAAATGACCTTTCCCTCGACATTTTTACTGTGCTAGAAGATTTCATCCGCCATTGTTGGTTCGTGCGACCTTGAAGAATACAGATCCCCTAAGTGAAAACAGGTTCGACTGATTTTTCCCCCTCTCTTGCTTCTTTCTTCTTGAGTTTGAGAATAATGTCTGTTCCTTCGGAATCTCGAATTGTGAATGAGGGAGTAGGAGACCATTCTGAGATGGCTGGTCCGTCTGTTGTAGGAGATGTAGGTAACCCTGCTCTTGAAATTATTGAGGAGAGGCCTGTTGATCCTCCCCCTAGTCCAGAGGTTAGAATAGTTGATGCTTTCGAAGAGCCCCGAGACAGGGCCGGGGAGACCTCTGGTAGGTCTTCTCATAGAGAAGAGGGTGAGAGTGCCGTCACTCAAAGCCTCTTGGATGAATGGAGGGTGAAATTTGAATTTCCCCCAAATGTGACTTGCAGAGTTCCAGGACCCATGGACCGTCCCCAAGATGTTAAAGCCGGGGAGATTTGCGTTTTCCTTGCCTGGTTTGAAATGGGCTTAAGGCTTCCATTACCGGATTTAGTCAGGCAATTCTTTTGCTGGTTCAAGCTCTGCCCTGCCGACCTGAATCTCAATAGCTGGCGGCATCTTCTAGGATTTATGGTGCTGGGACATCTGAACAAAGTGGACGTGTCTCTGGACTTGATCCGTAGCAATATGGATCTGAAGTTCAAGCAGGCAGAGGGCCTCTATTATATGTCCTTCGAGAAGGGGTTCCGACCCCTGTCTTCCGTTCCTACTTCCAACAAGACGTGGAAGAAGTGGTACTTCTTCGTTGGAGGAGGATGGGAGCATAAGGACTTCCAGGCCGGAGAGACCTCGTCGTTTCCTTGTGTTACGGGCCATAGGGGTGAGACTTATTCTCTTGGGTTTGCTTTAGCTTTGCTTATATCCTCAGAACTGACAAACTTGGTATTTTTCATTTCCTTTGTGCAGTCAAGAGTGCTCGGAAGAGGCCCAAGTTTACTAAGGCTCTGCAGGATCAGTACCGGGCTTTGCTTTCAACTTCTAACCGGGCTCATACTGTTATCGTCACTCCGGACCAAGTGATGGCCACCCGTAGCGCAGAGTTTAAGAGGAGGCTAGCCTCGAGGTGGGAAGTGCCAAAGCCTCAAGTGGTGGGGGAGTCTTCCTCCCCAGCTGAGCCTGATGCTCCTTTAGAAGTGAAGAGGAGGAGATTGATCTCTGGTTCCCCTGAGCCCTCCCCTGCCGAGGCTGAGGAAGCCGAGCCTGCCATTCCTGTATCGGCTGTTCCTCCTGGTCCGAGCAAGAGGTCTAGGAAGGGGAAAGCTCCTGCCGCACCTTCTGAGCCATTTGTTGAGCCGGATTATCAAATTGCCAAGAAGGCATTTGATCAAATATGGGCTCAGGGCCCACATCGGTACAGAGGGGATAATCCCTCCAAATTGATGACTGAGATGATGACTCTCCAGATGAAGGTAACTTCTGAAGCCTTTCCTTGGCCTTTTGTTTGCTCATTTGTTTCACTCTAATTTATCTGTCTTGCTTTATACAGAGCATGCATAGTTTAGCTGCTCTGATGGTGACCCCCATGGGCCTTGAGGAGGCCGAGAAGCTGAGGACGGAGGTGAACGAGATGAGACTGGAGCTCGGAACAGCCCGTTCCAAAATTCAGTCTGCTGAAGAGGGTCTGGAGAAAGCTACCACCAGCCTTAAGGTAGCAGAGTCTGAGAGGGATATATTTGCTCAGACGATTGAGAGGCTTGAGGCGGAGTTGGTTGGTCTCCGTAGTTCCATTGATCAGAGGGTTCAGGAGGCAGTTGGTCAAGCCAAAGCTGAGGCTGAGATGGAATTAAAAGAGGAAGTTGATCAGATGGGTGATGACCTGATCCTACTCGGCTTTGAGAATTTCCGAACTAGATTCCAACTTCAGTTCCCGGACTTTGATGTGTCATCAATCGTTCCTCCTGAACCTATCTCATCTCGTCCTGATCCGGATAAGACTGCTGGGGCTCGTGCCCTTAATTTGGAAGAGGACGCAGGCCCCTCTGGGAAATCTTGAGGCTTTATAGGCTTTTGGTTCTTTTTTTTTTTGATGTAGTGAATATATTTTCCCTTTTGATCAATAAGATTGACTTTTCTTCAGATTCTGCTTGTATTTTTCCCTCTTGTGAATTTTGTTGCAAGTGTGGCTGCTCTGAACCCTTTGTATGTTAGGTCAAACAGTTGCTTTCTAATCTTCAATACTTGTCATTGAATAGTGAATATAGATCTGCCTTATTAAAATAAGACGAGAAAGTAGATATAGCCAGATAGATAGAGCCTGACAGAGCGGGAGTGGATCTCTGTTGAGCCCTGAGATAGACTGCTCTGAATTAAGAGTCTGTGAGGTTAACTGAGCAGCTTGTGCTCGTTATTATGATGCTCGGTATGCTGAGTATTCGGGATTGGGATATATCCGATCTGTTTGGTCTTTGTTATATGTCTTGACCCGTTATGAAATAGTTAAGACCAGTAGGTCTGAATCTTTGAATTGGGGGTCTATTTACTTTAGACTTTGTTCCCCTTTTTATCGATTTGGGAGCTTAAGTACTGGACTGCGGTCTCTGTCTTGAGAATTCTGTACTCTGTCTCTTGGTATATTGAAGAGGCTTATTTAATGCACCGCTTAGTCATTCGACCGTCGTTTGGGTTTTCGAGGCCACTCTCTTTTTCACCGTTGCGACGGTTCGGTTGGGTGGCTTTTGGACTTCAAGGGTCTATATATATGGAAACGGGGCATACGGTTGCGCTCAACCCTTTTGCTCCCTGATTTGTTTGTGAGAGAAACCTCATATGCTACCGGAGTTTCTCCCATTCGTCCGGAGATGATGGAAGATTCCTTGCCTGAGTTAGGAATAATGAGCCTGCGGCCGAGAGTTAACCTTCCTCTTTTTTCAGTCTCCAAGGAAGGATTGAAGGAGGCACAAGTCTTCTTGTTTCCTCTGGCATCCGGTCGAGATTTCTCCGATTGGTGGTGGCCCCTCCCTGATTCAACCGAGGCCTGGAGTGTTGGTGATGAAGACGAAGGTGAATTGCCTCCCCTTCCTCACACTCTGTCAGAGACCCTTGCTCCAAGTGGCTGGGGTGAAACAGACGGTGTGAAGAAGAAGATTGAAGGTGGGTTACCTTCTCCCCCATGTGACTTGGCAGAGACCCTTGCTCTATTCTTCTGAGGAGTCATGCCGATTACAAAGGTGGAGAATGAAAAAGTCTCTTGGGGCCCATGGCCCCCATCATCCATTGGTCATGGGACCAGTGATAGTGATGATGAAATGGCCTGGGCACTACTTGATGCAGACTGGGGTTCAGGGTTTCTTCCTTTCAAATGGAGCCGATGAAGGCGGTTTTGGAAGTTTTGGATCCTGTGCCCCTTTATCATCCCAGGAGAAGAGCCATTATGTTGCCAAGCATAGCTTCTGTAATAGCTTCTGTAGTAGCTTCTGTAATAGCTTCTGTAACAGCTTCTGTAATAGCTTCTGTAATAGCTTCTGTAATAGTGTCTTTGTACTGATGTAAATCTTTTGAGTTATGAATAAAGTTGAATTTCTTCTTCCCAGATCTGATATTTTCTGTGAATATGCTCTTTTGAAGCTTAAGCGCCTTCTCATGCATTTCTGTTTGTTCTGAAATTAAATCAAAAAGCTTAGAAAAATGCCAGAGTCGACGTACTTTACCTTTGGTTGAAACCACAGTACTGGTTTGTTTGGCAGATAAGCCAAATAATATAAGTATCAGATCCGAGGTGTTCCGATCTAGGAAACTTTAGTTGATAGATGCTCGGAACTTCTGCCTTTGGATAGACTGGATCACAGAATCTGCTAATTGACGGTGGACCAGGCTCGGAAGGCCTGTGCATTAAAGTAGTCTAGGCTCGGTAGGCCTGCATATTTTATGAGCCGAATATTTAAGATCTGTATAGCATGGACTAGACTCTGAAGGTCTGTGCACTGTAGATGGACCGAGTGGACACTCGTACATTATGGACCAGGCTCTGTAGGCCTGTGCATTAATAGATGGACCAAGTCATAAGACTTGTGCATTAATAGATGGACCAGGCTCTGAAGGCCTGTGCATTAATATATGGACCAAGTCATAAGACTCGTGCATTAATAGATGGACCAGGCTCTGAAGGCCTGTGCATTAATAGATGGACCAAGTCATAAGACTTGTGCATTAATAGATGGACCAGGCTCTGAAGGCCTGTGCATTAATAGATGGACCAAGTCATAAGACTCGTGCATTAATAGATGGACCAGGCTCTGAAGGCCTGTGCATTAATAGATGGACCAAGTCATAAGACTTGTGCATTAATAGATGGACCAGGCTCTGAAGGCCTGTGCATTAATAGATGGACCAAGTCATAAGACTTGTGCATTAATAGATGGACCAGGCTCTGAAGGCCTGTGCATTAATAGATGGACCAAGTCATAAGACTTGTGCATTAATAGATGGACCAGGCTCTGAAGGCCTGTGCATTTAATAGATGGACCGTTTTAAGGAAGTAAAAGAAAAAAAAAAAAAATCTTCATTGATAATACTTCCGCAAGTGTTCTACGTTCCATGGCCTAGGAACAGGTTTCCCAGTCGTGTCTTCAAGCCAGTAAGTGGTAGGTCGAACGACCTTCGTTACTTTGTAGGGGCCTTCCCAATTTGGTGACAACTTTCCCATAGTGGGATCCTTGGTGTTCTGAAAGACTCTTCTTAAGACGAAGTCGCCAACTTGAAAGCTGACTGTCTTGAGTCCTATCCTGGATTTATTGACCATTCTTTGTTGGTAGGCTTCCATCCTGATGCTGGCCTGATCCCTTCTCTCTTCGAGCAAATCCAAGTTCTCCATCAGCTGCTGATCATTGGATTCTTGCTCAAAGGCCTCAGTCCTCAGAGTTGGCATACCGATTTCAACCGGAATTACTGCTTCTGTCCCATAGGCTAATGAGAAGGGTGTTTCAGAGGTGGGAGTTCTTCTGGTTGTACGGTAGGCCCAAAGGACTCCTGGGAGCTCTTCTGCCCACTTCCCTTTGGCTTGTTCCAACCTTTTCTTTAACCCATCAAGGATTGTTCGGTTGGTGACCTCTGCCTGCCCATTTGCTTGTGGATGGCCTGGAGAGGCAAAGTGCTGCCTGATGTTGAGATTTTCGCAGAATGCCTTGAAGCCTTTACCAGTAAATTGTGTCCCATTATCCGAGATAATTACACGTGGTATGCCAAACCTGCAGACAATATTCTTCCAGGTGAAGCTTTCGACTTCCTTTTCTGTAATATGCGTTAAAGGTTCGGCTTCGGCCCATTTAGAGAAGTAGTCGATAGCCACCAGGAGGTACTTCCTGTTTGGAGGTGCTCGTGGTAACGGGCCCACAATGTCCATTCCCCATTGAGCAAAGGGCCAGGGGCTAGGAATCGGGATGAGCTCGTGCTGAGGCTGGTGTTGGTACGAGGCGAATCTCTGACATTTGTCACACTTCCGAACATATTCTTTAGCCTGTTTCAGCATGCCGGGCCAGTAGTAGCCCTGTGATAGAACTCGGTAGGCTATAGTTCTGCCCCCATTGTGATTCCCGCAAATTCCCTCGTGAATTTCAGCCAAAACATATTGTGACTCGTCTGGAGCCAAACATTTTAACAGAGGTTGAGAATATGACCTCCTGTAAAGTTTGCTGTTCAAGATCAGGTACCGAGCCGCTCTGATTCGGATTCTCCTGGCTTTGTTTTTATCCTCTGGGAGGAGCCCGGATCTTAGATACTGGAGGATTGGGGTCATCCAGCTCTGGGACTGTTCATCAACTTGAGCAACTGATGCTCCCTCAATGCTGGATCCTGGCTGAAAAGAGATTTTAACGGTGGAGTCTGTTTCAGACTTGAGGCGGGAGGCCATGTTAGCCAGAGCATCTGCTCTGCAGTTCTGATTTCTCTCAATCTTCTGGATAGTGAAAGTCTGGAAAGAATGCTTTAAATGGTTCACCAGTTCGGAGTACCGAAGCATCCTGTCATCCTTAATGGCAAACTCTCCCAAAACTTGGCTTACTACCAGTTGGGAGTCGGAGAAGACATCGAGGTTCTGAGCCTCGCATTCCAGGGCAAGCTTCATCCCTAAGATTAGGGCCTCATATTCAGCTTCATTATTAGAAGCTTTAAATCCCAGGCTGACTGCTTTTTCCGATGTAAGTCCATCAGGGGACTGTAGTACCAGTCCTACCCCTGATCCTTGATCGGTTGACGATCCATCAATATACAGCAGCCAGGTTCCTGTAGTTTCGGCGATTTGTGCTTCGTTCTGCAGTGCCGGGGTGAACTCGGCTACAAAGTCGGCTAAGGCCTGCCCTTTGATGGAGTTTCGGGGTACATATGCTATGTCAAACTCCCCTAGCTCCACAGACCACTTGACCAATCTTCCCGATACCTCGGGTTTCCTCAGTATTGACTTTAGAGGATAAGCAGTTGGAATCTCAATTGGATGGGCCTGGAAGTAAGGTCGAAGCTTTCGGGCTGATACGACCAAGGCATAGGCCAGCTTCTCTACTTCTGGGTATCTTTTTTCCGTGTCGAGTAGTGCCCTACTGACGTAGAATATAGGCCTCTGTACTCCTTTGTCCTGTCTGATTAGTGCGGAACTGACCGCGTTCTCAGAGACTGCTAGGTACAGGAGCAGCTTTTCTCCTTGTACAGGTTTTGACAGGAGCTCTAGAGAGGCTAAGTACTCCTTTAGTTCTTGGAAGGAATGCTCGCATTCTTCTGTCCATTGCAAAGCCTTGCCGCCCTTTAGAGCTTTGAAGAAAGGTAGGCAGCGATCGGTGGACTTGGATATAAATCTGCTCAATGCGGCGACTCTGCCGTTCAGTGCCTGAATCTCCTTTCTGGTCTTTGGCGACTTCAGTCCAATCAGGGCTTGGATCTGAGTGGGATCTGCTTCGATACCTCTTTGAGAGACGATGTACCCCAAGAATTTTCCCTTCGTAACTCCGAAGGTACATTTCGAGGGGTTGAGCTTCATCTTGTGCTGTCTGAGGATATCAAAGGTCTGGGCTAAATGCTGGAGGTGGCTGTCTTTCTGGAGGCTCTTTACCAGCATGTCGTCGATGTATACCTCCATGGTGCTGCCAAGCAGTGGGCTGAACATCTTGTTCACCAACCGTTGGTAAGTGGCTCCAGCATTCTTTAAACCGAAAGGCATCACTCTGTAGCAATAGAGTCCTCTTTCGGTTATGAAGGCGGTCTTTTCCTGATCTGGAGGGTACATCTGGATCTGGTTGTATCCAGAGTAGGCGTCCATGAAACTCATAAGCTCATGCCCTGTAGTGGCGTCAACCAGTTGATCTATTCTCGGTAGTGGGAAGCTGTCCTTGGGACATGCTTTGTTAAGGTCTGTATAGTCAACACAGACTCTCCACTTGCCGTTCTTCTTCTTGACGAGCACAGTGTTGGCTAACCACTCGGGATAGAAAACTTCCCGTATCATCCTGGCGTCCAGCAGCCTCTGGACTTCTTCGTTTATAACCCGATGCCGTTCGGGAGCGATCGGTCTTCTCTTCTGTCTGACCGGGGGGTGGTCTGGATCTACCATTAGTTTGTGAGTTATCAGATTAGGATCTATTCCCTCCATGTCCCTAGTCTCCCAAGCAAAGATAGAGAGGTTGTTCTTCAGAAACCTGACTATCTTTTCCTGCTCGGCGGGCGTAAGGTCTGGGCCGATGTACAAATAACGCCCCTCTGCTCCTGAACTGACCAGTATCTTGATGGGCTCGCCAACAGGCTTGGCTCGACTATCACGCCCCCTTGGGCTCAGGGGCTCTTCAACGCCGGATGGGCAATCTTCCACCTCGGGAGTGTGAGTGAAAACCGGATCTGCACAGTCCCGAGTGTACTGTAATTGCTATTTTGGGGCTGTCTCCTTGAGGGCAATAGCGTGACATTCTCGTGAGGTTGGCTGACATCCTCGGACCGAGTGCACGCTTTGATTGTGGACGTACTTCAGACACTGATGAAAGGTCGAAGTGACCGCCCCTATCTGGTGTAACCAGGGTCTCCCAATGATGACGTTGTATGGAGACTTCATGTTCAACACCATGTACTCTGAGATGGTGGTCTTCTGCCCTTCACCTTCCCCAATAGTGGTAGGAAGGTCAACTCTCCCCAGGGGGGTGCTGAGGCTGCCATCAAAAGCTGCCATTACGGCAGTGATGGGTTTGACGCTGTCCTGGTCTATGCCCATCCGCTTAAGCGGTTCATAAAATAGAATGTTGACTGAGCTGCCAGTGTCGACTAGGACTCTTCTAGTTTCGAAGTTGGCGATTCTGAGGGTGATAACAAGGGCATCACTGTGAGGGCAGTGTACCCCTGCTAGATCTTGCTCGGAGAACTGGATCTCTGGCCCTGGCTTGAGCCTCTTTTCGACGTTAGAGACCTGCAAGATGTTTGGGGCGGTTCTGGCCTCCCGAGCATATCTTTTTCTTGCCCTGTTGGACATTCCTGTAACAGGGGAGTCAGCATGGAGGACGTAGATAACATGGTTGTTCTGCCTCTGAGGCTCGTTTCGTCCTTCCCGCTGCTCTTGCCTCTGTTCGGGCCTCTGATCTGGCCGCTGCTGAGGCTTGTCTTCTTGGGGGTTCTGCCTTCCGTCTTGTTTGACGAACTCCCGAAGACGTCCCTTCTTTATGAGCTGTTCTATCTCATATCGGAGGGTCCTGCAAGTGTTAGTAGTATGCCCATGATCTTTATGGAAATTGCAATACTTACTTTGGTCCCGCAGGCTGGGATCTCCTTTGATCGGCTCTGGCCACCTCAGGTTCTCCCGATCTCGGATCTGCCGGAGTACCTGGTTCGGAGTGGTGTTCAAAGGCGTGAAGTTGGTGAACTCCCTTGGTGCGGAGTTGTACACAGCTCTGGGAGCTGTTTTCTTATCTGGGCTTCTGACCCTCTTTTTGTTGGAGTCTCTTCTGTGATCCTCCTTCTTATGGTCCTCCCGCTTCGGATTATCCCTTTGGGTCTGATCCTTGCCCTTCTGGGCTGAGCGGTTGGCTTCTTCCAGGTTGATGTATTTTTTGGCCCGATCCATCAATGCTGCCATATCAGCCGGGGGGCTTTTTGTCAAGGAGTCTCTGAAGCCACCTTGGGCAAGCCCGGCAGTAAGGGCCGCAACAAGGAATTTCGGGCTGCAATCCGTGATCTCAGTGAGCTCGGTGTTGAAGCGGGCAATGTAGGCCCGGAGGGATTCCTCCCTAGTCTGCCTAACGTTCAGCAGGAATTCTGGTCCCCTTCTGAGCCTCCTGCTGGTCATAAACCTATCCAAGAACTGTCTACCGAGCTCGTAAAAGCTGGCAACGGAGTTCGGAGGGAGGTTGTGGAACCACTTCAGAGCCGTTCCCTTCAAGCTGGTGATGAACGTTCGGCACATGAAAGCATCTGAGGCTCCGTGAAGGGCCATCGTATGCTGGTAATGAGATAGGTGATCTCCTGGATCTCCAGATCCGTCGTAGAGAGTGAATTTGGGCACCACGAACTTTCTAGGCCTCTCTTCAGACATGATGGCGTGGGTAAACGGAGTGGCTAGTCTTCCGAGCAGCCTGGCCAGTTCGTCCTGCTCTGGAGGGTTCTGAGGTCCTCTTAAGCCGATTGTCCGGTCCATAGACTCGGCAATCTCCTCTTCCCTTCGCGGGTCTCTGAGTCTGACATCTTGTGAACCCTGCCTGACAGCCTCGGCTTCAGGGTAATAGGGTGGAGTGCGCCCTTCGGATGGAGGAGGAATCCGAACCGGTGGGGCTGGCGCTGCATGATAAGGTTCCTGTGGTGCCGGGGGTGCTCCCGAAACCCTAGGAGTTGGGGCTCGGGTAGTGCTCCGGTAATGTACGTCGGGGACAAAAGCGGATGTTCCCCAGCCAGGGACTGTTGATGGCTGTGGATCTCGGCCAGCGTGAGCAACGCCTGAGGGGTGCCCAGGCTGGTTAGCGGGGGCCTGCCCACGAAGTTCTTCATTCCCCGTGGCAACCGAGGGTTGTGTTCCTGCAACGAAGTTGACCGGCGGGCTAGGAGAAGCCGCCGCTTGGTTCTGCGTGAGCGTTGCCAGCGTTCTAGTAATGGCTAGCAACTGCTCCTGCACCAGTTCATTGTGTCGTTTTATTGCTTCGATCTCTTGTCGCATAGGGTTGGCCGCTGGTCCTCTTGTGCGTGGAGCAGACGGCTGACGCTGAGCGTTTTGCGAACTCTGAGTATTCTGTCGGGGTCGGAGATTTGGTGCCATGGTTTTCCGGTGGGGAAAAAGATGAGTTTACGAATAAAGCACGTAGAGATTAGTCGTTTCCCACAGACGGCGCCAAACTGATGCTGCACTTTTTGACTCGCAACACGTGAGGGCTCCGTGACCTGTAGAACACTCAGAAAGATGATCAGAGGACCACCGGATTGGCTCCGGCGGTAGCCGCTCCGATGCTTAAGTGAGTAAGGGAATTGAAAGACTGTATTGAAAGTCAAAGAATGAGCATGAATTCAATAGCGTACCTCTAGGGTTTAATATATAGGCCGAAGCTTTCCTAAGTTGATTAGGATTCGACGCCATGAATATAGGGATATGATCATCGGAGATTGCAGTTACCTTGTGGGCATTGAGTCGTAGATGGAGATAATCATAAATGGTAGTTTCCGTATTGGAGACTGCTTCCTTATCCTCTGCCCGGAATCCGCTAAGGCGGAGATAATCATAAATGGTAGTTTCCGTATTGGAGACTGTTTCCCTATTCTTTGCTCGGAATCCGCTAAGGCGGTGACGAGATCTGAAGCTCTGGTCTGGACCCTGTGATCAGTTCTGGATATATTTGTTTGGTCACTTCCGACCTTATGTGATGATCTGGATGTCATTGGCTGAGCGAGAATCATGCTAGCTGAACATAAATCGGACTGTGGTCATACGTGTCAAGTGTTGATTGGCCTGTCTTTTATGGTATATCAATAACAGATAGAAAGTCAATACAATTTCGTAAAACACAAGAGAGATTTCTATAATTATTTGGTAAATCAAAGAGGTTAACGTATTTATCACTTGTTTTAAATATTTAAAATTCTATTATTATATTAATTGTAGTAAATATGTAAAATATTTAACTTTTTTGTTTGGAAAGGCTTGGAGTGGGACTCTAATCTTATGAGAAAGACGTGAATATGACTTTGTTAGTTGATTTGTTATTAAAATTAAAATAATGAATATGTGAAAATACTTCAATGAGTGATTAAAATTTTTTTCTTTACACGATAAATCAGAAATCGAATTACGTGTCGCATATAGAAAAAAGTATAAATATGAATAATTTATAAACTGCCAAGGTATTATTTTAATTGATAGCATGATCATTCTTATTGTTGACCAATTTTTATATATGTGAAAAAAAACATAGTTAATTACAATTGATTATCCATATTTTCAATTATTCAGAAGTTTTTGTACTAATTTGTTTGATTAGACTTCAAAATTTTTCTTTTATTTTCAAATCTCATTATCCAACTGAATTATAAACTTCTTTATAATATAAGAGTGAAAAGTAAACTTATGAGTTAAGAGAGAGCCATTCAGGTGAGATGAGGGGTATAAGTATAGTGCACTAAAACTAAAAAATAAAATTCCTATATTTTAATAAAACAAAAAATTTAAGCTCAGTTTGATTTGTAAATTTAGTGGGTAAAAAAAGAAATTTCAACATTATTTTGAAATAAAAAATATGAGAGAAATTATTATTTCTTGTATTTTATTTCCTTTTTAAAAGAAAAAAATGAAGACAGAAAAATAATAATAATTTTACAGTTTAAAATATTTTATGAAACTAAAAAAAAATTAAACAAATCGATTGAAACTTTTTTTTTTTTTTGATAAGTAAATAAATGCATTAAAAGGGAAAAGATATACAAGATCAAGGGGGCAAGCCCCCGAAGCAAGCCTAGGGGAGTGGAGGACTTCTTCAAAGAAGGACACCCATCCCAAGGCTACAAAAAATGAACCAACTAGCAAACAGCTAGGTAACTACACAAAGCCAAACTAGGAAAAAATGCTACTAGGAAGCGACCATATACAATGGAAATGCCTATTTGAGTCAGTAGGCTTAAAGCCTATAATAGTGGACAGCTGTCCTCGGATCAAATCTTAAATTTGGACGATAAGCGCCTGATGAGTCTTCTTTTGGTTAGTAAAAATGCGCGAGTTCCTTTCCCTCCAAATGGTGTAAACAGTGCATGCAAGGATGAGCTTGCCAATTAAGGAGGTGAGGCTTTTTCCTTTAAAGGTGGTTTTAGCCCACTCAATAGTGTGCTGCCAATTTCCAGAAGGCCATTGATGACCACTTTGAGAGATTATAAGCTGCCATATGTTAGCTGTGAAAGGACATGAGAAAAAAAGATGGTCATGTGACTCATTGTCATGATTGCAAAGAAGACATTGTTTATCCACGGAAGAGCTACAGATCCGATCCTTGGTTCTAAGACAGTTGCAGATAGCCATCCATAAAATAAAGCCGGTCTTTGGAATGGCCTTAAGAAACCAGATTAGCTTCCACCAAGGAACTGGTGGCTTGCAATTTCGAAAAATCCTCAAAGCAAAGTTGATTGAAAAAATTCCATTAGAGCAAGGCCTCCAGATCGCCTTATCTTCTCTATCGGGGATAGGAAGGAGATTAGGCGGCATATTTCGCTTGAGCTCCAGAATTTGAGGAGAATTTATAGTAGGCCAATTCCATTGATTGTTAGAGATGATGGAACTAACTCTAGCACTCCTTCCTAAACTTGATTCCATTGATTGTTAAAGATAACTCTCTCCCTCATAGTGTCTATTATTGAACCAATGGGCAGCCAATAATCAAACCAAAGGGAGACAAACTGACCGTTACCAATGATGTACTTAATGTAAGCTTTGAAGAGAGACCGAAATTGTAAAATCTTACGCCAAGCCCACGAGTAAGATTGAGGACATCTGATCTCCCACAGGTTTCTACCTTTGATGAGATTCTTGCGAGCCCAAAGAACCCAGGGGGAGGAAGACGGGTGTTGACACAGATACCAAATGAGCTTACCAAAAGCCGCACGATTCCACTCCTCAATTTTCTTGATGCCTAGACCGCCTTCTTCCTTCGGGCAAGTAATATCTACCCAAGCAACTTTAGACCTAGTAGAGATGAGATGGTTACCACTCCAAAGAAAGGATCGCATAGCTTGCTCAATTTGGTTGATCACTCTCTTGGGGAGGACAAAATGAGAAGACCAATAAATCTGGATACTAAAAAGTACAGACTTGATAAGCTGAATCCGCCCTGCATAGGAAAGAAATTTATTTGTCCAAGAGGAGATCTTGGAAATGATTCTATCAACAAGGGATTTACAGTCCACGACTTTGAGCTTGGTGGGGATGAGGGGAACTCCAAGGTACCAACAAGGAAAATGGTGCTCTTAGAAGCATTCGGTTGGAGACCCGAAAAGGAGGCGAACAGATCAATACTTTCTTTAAGGATAGAAACCGATACAAAGTCACCGTGGCAGAAAAGCATAATATCATCCGCAAAACATAGATGAGAAACCCTTGTTTTGTGGCATCTCCAATGGAACTTAAATGCGGGAAGGTCCACTTTTTGCTGAAGGATCATGGAAAGAACATTCATAGCAATCACAAACAGGTAGGGAGAGAGAGGGTCACCTTGCCTGAGCCCTTTAGCACCAGGAAAATAGCCTTCAAGCTCCCCATTGATAGCTATAGAAAACCAAGTGGAAGTGATGCAGGCTTGGAACCACTCAATAAAGAGGCGAGGAAAACCAAGAATACACATAGAATCCAATATAAACTCCCACCTAATAGAATCGTATGCCTTCTGCAGATCAACTTTCATAGCGCACCGAAGGAACCCAAAGTCTTTATGGTAATTGCATATAAGCTCTTGAGCAAGGAAAATGTTGTCGCTGATTTTCCTCCCTTGGATAAAGGCAGATTGAGACTCATCAATGATAGTAGGAAGAACCTTTTTGAGACGATTAGCGAGGACTTTGGATATGGCTTTATATAACGTATTGCAGCAAGAGATGGGCCGATAATCCTGCACAAAGGACGGGTTAGAGACGTTAGGAATAAGAGTTATAGCCATGTCATTAATTTCCTTAAGCATAGACTTTGAAGAGAAGAATTCTGATATAGCTGCAACAACATCATTCTTGACAATGCTCCACGCTTTCTTAAAGAAATGACCATTAAAACCATCAGGACCAGGAGCTTTGTTAGGATGGAGACTAAAGAGGGCTTGTTGAATTCTTCCTCAGAGATAGGACTACAAAGATCAGCAATATGATTATGGGAAAGGCGCTTACTAATAACATCTCTCAAGGCATGCTTCCCCGGATAAGGGGTAGAGGTAACTGTGCCAAGGAGGTCTTTATAGAAACTGAGAATGACATGCTTGACATCTTTGATATCAAAAATTCTATTACCAGCAGAGTCATGGATGCTGACTATTTTATTTCTGTTCCTTCTGTAGTTGACAGACTTGAAAAAGAAGGAAGTATTCTGTCACTTTCAGAGAGCCATTGAATACGGGCCTTTTGCTTGGCAAGACTTTCTTCGCTAGAAAGGAGAAAATTGAAGGTTTTTAAGGCTTCTTTTTCCTCGTTGGCGAAATGAAAATTCCCCGGGTTGGCCTCTAACAAACGTTGAATAGCAAACAAATTGTTCCTAGCATCTTGGACACGGGTAGAGATATTAAGATACTTCCGTCGGTTAAGATCCTTAAGAGCAAACTTCACCCTCTTAAGCTCTTGACTGTAGATGAACATAGCAGTACCTTGAATATCTGTATTCCATGCTTGAGCAATAGTAGACAAAAAATCATCAGAATCAGCCCAAAAATTAAAGAATTTGAAGGGAATTTTACACTTTCGGGAAGGAATGCCTGTCCTGATGATAATAGGGCTGTGATCAGAGATACCAGGAGGGAGAAACTCAGCTTCGGAGAGAGGGAGGGAGACAAGCCAGTCTTCATTAATCATAGCCCTGTCAAGCTTTCTATGGATGGGGTAGGATTCATGCTGCTTATTCGACCAAGTAAAAAATTGCCCCGATTAATTGAGGTCCTCTAGCTCGGCTTGCATAAAACAGTGGTTGCAGTCATCCATACTAGGGGCCCAATCAAGACTCCCTCATCTTCTTTCATGAGGATAACGAATAACATTGAAGTCACTAATGACGAGCCAAGGGGTACCATGGACAACACCAGAATGGTGAATGATATCCTGCCACAACCGTTGTCGATGGCCGGGAGAGTTCGATCCATAGATAACTGAGATACCTAAAGGAGTGTTAGACTCACGAACTGTGATATTGTAATGTATGGCCTGATCCGTGGATATGGAAGAATTAATCTGTAATATAGAATTGTTCCAGCCAATCCAAATTCTACCTGCAGGAGAGTGGGCATAATTATGCAAAAAAGACCATCCAGGAATAAGAGAGTTAGCCACTTTACCTTTATTTTCTTCCTTAATTTTTGTTTCCACAATACCAAAAAATACAAGAAAGAAATCTTGGACAAAGGAGTGGATTTCTTTCTGTTTGGAGGGGCTGTTAAGACCCCTAATGTTCCAACATGCTAGATTCATTGTGAACATGAGGGGAACTTAAACCCACTTGGTCATGATTCCCTTGCTACTTCTTTTGGTTCCTTCTGAGCTTTCTTAGCTGATTCTTAGTGAGCTTGTTGCCAGTATCAACCTCATCTACTTTGGCTATTCTATCAATCAAAGGATTTGAATCTGGTGTAGCAGTGAATTGAGAAATGGTACTGTCGTTGAAGGGCTGTCTCCTTGATTTGAGTTGTCAGGTCTTGACTTTTCAGGAGATACAAATGAATCCATCTCAGTGGGCATAATTCCAATAGGATCAATGTCTGTATTTAAGGGTTCTGGAATTCTGACCTCGTCAACATGTTGCACAAAGGTGGAAGGACTATCTGGAGCTGAGGCTGGTTGAACTACTTTGCCATTGCCAGAGACAACTTGCCACTCTTCACGAGACTGCTTTGGGAGAACCTTAAGGGCAGGATCTGCCTGTTGGTTTGATGGGCATGTAGATAGCCTATGGCCAAAAGTTTGACAGAGGGAGCACATTGGGGGCAGCCATTGATATTCCACAGCAATTTCAACTTTTGTATGATCATTTATCTGGATATTAAAGAAATTAGGAAGTTCATTTTTGGCATCAATTTCCACACACACACGGGTGTAGCTGATCCTCGTTTGATCTTCAATATGAGAGTCTGCATATAAGGGGCGTCCTATTGCGCTTGTAACATAGCTGAGGCCCTAGGCAGTCCATAGCTCATACGGCACATTAAAAAAACTTGACCCATATAGGAATTTTCTCCACCTCCTTTTTAGCCAGTGTCATGCCTGAACGCCATTTTTGAAGAATTATGTGGCGTCCTGAAAAATGCCAGTCGCCCCCTTCCAGGATTTTAGTTGAAGCTTCAGAAGAATCAAACTTGAAGAAGAAGAAACCATTGCCATTAGTGAGCACTTCCTCTAAGCCGTCTCTGCCCCACATATTTTCAGCCACTTTTTTAACCCAAAAAAAAAGCATCTTTTTGTCAAGAAAGTATCCAACAAAAGTATTTTCCCACAAATGAATGCCAGCTTGAATGACGTCTTAGGGAGGAAGCACTGTAATACGTTGGCCATCCAAAATAGGTTGCTTGTATTCAAGCTTGAATTTCTGATGAGAAGAAGGACGCTGGAAAAGAGAGGACCAAGAGGGGGTGGGTAAGTTGTTCGTAGCAAGATAAGATCCTATATGCACCAAAGCATTTTGATTTTTCTTTTGAAGTTGAGGACACGTGGATTTGGTAGGTTGGATATTTGTTGAGAAGGACAGGAGGAGGGGGCTGCTTGTAAATGCTGGATTGCTGAAGGGGAGTTCGGCCAAACATTAGGTGTAGTAGTTGTGCATATGAGCTGTGGGCCCGGGGTGACACCTGTCTTGCACCCAAGGAGGGTCGGAGGGGCATTGTCAACATGATTATGGTTGACATTAGTTGATTGGGCACAGATAGGGATTGACCAAAGAGAGGGCTTCTGAGCAGCTGATGCATCTACAGCTAGATGTCTATGGGTAGCTAACTGGTTTAGCTGACTAACTACAGAACCAATAGTTTTAGAACCAGTGGTTTTAGAATTAGTTTGTGTGATTTGTTGAATTGCAACAACATCTGACGGACACGCAAAGTTGGTATTTGAAGGCAGCATGGCAGAGAGCACGTGGTTTTGACCAGCAACAGTGCTAGAAGGATGGACTTGCGTGTTCTATTGAAAAGCAAAAGAGCCGACCTGCTCCTGACGTGATGGAATGTGAGGTTGAATACTTTCAAGTTTGGCGCGTGCGTGTGACTCACCCCTACCTAAACCTTTCTCTTTGCTACGGCCATTGTTGGTTTCACCATGGGAGCGATTGTTTGAACATAGCAGGAAATCTTTATTGACTAATAAGCCACCATATTCTTCTTCCAAGTCAAGAGCTTCCTTTGGGATGAACTGTTAGCTTGATCAGCCCAGGTTAATCTCAATGGGGAATCACACATAGCCGCTACAGGGGTACTAGCGTGCATCTCTCCGTCTTCAAAGTCTCCAGTAATCTCCGAATCATGATACTAAGTAGTAAGCAACGCTTTAGGTTGCTTACCTTGGGATTGGACCACCTCTGTTGGGAGTTGGTTGGGTTCTTGGAGTTGAAGGGGTTGGGAAACCCCAGCAGTATAAGAAGAACCTGACTTCTTAATGTGCAGAGGCTGAGAGGAATCATTGGTATCTTGTAAGCCATTCAGCGTGGCATGTATTGATTGAATGGACTCCATTAATGCGAGGAACCCAGAAACACTAAGCAGCTTAGGAGAATCTTAGAGAGAGAAGCTCTGCCTTCTCTCTAGAAACCCTCATATTTTTGCCCCTCCTACGCCTGGCGATCTCTCTACAATTCTGCCGTATCACGACCCGCACTGGACCTCTTCCTTACCAGAAACCCCTCTCCGTAGACCAAGAGCTATTTATTTTTTTCATACTAAATCTGTATTTTTCTCTCAATTTTATTATTTTAAGAGCAATTTTTATAATGATTCAAATTTTATTTAAAATTTAAGTAAAATTAAATTCGAATCTGATGTTATTTAATATTCATTTAAATTTTTATTTAATTATTTTTTAAAATTTTCACGTTATTTCAAAAATTACTTTATTTAATTGAGAAAATTAAAAAAAACATTGAAAATTAAATTCAGCCGCTCTAGACGATGGCACTCAAATTCCTCCTGTCCCTCCTCCTTTCCCCCTCTCGCTTCCTCTTTCTCAGCGGAACGACTCTCTCCCTGCTCCTTCCCTCTCTCGAACGACACTCTTGCTTTCCCTCCCTCTTTCTCCCACTTCACCGGCTCACACTAGGGTTTCGATTACCAGAGTTACCGTGAGGATTTGAGCTCACCAGTTGGTTGGAGGGTTAATCATTGCCGTCGTTCGCCATTGCCGTCCGCGGACCGCAGTCGGCGTCTCTGCAACCATCACCTTTGGACGGCAAGAACAGCAGTTGGTGCCCGCCAGGTCTGTTTTCCTTTCCATTTCTTTTCCTTGCCTTTTCCTTTCACTTTCCATCCGAGATGAGGCTAGCTAGGCGAAAAAAAGTAGCCCTTAAAAATTTGGCTCTATGAACAGTAGTGCACTGATTTGGGTTTGGATTTGAGGGAAAACTGTTTTGGTATGGGTTTGAGTCTAGGGTTAGAGAAGTTTTTTTTTCTTCTTTTTTATACTCAAATTTGAATTTGAGTTTGGGTTTGGGTTTGAGTCACCACTAGAATCTCGGAAACTAGGGTTTTACTTTTGAAGGAACAGCGAGTAACCTTCAAGTCTTTAGTTATCATTTACGCACCCATTATCCATGTTTTTTTTTTTTTTTTGTTTCTTGTAAATGGTTGCCATTGCTTATGGCACTTTTAATCAGAACTTTGTTCAACCAAAAATGGGGATGATCTCATTAAAAGAGGGTTTGGCTGCGGCTTCAATAAATATTGACTTCTAAAACGTCCACGGGACCAATTTCAAATTGTATGTAGCATGCAACTCTAAAAAGACAAAACAAAAGAAGATAAGTTATAGGGCTTAGTGATTTAACTTCCACTGAGAAGTCCTGCCTGAAAAATCCAGATGATCCTTATTAATTCTTTGCAGAAAGTAGGTGCTTCTAACTTATTTCAGGAACTACTTCAGTGGCAACATGAATTTTATTATAAGGTCTGCTAAATACTATAAAATGTTCACACAAAGTTGATTGTAAACTTCAATCAAAATGTTATTTATTCTTTGAAGGAGCTTTCAAAGCGTAAGAAATTGTTTCAGTTCAGTCATCAGTGTGTGTGGACATGTATATTTTGCTGTAAAGCTATGGATTTCACTTGATTTTGGTTTGATTGGTATGTTAGATTCTTAGTTTGATTGGTATGATAGATTCTAAGGTTCTAATTTTTTCAGTTGAGTGTGTGAGCAAGACAGTGCCTACAAATAATTGCCGCTAAACCATCTAGGGAAAACACTATGGGGTTGCATTTGGATTAATTTGAAATGAATGAAATTGGATTGGATAATCTAAGATTATCACACATTTTGGTGAGACTGAGGAGAAGAGAAGAGAAGAGGAGAAGAAAAGAGAATTGATTTGAAATGAATGGGATTGGATTCGATAATGACTAAGATTATCACACCTTTCGGTGAGAGAGAGGAGAGGAGAAGAGAAGAATTTTTTTTCCCACAAGA
The DNA here is from genome assembly GCA_008638375.1 of Nyssa sinensis. Classification (NCBI taxonomy): domain Eukaryota; kingdom Viridiplantae; phylum Streptophyta; class Magnoliopsida; order Cornales; family Nyssaceae; genus Nyssa; species Nyssa sinensis. Next base: position 55,582,184 of record CM018031.1, on the reverse strand, counting down.
CTGTTACCTCAAAAAATGTGGTGATTTGGAGACAAGTAAAATATTTAAGCACAAGTTACAAGTACATAAAAAGCAGCATAGCTGAGCCCCTTCTTCTCTTCCTTTCCCTCGGCCTCGGCCTCTTTTTAACCAAATGGTTGAAACTTTTAAAATTCATCTTTTTTTTTTAATCCTTTATCCTTCCTATTTTATCCTCTTCTTCCCTCGATTAACATACCAAACAGTATCAACTGATGGATTGATCATTCTTTCGTTGGATCTGAAATACAAGGAAAATGATTCTACTTGGATTACCTCTCCAACATCTACTCTATCATATCCTTCATCTCTTTGAACTCACATCCAATATCTGATCCTTCTATATACATTTGTGGACAACCCCACCCCACCCAAAAATAAAAAAAAAATCCCCTCCTTTTCAGATCTATCTGCAATTGTTGTTTCAAGTTTGATCATTGTTTCTTTCCAAAATAATAGGTATAAGAAACAATATTTTGTTTCCTGAGCAAGAGTCATTTAACTTATTTAACAAGGTGACAAGTACTTTGCTATTGGAAAAAAATGTGACATTTGGATTTCAAATTTCTTCTTGTTATCAGTATCTAATCTATAATGCTATGTAGAGAAAAGGTTGCAGAAGAAACGAAAGGAAAGGAATAGTAGCAACCCTCCTTTTTTGGGAAAAAAATGGAGGGGAACGAGAGATAAAGTATCTTTTAGTACGTGGATAGAAAGGGTGAAAAGGAAATCAATTATTACAAAAAAGAAGGGGCAAAATGGGTAATCAGGAACTTCACTTTCCTTTTTCTCCAAATCTTCCTACCTTTTGGAGGAAAGTGAGTGTGCCTAGGGGATAGCTTATTCCTCTATCTTTCCATTTCCTTCTTTTGCCTTCTCAAACCCTATTCAACAAGGTATAGTGATTAACCCTCCCCCATTTCTTATTGTGGATTTAGAGTGAAGAATTAGGATACTGATGGTCTTGGACAGATCTCACAAATTTAAGTGTGTCGATAAATTATTATTGGTTTCAATCACATGGCTGATACTTTATTTATTTATTTATATTTTTCAACATGCGACTAGGAAATCTGCGACTTTGAGATATGACTTTTTTTAGCATATGAAGAAGTGTAATTATTATGAGAAATCAAATTAAAAGTTCATATAAAATTTATTAAAAAATTGGACCGTATTAAGAAAACAAAAGTAAGGCAGAATAATGCTTCATTGAAGGAGTGAGCAATGGAGGATTATAAGAATTGTTATGATTTATGTATACGTATACATATAATGCACACACATACATGTACATAGTACATGTATGCCATGTACTTCTAGTGTCTCTGTTTATGCAACAAGGCTGACTATTAATGATGACGATTCATATGTTACAAATTTTATACAACAGCCATAGAGAGTTGGATTTATTTATGAGAAGGAAATGTTTCTTGTATAAACTGTTTATGCATAAGATTTTTTTTCTTTTGGTTGCTGTTTCTCACCATGCCGGTGTTTGATTTTTTTGAATTTGCTGTATTGGCATGTTGATTTTGTGTTTATGTCTATCATATATATATATATATTTATATAACTACAACATTGGAGTGGCCCGTGATGGTCGACTACGATAGGCTTGTTTTGTTGGAAAATAACTTGTCCTTCGGTTTGATTCCTTTTACAATTTTCACTCAGACCTTGTTCCCCAACAATTTGTTATTTCCTTTTAATTTAAATGTGTCATTTGATGAATGATGAAAATGTAGTTAATTGAGTAATATTTCTTTTTTATTTGACACTTATTTCCTTTTTTCTTTTAATCAGCGGTAATTAGAAGCATACTTGAATTTAAATCTGTTTCAACTGAAGATTAAGTAATTACCTATTGCCAATAAGATTATTGCCAATAAGATTGTCATGGAAATACTTTTTGTTTTGATTTTAGTTTTAATATGAATATCTTTAGCCATGAGGTTCATGTTATATGAAACATGTTTGTATTGGCTTTGACTAATGTGTTTGTAAATGTCCTTGGTATTCTTTTCTGACATTATTGATTTATTTGTGAACTTAATTAATGATTGTTAGAACTTGAAAGGGTTCCTTGGTTAATTATTAAGGACATTGGTTCTATTTTGTGGCACATGATATCACATTAATTTTTAGTTTTCAATCTACTGCTCTAAAAGTTCAGGGCGTGGATTGCTCACGGCTAAATATGAATTGAGGTGAAAGCTTAATGAAAGCCTTTTGTAAAGATCTCAATCTTCCTAGTGATATGCTTCCACTTGGTACACCACTGCTCGTGCAGGTGCTTCCCTCTAAGATGAAATGCTCCCATACGTGAGCATTTTGAAGCATGTTTGAAAGATGTATTATAGACCTAATCTATGAAGAATAATCATTAATTAAATACACAGATTAGGAAATTCATTTTCTATTTTTTAACCACATATTACTGATCAAAAAAAAAAAAAAAACCCACATATTAGTATATAGATCAAATGCCAAATAGACATTTGGTTTATGAAAGACCTGCTTATTCTGTAAACTGATTTGAAATTCTATGGTAATTTAGAAATATTGGGAAATGTGCTAATAAGAAAAGGTATTATCACGAGAGTTGCGAGGGTTCTGAATTTATTCACGTGGGTACTTGTTAAGTGTCCATGTGGCATTAATTAATGTCTCACATCAAATAGGATATTTTTGGGCAAAGAACTTGTATTATTACTAGAAGGCATAGAGGAATGGATTAAGACAAACCTCAAAAAGCAAGCAGTGTTAATTTTTTAATAGGTGAGTGGCCCTTGGGGTGGGAGTTAAACCTTGGGTCCTTGGGATATTACCCAAGTCCTCTTCCCAACTCATTCAATTCCAAGGATTAAAAACTAAGATGTTAATCAAAAGAGTAATGTTTGGTTGCCTATCACTTTATGCCCATGTTGTGCCCTTCACTCACATGGGTGTGGGACCCATGTGAAGTGATATGATGGTAGTTCGTACACTCATGTGAGTGATGGGCACAACATGGGCATAAAGTGATGTGCCATGAATCGCTACTCTAATTAAAATATGAAAAAGAACTTTTGAGCTTGATCATGCATATAGGAACCATGTTTCTGAAACATATACCTTACAATTTGAGGATTGATGTACAACATTCAATAGGTTGCAAGAAATTCGACGATCAGAAGATTACGGAATAATGGACTGTTTGGAACATAGTTAAAACTATTTGTTTTGATTTTGATCTGCATTAACTTTCCCAGTGTTGGAAGGCCAACCAAAGTTTCCTTTTCCCCCATATGATATGGTGTCAAATTCTTTTGATTAAATTTCAAAGATTTGCAGTAATCAAAGATTTGTTTTTTTTTTTTTCTTTTTTCTCAACCAGGTTCAAAATTGAAGTTAGAGTACTGATTTGCAATTATTCTTCCCAAGTTTTGCAGTTCATATATACATAGCTGAAACACTCTAAAAGGGTGTAATTATTAATATCGAGATTTTGAGACAAGCTTGGGACCCTGTTTGCGATTCCATTAGATCTGACTTTTGATCGGTACATTCTTTATGTGTTTTTCAGTTATTTTTTTCCTCCTACTTTGGCTGAAGTAAAGATCAGATGACAAGTTCTCTAATTATTGATTTAGCTTCATGGCAAAAGCATTTCATATCACTTTGCTTTCTTTCTTCTTTTCAACTTGCAGTTTGCTTCTTGTGATGGAAGAATACATTGAAAGTCCTAAATGCTTTAAGCATCAAGATTAACCATTTGTTTGAATCACAACTATTTGTTTGAATCACAAGATCTGCATGATTTGATTAGTCTTTCTCCTGTTTAATTACCATGTTCCATGATTGCCTTGGGCTGATCTCTTAAAAGTAGAATTATTTTTATTCAGCTAATGCTTCCATAGAAATGTGCGTACTGATGGATGGAAGTTTAAAACAGATAAATATACAAAATAACCTCTGTATAGTTGGGATTCAGCCTGTTTTTGAGTTGGTGACAGCATGTCCGGTTTCCCAAATCAGATGACATGTAGTTGAATTTGACTGATTTGTAATGTTATCTGGTACAATAGGTTAGCTTGAAGATTCATTTTACTATCCAAATTGCCTTTTTCAAAATTGATTTAAATGGTGGATATGAATTCATGGCAAGTGATCATTTTCAATATATACAATACATTTTGTTTCAGTAATTTAGTGATTGACATAGTAACGAATTGGGTGACTATTACTGGTTCGATTCATTCAGCCAGCATTCTTCAGTTTGATTAATGTAGATGATTTAGGATGTAGATGATTACTGTAAATGTAGATGATTTAAGATGACAAGTGATTCCATTGTTAAACTTGCTGAATTTGCATCCAGTGATTCAAGTTCAAGATACAGAGTGTGGATCAATATTTCTTTCATTGAGTTTCATGTCTAATTTAGACAATTGGTGGTGCACTCTCTTCCTCTCTCACGCACATACTGATATTGCCTTACCTTGTTCTTTGTTAATCCCCATGGCATGAGTCTTGCTTCATGTTTATAGGCAGTATGGGGGTCTCTTGTTATCTCTACCACTCTTTTCCCTTAACTCACCCCTAGAATTTTATGGGTAATGGGCCTCTCTCTCTCTCTCTCTCTCTCACACACACACACACACACACACACACGCATGCGCGTACATAGAGATCTCTACAAAAATTAGGATACATTTTGAAGTCCTTTTTTTATTCCTAATTTTTGGTTGTGGTAATATGTTAAAGCCTTTATATAAATGCCCTTTATATGTGAAAATTTTAAAAACAAATGAGGGGAGATCTTTACAAGACTTTCACTTGTCGATATTGAAAACAATGTGATCAAAAGTGCACTTCTGTACATGACTTAATCATAACATAGTTACAAAAAAATGCTGATGGCCTGGCAAATTGCAAAGTAGAACACTCGTTCATTTACAAGGGTGGGTGACTGATTTTATGCACAGAATGGATCATGGGATTGTTGTGTTTGGTTTGTTTGTGATCCTCAAGACTGGGAACTTGAGAAGTTTGGAAGGTTTTTTGAACATCTATACAATCAACGTAGGAGCTGGGGGTGAGGATGTGTTAGTATGGAAGGAATTGATGAGTGGGTAGTTCACGGTCAAATTGTCTTATGTTGCTTTGAGGCTAGTGGAGGGAATGTTTCCTTGGAAGGTAGGGTGGAGAACTAAGGTCCCGTTAAATGTGACCCTATTTTTTGGGGGTTGGGTTGGAGCTTTGGGAAGAAATCTCACAATTGATAATCTGATTGCCCTGCGGTTTGTTATGGTGAATTGGTGTCGTATATGTAAGGCAGATGGTGAATCCGAGGATCATTTGTTATTGCATTGTTTGGTTGCTACTCGCTAGAGAACTGTGGGTGGTGGTGTGGTCTTTATTTGTGATTCAGTGGGTAATGCTGCAGTGAGTGATTGATGTTTTATTCTGCTGGACAGGTGTGCGGGTGCAGAGAAGGAAAAAAAACATGCTTGGCTCACTCTTACGTTATGTTTGTGGTGGTGCATTTGGTGTGGAAGAAATAGAATTTTTTTTTTTTGAGGGAAATGAGTTGTCATTGTGGAGGTTGAAGTATTTGTTCTTGCTTAATATATATTGCTGGGTTATGAAGGATCCTTTTGTGTCATAGTAAAATTTTAGATTTTATGAGTGATATAGGCATGTAGCTTTTCTGTTTGTGTTGGTGCTTTGAATTGTATCTGGTTGTGCCCACTTGGCATTTTTAATGAACTTTTTAATTATTAAAAAAATGTTTTCTGTTATAGGACCTTTAGAGTTTCACACTTAAAATATGAAGGCTAAAGTTTGATGTATAAGGTTTAGGATTAATTAGGGGATATTTGAGAAAAGTTTCTGGGAAATTGGGAAAAGGGTTCTGGTGAGTGGTGACTGTTCTGTTTGCTGTTCCAGCACTGTGAACAGTAACACGAATTGTATCATGAACAGTAATTGAGCTCCTTTGCTGGTTTCTTTGATTGTTATGGTTGAGCTAAAAGAAAGAAATGCTAGAGCTTGCTATTGTCGGATTCTAAAGGGCTAATCAGAATTAAATAAGGTCTGGTTGCAGGTAGTTAATTGAAGAAAATAGAAAAAAGAAAGAAAAAAGAAAGAAGCGAGGAAGAAGAATCTAGGTATTATTCCTAAAAGCCGTTAGGCATCACACCTAGACCTTGGGTTGCATCATATAATCCCAGACTAAGAAGCACGGATATCGACACGGGACACGGATATGACACGACACGGACACGCAGATACTGCCATTTCTCAAAAAAGTAGGACACGGATACATTAGGGACACCTTGAATATATGTATATATTTTTATATTTTTTATATGACCATATAATAAAAACCTAACATTATTTCAATTAAAATTGACATAAAACACATAAATCACAAAAACATTATTAAGATATTAAAATAACAAAGTCATTAAATAAAAAATTAAGCACTTCTTTATTAAATCGTCAACATCTATGATTCAAAGTCTCAGAATAAATTTACTTACTATTAAATAGAACATATATTATATATATAACCAAAAAAAAAGAAGGAGAAAAGGAGTGGGGAAAAAAAAGAAAATGTATACTTGCGTGTTCGGAAAGTATCCGAAATTCATAAAAAAATAAAAAATTTGGACACTTTTTTTCAAGTGTCCGACACATGTATGGAGAGTGTCGGTGTCCGACACGTGAGCCAAAATAGAGTGTCCGTACTTTATAGATCCCAAAAGGCTTTAAAGCTTTGAAAAATTCTCTAAATTGTTCTCCATTGAATTTGAAAGAAAACATCAATATATGTAGGCTGTTAGAAGAGTTCCACACCAATAGGATTATGACTCAAAAAATTGAAACTTATAGCTTTGACCGATAGATCTCATCTAAACCCAGTATAACTTTTATATATATATATATTATAATTTATTTTTTGATAAATAAATAAATACGTGCCCAAAGGTTACAAAAAAAAATCCTAAACTTTACAATTTCAAATCATCTACAAAATCTAAGTAACTATATAATGAGTCTGAGATAAGATGACCTAAATTGAGAATTTGAGACCCATGGACCTTTGGTACAGCCCATGTCCAGCGACCTGAATATTATCCTTAAAACATAAGGTACTTAAATACTCAACAGCTAATAAACTTAAAGAAGAGATAAATATGACTCAACATGGCTATCTTAATTATGCAAGGTCCCAAGTTGGCCTCGCATCTTAACATGTGTCAAATTGGGTTTGGGCCTTGGTTGGCAGCATCCTTTATTGAGTCTTCTATAAACTTTTGAAAATTGTTGCCGATTATCTCCATCACATCTTCTTGGCTTGAGAAGACTCAACCCTGGCAAGTTAAAACCATTGAAGCAATCATAGAAGTCATGATCAAGTTGTTGGAACTCGTTATCATTGGTTCATGTACAATGTGAAAGCGGACATCTCTTCAGTTTGATGAGATATTTTTGTAACTGCCTCCTGTCAATTGAAGCCTAGGCAATTACAACTAGGTTTCTTGGCACTTATACCTATGGAGAGATGCATCACACACCACAAAATTGTATGGTACTCATTCCATATCCAAAACAAGACCAGTACAACTCCTTATATAGGGAACATGAACTTAATGATCATGGACGGCCTAGATTTCATGGAGATGAGGTGGATTAGAGATATGTGTTGTGTGAGGAGTGTAACCTGTGCATCAAATGCCAAATGATTCCTTAGGGTGAAGAGACAAGGAGAAAGTAATGACAATTTAGGTACGAGGAATTCGAGTAGTGTAAGATTCCAAGTACGAGGAAAAAGAATGGTATGAGGTTCTTGAAAGTCAATTCTCTTGGTTGGTTGATGGAAGTTATTACCCTCTTTACTGTGGTGATTAAGGGGTATTATAGTGGTCAATCACATGCCAATTACCAGGCCCCACATGATTGCTCTAGGTATGCTAAGTGTCCCACTAGTGTCCAAAATAAGGGGTAGTTAGAGAAATCTCTCAATTTTAGAAGGTCCAAGAAGTCTCATGCATGGGATGCATGAAACTCTCTACAGAACCCATTACTTTATCCGCCATGCCACAAGACTCGGGTATCCTTGAATGAAAGGGACCATGGCGTGAAGATTACACCATGATTGCGTACCAGACTTCAAGAGCCTTTCAAGACTTGCCCCCACGTCTTTAGGCAACCATAATTAAGAAGGGTGGAAGAAGTTTCACAAGATATCATAGAACCTCAATTTGGTTATGAGCGTGTAACAGGAGGAACTCAAGGGATAGCTCAACCAAGGGTAACATTTGATGTTAGTAGGATAGATTAACCTAGACCTGGGATCTTCGTCCAAGTTCCAATGTTGTGTGGTATTGGCGCCTACCATTTGTGGTTAGAGTTGCACGATATTGAGAAAAGTTTCTTGAGTGGAGTATGCTTCTGTTAGGACCTTCACGCATATAGGGTGGATGGTCTTGAAAGTCCCGAATGCCACGTGGAGCTTCTTTGGTGACTGACACACGTGAGAGACCGATGACTACTACTCAAGTACCCACAATGATATAAGGAACTTGGTACCAATTTGACTTTGAAGATTGTCGCCACATTTGACTAGTCTATTTGGACCTACAAGACTTGGACCTTCTAAGTCCATTAAATCATCTATTCCAAATACACGACTCTAGCCCATTACCAAAATACCACTAACATAAACAATTTTTTTTTTTAAAAAGCTATGGAAACACAACTTAAAATAATAAATCTCCTATGTGAATTCTAAAGTGGAATTTTTTTAAATAACAATATTGCCTCTTGAATATTTATTTCCTTTTCTCTTCTAGTATTTTTTGAATCTTCGTGGAACATTATTTGTATTCTCTCTCTCATTGACTCGTAAAAATTCGACTCTAGCTAGTTGAAGAGTAATACCTTTCTTAAAGATCTCCATCCTAATTATTGAAATTTTTCGTCAGAAATTTGTGCACAATATGACAATGGCCTTTTCTTCCCCTTCAAGTATTTTTGATATCTACCACTTCGAGTAGAGTTAATGTTGGTATCTACGATATCCTTGATTTTTGTTGGAATATGCATTTTTATTTTTATTTTTAGAGGACTTTTTTGTCTATTTGGTAGAAGTAATATAAATTAAGAGAATTAGGGAGAGAACCCTAATTTTGAGCTCTATCTCTTTGTCCCAATTGTTTCTCTCTTCTCTTCTTCTTTTATTCTTCTCGTTTTGTATTTTAACTTGGTATCAGAGCCAACCAAAAACCATAAAAAAATACATTGAAAGACATCAAGAGAAAAGCAAATACCAAAAACACGTGCTAACGTCATTGTCCGTACGATGATGTCATTGGCATTTTCCGGTGACCAAAATCTCAAGGTTGGATCGCCTCTTCATGTTGGTCATCGTGGTATTTTTATTAAATTTTTTGAATCCATTTGATTGGATTTTTCCATTTTTGAATGTTTTCTGAAAAATGGTTGTTCATTTTGTGAGCTGTGGATTCCGGCTGTTTGGTGATGTTTTGATGCTTCAAATCCATTCTATGGGGTGCGTCTAGTATAGAGTGGGCTCTGTGGAGAGACCCATGTGCATTTGTTTTTTTTCGTTGATATATAGTGGTTACAGTGGGTGACTGCTATTCTTTGGTGGTTGGGTTCTTCTGGTTTTGGGTTTTTCTTGCAGTTTTTGTGGTCTGCGATTGTTGGGCATTGTTGTGTTATTTTTGGAGCCTTGTTGTTTGGTAGTTGGGCAGTGGATTTTTTTTTTTTTTCGAGTTTTTTTTTCCTTATCACATTGTATTTGTTTGAGAGGGTCCTAATATGTTAGAGACAAGTGAGATCACTTAAAAACAACAAAAGGGGGTAGTGGGTCAGATTGAAACTGTGTGAAAACCCTACTCTTCAAATTATCAGTATGAAATTGGATGGGCAGAACTACCTAACATGGTCTCAATCAGTACTACTTTTTATTAAGAGTGGAAAAAAGATGGGTTGTTTGAATGGCAGAATTAAAGCACAACTAGGGGTAATGGGTCAGATTGAAACTGTGTGAAAACCCTACTCTTCAAATTATCACTATGAAATTGGATGGGCAGAACTACCTAACATGGTCTCAATCAGCACTACTTTTTATTAAGAGTGGAAAAAAGATGGGTTGTTTGAATGGCAGAATTAAAGCACAACTAGAGGATTATCCTTCATTTGATGTATGAGATTATGAAATTCCTTGGCTACTACATTTGATGATCCTTGAGATTAGCAATAGTTATTTATTTTTGAAAATTGCAAAGGAGATTTGGGATGCAGTAACACAAACTTACTCGGAAATGGGAAATATTGCCAAGATTTATGAGCTAAAATATCATATACTTTCCCACTCAAAACGGTTACAAATGTTATCATCTTCCTTTTGGGAAGCAGTTTGTTTTTATAGATGTGACCTTCTTTGAATCTGTGGCATATTTTTTGCACCAGCCTTCTCTTCAGGGGGGAGAACATTAGTGAAGAGAAGTCCAAGCCTATTGTACTTCTTACATGGTTCCTTCTGATCTCATTTATCCTGATGTACCTACAACTATGCTGACTAAGGTGTTGCCTAAGGAGTTGTTAATGATTCTATCGTTCCTAATACTCCCACTCTATGAAGCACAAACTCGCTATTTTGGCTCATGTATCTGTGTTGAACATGCGTCGAACATCGACACTCTTGGACACTTTCCGGACACGCGCCAAACACAAGAAAAAAGAGTGTCCATTTTTTTCCCTGAATTTTGGACACGTTATAGATGCATTTTTTATTTTTCTTCTGTTTGTTTTTTTGGATTTTTCCTCTTTTTCTCCTCCTTAGTTCTTTTTTTTTGGTTATATATATATATACATATATATGTTTTATGTAATAGTTAATAAATTTGTTTGAAAAACTTGAATCATGGATGTTGATTATTAAATGTAGAAGTTTTTGAATTTTTATTTAATGACTTTGTTATTTTAATATCTCAATAATGTTTTGTGATTTGTGTTTTTTTATGCCAACTTTAATAAAAATAATGTTCGATTTTATATTATCTGGTCGTATAAAATTTTATATATATTCAATGTGTCCTTGACGTATTCGTGTCCTACTTTTTTAAGAAATGAGGCTGCATGTTCGTGTCGTATCCGTATTTGTATCCGTACTTCTTAGCTCTGAATGATATTTCTAATGTTCATATTGTTCTTTGTAAATGTGTTCGAACTTGTACACAACATTTGATTTCTAACTTTGTTTTTTATCACAAGCTTTCACCACCTTATCATGCTTTTGCTTCTCTGTTGTCTTCAATTTCTGTTCCTTAAAGTTGGCAGAATGCTATTAGGAATTCAAAATGGAAGGAAGCAATGAGTGAAGAGATGAGAGCTCTCTAAAAAAAATAATACTTGGGAACTAATTAAGTTACTTGTAGGGAAGAAGACGGTTGGATGCAAATGGGTGTACATAGTGAACCATAAGGCAGATAGGATCTATTGAGAGATACAAGGCAAGGTTGGTGGCAAAAGGCTTTATGCAGACTTTTGGGATTGATTATCAAGAGACTTTTGCTCCAATAGCAAAAATGAATTCCATTTGAGTTCTTCTCTCCCTTGTTGCAAATTTTGGTTGGCCACTTCAACAATTGGATGTGAAGAATGTTTTTCTTCACGGAGATTTGGAAGAAGTGTTTATGGATGTTCCACTTGGATTTGAGGATTTCTCAACTAATGGCAAAGTGTGCAGATTAAAGAAGGCATTATACGGGTTAAACAATATACTATAGCATGGTTTGGGAGGTTTTCTCGTGTTATGTTGCTATGTGGCTATAAACAGAGTCGGGGTGATCATACATTATTTATTCGACATTCACAGGAAGGCAAGGTAATTGCTCTCGTTGTGTATGTTGATGATATTGTCATAACTGGTGATGATTTAAAGGAAATGGAGAAATTGAAAGCCTATATGGCTAAGGAGTTTGAGAGAAAAAAACTTAGGAAGTCTAAAATACTTTTCTAGGTATCGAGGTTGATAAATCCTGAAAGGATATTTTTATCTCACAATGAAAATATGTTTTGGATTTTTTGAATGAAACAGGAATGGTCGAGTGTAAAGCCATTGATACTCTACTTGAGCAGAATCTTAAGCTGGGTGAGGATAATGAAGGTTCCTTGTAGATAGGAGGAGATATCAACTGTTAGTTAGAAAGTTGATTCATTTGTCTCATACTCGCCCATATATAGCATTTGCAGTGAGTGTGGTGAGTTAATTTATGCATTCACCTTGTGAGTCACATATGGAGTTTGTTTATCGAATACTTCTCTATTTAAAATCTTCGCCAGGTGAGGGTTTGTTATTCTTAAAACATGAACACTTGAGAGTGGAATCTTATATAGATGCAAATTGGGCTGGCCCTATTATTGACCGGAGATCTACGTTTGGTTATTGCACTTCTGTAGGAGAAAATTTGGTGACGTGGCATAGTAAAAAGCAATTAGTTGTGGCTAGATCTAGTGCAAAGGTGGAATTCAGAGTCATAGCAAATGGAATTTGTGAGTTGCTCTGGGTGAAGGTGTTAAAAGAGCTTGGTTTTAATTCTAAGGAGACCATGAGGTTGTATTGTAATAACAAGGCAACGTTTAATATATCTCACAATCTTGTTCATCATGATCGAACCAAGCATATTGAAGTTAACAGACACTTTATTAAAGAAAAGTCAGAATATGGTATTATTGTACTCTCTATGTGAAGACAAGAGATCAACTTGCAGATGTGTACTAAGGAAGTCTCAAAAAGGGTCTTTCATAATATTTTAAACAAGTTGGGCATGTGTGATATCTTTGTACCAACTTGAGGGAGAGTGTTGGAATATTCATTGTTTTTATTTTTAGAGGACTTTTTTTGTCTTTTTGGTGGGAGTAATATAAATTAAGAGAATGAGGGAGAGAACCCTAATTTTGAGTCTCTTTCTTTTTCCCCACTGTTTCTCTCTTCCCTCTCTCTCATTTTTTTTTTTTTTATCTTCTTCTCTTTTTGTATTTTCAACTATTTCATCATGAACATTACTAGCCGGAGGACCGGAGGAAGGCAGGCAAGACAATATTACAATATGTCCATGATAAAGAGTAACATCCTTAATGTTGAAAATATTGCTAATACAATGTTGTCTGGATAGTAGTACAAGTAGGCATTAGAATTGACCTTGTTGAGAATCTTGAATGGGCTAACACTTCAATATTGGAGCTTCTTGTACTTGCCAAATGTGAAGCGTTCAGGTCGAACACGCGTCATAATTTTTTTTTTCAAGTTCAAAATTCAGCTTGGTTATGATGTAAATCCTCTTGGCTTTTGTACCTAGCATGACTAGAAGCATTTTACATTGCACATCAGTATAAATTTCTTAATATGCTCTACAAATGCGTTTGATTCTACACTATGATGGCTTGAGGTGGATAAAGGAACCAAACCGAATTGGTTTCCTTAGTTGCAAACCTTGCATAATCTCAAGGGGCTGCGGCTTGTGGTTCTATTGACAGAATTGTTGTACTCAAACTCAGCCAGTGGTAAAATCATATCTCAATTAGTTAATTTGTCTCCACTAAGCAACGAAGCCGATCTCATAAGGCCAAGGATCAAAATTTCGTTTCTTTTCCATCGAAACGGCCGAAACGTTTCTGTTTCTTAGGGAACCGAAACGAAACACTAGTGGAATATCGAAATTCACATGTTTCCATGGAAACAAAATTATTTCCGTGAAAACATACCGAAACTAGTAGAAACATACCGAATTAGAGGAAACGTTTCTTTTGTATTAACAATAATTATAGAAGTTAGTAAAAAATAATATTAATTTATTTTTCAAGGATTAAAACTCAAAATTACAAGAAGATATTTCTATTATTTTTTCCAAAATAATAAAAAAGGAGTAGGAGAAATAAAGTGTAGAGAAACAACTATTTTAATACTAAGTTACTAATTATAATAGGTTTAAATCGTTATTTGTTTTACTTTTTATTTTATATGTAACTTGTGTCAAATTATTTAATTCGTGGATATTACATTGTATATATCTATTATGTCATTTATTATGAATTAGTGTAATTTATCATGAATATGATGTATATGTCTTAAACATGCACAAATATTCAATAAATATGCTTATTTGTATAAATAAATAAATTTTAAGTTATGTTTCTAATTTTTTCTCCGTTTCTATTATGTTTCCGAAACGTTTCCGTTTCCGGACATACCGAAACTATACATCGAAACGATTTGCATAAGGCTTCTATTGACAACCTCGGTCAGCCCCATTTGTTTGAGTATGGAAAGCAGAAGAAAACTTTAGTTTAGTATTCATTAGACACCACAAAGTCCGCCAAAAGTAGCGGGTGAACAGTCAACTTCACATCCTTGTCGGAAATAATAGTTTTAGGCAACACATGAAGGCACATTACCTCTTGAAAGAACAATTTGGTCACATGTACAATATCTGCCATTTTAGAGTAAGGAATAAAATGGGCCATCTTTGAAAAATGATTGACAACCTGATGATTGGAAATTAGGACTTAAGATTTAATTATAGTTATTTTATATTTTCTTGAGTTTAGGGTTATCCATGGTGCGAATTGCACCCCTAATTGGAATACTAAAGAGGCAGCAGCATATGATGGACATCTTTTGTGCATAACAGTACGACATTCAGACGAGGGGCGAATCCAACTCTCTCTCTCTCACACACACAGAGACACGGGTTTTGACATCCCGATTTGCACCCCTAATTGGAAACCTAAAGATGCTGAAACATGTGATGGATATCTTTTTTTTTTTCCCTGTTTCTCTTTGGGTCATTATGGTTGTAGATGAATTTAATGGCGCAACTAGTTAAATGGCTTGTGAGTTTTGATTTACTAACGTTTTTCCCTTTGTATAAATACATCTATTTTGTTCATTATTGAAACCTCAACATTTGAAAAGAAACTCAAATGACATCGAGCTTGAGAAGTTCATTTTCTCCATCCAACTAACAATGGATATTTATTGCTTGGAAATCTTTCCTGATGAGTTCGGGATCATCTGATCTGCTGGCTGTTTTTCTCATGAATCCTTCAATGTCTTCCCTACAAATCTTTTGATCCTGTTCAAGCCTTTCCCTTAACTCGAGTTGGTGCTTTGAAGCCTCTTCCTAAGCCAATACCCTTACCCAGGCTGTCACTTTTTAAACAATGAAGTGATATGTTTCGACTTTCAAAGATGGAGAAAACTCCTGTGGCCTTTCTCCTAGTGTCTGCACCATTGTGTGTTGATGGCACCAGAGAGTGGACCATCTTGTCATACACCTTGTTGCCGGAGCTTCTTGAACCTATTGTCAATGAGGCTGGCATCAGCTAGATTCTTCATCAGTTTTTCTTTTCTTTCCTGCAGCATTTGTTAACCGGTTTTAGGTGTTCTAAAGGGAAAATTTTCAGTAGTTATGCCTCACTTGCAGTGATTTGGTTAATGTGGAGGAACGTAACAGAATAGCCTTTGAAGGCAAGCCCTCCATCTGGATTATTCTTGATAGAGTTTGATTTACCAACCCATTCGGGGCTCTGATGTATCTTGAGTTTTTGGGGAACTCCTTGGATGACATCATTAAAATTTGAAGCTCATTTAATGGATTTTTTTTTTTATCTCCACATTAATCCACAGAATGCCTTACCCTTTCAGTGCTTCAAGTTAAATGCCAAATATTCTTCTTTTGCATAGATCATCATTTTATTCTCATTTTTTCCCCTCCTAAAGCAGTCTATACACTAGCCTTCATATTTTTGGGAAGCTCTAGCTTAGGCTGGCCTTCATTTCCCTGTACCCCAAGAAAAAAAAACCTACCTTAGCGGGATTAACTGCAATTGGATTCATCTATGCGATTATTGCAATGATGAAAATATTGGGGATTCCGATCCCAACTAGTTAGATTCAGACGCCACTATCTCGCTATGTATAAGCTTCCCCGCATCATCCCCTTTCACCCCATCTCCCATGTCAAACACTTAAAAAAGACTCAATCCAGGTTATCTCCCACCATCATTATGCCCTTACCCTGGTCGTTTGCTAATCTCCTTGTCCTGTTTCCCTTATTTATCCTCTTCTCATTCTGCTGCCCCTGCCCCTCTGCTTGGTGCTGTTTTCCCTTTGGATGCTGGCTGTGCTTCTGCTGTATTCTCTCTTGAGGAAGTGGAGGTTTCAGGCTGAAGGCCATCTTGCTACAAGTTCATGGATGGATGATTGCCAAAACTATAAATGAACCCATGGATGTTTTGGATGCAACTGATATTCGGAGGTATCCGAAAATAATACCTATGGTTTAGGGTGCAAGTTGATGTATAGAATTCTTGTCCTCTTGGATTTTGGTTATGAAGATCTGGTTTGATCTTGGGGCTTGAAATTATTTAGCATTTTGAATTTGGGGTTTAACCATAAAAATATTGTGAAAATTATGGGAGGCCAGTGATAATGACATATTCAGCAAGAAACTCAAGTACAAGGAAGGAAATTTAGTTGTAAAAGCAAACTTATATTAAAATGTTGGGAATTATTAAACTATACCAGATAGATGGCTTCTATTCCTTTGATGAAAACTTTGGGAGTAATTTGAGAATTTTAGAAACAAATTACGGTATTTAGTTTTGGTGTCTATCCTACTGTTTTCCCCTAGAATTTATTTATTTTGTTTTCTTAATCTACTGCTAGAAACCCTGAACTTCAAAATCTGATGAATTTTCACTGGACATGAAACTTTGAATTTTTCATAGGATGACAGTATTGAAAAGGTACGTGCTAAGGTTGTTCATATCATTGAAGTACATTACAGCAAATGTAGTAGACAGGAACAATGGACGGATTGTTGTGACAGCATCAACTGTTGAACATGCACTCAAGGGCACGCTCGAGAGTGGTCGGTCTTGCAATGCCAAGGCAGCAGCAGTTGTGGGAGAGGTGTTGGCAATGCGACTCAAGGTGGAAGGGTCTTGAACAGGGACAAGGAAGAGGGATCCATGTCGATGTAAACAAGGAGGTTGAGAAGAAAGGCTTCAAGAACCGCACCAAGGTTTGGGCCATTGTCAATGCTCTTAAGAACAATGGAGTCAAACTCATTCTTGATGATGATGACAACAGTACTTCTCGGCCGAGTTATTAATAATTTTTAATTTAAACATACATTCTCATGGCTTTGTGTATATATTTTTTCCTGATGTAAAATTACGGATTAGACATCAAAAAAAAAAATGAGGAGCTTATTTTGCTGTTTTTTAAGTAAAAATATTGACCAGCATTTGTATGATACAAAAATAGAATATAGTGTTCTGATCTTAATAATAGAAACTGATATTACTACACCTTTTGAGTTTTGACTCTCATCTTGTGGCTCCTAATCTAGGCATGTAGCAGAAATCCAATTCTGTTCAAATATGGGAAATCTGTCTCATTTTCTTCTTTTTAAGATATTCTAAATACTCCATCCTTGGAGCTGGCCGGAGGGATGAAACAGGCATCCCACGTTGGGAACTGAAACATGTCTTCTGAAACTACGCTATATTCCCACCGGTGATTGTATACAGATAGCGGACTTGAACAAGAGCAAGGAATGGGTGTAGGTGCAGGTGCAGGTGAACATGACGCATCGTGTATGTATCCATTCAAGAAGACATTTGGTGTTCTGTTTCTTTTCTATTCAATTTCCCTGCATTTGTATCATACATGCCATCAATACATAATTGAGATGTGCAGAATTTCTATAGCCATGGCAGATTTCAAACTATATACCAGACTGAAGTGGATGTATGCTGTCAATCCTTGCCTATGAGAAAACCACCATCTTCATGACCGTAAACATGATATGGTTTTTACATGAATAATTTGCTTTCTTTTTGTATTTCAGGTGCTCTGGTCCTGATTTGTCATTCTCAGATGTGGTTGCAGAAGAAAATTGCAGCTGCTAATGCTAGGGCAAGCTATCATTTTAAAAGAAAGAGGAAGGGTTGGTTTATGACAATGAGAAAGAAATAGTTGTCATTTTGGTTTACAAAACGTGATAGAAATTGAACACGTCGAATATTTAATATGGAATAATCATATTTAATATGGAATAATCACAAACACGAGATTAAATTCTCTGAAATTTAAATATGAATATTATTGATGAAAATTGAATAATTATAGTCTATTACATCATATTTCTTGGAGAAAGGAAATTACTAATTTGATTGGGAAATTATAACTATGACTTTTTGAAATTGAACTCAAAATTAAAAATTGGATAAAAAAGAAGAAGTTTGTCTTGAGTTGTAACTCAATTGAAATTTTTATGCAAAGTAATTAAAAAAATACTACTTTTCAAAAATAATATAGACAGTGCAATTGAAGGCCTAAATATATAAATTTAGTGCCAATTATATATTATGATAGAGGCGAGTTTAGTCGTTGGGCCAGGTCATTTTGGAAATGCTTATATTGGGGTGGCGGATTTAAAACGCTTTTTGGAAGTGTTTTTAATCACTTTCATGAGATAATTTGACTTGTTTTTTTTTTTTTTATTGTTTCACAAATTCTTTTGTCACTAATTCTATATTAATTTTACTGAGATGATAAAATATTGCTAAGATGATAATTTCCAGCAGGAGACTGGTAATTGAAAGAGCTGATCAGGGCAGGAGATAGATTGACTGTGGAGGATATGTGCCGAGGTTAAATGGTGTAGTGTCGAATTGACTAGGGATGAGGTTTATAAAAGCAATTGCTCTTTGAAATTGTGTAATCGTCCTCTAAATTCAATGTTCAAGAAAATGAAATGATGAGCAATAACTTATTTTAACTTTTTATTTAAAATGATGTGACAGAAATATGACAGAATTTTACTGTATGACTTATTAATTACATGACTTAATGTACTGTTAATATTACTGTGTCATATTATTTGAGATGTAAAACTTAAGATAGATATTTGAGAAGCAAAGTATTTCTCATCTCTAAATAGTGTTTTATGCTCCAAATTCTTATGCCCAAATCTGTCTAAATGAGAGGGAGTCATTAATTACTAGAGAAATGCTAAGGATCCCACCCTTTGATCACACTTTAATCCCACTCTCGCACATGTTAATTAGATAATATTATCCATTTAATAAATAGTGAATCTCACTTGAGTAAAAGAGTGGGATCAAAGTAGGATAAAAAGAATAGAATCCTTAACATATATATATATATATATATATATATATATATATATATATATATATAGCCTACTCTTGGAAAAATAATAATAGATATATAATTGTTATACAATACCAACTCTACCTTTTACTTATTTTTCCTCTTTTATTTTTTTCTTTCGTAATGATAATACTCTACTTATTTTTTAGACAACACGATATACATAAGAGATGTGACAAAGGCTACCTTTAGGTATAGAGACATAATCACACAACGATTGCTCAGCCTCACATGCTCACAAACCGGCCTTTCTAATTTTCACTTTATCTTATATATATATATATATATTTTGTTGGTAAATTCACATTTTACATGGGTTTCTAAATTGTTTTATTTAAATGTTGATTTAATTTGATTAATGAGTGGCTGAATTTATACTAGAATTCTAAAAGTTTGTTCCGACATGATGCATGGATGATGATTAGTGCAAGCTCTATCATTGCAGCAACATGGTGGCGCGTCCACCCTAGGCACTTAGGCAGTGTCTGCCTGCTTCCGCCGCTGCTGTTGCTGCCTTCTCGCACGTTCGTCCTGCCTTGTGGGACTTGCCAACCCAAAAAAGCTGCTCAGAAGGAAAGGATCCGGAATGTCTCCGTTTCATAAGAATAGGAGGATAAAAAAATAGATTTTTAAGTGTTCTAAAATAGTTTTTTTTTTTTTATAAAAAAATTGTTTTTTTACTCACAATTCTCTCACAAACAGAGAAAAATGGAAAACTCTAAACGGAGACCCTCCAAATTCGAAACAAAGGCTATATATATTAGCATTTTGCGTGTATATAAGACGAGACTCTACATATTCTACCCTTTGCCTGTTGTCCTTGGGGCCACACCCAATTCTAGTACTCAACCTGCATGTTTCATCATGGATTTGTGTGTGTGTGTGTGTGTGTCTACATATATATATATATATGTGTGTGTGTGTGTGGCCCTCCCCTTTATTTATAGTGCCCAACACAAATGAAGGAAAAATGAGTTCTGTGGTATATTTCTTTTAATTCAAATGAAATTAAAAAATAAAAAATTTCTTTCATATTATCTTTTTCTTTTGGTACTAAATTTGTGAGTGAAATGGAGTCTTATTTCCTAATTTTATTTGAGTAAGGTTAAAAATATTAAACAAATAGATGAACCAATCAGGAGAATATAGTAGATTTAACAATTAAAAAAAGATAAATCTTTCTCTCATATTTTCTCTCTTAAACAAGGTCAAAAATAGAGAAAAGGAAAATAAAAATGTAGTATAATATTAAAAATCTCTTCCTTCCTTTTCTTTTCTTTTATCTTTTATGACAATAAAATCATAGAAATATAATTGAGAAATTTTGTAACTAGGTCAAGATCATTACAATATTAATAGAGAAGTTTTGTGAGATTTAGTGGATGGAGCATATGGTTGGGTTGACAGGTCTTTTGTTAGTAAACTACATCAAGATCATTACAATATTAATTGAGAAATTTTGTGAGATTTAGTCAATGGAGCATGTGGCTGGATTGACAGGTATTTTGGACTATTTTTTAGTAAGTGTATTGAATTTTACACAAATAGAGATGGTTAGAGGGTGGGTTTTATACGAGTTCGAGTCATAAAAAACAGTCTGCTCACGTGCAAGGATATTGATTGGGGTTATTCTCTTCATGTTTAGTTAACTTTTTTTTTTTTCTTTTTGTCCGTTAACTTTCCTAAGGCCAAATCACGTCAATTTGTGTTTTGTATGTTTGTAGATTGTGTGTGTCTCTCTCTCTCATGTTACTATTACCAATGTTTTATTTTTGTTTCTTCTCAGTTCTCACTAGATCTATTAAGTAGACATAACTCTAATGTTGCAATCAACGAAAATGAACATTGTGGGCTTTGCTTTGCCTTTGATGTGATGAAAAGAGAAAAGTGAGAATGAACTTTCTTTCATGGCTATGCTTTTTCTAGCCACTGCACTTTACAACCCCAATCGCACAAAACTAATTGCTTCTGTTCCTACTAAACTATCATCAACTATCATTGTTTAATTATCAAATATAGTTTCACTAAGATCATAGTAAAGATCATACTTTGATTTAATCCTCTAAAGTGACCCAGAAAGAAAAAAAAAGGCAAACCTAAGATTTTTCTATTTCTTCCTTCTTTATACCTCCTTTGACATTTTTTTTTTTCGTAATTTATGTAAATTATCTGTAGCTAAATCTTCTGGAATCACAAGAATCTTTATTTAGAATGAGATTCTAACTCAACACTTTTGGAGTGAGATTTTGAGAAGAGTTGCTCTTTGAATTATGATATGACTAAAATTTGACAACCTACTTATATTATCACACGTGTCCGTGACAAATAAGGATGAATGATAGGGGTCTTGTCTACTTGATATTGTCTGGCGTGTTTAAACATAGAGTTAATTAGTGAAAAGTTTCGTAAGATGAAAACCTATGACCGAGTCCCAGGTATGAAATCTTTTATTCTAAGAAATTCATTGATTTTGTATTTATTTAAGAAGAAGGACAAAGGTTGCTGATGTGTCATGCATACTTTTTTTTAAATGACTATTTTACCCCTTATATTTACGATTTGTCCACCATCTTCTTTTATGATTGTCCACCGTCTTCTTTTATGATTGTCCACCGTCTTCCAGCTTCTAACTTTGGAGTTTGGACAAGCTTGAAAGCCAAGTTGGCGTAGTACTTGGGTCGTGAGGTTCCATCGGACGGTAGAGAGAGAAGAGAAGAGGAGGACGACAAACAGATGATGAGGTGGACGGTGAAGATCGTTTGGAGGTAGAGCGTTTGGTGGGAAATGATGATTTGAGTTTGTTGCGGTGGTTCGAAGGGGTTGGGTTCAGAGGAATGACTACGGAGAAGCCAACAATGATTACTAAATCCATCATTCCAGGCTGAAGGCTTTCTGTGAAACATCTCTTGGTTTTATGGTTTTGTGAAGATAATTGAATTTGAAAAGCAAGTGTTTCACTAAAGTGACAACCGTTTCTATGCTTGCCTTGATCCTTAGATTCTGGGCTAGGAATGGTAACGGGACGGGGTGACCTTTTCTCAATCACGACTTCGTTTATATTTTTTACTCTCTACCTTGCCTCCCATCTCATTTAGAGGTTTACCTCGCCTTCGACCCCGACCTTATTTATATTCCCCGATTTCATCCCGTCCCACCCTGAATCCCGATATATATATATATTTTAAGTAAATTAAAATTTTTATTTTAATAAGTAAATTAATTTTTTTTGCCAAAATAACTAATATAAAAAAAATATATATGAGTGTGACATGAAAAATCTTAAAACTAATTTTATATAGTGTTATTTTTTTATAAATATAATATATATAAAAATAAATAAAAAAACTTAATATATAAACGGGGTGGAGTTAGGGCAGGGTGGCCATCCCTCGAACCCGACGGAGTTTTAAAAGCCATATTCCGATTCCGGCCTGACTCTGTTTACGAGCACTCTATACCCGCCCCATTAGGGACGGGGCAAAGTGAGTCCTCGACGGAACGGGACGAATTGCCATCCTATTCTGGGCCTCAGGTTGAGTGGGTTCAAACCAACACGATAAATAATGACTATAGTTCACAGTGCAGGCCTCACATGGCAATAAAATTTAAAGAGGATAATGCAAAACAATTAAATTTTACTATTTTTTGTAAAGTTAGTAAGAAGTTAAAATCTTACTATTTCAAAGCTAATGAAATTTCAATCAATGAGTTTCAAATACTTTTTTGTAACAAATTTTCACTGCCTTGAAAGTATATTTGACCGTTTAAAATGTGGCTCAAAAGCTAAATAAATTGTAACTAATTGAGAATTCTTCCTATTTTATAAAATAGTAAAATTTTAATTTTTGTGAACTAGTAAAATTTTACTATTTTTGTAGCTAATTGAGATTTTACTATTTTTGTAGCGATTCTTTTTCTCAAAATTTTATATATTTAATATAGATTTTGTTTGATAGATCCTCAATTTTTGGAGCTCAAATATATAAATTTTTTATTGAAAATGAATTTATATATATTGAGTTATTAAATTTTAAAAATTTTTATTGAAAGTTGTGCACAAGTCATGAAGGGGCATTTTTATAGAAAAACATTGAATGTGGATTTTTTTTTCCAATAAAAAGTAATGGATTATTAAGTTTTGGCTGGACATGATGATAATTTTGTTATTTTGGTAAAATTTTGACTGAAGGACCCTTAAAAATATATCTGATGAGTATAGTCTAAGAATGGTTACATTGGATCCCCTAAGGATTGTCTCATCTCAATTTGATTAATACTCAACTTATGTCAGTTTGTGATTTATATTGTAGATTGAATATGATGTCAGATCAATATTTACACACTACTTTGCACAAAAATATAGAATCCTACAACAAAATTCAAGAATAGATTACTAATTAGACATTATTTCTTCAAACAAATAAGGTAAGTCTTGCTTTTACTCCAAGAGGTACTCTAATCCAAGTAATCTTTTATTATATAAATAAAAGATTGAGGTAGGCACTTAAAAAATCTCAATTAAAACTCATTAATATTCCTATTCTTTTTTTGCAATTATAGATTTGAGTGTCGGAGTGATTGTCACCGAAACTCCACAGACACTTTGGTCTAGCTAACGTACATTTAGGTGTAGAGAAGGAAGATTACAATCGTCAATTGTATCAGATTGATTTTTACGTCAAACTAAATCTAAAACAATTGTTTAACCCAATGTGCTTGTCTTGAAAATCCTATCATTTTACGTCCAATTAATTATTCAAGAATTCTCAATTTTATTAACTCTTTGGTTATAATCCTAACTCATATAGAATTACTAATGACGAATCTAAACAAAGTTAAAAATTGATATTAATGCCTATGTGAAACATAATTAATGCGCACGAAGTTCAAAATTTATATTAATATCCTACATGATTATTCATAATTAAGACTAATTAAAGTTAGTCGAGTTCATAATTCATAACTTTTTCTAAAAAAAGGTCATGATATTAGAGGAAAATGTGTATTTTATTCAATATAATTGTACCCATAATGAAATAAACAGTGGTTTATATATAAAATCCATTTTTTCACAAACAAAAATATGAGAGTTATCTTAACCGACAGGATAGGAATTTTAGTTTGTAAAGTCATACCAAACTTTGTATGATTAGATCTTCTTGATCCTTCATTTTAATATCTGAAATTTGGGACTTTTTAGTTCCGTAAGCTTTTTGACTTCATGTATCGTTTTTAGGCTGTAGCATGTTGACTTGCTGAAGAATTATATCTCAACATCTGGCAGTGTGGCAGCCTCACCCTTTACCAAGGGGGAACCTCCTCCTATATTTTCAACCTTCGAAAGTCATTTATTACTTCTTATCTACTTCGCGTCACAAAGAGCAATTGATTGATATTTGACTCTTGGCTGCTTTTATTTGACCAAATCAAAAGAATTCTGTATGTTTGTTGAGAAATTTGATTCTTCTTCTTCGGCCCTTTCAAACTTTCGCCCTTTCGTTATCACGCGAATATTTAAGAAGATTTAATAATTTATAATTTTTTTTTTTGACATTTAAAAACTCTTTTAAGATTAAAAAAATTATGAACCAGATCAACTTAAAATATACACATGGTGATGAGAGAGTGAAGGTTGAAAGCAGAAGGTCCAGGAGAGGATCTACACATTATACATATAAGTATATTTAGATTTATATATGTTAAAGTATTTAATGAAATGTAAAAAAAGCTTAAATAATATTTATATAATTTAAATATGTATAATTGGGATGGAAGTGAGAATATTTTCTTTCATCTTTATTCCAAATTCGTATAAGATTTTAGTATCTTTCTATTTTTCTTATTCTCACCGTCCTCACTCACTTCATTTATTTTATTTCCAATATATTTTTCATTAGAAACGAAGCAAGAGTCAGGAGTAGGAGCAAGATGGTTATGACAGGACAAATTATCATCTCTATTCCTTATTTTGAGCATCTTATTCGAACTTCTTTTTATTTAATATAATTGTCTGAAAATTAAATGCCACCATTGCAAGTTTCATAACAATAGGCTAATTAATCAACGGTGATCATCTAATTAATAAAGGATTAGCTCCTTTTTTTATTTTAAATTTTAACCAAATATATGAACAATGGCAGATGAAAAATAATAAAAATTAAAATTTAAAAGGATCTCTTGTATTTACAAATTTTTTTGAAAAGATAATTTTTAATTTTTTTAAAATAAAATATTAAATTTCTAAAATTTTATAAAGACCATAACCAAGCACTCTTTATATCCGTTATATGAATTAAAAAAACTTAAATAAGTGGGAGGAGATCTTCACTTCTTCCTCCCTATTATTATTATTATTTTTTTCTATGATGGTTGTCAATTTTGTCAAACTAAAAATAGCTATTGTCTAAGCATTACATCATTCCAAAAAAAATTGTAAAATAAAAAGAAATATAGAAGTAAGTATAAAACCCTTTAGCCTGGCTACGGCACCACACATTCTCATAGCATTTGTGTTTTTTTGTATGCCAACTTTAATAGAAATAATGTTCAGTTTTATATTATTTGGTCATATAAAAAGTTTATATATATTCAACGTATTCGTGTCCTACTTTTTTAAGAAATGAGGCTACGTGTTCGTGTTGTATCCGTACTTCTTAGCTCCGAATGATGATTCTAATGTTCCTATTGCTCTTTGTGAATGTGTTTGAACTTGTACACAACATCTGATTTCTAACTTTGTTTTTTGTCACAAGCTTTCACCACCTTATCATGCTTTTGCTTCTCCGTTGTCTTCAATTTCTATTCCTTAAAGTTGGCAGAATGCTATCAGGAATCCAAAATGGAAGGAAGCAATGAGTGAAGAGATGAGAGCTCTCTTAAAAAACAATACTTGGGAACTAATTAAGTTACTTGCAGGGAAGAAGACGGTTAGATGCATATGGGTGTATATAGTGAACCATAAGGCAGATGGATCTATTGGGAGATACAAGGCAAGGTTGGTGGCAAAAGGCTTTATGCAGACTTTTGGGATTGATTATCAAGAGACTTTTGCTCCAGTAGCAAAAATGAATTCCATTCGAGTTCTTCTCTCCCTTGTTGCAAATTTTGGTTGGTCACTTCAACAATTGGATGTGAAGAATGTTTTTCTTCACAGAGATTTGGAAGAAGTCTTTATGGATGTTCCACTTGGATTTGAGGATTTCTCAACTAATGGCAAAGTGTGCAGATTAAAGAAGGCATTATATGGGTTAAACAATATACTATAGCATGGTTTGGGAGGTTTTCTCGTGTTATGTTGCTATGTGGCGATAAACAGAGTCGGGGTGATCATACATTATTTATTCGACATTCACAGGAAGGCAAGGTAATTGCTCTTGTTGTGTATGTTGATGATATTGTCATAACTGGTGATGATTTAAAGGAAATGGAGAAATTGAAAGCCTATATGGCTAAGGAGTTTGAGATAAAAAACTTAGGAAGTCTAAAATACTTTCTAGGTATCGAGGTTGATAAATCCTGAAAGGATATTTTTATCTCACAGTGAAAATATATTTTGGATTTTTTGAATGAAACAGGAATGGTCTGAGTGTAAAGCCATTGATACTCTACTTGAGTAGAATCTTAAGCTGGGTGAGGATAATGAAGGTTCCTTGTAGATAGGAAGAGATATCAACGGTTAGTTAGAAAGTTGATTCATTTGTCTTATACTCGCCCATATATAGCATTTGTAGTGAGTGTGGTGAGTCAATTTATGCATTTACCTTGTGAGTCACATATGGAGTTTGTTTATCGAATATTTCTTTATTTAAAATCTTCTCGAGGTGAGGGTTTGTTATTCTTAAAACATGAACACTTGAGAGTGGAATCTTATACAGATGCAAATTGGGCTGGCTCTATTATTGACTGGAGATCTACGTTTGGTTATTGCACTTTTGTAGGAGAAAATTTGGTGACGTGGCATAGTAAAAAGCAATTAGTTGTGGCTAGATCTAGTGCAGAGGCAGAATTCAGAGTCATAGCAAATGGAATTTGTGAGTTGCTCTGGGTGAAGGTGTTAAAAGAGCTTGGTTTTAATTCTAAGGAGACCATGAGGTTGTATTGTAATAACAAGGCAACGTTTAATATATCTCACAATCTTATTCATTATGATCGAACCAAGCATATTGAAATTGACAGACACTTTATTAAAGAAAAGTCATAATATGGTATTATTTGTACTCTCTATGTGAAGACAAGAGATCAACTTGCAGATGTGTGGACTAAGGGTGATGAGAGAGTAAAGGTTGGAAGGATAAGGTCTGGAGAAGATCAACATATTGTACATATAAATATATTTAGTTTTATATATGTTAGAGTATTTAATGAAATATAAAAAGCTTAAATGATATTTATATAATTTAAATATGTATAATTGGGACGGATCGAGGATATCTTCTTTCATTTTTATTCCAAACTTGTATAAGATTTTAGTATCTTTCCTATTTTCATCACGTCTCGTCCTGACTCACCTTATTTATTTTATCTCCAAATATTTTTCATTAGAAACGGAACAGGAGGAGCAGGAGCAAGATAGTTCTGATAGGATAAATTATTATTTTTATTACTTATTTTGAGCATCTTATTCGTGCTTCTTTTTATTTAATATAATTAACTGAAAATTAAATGGCACCATTGCAAGCTTCTTTATATATATATATATTAAGTTTAGAGGGTAAAAATATAAAATATAAAAATGTATTTTTGTAAAAATATAAAAAAAAAAACTTGAGGAAGAAATTTTAAATATTTTATAATAAAATTATAAGAAAAAGTAAAAACGAAGCTTCGTTTTTGATGTCATATAAATTGGTGCAGGAAGCTTCGTTTTTCATGTCATAACACGTGTGACATTATGAAGTCCATCCATGTCACATGCGAATATTCCCAACATGATGGTCTTGCTACACAACTCCTCTTTTAATTTAATGGGATCATCATCATGCTCTTCAGACAAATGTGGACCCATACATCTAATGATGGGTCCCTTTCGCTTTGACTGGGTCTGATATTGTGATGCCATTTAACAGTGTGAAATTGGTATCTTATTAATGTAATTAGACGAAAATTAGTTTAAAATTTATAATATCTATTTTTTTTTTAAATTCAATTTTGAAGGTCTAGTGCATAATATAATATGACATTGTGCTTATAAATATAATACCTTAGAATAATGAAATTTAATTTAAAATTTGATTTTTTTTCTCTTATTCTAATTTCAAAACTATATTTCATGCTATCAAATGCAAACTAAAAGAATCAAATACTAAGTTCGATTGGTTTGTTTTGATGTTGTTTGTTTTTCTGTAATTATTAATATTATTGAATTAATTTATTATACGATTCTAAAGGAATTGACCCAAGTCAAGTAATAGATCATTCAAGTTTATTTTGTTAAAATTAATTAACGGATCTTATGTTTCGAGTCGATCTTAAGCAAGATTCTAGTTGAGTTTGAGGAACTTGATATTTTATATAGTTGTTGGGTATTTATTACTTTACCAAGTCAAGTTTGAAATGAGTTAAATAAAATAATAAATTTTTAAATATATTTAAAATTAATTAATTTATTTTAAAAACTAATTTCAAATAAATTTTTAACTAAATTAATTATAAATTGAAGTTTAAATACGAATAATTTGATTCATTTTATAATCTTCTACCACAACTTCTTTACACTCCTTGCAGGAGCATATGGCATATATGCTTTGGGGCACACATTTCTAACACAAGGGTGATTGCAATAGTAAGGGCCCACAAAAGGATGACACATAAATTCACCTCCAACCTGAGTTAAGACCCTAA
The DNA here is from genome assembly GCA_008638375.1 of Nyssa sinensis. Lineage (NCBI taxonomy): Eukaryota > Viridiplantae > Streptophyta > Magnoliopsida > Cornales > Nyssaceae > Nyssa > Nyssa sinensis. Next base: position 55,553,056 of record CM018031.1, on the reverse strand, counting down.
TGTGAAGGAGAAAGTGAGGGCTGTAGGACAGGTGCCCTGTCTCACCAGAAAATGAAAAGGTGTTGGTGCCCCCTTCTTGTGCTTTGACTGTAGCCCTTTTTTGTATAACAATTGCATAGACTTGCCATGCCTAGGAAGCTGGCATTATTTGCCTTTCTTCTTCTTTTTCTTAGAGCACTTCAATGAGTACTTGTCTATATACATACATATATACCAACAATTTTAAAAAGAATGATGTATGTATAACCTAGAGCAAGCATAAGCAGTCCAAGGAAATCCACATAATAGTGACGTACCAACAGACCTTGAAAATTCAAATGCATGCAGTTTGTCTATATATGTGTATGTGTGTGTATGGACTTGTGTGATCACCCGAGGGCCCACCTGATACAATCACACTTGAGAGTTACCCAATAAGAGTAATGACAAATAGAGGCAAAATATCCCCCACACACTAGGTGCAGGTGTCCTTCACTCATAGATGAGTTGCTTTTAGTCTACATCACAAGAGTAAGATTAATGCATTTCAATTAGAGTTGCAATCAACCAAAATCCACGGTGTGGATTTTTCTATCTCTTGCTGTGATGGAAAAGACAGAAATGAGAATGAACTTTGAAAAAATGGCCCTTAAAAGTCTCCTTTAATGGCTCTGTGTTTTTTTGCATCCCCACCTAGAGTGCTTAAGTGTGCCTATCAGAACGCTATATCCTCAATTATTAGTTGGCTAATCATACAATTGAGGTCCATTGAGTCTGAATATCTGCTAAAGACACAATGTTACTTTGTCGCCAAGCTTTTAATATTATCCCCACAAGAGATGTGACAACCAAGAAAAACCTTGGAAACTATTCACGATTCTTGTGTAGAAATGTTCATTACAGTGGCAAGTTTTTTGTTTGAGGCCCTGTTTGTTTTAGGTTGTGGATAAGTGTTGGCTCAATTTTTGAGCCCAGCTTTTTGAAGCTAGTGTGTTCCCCACTAAAAAGATATGAACACCCTCTTGTAAAGTGATTATTTCTCACTCTCTATTTTTTTATATATCAAAGCCTGACATTAACTTTGTAGTATTAGAAAGATAAATGATATTATACACTCAATTTTTTTATAATTAATAAATATAAAAAATTAATATTTTATTAATTGTTAAGTTTTCTAATATTTTTATTTATCAGTTTCATACATATAAATAATTTTAGATATAAAAAAAGACTTTATATGCAACTTTTCAACTACATTTTAGTTTTCTTACTTATAAAAAAAATACATATAATACTCAACTTAAGACATAAGAAACTCTAATGTCATTTTAATGCAACACTTTTGACTTCAACTATATTAAATTAATAAATATAATTATCAAAATATATCATAAATGAGATATATATATATATATATATGAACATAAAGAATTATTTTGTATCTCTAATAATTAATATTATCATGAATTTTCTAAAAAATATTATTACTTATTAGATAATAGAATTATTAATTATTTATTATAGAACTAATTAAGTTGATTTCTTAAAAATTTATTAGTTATTAAAAATTATTACTTCATTAAATATTAATTATATGCAAGGTTAACCATAGGTACACATAGGAGTCCCTCGTTGGTAGTCGAAATTATTTTTTATAATACGTTTAGATTAAAAGGGTTGAAAAGAAAGAAAAAGAAAGGAAAAATTATTTTGTTTAGTTTAAAATTGAAGGAGAGGGAGGAAGGAGCTTTTCATTTTGTTCTCCTTTCCTTTTTCTTTTTCCTTTTCCCTCGTACAAACGAGAAAGAAGAATTATACTCTTCTTTTTTTCTCTTCCTGCAAACCAACTGTAAAGAACTTTACCTTCGGAATGTAAATGTGGAGTCCATTAAACTTTCTTTAGAGTGCTATAAACTTCCCCCCCCCCCCCCCCCCCACACACACACACACACATAAATAAATACATAAATTAGTGTTCTATCTAGCCAGGAATTAACAAAGCCAACACGAGGACTGTGGGTTAGCTAATCAACTCCATTGCCCTTAAACTTCGCTCAATCTATCAGCCACACATGCACACACATAAAATATAAGTGAGAGCAGAGAAAGGACAGAGATTTTTCTTACTTTTTTTTTCACCAATCATCTTTCCAAATCTTTGCAACCCCACATGGGCTTGAGCTCATGCAATCATCACGAATAGAGGAAAAGAGAGCCCCCCAAACCCCACCCCCTCCATGATCACATGGATTTGGAATCTAATCACACAAACCCTTTTCTTTTCTTTTCTTTCTTGTAAAGAATAAACAAAGGCACGCCCTCTTCAAATGTTTGTATTTTACTCTTCTTGTAGGTAGTGATTGGAGTGTTACATGAAGGTTGACAACTAAGTGTGGTCGTTTTTTAGTAGGTAGAATATTCTTTTGTTTCTCTCTCTTTCTCTTACTCATTCCTCAAAGTGAAGAAAGGTATTCTTGGAAATATTGCTATTACCAAAATCATATTTGCTTAATTATAAATATTACTTTGAATAAAATTATGTTTTTGTTTTTATTTGTTTGTTTAATTTTACTTTTTCCCTATCTTCTTGGAAGGTTCCTTTTTCTTTCACAAACACCAAGGAAATTTAGCTAGTGTATGTTGAAGAGAGAGCATGCCATCATGACATTCACATGTACGTGCATGATATCATGATATACACACTCACACTGACAAATATCCCCCACTATAGATGATGATCATTATGGGTCTCATTAATTATTCCATTATCAATCAGTTTGGTAAAGGTGCAAAAATGGAAGGAATTAATTGGAAAGAGAAGGAGGGGGCAATGGATGTGTTTTTAAGAGCAACTCCAACACCCTCCTTATCATGGCTCCCAAGTTATTTTAGCTTTTTAGAGAGGAAGATTTGAAAATTTAAGTTATAAAGAATCTTGCTTTATAAAATAAGAAAAGTTTAAATGACTCTCCGCACGTGAAGAGGGAGATGATTTCTTATTTTTTCAACCATATAAAAATTTTATGACGAAGTTATTTTACGAAAAAAGTTATTTTTGATGACCAATTTCACAAATTATGATAGTTTAAATTAAAAAAGTTAATAAAAATATTCAAAATTAACTAAAATAAGAAATATACATAGAACAGTCATTTTAAAAATGACTGTCTAAATTAACTTTATAATCATTTTAAATAAAATAAGGAGTGATTTAAGGAATACGGTTGGATCGTTGGAGTTGCTCGAGAAAAATGAATTAAAAAAAGGGACGGGATTTATTCTACTTAAAATGAGAAAAGAAATAAGTTTCTCTTTACTTTACACTTTTCTTGACAGTAGGAAAAAGGTGTATAATGATAAAAATATACAAAGCACTTTCATTCGCTTTTTCCTTTTCTGTTTACTCAATCAAATATTAAGAGGGAAAGACTTTTTTTTCCCAACATTCATATTGTGAATTGTATATAATCTCTTTTGGAGTAAAAATTTGAGTAATTATTGAAAATGGCAAAATGATATATATATATATATATTTATCAAAAGATTGTAAAGAATTCTAAAAAAAAATGGAAAGAAATGAACAAAAAAGAATGTAAAGAATACCAAAGGTGTTGTGAAAAGCTATGAATGGCAAAAGAAGGAAGAAATAAAAATGATGGTGAGAGAGAAAGGAGAGGGACTGAGAGGTGTAGCAGTGTTTAAACCCCACTGAGAGAGGCTAGGTTCCGCGAAATGCTCCTCTAAAGAGGCCTTTGGCAGTGATAGGACAAAGAAAAAGGACAACACACAAAACAAGTATTTGAGTCTTATTGGTAAGAGAGAGCACACCAAGGTGTGAGAAATTCTTACATGAAATAGGTATGACATGATTTCATGACACTACCAATCACATTTTATCTGTTTTATTTATTTTTTTTTTTCATAGACAATCTATATAACTGACACGATATTATATGAACCCAATTCATGTATGAACTTCTCTACCAAGCCTCTTGTCAATTAATTTGTAGGTCCCTCTTAATGACCTAAAAGTGATCAAAAAAAGAAAAAAAGAAAGAAGGGAAGAGCAAAGATCCCAATTAATGATTGTCCCTAAAGGCTTGTTTAAAGAGATTTTATTTCTCCTAGATTTTGGATTTGTATTTATAAAAAAATATCTTTAAAAACATGCTTTAATAAATTTTTAAAATTATTTTTGTATTAATTTTATATTTCAAAACAAGTTGCTCTTGATTCCCACAAAATCTCTCAAGTCAATCTTTTTTAAAAAATTATTTATTAGACGCGGTATAATGCACTCATTGTGACTCACAAAGTTTGCTCATTTGTGTCATTCACTCATTGGGTAGGATGCATTGCATCCGAGTCCAATAAATCATTTTTCCAAATTTCTCAAAGTTTATTTTGACAACATAAATGAAAATGAAAAGATTCATACTCATCTTAATTTCTCTTTTTCCCAACTAGGGGTGGAAGCCAATTTTTTTTTTTTTAAAAGGAATAAATATTTTCAATAATGGGGAATTTTAATTTTTTTATTTAAAAAGTAAATAAATTTAATTATTTTTTTAAGTGTATGTAGCAATATTCTTTCAATATACTATATAAGTGCATGTTATATATATAGAAATAAAAATTGAAAAAAATGACCACCAAGAGTGCACCCTATTATTGCATCCATATTAGTTTATGCATGATTCCAATCGTTATCAGACCTCACAGCACTTTTGCGTCGTCATGCATGCATTTACAAAATTCTCGAATTTGTTCTGAATATATAATAAACTTTAAATATGATTGAAATTAAGTGACCATAACTCACTTCAAATGAGGTCCACAAATTAATAACAACTAATAAATTAATTTTACTTGTTATTCAAACAAACTTATTAATAAAATAGCTGTCACTTTCGAGAATAATAAAAATACACGTGGCTACACCTTAACCTCAATTTCAATAATAATTACCACTTGATCATAATCAAAATATCTATCAAATTGAATCTCTCGACCAACTTTGTATTGAAGGAAAGGAAGCAGAAACAAAAAGCCCACCATTCGAATGATGGGATTAACAGGCCAAGCCATAGAGAAGCAAAACCAAACCTACCTCCAATCTAGAAAATCACTTCGTCGGCCATCCCATTTCTATATTATTATTTACATTTCTCTCCTAATAAATAAAATTATAATATAATATAATTCCATGCATATCCCATAATCCGCAACATCTTCCTTTCTGAATATCCACTTTCACATGACAGAGCAGGCGTTCGGGTTCTCATCACTGAACAACTGAGGAGCATGAACGTGCTCCATCTGATAATATGGGTACGGGTACCCGAACTCCGCCGCCGCCGCCGCCCCACCCCCATCTCCCCCGCCCTCACCAGCGCCTTTCTCTTTCTTCTCGCCCCCTCCGCCGCCGCCGTTCTCTTTTTTCTCGCCCCCTCCGCCGCCGCTTTTCTCTTTTTTCTCTCCGCCACCGCCTTTCTCTTTCTTCTCGCCCCCTCCGCCACCGCCTTCTTTCTTCGGCGGAACGATCTCCACCGGTCTCTTTAGCTTCTTCTTCAGTGACTCGGCAAGAGCATTCGCATCCATCGTCCCTTTCACTGTCACCAGGTCCTTCTGCCGATCAATGGACATCTCCTGATATCCTGCAACTCCGTTAACTTTCCGTTAGGCACGATATATATTTTCAGAAACATCGTTATATAACTGTTTCTGTAAGGACAAGAGGATGCGATAATCTCACCCTTGGCCTTGCCGACAGTCTTGTGGATCTTCTGAATAGCATCCCGCACAGTGCAGATCCATCTTGAGCACCGTCGTCGTCACAGGAGGCTTAAAAAGCCATATATGAACAAAACAATTAAAATTAATTTAAACAAATAAACAATGATTAAAACAAAAAAAGAAGCAATTAATTAAAGTTTCGCTAAAATGCGCCGCTTCACAGTGGCCTGAAGCGTGAATGGCAAGAAAATGAACTCTGAAACTCCTGAAACAGAGTGAAACTTCAAGTCCTAAATAAATTTGAAAGATGTTTCGATTTGAAATATCAAAACTGATTGGCATAAAACGCGCTGAATGAAGGCTGCTAAAATGCGCCCCACACATGATTGACCGCTGAAATCGGGAATAAATTAACTGCATATCTGTAACTTCCAAAATCTTCAATGAAATTGAATGAGGCTTTGCTGCTAAACGTCATAGCTAACATGCGCCATATGCGCAACGTAAGAGAGGAATGACCAAAATCCAAATGATTTGAGAATAGTTATACATGCGCAAATTAGTAGGAAGAGTACCTCTTTGGGTTTTTTCTCATCTGGCTTCTTCTCTGGCTTGTCTTCCGTCTTCTTCGCTCCTCCGCCACTCTCCTTATCTTTCTGTGTGTCCTTATCTTTCTCCTTCTTCGGAGACGGAGAGACGAGCTCGACCTTCTTCTTTGTCTTCTGTTCAAGCTTCTCTCGGAGCTTCGACGGATCCACCTTTCCGGTCACGGTAATCTTGTTTAGGTCACCGTCGTCTCCTTTCACTGACTCAACACCTTCATGTACAATTCACAGATATCATCAGTCGGAAAACAACTGGAGAGAACAAGCATTAGCAGTCAGTAGAGGGGCAAAATCGCAGCAAAAATGAATAACGTATCAGAGAACCACACAATCTCATTCTCGATTTCCCTGAGTCTATCGATTAAATCTGTGAAGAGATGAAATATATAATGCCAAAAAGAAAAATAGATAGTGAACAAAGCAGAATGCGACACAGTAATTGAATCAGAGGAAAAATTTGAGCCGATTGCGAATAGCAAATGGATAAAAATCAGAGAAATGGAGAAAATAATGTGTGAATAGAAATATAAACGGAGAAGAAAATCCACAAAAATCTTCAGAAAAAAAAGCAAGAAACAGAGGAAAAATAGTGTTTAGATTACAGACTCTGATACGGCATATACCTGCAAAACTTCGTACGCATTTCTTGACTTTGTTAGCACATCCCTCGCAATCGTTGTCAACCTTCAAAACCACAGTGATTGGACCATCGTCCTTCTTTCCTCCATCGTTGCTGTTCTTCTTCTGATCGTTCTGGTCCTTCTCACCTTCGTTATTGCTCTTCTTCTGCAACCAAACATCCAAAATGACAAAAATATCAATTAGAGAGAAAGAGAGATAAAGGGAGAGTTTGATAGTTCGGTAAAGTTACTCTACCTTCCCCATTGTGAATGCTGTGAGTTGGATTGAACCGGAGGGTGAGACAGTGGAATGAAGATATATTTATAGAGAGAGAGAGAGAGGGTGATAGTTGAGCGGTGGTGCGGTTAGTGATGTTTACGTTGTCACATACCCCTTGATATGTATCAATGTATGTATATATATAAGTGATGAGCTGTGTGTATGTCCTTTTTGACGCGGAGTGGACACTGACGGTTACTGAGAAACTTCGTTGTAAACAGGAATTAGAGGGCAGGTGATTGGGGCTTATAGTACTGGTTGGTTGGGCCTCTTGCCGGGAAGCCCATTCCCATCATCTTTAGGGCTTTCTTTGAATTATTGTCCATTAATTACAGTCTTGATTGCCATGAAATTATGCTCAAAGGAACGCACGCTTCTTCCCCGAATCCTCCCTAGCCTTTTGTAATTGTCGGTTCATTAGCTCCATCGAGAGGTTTCGCGATATCGTCTCGAGATTCAGGCTTGAGTTTCTGTCCTATGTGTGGGTTCAGTATTTTTTTTATAATCTGGAACCAAACACACCAAGGACAGTCAATTTGTGTCTTTTAGCGGGATGGTAAATTGGGATTCCTTCCACTTTTTTTTTTTTTTTACCGCAATTCCTCTGAATTGTGTCGTCAGATAGTAAATTAGTATTTATTTTTATAATTACTTCACGCAAATTTTTACCTCCGAGGATGACCGTCTCAAGAGAAATTGTATTATTTGAAATTTGAATTAAAAATTTAATATATTTTTAATTTTTTAAAACAGTTATCCCATTCATTACCGGTTGAGCTATTCTTCGATTTAAAAATCGATATATTTTACAGGTGGAAGAAAAATAATAAGTAGAAATTATAAAAATATGTGTTGGATTATTCAAAAAATTGTCCCCAGACCATCGGTGTGGGAGTAAAAATGTGATGTAGTATGCATTGTAGATGTATATTTGATGACATTAGAGTGTCGTTGTAGAGTAAAATAGTAAGAATTAACATTTTATCTTTAAACGGTCAGAACTTTGTGTACAAGTGTCTAGTTTTTTGCCAATTATTCTAATTCAAAAAAGTCTTTTCAAGTTCTACCACTACAAAAAATAATACTTTTAGCGACGCACAATGTCTAGTTTTTTACCAATTATTCTAATTCAAAAAAGTATTTTCAAGTTCTACCACTACAAAAAATAATACTTTTAGTGACGCACAAAAGTGACCTTTTGCGACGTACAATGGGCGTCGCTAATAATGTAGAAAAAAATCAATAAAAAAATTGAGGTTCCCGTGTGAAAATTGGCATCAAACTATAAGCGACGCCTATCTGGCCATTAACGACGCACCTGTGCGTCGCAAATAGTTCATTATTTGAGCGACGTACTCCTTTGCGTTGCAAATAATAGGGCTGGACCATTAGTAACACACATTGGGGTTATTAGCGACGCCCAGTGTGCGTCGCTAGTAACCCCTTATATAAAAACACGATTTGATCGCTCTCTCTCTCTCGCTAGGCGTCCGTTTCCATCAGTTCTTGAGGGTTAAAAGGTGAAAAGGGAAGGGGAGAACACATCGGCAGGAGGCCAGGAAGCCCAATCAGATAGGTCCACTGAGCTTAGTTTCTCTTCTCTCTCTCAAACTCACATCTATTTCATTGTATTTGTGAAGCCCTGGTATAATGGTTTGAAATTTCTTACTAACAGAAACATGCTAGCTAGTTTATATCTGTAATGTTGAAAAAGAAGCCCTTTGAGTGATTATAATTTACATGCATGTTATTTTTGGGAAAATATTTGAAATTATTGAAGTTGAATAATTATTTATTGCTAGTTATTTTGGAACTGTCCTGTATTCATAGACTAATTTGATAGTCAAGATTCATTATCTAATTTTTTTATGCAAAAAATTTACATAAAAAAATAGCATAAATTTGCTTGCTTTTATTGTTGTTTTTTGGACTTGGATGTTTACATCAAACTTTATATTTATTTTATTTATAAATATTATTTATATAATTATTAGTTAGAGATTTTTTTAAATTTTATTTATTAACTGTAATTGTAGATTACTTTGGGCACTGTGAAAAATAATTCTTCTTTCTTTTTCATAAAAAAAATTAGAATGAGATTGTGAGTCTTAAATTTTAAAGTGTGAAATTAGACAAGCGTTTGAATTTTTAGCTACTAACTTAACTATGTTTTTTTTGGCTTCAATGAAAAAATAAAATTTGTGAAACATTATTTAATAAATTACCAATAAATTTTTTTTAGCAGTGATATGAAAAGCCCTGATAATATATTGAATATTCAAGTTCTTAATTATATATGCGCAAAATAGCACTGAATTATAAGTTTTGACTTTTTATGTATAAAATTAGGGTAAATTAGTGGATGGTAAGTTGTCAACTATAAATACATTTTTTTGTGTTATGCATTTTTTTTTTCAATTATAAAAGAGTGTAGTATCATGTTGCGACTTATGATTTTTGAAGTTTGAAGTTATAAATTTTTTTGAATTATTAATCAACTCTTAACATTTTTTTTTTTTGAATTGTATACCATCAATACTCACAACAATTTTCTTGGGGCCTTAATGAATACATGCGATTTGTAAATGTGAGTTCTAAAATTTAAATAATAGTACTAATTGTAGCATAGTCTAGCCCAGCCCAGCCGCAACATAGTTCTGTCATCGCCAGTAATAATGAGTCAAGAGATAAGTATCTAAAAAATATAAGATTTTAGTTAAATTTAGTTACTTATCAAAAAAATTTATCAATCAATATTAAATTTTTATACTTCATTAATTTTTAAATTTATGATTAAACATTAGCAAAAATCCCCCCCTTCCCCCCCGCAAGTAAAATCCTAATTCCATTCTTGCTTACCATTTCATTTGTACCTTTTCCCTTCTCCATCTTTTCCCCCCTAAAGTAAAAAAATAATCATTTCCATTTTGATGAGCTTAGCATTTAATCTCCATCGACTACCCAAAAAAAAATAAAAAGAAATTTAAAACATTTGTTAAAAAAAATGTTGAAATAAGATAATTAAACTTGATGCTACATTTCATGTGTATCAAGAGACAAAAAGGAACATTTTTCTGGAATTGATTTGACATGAAAACTTAACTACTTACAGGGCCATGTGGACACTAAGAGTCTCATTGTTAGGAATATGTATCAATCATTTAATGATCAGTTGAAGGTCCAACAAATTCATTCTCTAATCTAATAATCTTTCAATTACTATGTATTGATGACTTCTATTCAATATCAACTTTGGAGTGTAATTAACCCTCCACAAGCACAGTGGTCCATGATTGTGTATCAGATACCTATCTAAGACTGGTCCAATAGATGCCAACTTATCTATTCATTTCAAAAAAATACTCAATGATCTTCGGACCATTAGTCTTAGTAGTTTAGGTGGAGGCTACATGTGCACATGAATTTACGTATTGCATATATATGTAATCTTTATTTAAACTGTTGGACCATTAGCTAGTTTGATTATGAAACTGTGCTTTCAGTGTTCGAAGTGTCTATTGGTAAGTACATCTAGCTATTTACTAATTGACTGTGTCTAATCCATTAAGTTATACATATGATCCTTTTTGCATATATATATATATATATATATATATATATATAAGTCAATGTCAGGATGGTTGAGGATTAGTAATTAGTCTATACTTAAAAGACTACTGAGTCAATAATAATAATGCTACATTGGCCAATTGCACTTTGCCCCACGTCAAGTTGAGAAAGTCTTCCATACCAATTACAAGTTGTAAGGCCAAATATAGTATGCACAAGGATGGAATCAGAAAAAAAAAAAAAAAAAGGATCGTGCTATTGAACTTTTTTATCTTAATGGCTCAATGATTAAACCACTAAGATGCATGATGTGTCACTCTCAATAAATATATATATATATATATATATATATATATATATATGAGAACCATTTTAGATACATTTCTGAATTTTTAATGTAATACTTTTTTTTAGTATGTAAATGATTTTTACATTAGCTTACAACTTTAGCTAGATCCCAATAATAATTTCTTAAAATTTTGACCCAAATATTTTATATCTCTAATGATGTGATAATTTTTATTCTTATTTTGTTTTAGCTGCCAAGTAATAAGAGTTCTTGAGTCCTATAGATTGAGAGATAACTAGATACACCTAACCCTATTAAGTCAGTTAGTGATTTTAGGTAGCAATTGATTTGCTTTTGTTGGTTAAATTGTTGTTGTCAGGTTCCAAGTAAATAATTCTTGATGAATGACCTTAATTCATAGATAAAAATTAAAGCTAGGTGCTTTTACTTGTTATTAACCAAGATCAATATGTTTTGTATTGGCATTTTCAATGCTATTGTTAATGTTTTTTAAAGCAAAACTCTGTTTGACAATCAGAGTTTGCTCTTACACTAATGAAATTTTTTAATTGCATTCACGTAAGCTTAGCCCCGTTCGGGAGTCATTTTCATCACATGTGAATCTTGTCGCGAAACTTATTCGCGATTGGGCTCGTGTGTATGAAAATCGATTCTTGAATTGTCCAGAGAGGACAGTTCGGGAATGCATAAATCTGCATTGCAATCAATAGCGCATATGCTTGAATATTTCACTATGATAAAATTTCAGCACAGTCTCCTATTGTTCTTTGGATATATATTTAGGCGTGCTAATATCTATCACGTATACTCGGAGAGCCGTGGGGAGATGCTGCAGAAATTTTTTCTGAGTGGAATCAAGCATTTGATTTGCTGCTGATTGCAATGTAGATTGTGCATTCACGAATGGGATAGGACCACCTTACCCTTTAGAGAGCAGTTGGAGGTGATAGGATTTATGTTTCATATTTATAACGAGTATCATTTTTGACTTGTATTAGGTAGACAAAAATGGATAAGAGTTGGATGGACTTGAGGGGTAGGCATTTATTAGGGTATGTGAAGGGGATCAAAGATTTTATTGAGTTTGCTCGTGCAACTGCAGATGGGAGAAATAAGATAAGATGTCCATATAGGAGGTGCAATAAGAGGGATTATATGCACATAGATGATGCCAAAGAGCACCTATGCAAGTTTCAGCTTCAAAAAGGCCCATTTTGGAATTTTGACAGACCAAAATGCTGGATATCGGCCTAACTATACCGAAACCCCATCACACACCTCACAAATGATAAAATAGACTTGCACGAACTTACGGCACTCGGTTCGAATGCCCAGTTTGAAACTTATGCAAGTTTCAGCTCCAAAAAGGCCCATTATGGGGTTTTGACAGACCAAAATGCCGAATATCAGCCTAACTACACCAAAACCACATCACACATCTCATAAATGATAAAATAGACTTGCACGAACTTACGGCACTTGGTTTGGATGCCCGGTTTGAAACTTATGCAAGTTTCAGCTCCAAAAAGGCCCATTATGGGGTTTTGACAGACCAAAATGCCGAATATCAGCTTAACTACACCAAAACCACATCACACATCTCATAAATGATAAAATAGACTTGCACGAACTTACGGCACTTGGTTTGGATGCCCGGTTTGAAACTTATGCAAGTTTCAGCTTCAAAAAGGCCCATTTTGGGATTTTGACAGACCAAAATGCTGGATATCGGCCTAACTACACCAAAATCCCATCACACCTCACAAATGATAAAATAGACTTGTACAAATTTACGGCACTCGGTTCGGATGCCCGGTTTGAAACTTATGCAAGTTTCGACTTCAAAAATGCCCATTTTGGAATTTTGACAGACCAAAATGCCAGAAATCGGCCTAAATACACCGAAACCCCATCACACACCTCAAAAATGATAAAATAAGCTTAAACTTACGGCACTCGGTTTGGATGCCCGGTTTGAAACTTATGCAAGTTTCAGCTTCAAAAAGGTCCATTTTGGGGTTTTGACAAACCAAAATGCCTGATATCTGCCTAACTACATCGAAACCCCATCACACACCTTAAAAATGATAAAATAGACTTGCATGAACTTACGGCACTCGGTTTGGATGTCCGGTTTGAAACTTATGCAAATTTCAGCTTCAAAAAGGCCCATTTTGGGGTTTTGACAGACCAAAATGCCGGATATCGGCCTAACTACACCGAAACCCCATCACACACCTCACAAATGATAAAATAGACTTATGCTACTTTATGTCGTTCTTACAATTTATGCATGTAAAAAAAAAAAAAAAAAAACTATTCACATTCTATGTTCATATATATATATATATTTAATAATTGTTCTAATCTATATCATTAGATTTTTATTTCAGATTGATCGGGATTATTGCCGCGTCGTATTTATGTTTTGCATCGAAACTTGTTATTTTTATTTGTTTTTTTTTTCTTTTCCTTTCATGGACATCTATAGTTACATTTTGGAGACAATTTTTAATTTTTCTATTTATTATTAAATTGTACTTTTACAAATGTACATAATTAGTTTAATATATGAATGTATTTTTTCAAATTGATCTTTATTTCTGAATGCTTGAATTTTATTGTATATCAGGATGGATGATTGATACAGGTTTAATCAGGAATAAAAGAACAAATAAAACAAAGCATATATGTTTTTTTTTTTTAAAAAAACTTTTAGTTACACACACCAATGCGTCGCTAAAAGTAAGAATTCAATTTAAATATACACTATTAGCGACGCTTAATGCGTATCACTAATAGTGCCTTTTAGCGATACTCAGTGTGCGTTGCTAATAGTTGTTTTCCGCGACGTCCCACTGTGCGTCGCTAATAGTGCCTTTTAGCGACGCTCAGTGTGCATCTCTAATAGTGGTTTTCAGCGACGCACACTGCGTCTTTGTGTAGTATTTGCGACGCTTGTACCTAAATATTGGCGACTGCATAGTGGGCGTCGCTAATAGTTACCTTCAGCAACACCAAAGGGTTCGTTCGTCGCTAATACTATTAGCGACGCACGTTTGTGCGTTGCAAAAGACCTATAGCGACGCTCAAGGCCACTATTAGCGACGCATGCGTGTGTCGCTAATAGTGCTTTTGTTGTAGTGTACGGTGTGATTTATCACTATAACAATTATGACAAATTTTGCTGGCCAAAGTCAACCTTTTAAAGGGTGAAACATTAGTTTTTAGTCATTTTTAGAAACTTTTGATTCTAACTAAATATAGGTCAAATAAACTCAGATCTTATTTTTATTTTCACCGAACGTCTTATTTTTTGTTGTATTTCAGTTTTTAGAAGTTTTGATTTTTTCATTTTTTAAGTCAAATTCATAATTTTCTTTTATTTTATGTCTTTTAGGTCATTAGGGTTTTAGGTCTATAAATATGATGATATGTAATGATAGTAGCAACTTTTTTGACGATAATAAAAATTCTGTTGTCTAACTCTTGATATTCGTGAGAATCAACGAATGTTCAATGTCTGTTATTTCGGACATCTTTTTGTGTGAAAATCAATTAGTTTAAAAAAGATCGTGATTGATTTTTCTACTATGCACCGTTTCATAATGACAACGGGACAAGGTCCATTCCCCATTCCCCATTCCCCATTCCCATTTACTTAAAAATAGTCCCTCCCAATCTCACAATGCCCTATTTATTATGTCCACTATCCTCGTTCTCACCCCTCCCTACATCGTTTTGTCTTATTCTCGTCCTAAAATCTAATTCTTTTAAATCAAAACAAATAGACTAATATTATTAAAATTAAAAATCATATTTACATATATATTCAAATAATATATATGTATATATTATACATATATGTAGATTTATACATTTGCATATTTAATAAATATGAAAAATATGAAAAGGTATTTATTAAATACATTAAATACGTATATATATATATTCAAATAATATGTATGTTCATATTATACATATATGTAGATTTATATATTTGAATATTTAATAAAATATGAAAAATATTAAAAAATATTTATTAAATATATAATTAGGGCTGGACGGAGTAACTTGGATCAATTAACGTTTAGAACTGGACCAATCAATTTTATTTTATTTTTGTGAATTTTCAACCAATGGATCTCTGATTTTGTGTGTGCCATTTAATGACATCCAAGCAAGGTTCTTCCTTCTCTGCTGGCCTAAGTCTTGTAGCTCGATTGACCATCACTTCAAGTAAGCTTTGTATTCTCTTTCTCTTAGCTATTTATAGCATAACTTCAAAGAAAATCTATGTATCTTGCCAAAACAAATTGCAGTTACATTGAATCATAAAAATAGGTTCCTGAATATGCATTGCATTTATAATAGAGTTGCTTCCCTGGCCTCAACGTATTCAAAGAATAGGATACTAGAACAAAATCTTGTCAAAACTACTTCTGTTCACACATCTTCCCAACATCCTAAAGCCGAGACTCCTTTTAATCTATTTTGCTTGTTAATATTGCTAGGTCAAGTTGTCTCCCTAATCCTACTAAGATTGCACACCAATTTTTTTTTTTATAGGTAAATCTCTCTCTCTCACACACACACAAGAATGACAATTTAACCCAGTTTTATTATAAACCTATAATGCCCTACCCTTAATAAAATGAGTTTAGAAAAGTTATGTCCACCCAAATACGAATCCAAAGGAGAGAATGGGGGGCTATCCCTCCAAAAAGAAGAGAAAAATACTAAAAAGTTTTTAAAATAAAATTTTTAATTTAAAAAGTTTACGATATATTTTTTCTATCTAAAAAATTTTAATTTTTTTTTTAATACAAAAAAGTCTAATTGTTAACTTTCATCTTAACATTGTTAAAAAAATATTAGTGATTAGACTAAAATAGCATTCGATAGACATTTTAGAAAAAATTAATAATATATATATATATATATATATATATATAAAAAATAACTTTTTCAATTCTAAAAACATAATAACATTTTATGAAGTGAGATTTTTTTTAGGCCTACAAGACAAATAAAAAATATTATTTTATTTTTTGAATTGAAGAATTTATTTTATGAATTATTTAGTATTTTTTTAAAAATATATATTAACAGTTATTTTAGTCTTATCAAAAATATTTTTTAACAATGTTAAGTTAGAAGTTAATAATTGGACTTTTTGTATTAAAAATTTATTTTCTAGATCTTTTAGATAGAAAAAATTTATCATGAATTTTTTCAATTGAAACTTTTGTTTTAAGGATTTTTTAGTATTTTTTCCAAAAAAGAACGTAATGATATTGTACTCAAGGGTGAAACCAAGAAAAAATTTAGGGTGGGACTAGAAAATTTTAGGCAAAACTTTGAGATGAAAAATGAGAGAAATGATAGGTAAAAATTGAATTGGGCAAATTTTTTGGAGAGGAGTTATATTTTTAAGAATTTTTAGTATTTTTTCCAAAAAAGAACATAATGATATTGTACTCAAGGGCTAAACAAGGAAAAAATTTAGGGTGGGACTAGAAAATTTTAGGCAAAACTTTGAGATGAAAAATGAGAGAAATGATAGGTAAAGATTGAATTGGGCAAATTTTTTGGAGGAGTTATATTTTTGATGAAAAATGAGAGAAATAATAGATAAAGATTGAATTGGGTCTAACTTTTAGAGTGAGCTAATTTTAAAATAGCCAAAATTTTAAATGTATAATTTTTTTTTCTAAAATATGGGGAGGGGGGGGGGGGGGGGTGGAGCCTGACCAAGCCCATCAGTGTCTCTGCCTTTGATTGTACTTTTTATTAATAATTTTCTTAGAATATTGTAACAAATAGGACTTAGCCCATCAAATATATATATATAAATATATATTTCATATGAACCTTCCTAATTTAATACTTGCAATTTCACTTCTCTTAAAATATATGAATTTTTCACTACAATCCACACCATTAAGGTTTGAAGCGGGTTTGGAGTGAAGGCACCCTTCCCTTCTCCTTCCTACCCATCCCAATTATATAAAACAAAATAATAAAGCAGTTTTTATTTTTTAGTTACACATTATAAGTTTATACAAACTTGATAGAATAATGTGTTTAAAAAAGAAAATAGTATCATTCTAAGTTTCTATTAACATGCGTATTTCTAATTTTAAGACATATAACATTTTATTTGCAATGTGTTAATTATAATTAATTTACTAAAATAATAAATAATTAAAAGTTTAAAAATACATAACCCCTACTTATCATGGTGTTTAAATGGATTTAGGGTAATTTCTTTTTTTCGCAGGGTGGAATTAAGGAAGGGTCTCCCATCCCGTTGCCACCCCTACACACATGCACATACTTTGCTCATAAAAAAACTTAAATCCTCGACCTCCTACATAGAGAGATGGAGAAGAAATCAGTCAAGATAAAACTTGTTGGTCGCACCCGATAAATTCTACAAACGTTATCCTGATTTGAGTATTATTGCAAATACATGTAGTCTATAGTAAAAAATATTAACCAAAATTAGGGGCTTTCATACATCTACTTTTATTCTTAATGTATATGAATATGTTGGCTCACTTTAGGTTCCTTCTACATTATGTTTCCTTTCATTTGGAATTTGTAATAGTGGCCTTTAAATGTAATTGTCCACTCAAAATATAGATGTTATTTCCATTCCCCCATCACCCACTACGTACCTTTTTTTTTTTTTTTTAATATCTACCCTTGTGCATATTAACCACTTCTTTGATTTAGTTCTTGGGCATTAAGGATTACTTTTTCAAGCCTAATAGTCATAACTTGGAGGACACCTTTTTCTATTTTCCTTTCTTTATTAGCGTTCATTGATCAATAGAAAGTTTGAACGGATTCCATTAAATACACCCTTTCACATATATTATATAGTTTTTACTTTAATGCTGTGTTTAGTACGGGAGAAAGAAAAAGGAAAGTAAGAAAAGAGAAGCAAAATGAAAGAAGAAAAGTGTTATAAAAAAGAGGGGGAAAAGAAAGTGAAGGAAATATATATATTTTTGAAAATGCTTGTTGTACTAAGAAGGAATATACATAAGCCACCATAAAAAACAGGGGACCACAAAAAATACATCATGGGCACCAAACAAGCCCCACATACTAAGTATAAAGTATAAACTTTGTCTGTAATTCCCATTCTAAGGGATAATTCCCAAATTTTCAAAAGAATTCTTGATCCCCTCCAAGACATAGTAGAGAGTTTCATAATATCAAGAGAAACTTCAACCAATTGGTGTGCATTCCTGTATACTTTTTTGAAAGATTCTTTGATTTCTCTCCATCCAGATGTTGTAGATGGCAACAGAAAGGGTAAGCTTGACAATAGCAGTTTGGAAAGCAAGTACGAAGATGACTTATGATCCACTGCAATTCATCATCCCAGCACCCTACCTTTATGAAATAAGCAGAGAGTTCCAAACATGGTGGGAGTAGTTGTTGGGGGAAAAATCTCAGAAAAATTAGAAATTATAAAATCACGTTTTACCTAATGACTTGATAATAACGATAAATATGACTATTCAAATTGAAGCAACATGAAATTAGAAAATAAAGTTAACATAAAGAAAAGATATGGCTTGTGAGTCTTGAGAGGCATGTGATGCGTTGTCCTAAAGTTGTAATGTCTCTCCATGTAGAAGTGTTGACGGTCACTAACCACTCTTAAGATCCAACCCCTCTTATAAGCTTTTGCTTAACTATAGGACACGCCTTCAGTAAACAATGATGAACCAATCCGTATCAAGTTGTCCACAATTATAAATAAAAAAGAAAAGTTAGTCAGATACTTTATCCTAGTAACTTTTATATATATAAAAGGGTAGAAGTATTAAGTGGGATATGTCAGACTATAACTCCCCCCAAATTCTATAAAATATTTTTTATACATGTAAAATTTTGACACCTTTAAGTTAATACATCTCAAAATTTTTGGTCCAACTTAATCTTTACCTATTATTTATCTCATTTTTCAATCCAAGATTTTGGTCCACTTGAAAAATTTCGAGAAAAATTCTTCTAGCCCTATCTAATTTTTTTCCCGGGTTCCACCCTTGTATATAGAAGTAGGGGTACAAGTCGGGTAGGTAAACTTGAGCTTGGCCCGAGCCCAACCCGAGAAATTACGGGCTTGGGTAAAAATATATGATATCTGAGCCCGACCCGAACCCAAATTTCCAAGCCCGAATTTAAATCGAAACGGACTTGGGAAGGGACGTTGGGTACCTGAGCCCGAATTGCCGCTACTTAAAACCATATATTTTATATCTCAATTAATATGAATCGTTACATTTTAAACATATAAATAATCTTGACCGTTCATTCCATTAATATTTCAAACATGTAATATTTATTTTATTATCTAATTATATTGACTTTTTAAATCTATTTTCATTAGAAATTCTTGCCTTTTTATTTTTAGAATATGCACAAAACCCAAACCCGAAACTTGATCGAGCCCCAAAAAAACTCGAATGTTTGGGTACTCGAAAAAAATCCGATACTAGACATTTTTTGTCGGACTCGGATTCGATGACTTGTATCGTAAATTAGACCCGATTAAGGCTCAAACTTGACCTGGCTCGACTTGACCGAGTCATTGTAAAGTAGAGATAAAAGAGGAATACGAATAATGAAGAGTTTAATGTGGGTACAAAGGCGGATTGAATAGTTGGGCAAAATAATGTTTGAGTTAGTCAAGATAAAACAGAGTTTTTATTTTTACTCTATCATTTTTATTAAAAATTCTCAACAGTACTCACGTTGAAAAAAGAGATGTTCAATTGTTTCAGCTTTCTATTGCATCCACACAATTGTTCATGGAATAGAGCTTGACTTTTTTAATTAAATCTCCATTGCAAACCATCCAAAAAAGAAAGGCAAATAACACGCACCGACATACGTTAATTTCTAATGATATTATTTGCAACTAGATGAGAAAGGTTTTCTACTCTCTTCTTTATCCTATGTTACTAAATATAATGGGAAGATTGTAAGTGGTTGAGCGAGAGCAGGACCAACTCCTATATTTATAACTAGAGCGCAAATCTTAATCCATAAAAGGATGCTAATAAAAGAAATTATGTATATATGTAATAAATCATATCAATATCTTATATAAAAACACGTAGTGAAGGTGCACCGAATCTAGTGTACCTTTGATCATAATTAATCAAACATTCCAATTAATCTTGATCAAGCATTCTAATTAATCCGATCTTTCAACACCATAAAATTATAGTGAGTTAGCCCACTAAATTAAGTTATAGTAAGAGTCCACTGTATTATATCTTCGGCGTTAGGAAGAAATTATTAAACTTTTTTGAATTAATTAGCTTTAAGTCTCTCCAAAAAATGATATATTATTGTAAAATTTACGTGTTTTCATGTTTTGAGTATAACGACATTTGATTTTTTATTTTTGAAATGAGATTAAATTTGATAAACTGCCATTTTTATTTTTTTCTCAAAATAGCAATAATATCCTTGAGTATAATTTAGCCCTTTACCCAAGCCCACATCCACCATCCACTATCCCAAACATCTTCATCACCTTTATCATAGATCAGTACCCATCGTCACACATTACAGGCTTTGTTTGGAAGTATCACAGGTAGCAGAATACAAAACCACAAAACTATACAAGGAGTTCAGATCTTTTGTTGAGCAGATCGTCATTATCAGAACAAACCAACTACTCAATTATAATAATAAAATCCACTAAAACTTTAAAATATTCCCTCCGTCCCAAATTAAAAGTCCCTTATTCTATTTTGAGATATTCTATAATAAGAGTCCTGTTTAAAAAATTAATGTATAAAAAGTTGTGAAATTTTCAAATTACCCTCACAAATTTAATGTGAATGTACTATTCAATGTGAATGAAGATTTGTCTTATAAATTTATCATCTTAATCAAGTGTAAAAACATTAAATGATTTTCCAAAATAAAAAGTTGGTTTTCCCAAAAGGGACTATTAATTCGGATAGAGGGAGTAATTCAATAGAATAAGTGACGATCATTACTAATTGATTAAGAAACTTGGATTCAGGCCTACAATAATTCTTATATGCCATGCATAATATGAGATGATTCGGGATGGAAAGCCAGCCTATATATACTTCTTATATGAATAGAAAAATATGGAGCGTGATTTGGAGAGTTTCTGTGCCAGAAAAAATGACTGAGGTTCAGATAATTTGCAGAGCAAGGAAGAATCCTTACTAAATTTTTGAAGCCTTATTTATCCAATAGGTTTGGGAATTAGTCAACTCAATGCAGCTGCATATGGAACTTCTAATGTGACTGACCTATCAAGGGCTGATTGGGTTACATTTTGTGAAGTTGCATATGTTCAAGGTCTTGTAGCTACGTTGAGCTTCCTAACTTGGTGCAATTGTTGAGGTAAATTTCCAGTACACCCAAGTATTTTAATTACGTAAAATTTGACATTATTCTATAGTGAGAAATTTTGCACTTTTTACGACTAGTGAATTTAAGAATTTTCTCATTTTTTGTAAAATTGTGAAATTTTACTGTTTTAAAAAGTGTAAATTTTATGGTTCTGTTTAGTTATACACTGAAAACATATTTCAAAAACCCGCTTGGTTATAGATTTCAAATTAAAGTCCCACCTCACGTTTTTCGAGTTTTGTCGAATTGTATCTCTGGAACAAATCTAGCAACTGATCTCTCCCTCTCTCTTACCCATTATTCCTGTAGCTGAAGCCCTCATTGCGCCGGTCTCTCTATCACCCACCCACACGAGAAAGCGTTCCATCTCTTTCTCTCAGTGAAAGCCGAACTCGTGCGTCTCGTTCCAAGATCTCACCGACACGAGGAAGCCTTGCATCGGCTTTTTTCTCAGTGAAAGCCGAACTCAATCTCGTTCCAATATCTCACCGACAGAGTCTGGCTTGCGTTTGTTTCTCTCAGTTCTTGTTTCCCTTCATTTGTGTTCTTCCATTTTCTGCCCCTCAAACTTAGCTTTAGTAATTCTGGTATAGCATACGATAGAACATTTTCCTCTTTATTTTCCTGTCTTGTTATTACATTGATTTAAGTGTTAACACATTTTTACCGGGCAAATGAAAAATGGAAAAGAAAATGTTGGGCATTCTTCCCTACATCAATTCTGGTGAATTATGAATTTTTTGAAAAATTGGAGTTACGGCATGCAAGATAGAACATGTTGGGCATTCTGCCCTACATCAATTCTCTACGTATTTTCCTGTGTTGTTATCTCAGGCCATAATTTTAGTTAATTTCTGCAATTATTATTTTGGAAATCAAGCTAAGTTGGGCTGAAATATATTTTGTTTGGCAAAATATCCCAAAAAAACAAGTGATGCAAAATGGATTCTAAGGAGCAGTAATTAAGGAGAAGTATCAATGGATATATTAGCTGTAACTGTAATTTGGTTAACATATATAAATTTTGTCTGTTCATGTTAGTTTATTTTAAAATAACTTGCAATATGTTGGATGCATTTAAAATTGAAATCGTATAAATTAATATATCATACGTTGGAAAAAAAAAACCTAAAAATATGTTGGATTTATTTCTTTCATAAATTAATTTTGAATAAACGGATTAAGAGTTAAGCTTGTGTTATTTAATATTTTATATAATATTAAATTACTTATTTATTTATTAAATTAAATTAATAAAATTGACAATATGTTTGGACTTAATAAATTATAAGCTAGAGATTAGATAGAGATAAATAATACTTCTTGCTTTGGGTGTATATAAATTCAAAAATTTTTATATCCAAACGCATTTTCACAGTTTTTAATTCAGAATATGAATTCTGATTAACATAACCAAGCGCATTTTCGAAGTTTTTAAAAATCAATTACAAAATTCTGAAACACATTTCAGAAATATTTTTAAAAAAATCATATTTGAATCACTATCCAAATGTAGCCTACATTTTTTGCTCGGACTAAGCTATTCACTACAAAAGTATAGAATTTTACACTTTTGAAATGTTTTTTTTTTTTCTTTCAAATTTTCATATTTAATATAAATCTTGTTTGATAGATTTCAATGTTTAGAATCTAAATATAATTTTTTTTTATTAAAAATAGATTTATAAATTTCAACTTATTAAATTTTAAAGTTTTACAAATTTTTTTTTATGACTGCTCTTAAGTTCATGGAAAATTAGCTGCATTGAGTATTGTTGACATTAAATAATTAAATGATTTTATGAGTTAATATGTTTGGATTTGAATTAGGTAATATTTTAGTACTTTTGATAAACTCTTGACCGAATGATCCTAAAATCTTATCCTCTCTTCTTAGCAAGAAAAAGAAAAGATTAAAAGAAAAAGGGAAGTAAAAATTATTCTCTTGCATATGGTTGAGAAAATAAAATTGAAGAAATTTTAAAGATTTTCTCCTCCCATCTATTCCCTTCAATTCAACCAAACATTGTAAGGGAAAATAAGTTTGGTTCATACGCTTGGGCTTTCATTTTTACTATTTAAGTACAAAAGGGGGTATGTTTGCTTGAGAAAGGTTGAAGTTCCTCATCTCCATTCTCCACTCTTTTTTTTTTTAAAAGCAAATAACTCTCACTGAATGGAAATTACCATCTGCATCACCAAGTGGTACTATTGCACAAGTCATGAAAATAAGAACACTGTATACAAAAACCAATAGGATTAAATCATTTTCCAACATTATCTTTATTTAAAAATATATCAAGAGTGAATTATTTATTTGAAGGAGAGTGGTTGTTTGTTATGTTTATTTTTATATTTAGTATATGTTATATTCATTTTTTGTAGACTATTTTTCTTTTTTTCTTTTCTTTTTATTTCATCTAATTAATTTCTTGAATAAGCCCATTAACTGATGGGCGATGAAAAGCCCATTGAGTGATGGGCTATATTCTTTGGATCCAGAAAACCAAATTCCAGTTTCCATTAAAATAAAATTAGAATTATAGAAATATGAGAAACTCTGTTGTTGCATTTATATTCATATTACTACACAACCGGTTCAAAAACATTTTTTTTTTTAAAAAAGGAGGAGGATTGTGTTATTTAGCTAAACTGTCAACGTAAAATCTTGTTCTGTATATTTGGAATAAGACTTTATTAAATTGAGTTGAGTCAGAGTTGAATACTAAATAGTTGTCAAAAGTTGAAATTTTCCTTTGCAAAGAAACAGTTTCCAATGAAGGCAATAGTATAACAGATTGCTGATATAAAAGGCAACACCTCTCAATTTGAAACTTGATTGTTTCAACACACAGCCAAAATGATCTTGCCTTACCGTCGGCTTCGAAAGATCCAATGTGGCTAAGAGGCATGCAGACCACAAGTGAAAGTGATGAAAACTTGAGAAAGTTGGCTTAGCATTGGTTTAGCATAATTAATCAAACAGACACGAAGAAGAGAAGGCATTTACAGAAATATGACATGAACTAAGCCTTCGGTGAAATAAGCCTTGGCTTTTTTTCCCCTTACAGAAATAGAGACAATATCAACACCATCAGAAATTGCACCATCTTGCTTTCAAGATATGCCCTCTAGCCATTCCATGACAAAACTCATTAGATTTCAAATTCTAATTAAGTACATATATTCTAACGTTTAATATAATCATTCCGAAGATCAATAGATCACTTGTCTGAACTCATAATTCCAATGTTTCTTTCTATTCATGTCTCATTAATAATGCTATAGAGAAAAACAATGTGTAGAGCTTAATTACTATTCAAATATCTTGTAAACAAAATATGCCTATCTTGACGAATCATTTGGGCTAATAGTAGTTTATGAATTTCCTTTAAAACGTAGTGCAACTTTGATAGATATTCTACTATACCCAAAACATTATATATGTTTCAATGAGTAATGTTTTATATCTCATCACATTCATCCCACCTTTTAGCACACTCTCTCAAGAAAATAGGTCTCTTTATTGTGAGATGGTAGATTATAAGGTGGGATGATTGTGGTGAAATATAAAATTTTATTGATTTTGTATTTGTATTTCTATTCATATCTTCAATATGATTACATTATGTAGCTAGTAGTTTTTAGCCGGACATGATGTGATCTTACAGTGATACATCCGTTCAGAATACATATAGGAATAAAAAGAACAATAATTAATACTAGAAACATTATTCTGCGTGATAGTCTTACTTGTGATCTCACATTAAAAACTCATCTCACATGAGAAAGTACTATTTCAAACTGATACATAAAGATAGTATCCGTAACTTGCTCTCATTCAACCTCCCTCACAAGATGTGGGGCCACAAGTAAATCCCACCCCATAGTGTATTTAGATAATTTATGTATGAACTCCAAAAGTCATCTCGGGAACTATTATATATATTAAATATGTTTAGCTAATTGAGGCATGAATTCAAAAAGTCATCTCGGAAATGTATTTAGGTAATTTTCATTTTCCTTAGACCTTATAAACCACAACCCTCTGCCCTTTATTCTCATATAATCACATTTTCACTAAGAAACGAAAACAATTTTATTCTAACACTTCTCCAAGCAAATTAGATGGCGGCGAGTCAGACTAGTGATAGGCCTCCGGAGGCACCGGCACCACCAGAAGCTCCAAAGAGACATGGCACCATGGCTGACTTTAGAGAAAAATGGCCCACACATGCAGCCAGTACTGATGTCGTTGGTGAAACTATTAGCTTGGGCAAACTTGCGGAAGTTACCTTTATGACACCTGCTACTGACGCCTTTAATGGATGTGTGCTTGAAACCTGCATCTGGGAGGTTGGTGAGGAGACGGACGATAAGCAAATTTGTGCTTATTATGCTGCTGCAATGTGCTGTGTTTTCAACATTCTTGAGCCCTTCTTCAAAGATGCATTGAAACAAATTGTAGCTGACGCAAAAGACACAATCGTACCAGCAAGTGAGACTCTAATAGAAATTGACCAACAGGTCCCAGTTGCACATCAACCCAGATGTTTGATGCTTTTTGCCCAAATGATTCTAGTTCTGTTCCACAACATAACTCCTTCTACTTATGCCAACTTCATAACAAACCGCATCAACGCTCTGCGTGCTGTCATTGGTATGATGTCAACCGAGACAGATTTGCAAGCCTTTGAGGTAGACAAAGCTCAAGTTATAAGCACTATTATGGGTGCTAACAATTGTTTGAAGAAACTAGTGCTGATGAAACTTATTCAGGTTGGATCAACCGACACTCAGCTTGGTGCAGTTTGCGCCAACCTTTGTTGCACATTGGCTTGGACAGAGATGGCAGGCCTAGTTTTCATATGCGATATGCTTCTTCTAACTAATTCCCCAGTGCTCAGAGACCCGAGGGTGGCAAGTGAAGTCATGAATTTGGCAGTTGCATTTTGGTTGATCACTGCTTCTGACTATCCACAGTATTTTCGAATCCTTGCATCGAACCATGAAAAAATGCTGCTTGAGAGGTCCAGGTTTCCCACATTGATCGCTGTGGCACAGAGACTTTGGGCCAAAATTTATACATGTGCATCTCAGTTTGTAACGAGTGTGCAAAGTAGCAGTGGTCTAGTAAATGAGCTAGTGGAGCTGCATGAGCGTGCCATTAAGACCAATGTGCCACTGCCAGCACTACAGCTGCTCACTTCTTGGTCGACAGATTTCAGTGAACATGAGTGAAGTTGTGGATGATGTTCTAGTGGTTGTCTCCTTTTCTTTTGTTTGGTGCTTTTGTCCATTAGCTTTCCTCCATGGATAATTCTAATTTTTATCCCACCACGTACCATCGACTATCTCCGATACACTCTCAATTTTTAAATTTAAAGGTGAAGAAGTAGAAAGAGATCATCAACCCAATTTTAAATTGACATCAAATTTAAAAGCATGAATAATATTAAAATATATTGATATATATATATATATATATTGTTCGGATTATTCTTTAACAGTTTAAGTTTTTAAAATAATTTATGATTTAACAATATATCAAAACTCTCGTTCTAAGAAGTTTTGTGTTCAAGTCTCATTTTGTATATTTCTCACTTTATAACGTTAAAATTAATTCTCTTGCCTTGTTGCACTAAGATTTGTATTCTGTTCCTCCAATGATATTTATCCATTAATTATTTTTATTATATTCTAAACTATTATTTAATTATATTAAATTATTTAAATGAATATTTAAAGTTTAAAATTAAATTATCAATATTTTTTTTAATTATTATTAATTATTAATTTTGAGATTAATTTTTTCACAACTCATATCTATTTTAGTTTTTAATTTCTTGAATATATCATTTAATTTTTAACAAAAAAAGTAAGAGATAATTGAAGTATAGACAAGTATATATTAAATAATTATATTTTAGATAAATAATATTATGAAAAGTAAAATTTAAAAAATAAATAATAATTTGAAGATTAGTTTAGTTGGAATGAAAATGTGGGATTCGATTGGAGATACTCTCACAAGGGTATATTTCACCATTCACGGACCCACATGGGGGTCCATTCTTTGTGTGAGAGTGTGTGAGTGAGATTAATAAACATTACTCACATAATAAAAGTGGTGGGACGAAAATATTAGATAATGTTTTATATCTTACCAGCTCTCTAATAAAGGGTGGGATTAGGGTGTAACTCGGATGAGCCCGGTCTCGAGTTGAGTTGTATTTAAATACAATTCAAGATTTAAAATAATCAATTCGAGCCTAGCGAACTCAACCTCAAACCTGAATAATCCAATTAATTGTAAGGAACTCTTATTAATTTTAATGGTGGATAACTAAATTATAAAAAATATAATATATATGAAATATTAACTTCGGATTTGGGTTGAGTTCGGTTTTTCAAAGTCTCAATCCAAGTTCAATCTTAATTTAGATCGGACTTGAAATTTTTTTATCTAAGTCCTAACTCGAAGTGTAAAAAATTGAAATTCATATCCTAAAAATTTCAGATCCAACTTTAGTTGAGCTCGAATTGGCTTGCTCAAATTACACATCTGGATGTTAATGTGTATGTTGCCGTCCCTCTTTTTCCCAAGAGATATATATATATATATATATATATATATATATTTTCTTTGCTGTGCACTGTTTGCTCTCACACTGTTGCTGTGTTTTTTGACTTTATTTTTCCTTTTCGGCCCCTGGGGTATGCCCATAAACTTGTGTATATATTTGTCTATAATATATTTTACTTACTCAAGTGAAAAAAAAAAAAAAACTTTGTCAAGGCTCAGGGACTAGTTCCTTTTTTAATTATAGTCCTTTATAGTTCATGGAGAGCTCCAATGAGAAAGAAATAGTCCTATTATTGTGTGATAGTATTTCACAAAATTTAAATTTTTTTTAATTTTTAATTTATAGGAATAAAATTTTCTTCAGTTTTAGGAAATTTTTAAATTTTATGAGATGTCATCATATAATAACGTGGTGTGACAATCTAACTAAATAATTTTTATAAATTATAGACATTTGACCTATTGGTGACTATAATTGCCTCTCTAACAATTAAAATTTAATAAGTTAATATTCTCTTATAATTAATTTTTTTAAGAAAGCAATTGCATTACATGGTGAACATTTAACAATTATATTTTTTTAATAATTTATATTTTGTAAAAACAATTTAGAGAAATTTCGGTCAAAAATTCATAAATATGTTGTTAATTAGAATCATCCAAGTCTGTTCTTTTTCACTATTTTATAGAAAAGTGGTGAAATTTTGTTGTTTTCCAAACGAAACAGTGAAAATTTCATTGTATTCTCAAATAGTAAATTTTCATTGCTTCAATATTTTGGTCATTGTCCAATCAAGTTGTGCTTACGATCTTGTGTATCTAGCAACAGATTTCAGCCATCGTCTCTTTTGAGTGCAAGGTATGATTTTACTCTATATTTTGTCCTCGTTTGCTTGCTAAAAAAAATTTGAGACCAGTACCTAATAATCTCATAGACACCGACGCCGTACTGGTGATTACAAAATGCTGGAATGATCATTTTGTCCCAAATCACACAAAAATTTCGCACAATGAACTCCAAATCACACAAAAAATAACACACAGTGAAACCCCAAGACGCCTATATTGTCGGCAATACATGTATTATTTTGCAATTTCTCAATACTCTTCGAACCTCGTGCTTGATAACTTCGCACAATGAAATTCTAATTTTGGCTGCTTAATGCATAAATCTAGCTTCATCCACTTCCAATCCTCCTGATCCACCACCACCATTTATTTCAATCTTCATGGAATATATGCACAAAACTCATCGAAACATAGGCTCATGGTCCAGCCTTGGTAGCAGGCAAAATACTACTACTCACCTGATCATCAATGGCTTGGCCCGAAAACCATATCTGACTTCATTATCATTGACTAAAGCCACTTCCAATGAAAAGCATCACCGACGACTTTGGGGCCTAGTACTGCGCATTCATCTTGAATGCATAATCGATCTCATTGTTGGGGACGTCGCCGATGACAACATTCATCGAGTAGTCGATGGGGATTCGAGAGGGTGGAAGGACGGGACTGATGGCGTTGACGGTGGCAGGTTACTTGGTGCACTTGCTGGCCTTTTTCTTTATGCCATTGTTGGTCTCGATAGTGGCATGGACGGTCGTTTTTCTCCATGATTAGGGCTAGGAATTTTTTATGTAGAGAGATGGGATTGAGAGAGAGAAAGTGGGGGAAGATTTGGGGTGAGATAGTTTTAATCGTTAGACTAGTTAAATGTATAAAATCGTTATATCTATATATATATGCACCACTTAATCATTGTTGGATCAGAACTCAAAAACATAGTTGACCTATTAGACTAATAATAAAATTTTTTTTATAACTTTTCCGCACTCTCTAAATATGTCCATTCAAGAAACTTATTACTATGCATATAAAATAGAAAATACAGTTATATTATATATAAATTAAGGGATAATTACACTTACTTTTTCTGAATTTTTTGACAATTACAGAAACTTCTTTTATAATTTCGAAAATAATACTGTCCCCCTGTTAAAAATTATCTCCAAACGGTGTTAACCAAGTTGGTTTATTTACCAAATTATTCTTATATTTTAATAATATTTTTTTTATTTTTTCTTCTTTATTTTTCCTCTCTCAACTCTCTCTTTCCCACTCCCACTCCATCTTACTTCCTTTTCTCTCTCTCTCTCTCTCTCTCTCTCTCTCTCTCTCTCTTATTTTCTCTACCCAGAACAACACCGGTCTCTTTGTTTCTCTATCTACTCAATACGATTGCACTCCACAACAACGTCTCTAATAGACATTCCTTCAAATAGAGAATTAGTGGCCTCTAGATACAAACGTGTGCAACAATTAGATGATATATCACTATATCACAAGACTTATGAAATCTCCCCACCAATTATTCGGGACATTTCTGTGGACAGCCCCTGTTCTAAATTGGAAGCGGCAGAACAGAGGAACCCCACAACCTGCCTGTGAATTGAGCCAAACATCACCCAATAACAGAGATATAACAGTATCAATACTTTAGATCTCATTGACTGAAACAACCGTATTGCAAAACCACCAACAATCAAACGGACCGACTCAGCCGTAGAGGTCCCAGCCTCGAAATCCAACTCAGCGACCAACTGCTGCCCCTGAACTGCGACACTCCCCTATTCTGGTGAGACCACTGCCAATTTCTTCAATTATCTCCCAAAATCCTCAATTTGATTCTCAAATTTTCCGATCATAACCTCTACCTATACAAAAAAACCCAATGCCCAAACTGACTGAAATCATCCATACCGTATCTACCGAACTTTCTCGCCTTTCCGATCAATGTCCTCCATCTTGTATTTTCAAAGAGAACAGGGTAGAGGAGGCGGTGATAGTGCAAAATCAACTGATATATATATATATATCTGCAGGAAATTGGAAGAAAAGGAGAGAGTGTAGTAGCAGCAAGGAGTGAGATAGGGCAAGCTGTTGGAAGCTGGGGCCAATATATATATGAGTTGATTGGGATCAAAGAGTGGCCGACTCTGCTTCTGTTTGTCACTGGTAGTTGTTTTTCTCCCATTCTGCTTCTGATGGAATGTTTGTGAACTGTTTTACCCTTTCAACAGAAACCATTCTATTTTCCACAAAGCAGCTCATATATATGGACCAGAACAACACACCGTTGAGAGACAAGCCATACGAGAGAGATAACCCAACATTCTCTGCAAAATTTAGAGTCAGTCTCCCACAAATTTCACAACTCAAAATCAAGAAACCTCAAAGCTAATAGGAGAATCACAGGAACAGGAACAACACATATGATCCAATCACACACTTTGAATGCCTCAATTTTTTAACATGCTGAACCAAAAAACTTTATGCCAACATGGAATCATGGAAATAACATAATAGCATTTAATTCCAAACAGATTTCAACTGGTTCGCATAACATATGCCATGCCATTTGCCAAAAGATATAATGATTAGAAAATATGATAAGCATGATTTTACCCAGATTTGTACCCACCATCAAAGCAAGCACCCAGTTAAGTTGATCAAGTCTGACTCACACCTCTTATAAATCGGAGAGGGGGCTGGGGCAGAGGCACTCGCAAACGACCGCCATCGCCCTCTCTACCTAGTAGAGTCTTGGTTCCAGGTCAAACAAGTTCTCACAGTTCAACACCGGGCATTTCAAATCGGCGGCGTTGTCTTCAACATTCACTTGGATGTATTTGATTATGCAGTCTATGCAAAAAGGATGAACATACCGATAGAGGTTGGTTTGGGAGATTCTGGGTTTCGGGTCTGTTCTTGATGGGTTTGGAGAGAGACAGAGAGAAAGTGGGTTGTAGAGAGAGAAGATGGAAAGAGAAATTTTGATTTTTTGTAATTAAAAAAATTATTATTAAAGTGAGGATAGTTTTGTCATTTAATCATAACTTGTAAGGGACAAAATTAGTATTTAGAAAAAAAAATTGCTTACATCATCAAATTTTGTACGGTCAACTAATGGTCAACTAACGGTAGGGGGAATCTGTTATAGACATTGAAACCGGAAGGGGGACAGTGTTATTTCAGAAATTAAAAGAGAGGTTTCTGCAATTGTCAGAAACCTCATGAAAAGTAAGTGTAATTATCCCATAAATTAATAATAACATTAATTTTTAATAGAAAAGGATATTAAAGAACTCTCTCTTTTAACTTAAATAATGTATTATACATATTTTCTATGAAATTCTTTTATAATATAAAGAATATGTATGCATTTCATGTTTGTATGCTGAAAATTGTAAATTTGTGAGAAAAAGTTTTCATTAACAAAAATGACTAAATAATTAATAATTATATTCATTAATTAACAAATTTTAGATCTCCCAAAATTATTAATAAAGAGTTTGCTGTAATTTTAAATTTTCCTGACAACCCTTCTTTGTGCTCATATAGGTCTCTCTCTTTCTCACACACACATACAGATATATTATATTATATATATATATATATATATATATATGTCGGAGAGCTGAATTATGCCAAGTTGCTATGGATTTTACGTGTTAAATTCAAAATATAAGGGACCACATTGAAATCATGCAAAGCATACTATGGGATTGTTTTTAGCTTTAATTATTACAAGTTGTAGGTGGGGAGCCAATGAGCCATCAGCCATCAGCCATCAGCCATGCATGGGGACCGATATATTCTCATAAATTCCCAATGCTTTTTTCTTTAGATTTCAACTCTTCAACTGTCTAGAGGTAGAAATTATTGTAGTCTTGAAACAAACATTTGCTTTATAAATTTGATTAATTATAAATTATTATTATTTTTTAAAATTAATATATTATACACATGATCATTTATGATTGATCAAAACAAATAATATATTATGCAATAACTTTTTTCCTAGGCAAGCATTAAATTCATACACATGTAATGTGTAAATAAATAAATAAATAAATAAATAAATAAATATATATATATATATATATACACGTGTGTGTATGTATGTATGTATGTGGGTGTTACTTGAGTTAAATTTCTTTGCAAATGTAATTTAATTTGTTGTGAGGTTGATTTTCGCCTTTGCTGGCGCAAGTGTTTTGACTGTATGTATCATGTTTGACGTGTCAACTATGTGTACGGTCATTGATGGATTCAGAGATTTTATTCAAGGAATTTTTTCATAAGTTCTTTATTATATTTTTTTCCATGCTTTCACTTTTCTAATTTTTCAGCATAAATTTGTGACTTTTTTCATGCTTTTTACTTTTCATATCACACACACACATATAATATTCGGGTAGTTCTATTCTCTAAATAAAAGCGAGCATAAGTGCTATTTTTTGTACTATTTATTTTTTAAATATTTGACGTATAGTTTCTAATGAAACTCTACACAAATTTCAGAGCAATCAGATGCCTTAAATTCAAATGCCTGAAACTAAATGTAAAAGAGCATATATAATTTTTTTGAATAAGTTAAATTAAGTGTAAAAAGTTTTATAAATTGTAAACCCAACCACCCCCCCCCCCCAACCCAAAAAGAGAGAGTCAATACTAGTTGCGATGTGACTTTTTGAGAAATAAGAAATTCAAGATTGGTCCCATATTATCAATGTTTTAAAACCCAGACTGAATCGACCGGTTCAATCGGTTGAACCGTCGACCGATTCATAAAATGGTCCAGTTTAACCCATAAAATCACTTATAGTTCAAAACTGTTCTAAAAATACAAAATCGTTAAAACCGGCCGGTCGGACTGTCGAACCGGGTGACCCGGTACTGGGTCATCGGTTCACACCGGTTCTTGTTCAGTATTATATATTTGTATTATGTGGTATTCTATTTTATTTTATGCATGATTATTAATGTTTGTATCTTTTTTTTTTTCCATGTAGTTGAAGACTAAATTATTGGATTATGCTTGGATTGGATTTTAAAATGATTTTTGTTTGTAGTACTTGCGATTATGGAAGAATGGCAATGAAGTTTCAACTTTTAACATTGTAATAAGGTATGTTTACTATACTTTTTTCATTTTTTTCTTGAAATTTTACATATTAAGAAAATTCATATTTTGTAAATTTTTTTATATAATTTTTAGTAATTTTTTTATAATTTTTTAAATTTAAAATATCAATAATATGTATTATTAAATTTATTAATTACATAATTATAATATCACGGTTTGATTCCAGTTGACCCGACGGTTGAACCGATAACCCGTAACCTGAATATTTTTTCGGTTCGATAAACGGGTTGGGTCTGAAAACATTGCATATTATTAAAAGTAGAAAATTATTGTTTTTAAAATTAATTAGTAAAAGGTTCTGCAAAATAAGTGTTTATATCTTAAGATTGAATAGGAAACATTGTAATCTTAAAAGTTTCTAATTTTTAAAATAATTTAAGTCTAGATCCCAAAGTACTAATGGGACAATGTTATATTTTATTAAATGACAAAATTACTCATCTTATCTCTTAATTTAATCCCATCATCGCAAAAGACATCCCTCTGTTCAGTTGTAACTCAATTGGGCGTTCAACACCATGGTCAATGGCGACAACTACCACTCGCGGTGACCTTCATTGGTTGATATCATCGGCAATCACCACCGACCACATCACCACCTGCAGATTGGAATATAGAAAATCATATAGAGAAATTAGAGTTAAAATCTCTAGAAGCCAATTAGAGGGCCTCTTCTGTTAATAGGCAGTTAAATTAGTTAAGTTTGTTACAACTGCACTCAGCTAAATCAAAGTTTGTTACAACTACACTCGGCTAAATAAAGTGTATAAATACATCTCTGTACAGATTTTCAGGAACATGAAAGTAATGAGAAATGTTCAAGTTTCCATTCATACAATCCTCTGTTTTCAAAGCATGCTAGTTATAGAAATTTATATGGTATCAGAAGAGTAAAGAAAAGACTTCCGCTCAATTCTTTCCTTCTTGATTCTTGATTTTGTTCTCAATACTTCTTGTTTCCTACTTCTATGGCACCTTCTGAGACACCTTCTGAAAATTCTGAGAGAACTTCTATGGCGAATCCTTGTGATGATTCCCTGACTCCATACTATCTTCATCCTTCTAACAATCCAAGAGCACTTCTAGTGTCTGAAGTTTTTACAGGTGAGAATTATACTGCATGGAGTCGTTCGATTTCAATTTCACTCACTGTCAAGAATAAAATCTCCTTCATTGATGGAACTCTGCTTCAACCTAGAATTGATGCTGATCCTAAGCTTCGTTTTGCTTGGCTAAGAGCTAATAATCTGGTACTATCATGGTTAATGAACTCAATTTCCAAAGAAATCCGTGGTAGCCTCCTTTATTTTACATCTGCTTTGGATATTTGGGAAGAACTTAAGACAAGATATCTTAGAAGTGATGGTTTGAGAGTCTTTTCTCTGGAAAAATCTCTCAGTTCTATTTCTCAAGGTTCCAAAACTGTTACTGAGTATTTCCGTGAGTTTAAAGCCTTATGGGATGAATATATCAGCTATCGACCTATTCCAAGTTGTAAATGTGGAAATCTTGGTAGGTGCACATGCAATATTCTGAAGAATCTTACAGATCGACAAGAATCTAATTATGTAATTAAATTCTTGGTTGGATTACATGATTCATACTAGGCCATCAGAAGTCAATTACTCTTTCAATCCCCTCTACCATCAATGAGCAAAGTATTTTCTTTGCTACTACAAAAAAAAAAAGTCAAAGATCTTTGACTAACAATGTTGGAATCTCCCTGGATTCCCATGCCATGATTGCTGCTTAACCACAAAGATAATCATCTACTGGTACAAGATACACGAAGTAGAAAGGAAAATCAGATTTGGTTTGTTCTCATTGTGTCTACTTTGGCCATCTTGTAGACAAATGTTTTCAATTGATTGGATATCCTCATGGATGGAAAGATCCTAAAGGAAAAAGATCTATCAATATGCAATATGCAAATTCATCATATGCACAACCCACTACAAACAATGTCTCTTTATTGGAGTAAAATTCGAGCATTCCCAATATGGTATTTTCTCAAGAGCAAATCAAAAATCTACTTACTTTAGCAAATAGCCTATCCAATTCCAATCTTAACACTGATTCTACAGCTAATCTTGTCTCCACTTCAAGTATATCTTCTTCTTGTAACATTGTTTCTTTTTCAAAGAATTCATACACTTGGATTCTTGACACAGGAGCAACAGATCATATGATCTGTTCTCCTCATGTTTTTGATTCCATAAGCATCCTCAACAAACCTTCTAAAGTCCATTTACCAAATGGACAATCTGTTCCTATTCTTTTCTTTGGAAATGCCACACTTTCTTTTGACATAATTTTACAAAATGCACTATTTGTTCTTTCTTTTAATATCAACCTGATTTCTGCTTTAAGATTGACTAAAGATAATTCTATTGGATTGTTCTTCATTTAATCCAAATGCATTTTGCAGGACTTGAGCAAATGGAGGATGATTAGGTTTGCTGAAGTCAAATATGGTTTATACCACTTATCTTTTCTTGTTTCAAATAAGAGTGCAATGCCTGATCAGATTAGTTCTTCTACTGCATTAGTTCAATCATGTAATAGCAATCCTCATATATGGCATCTTAGATTAGGACATATTCCATCTGCAAGATTACAGATAATTAGTAATCTTGATTCTTCTGTAAAAGTTTCTCCAAATTATGTATGTGAAATCTGCCCCTTAGCTAGACAAAAGAAGCTTCCATATCCTGTATCAAGCAGTCAATCAAATAAAATTTTTGAGTTAGTTCATGTTGACATTTGGGGTCCCTTTTCTACTATTTCTTATTCAGGATATAACTATTTTCTTACAATCTTAGATGATTATACTCGCTTTACTTGGCTATATCTCATGAAAGCAAAATTTGATTCAAGATCTATACTTACTAGCTTCATTAAATATGCTCAAACTCAATTCAACACAAATATTAAAACTCTTCGAACAGATAATGGTCAGGAGTTTAACATGCCTCTTTTTTTATCAAGAGCATGGAATAATACATCAATTATCATGTGTTGACTCTCCACAGCAAAATGGTAGGGTTGAGAGAAAGCATCAACACTTACTAAATGTTGTTAGAGCTCTATTATTTCAAAGCAATCTACCTTTATCCTATTGGACAGATTGTATTCTGACAGCTACCCATCTTATTAATCGTACCCCTTCTCCTATCTTAAATAATCAGTCACCATACTCTCTTTTATTCCACAAACAACCAAGTTACAAATACCTCAAAGTATTTGGATGTTTGTGTTTTGCAAGCACACTTAAAAATAATCGAGGGAAGTTCTCACTTAAAGCTTCAAAATGCATCTTCCTTGGTTATCTACCAAATGTCAAAGGATACAAAGTGCTTGATTTACTTACTCTTCAAACTTTCATATCCAGAGATGTCATATTTCATGAATCCATATTTCCATCTATCCCTAATTCTATTCATACACCTTTTGTCTTCCCTAATTTTCCTCAAATATATGACTGTCCATTACCTACAGAAGATTCTACTTCAGCTTCTACAGAAAATTCTGCTTTATTACAATCTTCAAATATTACAAATCCTATAAATCTGAGAAGATTTGAAAGGATTAGGCATTCTCCTCAATATTTGAAGAACTATTACTGTGGTAATTTGACAAAAAGATCTTCAACAGCTCATGAACCTCCTGGCTGTCATTCTTCAGGTAAACCTTATTCAATTATGTCTTTCATTTCTGATTCTAAACTTTCTAACAAACACAAAGCCTTTGTTCATGCTGTCTCCTCCATATTTGAACCTAGAACTTTTAAACAAGCCATCAAACAACCTAAATGGCAACAAGCCATGGCAGATGAGATTAAAGCTCTTGAAACTAATAAAACTTGGGAACTTGCAATTTTGTCTCTTAACAAAACAGCAATAGGTTGCAAATGGGTTTATCGCATAAAATTTAAAGCTGATGGCACATTAGATAGATATAAAGCTAGGTTGGTAGCAAAGGGCTATACTCAACAAGAGGGACTTGATTTTTTTGATACTTTTTCACCTGTTGCCAAGATAACAACAATGAGACTTTTGTTAGCTACAACCGCATCAAAAAAATTGGTATTTACATCAACCTGATGTAAATAATGCCTTTTTACATGGAGACTTAAATGAAGAGGTTTATATGCAGCCACCCGTGGTTTCTCTACACCTAATGACCCTCGAGTATGCAAACTCAAAAAGAGTTTATATGGCCTAAAGTAGGCCTCAAGACAGTGGTTTTCAAAACTGTCCACTTCACTATTTCAGTTTGGTTTCACTCAAGGAAAGTCATATTCATCTATGTTTGTCAAGAAAATTGAAAATAGTTTTATTGCTCTATTGATATATGTTGATGATTTTATTGTTGCTTCCAACAATTTAGAGCTTATATCTGCTGTGAAGGATTTTCTGCACAAATCTTTTACAATAAAAAACTTGGGTGAATTGAAGTATTTTTTGGGGATTGAGGTAGCTAGGTCAGCCAAAGGCATTGCTTTATGTCAAAGGAAGTATGCACTCGATATTTTACAAGATAGTGATTTTTCTGGATGTAAACCAGCAGCTTTTCCTATGGAATCAACCTTGAAACTGACTGCAAATGACTTATCATATCTTCTACTTGATCCAGCATCTTATAGAAGACTAGTGGGTAGATTGTTGTACCTAACAATTACTAGACTTGATCTTGCTTATGCAGTACAAGCACTGAGTCAGTTTATGGCTAATCCTAGCACCTCACATCTCAAGGCAGCCGAGAGAGTGCTCAGATACATTAAGGCAACACCTGGGCAAGGGATTTTCTTATTTATTGATTTTCCATTGCATCTGAAAGCTTACTCAAATAGTGATTGGGGTGGCTGCATAGATACCAGAAAAAATGTTACTGGTTTTGCAATATGTTTAGGAGATTCTTTCATCTCTTGGAAATCAAAGAAACAACCCACAATTAGTAGGTCCTCTGCAGAATCTGAGAATAGAACATTGGCATTAACAACTTGTGAGCTTTAATGGTTACACTACCTGTTGTTTGATTTACAAATTCAACATACTCAAGCTGCATTGCTATATATAGACAGCAACCTTGCCTCTGAGATTGCATCAAACCTAGTACACCACGAGAGGACAAAACATATCCAATTGGATTGCCATTCAGTTCGAGAAAAGCTACAGGAAGGTCTTATAAAGATCATCCACATTCCTTCCAGATTCTAAATAGCATACATATTAACTAAGCCTCTCAGTTATCTTAATTTTCATCACCTAATTCGCAAGA
This sequence comes from Nyssa sinensis, assembly GCA_008638375.1. NCBI lineage: Eukaryota > Viridiplantae > Streptophyta > Magnoliopsida > Cornales > Nyssaceae > Nyssa > Nyssa sinensis. The sequence continues at coordinate 55,513,670 of CM018031.1, read as the reverse complement.
TGGGAATGCTTAATATACATTATCATCTTGAGGGGGGTTGTTGGAATATAGAAAATCATATAGCGAAATTAGAGTTAAAATTTATAAAAGCCAAACAGAGGGCCTCTTCTGTTAATAGCCAGTTAAATTAGTTAAGTTTGTTACAACTACACTCGGCTAACTCAAAGTTTGTTACAAGTGCACTCAGCTAAATCAAGTGTATAAATACATCTCTGTACATATTTTCAGGAACATGAAAGTAATGAGAAATGTTCAAGTTTCCATTCATACAATCCTCTGTTTTCAAAGCATGCTAGTTATAGAAATTTACATGAAGCAAATTCTATGTTCTTTTAGGGTAGATTTATTGGCGTTAATGGGGGAGGACAGTGAAATTGGGGATGATGCAGAGAAAGATGGAGATGGAGAGGGAGACGCATAAGAAGACAAAGATGTTTAGCTCATTCAAGTGGATTAACAAACCTCATTTGTTATTGTTGTAGATCTGAGGTAACACAAAGTCTTTCAGCTGGATAGGTCAACTGTATAAAGAGGTTCATCAGTAATATCTACAAATGTTAAGCTACGATGACCATTTAGTCTCATGACCTTTAATCGATATGATATATTGCCAAAATAGTTGCATAATATGAGGGCAATTGGGCACATAAAAAATGAACAATGGCAAGGGTTTATTCATTTCCAAATCCAAACAAAGCAAGATTTAAAAAAATCTTCTCTCTTAATTACAATAACCCATCAGTGTGTTGTCAATATGCATGTCCAACTTGCTTGTAATTGTGTAACCAAATTCCATTGTTTTGTCCAAAAAAAGGGTTAGGATTTGGCTAGAGTCAGGTGTGCAGGTTAGAACATGAAGGTTCTACTTCTACTTGATATTAACTGGAGAAAACAAAAAGTTGGTGTTTGTTTTGGGAGACTATGATTGCATTGAGAAAGTGTTGCAAGGATATGAAAAATGATAAACATTTTATTTCTCTGCATCTATTTTTGGTTAACCCAAAATGCCTTGAAATCTAAGAGAATATAATGTGAAATCTGAAAATTCATTTTAAAGGCCTACCGGCCTCTTTGTAGTTACCAGTTTGGGCTGACAACACCTAAATTATGTGGGGGAAACAAGCAGGATAGAGAAATTTGATGCATGGGATCAATTTGAAGACAACTAAAAAGCCTAATCCTTATTTGGTTCCCAAGACATATTAAAAGAAATTATTATTTTTTATTTTATAATTATGATCCCATTTCAAAAAGGTTATATTGAAATAAATGATCTTTAAACACTATAGAAATAGATAGTTTTTTGACAGAGAATCTTTTTTGTCTGAGAAACATTTCTTTGTTGCTATTTTTTTTTTACTTGCGTATTCTTTCTCTATCTTTTTTATTATTTTTTTTATCAATGTTGGAGTATTAACATTTTCATTAAGAAATAAAAGTTGTTTGATGCATTGTTAAAAAACATGTGTAATACTTTTCTATTTAAAAAATTTCTCTGTCCGAAGATAGAGAATTTAAAAAACAAAAATGAGTTTTTTTGACAAACTTTCTAATTTAATTTTTTTTGTTTTATCAATGTTAGAGTATTACTACTTTCCTAAGGGATAAAAATTGTTTGATGCATTGTTAAAAACATGTGTAATAATTTTTTTGTTGAAGGAATTTCTCAAATTTCTCTGTTATGGGACAGAGAATATTCTCTTTCTTAGTTTCGCAGACAAAGAATTTTTGACGAAAAATTCTCTGTCGAAAAAACACGAATTTGTTTGACAGAATTTTCTATACAATATGGATCTTATTTGATAGATCTAGATTTTTAGAGTCTAAATATATATATATATATATATATTAATGAAAAACAGACTTATATATTATAAGTTATTTAATTTTAAAATTTATAGAAAAGTTGAGAGATGATGTGGTAGGGAAGCGTGTCAGGCTCTGGTTGATGTTTTATGTTTTTTGAATTTTTATACTAAAAGGGTAATTTTTGTCAACAAAAAATTTAGGGATGGGTTAACACTTTTAGGATTGGACTTTATACTAATTAAACACTTTATGAAGGACCTATTACTCAATCTCCCTTTTTTTTTAATAATGGAGATTAGTAGCTAATTGACAACGTGAGAAGTACACTGGTGAGCCTACATTATCAGTAGGAAAGGCAACGGGACGGATTTGGGATGGGGGGACTCATTCTTTAATCCCGTCCTGTGAAAAAAGAATTCAACCCAAGCCCGTTTAAATTCTGTGATAAGCGGAGTTGGGTCATTATTTATTTTTAAACTTATATTTAATTATTTTATTAGATTAATTATAATTAATACATTTCAAATAAAATGATACATGCATTAAAATAAAAAATATGCATGTTAATAGAAAATGAAAATGATATTATTTTCTTTTTCAACATATAACTATATTAAATTTGTGTAAATTTTTAATAAGTGACTAAAAAATATCATTATAAACATTAATCATGTAGCATAAAAGTCTTATTATTATTTTATTTTATGTAATCGGGACGGGACGGGGTGGGTGTGCCTTCTCCCCAAACCTTAATGAGATTAAAATATTTTTCTCCAAACCCGTCCCATTAGGGGTGGGGTTGGCGGATTTTCAACAAAACGGGTTAAATTGTCATCCCTAATTATTAGTGTTGTCACCATATTGGTAATGATGTGTCATTATATTATTAGTAATAATACAATTTTTTTTATCAACAATTACACAATGATATAATGTCATATCATTTAAAATATAAATTTAGAATACAAATTTTAAAAAGTATAGTATTCTTGAAAAATTAGATAATTACACTTATCTATTCTAGGGTTTTTGACGATTACAGACAGTACCCTTATAATTTCTGAAATAATACTCTCCCCCTTTTGGTTTCAATGTTGGCATTAGATTCTCACTTACTGTAATTGATCGTTAATTGACATAACGGAAGTGGATGATATCAGTATAAAAATTGCATGAAATGTCTATTTTGCCCTTACAAATAATGCAAAGACAAGAGTCTACCATTCACAATCCATAGTTAAATGACATTAATGTCTAACTTTGTCTTTTCTGAAACGCATACACTTTTAAATTAAAAGTTAAAATACATAGTTTCTCTCTTCAAAAGTAATCTAAAAATTCATTCATCTCTAAAATTAAAAAAAGGTTAATTTCTCTCTAAAAAAAATAGTCTTTCACTATTAAAAAATTACTCATCTCCCAAAATTATTCTCTCCATAAAATTGACCTCTCTTTAAAATTGATCTAAAAATTCATTCATCTCTAAAATTAAAAAAAGGTTAATTTGTCTCTAAAAAAAGGATTTCACTATTACAAAATTACTTCTCTCCCAAAATTATTCTCTCTTTAAAATTGATCTAAATATTCATTCATCTCTAATTTTTTTTTTTTAAAAAGGGTTAATTTCTCTCTAAAAAAAAATGATATTTCATTGTTAAAAACTTATCGTCTCCATAAAATTGATCTAAAAATTCATTCATCTCCAAAATCTTAAAAAAAGGGTTTATTTCTCTCTAAAAAATATTAAGTAACAGTCTCAGTAAAAAAAATGCGGCAACATTATAAATCAAATTACTAGTTGCAAACAAAGTCGGTAAAAGAGAAAAAAAGTGTGAGTTTTGAATTATTAACCTATCTATCAACCATAAAACACTGCTCACTTGCTCATTAAAAAAAAAAACTCCCAAGTATTTTTAGAATTCCCATTGCTTTTATTGCACAACCTACCTAAACCAACCATTACAATAGAATAACAACCCATCGTCTCAACCAATAAAACTCCACGGGCACACCAAATCATAAGAAGAAATCCCAACAAATCCAAGAGAATATAAAATCTCAACATCATTCAGAGTACAAGTTGAAGAAGAAAAAATAGAATGCAACTCTCATCCACTTGGCCAATACATCAAGCCAAAATAAAGGAAAAAACCCAGCCAATGAAAACCCAGCAAAGCAAAAGATGCTCACAAAAGCAGGTGATTAGGAGGAAGAAGATGCCATATCAAACTACAAGTGATGATTGTTTGATTTTAAGAAATCAAAGAAAAAAGAAAATGAAGAACAAAAGAATCTATATAAATCCTAAAATTTCTCTTAAAAAATTCTGGTTATTTTATAAATTCTTAATCTATTTACATACCGAATTTTGTAAAATCTCATAAATCGACCCTTTGATGTAGTTGTAATTAAAAGATCTTAAAGATGATCTATATTTTTTTTATTCATCTTTAAATGTAATACAACCTTGAGCTTTTATAGTTGTACATAGAGAGATATAAGGAAAATTTAAATTTGAACAAAAGATGAAGTAGGAAAACTAGAGTTTGAATTTAAAATATATAAAACTTGAATTTAAATTTGTCTTCAAACTAATCTTTGTTTGTAACACAGATTTGTTTGAATTTAAATTTGAATTCAACTAATCTTTATTTGTAACAAAGATTTGTATGAATTTAAATTTGAATTCAAAACTAGTCTTTGTTAGGCCCCCTCAAGCTCAACGGCCTTTCTGTGACTGGTGAGCTTATTCCGAAGAAGATTGCAGCGATTATTGCTGAGTGATTTAGTCATGATATCTGCAGTTTGATCTTGGGAAGAGATGAATCGAATGTCAATGGCTTTATTGGGAACTTTCTCACGAACAAAATGGAAATCAATCTTAATGTGCTTTGTTTTTGCATGAAAGACGGGATTAGCAGAGAGATATGTAGCACTAATATTATCACACCATAAGGTAGGAGGCTGATGAAGAGGAACATGTAATTCTTTAAGAAGAGATTGGATCTATAATATTTCAGCAGCTGCCTAGGCAAGTCCACGGTATTCAGATTCAGTACTTGACTTAGAAACAGTGGGTTGCTTTTTGGAGCTCCAAGAAATAATATTTGGACCCATGAAAATACAATAGCCACTTTGAGAACGACGATCATCAATGCAGCCAGCCCAGTCGGCATCAATAAAGGCTTGAAGTGTAAGGTTGGTGGAGGGCTGTAGTAGTAGACCATAGTCAATCGTGAATTTCAAGTAGCACAAGATCTTTTTAACGGCTGTCCAATGATCATCGGTTGGTTGTTGCATGAATTGACACACCTTGTTGATAGAGAAACTGATGTCAGGTCTTGTGAGTGTGAGATATTGAAGGGCACCCACTGTATTTCGATATAAAGTGACATATGAGATTGGATTACTAATTTGTTTCGAAAATTTAAGATTTCTTGCCATTGGAGTTCGACATGGATTGGCTTGATCCATCTTGGTCTTTTGAAGCCAATCAAGAATGTATTTGTGTTAAGATAAGAATAAGCCACGAGGACTCCTAATGGCCTCAATTCCCAAATAATAATATAAGGAGCCAAGATCTTGATGGAAAAAGCTATGTGAAAGGAATTAATCATGTCTTGAATAAGACTAGAAGATGTACCAATTATGATAATGTCATCAACATAAACGAGTATATAGAGAATGGTAGAAGATGTCTTCTTGAAAAAGAGAGAGGTATTATATTTAGCTTAAATAAAACCATGTTGATTGAGGAAGGTATGAAACTTGGTGTACCAGGCACGTGGGACTTGTTTAAGTCCATAAAGTGACTTGTGCAAGCGACACACGTAATGAGGAGCATTTGGATTAGTAAAACCTGGAAGGATGTTACATGTAAGCTTCTTTATTGAGTGTTCCACGGAGGAATGCATTTTGAACATCTGGTTGATGAAGATGCCAACCCCGTGATACTGTAAGAGAAAGAATAGTATGAATAGTTCATGGTTTCATAACAGGACTAATTGTTTCATCATAATCAACACATTTCCTTTGATGGAAGCCTTTGGCTACGAGGCGAGCTTTGTATCACCCAATTGAGTCATAAGCTTTCTTTGTAAGACTGGAAGACCCACCTATAACCCACAACATTTTGATTAGGGCGAGGAGGAACCAAGGACCAAGTGTTTTTTTTTTTTTTTTTCTATAATGCATTCATTTCCTCAACCATTGCATTTTTCCAATTCAGATCTTTGTTGGTAGTGGTAAAACATGTAAGTTCAAAAATAGTGGATAGAAGAGAATGTTTAGTGGTGGTGAAGACTTTGGGTTTGAAAATGCCAACTTTGGAACAAGTTATCATAGGATGAGTAGAGGTGATTTGGGGTAGGTGAGTAGAAAGATTGGGTGGTGATATAGGTAACTAAGGAGAAAAGAGAAGTGATGGGTCAGGTGAAAGAGGTTGTGGAGGAGAATAAGATGTAATGGGAGAAAATAGAAAAGTGGGTGAATCTGGGGGTTAAAGTTGAGTGGGTAAAAGACCAAGAAGTTTTGATGGGAGGAGAAGATAGCTAGTTAAAATGGATGAGTTTGGTAGTACAGGTTGAGATGGTGGTGACGGTTTTGAAGGGTGTTGAAAGGGAAATCTTTCTTCGTTAAAGGTTACATGACGAGAAATGTAAATGCGACTTGTGGGGAGATGAAGACATTTATATCCCTTGTGAGCAGTGCTGTAGCCAAGAAACACACATGGTAGTGAACGATATACAAGTTTGTTAGCATTATAAGCACGAAGATGAGGACTAACATTCACAACCAAAAATTTTGAGAAATGTGTAGTTAGGTTTTGTGTGAAAAAAGACTTCATGTGGACTCTTGTATTTGATAACCTGAGTGGGAAGTCTATTGAGAAGATAGACCTGCAGTGGAAAAGGCATCATCCTAATGGGATGAAGAGATAAAGGCAGTGGCCATGAGTGTGAGACCGATTTCTACAATATGACGATGATGCCTTTCAGCAAGTCCATTTTGTTCTTGTGTGTGTGGATGAGATATACGGTGTTCAATGTCACAAGATTGTAACTACCGATTTAAACTCTTGAAATTCACCACCACCATCACTTTGAAATCTCTTAATTTTATGATCAAGAACATTTTCAACCTTTGATTTAAAAATAAGAAAAGCTTGTAAAGCATCAGATTTTAACTTAAGTGGAGAAATCCAAATATAACGATTGAAAACATCAATAAAATGAATATAATATCAAAATTGAGTATTAGAAATAACAAGAGATGGTCCCCAAATGTTACAAACAACAAGTTCCAATGGGGCTTTGTAAACAGTGGTATTAGAAGAAAAAGATAACTTACGACTTTTTCCTAAGGGACAAAAGAACAAAAAAACTACTTCTTACAAATTAGAGGTAAAGAGTTATTGGAGACAACTTGATGAACAGTGCGTATCATAGAATGGCCAAGGCATCGATGCCAGGTGTCCAAAGAAGATTTTGTACCAATGAAGGCAGAATGATATGAAGAGGAAGATGGATGGCTACTAGCGTGCTCCAAGCAATATAGGCCTCCTTTATTCTGTCCCTGTAGGATTTCCTTACCCTGTTTGTAAATCCTTAACAACAACAAAATTGGGGTAAAATTCAAAAAAAAAAAACATTATTATCACGTGTGAATTGAGAAACTGAAAGCAAATTATGAGTGATAGATGGGACATGAAGGATTTTATGAAGGGGGAGAGATTTATGTGGGGATTGGAGTGAAGAAAAACCTAGTATGAAGAATATGCAAACATGTCCCATTACCAACTTTAACTATATCAGGCCCATCATACTCGAAATGAATATGAATGTTCTTGAGATTGGCAATCAAGTGATTAGTAGCACCCGAATTGGGATACTAATTTGGATTATAGAAATGTTCTGTAGAGGTAGTAAAAGTGGATGGTGTTATGGACTTTTTATTTTTTTAGGAAATATCAAATCGATACCAGCATTGTGCAGCATGATAATTTGGACGATTGCAAAGTTGACAGGTGACAAAAGAAGGTGCACTAGATTGTTGTGAGCCCCTAGACAGTCCGGGTCCTTCATGACCTCGTCCATGTCCACGTCCCCTTCCGCGACCATTAAAGTAAGGAGTTATATTGGCTACATTAGCTTGAGGTTCAGTAGTGAAGGAAGCATGGGTGTATTGGGTGAGCTGGACCTCTTGATTGAGAAGCATTGCATGAAGGTCTTCTATGGTGACATCATCAGTTTTGGTTATGATAGAAGTGACGAATGAATCATATTCCTGAGGTAATCTACCAAGGATACAAAGAATAAGACCAGGTTCAAGAATGGGTTAGACAGTAGTAGCTAGACTATCAGTAATGGTTTTAATCTTTTGTAGGTAATTTGAGATGGATAGATTCCCTTTCTTCACAGTTTGTAACTCAAGCTTGAGTTGTATTACTCAAGCTCCTGATTTTGAGATAAGATACGATCAAGAGCTTGCCAAACCAAAGTAGAGGTAGAGATATGTACAACATGGGCAAGAACAGGCTCGGTAAGAGAAGAAAGAATCCATCCTAAAAGAATGTTGTCTTGTTTATGCCATGCAACATTCATGATTGATGGTATTCTCGAATTGAGAAAGAACTTTGGGTGGGCAATAAATTGAACCATCAATGTACCCTTCCAAATCAACCCCTGAGAAGAGGAAGGAATTGAGCATGCCATAGCAAAAAGTTTTTGAGATCAAGTTTTAGGAAAACAAAGTGATTGATGTTGATTGGGACGGGTACAGGTGGGTGAATTGGTGGTTGCGGTAGAGGAAGAGGAGTTAAAAGATGAAGAAGTCATTCTTGTTTGGTATTAAGGCTCTGATACCATAAAACATTACAAGAGAAGGCACTTTTTGTCACGACCCGCAACCCACCCTTTACAGATTAGCGGACCGTAACCATCTGACCTAGTTATTTCATTGAATCAGACTTTTTTATCCTGTTACACCATCGTTAGTGTCACTAACATGTAACTATATCATCATCATCATCATCATATATGAACAAAACAGAAGACAATAAAATTAACTAGTTACATGTATATATGTCAGTCTGTAACTACAAAAGTACAGTCAGTGAAAATTTCTAAGTCGTCACCTTATGCCTAGGACGTGAATACATGGGAGAGCTATAAGACTGTACTACTATTACCGTTCATGCCAAAATGCCCCGACTCTAGCCACTAGGCTCCTAATGTCTGTCCTCTGTATTCGTCCCTAAAAAAAATATGTAAATAGGAATGAGCTACACAAGCTCAGTAAGTAAGTCCCCTACTCTACCATGTGTACAAGATCTGGAAAGAACTGAGTAACAAGGAGATGATAGCCAGTCAATATCATACAACAATCTCAGCTCAGCAATGTATATCAAATGGTTAGGGATACAGATGATAATCAAGTATCAATCATGGCTCATCAACGAATATCAATGATCAGGAATAATATGAATCAGAGCTCATCAATGAATCTCAAATAATCATAGTAAGCACTCAATAAATGCAGAGCAACTACCTGATCATTCATACAAGAACATGATCAGACAATGAGTCTCAATAAAAAGACAGTGATGTCAAAGCTAGTGGATGCGTGAATCTATGGGGCCCGGCTACCCCGTGTGCATAAGCACTGAGCTCAATCTGTAAAACTAGTCCCCATACTCGGGACTGCTACCCCATACTCGAGGCAATACTGTGAAACTAGTCCCCATACTCGGGACTGATACCCCACATCCGAGGCAATACTACGCATTCCAGATGGACTTGTGACTGAGCATAAATCCTGGCACCAATAAAATATCAAGATCAGGTTACTCTCCACGGAGAAGAATGTGGAGCATAACTGGTTCAAGGCAACATAATATAACTATATCTTTTTACGGCTATGTTACCGGGCTGCTGAGAACAACAATAATCTGGCCCCTCTTGGCCCTACATACAAGTGTATAGAATGGTCCTTTGCACAAATGTATGAAATCCCATGATCAGGATATAACATCATCAAATAATATGGAAATCAAGAGCAAGATACAACATCAAGGCTAAGCTATTCCACTGGAAAGCAATATCACATAGTGGAATCATAAAGGATCTGATATGATAAATAAGAGTACAAATACGTATAGAAAAATTGTGACATAGCTTATGAATGCACTACATGCAGAGGTCGGATATTACTTACCTTTTTTGTCCCAAGTAAATCAAGCTATTCCCTTTTTTCCCTCCGACACTCCTGTCATTCAGAAAATGTACTCAGTCTATAACCATAATCGATCTTTGCTATGTATTCAATATGTCTATCATGGATTTAAGCATTTATTTACTAATTTAGACCTCGTCATTGTGTCTGGAACATTGAATAAAATTAGTCTAAGCTTTTACGGATCTCAATTTGGACGTCTAGATTCAAAAGGGCAAAATAGTCATTTATACTTTTACGTGTCTAATTTTTCGGGACTTAATTTCACAAAATGGATCCCGCTATTGGATCCAGAATGCCCCAAAACCTTGGGTTACACTATCAGTTTTACTTAATTTGGACATCGGGATATTTTGTGGAATTACCTTAAATTAATTAATTTAATTATATGATTCTTCGTACTATATTATATATATATATATATATATTTTAAATCAGATTATTCACAAGATAGTTCAGTAGCTCAAGTGGCCATTCACTTGGCCTTAAGGTTCCTTTCTTACGCGTAGGTTAGTGGGTCGAACCCGCCCCATTGGCCACAACTTTTTTTTTTCTTCTTCATTTAAGCCAAACGACGACATTTGGGTTACAGCAATCAAGGCCCCTACCTCGCGATTTTCTGGTTGTCCCTTTCCAATGGCCTTTCTGGCACCAGGTCACCGAAAAATGTAACAACCCACTATTTTAATGCTATTTTAACGTCCAAGTTTTTCTATTTTTACATCAAATGAATCCTAAGATCCTAAAAAAGCTTTTAGAACAATTTTTAGCCTAAAATAATCTAGTTTTTCACACCCAAATCACCTTTTCCGGCGTTGCACCGGTGAAGGGAAAGTTTGGCTATAAAATGGTCATTTCTTGACTATTCTTCATGATTCGAATTGTGTTGAACTCTTGGGAGAAATTCCTAGTTGTTTCTAATATCAAAATTGATGTTAGTTTAACAAGTAAAAGTTCACCATGGTTGGCCGTGTGTAACAGTTTCGATTTCTGGGTTTTTCTTTCATGCTTTGAGTTCTAATCAATTTTATTATGCAGTTATAATGATTTAAAAGAAAATTAAAGAATTAACTCAGATGGTTACCTGATTTTTTTTAGCTGATTCTTCCTTCTCCAATTTCAGACCTTTCTTCTTGGATTTTTCTTCTCTTCTTCCTTTCCTTTCTTTCTCTGCGCCTCGGATTTTCTACTTTTCTCTTTCCTTTCTTTCTTATTTTTCTTGGTTTTGGTTGGTTCAACTTTTCTGCTTTGGTTTGCTTTTCAATTTTGGTTGCCTTTTTTTTTTTCTCCTATTTATTCTCTCCCTTAATCGACTTCAAGGTTAGTGGCTGCTGCCACCTACCCCCTTTTCTTCTACACGCTTCTACTCTTTTCTACTTCTACTCACTTCCAGTTTCTTCCTTTTGTTTTATTCCTTAAGTTTCTACAACATTCTCTTATTTCTTTTCTTTTCTTTTTGAATTATTTTATTATCTTTTAATTTAATGATATCAATTATATGTATATATATATATATGTAAGACCTTAACTGTATATATATCTATATATATATATATATTTATCATATGAACATACATATGTTATGTCCCATATATATATATATATTTAATTCTATATATATATATGTATATTTAAATACACACATATATATACAATCACATGCACTTTTTCTCGTAAATGTCAGGCTTTCGGTACGACGGCCTTTGGGTACTCGGAACTGCCTGTCACTCACATTCATGCATTGTTTGCTAAACATGTCATTAAATTATACATGTAATTTTATTTAAATAATAATTAGTGTATGGTTCGAAATTTCATGTCACGACCCGGTCCATCCCAAGTCGAAGACTATCTACTCGGGTCGGGGTATTACATTCTCCCCCCCTTACAAAAAGTTTGTCCTTAAACTTAGAATATACTAAGACAAAAATAAATGAGGGTACTTAGCTAGCATATCGTCTTCCCTTTCCCACGTAACTTCTTCGACCTGGTGATTTCTCCACAGAACTTTGACTAAAGGAATCGTCTTATTCCATAGCACCTGTTCTCAACTGTCCAAGATCTGAACTGGCTACTCTATGTAACTCAAACCCTCTTGGACGTCTACAGGCTCATGTTCTATCACTTGGTTTGGACTGTATACACATTTCCTTAGCATCGAGACATGAAATACATCGTGTACATGTGCTAACTCTGGGGGTAAGGCAAGCTGATATGCTACAGGGCCCCATTCTGCTCATGACCATGAACGGTCCAATGTATCGTGGCCCCAGTTTCCCTCTCCTGCTGAATCTTACTATACCTTCATTGGTGACACTTTTAGAAAAACGTAGTCACCTACAACAAACTCTAGCGGTCTCCTTCGTACATTAGCGTAACTAGTTTGCTTACTCTGAGCCGCTAGGAACCATTGTTTGATTAGTTGTATCTTCTCAGTGGTCTGTTCTATGATCTCTGGCCCATAAAGCTTCCTTTCACCCACTTCAGTCCAACACAGGGGTGATCGACATCTTTCTGCTGTACAATGCTTTATATGGGGCCTTACCAATACTGGATTGGTAACTTTTATTGTATGTGAACTCCACCAAGGGCAACTAATCCTCCCAGCTACCTTTGAAATCTATAACACAGAACTGCAATAGATCCTCCAGAGTCTGTATAGTCCTCTCCGACTGACCATCTGTCTCTGGGTGATATGCAGTACTAAGACTTAGCTCTGTGCCCATCGCCTGTTGTAAGCTCCTCCAAAATCGAGATACAAATCATGGATCTCGATCTGATACAATGGATACTGAGACTCCATGTAATCGAACTATCTCCCAGATATAAAGCTCTACTAATCGCCCCATGGTCTGTGTCGTCTTGGTTGCTAGGAAGTGATCTGTCTTGGTGAGTCTGTCCACAATAACCCATATGGAGTCACTTCCCTTTGACGTCTTTGGCAACCCTAACACAAAATTCATAGTGATATGCTCCCATTTCCATCTGGTATTGGAAGCGATTGTAATAGTCCTTCGAGCTTCTGATAGTTCGACTTTAACCTACTGGCATCTGACACATCGTGCTACATACTCAGCTATGTCCCATTTCATCCCGAACCACCAATAAGTAATTTTGACATCATGGTACATTTTGGTGTTCGCTGGGTGCATGGAAAATCTCAAGTTATGTGCCCCATCTAAAACCTCTTTTTGATCTCTAGCATATCTCGCACGTACATTCGGTCCTGATAGTATAGTACCCCATCTCGGATAGTAAACTCTGAGTCCTTACCTGCCTTAGCATCTTGACGGAGTCTAATCATTGTTGCATCTTGGGTCTGTAGCTCTCTAATCTTATCTACAATAGATAGACTAACTGTAATATTGGCACATAGTTCCCCTGAGCTTGGCAGAACCACTTCAATCTCCATATCATCTAGCTTCTTCAGTAGCTCCACTCGAGTTGTCAACAAATAGGCTAGGCCTCCTAATGACTTCCTGTTAAGAGCATCCGCTACCACATCTTCCTTCCCTAAGTGATACTGGATGTTGAGATCATAATCCTTAATCAGTTCTAACCGGTGACGTTGCCTCATATTAAGCTCTTTCTGCGTAAATAAGTACTTGAGGCTTTTATGATCCGTGAATATTTCACATGTCGTCCCATATAAGTAGTGCCTCTACAACTTCAATGCGAAGATAACAGCTGCTAACTCGAGGTCATGTGTCAAGGTAGTTCTTCTTGTGTGGCCTTAGCTGCGGTGAGGCATAGGCTACTACCCTATCCTTCTGTATCAATACACACCCCAAGCCCTTGTACGAGGTATCACTATAAATCACAAATCCCTCAGTTCTGTTAGGCACTGTCAATATTAGAGCTGTCAGCAGCCTGTTCTCCAATTGTTGGACGCTCTGCTCCTGCTCCTCGGCCCAATAAAAGGTACGTTCTTCCTAGTCAATTGAGTGATTGGCATAGCTATCTTAGAAAAATCTTTAATAAACCACCTGTAGTAACTTGCCAATCCTATGAAACTCCGTACCTTAGTAATAGTAGTAGGGACTGGGGCCAATTGACGATAGCCTCTATCTTCTAAGGATCAATAGAAATCCCTTCCTTGCTAACCACATGGCCCAAAAATGAAATACTAGGAAGCTAGAACTCACATTTCTTCAATTTGGTGTATAGTTTCTGCTCCCATAGTATTTGTAACACTTTCCTCAAGTGTACTTCATGCTCTTCTTGGCTTTTAGAATAAACTAGGATATCATCCATAAACACAATTACAAAATCATCCAAGTACGGCTTAAAGACCCTGTTCATCATATCCATAAATGCAAGCTGGGGCATTAGTGACTCCAAATGGCATCATTAAAAACTCATGATGCCTATTTCTGGTCCTAAAAGCCATTTTTTCCACATCTCCGGGTCTCACCTTCAACTGATGATATCCCGATCTCAAATTAATTTTAGAGAACACCTGTGCTCCCTTTAATTGATTAAATAAATCGTCTATCCGCGGTAGAGGATACCTGTTCTTGATCGTCACATTGTTCAGCTCGCAGTAATCAACACATAACCGCATAGTTCCATCTTTCTTCTTCACAAATAGCACTGGTGCACCTCACGATGATGTACTAGGTCTGATAAAACCCTTATCTAGTAACTCTTGGAGTTACACTTTCAACTTCTTCAGCTCTGCCGGTGCCATCTTGTAAGGATTCTTAAAAATAAGTGTCGTGCTTGGCTGAACATCAATGGTGAACTCTATCTCTCGGTCTACTGGTATCCCCGGTAGATTTTCTGGGAACACGTTAGGGAATTCTCTAACAATTGAAATCTCGTCTAAGGCAGGCTGCTGTGTTCTCGGGTGTCCATAATATTACATAAATACCCCTAACACCCTTTTCGTAATAACCGTCTAGCCTGCATGGAAGATACAAAATATGGTGGGGACACCACGCCTATCCCTTCGAACTGAATACTCAAAAAATTTGGACGTCGTATGCTAACTGTCTTAGCCACACAGTCTATAGTGGCATAGTGGGCTGGCTAACCAGTCCATGCCGAGTGTAACATCAAAGCCATGTATCTCTAATGGTATCAGGTCGACGGATAATGGTATACCCTCTATATGTATTGCACATGCTTTATATATGGTGTTCCCACATAATGATTCCCCTGACGGCATCGTAACTGATAATGTGTATCCTAGGGGTTCTGTCTATACGTTCAGTTTAGTAGCAAATAATGGAGATATGAAAGAATGTGTGGAACCTGTATCAAATAAAACATAAGCATACCGTGAACAAATCGGTAAAGTACTTGCGACTACTGAAGTAGTAGCCTGCACATCCCCTGGAGTCAATGCGAATACCTGCCCTGAGCACTGCTGCTCATCTCTTTACCCCTGACTTTGCGTATGTGTCTGCGATCTAGTCTTCGGGGCACTAGCTGGTGTAGGCGGTGCAGCTGTAGTACCTTACATCGATTTGTTCCTCTGAGGGTAGTCCGCTTTGAAGTGTCCAGTTTGACCATAGGAATAACAGACATTTCTGTCTCCGTAACACAGCCCTTTGCGATACCTTTGGCAAGTGGGACATTTGCCTTCGCTTCTACTGATAGAAGTAGCCTTCCTCTGGCTGGTTCTTAAACTCCTGGACCCTGCCCCCGGTTTGGTAAAAGTAGGACCTAACTGCTTGCCCTGGTTCCCCGTTGGCCTCTGACTCATATTCGCCCTCTCTTGGCAAGTGCCTCCTCACTTCGCTCAATAATCTTAGCGGTACTTACTACCTGATTGTAGGTAGGCAACTACAGAGGCTCAATACGATCCTTAATTTCCCATCGTAGACCACCCTCAAACTTGTGGGCTTTCATGGCCTTGGTCATTATAATTGTGGGAGCATACTGAGATAACTCTATAAATTTGGCCTCATATTGCTTTACAATCATGTTCCTTTTGTTGAAGAATAAGGAACTCTGCTGCCCGTCTGTCTCTTTCCACTTGGGGAAAATATTTCTCATTAAACACTTGAGTAAATCTCTTGCCAGGTCATTTGTGGCTCCCCTTGGCCTTCTCTACTAGCCACCACTGATGAGCATGTCCTCTAAAAGTGAAGGTGGCAAAGGCTATTTTCTGGCTCTCAGTATATGACATAATCTAGAAGATACGCTCCATCTCTAAGAGCCATTCCTTAGCTACTACGGCACCCTTGGTGCCATCAAACCTAGATGGTTTCATGGCCTGGAATTGCTTATATAAATGAGCTGGATCCTTATTGGTCCCCTATTGGCCCGACTGTACTAGGGATGGCTCCTGTTGGGTTGGTGGGACCACTGGCTGTGTAAGGGTATCTACCGGCTCTGTTGGGGTACTCGCTGGCTCTACCGGTATACTCGTGCTGGCCTGATTTTGTGGTAAGGACTGTATCACTTGTGCCAGTATACGCTCCATCCGGTCTATCCTCTGTTGCAGTGTAGGGTCCATCTGCACATGACGTAATCCTACTAGTCTAATCAAGACTAGTCACTGCCAAAACGTTAACATTTAGCGTTAGATAAATAATCCGATGTCTATCATACTAAGCCATATACTAATTGACTATACTTGGGACTTTACTTGGACATTTGACAATAGTAGTACACTAGTCTTAACTCCCACGTATCACTTGTGAACCTAGGTTTCCCTAGTCAGCCTTAACCTATTGCTTTAATACCAAGTCTGTCACGACTCGCAACCCACCCTCTACGGATTAGTGGAGCGCAACCATCTGACCCGGCCATTTAGCCGAATCGGACCTGTTTATCCTGTTACACCATCATTGGTGTCACTAACATGTAACCATACCATCATCATCATATATGAACAAAACAGAAGACAATAAAATAAACTAGTTACATGTATATATATCAGTTTGTAACTACAAAAGTATAGTCAGTGAAAATTTCTAAGTCATCACCTCATCCCTAGGACGTGAATACATGGGAGAGCTATAAGACTATACTACTATTACCGTTCATACCAAAATGTCCCAACTCTAGGCACATAATCCTAATGTCTGTCCTCTGTATCCGTCCTTGAAAACAAATATGTAAATAGGAGTGAGCTACACAAGCTCAGTAAGTAAGTCCCCTACTCTGCCATGTGTACAAGATCTGGAAAGAACTGAGTAACAAGGATATGATAGCCAGTCAATATCATACAACAATTTCAGCTCAGCAATGTATATCAAATGATTAGGGATACATATGATAATCAAGTATCAATCATGGCTCATCAACGAATATCAATGATTAGGAATAATATGAATCAGAGCTCATCAATGAATCTCAAATAATCATAGTAAGCACTCAATAAATGCAGAGCAACTACCTGATCATTCATACAAGAACATGATCAGACAATGAGTTTTAATAAAAAGATAGTGATGTTAAAGCTGGTGGATGCGTGAATCTACGGGCCCGGCTAACCCGTGTGCATAAACACTGAGCTCAATCTGTAAAACTAGTCCCCATACTCGGGACTGTTACCCCACACCCGGGGTAATACTACGCATCCAGATAGAGTTGTGACTGAGCACAAATCTGGCACCAATAAAATATCAAGATCAGGCTACTCTTTACGGAGAAGAATGTAGAGCATAACTGGTTTAAGGCAACATAATATAACTATAGCTTTTTACGGCTATGTTACAGGGCTGCCGAGAACAACAACAATCTGACCCCTCTTGGCCCTATGTACAAGTGTACAGAATGGTCCTTTGCACAAATGTACGAAATCTCATGATCAGGATATAACGTCATCAAATGAAAATGAAAATCAAGAGCAAGATACAACATCATGGCTAAGCTATTCCACAAGAAAACAATATCACATAGTGGAATCATAAAGGATCTGATATGATAAATAAGAGTACAAATACGTATAAAAAAATTGTGACATGACTAGGAATGTACTACATGCAGAGGTCGGGCATTACTTACCTTTTTCTGTCCCAAGTAAATCAAGCTATTCCCTTTTTCCCTTGGACGCTCCTGTCATTCGAAAAATGTACTCAGTCTATAACCATAATTGTCACGACCCGAAACCCACCCTGTGCGGATCTAGCATCGCGACGCCCATCCGACCCGACGGTCGAACCCGATTTTTCCTTTTTACCTTAAGTCAACATTTATAGGTAAGTTATTAACATACAATCAGAATTTAAATATGCAGCGGAAGACTTGAATAAAATTTTCGTTCATTTATAACGCTAAGTTTATATAGTTTTACAGACCCAAAAAATTTCCAAACATAATTATCCCCAAGACGTGGAGTGATGGGAGAACATAGGACAAGCACTATACTTTACTACCAAAAATAATCCCTACAGTACATCAATTCTGCAGCAATCCTAGGCCTGTTCGGGATTTTGATCCCTACATTCGACAGTGGTGTCGTTACCTGCAAAATGTTGTGTAGTATCTGATGAGCTATGAAAACTCAGTAAGTATTCCTTTGCTCTATCAAGGACAGGTCAACATATGGAGGTTCGCATAACAAAATACATAGTTCATAATAATACGACAACCAATCAAGATGATACAATATCAACAACGACAAGTCACATTACATAATAATCGACAGTAAGTCACATCATATGATGATGGCAATGACAATGATTTTCCAATCAAATGCAATGATGTGCAGAATGATCCCATGGTCTGATATATATATATATATATATATATATATATATATACGTAGAACTGAGCGTACCCTATTGCAAACAGGTCTCACCACCTGACTTGCTCATGTACACCCAGTCTACCGTAGGACTTAGCATACCCTGTTGCAACCAGATCTCTCTATCTGCCTTGCTTATGTATACCCAGCCTACTCCCTTTAGTAGCATCCAGCCATACCCTTTTGCAATCAGAAACTGTTGTGTATATATATATATATATATATATATATATATATATATATATACGTAGAACTCAGCATACCCTATTGCAAACAGGTCTCACCACCTGACTTGCTCATGTACACCCAGTCTACCGTAGGACTTAGCATACCCTGTTGCAACCAGATCTCTTTATCTGCCTTGCTTATGTATACCCAGCCTACTCCCTTTAGTAGCATCCAGCCATACCCTTTTGCAATCAGAAACTACTGTCTGACTTACTCATGTAAACCCAACCTACTTCCTTTCGTAGCGTCCAGCCATACCCTGTTGCAATCAGAAACTACCGTCTGACTTACTCATGTAGACCCGACCTACTTCCCATAATAATAGTGGATTGTAGTTATTTACTGATGTATGAAATGATCATAACTCTCGTTCAGAGTATAACATATGACATTGCAATATTCAAGCATCATAATTCAACAGTATAATCACATGCTCAAGACATAGCATTTGATTCAATAATCTTTACGAACTATAACAAGCATCAATGTAATTCAATAACATCTGATGGCATAAAAAAAATACAAAAATAAAAAGCAACACATGCATAACACAGTTAGGTCATTGCCACGTATAGAGATCGGATTTTACTTACCTTTAATCACGATCCTAGTTCAGTGTTCTGTGAGTTTTCTTTTCCTTTTCGAGTTCCCTATATAGTCAATAGATCTATCTCAAGATTAATGCTATTCATCAAATTTTATGCCTTGTTATCATAAGTATCTCTATCATTAATTTAGACTCTACTATTGAGTTCGGAATGTCGAAGAAAGTCGGTTTAGGCTTTCGCGGAATTCAATTCGGACTTCTGTACTAAAAAGGGCAAAATGGTCATTTTGCACTTTTACGGGTTCTCACTTCGCGAGACCTCTTTTCACAAATCGTACTCTACGGTTGAGTCCGGAATGGTCGAAATAATAAAAATTTACTATTCATTTGCATCGTTTGGACTTCGTTTGACCTATATTTGAATTAGCGGTATTATTGTAAAAATTTATATTTTATAAATTTTTCTATTTGGGCCTTAGTGAAATTTCCTAAACTTCCTGGGGTCAAAGTGGAATTTCCCTAAGTTTCGGTCTGAACCAATGGGTTCACGGCTAGAAACCCTAAACCTAATCCGATCCTCTTCTAAACCAACCGTTTAGCATACCTCTAAGTACCGAAATAAAATATCCCCTTGGTCTACCCTATCCACGGTTCGGTTACACCCAATTTCAATTTCCTATCCCTACAGCCAAACAAGCTAAATTCCATTAAATTTCAATTTTAAAACGACACAGTATCACTGCCCGTTTATTTTCGGTTGGGTCCCGACCCGGATCCGACCCGTGACCTGAACCCCGAACCCGAACCCCGAACCCGAACCCAATAGTATCATCTTCCTTGTTTTTCCGGTGTAGCTCTGGTAGGTTTTTGTCGCCATCTCCAGCAACGGCGACCAGATTCCGATCATTTTTTCAACCTAATTCTTTGTAGTTTTCTTTATTTTTTTATGGGGATCTCGAATCTAACATTAGTTTTTCATTTAGATCACTATTTCCCTACGAATATGGCCAAACCCGTAACTCTGGTGACCTGTAACTTTTGCATTTCGTGCGGGTTTGTTCACTGTTTTGACCTATTTCTCTTTCTATTTTCTTTCTGCACCTTATAGAAACATTTCTAGGCAACTAAATCAAGGTTTTATACATAAAATCTAAAGAAATCCGAATTATTCACAAACCTGCAACTTAATTTTTCTACCTAGTTTCTCAACCATTTTAAGTGATTCTTTTTGCATTAAGTTCCAATTTTCATACCCTATAAGTCCTTAGCATTAAATCAAGTTTTCAGGCTTTAAAACTTAAAAACAGAATTTCACTTGACTTACCTTTTTCCCTGTTTGTTCTTGCTGCCGTATCCTCCACTTCTGTTTCCAACACTTCAATTCGCCTCCAGTTTTTATCCCCTTTATTTTCTTTCCATTTTTCTCAAAGCATACGTATGTATATATATATATATAGCAGCCACTGCCCTTGATTCTCTTTTACTTTCTCTCTCTTTACTTGCATTTATCTTTGACTGCACTCCACCGCCCCTTCATCCTCCACCCTTGATTCAATCTCACACTATACATGTATACAATATATGGCAGCCCTTACTTGCACCAAGGTCGGCTGCCTTGGTGTTGTTTCCCACACACTCAAGCACACACACACGCACAGTGACATACACTCACACACTGCCACCTTTCCCTTTTCTTGTCTTGCATGAATACATATATATATATATATATATAATTTTTAATATATATATATACACATATATATATTTTTATTTATATGTTATACATTATTATACTTGTATTTATACACATACCTATATACAACATCCCCTTATACCAATGCATATATATAAAATACGTGTGCATGTAAATGTATTTATAATGACGCACACATACACTTATTTTAGGTACACTACATGTTCATGAAATATGGATGTGCATAAAATTACGTGTAGGCACGCATTACGATACTGGGTCCTAAGGTGTTCGGGTATTGCCCAACACTAGGTATACTAAGCAAACCACTCACGTTACACTGTTCAGTCGACTTGCCTCGGTATACGTGCCATACCTCGGGTTAAGGTATTACAATAATCGATCTATGCTATGTATTCAATATGTCTATCGTGGCTTTAAGTATTTATTTACTAATTTAGATCTCGTCATTGTGTCCGGAACGTTGAATAAAATTAGTCTAAGCTTTTACGGATCTCAATTTGGACTCCTAGACTCAAAAGGGCAAAATAGTCATTTACACTTTTACGTGTCAAATTTTTTGGGACTTAATTTCAAAAAATGGATCCTGCGATTGGATCTGGAATGCCCTAAAACCTTGGGTTACACTATCATTTTACTTAATTTGGACATCGGGCTATTTTATGGAATTACCTTAAATTAATTAATTTAATTATATAATTCTTCGTACATATTATATATATATATATATATTTTAAATCAGATTATTCACAAGATAGTTCAGTAGCTCAGTGGCCATTCACTTGGCCTTAAGGTTCCTTTCTTGCGCATAGGTTAGTTGGGTCGAACCCCATTGGTCGCGGTTCTTTTTTTTTTTTTTTCTTCTTCTTTTTCTTCATTTAAGCCAAACGATGGCGTTTGGGTTACAGCAACCAAGGCCCCTACCTCACGACTTTCCAGTCGTCCCTTTCGGTGGCCTTTCTAGCGCCGATCATCGAAAAACGTAACAACCCATTGTTTTAATGCTATTTTAACGTCCAAATTTTTCTATTTTACATCAAATGAATCCTAAGATCCTAAGAAATCTTTTAGAACAATTTTTAGCCTAAAATAATCTAGTTTTTCACACCCAAATCACCATTTTCGGCGTTGCATTGGTGAGGGAAATTTTGGCCATAAAATGGTCATTTCTTGACCATTCTTCATGATTCGAATTGTGTTGAACTCCTAGGAGAAATTCCTAGTTGTTTTTAATCTCAAAATCGATGTTAGTTTAATAGGTAAAAGTTCACCATGGTTGGCCGTGTGTAACAGTTTCAGTTTCTGGGTTTTTCTTTCGTGCTTTGAGTTCTAATCAATTCTATCATGCAATTATAATGATTTAAAAGAAAATGAAAGAATTAACTCACATGGTTACCTGATTTTTTTTAGCTGATTCTTCGTTCTTCAATTTCAGACCTTTCTTCATGGATTTTTCTTTTTCTTCTTCCTTTCCTTTCTTTATCTGCCCCTCGGCTTTTCTACTTCTCTCTTTCCTTTCTTTCTTATTTTTCTTGGTTTTGGTTGGTTCAACTTTTCTGCTTTGGTTTGCTTTTCATTTTTGGTTGCCTTTTTTTTTTCCTATTTATTCTCTCCCTTAACAGACTTCGGGGTCGGTAGTTGTTGCCACCTACCCTCTCTTTTTCTTTTACACGCTTCTACTCTTTTCTACTTCTACTCGCTTCCAGTTTCTTCTTTTGTTTTATTCCTTAAGTTTCTACAGCATTCTCTTATTTCTTTTCTTTTCATTACCTTTTTTTATTATTTTATTATCTTTTAATTTAATGATATCACTTATATGTATATATATATATGTATGACCTTAACCGTATATATATCTATATATATATATGTATATTTAAATACACATATATACACAATCACATGCACTTTTTCCCGTAAATGTCGGGCTTTCGGTATGGCGGCCTTCGGGTACTCGAAACTGCCTGTCACTCACATTCATGCATCGTTTGCTAAACATGTCATTAAATTGTACATCTAATTTTATTTAAATAATAAATTAGTTTATGGTTTGAAATTGCATGTCATGACCTGGTCCATCCCGGGTCGAAGACTATTTACTCGGGTCGAGGTATTACACTTTTAGCAACGCACATTAAGTGTCACTAAAAGTGCCTTTTAGCAACGCACAAGAGTGCGTCGCTTAAAGTAGTAAAAAAATAATTAAAAAATTAGTTTCCCACGTGAAAAAATAGGAGCAAACCCTTTAGTGACGCACAAGTGGCCATTACGCTAATAGTTAATGCTTTTAGTGACGTGCGTTTGTGCGTCGGTAATAGTATGCGTAAATGAAACGTTGTCGTTTTACTTAAAGTTAGCGACACTCAAAGACTTATTAGCGACGCACACTGTGTGCCACTAATAAGTCCTTATATCTCAAATCCCCAATTCGATCTCTCTCTCTCTCTCTCTGTATCGATCTCTATTGCTGATTGACGAAGACTAGCCCGAAAATTACCACCGTCGCCGCCGACTAGCACTGCCTCGCCGACGACGAACATTCTTGGCCACCGTTCGCCATATATAATATTCACTAAGCTTGATAGAAGGTTAGGGTTTTTTAAAAAATTAACTACCATTTGTATTTGTTATATACAATTGTGGGTTTTAGAGTATTCATGTGATTGTAATGTGCTTGTATATATATAAATGATAAAATAGTTTAGATGTGTATGTACCTATGTATACATATTTTGAATGTATGCATATGACATATATGTGTGTTAATGTAGTTGGATACAGATGTCAATATGTCTTCGTGTATAGATACATCACTCTTTGATTATTTATGTTGTAGCAATTAAATTTTATAAGCTGAAAATTGACCCCAGAGATAACCCAAGCTACCCATTTTTTTGTTTTTGTTTTACCTGATTAAGTAGGAATTTTTGTGGTTCATTTCATGAAGGAGAGAATAGGAGGAAGGAAAGGGGATGGATGAATAGAATATTGATTGGTTGGCATGGAGAAAAGGAGGACAAAAAGGAAGAGAGGAGAAAAATACAATTACATCTTGCGTTTAAGGTTGCAAGTTAATATATTGCAAGCTCTTTCCAAGATTTACAAACCATAACCACTCTTACAATTTTTTTTTTCTTCAATTCCCATGCATATGTTTAGAATCTCATTATTTAATATATATTATATATAACAGTACTTATGTATCATGATTATTATATTTGATCAGAATGTATGTCTTTTTTTTTCCTTCTTTGTAAGCTCTGTAAAAGCCATTGGTTTCATAGTTCTTCCTTAATGCTATAGTAGTGCTATATGTTGATTATGTTTTTTATTTTTTATTTTTTTATGTTATTACAGTGTTAAACTAAATAATTTTGAGAGATTATAATTTTCTTTTTTGGCTTTCTTTTTCCTATTTTTGCTGATAATTTGGATAATTATGATTAAGGGTTAATTTTCCTACAACTGAAAGTAAAATATTCTTAGAGTTTTAAGTACTTTAATGCTTTATCCTAATTTTATTTTCTTTAGAGTTTGGATTATGAAAGAGACATGCTTGTTATAACGAATTTGGTTATACAATGTTGTTCGTCTATAAATAAATTAAAGGTTTTTTTTTTTTTTTTTTTAAATTTAAAAAGGATGTTGGTTATTTTATTTAGAATTTTAAAAAGAATTCTAATAATTCAGTTAGCAAGTGGATAAATTCGATAACTTGTAGTAAGTACTTGAGGGTTTTTTTTTTTTTTTTTTATCATGTCTATTCACTACAGGAGAAGGCATTTTTAGTGACGCACACTAAAGCGTCGCTAAAAGTAGTAAAAAAGTAATAAAAAAATTAGTTTCCCGTGCGAGAAAATTTCTTAGATACCAAGGGATAGAAAAGAGAAAGAAGAAATTTAAGGCATTTTGTTTTGGAGTTGAGACTTTTAATTTTTTATTAGTCTTAAGTTTTTGGATAAGAGTAGTGTTTGTAACTAAATGATTATGTAACTTAATTTATAATTGCATTCATGTAAGTTTAGCTCCGTTCAGGAGTCATTTTCATCAATTGTGAATCTTGTCGTGAAATTTATTCGTGATTGGGCTCGTGTGTATGAAAATTGATTCTTGAATTGTCTAGAGTAGGACAGTTTTGGAATGCATAAATCTGCATTGCAATCAATAGCGCATGCTTGAATATTCCATTATGAGAAAATTTCAGCACGGTCTCCTATTATTCTCTGGATATATATTTAGGCGTAGTAACGTCTATCTCGTATACTTGGAGAACCGTGCGGAGATGCTGCAGAAATTTTCTCTTAGTGGAATCAAGCATTTGATTTGCTGTTGATTGCAATGTAGATTATACATTCACGAATGGGATAGGACCACCTTACCATTTAGAGAGAAGTTGGAGGTGCTAGGATTCATGTTTCATATTTATAATGAGCAACATTTTTTACTTGTATTAGGTAGATGAAAATGGATAAGAGTTAGATGGAGTTGAGGGGCAGACATTTGCCAAGGTATGTGCATGGGATCAAAGATTTTATTGAGTTTGCTCGTACATCTGAAGATGGAAGAAATAAGATAAGATGTTCATATAGAAGGTGCAATAATAGGGATTATATGCGTATGGATGAGGCCAAAGTGCACTTACTCTTACACGGAATGAACAAGATGTATACGTGTTGAGAATTTTATGGGAACACTGTGACGTACGAGTGGTAAGTGAGGATGAAGAAGAAGATGACTATGATGACTTTGGTGATAATGTTGGGGTTGGTTACGAAGGCTTGCCACAAATGTTAGCAGACTTACAAGGGGCTACAACTGGGGCGAATAGTCACAAGAGTGACACAGGACAATCAGAAGCGTTTGAGTCCTTGTTGAATGAAAGCAAGGCAGCCGTTATATCCGGGTTGTGATAAGTTTTCAAAACTGGATTTTCTCGTGAAACTCCTTCATATTAAAACTATAAACCAATGGAGTAATAAATCATTTAATATGGTCATTGAATTGATTAAAGCAGCACTTCCTACTAGGGAGACTCTTCCGAAATCATATTACGAGGCAAAACGAATGTTAAAAGATTTGGGCCTCGAGTATATTCCCATACATGCTTGCAAAAATGATTGCATGTTATTTTGGAAGCAGATTGAACAATATCTAGAGTATACGATGTGCCACGAACCCAAGTACACAGTGAATGAAGGAAAGAGCAAGATAATTCTGCACAAGGTACTGAGATATTTTTCCTTAAAACCAAGGCTACAAAGGTTATACATGTCTTAGAAGACGGCAGAAGAGATGCGGTGGCATAGGGAGAAATGTGTTACTGAGAAAAATGTATGTAGGCATTCAACATATTCTCAAACTTGGGCTGGGTTTGATAGAAATCATGAATGGTTTGCAAATGAGCCGCGTAATGTACGACTTGGACTGGCTAGCAATCCATTCAGTAACATGAGTAATGCTTACAACATGTGGTCAGTGTTTCTTGTGCCATATAGCTTGCCACCGTGGAAATGTATGAAAGAACCATTTATCTTCATGTCGTTGCTTATTCTAGGGCCGAAGTCTCCTGGTAATGAAATTGATCTGTACTTGTGCCCGTTAGTAGACGAGTTGAAGGAATTGTGGAAGGTTAGAGTGGAGGTATACGACATCTCTAAGAATGAGATATTTCAATTACATGCAGTGGTAATGTGGACCATAAATGACTTTTCTACATACGAGAACTTGTCTTGGTGGAGCACTAAGGGGTATTTGACATGTCCGATTTGCAATAAGGATGCATGTTCCTTACATTTGTCCAATGGAAAAAAGATATGCTACATGTGTTATGATCGTTTTCTACTACCATCATATGGCTGGCGAAATTGACAGAAACATCTATTTGATGGAAAAATTGAGCATAGATTGTCACCTCCATTGTTGTCTGGGAAAGACGTGATGGCGTAATTTGCACTCATTCAACTAGTGAGGTTTGGGAAGATACCGGGTACTAAGAAGAGGAAATGTACTAATGTAGAGTTAAATTAGACGAAGAAGAGCATATTTTTTTTAGTTGCTGTACTGGGAGACCTTTAAGTTGAGGCACAACTTGGATGTTATGCACATTGAGAAGAACATCTGTGATAATGTGCTAAGAACTTTAATGAACATTGAAAGGAAGATGAAGGATACTGTTAAAGCCCGGTTGGACTTGTAGGAGCTGGGAATACAGAAAGAGTTGCACCTTAATACATAGCAGTGATAAATATATCGTGCCTCCTGCATGCTACACATTATCATCTAACGAGCGAATGAGGATTTGCGAGTGGTTTAAATCGGTGAAGTTCTCAAATGGATATGCATCGAATATATCTCGGTGTGTAAATGTTAAAGATGGAAAAATATCCAGATTGAAGAGCCACGTCTGCCTTGTCCTTTTACTACGACTTCTTCCAATTGCAATACGTGGATATCTCACCAATGACATATCAACGACATTGATTGAATTGGATTGCTTCTTTAGAGAATGAAGTGCCAAGACGTTGAAGTTAGAAGTATTGGAAAAGCTTGAAAGGAACGTTGTCATGATCCTCTACAAGTTAGAAAAGATTTTCCCTCTTGCTTTCTTTGATGTAATGGTCTACTTAGCTGTGCATTTGCCACACGAGGAAAAAATTGGCGGACTTGTCCAATACCGTTGGATGTTTCTAATAGAAAGGTACATTAAATTTTAATTTTTATCTTATCTATCCATCCTAACTATTTTAATTTATAACTGAATAATTATTAAAATAAATATTTGCACACATTAAAGCAATATGTGCCTAACAAAGCACGACTAGAAGGGTCAATTGTTGAGGCGTACGTTAATACTGAATGTCTCATGTTCTGCTCTATGCATTTGAAGATATTAAGACAATGTTTAATCGTGAAGAATAAAATTTTGATAGATATCCAAGGCAGCAACGAATTGGCCTTGCGGTGTTTACTCAAAGTGCGCGGCCAATAGGTGCCCGTATATGTAAATGGTATCATTCTGAAGACTTGAAAAAAGTCCACTATACCGTGCTCAACAGTTGTGATGAGACATTTTCATATTTTAAGTAAGTTCAGGAAAATCATTGCAATACTATGTTAGTACATAAATTTAAGCTATGTAAAACATATATCATCTTATGTAGTGAGCATATGACTGAGCTAAAGGGAGAACATGTTATTGATACTGATCTAGAGCAAAGACAAAAAAATTTGTTTCCAAAATGGTTCGGAGAATGTGTAAGTATAGGTTTCAATTAATTGTAATTGAATTAGTTAATGTATTTGTATTCAATTAATTTTGTACTTGTATTGAATTAATAGATGAAGCTATTATGCCACCAAAAATCTCCTGAGGCATACAATCAGTTATATTTCCTAGCATGTGGCCCTGATCAAAGGATATCCCACTACACCGATTTAATTGTTGATGGTGTTCGATTTCACACGAAGGAATGTGAGGTGAGCCGGCGAACACAGAATAGCAATGTCCTTGTTCAAGGAGGTTATGAAGTAAGACAAAGTGTAGAGTATTATGGTGCTTTACAAGATATTATACAGTTATATTACTGCTTCGGTCATTCTGTGTATTTGTTTAAATGTGATTGGTGAGATGTAAGTAATAAGAAGACTAGAATGTAGATCGATAAGCACTTCATAAGTGTTAATACGTCACGTACAATATTTTAAGATGATCCGTATGTATTGGCATCTCAAGCAAAACAAGTTTTATATTTGAAGGACACAAAAATCAGAGGTGATTGGCATGTTGTTCAAAAAATAAAGTCAAGAAATGTTTATGATGTAGTAGAAGTTGAAAAGGGAGAGGAAGATTTGGAGAGGCTTGAGAAGGCACTACAAAAAGTGTCTCAATCTGTCTATGATGGTGTTATCTCCCATGATCAAGAAGATGTTACTTCGTATCGGTTGAATAGAACTGATGTAAGACCAGATCATATCGTAACTTCCAACATCACCAATACCAGACAGTTAGATCCGAGGGATGCAACTTTTTTTTAATGATGATGATAACGAGGAAAGTGATTTTGATGATAATACATTGTTAGAGTATTGTACTGAGAATGAAGAAATTTTAAGAACAGATGATGATACAGACTTAGATGAATAATTGTAATAGGTATTACATGTGTTAGGATCAAGTGTAATGGATTTTTAATTTTATGATGTAATGGATATTCAATTTTATGATGTAATGGATATTCGTTTTTATGATTAATGGATATTCGTTTTTATGATGTAATGGATTTTCATTTTTATGATGTAATGAAATTTTATTTTTAAACCTCCTTTTAGATATGGTTGGACCAAGATTACGCAGATGCACAGTTGGGTAAGACGCATCGACCCCTTCCCTTTCATCTGCATGGTCGGCCACTCCTACCATTAATGGTATGTATAGTTCCCCTTTTATTAATGATTATATAAATATAGTACTAATTGTTTCTATTTTATTTCTTCTAGAGATTCGACCACCACCTCTAAATGAGGGCACGGTATGTCGAAGAACCACAGCTTGCAGGTTCAGATAGAGGCAGCAAGGGGCACCCGACTTTGAATTGAGATACTTCCAGGCTTGCTGAAGCCTATCGGTGGGTGGGCACAACAGTTCACCACAGAGGTTGGCATCATTTTTCGACTATGCGCCCTATTCCATATTAGTGACTGGAGTCTCGTTACTGACGAGGAGGAATAGGATATTCTTGTGCATATCCTGGTATGTCTTTTATTATTGTATTCAATTTAATTTTAATATACCTAATGAAGTAATGTTTTGACAATTAAATGCTTTACATGAGAAGTTTGACATCGATCTCCACCTATCTCATGTCGTGAAGGCAGTAGACCATTACTTAGGAGTCCGTTTCAGGGACTATCAGCACAAGCTCCACATGTAGTACGAGGCAAAGGTGGCGGCAGATAGAGATCCTCGCGATAGACCCTGCAGGGGGGTGACGGTAGAGGATTGGATGTTACTATGCGACCAGTTCTCTAGTAATGTATTTCAAGTAAAAATTTTCAAAATTAATTTTGTTGTATGATATATCATTGTCATTTATACTAACCTTCTTTATTTTGGCCAAGCGTAAGAACTTAGCAAGAAAAACAGAGAAAGCAAAAGCAAGCAAAAGGTAACCCACTGTGATGGATCACGATCTTTTATATTGGTATAGGCATGAGATGATAAGTTAATAAATGTATCAAGTTATTATTGTATTATCTTTTAATGAAATCAATCTTCACAAGTTATTGTTAATTTACTGTAGCGAGACTAGAAGACCGGTGCACCACCAAGCTCGATTAATTTGTGGCACATGACGCACTACAATCCCGAGAAAGGTTGGACTTAGCCTGAAGTTCAGTGGCTTTATGTAAGTTATTTACGTATATATACTAGTATTACTAATTTAATATTAATCCAAAGTTATAGAAGTAGTAATATTTATGTTTCTATAGGAGAAGACGGTCTAGCTGCGTGTTCAGTCGACCCTTGAAGGTGAGGATCCGTCGACCGATTAGCAGATACGAGAGACTATTCTGGGCAAGAGGTGCAGATATGTGCATAGTTTAGGGAGTGGGATGGAGCCGATGTCATCGTCCTCTATCGTCGAGAGTGATGCTAAGTTTCACGAAGCCACCTAGAGAGCTGAGGCAGTTGAGACACGTGATGCAGAGTTAGAGCAGATGGGGACAGACCTTAGTGCTCGCATGACCCAGCTAGAGTCTCTTATGCAGACACTACTTAGCCAGCAAGGAGGCTCTGTTCAGCCTTAATAAATTTTTAAAATTACTTTGATGGCTTTATAATTTATAGAAAATGTTATGTAAAAAAAAATTCGGATATTGGCCTAACGGTCTATAAACCCCATCACACACTTCAAATATGAAAAAATAGACTTGCATGAACTTATTTAATTTCATTGGTTCTAATGACCGTTTGAAACTTATGTAACTTTCCACTCTAACAAGGCCCATTTTAGGGTTTTGACGGTTCAAAATGCTGGATATCAGCCTAACTACCTCAGAACTCCATTACACACTTAACAAATGATAAAATAGACTTGCACAAACTTACGACACTCGATTCAGATCACCAGTTTCAAACTTATGCAACTTTTTACTCCAAAAGGCCCTTTTTTCGGGTTTTGATGGACCAAAACAACATATATCGACCTAAGAGCCTAGAAATCCCATCACACACCTTACAAATGATAAAATAGACTTGTATAAACTAACGGCATTCGGTTCGGATCATCAGTTTGAAACTTATGCAACCTTCTACTCCAAAAAGACCAATTTTGAGATTTTGACGGACCAAAATACCAGATATTGGCCTAATGGCCTCGAAACCCCATCACACACCTAAAAAATGACAAAATAGACTCGTACGAACTTACGGCACTCGGTTCGGATCACTGGTTTGAAACTTATGGAACTTCTGTTCCAAAAAGTCTCATTGTACGATTTTAACGGACCAAATACCGGATATTAACCTAACAAGCCCAAAACCCCATCACACACCTTAAAAATGATAAAATAGACTTGTAAGAACTGATGACACTCGGTTCGGATCATCGGTTTGAAACTTATGCAACATTTTATTTCGAAAAGATCAATTTTGGGGTTTTGACGGACCAAAATACCGGATATCAACCCAACGAGCCCTAAACTCCACCACACACCTCACAAATGACAAAATAGACTTGCACGAATTTATAGCACTCAATTCAGATCACTAATTTGTAACTTATGTTACTTTATGCCATTCTTACTAGTTATACATGTGAAAAAAAAAATTCACATTTTATGTTCATATATATTTAATAAGTGTTCTAATATATATCATTTGATCTTTATTTCAGATTGATCAGAATTATTGCGTCGCTTTCTTTCTGTTTTGCATCAGGACTTGCTTTTCTCCTTTGGATTTTTTTCTTTTCTTGGACATCTGTAGTTACATTTTCTAAGACAATTTTTTATTTTTGTATTTATTGAGAAATTTTACTTTTACAATTGTAAGTAATTACTAATTTATTTATATATATGAATGCATTTCTCTTTTAATATATTCATTGCATAATGTTTGGAGTTATTTTATATTGGATGATTGATACAGGCTTTAAATAGGAATAAAATACAAAAAAAAATCAGGTCCAAAATAGCCTAAAAGAAAAAAAAAACTTTTAGCGACGCACACAAAAGCGTCGTTAAAAGTTTCAAATATTAGTCTTAGCAACGCTTCACAGTCGTCACTAAAAATATACTATTAGCGACGCACAAAGGTCATCGCTAAATAATTCTAATAACAAATTATTAGCGATGTATTCTGAGCATCGCTAATAATATACTATTAGTGACGCCCATTGCATTCTCTGTATAGCATTAGCGACACATAATGTGCATCGCTAATAGTGACTTAGTGACGCTTATTCGTGTGTATGCCGCTAATAGTATTACATGATTATTAGCGACACAAATGGGTAGTATTAGCGATACACGTGTGGCTAAAAGTGGCTTTAGTGCGTCGTTAAAAGTGGCTTTAGTGCGTCGCTAAAAGTGGCTTTTTCTGTAGTGAAAGATCTTAAAGATGATCTATATTTTTTTTATTCATCTTTAAATGTAATACAACCCTTGAGCTTTTATAATTGTACATATAAAGAGATATCAGAAAAATTTAAATTTGAATAAAAGATGAATAGAAAAACTAGACTTTGAATTAAAACCATAAAAAACTTGAATTTAAATTTGTCTTCAAACAAATCTTTATATGTAACAAAGATTTGTTTAAATTTAAATTTGAATTCAACTAATTTTTATTTGTAACAAAGATTAGTTTGAATTTAAATTTGAATTCAAAACTAGCCTTTGTTAATAATCTTTATCCAAATATAGTAATTATCACACCATCACAGATTAAGAAATGAAAATCCAGTAGGATAGATGCATGTGCTTTTCCCCAAATCGAACCCAAACTGATTATACCCAAATCGATCATGTCAGATCGATGCAGTTCGATTTCATTTTTGTGTGTGAAAGGGAGTGATAGGGGTTGGTGGTTTTGAGAAGGCTTGAAGAAAGATGAAGGGGTGCGATGGCCCATATGATTGACAGTGTTAGCAACAGTGGTAGAGGCAATGCTGGTGGCGGCGGCGATGATGGCTTGGGCGATGGTGACGACTGAGCGGTGGCGATGCCATGGGTTGTGACGTTGGTTTTTACCGATGCTTCAGGTAAAGAAATTGATATGTGAGAGAGAGAGAGAGAGAGAGAGAGAGAGAGAGAGAGAGAGAGAATAGGAAATAAGGTTGTTGACTTTTTTTTTTTTTTTTCTGACTAAGTAATAATATTAAAATATAAGGGTAAGTTGGTAATTGAATAAATTCCGTTAACGTCGTTTGAAGGATAAGACTGACAGAGGAGACAATATTATTTCAAAATTTATAAGGGTACTGTCTGTAATTTTCAGAAACCCTATAAAAGATAAGAATAATTATCCTTGAAAAATTAATTGTACTTCATGTGTTATCTATACACTAGTTTTAATAATACTATACCTCTCAAAATTTTATATCAAAATTTGTATCTCAATTAAATATGAAAAAAAATATTAAATATCACTAATAATTTAATGTTATAGTATTTCAGATGACAAATTATAGAGTAATTATAGAACATTACTTTCAATTATTGAATGGTAGACCACATGTATATTTATAGTACATTTTTGCGCACACAACATTTTATTATGCAATACTATAGAAATGTTGAATTTGCTCGTCATTTGAGATGTAAGATTCGTTGCTCTTCTCTTATTTACAACCCACAATCTTGGAATTCATATTTATTTTAATATTTTCTTCAAATTTAAAATGATGAGTTTTACTTTTCATATTTTTACTCTAATATAATTAGTACATTAGAGGCGCAGTGGCACCCAAACTTTTAATGTTTTAAACTTTTTACCCCTATTTTTTATAAATTTTTTTTTAAAAAAGTTAGTTCTCTCAAATTTTTTATATTTTCACAAAATAACTCCTTAAACTTTCTTTAATATTCTTACCCCCTATATTCAAAGTATAGATATGCCATTGAATATAACCGTCTAATATTCAAATTAAAATTATTATTCTGCGCGAGTTCGCGATTTATCCGATGCACCCGACTAATGAGCGATTTGGTGCATCCAAGATTTACCTCTTAGGGGTAGAGCTAAGGGCTGAACGTCAAAACTGCTAGTAAGCTAAAGTGTCCTTAAGGGGTTCCCCGTTACAAAAAAAAAAAAAAAAAAAAAAAAAAAAATCTATATATTTTGACATCTTCAACTTATCATCTTCAAATTTCTCTTTATTTTGACACGAATAATATATAAATAATGAATTAAAAAAATTTAATTTCTTAATCACTGTATTTGAAATTGAAATCAAGACTCATCTTTATATATATATATATATATATATATATATATATTTTATAAAAATGATTGTAGTTAATTTTATTTTTCATTTTATATATAAAAAATATGAAGGCGGAGATGCTTAGTGGGATGCGAAACCCGAGAAATTATCTGGTTGGATAGTCATTTCACGTAGTCATCTGATATGGAGTGACAGTCTTTCACCAATATTATTAGTTTTCCTAAAATGCAGGAAAGATATTTATCTAAAATTAAGGAGAAATAATTTTGTTTGTGAGAGACAAGTCACTTTACATCATATGATGATGTGAAATGACTGTCACACTAAATAATTTTGCACAAGCCAGAGAAGCTTTTCCATGGGTTGGATCCATTATTTTGGTATGACTTGACTTGTGTCATTTAAATTGATTAATTATATTTTATTGTCGTGAAATTTGATCTCAATTTTAAATAAGGTTTTACATAATTAATTGTAACAATTAAATTATTCAATTTTTAATTTTATTTTAATTAAAATTACAATTAAAAATTAATGAACTTATTTAAAATTGAAATAAAATTTCAAGATACTAAAATACAATTAACTTATAAAATATTTTATTTTTAAGAGATATAAAAATAATATCTTGATGCCATTAAAGTCTCATTTAAAATGATAATTTTTCTTTTCTATCAGGTACAACAAACTTGAGACCTAGCATATACATAATCCTAGATAGAATATTCCCTCCCCCAATGAATGTATCAAAAAAAATATCATAATTATATGAGAGAATGTGATCGGTGAAATTCTTAAGAAGAAACTCATTTAATGTCAAAAAAAAAAAAAAAATTATTGAATTGTTCTGTTACGATAATTTTAATAATTAAATAATAAATTATTTGTGTATTTAAGTATCTTATAATTTTTCATCTCATCGTTAGAAATATAATCCCAAGTATCACCCAATTATTGCTCCTCCTTGCCAGCTGATTTTCTGTGGAGAGAAATTGGGCAGTGGGAAGGAAGAAAAGAAGGTCCGGAGGATATAATAAATGGAGCAGAGATTCACTCTGTTGCCGAAGCAGTGCAGGCCACGAGCTTGGTCAGCTGCATCCATTGGTAATGTCAGCTCATTATCACACGTGGCAATACGTGATTAGCTGATACGTCAAATCCCACGTGCTCGGCGCTATGTATCACGTGTGTACTTCCCTCTTTTTTCCCCCATTCGGAAATAATGGTGGTCCTCTGACCCGTATCCTTTCTTCCCATCACGTCTAATGTCACCTCAACTTCTTTCCTCTTGCTCCACTTTCGCCAAAGGTGGAGTATTATTTTATTTAAATTTTTTTAAAGTATAATTAGCATAATTATGTAGATGTAATTTATGTGAGTGTAATAAATGTAAATCTTATATTCATTTAAATAATTATAGTTATAAAAAAAATTATGTGAAAAACATTAATCAAAAAACAAATGAAAAATGCTTGACAAATTCAATTATTTTTCAATTTCATTGTCAATGTAATATTTGAGATGACGCAATTTTTAAAATTATTATACAATAATACATCAATGTTTATAGAATTATTAAAAAAAATTCAATGATCCGGTACTCTAGTGATACTGTTGTGCAAATTTGAATATTATGTAAATTTTAAATTTTATAAAATACTTAAATTTAAGGGCCATAATTAAATGAAACCTTGTCACTTGAATTTTTTTTCTCTCCTCCTCTTAAGCTCGCACGCTAATTCTTTCTCTTTCTCTCTATATATACACGTGATATATTGGATTTTATATGTAAACTAGGTTTCCTTAACACAAGGAAACTGTCAGAGAATTGCTAGCTCCCTGGGCAATAACAGCAGCCAAGATGTTGCCTTTATCTGCATTTGCACCTGCACCTTATTTTCTTCTCGATTTCAGTTTTCAAGTCCAAAGATTGAAAATATAGCATTACAAGTGTATTTATGTACCCCTCACACATATATATGTGTGTGTGTGGAAATGAGACAGGGAAAGAGGTGCAGGTGTAGATGCAGGTGAATGCCTTTTTGGATAATTTTTAACCGTCTGCATACGCTTGTGTATCACTTGCCACCAAGCTAGGTCTCTCTCTTCTTCTCTCTGTGTGTGTCTCTGAATCAGTTTTCAAAGACTCCCTGACCCTGACCCTGATCTGTCTGTATGGTGTGTCTGAATCAGTTTTCAAAGACTCCTGACCCTGATCTGTCTGTATATATGCGTTTTTTTTTTTCCAGGCCTTCAAGTCCTCAATCTATGATCCATCAACATATATATATATATATATATCACTTAAAAGGTATGAATACTGCACCAGCATACATGGTAATTCTCTCTCTCTCTCTCTCTCTCTCTCGATCATCATTTGTATAGAAAACCCTAGATAGATAGACAGTTGATCGAGCTGGTACGGACTTGATATACAAATGCAGTGCTTAGCAGGGGGACGCAATTGAACCCTAGATGTTTACTGATCTATTTAGAACTTTTTTCGTGATTAGTTTGGCAAAGAGGCAGTTGGTGCAATGACACAAAAGGCTGTTGCTTGTTCTGTATACATAACACTAGCTAGGAGTAGGAGAGAACATGACACAAATTTGTTCATATATATATATATATATATATCGCCAACCCTAGCTAGATACCACCATTTAATGAACCTCTTCAAAGTGTTGAGCATGTGTATTAACAACCCATAGACTTTACTGCTTTTTCAAATTCTTCAACAATTACTTCCTCCATTCCAAAATAATTGTCTTTCTTTTCTAGTATCATTCCTAGCATTAACAAGATCGCTCTATTCAAACCCCCTGCCACAAGAGGTTTCGGTAATTTCTCAAGCTGTCAAAGTAGTTCAATTCCTATCCCAGGATTCACTTACCCATAAAAGATAAAGCCCACTATTCAACTCAAGAAAGTCTTTTTCAATTATTTAAACCGAGTTTTATACATATACATACATATATATACATATATAAATATATATCATGTTTCACAAATTTGCAATGTCAATTAACCAAAATATATACTCTTGTTCTTGGATTAATTGTATATGAATACACCATAATATCTCCAAGTTGTGGGAATAAACTCCTTAACTAAACCCTTGTCCTGACTATTAAAGAAATAAGATAAATCAAACAATTAGGCCCCAATGGCATCTACTGTGGAAATGCCAAATGTTCAGTACTAATATCTAAATAGGTTAATAGGGTTGCACAAGTTTTCTTCCTTTGCCTCCTATTTCAAACCTAAAATTGAAACATTGCAAGTTAAACACCACTACAAGAGAGTATATACATACATACGTCTTGTGTAAAATACTTGTACATAGTTATGTTGTAACTTCTTTAGCTCCCAGGCAATAGTTCCTTTGAATTGGCAAGCTTGGAAAGATTTCTATTCGTGAAAAGGGTTAGGTCAAGCACCAAATTGAAGAATGGTAGTGTGGAACAAAATACTCATACTACAAAATTAAATAAGACCCCTTAGGTTTAGGGATTTCATTGCTACTACCCTCTTGATTTGTCAAAGGGATTGTTAGGTTTCTTTTCTTCTTTTTTCCTTGTGCGTTTTTCCTTTCTTTTCTGAAATGTGAAAGGTGCTGGAATTTTTGGACCTCTCATACCATGTTTAATTTTATGATGCTCTGGTATCAAATGGAATTACTTAAACATGTGTTTGAAGATGTATAGTCATAGGTTGTACAAATCTCTTATACTAATTGACTGAGAACTTGTCTTTTTCACAAATATATCTGTATTATTTATCTTATATCTCTCTCTTAATTCACTTTCATATGCAGTCCATATAATCATTTATATTGGTCTTGTTTGGATGACTGGATAATTGTTATTGTTCCACAATTAATATTGTCTTATCTTGTGGATATTTATTGACTGCTATATCGTTGAATGTTATGTTGTATCGTGCCTTGAAAGGCCTATTGTTTGTGTTCACTGAATCATATTCCATTTTTATGTACTTCTTATGAAATCACGAATAATCAAGATTTATTATGAATGCCAGATTTGTGCTCAGTCACAATATCCATCCGATGCTTTCTGAGTTGACAAGATTTACGGGTCGAGTCCGTGAACGGACATATGACAATGATGACGTTTTTATGCATCGAGTTATGAGGGCATTTTATATGCATTGAGGTTAAGGGGGGTATGCCTAGCCCTAAAAGATCGAGGGTCTGCCAAACCCTGAACAGAGTAAATGCATCACTTATATTTGATTGATATGGTTACGTTATTAGATTCATAGGAAGTGGTCATTCCTTATGAATAATCTTATGTTGACAGTTCACTCATTAATTGTGATCGATTTATTGTGGCAGTACTTTTATGTTAATTGATTTCTATTGAGCTTTCTCATGTTTATATTATACCATTACTTATGATTGATCATTGTGACTTACTGTTCATTGGTCATTGTGGCATTTCACCTTTATTGGCTATCACAACATCCCATTTCATGCTTGGCTATCATGTTCACACTATGAATTCATGTTCTTTCTATGTTAACTCTAACCCGTGTCTGAGATGAGATTTTACTTACTGAGCTTTGTTAGCTCACCCAAACTTACTTATTTTTCAGGGAAGGATGTTGCAGGACCACAGTAGGAGTCTAAAAGCATAAGGGAACAGTTCAAGAATATGTTAGAAGTAATGTAGTTTCTCCTATTATTCACCACCTAATTAAGGGTGAGGTTATGTTGGTTCCTGTTTGACATTGTAGAACCATTTTATGTATTTTAGACTTCTGCTAATTTACTGTTTAAGTTTTATATTACACTGTTGTCATTGATACAAAGAAAGGAAAAAAAATAGGGACGACCATAGGGCCCGCCTAGCGATATGAGATCTGCATAAGGTGAGTTTCGAGTTGTGACAGATTAGTTTGAATTTAAATTTGAATTCAAAATTAATTTGAATTTAAATTTGAATTCAAAATTAGTCTTTGTTAGTAATCTTCATCCAAATATAGTAGCTATCACACCATCGCAGATTGAGAGATGAAAATCTAACAAGATTGATACATGTGTTTTTTCCCAGAATGAACCCAAACTGATTATACCCAAATCGATCATGTAAGGTAGATGTAGTCCGATTTCGTTTTTGTGTGTGAGAGAGGGAGAGATGAGGGTTGGTGGTTTTGAGAAGGCTTGAAGAGAGATGAAGGGGTGCGATGGCGCATATGATTGACAATGTTAGCAACGGTGGTAAAGGCAATGCTGGTGGCGGCGGTGACGACTTGGGTGGTGGTGACGACTGGGCGGTGGCGATGCCTTGGGTCGTGTTGTTGCTTTTCACCGATGCTTCAGGTAAAGAAATTGAGAGAGAGAGCGAGAGAGAGAGAGAGAGAGAGAGAGAGAGAGAGAGAGAGAGAGAGAATAGGAAATAGGCTTATTGACTTTTTTTTTTACTAAATAATAATATTAAAATATAAGGGTAAGTTGGTAATTGAACAAATTCCATTAACGTCATTTGGGAGATAAGACTGATAGGGCAGATAATGTTATTTTAAAAATTATAAGAGTACTGTCCACAATTGTTAGAAATCCTATGAAAGGTAAGTGTAATTATTCTTGAAAAATTAATTGGTATCAAGTACTGCACCTGTTATCTATACACTAGCTTAATAATACTATACCTCTCAAATTTTTAAATCAAAATTTGTATCTCAATTAAATATGAAAAACATATTAAATATCACTAATAATTTAATGTTATAGTAATTGAGATGAAAAGTTATAGAGTAATTATAGACCATTTCTTTTAATTATTGAATGGTAGATTACATGTACATTTATAGTACATTTTTGCACACATAACATTTTATCATTACAGGAAAAAGTACTATTAGCGACTCACTCAAGCGTTGTTAATAGTAACAAAAAGCAACGCTAGTGAGATTTTGCGATGCACCCATGAGCGTCGCCATATCCGTCGCTAAAAGATGTGTCGCAAATACTGTTAGTGACGCCCAACCATGTATGCGTTGTTAAAAATACCTATTAGCGTCGCTAATATTAGCCATGGACGTAATGGACGTCGCTAATGGGGCCCTTTAGCGACGCTCAGTGTGCATCGCTAATAGTTTATTGGTCTGATTTAGCGGCGAATGTGAAGCGTCGCTAAAAATGGTTTCTTTTCTTTTAGCGACGCCTGTGTGTGCATTGCTAAAAGTTGTGTTTTTTTTTTTTACCCCTTTTTTGACCTGAATTATTTGTTTTATTCTTGTTTAAACCTATATCAATCCTTATGATATATAATAAAATTCAAACATTCTAAAATCAATATATTAAAAGAGAAATAGATTCATATATATATATATATTATACTAATTACTTACATTTATAAAAGTATAATTTAAAAATAAATATAAAAATAAAAAATTGTCTCAGAAAATGTAATTACAGATGTCCATGAAAAGAAATAAAAATAATAAGTCCCGATGCAAAACAGAAAGACGGCAGAGCAATAATTCTGATCAATCTAAAATAAAGATCAAATGATATATATTAGAACACTTATTAAATATATATGAAAGCGAATATATTATTTTTTTTTCATGCATAAATGGTAAGAACGACATAAAGTAGCATAATTTGCAAACCACTAATCTGAAATGATGTGGTTTCGGGGTATAGTTAGGCCGATATCCGGTGTTTTGATCAGTCAAAACCCCAAAATGAGCTTTTTTGGAGCAGAAACTTGCAAAAGTTTTAGAACGGTGATCCGAACCAAGTGACGTAAGTTTGTGCAAGTCTATTGTATCATTTTTGAGGTGTGTGATGGGGTTTCAGGGTCGGTAGGCCGATATCCGGTATTTTGGTCCGTTAAAACCCCAAAATGGGCCTTTTTAGAGCAGAAACTTGCATAAGTTTCAAACCGGTGATCCAAACTGAGTGTAGTAAGTTCGTGCAAGTCTATTGTATCATTTAGGAGGTGTGTGATGGGGTTTTGGGGTCGGTAGGCTAATATCCGGCATTTTGGTCCGTCAAAATCCCAAAATGGGCATAAGTTTCAAACCGGTGATCTGAACCGAGTTTCGTAAGTTCGTACAAGTCCATTTTATCATTTTTGAGATGTGTGATGGGGTTTCGAGGTCGGTAGGCCAATATTCGGCATTTTGGTCCTTCAAAACCCCAAAATGAGGCTTTTTGGAGCAAAAACTTGCAAAAGTTTCAGATCGACATCCGAACCGAGTACCGTAAGTTTGTGCAAGTCTATTGTATCATTTTTGAGGTGTGTGATGGGGTTTCGGGGTCTGTAGGCTGATATTCAGCATTTTGGTCCGTTAAAACCCCTAAAATGAGTCTTTTTGGAGTAGAAACTTGTATAAGTTTCAAACTGGTGATACGAACCGAGTGTAGTAAGTTCGTGCAAGTCTATTGTATCATTTATGAGGTGTGTGATGGGGTTTCGGGGTCGGTAGGCCAATATCCAGCATTTTGGTCCGTCAAAACCCTAAAATAGTTCTTTTTGGAGTAGAAACT
Source organism: Nyssa sinensis (assembly GCA_008638375.1). Classification (NCBI taxonomy): domain Eukaryota; kingdom Viridiplantae; phylum Streptophyta; class Magnoliopsida; order Cornales; family Nyssaceae; genus Nyssa; species Nyssa sinensis. The sequence continues at coordinate 55,471,466 of CM018031.1, read as the reverse complement.
TGCATAAGTTTCAAACCGGTGATTCGAACTGAGTGTCGTAAGTTCGTGCAAGTCTATTTTATCATTTTTGAGGTGTGTGATGGGGTTTCAGGGTAGTTAGGCCGATATCCGGCATTTTGGTCCATCAAAACCCCAAAATGAGCCTTTTTGGAGTAGAAACTTACAAAAGTTTCAGATCGAGCATTCGAACCGAGTGCCGTAAGTTTCTGCAAGTCTATTGTATCATTTTTGAGATGTTTGATGGGGTTTCGGAGTCAGTAGGCCGATATCCGGCATTTTGGTCTGTCAAAACTCCAAAATGGGCCTTTTTGGAGCAGAAACTTGCATAAGTTTCAAATCGGTAATCCAAACCAAGTGTCGTAAGTTCGTGCAAGTCTATTTTATCATTTGTGAAGTGTGTGATGGGGTTTTGGGGTAGTTAGGCTGATATCCGGTGTTTTGGTCCTTCAAAACCCCAAAATGAGGCTTTTTGGAGCGGAAACTTGTAAAAGTTTCAGACTGGGCATCCGAACCGAGTGCCTTAAGTTCATTTAAGTTTATTGTATCATTTGTGAGGTGTGTGATGGGGTTTTATGGTCGGAAAGTCGATATCCGGTATTTTGGTCTGTCAAAACTCTAAAATGGGACCTTTTTGGAGCAAAAACTTGTAAAAGTTTCAGACCGGGCATCTGAACCGAGTGCCGTAAGTTCGTGCAAGTCTATTGTATCATTTATGAGGTGTGTGATGGGCTTTCAAGGTCGGTAGGCCAATATCTGGCATTTTGGTCTGTTAAAACCCCAAAATGGTCCTTTTTGGAGTGAAAATTTACATAAGTTTTTAGCGGTCATTCGAACCGATGAAATGAAATAAGTTCGTGCAACTCTTTTTTTTTACGTAACATTTTCTATAAATAATAAATCCATCAAAGTAAATAATTTTAAAAACTTACCAAGGCTGAACAGAGCCTCCCTGTTGGCCGAGCATCGTCTGCACAAGAGCCTCTAGCTAGGCCTAGGGCTCCTGGATCGCTGTCATCTTCTGCTCCAACTCTACATTCTGTCTCTCACCTGCCTCAGCTCTCTGGTTGGCAGCGTGAAACCTAGCATCGCTTTCGACGGTAAAGGACGATGTCGTCGGCTCCATCCCACTCCTTAAGCCATGCACATATCCACGCCTCTTGCCCAGAATAGTCTCCCATATCTGGTCATCGATCGGTGGATGCTCACCCTCAGGAGTCGGTTGAGCACGCCGCTGGACCATTTCCTCCTATAAAAACATAAATATATGTTACTATTTTTATAACTTTAGATTAATATTAAATTAGTAATACTGGTATATATACATAAATAACTTACATAAAGCTGCTGAGCTTCAGGCCCAGTCCAACCCTTCTCGGGATTGTTGTGCGTCCTGTGCCACAACTTAATGGGGCTGGGTGGTGCACCGGTCTCCTGGTCTCACTGTAACAAATAAACAGTAGCTTGTGAAGATTAATTTCAGGAAAATATTATACAATAAGAACTTGATACATGTATTAACTTACCATCTCATGCCTATACCTAACAAAAGATTATGATCTACCACAGTGGGTCACCTTTTGCTTGCTTTTGCTCTCACTATTTTTCTTGCTAAGTTCCTACACTTGGCCAAACAAAGAACATTAGTATAAATGACAATGATTTATCATAGAACAAAATTAATTTTGACAATTTTTACCTGCAATGCATCACTAGCGAACCGGTCGCATAGTAACATCTAATCTTCTACTGCCACCCCCTGTAGGGTCTATCGCGAGGCTCTCTATAGGCTGCCACCTCCGACTCGTAGTGCATGTAGAGCCTGTGTTGGTAGTCCTTGAACGGACTCCTAAGTAATGGTCCACTGCCTTCACGATAGGAGGCAGCTGGAGATCGATGTCAAACTTCTCCTATAAAGCATGTCATTGTCAAAATATTATGGCATATATTAGATATGTTAAAATTTAGTTGAACACACTAATAAAAGAAATACCAGGATATGCGCATGAATATCACGTCTCTCCGCATTAGTGACCTAACTTCAATCACTAATATGGAGTGAGGCACGTAGCCGACAAATGATGCCGAACTTAGTGGTGAACTGCTGTGCCCACCCACCAACGGGCTTCAGCAAGCCCGGAGGTATCTCAATCTGAAGGCGCGCGCCCCTTGCTGCCTCAATCTGAACCTACAAACTATGATTCTTCGACCTACCGGGCCCTTGTCTAGGGGCGCTGGCCGAAGCTTTAGAAGAAATAAAATAGAAACAATTAGTGCCATATTTATATAATCATTAATAAAAATAGAAACTATGCATACCATCGACAGCAGGATCGGTCGACCCTGTAGATGAGGGGGAAGGTGTCGATGGGTCTGTCATAACTATGTGTCTGCCTGACCCTGGTCCAACCATATCTACAAAGAAAGTTTAAAAATAAAATTGTTTCTATTTAATCATAAAAATTAAAATCCTTATCGAAGTAAAAATAGATACCCATTACATCATAAAATTGAACATCCATTACATTATAAAATTCGAAATCCATTACACTTGATACTAACACATGTAACACCTATTAAAATTATTCATCTGAGTCTGTATCATTATCTGTTCTTGAATTTCTTCATTCTCGGTACGATACTCTAACAATATATCATCAACAAAATCACTTTCCTCGTCATCATCATCATTAATGAAAGTTGCATCCCTTGGATCTAATTGTGTGGTATTGGTGACGTCGGAAGCTACGACATGATCTGATTTTACATCATTTCTATTCAACCAATGCGACGTAACATCTTCTTAATCATGTCGGACTACACCATCGTAGGCAGATTGAGACTCTTCTTGTAGTTCCTTCTCAATCCTCTCCAAATCTTCATCTCCCTCGCCAACTTCTAGTACGTTATAAATATTTCTAGATTTTATTTTTTGGACAACATGCCAATCATCTCTGTATCTTGTGTCCTTTAAATAGAAAACTTGTTTTGCAACCGATGCCAAACATACGGATTATCTTTAAATGCCATACGTAACGTATTAACACTTATGAAATGCTTATCGATCTGTGTTCCAATCTTCTTATTACTTACATCCCACCAATCACATTTAAAAATATATACAGAATTACCATAGCAATAATGTAACTATATGATGTCTTGTAAAAAACTACAATACTCTACAGTTTGTCCTGCATCACCATCTGACAAGTACGCAAAAGTGCACTCTAAATACCCTATTATTGGATTAAAATGCTAGAATGTGACCCTATTAGGAGAGTATAATGTTTAATATTTTTAGTTCGTTTATATTTAATTTCATGATATATTCTCTGTTTAAGTGAGTTAATTAATATATCTATTGAATTAGGGAAGCATTGAAAGTCAAAGAAGAGTTATGGAGTATATTGTGCAATTCTTGACTTTTTGGTAGATTCGACCATTGAGTTTCAATTGAGATTTGGATGGCATTAGAGTTTCAGAATGAGAAAACGGTCTTCATGAAGTTTTTAGAGGACGTCTTGGGCTTTTCAGAAAGTTATGGTTTGCAAAAATTGGAGTTTGTTTGGGCCTCCAAACAGTGTTTTGAAATCAGGCCTGGAAAGCTGCTCCGAACCTGTCTGACGAGCCAACTTTAATGAGTCATAACTTGAGCTTTCGAAGCCCAAATCAGGTGGTTTTTGAGCCTACAATTATCTACTCATTTGGGGCTACAACTTTCGTGAAGAGTCCGAGTCAAGATTCAATCGTTATCTCATAGAAAATGGAGCGTAAAGATGGGCGTTGCTGGCTGTATGCTGCTGGAAACATAGTATTTTAAGAATAAAAAAAAAAAAAAAGCAAAGAAATAAAAAGAGAAAGAATAAAGCAGGAGGGAAGCGAGTCCATGCGGTTGCCTGATCAAGAGGGTGTGACTCAACCTAAGGCTTGATGTGGGGCCCGGCCAAAAGATAAAGAGGCATGGCTGCATTTTAAAACATGAACCAAATATGCACTGTGCTTGTACGGCTAAGTGTGGCTTGAGAGAGGCGCGGAAGGGCTGATTTTGTGTGGGGCCCGCGCAATGGGCTTGAGGTTTTTTGGTGCGGCTGGGAGTTTTAAAGCCAAATGGGCTTGTGCGGAGGATTTGAGAAGTGAAGTCAGGCCAGGCGCAAGGTTTGAAGGAGCATACATATAAAAAGAAAAAAACAAAGAAAACCTAAAAGGGGAGATAGAACGGGCTGCGGCTGTTTTGGGAACGAGAGGGTTGCGGCGCGGCAGTGTACAGAACAGAAAAAAATTAGTCGCGGCTACTCCATCGCTCAGCTGTTTTTCATGAGGTTTATGTTATCCATCTTATATATGAGTAACTAAATTTTTAAGTGGGGTTAAAGATGAACTTACATATTAGATGGTTATTTTAATTTATTTTTGATTCCTGTACGTAGTTTTCACTTGTTAAATTCTTTGATGATCATTCATAATTAATTGATGGATTTTATTGTCCGAATAATTAAAGGGTTCAGTCCGTTTATAGATTCAGTCATGCTTTTTCTATCGAATGGATTAATGTTTTGATTATTTTTGAACAATTAAATATTTATATTGATTCAATTCTCTGCTGCAATATTGTTTGTTGAGTATATTATCGTCGTTGAGTTTTTTCAATGTGAATAATAATTTGAGTGATTTAAAAGTGATGAATGATTTTTCAAAGGATTACTTTCGCTCTAATTTTGGTTCATAATTTTAAATCTTCCGATTGAGATTTTTGGAATTTAATTTTTCAATTGAATTATCAGTGAATTAAAAATAATTAAAATACCAGATATGTGCAAGGGATTCCCGACACTCCACTGTTCGTTAAATTTGAGTATTTTCTTCCATTAATCAAATTGTTTAATTTTTAATTTGCATTCAAAAATCACTGTTTATATTTTTATTTTCTCGTTAACCGTTTAATACTTTCTCTAGCTTTAGAAATTCTGTTTATTATTCTTTTAATTTAGTCTCCCTGTGGAATCGACACCCCAAAGCTACACTACAACTACCGCGTTATTCTTTGGGCGTAATCACCATCTCCCTGAACAAGGACCCCGCTATTCTGTGTTCGCCGACTAACCTCACGTTCCTTCGTGTGAAATCGAACACCATCAACAACTAAACCCGTGTAGCGGGATATCCTTTGATCAGGACCATATGCCAATGAATATAATTGATTGTACGCCTCAGGAGATTGTTGGTGGCGTAATAGCTTCATCTATTAATTCAATACAAGTACAAAATTATTGAATACAAATGCATTAACTAATACAATTACAATTAATTGAAACCTATTCTTACACGTTCTTCGAACCACTTTGGAAACAAATTTTGTTGTCTTTGCTCTAGATCAAAACTTGATACATGTTCTCTCTGAAGCTCGATCGTATGCTCACAGCATAAGATGAGATATGTTATATGTAACTTACATTTGTGTACTAACGTAGTATTGCAATGATTTCGATAAACTTACTTAAAATATGGTAATGTCTCATCGCAGTTGTTGAGCACGGTATAATAGGCTTTTTCTGAGTCATGAGGATGACACCATTCATATATACGGGCACCTATTAGCCACACATTTTGATTAAATACCGCAAGGCCAGTTCTTTGCTACCCTGGACATCTATCAAAATTTCGCTCTTGATGATTAAACCTTGTCTTAATATCTTCAAGATGCATAGAGTAGAAGGTGAAACATTCTGCATCAACGTAAGCCTCAGCAATTGACCCTTCCGGTCATGCTTTGTTACGCACATATTGCTTCAATGTGTGAAAATATTTGTTTTAATAATTAATAAGCTATACATTAAAATAGTTAGGATGGATAGATAACACAATTCATAAAATTAAATTTACCTTTCTATTGGATACATCCAACGGTATTGGATAGGTCCGCCAATTTTTGCCTCATGAGGCAAATGCACAGCTAAATGGATCATTACATCAAAGAAAGCTGGAGGAAAAATATTTTTCAACTTGCAGAGGATCACGACAACATTCCTTTCGAGCTTTTCAAGTACTTCCAAATTCAACGTCTTCGCATATAATTCTCTAAAGAAGCAGCACAACTCAGTTAATATAGTTGATATGTCATCGGTGAGATATATAACCACGTAGTGCAACCGAAAGAAATCGTTGTAAAAGGACATGGCAGTCATGGCTCTTCAATCCCGATATTTTTCCATCTATAACATTTACACATCGAGATATATTCGATCCGTATCCATCTGGGAACTTCACCGATTTAAACCACTCTCAAATCCTCATTCGCTCTGCAGATGATAACGTAGATTGTGCAGGAGGCACGATTTATTTATCACTGCTACATATTAGGTGCATCTCTTTCCATATTCCTAGCTCTTGCAAGTCCAACCAAGCTTTAATAGTATCCTTCATCTTCCCTTCAATGTTCATTAAAGTTTTCAGCACATTATCACAGATGTTCTTCTTGATGTGTATAACATCCAAATTGTGCCTCAACTGAAAGGTCTCCCAGTACGACAAATAAAAAAATATGCTCTTCTTCGTCCAATTTAACTCCACATTAGTACGCTCCCTTTTTTAGTACCCGATATCTTCCTAAACCTCATTGGTTGGATGAGTGCCAATTACGCCAACACGTCTTTGCCAGAAAACAATGGAGGTGACAATCTGCGCTCAATTTTTCCATCAAACAGATGCTTCTACTGATTTCGCCAGCCATGTGATGGCAGTAGAAAACGACGAGACACATGTAGCATATCTTTTTTCCATTGGAAAAATTTAGAGAACATCCATCCTTATTGCAAACTGGACATGCCAAATACCCCTTAGTGCTCCACCCAGACATGTTCCCTGTATGCTGGAAAGTCATTTATGGTCCACAGTAACACTACATGCAATTGAAATGTCTCATTCTTAGAGACGTCGTATGCCTTCACTCCCACCTCCCACAATTCCTTTAACTCATCCACTAAAGTATATAAGTACACATCAATTTCATTATCAAGAGACTTTGGCCCTGAAATAAGTAACGACATGAAGATAAATGGTTCTTTCATACATTTTCACGGTGGCAAGTTATACGACACAAGCAACATTGGCCACATGCTGTAGGCATTACTCATGTCACTGAACGGATTAAAACTGTCGCTAACCAGCCTAAGTCGTACGTTACGCTCCTCATTTGCAAACCATTTATGATTTGTATCAAACTCAGCCCAAGATTGAGAATCTGTCGGATGCCTACATACATTTTCCTCAGTAACACGCTTTTCCTTATGCTACCGCATATCTTCTGCCGTCTTTTGAGATATGTACAACCTTTGTAGCCTAGGTTTTAAGGAAAAATATCTAAGCACCTTGTGCAAAATTTTCTTGCTCTTTTCTTTATTCAACTTGTACCTGGGTTTGTGGGAGACCGTACACTCCATGCATTGTTCAGTCTCCTTCCAAAATAACATGCAATCATTTTTACAAGCATGTATGGGAATATACCCGAGGCCCAAATCTCTTAATATTCTTTTCGCTTTATAATATGAAATCAGAAGGGTCTCCCCAGTAGGAAGTGCTACTTTAATCAATTCAATGACCATATTAAATGATTTGTTACTCCATCGGTTGATGGTCTTAATGTAAAGGAGTTTCACGAGAAAGTCCAGTTTTGAAAACTTATCACAACTTGGATATAACGGCTCCCTTGCTTCTCTCAATAAGGACTCAAACGCTTTCGATTGTCCTGTGTCACTCCTGTGACTACTCGCCCCAGTTGTAGCCCCCTGCAAGTCTGCCAGCATTTGTGGCAAGCCTTCGTAACCAATTACCACCGTCATCGTCATTGTTTTTTTCTTCATCCTCAAATACCACTTGTACGTCATGGTGTTTCCCGTGAAATTTTCAACACGTATACCACTTGTCCATCCCGTGTAGGAGTAGGTGCTCTTTGGCCTTATCTATGTGCATATAATCCCTATTATTGCACTCCTTACATGGACATCTTATCCTATTTCTCCCATCTGTAGATGCACGAGCAAACTCAATAAAATCTTTGATCCCCTTCACATACCCTGGCAAATGCCTGCCCCTCAAATCCATCCAACTCTTATCCATTTTCATCTACCTAATACAAGTAAAAAATGATACTCATTATTAATATGAAACATGAATCCTATCATCTCCAACTTCGCTCTAAAGGGTAAGTTGGTCCTATCCCATTCGTGAATGCACAATCTACATTGCAATCAGCAGCAAATCAAATGCTTGATTGCACTCGGACAAAATTTCGGCAGCATCTCCCTCAAGTCAGTATTAGCGACGCCCACTGTGCGTCGCTAATACTGACTTTTAGCGATGCCCCAATGTGCGTCGCTAATATTGTTTTTAAATTGAATTTTGACTTTTAGCGACACTCCGGTGTGCGTCGCTAAAAGTGTTTTTTTTTTTTTTTAAGAACCATATCTACTTTGTTTTATTTGTTGTTTTGTTCCTATTTAAACCTGTATCAATTATCCATCCGGATATACAATAAAATCCAAGCATTTTGAAATGAATATATTAAAAAAGAAAAATACATTCATATATATATATATATATATTAAACTAATTATGTACAATTGTAAAAGTACAATTCATCAATAAATAGAAAAATTAAAAATTGTCTCCAAAATGTTACTACAGATGTCCATGAAAATAAAAAATAAAAATAACAAGTTCCGATGCAAAACCTAAAGACGGCGCGGCAATAATCCCCGATCAATCTAAAATAAAGATAAAACGACATATATTAGAACAATTATTAAATATATATGAACATAGAATGTGAATAGTTTTTTTTTTTTGCATGCATAAATAGTACGAACGACATAAAGTAGCATAAGTCTATTTTATCATTTGTGAGGTGTGTCATGTGATTTCGGTGTACTTAAACAGATATCCAGCATTTCGGTCTGTCAAAACCCTAAAATGGGTCTTTTTGAAGCCGAAACTTGCATAAGTTTCAAACCGGGCATCTGAACCGAGTGCCGTAAGTTCATGCAAGTCTATTTTATCATTTGTGAGGTGTGTGATGTGGTTTCGGTGTAGTTAAGCGGATATCCGGCATTTTGGTCTATCAAAACCTCAAAATGGGCCTTTTTGGAGCTGATACTTGCATAAGTTTCAAACCGGGCATCCGAACCGAGTGCCGTAAGTTTGTGCAAGTCTATTTTATCATTTGTGAGGTGTGTGATGTGGTTTCTATGTAGTTAGGCTGATATCCAGCATTTTGGTCTGTCAAAACTCCAAAATAGGCCTTTTTGGAGCTGAAACTTGCATAAGTTTCAAACCGGGCATCTGAACCGAGTGCCGTAAGTTCGTGCAAGTCTATTTTATCATTTTTGAGGTGTGTGATGTGGTTTTGGTTTAGTTAGGCCGATATCCGGCATTTTGGTCTGTCAAACCCCCAAAATAGGCCTTTTCGGAGCTGAAACTTGCATCAGTTTCAAACCGGGCATCCGAACCGAGTGCCATAAGTTCGTGCAAGTCTAGTTTATCATTTTTGAGGTGTGTGATGTGGTTTCAGTGTAGTTAGGCGGATATCCGGCATTTTGGTCTGTCAAAACTCCAAAATGGGCCTTTTTGGAACTAAAACTTGCATAAGTTTCAAACCGGGCATCCGAACCGAGTTCCGTAAGTTCGTGCAAGTCTATTTTATCATTTTTGAGGTGTGTGATATGGTTTCAGTGTAGTTAAGCAGATATCCGGCATTTTGGTCTGTCAAAACCCCAAAATGGGCCTTTTTGGAGCTGAAACTTGCAAAAGTTTCAAACTGGTCATCCGAACTGAGTGCCATAAGTTCGTGCAAGTCTATTTTATCATTTTTGAGGTGTGTGATGTGGTTTTTGTGTAGTTAGGCCGATATCCGGCATTTTGGTCTATCAAAACTCCAAAATGGGCCTTTTGGGAGCTGAAACTTGCATAAGTTTCAAACCGAGCATCCGAACCGAGTGCTGTAAGTTCGTGCAAGTCTATTTTATCATTTTTGAGGTGTGTGGTGTGGTTTCGGTGTAGGTAGGCAGATATCCGGCATTTTGGATCTGTCAAAACCCCAAAATGGGCCTTTTTCGAACTGAAACTTGCATAAGTTTCAAACCGGGCATCCGAACCAAGTGATGTAAGTTTGTGCAAGTCTATTTTATCATTTTTGAGGTGTGTGATATGGTTTCAGTGTAGTTAAGCAGATATCCGGCATTTTGGTCTGTCAAAACCCCAAAATGGGCCTTTTTGGAGCTGAAACTTGCATAAGTTTCAAACCGGGCATCCGAACCGAGTACCGTAAGTTTGTGAAAGTCTATTTTATCATTTTTGAGGTGTGTGATGTGGTTTCGGTGTAGTTAGGCTGATATCCGGCATTTTGGTCTGTCAAAACCCCAAAATGGGCCTTTTTCGAATTGAAACTTGTATAAGTTTCAAACCGGGCATCCGAACCGAGTGATGTAAGTTTGTGCAAGTATATTTTATCATTTTTGAGGTGTGTGATGTGGTTTTTGTGTAGTTAGGCCGATATTCGGCATTTTGGCCTGTCAAAACTCCAAAATGGGCCTTTTGGGAGCTGAAACTTGCATAAGTTTCAAACCGAGCATCCGAACCGAGTGCCGTAAGTTCGTGCAAGTCTATTTTATCATTTTTGAGGTGTGTGATGTGGTTTTTGTGTAGTTAGGCTGATATCCGGCATTTTGGTCTGTTAAAACTCCAAAATGGGCCTTTTGGGAGCTGAAACTTGCATAAGTTTCAAACCGAGCATCCGAACCGAGTGCCGTAAGTTCGTGCAAGTTTATTTTATCATTTTTGAGGTGTGTGGTGTGGTTTCGGTGTAGGTAGCCAGATATCCGGCATTTTGGTTTGTCAAACCCCCAAAATAGGCCTTTTAAGAGCTGAAACTTACATAAGTTTCAAACCAGGCATCCGAACCGAGTGCCGTAAGTTCGTGCAAGTCTATTTTATCATTTTTGAGGTGTGTGATGTTGTTTCGGTGTAGTTAGGCCGATATTCGGCATTTTGTTCTATCAAAACCCCAAAATGGGCCTTTTCGGAGCTGAAACTTGCATAAGTTTCAAACCGGGCATCCGAACCGAGTGTCGTAAGTTCGTGAAAGCTATTTTATCATTTCTAAGGTGTGTGATGTGGTTTCGGTGTACTTAGGCCGATATCCGACATTTTGGTCTGTCAAAACCCCAAAATGGGCCTTTTTGAAACTGAAACTTGCATAAGTTTCAAACCGGGCATCCGAACCGAGTGCCGTAAGTTCGTGCAAGTATATTTTATCATTTTTGAGGTGTGTGATATGGTTTTAGTGTAGTTAGGCTGATATCCGGCATTTTGGTCTGTCAAACCCCCAAAATAGGCCTTTTTGGCGCTGAAACTTGCATAAGTTTCAAACCAGGCATCCGAACCAAGTGCCGTAAGTTCGTGCAAGTCTATTTTATCATTTTTGAGGTGTGTGATGTGGTTTCGATATAGTTAGGCCGATATCCGACATTTTGGTCTGTCAAAACCCCAAAATGGGCCTTTTTGGAGCTGAAACTTGCATAAGTTTCAAACCGGGCATCCGAACCGAGTGCCGTAAGTTCGTGCAACTCTATTTTATCATTTTTGAGGTGTGTGAGGTGGTTTTGTTGTAGTTAGGCCGATATCCGGCATTTTGGTCTGTCAAAACTTCAAAATGGACCTTTTTGATGCTAAAACTTGCATAAGTTTCAAACCGGGCGTCCGAACCGAGTGCCATAAGTTTGTGCAAGTCAATTTTATTATTTTTGAGGTGTGTGGGGTGGTTCAGTGTAGTTAGGCCGATATCCAGCATTTTGGTCTGTCAAAACTCCAAAATGGGCCTTTTTGGAGCTAAAACTTGCATAAGTTTCAAACCGGGCATCCGAACCGAGTTCCGTAACTTCGTGCAAGTCTATTTTATCATTCTTGAGGTGTGTGATGTGGTTTTGGTGCATTTTCTATAAATAATAAATCCACCAAAGTATATAATTTTAAAAACTTACCAAGGTTGTGAAGAGTCACGCTGTTGGCTGAGCATCGTCTGCACAAGAGTCTGTAGCTCAGAATATCGCTCCTCGAGGCTATCTAGTCTCTGGCGCAGCGCTACATTCTCTTGTTGAATTGCTTCAGTAGCTGCGTGTGCCCTAGCATCACTCTCAAAGGACGATGTTGTCGGCGGCATCCCAGTCCCTAAGCCACGCACATAGCCACGCCTCTTGCCCAGAACAGTCTCCCGTACTTGGTCATCAGTCGGTGGATCTTGACCCTCAGCTGTCGGCTGATCATGCAACCGGACTATCTCCTTCTATAAAAACATAAATATATGTTACTACTTTTATAACTTTAGATTAATATTAAATTAGTAATACTGTGGCAAGTTACATAAAAACTTACATAAAGCCTCTGTGCTTCAGGCCCAGCCTAACCCTTATTGGGGTTGTAGTGCGTCCTGTGCCACAAATCAATGGGGCTGGGTGGTGCACCGGTGTCCTGGTCTCACTGGAGCAAATAAACAGTAGCTTCTGAAGATTGATTTCATAAATAGAGTATACAATAAGAACTTGATAGATTTATTAACTTATCATATCATGCCTATACTGTACAAAAGAACGTGATCCACCACAGTGCGTCACCTTCTGCTTGCTTCTACTCTCGCTATTCTTCCTGCTTAGTTCCTCCACTTGGCCAAAACAAAGAAGGTTAGTATAAATGATACTGATTTAAACCAGACAACAAAAGTAATTTTGACAATTTTTACCTGGAATGCATCACTTGCGAACCGATCACAAAGTAAGATCCAATTCTCCACCGTCACCCCTCTGTAGGGTCTGTCGCGGGGCTCTCTACCGCCTTTCACCTCCGCCTCGTAGTGCATGTGGAGACGGTGTTGATAGTCCCTGAAACGGACTCCCAAGTAACGGTCCACTGCCTTTGCTACGTGAGGCAGGTGGAGATCGATGTCAAACTTCCCCTGTAAAACATGTCATTGTCAAAACATTACAGCATTAGAAATGTTAAAATTTAGTTCAACACAATAATAAAAGACATACTAGGATATGCTCATGAATATCTCGTAGCTCCTCCTGAGTGACGAGACTCCAGTCACTAATATGGAGTGGGGCGCGTAGTCGGCAAATGATGCCGACCACTGTGGTGAACTGCTGTGCCCACCCACCAACGGGCTTCAACAAGCCCTTAGGTAGCTCAATCCGAAGTCGCGAGCCCCCTGATGCCTCCATTTGAGCCTGCAAACTCCGATTCTTCGACCTACCGCGCCCTCGTCTAGAGGTGGTGGTCGAAGCTTTAGAAACAATAAAATAGAAACAATTAGTACCATATTTATATAATTATTAATACAAAGTGGAACTATCCATACCATCAATGGTAGGATCGGTCGATCCTGCAGAGGAAGGGGAAGGGGTCAATGGGTCCACCGGGGCTGCGCGTTTGCGTGAGCTTGGTCCAACCATATCTAAAAAGAAAGTTTAAAAGTAAAATCCATTACATCATAAAAATTAAAATCCATTACATCATAAAATTGAATATCCATTGCACTTGATCTTACCACTTGTAACACCTATTATAATTATTCATCTGAGTTTGTATCATCATCTGAACTTGAATTTTCTTCATTCTCGGTACAATACTCTAACAATGTCTCATCATCAAAATCACTTTCCTCGTCATTATCATCATTAATGAACGTTGCATCCCTCGGATCTAATTATGTGGTATTGGTGACGTCGGAAGCTACGACATGAATTGGTTCTACATCAGTTCTATTCGAACTAACATCTTCTTGATCATGCCGGACAACACCATCGTTGGCAGTTTAAGACTCTTCTTGTAGTGTTCCTCAATCCTCTCCAACTCTTCATCTCCCTTGCTAACTTCTAGGACATCATAAACATTTCTAGTTTTTATTTTTTGGACAACATGCCAATCACCTCTTATTTTTGTGTCCTTCAAATAGAAAACTTGTTTTGCAACCGACGCCAAAACATACGGATCATCATTAAATGCCGTACGTGACGTCTTAACACTTATGAAGTGCTTCTCAATTTGCATTCCAATCTTCTTATTACTTACATCCCACCAATCACATTTAAAAATATGCACAGAATGACCATAGCAATAATGTAACTGTATGATGTCTTTTAAAACACCATAGTACTCTACAGTTTGTCCTCCGTCACCATCTCCTTCAACAAGGACCCCACTATTCTGTGTTCGTCGGTTGACCTCACGTTCCCTTGTGTGAAATCGAACACCATCAACAATTAAACCGGTGTAGCGGGATATCCTTTGATCAGGACCACATGCCAAGGAATATAATTGATCGTACGCCTCAGGAGATTGTTGGTGGCGTAATAGCTTTATCTATTAATTCAGTACAAGTACAAAATTCATTGAATACAAATGCATTAACTAATACAATTACAATTAATTGAAACCTATTCTTACACGTTCTCCGAACCACTTTGGAAACAAATTTTTCTGTCTTTGCTCCAGATCAGAACTTGATACATGTTCTCTCTGAAGCTCGATCGTATGCTCACTACATAAGATGAGATATGTTATATGTAACTTACATTTGTATACTAACTGTAGTATTGTAATGATTTCGATAAACTTACTTAAAATATGGCAATGTCTCATCGCAGTTGTTGAGCACGGTGTAGTGGGCTCTTTCCAAGTCTTGAGAATGACACCATTCATATATACGGGCACCTATTGGCCGCACAGTCTGATTATCAGAATTTCGCTTTTGATGATTAAACCTTGTCTCAATATCTTTAAGATGCATAGAGCAGAAGGTGAGTCATTCAACATCAATGTAAGCCTCAGCAATTGACCCTTCCGGTCGTGCTCTATTACGCACATATTACTTCAATGTGTGCAAATAACTATTTTGATAATTAATCAGTTATAGATTAAAATAGTTAGGATGGATAGATAACACAATTCACAAAATTAAATGTACCTTTCTATTGGATACATCCAACGGTATTGGACAGGTTCGCCAATTTTTGCCTCATAAGGCAAATGCACCGCTAAGTGGACCATGATATCGAAGAAAGCTAGAGGAAAAATCTGTTCCAACTTGCAGAGGATCACGACAACATCCCTTTCGAGCTTGTCAAGTACTTTCACATTCAACGTCTTCGCACATACTTCTCTAAAGAAGCAACCCAACTCAGTTAATATAGTCGATATGTCATCGGTGAGATACTCACGTAGTGCAACCAGAAGAAGTCGTTGTAAAAGGACATGGTAGTCATGGCTCTTCAATCCGGATATTTTCCCCGTCTATAACATTTACACACCGAGATATATTCGATGCGTATTCATCTGGGAACTTCACCGATTTAAACCACTCGCAAATCATCATTCTCTCTGCGGATGATAACGTATACTGTGCAGGAGGCACGATATATTTATCACCGCTACGTATTAGGTGTAGCTCTTTCCTTATTCCCAGCTCCTGCAAGTCCAACCGGGCTTTAACACTATCTTTTGTATTCCCTTCAATGTTCATTACAGTTCCCAGCACATTATCACATATGTTTTTCTCGATGTGCATCACATCCTAAATTGTGCCTCAACTTAAGGGTCTCCCAGTACGACAAATCAAAAAATATGCTCTTCTTCAGTCCAATTTAAGTCCACATCAGTACGTTTCCTATTCTTACTACCCTGGTATCTTCCCAAACCTCACTGGTTGGATGACTGCCAATTACGCCAACACGTCTTTGCCAGACAACAATGGAGGTGACAATCTGTGCTCAATTTGTCCATCAAACAGATGCTTCTGCCGATTTCGCCAGCCATAGTGATGGCGGTAGAAAACGACGATGGCACATGTAACATATCTTCCTCCCATTTGACAAATGTAGGGAATATGCATCCTTATTGCAAACTGGACATGCCAGATACCTCTTAGTGCTCCACCCAGACAAGTTCCCGTATGCTAGAAAGTTATTTATGGTCCACAGTAATGCGGCATGCAATTGAAATGTCTCATTCTTAGAGACGTTGTATGCCTCCACTCCCACCTCCCACAATTCCTTCAACTCGTCCACTAAAGAACGCAAGTACACATCAATTTCATTACCAGGAGACTTCGGCCCTGGAATAAGCAACGACATGTAAATAAATGGTTCTTTCATACATTTTCACGGTGGCAAGTTATACGGCACAAGCAACACCGGCCACATGCTGTAGGCATTACTCATGTCACCGAACGGGTTGAAACCGTCGCTAGCCAGCCCAAGTCGTACATTACGCGGCTCATTTGCAAACCATTCGTGATTTGTATCAAACTCAGCCCAAGCTTGTGAATCTGCCGGATGCCTACATACATTTTCCTCAACAACACGCTTCTCCTTATGCCATCGCATATCTTCTGCCGTCTTTTGAGACATGTACAACCTTTGTAGCCTCGATTTTAAGAGAAAATATCTCAGCACCTTGTGCGGAATTGTCTTGCTCTTTCCTTCATTCAGCTTGTACCTGGGTTCGTGGCACACCGTACACTCCTTACATTGTTTAGTCTCCTTCTAAAATAACATGCAATCATTTTTGCAAGCATGTATGGGAATATACCCGAGGCCCAAATCTCTTAATATTCTTTTCACCTCGTAATATGATTTCGGAAGGGTCTCCCTAGTAGGAAGCGCTGCTTTAATCAATTCAATGGCCATATCAACTGATTTGTTACTCCAAAGGTTGATGGTCTTAAGATGAAGGAGTTTCACGAGAAAGTCCAGTTTCGAAAACTTATCACAACCCGGGTAGAACGGCTGCCTTGCTTCCCTCAACAACGACTCAAACGCGGTCGATGGTCCCTTGTCAATCCTGTGACTACTCGCCCCAGTTGTAGCCCCCTGCAAGTCTGCCAGCATTTGTGGCAAGCCTTCGTAACCAACCCCAACATTATCACCAAAGTCATCATCGTCGTCTTCTTCTTCATCATCAAATACCACTCGTACGTCACGGCGTTCCCTATGAAATTCCCAACACGTATACCTCTTGTCCATCCCGTGTTCGAGTAGGTGCTCTTTGGCCTCATCTATGTGCATATAATCCCTATTATTGCACCTCCTACATGGACATCTTATCCTATTTCTCCCATCTGCAGATGCACGAGCAAACTCAATAAAATCTTTGATCCTCTTCACATACCTTAGCAAATGCCTGCGCCTTAAGTCCATCCAACTCTTATCCATTTTCGTTTACCTAATACAAGTCAAAAATGATACTCGTTATAAATATGAAACATGAATCCTATCACCTCCAACTTCTCTCTAAAGGGTAAGGTGGTCCTATCCCATTCGTGAATGCACAATCTACATTGCAATCAGTAGCAAAGCAAATGCTTGATTCCATTCGGACAAAATTTCGGCAGCATCTCCCCACGGTTCTCCAAGTATACGAGATAGACGTTAGCACGCCTAAATATATACCCAGAGAATAATAGGAGACCGTACTGAAATTTTATCATAGTGAAATATTCAAGCATATGCTGCTATTGATTGCAATGCAGATTTATGCATTCCCGAACTGTCCTCTCTGGACAATTCAAGAATCGATTTTCATACACACGAGCCCAATAGCGAATAAATTTCGCGACAAGATTCACATGTGATGAAAATGACTCCCGAACGGGGCTAGGCTTACATGAATGCAATTAAAAAATTCATTAGTGTAAGTGCAAACTCTGATTGTCAGACAGAGTTTTGCTTTAAAAAACCATTAACAATAGCATTGAAAATGTCAATAGAAAACATATTGATCTTGGTTGCTAACAAGTAAAGCACCTAACTTTCAATTTTTATCTATTAATTAAGGTCATTCATCAAGAATTATTTACTTGGCACCTGACAACAACAACTTAACCAACAAAAATAAATCAATTGCTACCTAAAACCACTAACTAACTCAATAGGTTTGTTGTATCCAGTTGATCTCTCAATCTATAGGACTCAAGAACTCTTATTACTTGGAAGCTAAAACAAAAAAAAATTAAAAATTATTGTTTAGAGGAACTCAGGAGCAAGGGATTAGGGTTCAAGTTGCAGTTCAATGAACACATACATGAAACACAAAAGGGGAAAAAACACAGCCATGAAAAAACACATGTTGAATGAACACATATATGAAAAAATGTCCAAATGCACTCATGTGTCTAGATTTCAAGGAATTTCCATCTCAACAAGAAATATTTCTTCCCATCAAAATTTAATTAAGATAGAACAATCCAACTTAAAGTCGATTTTTAAGTAAAAATAGTTACCTTCACATACTTATATTCGAAACCACCTTATTTTGATATGAGACGACAAACAAACTAGACTTCGGGTTACCTAACTTTTCAATTTTTAAACAGAACTTTTTCATTTAGGCTATGTAATTAATTTTTTTACTATTTATAATAAGTTTTAAATTTGTAATTATTTTGTTTAAGAAATTTTAAATTGGTTTCCGTTTGTTGTTATGTTTTTCTTATTTCATCTAGTTTTTAATTTTTTTAAAAGCCCTAACATTTATTTATGCTGAATTTTTCAATTTCTGAGATTTCTTAGTTTTTTTAATTATATTGAGTCTGTCATAAAGAAGTAGTAAATTCTTATATAGATCCGTAGTCTTTTAGTTTATAAATATAATGTAATTAGTCTTTATTAACTAATTTATTAATAATATTTTAATTTTGATTTTTTTTTTGGATGAGGAGTTTTTTTTATTTCTTAGTTATTAAGAAATTAGACCTAATTTGATTTTCCTTTCACATTTTTGTGTTAACTTAGTTTTGAAGTAGTAGTTGAGGGTAGCATACAGTGAGGAGTGGAAATGCATCAAATAGTGAAATCAGATGCTTCAATAGAGTCTGAATCTCTCAAAATTGGAACTCAAAAGTGATTAATAAAAGCAAACAAATGATCAAAAGGAGAAAGTATACTCATCAATGTTTGAACAAATGTGCTGGACAATGAAATTGACTGATGTCAACACTTCAGGAAATGTTTTTTATACCTATAAATTTTTTTTATATTCATATGAACTCCCTAAATAAAGAATTTTATTATTTTAATGATGGCTTAATAGAAAGTTAGAAGAAACTTCTAGTTTGTTTGGATTAAAAAATTTGATAATAAAAGAAAAGATTAAGGTAGATTAATAATAAAATCTTTCTTATAGATTTTTATATAAGGAGGAAGAAAGAAAAATATAGAAATATTAAGAGAAAAAGAAAGAGTCATTAGTAATAAAAATTATACCAACAACTTTGAATAATTATACCAAAAACTTTGAATGATTATACCAACAACTTGAATAATTATTTGCAATCATATTGACTCTTGACTTTATTGGTGAAGGAGTAATAATTTTTGCTAGAGTGGTTGGCATTTGAATAATTATACCAACAATTTGTACCAACAACCTATTCTTACAAAATTTTAGATACATACCACAGGGAGATAACAAAAAATTGTTCGCATGCAATAGTACCGGGTTTTTTGTCTGAACATTAAAAAGAAAATAAAAGAAGGTAGATAGTCATTACATTAAAAAGCATAATTTGGCTGCATAACATAAGCCAGATTTAGCATCCATTTGTTTGCATAAAAGAATAGGACTCATGTTACCTCTTGCAAGTGTTCACACTAACCAATATAAAGAGACGACTACAGGCACCAAGTTCTTACAGTAAAAACCCATACAAATTTGTGTGTGTGAAATAAACAGTAAAATAAGGGAGAAGAAAATGGCCTGAAATAAACAGTAAAAGGATCAACCAACAAATCTCTATTTCACTTTGTCTCTGGTGGTATAAAAAACAAATCTAAACTGAACCACAAAAGAATGATGCAGATTTGATAGATTTTTGCAAAAATAGAAAGAAAGAATATGAAATCTACCGTCACCGTCACCGAATAGGATTGCCGTCGCCGAATGGGCCGTCCAATGAGCCATCCACCGTCGTCCATCGCCGTCCACCGCCGTCTGATTGGTGCTTGCAACAAGGAAGTGACAGAGACAGAGAGAGAAAAATTAGTGAGACAGCGTGAGAAGAAAAAGAAGCTACGTCGATGGATATAAAAATAGAGGGGCTTATTAGCAACGCTCACTGAGCGTCGCTAATAAGACCCTGAGTGTCGCTAATGCTAAAATGTCACTATTTGCGACGCCTAATCGAGTGTCGCCAATAAGTTTACCTATTAGCGACGCCTAATCGAGTGTCGCCAATAAGTTTACCTATTAGCGACGCCTCTGTGCGTCGCCAATAGTCATGTGCGCGTCGCTAATAGTTTCTTGCCTAATTTTTCGCGATTTTTTCCCTATTATTTGCGACACACGACTGGGTGTCGCGAAAAGTGACTCTTAGCGATGCTTTTCGTGCGTCGCTAATAATGAGCGTCGCCAAAAATATGTTTTTTTGTAGTGATATCATAAAAATCTTGTCTGATGTGGTGAATGGCTGCCATCTTCCTTCCTCAAGACCAAGAGTTCAGATACTGTTGTCAACAATAATGGGAATATTCATGAATTAATTGCATACTTTGGCCTTTTAATGTATAAGCAGAGGCAGATCTAAGGTTGGGCTAGGAGTGATCATGATCCCCCCAAAATTTTAAATAATTAATATTTTACTCCTAGATTTATAGCTAATGGTAAAGCATCCGAGTAATAATGATAGTCACACAATAAGAATCAAATGAAAATTATATAATGCCCACCAATCAGGACAAAATCCTAGTCCTAGTCATCGCCCAACCGTAAGAAGACACTATTTGTGTCTTTCATAATATGCGTTGTTGTAATATTACTTTATAAGAAACCTAAACATGCAAACAAATTTAATCTAGTCCTACATTATTGTATTACCCCTATCCATTGTGACTTTAATGCCAAATATAGCCCATTAGAAAACTACCGAACATCTCATTGAACTCCACCAAATTGTCCTCTGAAATGACACCAAACAGCAGCCACCTGCAATTCAAAAAACACATACACAAAACACTAAATTTGCTCTCAAAATGCCCTAAACAATAGGCTAAAAATCAGCTCAATAAGTCCCCCAAATAACAGCCACTTGCCGCTCACAAAACACAAATACATGCCACAAGATTTGCTCCTAAATGTCCCAAGTAGCAGTCCAAAATCTGCTCAATTAATTCCCCAAATAACAGCCCCTTGCTGCTCTCAAAACACACAAACACAACAAAAAAATCTGCTCCAATTAAAGGTGTATTTCATAGAAACATAATACATGCATTTCAACCGATAAAATCTTATAATCTATTAAACAAATTAACAAGTCTAATAACAACGAATCAAACAATAAATCATAGTTTGGTTTCCATAGCCTCGCCTATATTCTCACATATTCACAATTGCTTCATCTCAACAACTTATTTTATATCATTATACACATGTGAGAGGTTTCATACAACACACGTGTGTGTACACACACACACATATATATTTATATCTCATGCTAACACATATATCATATATTTAAAAGCACACGAGGAGATAAAAATAAAAATAAATTCACAGCCCCATTCAATCACCAACCAACAGTAGACCCATTTCAGGGTTCTTCAATGGAAAAATTCCACTAGCATGATATATCGAACTTTTATAGATTTTTTTTATATAAACTATAAATTGTCCCTCCAAAATTTTAGAGGTGAACTTCCAATCTACTTGTTCAAAGTTAATAATGGGAAATCTAGTCTAACACAGTTAAGTTCCATTCCTTAAAATAGAGTACTCCTAATTCTGAAAAAAAAAATGATAAATGCAAACTGAATATATAAAATTGAGTATTAAGTCACTTTTTTCTTGTGAGCTAAATTGATTAACCAAAATACAATATAAAATTGATTAGAGTGAGAGAGAATTATTGTATTAGTCGTCAGAAACTTGATCGTCGCCGTTCGCCCTCATCGGAAACTTGATCGTTGTCGTTCATCCTCGTTCGCCGTCGTCGGAAGCGTGGGTCAACAGTGATAGCAGAGAGTGAGAATGAGACAGTGACAAAGAGTGAGAGAGAAAAATTTAGGGAAAGCGAAGAAGAAAAACTGATGCGCGACACTGGTATAAAAATGGGGCAATTTATTTGCGACGCGCACAGTGAGTCACTAATACTTTAATGTGCATTGCAAAAACTCCACCACGACGACGTCATTTAACTCATAAAACTAGCTAATAATCCCTTTTCCGTCGCTAAAAGTTGTGCGCCTTTATTTGGCGCGGGAAACTAATTTTTTTACTCCTTTTAGTGACGCACATGATGTGCGTCGCCCATAGTGTCCTTTAGCGACGCTCAGTTGTGCGTCGCTAATAATGGGAGTCGCTAAAAATATTATTTTTTGTATTGTATTATGCAATACTATAGAAATGTTGAATTTACTCATCATTTGAGATATAAGATTAGTTACTCTTCTCTTATTTACAAATCAGAATCTTCGAATTCATATTTATTTTAATATTTTCTTCAAATTTAAGATGACGAGTTTTACTTTTCATTTTTTTACTCTAATATAATCAGTACATTAGGGGTGCTGTGGCACCCAACTTTTAATGTTTTAAATTTTTAAATTTTTTACTCCTATTTTTTATATAAATAATTTAAAAAAAGTTAGTTCTTTCAAATATTTTATATTTTCACAAAATAATTTCTTAACTCTATTTTTATATTCTTATTCCCTATGTTCAATGTATAGGTCTGTAATTGAATATAATTGTCTAATATTCAAATTAAAATTATTATTCATTATTTATTATTTAAATCTTTATTTTTTTAATTTAAACATATAAGAAGTTACTAACCAATCTATACATTTTGACATCTTTAACTCATCATTTATCTTTATTTTGATATGAATAATATATAAATAATGAATTAAAAAAATTAAATTTTTTAATCACTGTCTTTGAAATTGAAATCAAGACTCATCTTTATATTTTTGTTTTTTTATAAAAAATGATTGTAATTAATTTTATTTTTCATTTTATATATAAAAAAATATGAAGGTAGAGATGCTTAGTGGGATGTGAAACCTGAGAAATTATTCAGTTGAACAGTCATTTCACGTCATCATCTGATATAGGAGTGACGGACCTCTCACAATTATTATTAGTTTTCTTAAAATACAGGAAAGATATTAACCTAAAATTAAGGAGAAATAGTTTTGTTTGTGAGAAACAGTCACTTTACATAAAATGATGCTTGTGAAATGACTGTCACACTAAATAATTTCGCACAAAACCCATAGAAGGTTTTCCATGGGTTGGATCCATTGTTTTGGTATGCCCTGGCTTGTAATATTATGTAATTTAAATTGATTAATTACATTTTAGTACCTTGAAATTTTATCTTAATTTTAAATGAGATTTAATATAATCAGTTGTAACAATTAAGTTCTTTAATTTTTAATTTAATTATAATTAAAAATTAATAAACTTATTTAAAATCGAAACAAAATTTTAGAATACTAAAATATAATTAACTCATAAAATATTTTATTTTTAAGAGATATAAAATAACATTTTGATGCCATTGAGGTTTCATTCAAGATGATAATTTTTTTTCCCGTCCTCAGATATAACAAACTCAAGGACGTAGCATATACACAATCCGGAATAGAATATTCCCTCCCCCAACGAATGTATCAAAAAAAAATATCATGATTATATGAGAAAATGTCAAAATAACCTAATCACAATGATTTCAGCGATTAAATAACAAATCAGGTGTGTATCCAAGTATGTTATAGTTATTCATCTCATCGTTAGAAATATAGCCCCAAATATCACCGAATTATTGCCTCTCCTTGCCAGCTTATTTTCTGTGGAGAGAAAATGGGCAGTGGGAAGAAAGATGGTAAGGAGGATATAATAAGTGGGGCAGATATTTATTCTGTGTTTCTGTTTTCACTCTGTCGCCGAAGCAGTGCAGGCCACGAGCTTGGTCAGTTGCATCCAAGGGTAATGTCAGCTCATTATGACACGTGGCAATACATGATTAGCTGATGCGTCAAATCCCACGTGCTCGGCGCTATGCATCACGTGCGTACTTCCCTTTTTCCCCCATTGGGAAATAATGGTTGTCCCCTGACCCTTATCCTTTCTTCCCATCACGTCTAATGGCACCTCTGCATCTTTCCTTTTGCTCCACTTTTGCCAAAGGAGATAATTAGCATAATTATGTAGATGTAATTTATGTGAGTGTAATAGATGTAATTTTATATTCATTTAAATAAAAAATTATGCGAAAAACATTAATCAAAAAGAAAAATGAAAAATGCTTGACATCTTCATTTATATTTCAATTTTATTGTCAGTGTAATAAAATTGAAATATAAACGAAACCTTGTCACTGGATTTTTTGTTTTTTCCTCTCCTCTTAAGCTCGCACGCTAATTCTTTCTCTTTCTCTCTATATATACACGTGATATATTGGATTTTATATGTAAACTAGGTTTCCTTAACACAAGGAAACTGTCAGAGAATTGCTAGCTCCCTGGGCAATAACAGCAGCCAAGATGTTGCCTTTATCTGCATTTGCACCTGCACCTTATTTTCTTCTCGATTTCAGTTTTCAAGTCCAAAGATTGAAAATATCGCGCGTGTGTGTGTGTGGAAATGAGACAGGGAAAGAGGTGCAAGTGTAGATGCAGGTGAATGCCTTTTTGGATAATTTTTAACCGTCTGCATACGCTTGTGTATCACTTGCCACCAAGGTCTCTCTCTCTCCTTCTCTCTGTGTGTGTCTCTGAATCAGTTTTCAAAGACTCCCTGACCCTGATCTGTCTGTATGGTGTGCCTGAATCAGTTTTCAAAGACTCCTGACCCTGATCTGTCTGTATATATGTGTTTTTTTTTTCAAGGCCTTCAAGTCCTCAATCTATGATCCATCAACATATATATATATATATATATATATATATCACTTAAAAGTTATGAATACTGCACCTGCATACATGGTAATTCTCTCTCTCTCTCTCTCTCTCTCTCTCTCTCGATCATCGTTTGGCAAAGAGGCAGTTGGTGCAATGACGCAAAAGGGTGTTGCTTGTTCTCTATACATAACACTAGCTAGGAGTAGGAGAGAACATGACACAAATTTGTTCATATATATATATATATATCGCCAACCCTAGCTAGATATCATCATTTAATGAACCTCTTCAAAGTGTTGAGCATGTGTATTAACAACCCATAGACTTTGCTGCTTTTTCAAATACTTCAACAATTACTTCCTCCATTCCAAAATAATTGTCTTTCTTTTCTAGTATCATTCCTAGCATTAACAAAATCACTCTATCCAAACCCCCTGCCAGAAGAGGTTTCGGTAATTTCTCAAGCTGTCAAAGTAGTTCAATTCCTAAACCAGGATTCACTTACCCATAAAAGATAAAGCCCACTATTCAACTCAAGAAAGTCTTTTCCAACTATTTAAACCGAGTTATATACATATACATACATATATATATATATATATCATGTTTCACAAATTTGCTGTGTCAATTAACCAAAATATATACTCTTGTTCTTGGATTAATTGTATATGAATACACCACAACATCTCCAAGTTGTGGGAATAAACTCCTTAACTAAACCCTTGGTCTGACTATTAAAGAAATAAGATAAATCAAACAATTAGGCCCCAATAGCATCTACTGGGGACATGCCAAATGTTCAGTACTAATATCTAAATAGGTTAATAGGGTTGCACAAGTTTCCTTCCTATGCCTCCTATTTCAAACCTAAAATTGAAACATTGCAAGTTAAACACCACTACAAGAGAGTATATACATACATATGTCTTGTGTAAAATACTTGTACATAGTTATGTTGTAACTTCTTTAGCTCCCAGGCAATAGTTCCTTTGAATTGGAAAGCTTGGAAATATTTCTATTCGTGAAAAGGGTTAGGTCAAGCACCAAATTGAAGAATGGTAGTGTGGAACAAAATGCTCTACTACAAAAATATGACCCCTTAGGTTTAGGGATTTCATTGCTACTACCCTCTCGGTTTGTCAAAGGGATTGTTAGGTTTCTTTTCTTCTTTTTTCCTTTCTTTTCTGAAATGTGAAAGGTGCTGAAATTTTTGGACCTCTCATTCCATGTTGAAATTTTTGATGCTTTGATACCATGATGTTAGATTTTATGATGCCTCTGGTATCAAATGAAATTACTTAAACATGTGTTTGAAGATGTATAGTCATAGGTTGTACAAATCTCTTATACCAAATGACTGAAGAACTTATCATTTTTTACAAATATATCTGTATTATTTATCTTATATCTCTCTCTTAATTCACTTTCATATGCCGTCCATATAATCATTTATATTAGTCTTGTTTGGATGATCGAATAAGAAGACAGAATTGGATAAGATATAGTTAGATCAGATATATGATATAAAATCATGTGGGATATTAAATATTTCAATCTAATGTTTGGAACTGAATTTGATAAAAGACATGTATATGTTGTTATATCTCATTCATATGTTTGGGTGCCTGATCGATATAAGGTTTAGATATAAAATTCGATTTTCAAAAATTATTTTTATAAAATTCATTTATTTTTTTTAAATATATGCATACAAGGTATCTAAAATTTAAATTTTATTCACAAATAAATTAAAAAATCTAATAAACATAATTACAATATTTTAGAATATAATTGTGCAAACACCATTCAAAATATAATAGTTCTTCACTTTTCAGGTGACTCAAAAAAAATCATGATTTATATTACTAAGAATCATCCAAATCAATGATTATATGTATGAATATATATATATATATATATATATATATATAATAGCCCATTTATTGATATGAAAAATATAATAAAAAATTTGGAACATATAAAAAAAAAATTGAACAACGAAAAAAAATAAAATTTTGATTTTTTAACTTGACCCTTCTACGTCTTCGTCTCTTTATATTACATCATTGTAAATTTTTTTTGGCAATAATTGAAACGAAAGAAAATTAGGACTTGTCCCCCCTCTAATTTTTTTTTTTATATATTCATAAAAATACTTCTAATTTTGATATTTACATTTTTGCCCGTGAATCCACCATTCTACTTGGTAGATAAAAACTCACCTCTACGTTTAGAGGTAATAATCTCCAGCATCTTTCAAATACAATTAGGAGATTTGGACTCTTCAATAAACTCCCAAATATCTTCATGTATTGCCTTTCACAAAGCTGCAATGCCTTTTCATTTTTCTTTTCACATACTCTTTTGGACATGCAATCACTTGACTCTTGATCAACAGCATCAGCATAAATCACATTGCTTTGAGGCACCAACTAGTTGCTAATATTGAGAAAACAATCCATATTGAGATTGCTTCCTGGAGAAGAATCAAGCCTACTTTCACCAATTGGGAAGTATGTATGTTGTGGAACTTCAATCAAGACATTCAAGAGACGAGCTCTGCTAGTTGCCTATTATTGTGTTCTTATTTGGGTTATGCAATCTAGTTTCTTCTTCTTGTTTGATCTATTGTTTTGCTTGATTTGTCCCTTTGGGATTTTAGTGTTTGTATTTCTTTTTTTATCTTTCCTGTTCAGGGGGCCTAATAAAGCTTACTTACCCAAAAAACAAAAAAAAAAAAAAAAAACATACATTCTCATGAGTTTTCAAAAAACACCTTATCTTTGATTTATTCAAAATCACCCCCAAATCTGATATGTTGAGGCCTCTTGAGTCGCCTCAGTTATGATATGTAGAGTCTTCTAGGTGCGACCTAGCTTTGTCTTTAGAATCGTTCGAACTTGTTCTCATTGAGGCTACTAGGACTGCTTGACCTAATTTTGAAACCAATTTGTTAGATTTTGTTTTTTGATGCCACTTTTTTAGATATGGAGGATTAACTCACAGAATGCACTCTATGGACACTAGTGACACTACAAAAAATATGTACTTTTAGCGACGCACTATTATTAGCGATACCAACTTAAAGCGTCGCTAAAAATGCCTTTTAGTGACGCACAATGGTGCGTTGTGAAAAGTGTAAAACAATCAATGTTCCCGTAGGAAAAAATGGGTGCGAATCTTTTAGCAATGCAAAATGGACCTTGAGTGCATTGCTAATAATGAAGTCTTTTAGCAATGAACTGGTGTGCGTCGTTAATAGTCTGCTTAAATGAAACGATGTCATTTTACTTAGTTTTGGCAATGCTCAAGCACTTATTAGCGATGCTTGACGTGTGTCGCTAACAAGTCCCCTTATTTTTTCCCCTCACAACCAGATCTAATCTCTCTCTGTCTCTCTCAGCCCTATTCTCTCTCTCTCTCTCTCTCTCTCTCTCTCTCTCTCTCTCTCTCTCTCTTGATCTGTCACAGTCGCAATGTCATTGCCGACCTTCACCGCCATCTCTGACCATAGCCGTCGACCGTTAGCCCAGCCCAACTGTCCATTGCCGCCTCTTCTCTCTCGCAATCCGTCTCATTCTCTCTCTTTCTCTTTCAAGTAAACAATCTGCCTATATGCATATGGTTTGAACCAAGACAACCTTGTTCTATATTTGATTAAGCGCTTGATATCTTTGGCATGTTTATCATTATCATTTTCATATTTTCTATCCCTAATTAATTTAATCTCAAGCCAAATCTGGTTTCATTTTCATTTTTATTTTTCATTTATTTGAGCTAAATCATGGGCAAGGCCAAGTATACTCGAATGATATTAGTTGATCTCACTGACTTTGAAGAAAAAGATTACATATATATATGTATATATATATATATGTACATATATATATGTATATATATATGTGTGTGTGTATATATATATACATATTGTGAATTTTGGACTATTTCTATTAAATAAAGTCCAACAAAATTAAGGAAATAAAATAAAGTGGGTCAATTTATAATTTTTTTTTTAAAAAAAGATAAGTTAAAGAAGTTGGAAGTAGAACCAATACAACTTGACAACATTTATTCTAACTTTATTTGTGATTTAACTCTAAAAGTTTAAGAATTTTATCTAAAATTGTATATATATTACATGAAAAAAAATTTATACAAAGTTCACCAACATAGGTGAGGAAGAAGACTTACATTGTATTTCACATTTATAAAACTTTTAAGAGTAAGGAAGTGACATAATTCAATTGAATGTTGTAAATACTTTATTTTATGGATGAATCATATTAAATTTGAACTTTATTATAAGATAAGCCATATTCATCGGATTAAGAGAAAGTCAATTTGATTATAAAAGTTTTGATTTTTAATTTAACTATATTTTATAGTGCTAAATTTGAGATAGAAAATTAGGGGAAAAAAAGGAGAAGTGAAGCTTTGTTTTTTTAAGTTCTCTAATAAACATTAAGTGGTATCTTTATTAGGTGTTTGAAATGACCATAACTATAACTATCTTAATAGTAGAAAGTAGTTAAAGAATCTAACTCTATGTAGTAGAAGTCTTCTCTATTTATAATAAAGTATGTGACCAATCATCTCTTATAAATGATAAATTAGACTTGCATAAACTTATGACACTCGGTTTGGATCCTTGATTTGTAATTTATGCAACTTTTCGCTCCAAAAAGGCTCATTTTAGAGTTTTGACAGACCAAAACACCATATATCAGCTTGAGTACCTTAAAAACCCATCACACACCTCAAAAAAGACAAATTATATTTGTACAAACTTATGGCACTCGATTTCAGATCCTCAGTTTGTAATATATGCAACTTTTCACTTTAAAAAGCCCATTTTGGGATTTTGACGGACCGAAATACCATATATGAGCCTCAGTACCTCAAAAACCCATCACACACCTCCCAAATGATAAATTAGTATTTCACAAACTTATGGCACTTCGGTTCGGATTCTCAGATTGTAACTTATTCAACTTTTCACTTCAAAAAGGTCAATTTTAAGGTTTTGACGGACCAAAACATCGGATATCAACCTAACTACCCTGAAATCTCATCACATAGCTCACAAATGACAAATTAGACTTGCACAAACTTACGGCACTCGGTTCGGACTCCCGGTTTGTAACTTATGTAACTTTTTACTCCAAAAAGGGCCATTTTGGGAGTTTGACGGAAAAACACTGGTTAATGACCTAAGTACCTCAAATCCCCATCACACGCCTACAAAATGACAAATTAGACTTGCACAAACTTAGGACACTCGATTTATAACTTATGCAATTGTTCGCTCAAAAAAAGACCCATTTTAGGATTTTGACGGACCCAAATATCGGATATTGTCCTAAGTACCTCGAAACCCCATCACAAAACTCAAAAATGAAAAATTAGATTTGCACAAACTTACGACACTCGGTTCGGATTCCCGATCTGTAACTTATACAACTTTTTGCTCTAAAAAGGCCCATTTTGAGGTTTTGACGAACCAAAACACCGGATATCAGCTTGAGTACTATAAAAATCCATCACACACCTCCCAAATGACAAATTAGACTTGCACAAACGTACGTCACTCAGTTCGGATCCCCGATTTGCAACTTATGAAACTTTTTGTAAAAAGACCCATTTTGAGAGTTTGACAGTCCAAAATACCACATATCAACCTAAGTGCCCCAAAAACCCATCACACAGCTCCCAAATGATAAATTAGATTTGCACAAACTTATGACACTCAATTCGAATCTCCAATTTGCAACTTATATAACTTTTCGTTCTAAAAATGCCCATTTTGGGATTTTGATGGACCAAAATACCGGATATTGGCTTAAATACCCTGAAACCCCATCACACACCTCACAAATGACAAAGTAGACTTGCACAAACTTACGAAACTCGGTTCAGATCCCTAGTTTGTAATTTATGCAACTTTTCACTTCAAAAAAGCCCATTTTGGAGTTTTGAAGAACCAATAGATCGAATATCGGCCTAATTACCCTGAAACCCCATCACACACCTCAAAAATGACAATGTAGACTTGCAGAAACTTACGACATTCAGTTCGGAACCCAGGTTTGTAATTTATGCAACTTTTTCCTTCAAAAGGACCCATTTTGGGATTTTGTCAAACCAAAATACTGAATATGCTAACTATCCTGAAACCCCATCACACACTTTACAAACGATAAAGTAGACTTGCACAAATTCATGAAACTCGATTCGGATCCCCGATTTGTAACTTATGCAACTTTCAGTTTCAAAAAGGCCAATTTTGGGGTTTTGACGGACCAAAACGCCAGATAACTGCCTAAGTATCCCGAAAACCAATCACGTACCTCCTAAATGATAAATTAGACTTGCACAAAGCTATGACACTTATTTCGGATCCCCGGTTTGCAACTTATGCAACTTTCTGCTCTAAAAAGGCTCATTTTGGGATTTTGAAGGACCAAAACACCGGATATTGGCCTAAGTAATCCGAAAACCTATCACGCACCTCCCAAATGATAAATAAGACTTGCACAAAGTTACAACACTCAGTTCAGATCCCCAGTTTGCAACTTATGCAACTTTTCACTCCAAAAAGACCCATTTTAAAGTTTTGATGGACCAAAACACTAGATATTGACCTAAGTCCCCCAGAATCCCATCACACCCCTAAAAAATGAGAAAGTAGACTTAGACAACTTACGACACTCGGTTCGGATATTCGGTTTGTAACTTATGCAACTTTCTGCTTCAAAAATGCCCATTTTGGAGTTTTAAAGGACCAAAACACCGGATATCGACCTAATTACCCCGAAACCCATCACACACCTCGCAAATGACAAATTAGAATTGCAAAAACTTACGGTACTAGTTCGGATCTTGGGTTTGTAACTTATACAACTTTCTGCTTAAAAAAGGTCTATTTTGAAGTTTTGAAGTACCAAAACACCGAATATTGGCCTAAGTACCCCAAAACCCCATCACACATCTCACAAATGACAAAGTAGACTTGCACAAACTTACGACACTTAGTTCGGATCCTCGGTTTGTAACTTATGTAACTTTCCATTTCAAAAATACCCATTTTAGAGTTTTGACAGACCAAAACACCGGATATCAGCCTAACTACCCCGAAACCCTATCACACACCTCACAAATGACAAATTAGACTTGCACAAACTTACGACGCTCAGTTCGGATCCCAAGTTTGTAACTTATGCAACTTTTCGCTTCAAAAATGCCCATTTTTGGGGTTTGACCGACCAAAATACCGGATATCAACCTAATTACCCCGAAACCCCACCACATACATACACACACACACACACTTGAAAAATGACAAAGTAAACTTGTACAAACTTATAAAACTTAGTTTAGATCCTCGGTTTGTAACTTGTGCAACTTTTTACTCTAAAAAGGCCCATTTTAGGGTTTTGACGACCAAAACACCAGATATTAGCCTAACTACCCCGAAACCCCATCACACATCTCCTAAATGACAAATTAGACTTGCACAAACTTACGACACTCAGTTCAGAACCTCGATTTGTAACTCATGTAACTTTTCGCTCTAAAATGACTATTTTGGGGTTTTGATGGACCAAAACACTAGATATCAACCTAAGTACCCTGAAAACCCATCATGCACTTCCCAAATGACAAATTAGACTTGTAGAAACTTACGACACTTAGTTTGGATCTCTAGTTTTACTAATACTGGTTAAAGTCATTTATCTTATAATCCTATATTCTTGCACTTATTTTTAGTTTCTCATTCTACCTATAATTTTGTTTTTCTTTTACGAGACCGTCAAAGTGAGACAAAGAAATATGGCTTTGAGTGCGAAACTGATTTGGTAGCTGGTCATAGTTGGGGACCAGGGCTATTTTAGTTATAGCTTATTTGAGCACTTTAGACTCCCTTTGGGCCCCTAAGTTTACAGTTTATGTTTTTCCTAAATCATTTTGTAAGGGTATTTTTGAAAAAAGGGGGATAAGATTGTAAACTAGGGTTTTGGAAAAGAAGGAGGCCGTCTTGGAGATCTGGAGAGGGAGAGAAGAAAGAGAAGGACGACTCTAAAGAAGAAGATGAAGAACTCCATGGCTATGGTGGTCTCCTCTTCCACTATCATGGGCTAAGTTCTCTCATTCCTAGGGTTTAGATGAAACCCTAGTCAAGTAATATTACTTCTTTGTATTTTATTTTTGGGTTAATTATTTTTGGATGTTGATTGTATAACGTTGGGATTTTATTAAAGCATTGATCGTATTATTCAGTTTCACATAATCAATTTCTGTGATTTTGTTTATGTGGTTATACAATAGTAATATGTGTACATACATCAAAACCGTAGGACGAGTCATAACTCAGGGAAAACAAATTGTGACTATGACCTTAGAATTAGCGTAGACAATTTGTGTTGACCAAAGATGATTCGTGCTTAGGGTTTTGGTGCATGGTTTTCTTGATGATTGTATTGAGGCTTGTAGCCAAAATACATCTTTTACATCCAAATTTAATGGCCCAAGAATTAATACAATTGAAGCTAGTTACAAGATTAGTGGTGGATTCAACACCCTAGGAATTCTCTCTTAATTTGATTCATTATTAATTCAGTTAAATATTCTCTTTAATTATAGTTCTCATCTCATTTAATTTTAGGAAAGAATCAACAACAATCACTCTTTGTTAATTTGAATTAAAATCAATCTCAACTTTGATTTTTAAACAATTAATAGTCTCTGTGGGTTCGACCCTTACTTCTCTACTATACTAGTAGTTTAGTTTGGTAATTTGATTGATTTCCACGACAGATCAGTAACTTATGCAACTTTCTACTCTAAAAAAGTCCATTTTGGGGTTTTGACGGACCAAAACACTGGATATTGGCCCAAGTAGCCCAAAACCTCATCACACACCTCCCAAATTACAAAGTAGACTTGATCAAACTTACAGCACTTGGTTCAAATCCCCAGTTTGTAACTTATGAAACTTTTCACTTCAAAAAGGCCCATTTTGGGGTTTTGACGGACCAAAACACCGGATATCGGCTTAACTACCCCGAAACCCCTATCACACACCTCACAAATGACAAAGTAGACTTGCACAAACTTACGAAACTTAGTTCGGATCTCCAGTTTGTAACTTATGCAACTTTCTGCCATTCTTGCTACTTATGCATGCAAATTTTTTTTATCACAATATTTTATATTCACATATATATATATATATATTTAATAGGTTTTCTAATATATATTATTTGATTTTTATTTCAGATTGATCGAGATTATTGTGTATGCGCCACCTCATTCGTGCATCGGGATCTGCTTTTCTCTTTGTTCTTTTTTCTTTTCCTAGACATCTATAATTACATTTTCTAGGATAATTTTTAATTTTTGTATTATTGAAATGATTGTAATTAATTACACATATATTTATATATGAATACATTTCTCTTTTAATATATTCGTTTCATAATGTTTGAAATTGTTTTATATCAAGATGATTGTTACAGGTTTTAAACAGGAATAAAACACAAAAAAGGAAAAATTCAAGTCCAAAATAGGGCCCAAAAAAAAAAGTTTAGCGATGCATAAAAGGCGTTGCTAAAGTCCCGCATTTTAGTTTTAGCGACGCTTTGCAGGTCATTGCTAAAAACACACTATTAGCGACGCACAGAGTTCATCGCTAAAGCTATATAATCATTTCAATAACACACTCTTTGTGACACCTTTTGTGTGTTGTTAATAATATACTATTAGCAACGGCCATTTCACGCGTCGCTAATAATATATTATTAGTGACGCTCATTGAATTCTCTACATAGTATTAGCGACGTCGCACCTGATTATTGTGTGTCGCTAATAGTCACTATTAGCGATGCATATTCTTGTGCATGCCACATAGTCACTATTAGCTGACGCATATTCTTGTGCATGCCACTAATAGTATTAGTGATATGATTATTAGCAATGCCCATGGCGACATATACTTTTGCGTTGCTAATACTCTTTAGCGACACTAATTGGGACTATTAGCGACGCACGCAGGCAATGGTTGGATTCTTTTTGGACTCTTTTATGGGACATTTTTTATGAAGTTAAATTTTTATTAACCTTAGACTTTTATTTGGATTATATTATAGACACGTAAAATTTAGAATTTTTTTCAATTAATAGAACGTAAAACGATTGTTTTGTTATCTTAATGATTAAGCCGCCTCAGCCAACATCTATTAAGGACTTACTGTCATGTAATCATGGCTCAGAAACAAGAAGCCTTTAGTAGGAGCAGATTCCAGTATCATAAAATTCAATAGACAGCCTAGCTTCATGAATTATGGCTCAGAAACAAGAAGCCTTTAGTAGGAGCAGATTCAAGTATCATAAAATTCAATAGACAGCCTAGCTCCACGTGAATTCATGGATGAAGTATAAAGATTCAAGTATCATAAAATTCAATAGACAGCCTAGCTCCACGTGTATTCATGGATGAAGTAAAGCTAACTATACTGAAGAAATGCCTGGGTGAGAATGTGTGTAATAAATAACATATAGTCTTGCTAACAAAGCTCTAGCATGCATCTATCAATGTCAATAGAGCAATGCTCCCACTATCTTCACTCAACCTGAGATTTGTTTACTTGGTGAATCAACAGGTTTGCGGCCCAACATTTGTCAATATCAATAGGTCGATGATGGAAGGAACCATTTATTTTATTTTAGTTTTTTGTATGGAGAAAACCCGGTTCAATTTTTGACTACATGTTTTGTGAAGAGTTTTTTTTTTTTTTTCCTCTCTGGATAAGTGGCCTTAAAGTTCGACCTACAAATCTCACGAGACTTATCATGAAACTTGGCTCAACCACTTGATCTACCCCTTCTAGTTGGAAGGCACCAATTTGATAATAGTTATACAAAAGCTCTAATCCAACTAATGGCAATGGTTGGACTTCCATAACAGATGTGTAGCACCTCAAATTTACTGTCCCAGCAACTCCCAGCAACTTGAAGAGTCATTCACGAGACAATATAAACATATTGTAATTATATTTTGTTAATAGTAAATAGATATATTGTCAAATTACGTAAATTCTCAGTATCATTTTTTTATCTTTCTTTTTCTATTAGTTGTCACCAAAGTTGCATCAATTGTTTAATTCACAACAATAATATATGCTCATTTACCAAAAAAAAAAAAAATTATTTTGGATCTTGCAATCAGCGCACACTTGAGGGACTTGTATGTCATTTTCTCTAACTAGGAAATCTTTTGCATATTTAGGTGAGCATTTAATATAATAAGTTATGTTCATCGCTAATTGAAAAATAATATTCAATACTTCTATTTCAATAGTCCTAACAGTTAAATACGACTTTGACTGGTATTATGTGATATCAATGGGTCAACCAAAGCCCGGCTCAAGCCAATAAAAAAATAAAGGGTTTGGGCTTGTTCTTGAATGGGGATAGGTTTCAATTGAGGGTTCGGTAGACTTGGGCTTCATTAGTTTTAGGATGTTTATGCTGAATTGAGATGGGCTCAGCCCATGGGCAGCCCGTTAATCATTCTTATTCAAATACTTTCTCTCAGCAGATGATCACAAGGTGCACTTTCTTTCTCGCTCTGAAAATCAGTTTTCACTCTCTAGAACAAAATTCAATGGCGTCTTCGATAGCCAGTTCCTCATCTCGTCTGTCTCTACCAATTCGCCTCCAAACCTTCCTCAACTTCACTTCTTTCTTTCCTTACCATCGAGCTAAATTGTTGATTGCTTTGATTCCATCTTCCATTTTCTTAAGCTCCATTTCTTTCTGAAACTTGCAGATTGCAAATCGTTCTCGATTCATATCGTCATAAATGGATTCAGATTCCAAAGAATCTCCATCCAACAATCCAGGCCTCCACGCCATCCCCCATGAAGCAACTAAGGGTGTACTTCTTCATGCAACAAACTGTAAGCTCCGAAGCCTCCAATAATATAATTTAAAGAACTTGGTGATTATTTGTCTCCATATATTTTCAATTTCGTATGCTTTGAAAGTCAGTCTTGATTTCTATATTGGGCATATCGTAAGTCTTTTATATTTCGAGGAGTTTTTCTTTAATTTCTGAGGCCATATGTGTATATCTAGTGCTACTGAATTACGAGTTTGATGCTATTTTTTTGTTGATTTGTATTACATTGCATAGCTTGTGATATGCAAGTTTAAAGGCGTTATGGTTTACTTGTTTTGGTGGTTGTATTACAATATTGTTATTTGTTAGTCTTTAGACAATTTTTTTTTTTAAAGTAAAATTGTATTATAGCACCTACATAGGAGAAGACTTACAAAAATTAGTCTCATATATCCCAAAAAATTCTACATAGGAGGGGTATGATTCTCTAACCCAAAATTATAAATTCTTTCAAAAACCATCCTTAAATTTACAAAGAAGCATAACCTTTCTTTCAAAAATACTTTAATTCCAGTTCTAGCCACAAACACCAAAACAATGTAGTTAAAGGCGAAAGACACCCTTAAGGCGCTAAATTTTCATATTGTCCAAAAAGAAAGGAGACAAAAAAACGCTAACCTGAGTGAAGCAAGATACTAACTTAAGGCACATTTGGATGAAAGGTGGAAAAGTCTCTCCCCGCAGCTTAACGAAAACACTCAGTTTTGGGCTTATTGTAGTCTTGAAAAGTGTGATGCATAAGTTGAAGCAAACACCTAATTGATAAAAAAAGCCCGTTTTGGACTTGAACCGTTTTAGGGATCCATTAAGCTAAACCAAACATGCACTTATAAAAATAATAAAAATATATATTATACATTAAAAGAAATAATTCTAAGTAAATAATATCTTGTCGTTATAATAATTATCATGCAACACTAAAACGTTCAATCTACAAGTTACATATATGTATTTAAGTGATATGACTTTAAGATTTAGCATTTTTTTCTCAATTAATATTCAAAGTTTTGTTATCTATCTAATGCTTGTGAACTTGCTAGTCCTAATAATATGGAAGACATGATAGGGTCCATCTCGTAGACATCTAAACTAATTCTTAAAAGAAGCCTATGTTAGGAAGACTTTCCATATAGGTGATCAATTTGGTTAGTTTGGTTAATGGAAGGAAGATGTTTTATCGTGGGTAAGCCTAGATTTTGTGGAAAATGATGATTGTTTACTTGTTATAAAAGCTGAAATGTCAATCTCTACTTATAATTTTTTACATGTTGAAAGTGTTACTTTCCCAAAGTTTGAATTTTTGGTATCGTAAATAATTTAAATGTTTATTAGACCAGTTTTGCGCTAATGTTTGATAATAGTTATTGTATTAACATAATAGATTGGATAATAATGCTTTTACACTACAACTATGTTCTTTTATATTGATATGTCTTTTATAGAATTGTTAAATAAGAGCATAAAATATTGTAATCATCAGGAGACATACAAGTAAAATACATTACAATTAAGAAAGTCATTTCATGGTCGCCTCTCACATTGCTTAAGGCGATCGCCTAGCCTGGAATAAGTTATGGAGTTAATATTGAAAATTGTTTAGGCGACGAGGCAACCACCTTTGACAACTCTGCACCAAAAAAGACTAGAAGGGACTAGATTCCACACTTTCCTAATACTCCTCTTAACACACCCCATGCTCCACCTGTTAAGAAGATCTAAAACAAAAACTAACATTATTCAACTGCACTCAAACAAAGAGAATTGAAGGCTCTAGATCTCCCTAGCAACTGGGCAATGCAGAAAGAGGTGGTACATAGTTTTTGCTTCTTCATTACACAGGTTACATCTTATTCTTCTTCTTTTTTCTTGAATAGGTAAGACATACACTACATCTATTAGCCAAGCTAAAATCTCACTTCTGAAGATTATCTAAGGTCAAGATCGACGCCCAAACCAAGGACGATGCAAAGAATGCGACTTTTACTGGGTCTTTCAAGCATTACACCATTTTCCAAGGGAAATGGTGGTCCTCTCTTCGAGACAATTCCTCGTAGAAGGAACAATCAAGGAATATTTTGCTATTATCTGACTTTCATATAAAGGAGTTAGGCACATCAACTCTAGGCTTGAATCACTAAAAAAAACTCACGGCCTCTTTCATCTCCCAATCTCGAAACCACCTCATAAAGCATGGAGCCAAACCAAGTCCTCCCCTAAAAAATATAAATAATCCACTGGGTTAGAAGTAAGCTGAAACATGCGAAGAAATCTATCCCTCAAGGATAAGTTAGCACTCTAGGCATTTTGGCAAAATCTCACCCTAATATTGTCTCTTACTTAAGAATGACTACAAGTAAGAAATCCTCCTGCCCTCTTGAAATGTATTTCCACAAACTCATCCCATAAGGACCCCAACTTCCTTAAAAATCCAACCCTCTTGCTCACACCCAAACATAGCTACAATTATTTTTCTGCAACTAGCCTCTTGTTGCACTACAAATCTCTCCACAACCATTTGCCCAAGAGATTCGTATTAAAAGCCTTCAACTCCTTGACACCCAATCCCCTCTCCCTCACCAGAGTTCTAATTCATCCCAATTAACAAGTGAATCTTTCTTTTCTCTTCGTTCCCCTCTCATAAGGAATCCCACTCAATTTTATCCAATCTTTTCTTACTTGAATCTAGCATTGGAAATAAGGACAAAGTATATAGGGAGACCCGCTAATGTACTCTTAATCAAAGTGATCTTGCCTCCCTTAAAAATGTAATATTTTTTTCAACTTGCTAATCTCCTTTAAAATCTCTTCACCACTTGGTCCCAAATTGCCTTTGCTTCGAGACGTTCCCAAAGGCAAACCCAATTAAATTCAAGGGACTAAGTTCTAAGCCAGACTTTCAACATAATACACTACCCCAACCAAGAAAAAGCTTTCTTTTGGAAAGGTTAACCTGCAAGCCTAAAACATACTCAAACATAACAAAACACACCTCAGGTATATGACCTAAGACTCCGCTGCTCCATAAAAAATGATAGTGTCATATGCAAATAGACTTACATTTGATACTATTTTTGTACAAAAATAGCCCTTTTAAACTCGAACCTACTTTCTCATGTTTGACAGCCCAAGCATTTTACCATTACACCAAGAAAGGGCCCCTATGAAATGATCCAAAAATGTATTGCTTTGAATTTAGGGTTCATGACCACGGATGGTGAGAGTCTCATCATGCCAAAGTAAGTCTAGAGGAGGGAGGGGGGGAGGGGGGGAGAGAGAGATTTTATACTCATGTTCTCTATGGTTAGATACTATCATACTATAGAAAGCTCAGAGGTGTTCATTGTTCAGGATCATAGTTACCACAATTCGCTCCTTCCCTAGCGAATTGTGCATTGAGTCGCACGATCCAAAACATAAATCATTAGCAATTTGAAAAATAAGATTTAACGTTCCAATCTAAAATATCAAAATCCCCCCAAAAAAAGCATACAACATAGTACATACAGTAAAATACATATATACATCATTGGATTTTTATTTTATAATAACTTGGATTCATTGAAATTTTTTTAGTGTATAGATCTATATATGAATGTTCTTACAAATACAATCATAAAGCATATCACGTTCTAAATAAACGTATTTCGTCACGTTCCAAATAAACGTATTTCGTTCCAACAAAACAATCTGAAAAAGCCTACCCCTAACGTTTCACATTCTAGAGCAAGTAACAATCTACGTTCTCAATCCCGTTCTCATTCCACGTACCATAACCATCCATGTTCCAGGTATTAGTCTTTAGGATCCACTAATTAGGGATTCTTTTGTATTTGACGTGACAATGGCTATTACCTCAAAGTCTATGTGATTTGACCCAATCACTGAATTCCATTGGCTTCTTTTTTCAAATCATAGTTACTCTTCTTTCTCTACCCCAAGCTCACTTGGACAGATGTAAGGTTTGATGCACCCCCTGAGCTACTGAACTTTTGTTTTACTTCAATATTTTGAAAGATGGTGCTACTGTTGTCTGTTCTCCTTTCTCCAGACACTAAATATGGGATCTTTCTTTTACCTCCTGCATTGTGACTTTGAATTACTATGGAATATGTCTATGCAATAAGATGCCAACTTGGCTATACAAGGATTCACGAGGCCAATTTGTAAGAGATTGACTAACTAGGGCCATCGGTGGTTTGGATTAAGATCCAAATCCAACTTAAATCCATCTTGACTAATGTTAATGATGATACAAAATCGCATCAATCACTTGGAATTAGAATCCAATTTATGTAGTCTTTTTCTGTTGATAATGATTAGAATTGAACCCTTAACCCCACACCTCCTTTTTAGATGTCATTCCAGCACTTTACGACTATGCTACAATGGCTTTGGAAAAATCCCATTGTAATTAGGCAACTTGAATTTATGTAGAATCAATTTAGTTAAGATTTCAATATGATCTAACTTAATATATAATTTTACATACATATTATACCCAATACTTTGGGAATAATTTTGTAATTTTATCATATACCATGTATGTGACTATTTGAGGTTGAAGGATTTTTGTATCTATAATTGGATTTGAATTTGGATCTTGTAACATTTGTACTAAAGTTGACTTATCTGTAACCCTATGATTAATAATTGATCTTAATTTTGATAAATGATCTACCAATATATTTTTATTCACAAATAATTAGTAGTGGAGCCTAATTGTTAATTCTCTTGTGCTTGATAGCCTTTTATAGTGCTATATGTGTCTTAGTTATCCCTGAGTAATTGGAGTACTTTTTTAGCCTAATTCTTTATTGCTCATTACTACTATAACAAATACTTATTCTCTGTATAATTTTAATACGGAGTAAAGTGGAACTGAGTATCTATATTTTTTAGAGAAGGGCACCACTCTTCAGAGTTTTCTTACGAGTTTTTGATATCGCCTCTTTAAGGCACCATAAATATTCTTGATAAGGATATGCTTTAGTTCTTATTCAAAAACTACTTAGAAGTGCAGATCTCTTTTGAACAAAGCAAAAGATAAGATCTCCTTGTAAGCAAAATGCT
The DNA here is from genome assembly GCA_008638375.1 of Nyssa sinensis. Taxonomy (NCBI): domain Eukaryota; kingdom Viridiplantae; phylum Streptophyta; class Magnoliopsida; order Cornales; family Nyssaceae; genus Nyssa; species Nyssa sinensis. Next base: position 55,429,499 of record CM018031.1, on the reverse strand, counting down.
TCCATTATTGTGTACTATATTTTACTCGGGCTGTTGATTTTGGTTTCTTCAGGTTTCCAGCTTCCATTTGTAGTTTCATTATTCATTATCAAATGTCTTAGGTGCGGATTGGCCCTCTAAGACGGGTAGATATACTCAATAGTTCTATAATGACATTTGCTTAATTCAACTTTACACAATAGTCTACATGCTTATTCTATCATTTGGTATACTCATAATTTATAGAATTGGTGACAATATCTTCTTTTCTGTTTATGTGGCTGCACAAAGTTGTCCTACTTCTAAGCTATGGCTCGAATCCAGTTGTCAATTGTATTTCCGAGACTTGATTCATTCCGAATTCAAAGATGATATTTGTTTTCACCTCTCTCAACGCAGAAACATGTGTTTTCTCTATTTTGTCAAAAGATGCTATTCTATATGTCCTTCCTTATTCATGGCAACTTATAGCAACCCTTACAATCTGCTACATTTTCTTACTTCCCTGTTTTTGTGCCCAAGCTGTTAATAACACTATATTGTGTACTTTACTCACTATAAGCGTTTTGCTTTTCCTTGCCCATTTGTGTTTTGGACAATGTAATGTCTCTTAAAAGGCTTGACATTTACCTTTGAAAATGTGGAAATGTTTAATGAAAAAAAACAAAAAAAAAAAAAAAACAATGTACTTGTAGTAGTGCCACCAAATTGATTATAAAAAACTTCATCTTATTTACTATATTTCTCCGGAAGTGCTTTATTCTACATCTTTCAATGCGACGTTGCTGTTTCTTTTCTCGTTCTTTCTGAAAATAATTATATAGATCCTTTCAAATTTACTGCAAGAGTTACATTCCATGCCCCCTCTCTACCTCTGCACCCCCCCCCCCCCTCCTCCGGGGCGGAAAAAAAAAAGTAAAATCATCCTGCCCAATCTATCTATTCTGGCTTCCATTATGTAACAGTCAAAGGTTTTCTGGAATGCTGTTGGAATCTTCCTTTGAATGTTTGTTTTGTTCTCCGATTGGAAAATCTCAAATGTTGAAGTCAGCTGGGAGAGGGCATAATTCTAAATAAAATGAAATGGTTTCATGCAAGACAAATATGTTCTTTCTGAAAACAAAATCTACAAGTCACATAATATTCTAATTACGCACATCTCCTAAGCCAATTTGTTTCATCAAATAGTCGTACTTGCTTATATTCAAGAGACAACAATTATGAAAAATCAACTAGTGTTATGTATTTTCAATAAATCAGCATGAGTGATCCACAAAAAAGTTCTTTAGGTGAAATTTTTAGGGGCTATTTTCTATATCATAGTTACGAGAAAATACTAATACCCTAGTGATTCCCATTTTGATACATGTATTCAAAACAACTAATGCTCCCGTTAAAAAATGCTAATTTTATTTATTCGATAAATTATTCCTTAGTTTTCCTTTAGCATAATGACTGAAAAAAAAAAATTATTGGTGATTTTTGGTTTCAAGTTTAGATGGCTGGTCTTTCTATATTTAAATCATGTGAGATGAATAAGCTGGACAATTTTAGCCAATAGAGTAGTATTGTAGTAGTCATTGGATCAAATATGGGGGTAATTTTTTCTGAAAGAAGTTGTGGGAAAAGTGGACATTGCAGACTGCTCGTGTACCATTTACGGTAACCATTACATGTTTGCAGTTACCCTTGTAACTGGTAAATTGAGTACAACTCTGATGACTTAGGAAGAATTTTGGCTGCATCAATGACATTTGGTCATTCCTTTTTATTTTTTTAATATCAAGTCCTCCCTTCCCTAGAAGAGGATATGGAAGTCAAGGGTCCCTTCAAAAGCAGTTTTTTTTTTTGCATGGGAAGCAGTTTGGGGCGCCATCTTAACAGCGGATAATCTTCATGGAGGGGATACCATCTTCTGAGCCAATGCATTATGTGCAAGGAAGAGGGAGAAACAGTAGATCATCTCCTATTACATTGTAAGGTGGCTAGAGAATTATTTTTGGGTGTACCTGGGTTATGCCGACTTCATTTAGAGAGGTTCTTGCGGGCTGCTGGTGTAAAAGGATTCAGAAGGAACTTTGTGTTGCATGGAAGATGTCTCCTATTTGTCTTGTCTGGTGCATTTGGAGGGAAAGGAATAGTAGAATTTTTTAGGGGATGGAAATTCCTCCTTGGAGACTTGAGGATAATTTTTGCATAGTCTTTTTTTGTGGATAAAAGAATAATATCCTATGTATCTAGGAAAGTTATTAGATTTTTTGGGGGATCTTAGGCTTTAATTTATTATAGACGGCCCCTTTCTTTTGTACGTTTGGGTTTGCCTCTCTCGGGCGCCCGTCTTAGTGATACTTTACCGATCAAAAAAAAAAAGTCCTCCCTTCCCTTATTATCTCTCTCTCTCTCTCTCTCTCTCTATATATATATATATATATATATATATATAAGTGCACTTACATGTGGATCTGTTGGGTTTCCTGATTGTAACGACCAAGATAACTGCTCACTTTACCTAAATCTGGAATTTTAATTAATCTCTCGTGACTAATGAAAAAGACCCTTTTTTTTTGGTTTTTCCAGAAAGAGAAACCTTTTTTTTTTTGGGGGGGGGGGGGGTGTTGGTGTAAGGGGTAGGGTTGATACTTGATAAGCTAATGCCGGATTGTTCCTTGAATCAGTAATGTTTTCTTTATTATTTCTGCTAGAAATTTCTTTTGATTGATATGGCAAGGTGAACTCTTCACATATAACAATCTAAAGATTAATTAATGAGGATTTACGAAGAATGAAACTTTTTATTTGGGTACATTTTGTATAATGCATCCACAAACTTCTGGTTTTCTATTGAGATTAAATATTAGCTTGTGTTAAATTTAAGTTTTTTCATGTTATAAAAATGATCTAGTCGCCTCTTTCTCACAGGGTGATGTAATTTGGGATCTTGCTTTCGTAGGAATGTTAATGATTGGGAGATGGAAGATGCAATGTGCTTCCTCGGCATTCGTCACCAATCTAGACCTAGAAGGGATGCTTTGGATTTGATGTTTGGAGGAAGTAAAGTAGCAGAAAATATTTACAGTTAGATCCTACTACAAAGATCTAGTTAGGAAGGGGGAGAGAAATTTCAAATGGAAAGTAGTATGGGGCACAAAAGTTCCTCTAAAAGTTGCATTTTTTGTATGGCGTTTAGGATGAGGAGTGGTGCGGTGCTAACAATGGATAATCTTTAAAAGAGGGGCTTTTATCTCGCAGGGAGATGTAGCATTTGTTTGAGAGAGGAGGGATCGGTTGACCACTTATTTCTCCAATGTTCTTTTGGGAGGGAGGTGTGGTGTCATGTGTTCTCGCTTCTTGGGTGTAGTTGGGTCATGCCTCTCTTGGTGTTAGATTTTTTGAAAGGGTGGCTTGTGGTTTGTGGAAGGAAGAGTGGAAGAAATGTGTGGAGGATGGTGCTTCTTGTTTATTTTGGTGGTGTATTTGGAGGGAAAGGAACCGTCATGTCTTCAAAGGAGTGTAGATGGCCATTTGTAGATTCAAAGATCCATTTCTAATAAAGTAGTGCTGAAAGTTCTTGTTATGGGAGGAAGGTTTCTACACAGTTTATTTCTTGAGGATGCATTCTTTCAATTGGTTTTAGATTCTCTATTACATTAACCTTGTATATATAGAGCATAAGATATTTGGCTGAATTATTTTACTTGTTAGCTTATAAGTTCCAAATTTCTTATAATTTGGTTCATTCTGTTTGAGGTTCTTGAAAAATGTCATGGGCCTCATGGCTTTATCATAAAACACAGATCTTATCTTCCAGAGGCTAGGGCTTTCGTACTTCATCTTTTTTTCTTTGTTTCATTTTGAGGTGTATATATTGTGTTTGAGTTGGCTCCAATTATTTACAGAAGGTGAAGGAAATTGTTTGAAATCAATGCCAAGAATAAAATGTACCTTGGTTACAACTGTGTTTCTCTTCTCAATCCTCTTTTGTCGATATCTTAGTCCAACTCCAGTAGCCAACTCTTTTATTTGTGATTTAAACCTCAAAATCCTTCATTTCAAATCCGTCCATCCAAAGGGAGGCCAATTTAAATTGCCATCCTATAAACTCTCTCTCTCTCTCTGTGGGAAAAAATATACATTAGCAAACTAGGTGAGGAGGTCTGGGATAGTGGATTTCAATCTTTGTTTAACTGAATCCAGGCTTCTGTTGGATCCAAGTTTGTCCCAATATCTATCGAGAATTTCTATATCATTACACTCTTGTAGAATGAAGACTATGCCTTATTTGACATTGGTAACAACAAAATGCAATCTCACTGGTTCATTGACATACCTGGAACCAGGCCAGATTTGTTATTTGCCACCCCCACCTGGATGAGTATTTTGTCTGCATTGTTGTGGAAGAACTTTGTTTGAACATCCGAAACAATTAGTTGCAAACTTACAGCTATAACTGCTTAGATAAACTATTTTGTGGCCATCCATCCCATAAGTTTCATTAAAAGTGAAATTTATTGGTGTAATTATTTATTCTGATGCAGGAAAGTGGAATGTAATATATGGCGTTCAAGCGATTTCTACAGGACAGGACAACTCCGGGAATGAGATTATGATTCCAAGCACTTGTTTTCATTTTGGTGTGACTATTCTCTCCTTGCTCCGGATGTAATTCAACAAACTGCTGCTATTGTTTTTGTTATATCACATCAGTTTTGGCTATTGTTGGTGTGAATTGTTGGCATCATTAATCTCCAAAATGTACTAGCAAGTCTTTTAGGGCCCATTGCCAATTTTCTCTACTGTATGATTTTGGAAATTTGAATAAATGCAAGTTTTGCATGGTGGCTAATAATTGGACACCTTAATCCTGAATTGATAGTGTCCCCCCCGTCCCCCCTTCTCTCTCTCTCTCTCTCTCTCTCTCTCTCTCTCTCTCTATATATATATATATATATATCTGTTGTAACATCAAGCTTTTATTACACTGGATTTTTTGTTATTCAAAATAATTATTTGGACAAAATTTGACATTATGAGCACTTAAAGATGGTGAAATTCAGGATAAATCAAAACTGATTGAATGAAATTTTGGAAGCATGTTGAATTACATAGCAAATTCAGCCCTATATTCAAGCATGCGAAAATTTGGTACCCTCATGAGGAAGAAAGTACAATGGATGATTTACAAAGTTGATAAGTTGACAATAATATGGTTATAATTTTTTTGGACGAATTTAGTTGGGGGAAATGAAAAAGAAAAAGAATTGTATATATATATATATATATATATATATTTTTTATTTTTTTATTTTTTTCCTTTTAAATAAAATTAGAAATTCAGGCTCCATTTGATTTATGGGTTATGTGAGAGAGAGGAGAAGATAATGTGAAAGAAAATTTTTATTTTTATTAAGAGAGAAATTAGTTTTTTTTTTCTTTTTTTTATTCCTCTTGCCAAGTTTGTGAATTAAACAAAAACTGGATTTAGTGAGAAAAAAAGCTAGATTTTGCTAAATCCAGTTTTTCAGTTCACTTGGGTAATGCCTAGATAGTAAATAATCATGGTTATGGGTCGTAAAATGAAAGTTAGTATTTTCTATTTCATGAAAAGCATGATTACAGGCCGTGTTTTTTAAGTCAAAAGTGAGACTTGTTTTTTAAATCAAAAGTGAGACCAAACACTCTCATTGTATCTTTTCAATGCACTTGGATAAGGCCTGAATGAAAAATAATCAGAACAATAATAATAAACTCTTCCTTAGAAAGAAAAATAGACATTGTAAAGTTGATTTGGTCATACCAAGAGGCTGCCATGAAATGATTTCATCATTCTTGGTAGATATAACTACTGAAGAACTAATGTTGACTTATGCTGATTTATTCCTTGAGCATCTTATCCAGGTAAGATAAATCATAAAAGAAGGGGTAAATTAAGATTAAAAAAGAGAGAGCTTGAAGTTTTTTATGTGATATATATATATATATATATATATATTGTAGTTATAACAAAGAGAAAGCAAGAAGTTTTTTTTTTTTTTGGTGAATTTTTTTTTGTAGTTATATATAACCCATTTCCATGTAAACTTCCAAAGCTCTAATTGTCGGTCCCTGTTTTTCTTATGTTGACATAATATCTATATATATATATATATATATATATATATCATATTGCTAAAGGAAAAGCTGTTCAAGAAATATAGGTTAATATATTATCCAAAAAGAAATTTTGTTTAATATTTTTCAAGAGTCAGACTGTCAGTAGTCAGTAGTTGCCACACTTTTGACCTTTACACTTCAATGGAAAAGACAATCCTAGAAAAAGCTTTCCCTGCACCTTTAACAACATTAAAATAATTTGATTAAAAAAATCAAATTGTTGCCTGCCCAATTAATTTAATGCACAATTTTATATGTGATGTATATTGTTGTCCTTATAAATTGTTTATTCTGTTAATTCTTACACACACACACACACACATATATATATATATATATTTACTTTATCATTACAACAACGCAGAGAAAAATGTGGACCTTTGGCATACCTGACATCAAATCTTTTGATCATATAATTTTGGACAACCCGGGTTGATTCCGAATGGGATTGTCTGTCACTTTGCTCATATAAAATAACTTGAACAATCTTTTCTTTCAATCAGAAAAATATTTTTTATTTATTTTATAAATAAAAAAACAGGAAAAGACACAAATAGGGCCTAGGGTGCAGCAGCTTCTTTCAATTTTTTAATTCCATTATATATATATATATATATATATTTTTTTTTTTATTTTTTTTTTCTTTTCTTTTTTAAGACAAATTTCAAATAGTCCTCCTCAATTTTTTTTTATTTGAAAATTTTCTTATACTTTCAAAACATTTTCAAATATACCCCTTCTTTTTTCCCCATTCTCACCATGTAAATTCCTGACTTCTTTCATACTACTATCCACTATAATTCTATGTCTACAATTTTTTTTTTATTAAAGATATGTATAAGAGATAATGTTAGAATTTTTAAGGCCTCTTCGATTATAAAAAGTGCTGAAATGGTTAGTGGTCTATATATATATATAGTATCTGTTCATTTATGAAAATACAAAGCAAGATTCAAATTTTCATAAGATTATGGGGAGGAAAGACTATCATTTTCATAAGATTATGGGGAGGAAAGTTAGTAAGAATTTAATACTATCGACTCTAACAATTGACTAAATTTTTTTTTTTTTTTAAAAAAAACAATCAATCAAAACCCATATCAAATTGAGTTGTTATTCAAACTTAAATACAAATTTACAAAATATTGTTCATGAACTTAAATCACTATTTAAAATCAATTTTAAAACTTTTTATAATAAGATAATAATTTTTTTGAAACAAAATGAACTTTTTTTCAAAAGCTTTAAGTAAAGTTTCAAGTAACCATTAGAGAATTTAGATCAAATAAAGTTTTTACTAAAATTTAAGTAACTATTGGAGATGACCTAAAATTCAAATCGGCCTACAATTATAGGCGGTGGTGGAGGGAGGGGAGGACTAAGCCTCCCTCCCCACAAAAAAAAAAAAAATAAATAAAAACTGGAATTTATATTTTTTTACCATTGAATTTGTTAGAATTTAAAAAAAAAATTAGGGCCTTGTCCTTCCCCAAATTTTTTTATAAATTCATAAGAATCCTTCCTAAATTTAGTATCTTCACTTTAGCCCCTACCTTTAATCTCTTGATCCGCCATTCATTATAGGTATTATCATTGAATTATTTGAATTCCGTATAACATGTAGATGCAAGGCCTAATTTGTATTTTTTTTCGTATTCCTTATTCTCTTTCTAATTATATTGATGTTTCCTATATTATACTGATAACATACAAATTTCCTTCCTTTGTATATTGATCTCTTTTATTGTTTTAGAAATCATACAAGAGATTCTTATAATTATCAAATATCACAATGAAAGTTAATGTAATTATTCTTAAGAATAAAATAATAAATTTATACATTTTTATTAACATCCATTTCGATCCACCACAATTTTGACAGAAGAAGTCAGTGTAACATCATAATTCACATAAAAAATCACAATATTTGTTGTGTAATTATTACTAAAGTTTTCATGGTATCAATATAATCAGACCTTACTTGAATTACATTTCCTCTAGTTTCATTTATTTTCAATTATCGTCCCATATATGTTATATATTCAGACGAACGGGGAAAAAAGAAGAGTGAGAAACGAGTTGGGTTAAGATTATTTTCTACATTTTTCAATCAATGACTTTTTTTTTTTTTTTTTATGTAGGACAACTATCAACTCTAAAAATAAGAAACATTGTTTTAGAATTGTATTAGAATTGTTTACTTTTCAATTTTAATTTATTCATGATTTATTTAATTTCCTTGTTTTACTAGAATTAGAATAAGAAATATAAGATATTTAGTAGTTTTCTATTTGAATTATTAGTCTTTATTGTAGTACGATTAATATAAAAATAAGAGTTTTTGTTTCTTAATCAAAATAAGAATATTTTAGCATTTCTAAATATGATGTAATAGGTAACTATCAAGAAGTTTTTTATCAATAATAAATAATTACGAATTTTGGAGAATTATTTCTCTTGTTTGAGTGAGGAGTTCCCATGTTATAATTCGAGGAATTAGTAATTTTCTATTTGAATTATTAACCTTTATTGTAATTGGATTAATATAAAAATAAGAATTTTTGTTTCCTAGTCAAAATAAGAGTATTTTAACACTATAAATATGATATAATAGGTAACTATCAAGAAGTTTTTTTTATCAATAATAAATAATTACAAATTTTGGAGAATTATTTCTCTTGTTTAGATGAGGAGTCCCTATGTTACTTGTTTTTTAAGGAATTCGACGTGTTCGATTCTCCTTCCACATTTCACGTTTCGCATTATTTGATATCAGAGTGAGGATTTGCCTAGCTTTATGGTAATTAATAGACACAGAATCAAAAATTCATTGACGTTCGTCGTGGGATGGAGGCCTTATGGGCGACGATTGATGAACATAGGCAATAGTTAGCACATATCAATGATCATGTTGGTGCTACAACAGATGCTCATGCGACTCAATCTTAATGCTCTTAGAGATTTTCCAATCAACAGGAATTGCGCTCGAGGATTTGCCTAAGGTTAGCTTGAAGACAAAGTTATTCGCAATTATGAAAAACTTCTAGATTTTTATGGTAATATTTATTTTGAAGACTTTCATGATTGGATTTATGGTTTGGATGATTGTCTTAATAATTTGAGACTTTCAAAAGGAAAAAAAATATCTTTGGACAGAAAATAAACTCATTGGATTCGTGAAAAGGTGGTAACTTGATTTATAGAGGCATAGACAATTGCAAAGAAAATATGCATTTGTTCATGTCCAAGAATGATGAAATTGCTTATGAATAGATTTTCGTCAAGAAATTATTTGTAGATTTTAGAAGATAAATACAGGCCGATATGAGAAAGTACAAAGAAAGAAGCACAAACAAAATTTGAAATTGTGAATGCGACTTCAACTAATAAGGTTGCAAATACTGAACCGTCGAAAGAAATTTACATCCTTACAGAAGACTTTCTTATCATAGAAAGCGAAGATCAAAGTCTTCCATGTCTTGAAAAAGATCACAAAGAGTTGATAGAAAATAAAATTGAATTTATTTCTATTGATGTTACTGAAACAGTTTGTGCAAATGATAAAGAAGAGGAATTGATTGAAAATTTCATTGTGCAGGAAAAAGAAGTTGAAACTAAGAAGCATGAAAATTTCATGGTAGTTGCCAATATTAAAGATGAATTTGAACTTAAATTCGTGAAAAATAATTTTGATGATTGTAAGAATATTGAGTTTGGCGTGTTAAATCAAGATGGTAAGTTTTGTTTTATTATTAGAGCATTATTTTCATTAAAAGAAGTGCCAAAAAGTATAGATTTCATAGAGGATGTGAAAAATGAATTTGTTGAGTATTCCATTATCCTTAAAAAGGTTCAAACACTGATACCGGGTTATGGATGAGTTCAAGGTCGTATACATTTAGTCAACTCGAGGGCAAGTTATTTTTAAGTTGGAGAGACTGATGTAGGACAAATATGAGACCCTAAAAATAAGAAAATTTGTTTTAGAGTTATATTAAAATTGTTTAGTTTTCAATTTTAATTTATTCATAATTTATTTAATTTTTTGTTTTATTAGAATTAGAATATAAAATATAGGAATTAGTAGTTTTATATTTGAAGTCAATGTTAAAGATGAAGTTGAACCTGAATTCGTGAAGGATGATTTTGATGATTGTAAGAATATTGAATTTGACGTGTTAAATCAAGATGATAAGTTTTGTTTTATTATTGGAGCATTATTTTTATAAAAAAGAAGTGCAAAAAATTTAAAATTTTACAGAGGATGCGAAAAATGAATTTTTTGAGTCTTCCATTATCTTTAAAAAGGTTCAACCATTGATATCAGGTTATGGACGAGTTCGAGATTGTATACATCCAGGACGAGTTGTTTTTAAGTAAGAGAGACTGATGTAAGATAAATATGAGACCCTAAAAATAAGGAAGTTTGTTTTAGAGTTGTATTTGGATTGTTTATTTTTCAATTTTAATTTATTCATGATTTATTTAATTTCCTTGTTTTATTAAAATTAAAATAGGAAATATAAAAATTAGTAGTTTTCTATTAGAATTATTAATCTTTACTGTAGGATTAATATAAAAATAGGAGTTTTTATTTCCTAGTCAAAATAAGAGTATTTTAGCACTATAAATATGATGTAATAGGTTATTATCAATAAGTTTTTTTTATCAATAATAAATAATTACGAATTTTGAAGAATTATTTCTCTTGTTTATGTGAAGAGTCACAATATTACTTATTTTATAAAAAATTCGACATGTTGAGTTCTCCTTCTACGTTTGCGCACTGCATTATTTTTTTCACCAAATTTTGTTTGTTATAATTTCATATTGTACGTGGAGTTATCCTTTTTATGCTTTAAAGAACCTTTGTGGTTTTGATACCACAATTTGGGGTCACGGCCACATTCTCAACACTTATAAGACTTAATTTTATAGCACACTAACTTGGCAAACAACTTCTAACTTAAGGTTTTCATTTGTGAAGCTCAAGAAGAAAGCTAATTTAGTTATTTATTATTTTTTCTTAGGAAGAAAGAAAAGCTTACAATCAAGGCAAGTGTGGAACGTAAAATGCTCGTCTTGAAGGAGAGTGTTAGAAATAGTTATATGTATTCCAATTATATCTTTAGGGTTTATTTGGAGGAGCTTTTGCACATTCCCTTTTGCTTTTGTATTACAAGATATTTTAAGAAATGTTCTTAACAATTTGGGCAAGCTTTTAAAACACTTTTGTATTGATTTTGGTTTTTAAAACACATTATTTAGTATTTGCAAAATAACAAGTTTAGACAGCTTTTTCTCAAATGTACCTTTCTGTGTTATAAAAAGTTCACTCAAACACTCACTTAAAAAATTTGTTAGATTAGAATATGTTTAAGAGAAAGATAACCAATCTTATCTCTCTCTCTCTTCTCTCTCTCTCTCTCTCTCTCTCTCTCTCTCTATATATATATATATATATATATATATATATATATATATATGATGCTGCACTTTTCGACTCGCAATAAGTGTGGGCTCCGTGACCTGTAGAACACTCAAGAAGATGATCAGAGGACCACCGAATTGGCTCCGGCGGTAGCCGCTCCGATGCTTAAGTAAGTAAAAGGAATTGAAAGACTGTATTGAAAGCCAAAGAATGAGCATAAAAATAAAGCGTACCTTTAGGGTTTAATTTATAGGTCGTGGCCTTCCTAAGTTGATTAGGATTCGATGCCATGAATATAGGGATTTGATCATCGGAGATTGTAGTTACCTTGTGGAGTATTGTGTCGTAGATGAAGATAATCATAGATAGTAGTTTCCGTGTTGAATGCTGCTTCCTTATTCTTTGCTTGGCAGTTATTAAGGAAGCCATAAGGTCGGAACCATATGAGATGTTGAATGAATATTGCCCAGAGCATAAGGTCTGGAAGATATGCACATGAGAATGCCTTGGAGGCTCCGCCTGCACTGTATGATCGAGTTTCTATAAGATATATATATGAGGATGCCCTGAAGGCTTATGGCTGCTCTGTATGATCGAGAATATCAGCTCTGTATGATGTATATATATGAGGATGCCCTGAAGGCTTATGGCTGCTCTGTATGATCGAGAATATCAGCTCTGTAAGCACACGTGTCTCACGGTGACTGGTGTGTCTATTTGTGGTATACCAGCTACTCCCCCCCCGAGCCCTAGTTAGAAGCTAGGGCTTAACTAGGGTTATGGGCTTTGTGAAGAGTCATACGTTTCGTTTCTCCATTTCTCGAGACGTCGGTTTAATGAGTCATTTATTGTGCAGCCGATACTTGAGAAGCCATCATTATCTTCAATCGTTGTGTCGGCTCGTCTTGGGAGGCTCATATTTCGAATAAGTATATAAAGAGAGGGAAAGGTCTTGTATACCTTTCTTCTGCACTTGCGTCTACAGTACCTGAGGCTGCCACCGCCATTTGACATATTTTGAAGGATATCTGGTATTCATAGTCTTTTCTTGATCTCAAGTTTGATTTTAGTCCCCTTCTACATTCCTTTTCATTTGCTTCGTTTCTTTCTTTTGTTCGCCATGTCTGCTCTTGAGTCACCCTCTGGTTCAGGCAGTTCTTCTAGGACCGTTCCTCAACTTCAGTTAGTAAATGTTCCTTCCGTAGATGCTGATGAGAATAGAATAATAGACTCCCCCTCTAGTCCAGGGGTTAGGATTGTCGATGCATTTGATGAGCCCCCGAATAAGGCTGGTGAGACCTCTGGTCGATCCGGTTACAGAGAGGAGGGTGAGAGTGAAATCACCGAAAAAATGTTGAGGGAGTTATGGGAGAAATTCAAACTTCCCTCCAATGTTACTTTTAGGGTCCCTGACTCTCGGGATCGCCCAAGCGATGTTAGAGAGGGGGAAATCTGCGCCTATCTGGCCTGGTTTGAAATGGGATTGACACTCCCCCTTCCTGATATTGTAAAACAATTCTTCTGTTGGTTCGACCATTGCCCTGCAGACCTGAACCTTAACAGTTGGAGACATCTGTTGAGCTTCATTGTGTTGGGGCATATGAATAATGTCAAGATGTCCCTTGACCTGATCCGTAGTAATATGGATCTAAAATTTCAGAAGGCGGAAGGCCTTTATTACATGTCTTTTGATAGTGGGTTCAGACCCCTTACTTCCGTGCCCTCTTCCAACAAGACCTGGAAGAAGTGGTATTTCTTCATAAAAAGAGGATGGGAGTTCAAGGACTTCGAAGGCCGACCTTCAGCATTCCCTCGAACCTCTGGGTGAAAGGGTGAGGCCCAATTTTCCCGTGGCTGAGTTGACTTCTTTTTATACACCAATTACTGAACTGATCAATTTTTGTGTTTTTTGTGCAGTTAAGAGCGTGTGGAGAAGACCGGAATTCTCCTCTGCGATTCAGAAGCAATACAAGAAGCTCTTAAAGCCCAGCATTCGAAGCCATTCCTCCATTGTTAATCCTGACAAACTGATGGCTGCCAGAGGAAGCGTTGAGGAGCTTACAAAGAACATGATGGCACGGTGGCAGACCGAGCCATCTTCATCTGTGGCAGCGGGGGAGGCTTCTTCCCTAGTGGACCCTCCTATCTAGGCGAAGAGGAGGAAGATACTCTCGATCTCTCCTGATCCCATTGAGGTGGAGAGAGAGGCGTCTGCCCCCATTTCTATGGTCCCCTCCAATCCCGTCCACGCAAGCGGGCAAGGGGGTGTCATCCTCGGTGGCCCCTGATGCTGTGGGGGCCAAAAAGATTCTGGAGGACTTTTGGACCAAGGGCTCAAGCAAAATTAGGCCCCTAGAAGCCAGAGAAGCTTCTTGCTGACCTGGCTTCTCTTCAAGTCAAGGTAAGTTCTTCGGGTCTTTATCTCTCTTCCCCTTTTTTCGAATGCTTTGGTTGGTACTGAACTGTGTGCTTCGCACGCTGTAGGCCCTGCACACCCTTTCTACTTTGACGGAGGTCTCTCCTCCTTCAAAGGAGGTTGATGATCTTAAGACCGAGGTGGACGAACTTAAGCTTAAGCTTGGCACTGCCCAGTCGGAGGCCTACGATTCTGTAGAGAAGCTGAAGGAGCTTCGGAATTCTCTGATCGTAATGGAGTCGGAGAAGGACCTTGCCATTCAGCGGGAGAAGAGGCTGAAGAGGGAGTTGGACAGCCTGCGGTATAAATTCAACCAGAAGCTTGATGATGCGGTGGAGCAGGCCAAGGTGGACAATGAGATAGAGATGAAGATGGAAATTGGAAGGAATGGCCACCACCCTGATTCTGTTCGGCTTCAAGAACTTTCGGGATAGGTTCCTTGCCAAATTTTTCGACTTCGACATATCCTCGATTGTGCCTCCAGGGGTTACCCCTCCTAAGGTTGCAATTCCGAACAAGGTGGTTGAGGTTGTCCCTGCCGCTCCTACCGAAGTTGTCGTCCCAAGTGAGACGATTGTTGCTGCTTCTGCTGATTCCCTCCCAGCCTTTGAGCCTGCCGACCAGGCTTGAAATATGATTAGCTTAGGTTTTTTTTTTTTTTTTTTAAACTTCAGTGTAACAGACTTCTTTAATGGAACAACTCTCTTTTATCAAATGTCTTCTCTTATGCTTGGTTGACCCATGTAGCATTCCTTTGAATTTGTTGTTGATGTGAGAAATTGATGTAAGTAAGGCTGTTCTGGATCCCTCCAGATCAGCTTCCAAGAAGTGGCAGTTATCTTCCGAACTGTAGTTGTGATAAGATAACGATTGTAGCATAGTTCTGATTGCTCCTTCCTCTCTGGATGAGGTAGGAGAGCAACTTACATAGGATATATAAGGGTCTGACGATGATCTTGTGTCATATATATATTGAGAGTGAATTTTTGAAGAATTCTGAGGCAGTTCATTTTGAACCCAAGTCCTGTAGTAAGAACTGGTGTCTTGTGTCTGTTACTCTGATGATGGAGACTCCTGCCTCCTAAATCGTTCAGACCTGGATGGGGATACATCCAAACTGAAAGCTTTACGTGGTCTGTCAAGGATCAACTGGAATAGCAAAGACAATGAGGTCTGTATGTTAGACCGGAGGCCTTTGTATCAGGGTAGATTGGACTTTGTTTGCTTTGATCAGTTCGGTATGCTTGAGGAAGCCTTGTGTCTTGTCGCCTAAGTATTCGAAAGGACTGATTCTATACTGTCATCCATTTATACAACTGTCTTTTGGGTTTTCGAGAACAACCCTTTATTACGATGGTTCGTCTGGGCGACTTTTGGGCTTCGAGGGTCTATATATACGAAGGAGGAGCATAAGGTTGCCCCCTATCTCTTTTACTTGTATCCCCATATTGTTCCCCTATTGGAGAGAACTTGAATGCCTTTTAGAGGCTTACCGTTTGCCCGGAGATGATTGACTGATTTTCAGTCTGAGTTGGGAATGATTAAACTGTGGCCGAGAGTTAACCTTCCCTTCGATTCAGTTCTCCGAGGAAGGATTAGAGGAGGCTAAGATCTTCTTGTCCATCTTAGCATCCGGTCGAGATTTCTCCGATGGGAGGTGGACCCTCCTTGATTCAACCGAGGCTTGGAGCGTCAGTGATGAAGACGAAGGTGGGATGCCTCCTTCCCTCTGTGTCTTGGTAGAGACCCTTGCTCCAATTGGCCGGGGTGTGACAACTGCTCTGAGGGAGATGAATGGAGGTTCCTGAGACCCAGAGCCCTCATCCTCCGTTGGTCTTGAGATCAATGATAGTGATGATGAAATGGCCTGGGTGCTCCTTGCTGTAGATTGGGGTTCAGGATTCCTTCCTTTCAAATGGAGCCGACGGCGGCGATAATGGAAGTTTGGATCCTGGATCCCTTTCTCATTCGAAGAAGAAAGCCATGATGTCATATAATGTTTGCCTTTTGTTGTAGCTTTTTGTGTACTTGTTCTGTTTCTAGTCTTATTGTACTGATGTAAATCTTCTGAATCATCAATAAAATTGAGTTCCTTCTCCTCAGATCTGATGTTCTTTGTATTTGAATGTGCTCTTTTTGGACTTTAAAACACCTTCTTGCGCACTTCTGATACATGACTGTTCTAAGAATAGATCAAAGAAACTTTGTAGAAGTTCTGAATCAAGGTACTTCATACCTGCTTGGCACTATAGTACTTGTTGTTTGCTGATAGATAAGCCAAATAATCTAAGTGTCAGATCTGAGGTGTTCCGATCTAAAAAACTTTAGTTTGTAGATGTTCTGAGCTTCTGTCTTTGGATGGACTGGACCATAGAAAAGATGGACCAAACATGAAGACTTATACATTATGGACCAGGCTCTGGAGGCCTATGCATTATAGATGGACCAAGTACGAAGACTTGTACATTAAGGACCAGGCTCTAGAGGCCTGTGCATTATAGATGGACCAAGTACGAAGACTTGTATATTATGGACCAGGCTTTGGAGGCCTGTGCATTATAGATGGACCAAGTACGAAGACTTGTACATTAAGGACCAGGCTCTAGAAGCCTGTGCATTATAGATGGACTAAGTACGAAGACTTGTACATTATGGACCAGGCTCTGGAAGGCCTGTGCATTATAGATGGACCAAGTACGAAGACTTGTACATTATGGAACAGGCTCTGGAGGCCTGTGCATTATAGATGGACCAAGTACGAAGACTTGTACATTATGGACCAGGCTCTGGAGGCCTGTGCATTATAGATGGACCAAGTACGAAGACTTGTACATTAAGGACCAGGCTTTGGAGGACTGTGCATTATAGATGGACCAAGTACGAAGACTTGTACATTAAGGACCAGGCTCTGGAGGGCTGTGCATTATAGATGGACCAAGTACGAAGACTTGTACATTATGGACCAGGCTCTAGAGGCCTGTGCATTATAGATGGACCAAGTACGAAGACTTGTACATTATGGACCAGGCTCTGGAGGCCTGTGCATTTATAGATGGACCAAGTGCAAAGACTTGTACATTATGGACCTAGGCTCTAGAGGCCTGTGCATTTATAGATGGACCAAGTGCAAAGACTTGTACATTATGGACCAGGCTCTAGAGGCCTGTGCATTTATAGATGGACCAAGTACGAAGACTTGTACATTATGGACCAGGCTCTGGAGGCCTGTGCATTTATAGATGGACCAAGTGCAAAGACTTGTACATTATGGACCAAGCTCTGGAGGCCCTGTGCATTTATAGATGAACATTCCATAGAAGTAAAAGAAGCATCTCTATTGATAATACTTCAGTAAGTGTTCCACGTTCCATGGCCTAGGAACAGGCTTCCCTAGTCAATTCTTCAAGCCAGTAGGTGGTAGGCCGAACAACCTTTGTTACTTTGTAGGGGCCTTCCCAGTTTGGTGAAAATTTTCCCATAGTGGGATCCTTGGTGTTCTGAAAGACTCTTCTTAAGACTAGGTCTCCGACTTGAAAGTTGACCGTTTTGAGTCCTACTTTGGATCTGTCGACTATTCTCTGTTGATAGGCCTCCATCCTGATGCTTGCTTGATCCCTTCTTTCTTCAAGCAAATCCAAGTTTTCCATCAGCTGCTGATCATTGGACTCTTGCTCAAAGGCTTCAGTCCTCAGGGTTGGCATACCGATCTCAACCGGGATTACTGCTTCTGTACCATAGGCCAATGAGAAGGGAGTTTCAGATGTGGGCGTTCTTCTGGTTGTTCTGTAGGACCAAAGAACTCCAGGGAGTTCTTCTCCCCACTTTCCTTTGGCTTGTTCCAACCTTTTCTTTAACCCGTCAAGGATCGTTCGGTTGGTGACCACTGCTTGCCCATTTGCTTGTGGATGGCTTGGAGAGGCAAAGTGTTGCCTAATATTGAGATTTTCACAGAATTTCTTGAAGCCTTTACCAGTGAATTGTGTCCCGTTGTCGGAGATAATCACACGTGGTATGCCGAACCTGCACATAATGTTCTTCCAGGTGAAGCTCTCGACTTCATTTTCTGTGATATGTGTTAGAGGTTCAGCTTCGGCCCATTTTGAGAAGTAGTCAATGGCTACCAAGAGAATACTTCCTGTTTGGTGGAGCCCTTGGTAATGGACCCACGATGTCCATTCCCCACTGAGCAAAGGGCCAAGGACTAGGAATCGGGATAAGCTCGTGATGAGGCTGATGTTGATATGGGGCAAATCTTTGGCATTTGTTGCACTTCTGAACATACTCCTTAGCTTGCTTAAGCATGCTAGGCCAATAATAGCCCTAGACAGAGCTCGGTGAGCTACAGTTCTGCCCTCATTGTGATTCCCGCAAATTCCCTCGTGTATTTTAGCCAAAAAATATTGTGATTCTTCTGGAGTTAAGCATTTTAACAGAGGTTGAGAATACGACCTTCTGTAAAGCTTGTTGTTCAGGATCAGGTACCGAGCCGCTCTGATTCGGATTCTCCTGGCTTTGTTTTTATCTTCTGAGAGGAGCCCAGATTGCAGGTACTGGAGGATTGGAGTCATCCAGTTCTGGGGCTGTTCAGCAATTTGAGCAACTTGGGCTTCCTCTATGCTAGGTCCTGGCTGGTAGGAGATTTTTACTGTAGAGTTTGCTTCAGACTTTAAGCGGGATGCCATGTTAGCCAAAGCATCTACTCTGCAGTTCTGGCTTCTTTCAATTTTCTAGATAGTAAATGTCTGGAAGGAATGCCTCAAGTGGTTCACTAGTTCGGAATACCGGAGCATCCGATCGTCTTTAATGGCAAATTCTCCCAGGACTTGGCTTACCACCTAGTTGGGAGTCTGAGAAGACTTTGAGGTTCTGAGCCTCATATTCCAAGGCAAGTTTTATGCCTAAGATTAGAGCTTCATATTCTGTTTCATTGTTGGAAGCTTTGAATCCCAAGCTGACTGCTTTTTCTGTCGTGAGCCCATCAGGGGACTGTAGTACCAGGCCTACTCCAGAACCTTGATCGGTTGACGATCCATCGATGTATAGCAGCCAGGTTCCCGAGGTTTCGATGAGTTGTGCCTTGTCTTGAAGTGCCGGGGTGAATTCGGCAACAAAATCAGCCAAAGCCTACCCTTTGATGGAGTTTCGGGGTACATATGATATGTCAAATTCCCCTAGCTCCGCAGACCACTTAACCAATCTTCTCGATACCTCAGGTTTCCTCAGTATTGACTTCAGAGGATAGGCAGTTGGGATCTCGATTGGATGGGCTTGGAAATAAGGTCGAAGCTTCCGAGCTGATATGACCAAGGCATAGGCCAGCTTTTCTACTTCTGGATATCTTTTTTCTGTGTCAAGTAGTGCCCTACTGACGTAGAATATAGGCCTCTGTACTCCCCTGTCCTGTCTGATCAATACAGAGCTGACCGCGTTTTCAAAAACTGCGAGGTACAAGAGTAGCTTTTCTCCTTGTACTGGTTTTGACACGAGCTCTGGAGAGGCTAGATACTCCTTTAGTTCTTGAAAGGATTTCTTGCATTCTTCTGTCCGCTGCAAAGCTTTGCTGCCCTTCAGAGCTTTGAAGAAAGGTAGGCAGCGATCAGTGGATTTGGAGATAAATCTACTCAGTGCCGCAATTCTGCCATTCAGTGCCTGAATTTCCTTCCTGGTTCTTGGTGACTTTAGTCCAATCAGAGCTTGGATCTGAGTGGGGTCTGCTTCGATACCCCTTTGAGAGACAATGTATCCCAAGAATCTTCCCTTTGTAACCCCGAAGGTATATTTCGAGGGGTTGAGCTTCATCTTGTGCTGTCTGAGGATATCGAAGGTCTGGGCTAAGTGTTGGAGGTGACTACCTTTCTGCAAACTCTTCACCAGCATGTCGTCGATGTATACCTCCATGGTATTGCCGAGCAGTAGGCTGAACATCTTGTTCACCAACCACTGATAAGTGGCTCCAAGCGTTCTTCAAATCGAAAGGCATTACTCTGTAGCAGTAGAGCCCTTGTTCGGTTATGAAAGCTGTCTTCTCTTGGTCTGGAGGGTAAATCTGGATCTGGTTGTACCCAGAGTAGGCATCCATGAAGCTCATAAGCTCATGCCCCGCAGTGGTGTCAACCAGTTGGTCTATCCTTGGCAGTGGAAAGCTGTCCTTGGGGTATGCGTTGTTGAGGTCTGTATAATCAACGCAGACTCTCCACTTGCCGTTTTTCTTCTTGACAAGCACGGTGTTGGCTAGCCACTCGGGATAGAACACTTCTCGTATCATCCTGGCTTCAAGCAGCCTTTGGACTTCTTCATTTATAATCCAATGCCGTTCAGGAGCAATCGGTCTTCTCTTCTGTCAAACTGGTGGATGATCTGGATCGACCATCAGCTTGTGAGTTATGAGGCTAGGGTCTATACCCTCCATGTCCCTAGTTTCCTAAGCAAATATAGAGAGGTTGTTTTTCAGAAACCTGACTATATTTTCCTGCTCAGTGTGCGTCAGATCTGGGCCGATATACAAATAACGCCCCTCTGCTTCTGAACTGACCAATACTTTGACGGGCTCACCAACAGGTTTGGCTCGGCTGTCGCGTCCCCTTGGACTCAGGGGTTCTTCAATGCTGGATGGGCAAACTTCCACCTCGGGAGTAGTGGGTGAGAACTGGATCTGCACAGTCCCGAGTGTACTGTAATTGCTATTTAGGAGCCTTCTCCTTAAGGGCAATAGCATGGCACTCCCGGGAGGTTGGCTGACACCCTCTGACAGAGTGAACGTTCTGGTTGTGGACGTACTTCAGACACTGATGGAGGGTCGAGGTGACTGCCCCTATCTGGTGCAACCAGGGTCTCCCGATTATGACGTTGTAGGGATATTTCATGTTCAACACCATGTACTCCGAGATGGTGGTCTTCTGTACTTCACCCTCTCCTACAGTAGTAGGAAGGTCAACTCTCCCCAATGGGGTGCTGAGATTGCCATCAAAAGCTGCCATCACGGCAGTAGTGGGCTTGACGTTGTCATGATCCATCCCCATCTGTTTAAGTGGCTCATGGAACAGTATGTTGACGGAGCTGCCAGTATCGACCAGGACTCTCCTGTTCTCGAAGTTGGCGATTTTGAGAGTGATAACAAGGGCATCACTGTGAGGGCAGTGTACTCATGCTAGATCTTGTTCAGTGAATTGGACCTCCGGTGCTGGCTTGAGCCTCTTTTCTACGTTGGAGATCTGTAATACGTTCTGGGCAGCTCTGGCCTCCCGAGCATATCTCTTTCTTACCCTGTTGGACATTCCTGTGATAGGGGAGTCAGCATGGAGGACGTAGATGACATGGTTGTTCTGCCTCTGAGGCTTGTTTCGTCCTTCCCTCTGCTCCTGCCTCTGCTCAGGCTTCTGGTCTGGCCGTTGTTGAGGCTTGTCTTCTTGGGGGTTCTGCCTTTCGTCTAGCTTGATGAACTCCCAAAGACGTCCCTTCTTTATGAACTGCTCTATCTCATATCGGAGGGTCCTGCATGTTTTAGTTGTATGTCCATGATCTTTATGAAAATTACAATACTTACTTTAGTCCCGAAGACTGGGATCTCCTTTGATTGGTTCCGGCCACCTCAGGTTTTCCCGATCTCGAATCTGCCGGAGTACCTGGTTCGGTGTAGTGTTCAAAGGAGTGAAGTTAGTGAACTCCCTTGGTCCGGAGTTGTACACAGCTCTGGGTGCTGTTCTCTTCTCTGGGCTCCTGGCCCTCTTTTTGTTGGAGTCTCTTCTGTGGTCCTCCTTCTTGTGATCCTCCCTCTTTGGATTATTCCTCTGGGTCTGGTCTTTGCCTTTCTGGGATGTGTGGTTGGCTTCTTCCAGGTTGATGTACTTTCTGGCCCGATCCATTAATGTCGCCATGTCGGCTGGGGGGCTCTTTGTTAAGGAGTCTCTGAAACCACCTTGGGCAAGCCCAGCAGTTAGGGCTGCTACAAGGAACTTTGGGCTGCAGTCAGTGATCTCCGTGAGTTCGGCATTGAAGCGCTCAATATAGGCTCTGAGGGACTCCTCCTTAGTCTGCTTGACATTTAACAGGAACTCTGGTCCCCTTCTGAGCCTTCTGCTGGTCATAAACCTGTCCAAGAATTGTCTACCGAGCTCATAGAAGCTGGTAATTGAGTTCGGAGGGAGGTTGTGGAACCACTTCAGAGCAGTTCCCTTCAAGCTGGTGATGAAAGTTCGGCACATAAAAGCATCAGAGGCTTCGTGGAGGGCCATAGTATACTGGTAGTGCGAGAGATGATCTCCTGGATCTCCTAGACCCGTCGTACAGGGTGAACTTTGGCACCATGAACTTTCTGGCCTTTCTTCTGACATAATGGCGTGAGTGAATGGGGTGGCCAGTCTTCCGAGCAGCCTGGCCAACTCGTCTTGCTCTGGAGGGTTCTGAGGTCCTCTCAAGGCAATTGTTCGGTCCATAGACTCAGCAATTTCCTCTACCCTCCGTGGGTCTCTGAGTTTGACATCTTGCGAACCCTGCCTTGACAGCCTCGGCTTCAGGGTAGTAGGGTTGAGTACGCCCTTCAGACGGAAAAGGGTTCCGAACTGGAGGGATTGGTGCTGCATGGGGATGAGGCTCCTGTGGTGCCGGATGTGCTCCCGAGGCCCTTGGAGTTGGGGCTCGAGTAGTGCTCCGGTAATGGACGTCAGGAACGAAGGCTGACGTTCCCTAGCCTGGAGCTGCTGACGGTTGTGGATCTCATGCCAATGCCGGCAACACCCTGGGGGTGCCCGGGCTGGTTATTTGGAGCCTGCTCATGAAGTTCTTCATTCTCCGTGGCAACAGGAGGTTGAGTTCCCGCAACAATGTTGACCGGTGGGTTAGGAGGGTTCATCTCTTGATTCTGTGTGAGCGTTGCCAGCGTTCTAGTGATGGCAAGCAATTGTTCCTGCACCAATTCATTGTGTCATTTGATCGATTCGATCTCTTGTCACATGGGATTAACAGTTGGCCCCCTTACTCATGGAGCAGGCAGCTGACGCTGAGAGCTTTGCGGAACCTAAGTATTCTGTCGTGGTCGGAGATTTGGGGCCATAGTTTTTCAGTGAGGAAAGAGATGAGTTTATGAATAGAGCACTTGGAGATTAGTTGTTCCCACAGACTGGCGCCAAACTCATGCTACACTTTTCGACTCACAATAAGTGTGGGCTCCGTGACCTATAGAACACTCAAGAAAGATGATCAAAGGACCACCGGATTGGCTCCGGCGGTAGCCGCTTCAATGCTTAAGTAAGTAAAAGGAATTAAAAGACTGTATTGAAAGCCAAAGAATGAGCATAAAAATAAAGCGTACCTTTAGGGTTTAATTTATAGGTCGTGGCCTTCCTAGGTTGATTAGGATTCGATGCCATGAATATAGGGATTTGATCATCGGAGATTGCAGTTACCTTGTGGAGTATTGTGTCGTAGATGGAGATAATCATAGATAGTAGTTTCTGTGTTGAATGCTGCTTCCTTATTCTCTGCTTGGCAGTTATTAAGGAAGCCATAAGGTCGGAACTATATGAAATGTTGAATGAATATTGCCCAGAGCATAAGGTCTGGAAGATATGCGCATGAGAATGCCTTGGAGGCTCCGCCTGCACTGTATGACCGAGTTTGTCGGTTCTGTAGGATATATATATATATATATATATATATATGAGGATGCCCTGAAGGCTTATGGCTGCTCTGTATGATCAAGAATATCAGCTCTGTATGACGTATATATATGAGGATGCCCTGAAGGCTTATGGCTGCTCTGTATGATCGAGAATATCAGCTCTGTAAGCACACGTGTCTCACGGTGACTGGTGTGTCTGTTTGTGGTATACCAATATATATATATATGATTCAAGCGTGCCTATAAGTATTATCATTATATTATATTTATAAATATTATCTTTTTTTTTTTGGAAAGATTATAAATATTATCTTGTTGCCTCCCTTTTCTTTATTCTATATATTTATATTTTCTATAAAATTTATCATCCAAATGTTAGGAGATTGTCTCCAAAAGCACTGTAACGAATTTTCTTTATTCTTTTCTTTTAACAAGTGTTTTTTTGGGTAATTTAGGATTTTATTAATAGGGGAGAACCCCAAACAAAACAACTACAATCAGCAAGCAAAAAGAAACAAACTAAACATGACAAAAGAATATAAGGGAACCAAAATCCACCAATCAGACAAAAGGCAACAACATGACCAGAGACAAGAGAACCACGAGCCATTAAATTTCGAATATACTCTAGGCAGCTACCAATGCATACTAATGATCTAATTAGCAAAAGTATTAGGAGTCTTCCTCCAAACAGAACTTGGTCATGGTTCAAGAAAGTCACATGCAACAAGCTTTTGTTTTTAGCATGCCGAATGAAATAAAACATTGTAGCCAAAATTAACTTTTGTAGTTTTTGAAAAAAGGTTTTGCCTTTGAGAATCTGGATGACCTAGAGCAAACCACTCCCTAGGAGGATCACTATTGAGAAAGTATGATTGAACTTCCCTTCTAATTTTAGGGGAGTAAGAGCGTGAGAAAAAGAAGTGGTCATAAGTTTCTACCTCTTTAGTGCAGAGGATGCATAAATCTGGTATTGGGTGGTTATCATAAATTTATCTAAATTCTTGATGACTCGTTTACAACTTGAGACGAACCGAAAAGGGGTCCAGAGGTGGAGCTCCCGGGAAATTTTTTTGACTCATTTTTGTTTTTAGGTCATGTTGTCTCTTATGTTGTAACCCATTTATATAAGGGTATCATCTTTTAAGATTTTGATTTAGGGAGAAGATAATTGTCATTGGAAAAAAAAGAGTTTCTGATTTTTTGAGTTTTGAGTTTTTGGCTCTTGTAATCTCTTTGATTCATAGTGGACTAATCATTGTTGCCCATGGATGTAGGCATCTTGACGAACCACGTAAATCTTGTGTCTTCTCTCTGAATTTTGTTTATTTTTACTTATTTGAGATCAATTAATTATTTGTTTGATCACTTTCACACAACATCTAGAACATTCACATTCCATTTTCTAATTCTCTCTCTTGTGGGCAGTCTTTCTTTGCATAAAAGCCATAGGACGAATGAAAATCTTGGAATGATTGAAGAGGACAACACCAACTTGTACCAAGGGATTTTTGAAAGGTTATCGCTAATTGACAGCCAAGTTGAGTTGGAAGAGAAATTATCATGTGGATGTTTTTCCCAAATAATTCTATCAATTCTTGAGCTATAAGGAACCAAATTAGCAAGGGTTAAGTCTTTAAGTTGTCTTATAAGCCCAATAGTAAATGTTGGCCATTTCCAGAAGTTTTTACTAATGAAGGAACTCTAGCATGGTGAGTACTTCCAAAATCCCATATTAGTTTGCTGCCAAATTTATCGAATAAGGGACGTACACGATGCCAATTATCAAACCATATATAAGTTCCTTCTCCATTGTTCACAATATGTTTAATTCTACATATGAAATCTTACCTTAAATTGAACAGCTTCCTCTAGCTCGATGGACAATCTTTAGGGGTTTGAAAGAACCATATACATTTTCCTTTTATAAGGTATATATGACACCAGTTGAACCATAAACTTTGGGATTCAATGCAGATTTTCCACATATATATATATATATATATTTTTATCATAATATCCAAGTTCTAGTCTGAGAGCCTTTTGATTCTAAATCCCCCTCATCCTTAAGGTTATAGACATTGGATCAAGCTACTTTTGCTCCAGTTTGTTTCAGCTTTGTGCCACTCCATAAGAAACCTCTTAAGATCTCTTTAATCATTTTAAAAATAACTTTGGGAAAAATAGAGATGGAACTCCAATATACCTGAATGCTAAAGAGGAGTGAGGTGACTAATTGGAGTTTACCAACATATGGGAGCAGCTTGGTAGTCCAACTCTTCACCCTAGTAGTGTTTTTTTCACAAGCACTCTAAATTCCTTCTTAGTCAGCTTAGAGGAGATCAAAGGGACTCTTAGTCACCTTTTTTAATCAGCTGAACTAATTATGGACATCAGCAACACTAAGAACAAATAGATCATCTACAAAGCAAACACAAGTAAGTTTCAATTAATTGCTTTTGGGATGAAATTTAAATTGAGAATGCATAGTGCGGTCTTCCAAAATGCAAGAGAACCCTTCCATGATTAATAAGAACACTACAAAAATATGTACTTTTAGCGACGCACATTATTAGCGACACCTACTAAACGTCACTAAAAGTGTATTTTAGCGATGCACAAGGGTGGTGCATCACCAAAAGTGATAAAAATCAATGTTCCCACATGAAAAAATGGGCGTGAACCTTTTAGTGACGCAAAATGGACATTTAGCAACGCACGTGTGCGTCGTTAATAGTCTGCGTAAATGAAACGATGTCGTTTTACTTAGTTTTGGCGATTGTTCAAGGACTTATTAGCGATGCTCGACGTGTATCGTTAATAAGTCCCCTTATTTTTTTCCCTCGCGACCAGATCTGATCTCTCTCTGTCTTTGTCTCTCTCAGCCCTATTCTCTCTCTATCTCTCTTACTCTCTCATAGTCACAGTGTCGTCGCCGCCATCACCGACCACCACCGTCGACCGCTAGCCCAGCCCAATTGTCCATTACCACCTCTTTCTCTCTCTCAATCCGTCTCGTTCTCTCCCTTTCTCTTTCAAGTAAGCAATCTCCCTATAGTGCATATGGTTTGAACCAAGACAACCTTGTTATATATTTGATCAACCGCTTGATATCTTTGGCATGTTTATCATTATCATTTTCATATTTTTTGTTCCTAATTAATTTAATCTGAAACCAAATTTGGTTTCATTTTTATTTTTATTTTTCATTTATTTGAGCTAAATCATAGGAAAGGCCAAGTATACTCGAATGGTGTTAGTTGATCTCACTGACTTTGAAGAAAAAGATTGCATATATATATATATACACACACACACACACACACACACATATTGTGGATTTTGGACTATTTCTGTTAAATAAAGTCCAATAAAATTAAGGAAATAAAATAAAGTGGGTCAATTTATAATTTTTTTTAAAAAAAAGATAAGTTAAAGAAGTTGGAAGTAGAACCAATACAACTTGACAACATTTATTCTAACTTTATTTATGATTTAACTCTAAAAGTTTAAGAACTTTATCTATAATTGTATATATATTACATGAAATTTTTGATACAAAGATACAAAGTTCACCAACATAGGTAAGGAGGAAGATTTATGTTGTATTTCACATTTATAAAACTTTAAGGGTAAGGAAGTGACATAATTCAACTGAATGTTGTAAATACTTTGTTTTATGGATGAATCATATTAAATTTGAACTTTATTATAAGATAAACCATATTAATAGGATTAAGAGAAAGTCAATTTGATTATATAAGTTTTATTTTTAATTTAACTATATTTTATAGTGCTAAATTTGAGATAGAAATTTAGGGTAAAAAAAAAAGAAGTGAAGCTTTATTCTTTTTAGTTCTTTAATACACATTAAGTGGTATTTTTATTAGGTGTTTGAAATTACCATAACTATAACTATCTTAATGGTAGAAAGTAGTTAAAGAATATAACTCTATGTAGTAGAAGTCTTCTCTATTTATAATAAAGCTTGTGACCAATCATCATTTATAGAGAACACAAGAAGTTTAGTCCATCTTTTATCATCCATTATCTATATTGTGTAAGAGTGGTGTAAGTTTCTTCAAATTCATACTAGCTTGTCCAAATGATAAATTAGACTTGCACAAACTTACGACACTCAGTTTGGATCCCCGATTTTCAACTTATGTAACTTTTCGCTCCAAAAAGGTTCATTTTGGGGTTTTGACAGACCAAAACATCGGATATCAACTTAAGTACCCCAAAAACCCATCACACACCTCAAAAATGACAAATTATACTTGTACAAACTTACAACACTCGGTTCGGATCCCTAATTTGCAACATATACAACTTTTCACTCCAAAAAGGCCCATTTTAGGGTTTTGACGGACAAAAAATACTAGATATCAGCCCAAGTACCCTAAAACCCATCACATACCTCCCAAATGACAAATTAGACTTGCATAAACTTACGACACTCGGTTTGGATTCTCAGTTTGTAACTTATGCAACTTTTTGATTCAAAAAGGCCCACTTTGGGGTTTTAATGGACCAAAACAATGGATATCAATCTAACTACCCCAAAATCCGATCAGACACCTCAAAAATGATAAAGTAGACTCGCACAAACTTACGACACTCGGTTCTGATCCCTGCTTTATAACTTATACAACTTTTCACTATAAAAGGTCCATTCTAGGGTTTTAATAGACCAAAACACCAAAAATTGACCTAAGTACCCCAAAAACCCATCACACACCTAAAAAATGATAAATTAGACTTGCACAAACTTGCGATACTCGATTCGGATCCCCGGTTTGTAACTTATGGAACTTTTCACTCCAAAAAAATCCATTTTAAGGTTTTGATGGACTAAAACACCGGATATAGGCCTAAGTACCCCCAAAACCCATCACATAACTCAAAAATAAAAAATTATACTTACACAAACTTATGGCACTCGGTTCGGATCTTCGGTTTGCAACTTATGTAACTTTCTGCTCCAAAAAGGCCCATTTTAGGTTTTGACGAACCAAAACATCGGATATCAGACTAACTACCCCAAAAGCCCATCACACACCTCCCAAATGAAAAATTAGACTTGCACAAACTTACGACACTCAGTTCGGATACCCGATTTGCAACTTATGAAATGTTTTGCTCTAAAAAGGCTCATTTTGGGGTTTTGACAAACCAAAACACCAGATATCAGCCTAAGTATCCCAAAAACCCATCACATACCTCCAAAATGATAAATTAGACTTTCAAAAACTTACGACACTCAGTTCGAATCCCTAGCTTTCAACTTGGGCAACTTTCCGCTCTAAAAGGCATATTTTGGGGTTTTGACGGAACAAAACACTGGATATCAGTCTACCTATCTCGAAACCCCATCACACACCTCCCAATCACAAACTTGCGACACTCAGTTCGGATCCCTGATTTGAAACTTATGAAAGTTTTTGCTCTAAAAAGACCCATTTTGAGGTTTTGATGAACCAAAATACCAGATATCAGCCTAAGTACCCCCAAAACCCATCACACACCTCCAAAATGATAAATTATACTTTCAAAAACTTACAGAACTTAGTTTGGATCTATGGTTTGAAACTTATGTAACTTTTTGCTCCAAAAGGCCTATTTTTGGGTTTTGACAGACCAAAATACCGGATATTGGCCTAAGTACCCTAAAATCCCATCACACACCTCACAAATAAAAAAGTAGACTTACACAAACTTATGGCACTTGGTTTGGATCCCCAATTTATGACTTATGCAACTTCTCGCTTCAAAAAGGCTTATTTTGGAGTTTTGATGGACCAAAACACTAGATATCGGCCTAACTACCCCAAAATCCCATTACACACCTTACAAATGACAAAGTAGACTTGCACAGACTTACGACACTCGGTTCGGATCCCTAGTTTGTAACTTGTACAACTTTCCACTTCAAAAAGGTCTATTTTGGGGTTTTGATGGACCAAAACACCGGATATTGAGCTAACTACCCCGAAACCCCATCACACGCCTCAAAAATGACAAAGTAGACTTGCACAAACTTACGGAACTCAGTTCAGATCCCAAGTTTGTAACTTATGAAACTGTTTACTTCAAAAAGGCCCATTTTGGGGTTCTGATGGACCAAAACACCGGATATTTGCCTAACTACCCCAAAACCCCATCACACACCTCACAAATGACAAAGTAGACTTGCAAGAACTTATAGAACTCAGTTCAGATCCCTAGTTTGTAACTTAGCAACTTTTCATTTCAAAAAGGCCTCGTTTTGGGATTTTGACGGACCAAAACATCAGATATTGGCCTAACTACCCTAAAACCCCATCACACACCTCTCAAATGACAAATTAGACTTGCACAAACTTACGACATTTAGTTTGGATCCCTGATTTGCAACTTATGTAACTTTTTGCTCTAAAAAGGCCCATTCAAGTATCCCCGAAAAGCCATCACACACCTCCAAAATGATAAATTAGACTTGTACAAACTTACGACACTTAGTTTGGAACCCCGACTTGCAACTTATGCAACTTTTCGCTCCAAAAAAGTCCATTTTGGGATTTTGACAAACCAAAATACCGGATATTAGCCTAAGTACTTCCGAAACCCCATCACACACCTCACAAATGACAAAGTAGACTCGCACAAACTTACGACACTCGGTTTGGATCCCTGGTTTGTAATTTATGTAACCTTTTGTTTCAAAAAGGCTCATTTTGGGGTTTTGACAAACCAAAACACCAGATATCAGCCTAACTACCCTGAAACCCATCACATACCTCACAAATGACGAAGTTGACTTGTAAAAACTTATGACACTCAGTTCGGATCCCCAATTTGCAACTTATGCAACTTTCTGCCGTTCTTGCTACTTATTCATGCAAAAAAACTTTTATCACAATATTTTTATATTCATATATATATATATATATATATATATATTTAACAAGTGTTCTAATATATATTATTTGATCTTTATTTCAGATTGATTGAGATTATTGTGTCCGCGTTGCCTTATTCGTGCATTGGGACCTGCTTTTCTCATTTGTTTTTTTTTCTTTTCCTAGACATCTATAGTTACATTTTCTAGGACAATTTTTAATTTTTGTATTTATTGAGATGATTGTAATTAATTACACACACATATATATATATATATATATATATATTTATATTTATATATGAATGCATCTCTTTTTTAATATATTCATTTCATAATATTTGGAATTATTTTATATCAGGATAATTAATACAGGTTTTAAACAGGAATAAAACACAAAAAGGGAAAAGTTAGGTCTAAAATAGGGGAAAAAAATAAACTTTTAGCGACGCATAGAAGGCGTTGCTAAAAGTCCCACATATTAATATTAGCAACACTTTATAGTCGTTGCTAAAAATACACTATTAAAGATGCACAGAGTTTATCACTAAAGCTGTATAATCATTCCAATAACAAATTTTTTGCGACGCGTTCTGTGCGTCGCTAATAATATATTATTAGCGACAGCCATTTCATGTATCACTAATAATATACTATTAGCGATGCACATTGAATTCTCTATATAGCATTAGTGACGCCGCATCTGATTATTAGCGACGTACACAATGTGTCGCTAATAGTCACTATTAGTGATGTATATTCTTGTGCATGCCGCTAATAGTATTCGCAACGCCCATGGCGACGTACACTTGTGTGTCACTAATACTCTTTAGTAACACTAATTGGGACTATTAGCTACGCACGCCGGGTGTCGCTAATAGTACCATTTGCTGTAATGGAAAATGTAAGGGGACATAGGGTCCCCTTGTCTTAGACCCATTTCTTCCTTGAAAATGGCCTTGCAAAATTCCATTGAGACTAATTGAAAAGTCATTGGTGACCATACATTCCATGATCTATTAGACAATATTGATAGGGAAATTAACCACTTTAAGCATCTCAAAAAGAAACTCCCATGACACTAAATCCTATGCCTTCATGATGTCTATTTTGATAGAACAACTTGAAGGAGACTTATCCATGTGATGATTTTTGACAAGTTCTTACATGAGAATGATGTTATCAACAATTGATATTCCCTTTATAAATGTTGATTTATGTTCACTAGTGAGCCTAGGCATAACACCTTTGATTCTTGAAGCATCTTGGTAATACATTTATAAATTATATTACAACAAGATATTAGTAAAAGGAAATAAGGCAATAGAGGTGGAATTCCATTATATTCTTCAAATGGAAAAGAAAGGTAACACTGCAGTAGTGACATCTTCCCCTACAATTTCCCAATTTTGTTAGTAAAAGGAAATAAGGAACTAAACAGGCCTAGGTGCTTTGGTCTCCTTTATGGAGAAAATGACTATTTTAACTTATTTTCTATCCATAGGTTCGTAAAGTTCATGACTGATTTGGTTAGACAAACTATGTTTAACAACCCTTTTTAACTTTTTTACAATACCACAAGGAGGAGGAGCTATCCCAAATAATTTCTTGAAATATCCAACTACTTCTTGGATAACATCTAGATAATTTAAAATTTTGACTCTTTGATCATTAACTAAAGATAGATTCTTATTTATTCCAATATTGCTATTCATCTTTTTATAGAAGAAAGCTGTGTTCGCATCTGCTAACTACAGCCACCCAGTGTAAGCTTTTTGCCTATAAAAACTCTCCTCAACTGAATTGAGCTCAGCATACTTAAAAATAAGGTATTTCTTGTAACATCTGAGATCTTCGTTAGTAAAGTATTGTTTCAGCTTCCTTTGAAGTTCATGCAATTGTTAGTTGATCACTCTATTAGGTAGGTCACTGTAATAGCTTTGGTTTAGATCCTTCATTTTAGCCTTCAAGGCTTTTAATTTTGTAGATATAATATATTTAGGATTTTCCTCAACTAGTTCCCTCTATACTTGTTGAACTATGGATTTAAATAGGGGGTGTTTCATTTAGAATTCAAAACTTAAAAAGTTTTTTTCCTTTTCAAGCATTAGGGGTAATCGTAATAATACTAGAATAGTGGTCTAAAAGACCAAGGGACTCATAAAAGATTTTAGACTCTGGGAATAACATTCTCCAAGGGTCATTCACCAAGGTTCTATCCAATCTACTCAAAATATTGTGGTGCCCTTTTGTCCTATGTAAACACAACACTACAAATTCTGAGCTCCTCTACATTTATATCATATAAGCAAAACTTAAATGTCGCAACTACCTCAGTAGGTATCCTAGTGTCATTTTTTTCTTCATGCTACCTGACAATGAAGTCACCTGTTAATATCCAAGCCTCATTATCGACCTTAGCTTCCCAATGCCTCATTAAGTTCCACAATTCACTTTTTTATTTGGTCATTATGATAATAGATGAAAGAAGCATAAAAATCTTTGTAATAGGACTTCATAATCACATAGAAAAAATTCCATTGGTCCATAAATAATAGAATGGAGACATCCAAAACTTTCTTATCCCATCCCAACTGTAGACACATCATTTTGTGACCCTTATTAAGTAGTAAAAACCGATGATTATGCTAAGAAACCTACTTTAGGTAGGACTTTTCCCGATTGAGTCCTATTCCCATTAGGACTCCTCCTGACAGAGTCCTAATCCTGTTAGGACTTTCCTACCAGAGTCCCAGTTTTATTAGGACTCTTCCTAACATAGTCTTATTCCCGCTAGGACTCTCCTACCAGAGCCTTATTCCCACTAAGAATCTCCTACCAGAGCCCCAGTTCCGTTAGAACTCCTTTTGACAGAGTCCTATTCCTGTTAAGACTCTCTTGTCAGAGTCCCAGTCTAAGTAGGACTCTTCCTGATAGAGTACTACTTCCGTTAGGACTCTCTTGCCAAAGTCTTAATTCCATTAGGACTCTTCTCGACAAAGTCTCATTCCCATTAGGATTCTCCTACTAGAGTCTCAATCTAAGTAGGACTCTTCCAGCTGATAGAGTTCCACTCCTGTTAGGACACTCCTACCAGAGTCTCAGTCCAAGTAGAACTCTTTCCAATAGAGTCTCACTCTTGTTAGGGCTCTCTTGCTAGAGTCCCAGTCCAAGTAGAACTCTTTCCGATAGAGTCCCACTTTATTAAGGCTCTCCTGCCAAAGTCTTAGTCTAAGTAGGACTCTTCCTATCAGAGTCCCACACCTAGTAGGACTCTTTCTGATAGAGTCCCACTCCCATTAGGACTCTTTTGCCCATTGAAGGGCGTTTTGGTAACTTCGGCACCTTTTTGCTCACTAAGGATATTTTGATAATTTTGGCACAATCCTATCCTCAATAAGGAATTTCTAGTTACTTGAAGGGCATTTTCATAATTTCTATATCATTTTACCCACATGGAGGTAATCTGGTAATTTTAGCCTTTTGGTGACGGGTAATTTGGTCTTTTTACATGTCTTGTGGCAATCTAGAAATTCTCTACCGAATTGGGGGCTGATTTGGTAATCTTGAGTGATAGTAGCCTATTTAGGCTTAATTAGGACTTTCCACTTTTAGAGTTTCCATATTTTCATAATTATCACTCAAGACATGATTCTAATCCCTCCGTTTTAGGGTTTCATTTTAGACCCTTGGATCAAATCTCTATATTTCCCTCTAAATAAAGCCTTCAGGCCATCAATTTGAGGAACACGAAAATATACGAAGGGAAGACGATTTCAATAGCCCTACTGCTATTAGGTTAATTATAGGGTTCTCTCTATAAGAACCCTCCTTCTCCTGCGGCTGAAGCCCTTGTCGAAGTGACAGCTTCTCTCCGTGAAGCCAGTTAAAGTGACACTTTCCGAACCGAATAACAAGCTAGAGATCTGCCTGACTACCACGATTAAATAAGGTACACTCTCAAACCCTTAACAGTTTCCTTTTTTTTTAGATCTGGTTGATCTTATCTCTTTTATCACTCTTAATAAAAGAGGATAAACTAAAGAACTACGTGACTCTGATTCCGTTTTCTAAACGGATAGGTAGGAAGCCTTCGTGCCCAAGTCAGATTTATTTCCTGTCCTTTCTGTTCAGTTTTACTTCTTTACACCAAATTTTTTATTATTTATTTCTTCCATACTCACATCTCTTTTTTCAATTTTCTCAAAACAAAATAGCCTTACAAGTGAATATTCAAGGCCGATCCATTCGGATCGGGCGAGGTGGGTGCCTAACACTTCAAGGCTAAAGAGGGCTAGAATCGATGAAGTATTCACTTCAAGGCTATTTTGTTTACTTGCTTTACGTTTATTTGTTTTATGCTTTATGATGGATGAATAGATGTATGGATGTATGCTTGAATGTATGGATGGGTGAATGAAAAAGGACTAGAATCTGAATACCTCGCACACACATCACTTTCATACATTGCATTTTACACTACATACCCTTCAAACCTCGGACAATTAGTAGCCCTCGCCCCATATGCTCACTCAGCTTGAAGGGTGTCGTCAATGAAAGCCCTCCACTCCTTGATCAAATACCGCTTGACTGGGGAAACTACACTCTAGTGGCCTTGGGATGGTATGCAAAAAGACGATACGGTACCATTTGACCATAGTCATTACAATCTAGTGGCTGTGGGAGGTATATGGCACGTTCTGTTAGAAAGGGGAACCTTGAAACCTTTACCTAATTGAACCATTATGCATATAATCAGTTATAGATTCATGATTCAGGACTTCAAACCCAGCTTTGGTAAGGCACACACAGACTTTTTTGAGCAAATTCGCAAAGTCAGAAAAATCTAGAAAGTAAAAAAAAATACCCCTCTCTGTTAGCCGATCGGCATAGAGGTTAAAAGCCTTTGTGTGTCGATCGGCACACAAAGTGCTGGTCCCTCGCTCTACAAATTTTTTTCTAATTTTATGAATTTTTCGAAAAAAACTATGGTTTTTCCTGAAAAAAAAATTTTGCAAGCTGCAACGGGGTTACAAAAGAGACTTTCTTGAATTTTCCTTAACACCAAACAAGTTAAATAATACATGTATTTTTTGAAAACAGGTACCCACAACTGGCTTGGAAATGGACAAACCGAGGCCTATTCATCCAAACCTCTAACCTTCCAACAGATCAGAAAAACACAACTCCAATTACAATAGACCTTGAACAGGTACTTCAAATTTTCGCTCACATCAAGAAAGACATGCTCGGTCACTTGAGAAGAGAGCCAAAGAATCTCTCTCACAGTTCAAGATCTGGTACAACAAAGGTTACCACCACCGTTTCTTGTTTCGAAGGGTAATGACAATCCTTGCCAAGTGCCACCGGTCCGGCCTCAAGACGGATAACAACAACAACATCAGCAAAACTAAGATCCTCCCGCCTATGATTAAGGGTGTCAATTCATGTTATTTTAACGTGCTCGAGTCAGTGTCAAGGCATACATATTCAAAAATATATGTTAACCTAACCTGACACTATTAACTAATCGTGTCAAGTTTAAAAACCCAAACCCAACTCATTTATTAAACAAGTTACACATGTCGACACCCTTAACTCGTTTATTTTAATTTTTTATTTTTTAAATAAAAAATTTACCTATATTTCAATATGTATAGATAATTTTTATGTTTAGTAAACTTTAAATATGTACTAAATCAAAGTAGAAACCTCTTTTATAAATAAAAAATCTCAAAACCTTGATAAACTTTCAATATAAGATGAATTACCTTAACTCATGATATTTTTTATAATTAAACTTGTTAAATCGTGTTAAACAGGTTAACACTACAAAAATCCAAACACGACATGTTTTATTAATCGTGTTATACGTGTTAACCCGTTTATGACCCAAACCCATTTATACTAAACCCTAAACCCGTTAATTTCGTGTTGTGTTTGAGTCGTGTTGTTGTGTCGTGTCAAAAATTGACACCCCTACCCATGATCTTTATGATTGGGGTGAATAGTACGGGCCAATAGAGATCCTGAAACCACAAGAAGAGGCTTTTGCTCACAAGTTGGAAAAAAAAAGGAGACTCTTTTTTACAAAGCTCACCAAGGTGATGATATGGTCGATATTCACAAGCTATCTCTCTATCCAGACATTCAGCTCCCTCTGAAATTCAAAATGCTGAACCTCAACAAATTTGATGGAAGTACATGTCCAAGAACTCATCTCAAGCTATGTGTGAGGGCCATGTAACCACTAAGGGCCAACACCAATGTCTTAGTCTAGATATTTCATCAAACCCTAACCGAAACTGCTCTGCGATGGCATCTGAATTTAGAAGATGTATTTTCCAAAGATTGGGAAGAATTATGCAACGCCTTTGTCAAGCAGTGCAAATACAACAATGAACTTGATATCACCCTTCGAGACTTGGAGACCACCAAGCAAGAACTGAAAGAAAGTCTGTCTACATTTATCACTAGGTGGCGGATTAAAGTAGCTCAAATGATTAATCGGCCCAATAAGGCCGAACAAGTTGAGATGGTAAAAAAGAATCTACTTCTGGTCTACCGTGAAACTCTCTTCGCCCAATACTTTAAGACGTACAAAGCACTAGTAGGGGCTGGAACATAAGTAAAAGATGCGATTAATGATGGCACTCTCAAAGCAAGTGACCCAAAACCTCGTAAGGTCTTTCTAACCTCAAAGCCAAGTGGCCTGACCTACATGATCACTGTCGTCAACACATCAAGGTCATTTTCATGGCCAACATCATAAGATGTCCCACAAAAATGCCCTCAAAAGGCGGTTCTCAGATTTAACAGCACCAATAAGTGAGATATACAATCATTTCCGAGATAAGGGGCTTCTTCAACGCTCCGAACCTAGACTAGCTCTGAACCTTTACCCAAGGGATTTGATCCAAATCAACATTGCACCTATCATCAAGGCGATAGACATAACACAAATCAGTGTCGAGCTCTGAAGCATGCAATACAAGATCTAATTGATAGAGGAATAATAAAGCTCCACCAACAAAGCCCAATGTCACTACCAACCCATTGTCGGCCCACAATGCACCACTTAATATCAACATGTTAAGTCTCGAAGACTCAGATCCAAGCGGCCTCATCAAAGATTCCATAAATGTCTCAAATTGTAGCATGATCACTTGAGATGAACTCATGGGTAAAAAAAGTCAGTTTGGCTCAACCAACTGCAGTACATGTCACACGAGGAAGGATACTATTTAAGCCCGCTTGTCTACAAGTAAATGACCTGCTCACATAGTTCTTAAAGCCCAAAGAATCAATAGGAGTCCCACCTCAGGTTTCTATTGAAGATGAGCTCCTCAAACAGCTCAAGAAGACGTAAGCTAACATCTCAGTATGGGAGTTATTAACATTATCGTTTCCACATAGGTAGGCTATTTTGAAGCATCTCAATGAAACACAGGTTTCTACCACTACTGCTTCGGAACAAGTCAGACAAATCATTGGTGGGGTTTAATTCAACAATATCGTTACTTTCATTGATCATGACTTGTCGAAAGGTGGGGTTAACCACACTAAGGCTCTGCATATTACTATAGATGCTCTTGAAAAGAGGATACCTATGGTACTCATTAACAACTGCTCTACTCTCAACGTTTGTACCCTAAGGACTGCAAAGTGCCTTGGCTTAGAAATAGCTGATCTCACTCCATCAGCCCAAGTAGTGAGGGTATATGACAATACCCGGAGGGAAGTTGCAAGGGTCATGGCATTTACCATAAACCTCAACCCGGTTGAAAGCACCGCATATTTCTAAGTACTAGACATCTTGACATCCTTCAATTTACAACTTGGAAGGCCCTAGTTATATGAAATGAAAGTCGTAGCATATTCTCTACATCAGAAGCTCAAATTAGCTTGTCAAATAGGAGTAGTCACTATACATGGGGACATTGTTCCTACCGAAAATGCTCTCCCCGTACTAGGGATCCAACACAATGCTAATGATCTACCTCTGTTAGGCTTCAATCGTATAGGAAGCCTTGAGATAGAATAAGTACTTGACAAGGGCTTATACGAACAAGCCGTAAAAAACATGATGGTCCACATGGGATATGAGCTGGGAAAAGGCCTTAGACTCAATTTACAAGATTTACCCGTACCACCTCGCCAACCGAAAAAAGAATACACATTCGGGCTCAAATATACACCTACTGATGAAGATTTCTGTGACAAGTCTTTGGTCGCACGAGCTAAGAAAATTACTTGAGAACAGGGGTTGTCCCCTAAGCTCATAGAAATAAAGCCTTGCTTCCCCACCTTGAATGGGAGCTTTATCAAGCAAAGAGAAGACTATTTGTACTATGGGTTCCCTGAGCTATAATACAATGCTAAGGCCAAGACTAGAGTTCCCGGTTGGAAAATATTTGGTGACTGCACCTGTGGTTTTGACGAGGAGATGGTGGTACCAATTGGGCAACATGATCCTTCGTAGGAGGACTAGATCAAAGAGCTCGGAGGACTGACAGATTGCTTTGCCAAGATAGAGCTCACTGATGATATGGTTGATCTGATCTCCATAAGCAACATGAGAGAAGATCTAGTTAAAGACATTGCACCCATCCAAGCTCCAATCAATAATTGGCTCATAGTCAAAGGGGTGTCAACCATAGATGAACAACTTAAGCAGGAATTTGGTTACTCAGACTTGACTGATACAGATTCTAACAATGCTTTTGACTCCGAGTCTGAGGACTCTCTTTCTTTAGATTTCATTAATCTTGACGAACTCGTTGATTTTATTTTTCCTTCTTTCGATGAAAAAAATTCTTCTTCTAAGTATCCTTTAATTGCAAATAATGAACATGATGATGAATTTGAAGAATACAATAATCTTGACATAGAGGAT
Source organism: Nyssa sinensis (assembly GCA_008638375.1). Taxonomy (NCBI): domain Eukaryota; kingdom Viridiplantae; phylum Streptophyta; class Magnoliopsida; order Cornales; family Nyssaceae; genus Nyssa; species Nyssa sinensis. The sequence goes on along the minus strand of CM018031.1, from coordinate 55,390,131 downwards.
AGAAAGTTTCTAATAGACTTGGCCAAAACAATCACCTAGATCTCAAGATAGGGCTCAACCTGTCATAGAATAAATGGTGATCATTAAAGGATTGGAAGGTGAGACTAGAGAGGTCAAGATAGGTGCAACCCTTAGCCAAGATGAACAAGAAGTCTTGTCTGAACTGTTAAAAGAATTCCAAGATGTCTTTGTATAATCTTACAAAGACATGCCCGGTTTGGACGTAGACATAGTCCAACAAAAATCCCAACATTCCTTGTTGTCAAACCAATCAAACAGAAATTGAGGAAACTCAAGCATGAGTGGTCCCTCAAAATCAAAAAGGAAATCAAAAAACAATTAGCTATAGGGTTCTTGGTCGTGGTCGAGTACCCACAATGGTTAGCCAATATTGCCCCTGTCCCCAAAAAGGATGGGTGAGTCTGCATGTGTGTTGACTATAGGGACCTCAACAAAGCCTGTCCAAAAGATGACTTTCCTTTACCAAATATAGACATTTTGATAGATAACACAACTCAACATGGCATGATGTCCTTTGTAGATGGCTTCACAGGGTATAATCAAATCAAAATGCACCCCGACCACATGAAAAAAACTGCATTCACAACACGATAGGGGCACATATTGCTACAGTTATTCCTTTCGGCCTAAAAAATACAGGGGCTATATATTAGGGGGCGACCACTACTATCCTATATGACCTTATCCATAAAGAGGTCGAAGTCTATGTTGATGACATGATCATAAAATTTAAAGATAAGGAAAGGCATTCCGACTGCCTAAGAAGGTTCTTCGAGAGAATCAGGAAATATAGAATGAGACTAAACCCCCAAAAATATGTATTCGGGGTCACATCAGGAAAACTCCTAGGCTTCATGATAATTCAAAGAGGGATAGAGGTGGATCCGCAAAAATCAAAGCCATTATGGAAATGCCTCTGCCCAAAATAGAAAAGCAAATTAGGGGCTTCCTCGGGAGACTTCAGTACATCAGCAGATTTATATCACAACTAACTACTATCTTTGAGCCCATTTTTAAACTTCTGAAGAAAGATTCTTCCAGAAAATGGAACCCCTTCATGCCAAGAGGCTTTTGAAAAGATCAAAGAATACTTGACTAATCCGCTAATCCTAGTTCCCCCACAACTCGAGTTGCCTTTATTATTGTACCTCACAATAACTGACAAAGCTGTTGGAGCCATGTTAGCCCAAAACCAAACACATAAAAAAAGGAGAAAGTTGTTTACTATGTGAGCTAGAAATTGATCTCCTATGAATAAAACTATAATGCCCTCGAAAAAACGGGCACTGCTCTTGTCTGGGTTATCTAAAAACTCCGTCATTACATGATGGCCTATACAATATACTTGGTTTCCTGCATAGACCCTATAAAGTATCTCTTTGAAAAACTAGCCCTATTAAGCCACACTGCTCGGTGGCTACTATTTCTTTTCGAATTTGACATAGTGTATATAACTCAGAAATCCATAAAAGGGAAGGTCATAGCCGACTACTTAGCAGATTGCCCAGTTGAAGGTGAGATTGTTGAGAAAGCTGAGTTCCCAAATGAAGAAATCATGCAAATTCATAAGGATAGATGGTGTCTTTTCTTTGACGGCGCCACCAACAAGAAAGGATATGGCATTGGCATGCTTCTAGTAGCCCTAGATGGGTCACATACGCCTCTAGCCATGAAGCTGCAGTACCTCTCTACCAATAATACCACAGAATATGAAGCCTGTATAGTGAGCCTACAAGTAGCTCTAGAACTGAAAGTCGAATTCTTAGATGAATACGGAGATTTAGCCCTTGTTATCGGCCAAGTCCAAAAAAGATGAAAAATCAAATAGGAGAAGCTCCTACTTTACCAGCAGTACCTAGAGACAGTGATAACCAATTCAAAGATGTACAGTTTTACTATATACCTAGAGATAAAACCAGTTTCGCCGATGCCCTAGCCACCCTTGCCTTAATGGTAGACATTCCGAAAGAAGCCACAGTCAAACTGCTCTTGGTTCAAACTCGGGAAACTTCGATATACTGCGGCAACATCAATGAAGTCACAGAGGACTCGACATCCCCACTTTGGTATAACGAGGTTTGGTCATTCATCAGACACTTAGAATACCTTGAAGGATATACCAAGGAAAGCAAAGCAGCCTTGAGACGATGGCCCGCCCAATTCATCATTTATGGGGAAAAATGGAATGCACCTATTGTGCTTACATAAACATAAAGCTGAATATGTCATGACAGAAATCCATGAAGGAGTTTGTGGACCTTATATGAATGGACACATGCCTGCTAAGAAGATAGTCCGACAAGGTTACTATTGAAAGACCATGGATGAAGACTGTATTACTTTCGTCAGGCAGTGCCACAAATGTTAGATATATGTCAATCTTCAATATGTCCCCCCTAAAAGTTTTACAATTTGAAATCCCCTTGGCCCTTTGCAACTTGAGGAATAGATATCATTGGCAAAATCACACCAAAAGCCTCCAACGGCCATGAATTCATTTTGGTAGCCATTGATTACTTCACCAAATAGGTGGAGGCTGCTTCCTATGTTGTCCTCAATGCAAGGAAGGTAGCTCAGTTCATTAGAACCAACATCATCTGCCGGTATGGAGCACCCCATGATCTGATTTCAGATAATGGCTTGCATTTCAAAGAGGAAGTCACAGATTGATAAAAGAGTTCAGAATCACCCATCATCATTCCTTGCTTTATCGACCTTAAACAAACGGGGCAATAGAGGATGCAAACAAAACTCTAAAGAACATTTTGAGAAGAACAATAGAAACCAACATAAACTAGCATGAAAAACTTCTCTTTGCTTTATAAGGATATCGTACATCTATCAAAATGCCTACCGGACAAACCCCATACTCCCTAACATACGGGATAGAGGTAGTGTTACCTATTGAAGCTAGAAATACCCTTACTCAGGGTACTTCTTTAGAACCAAGTTGCTGAAATTAATTGGTTATAAAACAGATACGATGAGTTAGCCTTCCTAGATGAAATGCGGCTCAAAACTTTATGTCATACACAAAGGTATCATAGAAGGCTAGCCCGAGCCTTTAACAAGAAAGTGAAAAAAAGGCCTAAAAGTGGAAGACTTGGTCTTGAAAGAAAATCGAGCACCGGTACTTGACCCGAGAGGTAAATTTAGGCCTAACTGGAGTAGCCCATTCATCATCAAATCTATAGGCACTGGAAGAGCAGTATGGCTCACTGATATGGATGGAGACGAGTTTTTGTCACCTACTAACCTCGACCAGCTCAAGAAATATTATGTTTAGCGGCTAGCTGCCCATGGTACTGAACTATGACTACCTGACCCCCCATTACACATTATTGTTACACATGCAATACAGGGGTACGTAGGTAGCTCACAAAGTTACTATAAGTGCAGTTTCAAAAATTAAAATAAAAGTTTCATTCTTTTAAATCTAAAAGTTAAAAATCATCTTTTATTCAATAACAGGTAAAATCCCTATCAACTTGGTCTAAGACTAATATGGAACTAACTTCCTCTAAAAAAATGAGAGAAAATTTCTAAATCTTTATTACTAAAAGGTACTCGGATCCTTTCTTTTTTTCATCTCCCCCAACCTGCCTTCAACTCAAAGCAGCAGCTAGTTTCTTTCTCAATGAAACCTAGGTAGTTCTTTGCTAAGTCTACGTGTAGAGAAAAATGCCTGAATTCTAGCTCATCATTGTTACATTTCAATTCTGGTGTCTTCTTAGGTCTTCCTCGTTTCCTTTCAAGCTCAAAAGGGCTGGTACCACTACTTCTGTCACACCTCGTGGCTGGCTCACTAATTCCCCATCCAACTTTCCCAGTCCTCTTCCTTCAAAAACTTTGTAGGCTTATTTGATCACTTGTAACTTTGAAGTTATGTCCACATTAGTGTCTACTTCAATCTCTTCAAAAAAGATAGAATCCCTAAGTTCTTTCCTTTCATTGATTAGGTTCCAGAGCCACCATAAATGTTTTTCTATCATAAACACTTTATCAGAATAATCTGTATTATCCAAATATGGAATATAAGCACATTCCCAACCGTTGGATATCTTTGTGGCTATAGATAAAGTTAATCTTTCCACGACGAAGTAAGGACCCCAGGTCCTCGGGGTAACCTGCATGCATCGAAATTGACATTGTAATGCCCTGGCCCATTTACCGAGGAATTAAGTCACTAATTTTTAATTGGCGACCCTTAATAGAATGGATAAGAAATTGAATCGGGATATAAACGAAAATTTCAAAAATAGTTCAAAGACCTTGAATTAACGAGGTCGCCTCCAGGGAAAAATAAATTAAGGCTACGATTATAAAATCAAAACATGAAGAGTGAATATTAAGTTCGATTCACAAAGTGAAAAATAATGCAAAAGTTAGAAATAAATAATTTAATTGGCCAAACAAGGCCTAATGGAAAAATGGCAAAAATAAGCTAAGTTGAGGCCAATGGGTTTTGAACCCTTGGCCCAAAAAAAATAAGTAAGTACTTTGACCCAAAAAGAAAAGCCACTTGAGCTGCCTACACTTTGTGAAAGATATTGCAACATATATGTATCCATATACATAAAATAAAACCTCTACCTCCCAAATTGGCCAATGGTCTTTCATACAACAAAAGTATTATTTTTTTTAAAATAAAATAAATAGAATATATGATATATTTATAAGTGTTGCATGGGATGGATGTAATTCAGAAATCAGAATTGGAAGAAGTGATGTGAGTGAGTACAAGTCTGCATGTAGAGAGAGAGAGAGTAGAGAGAGAAAGTGAGACAGAGAGAGAGAGGAAGAAGGGGAAGAAGAAGGAGAGGAGGAGGATTGTATGCATGGCTATTCTGATTTGAAAGAAACCACCAACCAATCGAGCAAGAAGAGGAAGGGAGAGCCACTGTTTAAAAGGGTAAAAAAACACAAAACCTCAACTTTTTCTCTTTCTAAAAATCTCTCATTTTTGCAAACTGTCTAAGCTTTTTAAATGCATGCATGGCATTAAGGGTTGTTATTTTGAATGAGGGGAAGAAATAGGAACTCAAAACAACCCAATAAGCACACAGCCGTACACAGGCCACCATTGAAGGACCTTCAATGGAGTAGACCTGATTTGACCAAAACCAAACTTGGTTTCTTCACTAGGGGCCCAAAATAGAGCCTAGTAGGGTTCTAAACACCCAATGCCGCGACCCAGAAGCCTAGAAAAAGACCTTCAAAATCTGAGTTGCAGGTTCAGGTCTTGAAGATCAACCTCACAGACTTACACCAAAACGTGATTTTGAGAATAAGGATTTAAATCCCCTTAAACAAGGAGCAAAACGAGCCAAAAATCACCTTAAATGGTCCAGAAACAAGCTCAAACCGAGCCTGTTACAGACCACAATGATAGTGTAGAAATCTAGTGTTTTTATCCATTTCGATCCATGAAATCGATGCCAAACCTTAGCTTGAAGTCCCAGAAACCTGTGGGAGTCAAAAACTAGAGAGATTGGGTGAATTAAAATCCACGAAATTGGAAGTCTTGATTTGTAGAAATTAGGGCAACACAGGGGGAGGTGAAGGGAAGAAGATGAATAGTGATTGGGTTGATATCGGGTCGGATCTGGGTTCGGGTCGGGACCCGACCCGTCGCACAAGTGGACATAAGTTGGACGACGCCGTTTTAGGGTATTAACTTTAAAAGGTTCTTGCCTGTTTGGTCGCGGGAATAAGGGCTTATTAAATAATCCTATGCATAGGGGGGGATACCTTATCCATGGTTTGGGTCCTTATCCGTTGTTTGGCATAGAATAAATCAGAAAAAAAAATGTGGGGAGTCGTAGCTCCCCAGACTTGAATGTGCGACCTCACCAGGCTGAGACCCAAGCCGTCCACCTTTTACCACTATGCCACAAGACCCCTAGTGTTAAATTCCTACAAAAATATTATATATTATATATTTGTATAATAAATTAAATTTAATAAATTTAATTGATTTAATAATGGTAAAATATTCCGATGACCAAAATAAATAAGTAAATAGTGTATTTTGACTATTTTGGACGTTTTGAACCCAATGGCGGGGTCCATTTTATGAGACAGGACTCCAAAAAATTAAGACACGTGAAATATAAAATTATCATTGTACCCCTAATGATACCCAGGGCCAATTGAATATAAAAGGTAGTCCATCTTGACTATTTTGAACAATCTGGACTCAACGGTAGAGTCCATTTTGACAAATAAAGTACCAAAAAATATGACACGTAAAAACATAAAATCACAAAAACACCCTAGGCTAAAATAAACTATAGATACTGAAATTTAGATATAGAAAAACCTAAACCAATTATCTTCGACACTTTGAACCTAACGGTGACATCCTTGTGGGAAAAATAAGACCCTGTAATGAACTAAAAAATGACCAATGCGTCCCTAAGACTTAATGACGCTATAGGAAGAGGGTAATTGGAATAGAAAGAGCTCTAAATTGACAGTTAAATTATATGATGCTTTGAACAAGAAAGTAACAAGATCTTGAATTGTGATTATAGGGACCCTCAGTTAAGGAAGGATTTTTGGAATTTTCTTTTGGGACTTCAGGTGAGTTTTTCATACCATGTTGAGGTGGAATTTCTTTATACATATAAATATCGAACTCCTTTATGACTTTGATAATAGACGTCTTTCATTGATATTTTTTTGAATAACTTATTGATATGTACTGCCATTTCTTTATAATCTTTGTTAACAGATACATTGTACCTAGTATATGTTTTAAATGACCCATTGATATCTATATTGCCTTCCCTTTGACTTAAGAAAATGTTTTGTAAAATACTCATGACACTATACAGTTTTTCTCACCAATCTTTGAACTGTTTTGACTAAAGGCTAAACATGAAACTCTTAGTTGAATAATTGAGAACGTTACTGATGTTATTGATTTTGGATATGATTTTGATGTTTTGAATGAAACACCTTTTCTATGATTGGTTATTATTGAATAGATTGTGACCTTATTGAACCCTGCCCATGGGGTACATTGGTGGTGAGCCGGTGTGATACAGCATATTATTGAATTGGATCTCAGTCAGCGAGGTTCTAATTTTCTGGCCATAGAATCTTCTATGATTTGTCATTATCGAATAGATTGTGACTTTATTGAACCCTAACCACAGGGTATATTTGTGGTATCATTGAATTTGATCTCAATCAGCAAGGTTCTAATTTGCTGGCCATAGAAAGGAAAATTTTAATGATTTGAACTCTTGTAAATATCGATTGTGAACTATGATTGAACTTTAAATCATCGAATTGGGAACTATTGAACTACGATTTTGATTATCAGACTATGAAATTGTTATCGAACTATGTTACCAAACTATGATGTTGACTTTGAACTATGACTATTGACTTTGAAAACAACTTTGAACGGTAACTATAATAGAGTTACAAAACTGAACTACAATATTGATTTTGAACTATGACTATTGATATTGAAAATGACTTTGAACCATGATTGAATTACAACACTAATCATCGTTATCAAACTATGTTATTGAGTCATTATTATAATTGTGCTATGTTATCGATTATTGATTTACAACTGTGATTGGACTGAGATTTATTGAAAATGACTTTGATACTAGTTTCTGATCTATTGTACTTTGATATAATGTATTTTAATTCCATATAAGTATAGACATTTCAAAATATACTACATAGTAGTTTTGAAACCCTTGGCATGTTATGGAATACTCTCGACCTGTCGAGCTTATACGAATTTTTATCCAATACATTTCAAGGTAACGATATTGGCAAGGAAATAGCAAAATTAGCTAGGATAGTCGAAAGCTCATAACTATTAACCTCTTTGTATTAAGTGATGTAGTTACTTTTGGTAAGGGTGGAATGTATATCGAATATGACATTAGTAGATGTTGAGGATTTACATCATGTATTTTGTGGTTATTATGGAATATATATGAATGACTAATGTTGAATGGTATATTGACGCTTTTACAATAGAAAAGAATTTACTCCATTGTGTTTGATTGATTGGAAATGAGAAAAGTATTGTGATCATTGAAAAAAGCTTCAGTGGCCGATCACGAACCCTTAATCCGCATAGGCCAGGTTCCGGGTCGTGATTGACGCCATATGCGAATGGGATAATAAAAGGATGTCTTCCTCAAGCCTACCAAAATAACACAAGAATAGCTAGGAAAGCGCAAGCGAGGGGCTCTACTTTTGCCAGTGAACAGTGGACCAATCAATATCATAAGGGGAAAGCAAGGAACTCGCACCAATGTCTTTCATTACTTTGGTCACCAACAATGCCCTTGAACAATATTGCTTTGACATATAAGAGATGGTAACTAAAGGTGCCAAGAGCTTCAGCTTATCACGCAACCACATCGTCAACAATAAGGGGCTACCTTTGAAAACATTGGAGCTGTCATAAACCAAGTCCAAGCCATTCAAAGTTTTAGCAAGAACAATACCCATCATATTGTTGCCTTTGTTCAGTTCAATCACAACATCAATTAGGCGATAATTAGCCTGATCAGGCTCTTGGACAATCAAGAACCTCGGGATAATGCACAAAGCAAAAGCACATAGCTTGGTGCAACTAGCCTTTTGATTCATGAAAATTTCCAATATGGGAAGTAGGGAGAAAGATTCACCTTGAACCAATTCCTTTGCCTTCTCAGCATCCAAGTTGAGTAAAAAGACAAAGAAGAAGAATAACCACGCTGTATAAAAGAAACGATCAGTTTGCCTTGAACCGTGACATCAAAAAGAGCACAGAACTCTTTACAAGGGTCGAGCATATTTCTTTTAGATGAAAGCAAAAACAATGATCAGCAAGATCCCAAAAGTAAGCACAAGCCCTCAACAAATGCCAATCTACAGTAGCTTGAGAAAGAGAGAAAATAGATTTCAGCTTTAATGCCCCTAAGTTAATCTTCTCCGAGCCCGAGAGATAATACAACCATATGCAGATTTGTTCGTAAAAAATGGCCACATTCATAATTCTAGAAGCCATTAGAGCAAAAAGCCAGAAAATACAGTAGTAAAACTATTAAGAGGTTGAATATGATGAGTTGGGAAGTTTAGGGTTTTCAATATATCTTAAAAAACTTGCAAGTTCGTTTCCAAGTTGGTTTAGGAGACTAGTTTTTAGAAAAATATGCAAAAACACGCAACAGGCTACGAAACTGCCCGAGGTATGACACTTTGCCCATCAACACACAAGCCTAGAAAACCCCTCTCTATATCTGTCGGATACCAATTCCTATTCCATTTTTTATGGTATTTCACACATTCATGAATGAAGATGCATACATTGATCATTTATTTGTTCAAAATAGAAGTAATCAAAAATAAGAAAATCTAGAAAGGACAAATTGTTCATCAGACAAAGTGTTCATCCAAAAAGGAAAAAATTTCATCTAACGGTGCCCTCGCCGTCCTCCTTCATGTCTTCGAGACTTACGGGGATGAGCCTCATTTTCTTCAATATCTTCACTCTCGCTCTCTGCCATTTGCCTTGGCGCTCTGCTAGGCCAAGCTGGCTGAGTGCGGGAACTACTCGACTAACTACCACTCTTTTTCTTGGGCTCTCCTCTTCTCCTCTTACTAGGAATCCTGCCTCCAGGGTGACCCTATCCTCGGTTCATCTCCTTCAGACGAGAAACCCCGAGCAGCCTAAAAATTCATGAGTTTAAAATGCAACATCAAAATGCAGTCAATATATGGGCAATCGAAAAAGGGCAATCATGTCCTTACAATGTCAGAGTCTATCTGGCAAATGGCTTTCCACCACGACTCCACGGTGACTTGGGGCAACCTTATGCTTCAGGGTCGTGACGTAGACATAGACCTCCTCATAAATGGTTTGAGTCACATGAGTTCCCAAACAACATTCTTGTAGCCACTACAAAAAAAATCTACTTTTCATGACGCACAAACAGGTGTTGCTAATAATAAGAAAAAAAAATAATAAAAAAATTAGCTTCCCGTGTGAAAATAGGCTAATAGTTGGTTCGTTTAGCAATGCATGCCTAAGTGTCGCAAATACTTGGGCTGGACAATTAGTGATGCACAGTGTGCGTTGCTAATAACTCCTTATATTTAAAATGATTTGATCGCTCTCTTTCTCTCAGACCATCTTTCTCTCTCTCTCAGGCGCCATTGCCATAGCTCTGTAGGGTTAAAAACTAAAAAGGGAAGGGGGGGAGCACATTAGGGAGGAGCCCAGGTAGGCCATTGCCCTTTCTCTTCTCTGTCTCTCAAACTCACATCTATTTCATTGTGCTTCGATTGCTGCTCTGGCGTGCTTGGATTCTGTTCTAGTCTAGCTAGGATGCTTTTGTTTGAATTCCATATTTCATTTCCATTAGAAAAAAATGCAAACTTAATAGTTGAAAAACCCTTAAGGTCCAACCTTATCTATCTAGAAGATAGAGTTTTTTTTAATCTGTTCAAGGATCTAGTGATTTTTTGTGGTTAGATCACAGGTTAGAGTGTCCCTTTCTCTACTATACATTTTTTTATATATACATATATTATGTGTGTATATTTGTGTGCATATATTATGTTATTTCCGTTTCAGTTCTTAAAGTGCATACACAATGTTTGAAATTGAATTATTGTATACACTTTCTATCATAAATTTATATTTGAGAATTTTATAGTCAAAAGGGAAAAAAGTTTCAAATTTATCTGAGAACTAAATGTCATTTTATTTAAATTTTCATATAAGTTCTCCTTTTTAGCTCTATTTGGTTGCTGTGAAGTGATGGGAAAAAAGATATAGAAATTTAATAATAGATTGTTCACTTTCGGGAATAAGGCAGAAGGAAAGCTTCCACATTACTTAGCCTTTTACAGCTAAAACATCATATAAATTAAAATTCAACTTATTATCTATGGGGTGCTGGGAGGAATGAAGTAGAAATTAACCCTTAACATTATCATATATAAAGTGATTCTTCTTAAATTTGAACTCATACAAACACTAACAATTCATAATTTTATCGTTGCACCAGATAATAAAAATTAAATATGCAAAGATAGATGTGCCCAAAAAAAAAAAAAGGAAAAGGGAAAGCAAGAGAAAATTTTACACTAAAAAAATCATTTGATGAGAATTTTTTTTTCTCTTTCTTGATTATATCAACTTTTAAGCAAGAATGACATATGGTGAGTTTTAAACAATTTTCACAAAGATATAGGACTTAGATGATTATACGGCCGTAAGTGACATTATAACATTAAACTACAACGAAGCCTAAACTCAATGTCAAGCCTAAATCTGATTTGTTTTGAATATTATGAACATATAGAATAATTTTTACTTATTTTTCTTTTGGGTTGCAGTAAATTGCTTGACATTACTTAATGGCTCCCAGTTCACTTTAGCATTTGCATCCTGATTTTGCACCGGTATCTTTTAATATGAATACACACGCCTCAAATATGTTCAATTAATCAAGTATTGGTTTAATCTATAGATTCTATACACATAGTTGGATTCTAGTTTATATTTCCAATAGTTCCATGTGTTTTCAAAATCTTTTGCCATTTTCATTGTGTTTCCACAACATTTCCATTTTCGACCTGATTGAAAAGAAACCATCGTGATATGTGAGTTTGAGAGAGAAGTCGTGGAATGGTTAGTTGCTAGGGCTTGAGAGTGGAAATAAAAAAAGGGTAAAATTATCAATAAAATATTCAACTCATGGATGTTGGAGAGAGAAGAGTTGTTTAAAGGTTTGTAATTGAGACACGGTGGGACCGTCTGAATTTATTTGATTTTCTAATGATCAATCCTCAAAATCAACTCATGTATTTGCTTAATCTTTATTTGACAGGTACATTTCCAAGAGATTTAGGCAGCTTTTGAAGGGCATCCGAACTGCAGAGATCAGTTCCTACTTTGATTCTTTGTGCTTTGGCCTCTGTTTCTTTAGGATAAGTTTCAAGCTTTCAGGTAATGCTTTGAATGTGCCTGTTCTGATTTTGTAACAATACAAACGAAACAAAACTTGGTTTTTTAGCTTTTGATAGTATACAATTTCTATAATGACCTTGTTGAAATGCTCTTTCTCTGGAATTTCTTGTTTCTAACCCTTTTTAGATTACAAATTCTATATCAAAAATATCTGATTGGTTTTCTCTTTCTATTTTTTTTTTTCAAAAACCATTTCCAGTGGTCATCCTATTAGTTTAAGCTTTACTTAAATTGGGAGTGTCAGTACATAAACTAGGTATCTTGAAAAAGAGGACATATAATCATGAGTATTTTTTTAAAAAAATGTGGAGTACACTACCATGCAACTGTACCGAGTTACTCTATTCATTGGCATGCACTTGTGCTGAGTTCCTCTATTCATTTTAAGGTGTTCTTATAATTACTTCTTAGTGCTGAACTTAACAGGTGAATAAGCAAGAGGATGATTTTTCTAGTATTCTATCTTAATTAAATTTTGATGGGAAGAAATATTTCTTGTTGAGATGGAAATTATACATATGGTAAACTGGAGTTCTATGGAGATGTACTAAATCACTTAACTTTTTCTTCTTTTTTTTTTTGATAAGTAAAGTATATTAATGAAAAAGTGGGCAACCTGTGTACACAAGAATAATAAAAATCCCAACCTAATGCACTAGCTCAATCTCCTATAAAATCAACCAAAAAAATGGGAATTTGGATATATTTTGGAAATCCAAAACTGAATGTGTCCGAAAGAAGTTGTTTAAACCTATACAAATGTACTTTTTATATCCTCAAAAGTCCTCCAAAGATGACCACTTGAGCAACCAGCTAGTCATGACTTTCAAAAGTGTTGAACCTTTCCCCGTCAGAATTTGTTGTATTTCAAACAAAGAGCATAATAAGTTCTAGGGGTCCTAGTTGCCCTACAATGCAAAAGCAAATGATTACAAGTGTCCTCAGCCATGCAACACCAGTTCGGAAGAACATGAGACCTCCTCAAAAAAAGTTAATAGCCTTGTTGCTTTAGTGTTTTGTAGGATTTTAGTAAAAAAAATCCTTAAAATCTAGACACATGAGTGCATTTGGACCTTTTTTATGTATGTGTTCATTCAACATGTATTTTTCCATGGCTGTGTTTTTTTCCCTCTTGTTTTTTATGTATGTGTTCATTGAACTGCAACTTGAACCCTAATCCCTTGCTCCTAAGTTCCTCTAAACAATAATTTTTTTTTTTTTTTTGTTTTAGCTGCCAAGTAATAAGAGTTCTTGAGTCTTGTAGATTGAGAGGTCAACTAGATACACCTGACCTCTTAAGTCAGTTAGTGGTTTTAGGTAGCAATTGATTTGCTTTTGTTGGTTAAGTTGTTGTTGTCAAGTGCCAAGTAAATAATTCTTGATGAATGACCTTAATTAATAGATAAAAATTGAAAGTTAGGTGCTTCACTTGTTATCAACCAAGATCAATATGTTTTGTATTGTCATTTTCAATGCAATTGTTAATATTTTTTAAAGCAAAACTCTGTTTGAAAATTAGAGTTTTCCCTTACACTAATGAATTTTTTAATTGCATTCATGTAAGCCTAGCCCCGTTCGGGAGTCATTTTCATCACATGTGAATCTTGTCGCGAAATTTATTTGCGATTGGGCTCGTACTATTAATCTAAAGTTATAAAAGTAGTAACATATATTTCTGTTTTTATAGAAGGAGATGGTCTGGCTGCGTGCTCAGCCGACAGCTGAGGGTCAGGATCCGCTGACCGATGACTAGATACGGGAGACTGTTCTGGGCAAGAGGCGCGGCTATGTATGTGGCTTAGGGACTAGGATGGCACCGACGACATCGTTCTCTACCTTTGAGAGTGATGCTAGGGCACACGCAGCCACTGAGGCAGTTCAACAAGCGAATGCATAGTTGCGACAGCAAGTAAATAGCCTCGAGGAGCGATATTCCCAGCTAGAGGCTCTTGTGCAGACGCTACTCAGCCAGCAGCGTGACTCAGCCAGTGTAGGTCGCCTCCCTAGAAGCTGGGAAATCTCGTCACCTCGATTGTGCATTTCACTATCCCATGGGATTTGGTCACCACCAACTTGAAGGCGTGTTATCATTGAGAAGTCTAGGGGAGTCAAAGTTACCTCCTCGAACCGGAGGTGGAAAGTGTTGGTGGTGTCCCACCATCTCTCTGCTAGAGTGTAAAGAATCTTCTGATCATGATCATTGTTGACTATCCAGTCTAAAAATGGCCCAAAATTGGCTGCCCTTACTTGCACTTGGCATCGGAGGGGCAAATCAGCCCACAACTCTGCGATGTCCGTCGTCGAGCCCCAAGCTCGAATTTTGAAATTCAGCTACAAGAAATCAAAGTCAATATGTTAGAAAAGCCTTTCAAATGCCAAATTAGCATCAACCAAATGCAAAAAGCCAAGGCAAAGCAAAAAGTGCTCATTCAAACATTTTCAAAAGTGTGTTGTGTGCATTTTCCAAAAGGCGCGTAGGTGAAATAGCCATGCATGCATGCAATCGGATTTTCATGCAAAATGCTTTCAAAGAGTGAAAAACAAACCAAATGCATCAAGAATCAACTCAAAAATCTCAAAACAATCAGAAGAAAACTTAAGAAAATCCATACTTGGCCATTACGGTACCATTACGACAAATGGTGCTTTGCCTCTTGGAGTAAGCTAGTGTTGTTCCGAAAGCCTGGGGCTAGTTTATATCAGAGGATTATGCCATGCACCGGTCCTAACATCCCTAATTCATGATCAATGTTGAACATTGGATCCGAGTCACCGAGGCCTTCACTTGACATTTTCTTTTGAAACTTTTGGATTGGTTGTTGAAAATCAAGTTGTTTGATCTTTCAAAAGCTCAAAACAAGCGTCAAATACTTCAATCTAACCACTTTCACAACTTTGAAAAAAATTGGTCACAAGAAGGGTAGAAAATGCTCAAGAACGTAATAAGAAAAACAAGAGTCGCAACATGCTTTGAAGTAAGCTGCCTAGGCACTCAAGTGCCGATCGGCACACAGAGGGTGGAAATTAACCCCCCCTCTCTGTGTGCCGATCGGCACACAAGGCCTAGGTAGTCCAATTTTTTGGGCTTTGGCCTATTTGTGCTCATTTCAGTCCATTCTTTGTCAAAGTCAAACCCTTTTATCAAAATATGTCTTAGAAATCCGTCGTGATTAGACATGGAGCATCGAAGGGAAAATCGATAATTTACCAAAATCGATCAATGTTGACCAACTTGTCATTTAGTGGTGTAGGCTCACTAATTCGAAATCGCCATTAGGTAACTCACAGTTTCTTTCAAAAGATCATGTGAGTAGCAATTCCTTTAGTGGTCCCTTAAGATCCAAGCCTCGTTTTTTGAGTGAGTCTCGACTACTCAAATAAATTAAAATCACGGAGTCAATTCGGTCCATTCCCCGAAAAGTTTTGAACCATCATCATTTTCTCAAGGAAATTCATCTCCTCAGTAAAAATATGTCCTGGCATTCCCTATGGAATCTTTAATCTAGGCAAAAGTCGTTTGAGGACGTAATCCATCTTGGCAATCTGCCTATTAAGGACATAATCTTATGAAAATTCTATTAGAATAACATTCTTTTTAGAAAATATCCTATTAGGATAGCATTCCTCTCGGGTAAGCTGTCTATCGTATTATCAACCTATTAGGATAGCATTCCTTTTAGGAAAGTCATCTAAGGACGTAAATTCACCATCTTGTTAGGATAGCATTCCTATCGGGTAAACTGTTTATAGTATTATCAGCCTATTAGGATAGCATTTCCTTTTAGGAAAGCCGTCTGAGGATGAAAATTCATTATCTTGTTAGGATATCATTCCTTTCAGGAAAGCCGTCTAAGGATGCAAATTCATTATCTTGTTAGGATAACATTTCTTTCGAGTAAACCATCTAGCGCATCACATTTATCATCCTGTTAGGATAGCGTTCCTCTCAGGTAAGCCGTCTATCACATTCTCTCTTACCAACCTACTAAAATGGAATTTCCTTGTAGGTAAAACGTTTGAAGACATAAGATCATCATTTGGTGACATAAGATCCAATTGTAGAAAGAATCAAAAGTTGAGGATAATTCTTTTTTTTTTCTCATGAGAACACAACCTCATGAAAGACTTGTTAGGATCACATTTTTTATGAAGTAAGACTCTGATGAGCCATTTTCGAGGGCATAACCTCACAACAGTTTTATCAAGACGAATTTCTTTAGAGAAAATTCGGTAAGGATAACACTCATTTCCACTAGTCGCGAACTACGAACGGTCTGATTTGCCTAAGGGTGATACGTAGGAATCTCATAGAGGAATGAGTTCGACCACGTTAAAATCATAATCAAGGTCAAAATGGTTGTCTTTTTTTCTTGCGTTGACGTTCACTTGCTTGCAAGTTTCGTCAACGAGGAGATTTCTATAGACACCTCATTTTGTGACCCTTGATTAAGTAGTAAAAACTGATGATTATGCTAAGAAAACTACTTCAGGTAGGACTCTTCCTAATTGAGTCCTATTCCCATTAGGACTCCTTTTCACAAAGTCTTATTCTCGCTAGAACTCTTTTGCTAGAGTCCTAGATCCATTAGGACTCCTCTTGACATAGTCCTATTCTAGCTAGGACTCTTCTGCCAGAGTCCCAGTTTCATTAGTACTCTTCTTGACAGAGTCCTATTCCCGCTAGGACTCTCTTGTTAAAGTCCCAGTTCCATCAGGATTCCTCTTGACAAAGTCTTATTCCTGCTAGGACTCTCCTACCAAAGTCCTAGTTCCATTAGGACTCCTCCTGACAGAGTCTTATTCCTGCTAGGACTCTCCTACCAAAGTCCTAGTTCCATTAGGACTCCTCCTGACAGAGTCTTATTCCTGCTAGGACTCTCTTGCTAGAATCCCAGTTTCATTAGGACTCCTCTTGATAGAATCCTATTCCTGCTAGGACTCTCCTACTAGAGTCCCAATTCCATTAGGACTTCTCCTAACAGAGTCTTATTCCTGTTATGACTCTCCTATCAGAGTCCAAGTCCAAGTCAAAGTAGGACTTTTTCTGATAGAGTCTCGCTCTCGTTAGGACTCTCTTGCCAAAGTCACAGTTCCATTAAGACTCTTCCCAATAGAGTCCCACTCCCGTTAGGTCTTCTACCAAAGTCCCAATCCAAGTAGGACTTTTCTTGATAGAGTCCCACCCCGTTAGGACTCTCCTACCAAAGTCCCAATCCAAGTAGGACTCTCTCTGATAGAGTCCCACTCCCCTTAGGACTCTCTTGTCAGAGTCCTACTCCAAGTAGGACTCTTTTCGATAAAGTCTCGCTCTTGTTAAGACTCTCCTGCCAAAGTCCTAGTCTAAATAGGACTCCTCCTATCACAGTCTCACACCTAGTAGGACTCTTCCTGACAGAGTACTACTCCCGTTAGGACTCTTCTACCTATCGGAGGGCGTTTCAGTTACTTTGACACCTTTTTGCCCATTAAGAAAATTTTGGTAAATTTGGGACAATCCTACCCTCAGTAGGACTTCCTAGTTATTTGAAGGGAATTTTTGTAATTTTTATATCATTTTACTCACATGGGGATAATTTGGTAATTTTAGCCTTTTGGTGAAGAATTGGGGGTAATTTGGTCTTTTCACATGTCTTGTGGCAATCTAGAGATTGTCCATCGAATTAGAGGGTAATTTGGTAATCTTGAGTGATAATAGCCTATTTAGGCTTAATCATGACTTTCCACTTTTAGAGTTTTCATAAATCTGGTTGATTAATATTTTCTTAAATAGAGATACATTGAACTTAGACATTTTCATTTTAGAGTTTATTTTCTATTTAAATTCTATTTCTATTTTATCTTATTGGCTTTTGCATGTAGAAACCAATTCCATTGGTTTATGCATTGTCATAATTATTTATTAATTCATTTAGTTAGGATAATCATTCTTATTTAATTCTCTATTTATTTAATTAGATAATTATCACTCAAGACATGATCCTACCCCTTCGTTTTAGGGTTTCATTTTAGACCCTTGAATCAAATCTTTATATTTTCCTATAAATAGAGCCCCCAAGCCATCAGTTTGAGGGATACGAAAATATATGAAGGGAAGACAGTTTCCATAGCTTTATGTTGTTAGGTTAATTCTAGGATTTTTTTTCTACAAGAACCCTCCCTCTCTTAAGGCCGAAGTGACAGCCTCTCTCCAGTGAAGCCTAGTCAAAGAGACGCTTTCTGAACCGAAGAACAAGCTGAAGATCTGCCCGACTACCACGACTGAATAAGATATGCTTTCAAACTGTTAATAGTTTCTTTTTCTTTATATCCAGTTGATCTCATTTCTTTTATCACTCTTGATAAAAGAGGGTATACCGGAGAATTACGTGACTCTGATACTGTTTTCCGAACGGATACGTAGGAAGCCTTTGGGCCCAAGTCAGATTTATTTCCTGTCTTTTCTGTTCAGTTTTACTTATTTACCCCAAATTCTTTATTATTTATTTCTTTTATACTCACATATCTTTTTTTTCAGTTTTCTCAAAACAAAATAGCCTTGCAAGTGAATATTCGAGGCCGATCCATTCAGATCGGGCGAAGTGGATGGGTGCCTAACACCTTCCCACTCCGTACTTTAGCCCCCGAATCCGTTTCTCTGGTGTTTATGTTTTTCAGTGCTTTATCTTTGTTTTGATCCATGTCAAGGGATCTTTAGTATGTATTTAGGAATCAAGGCAATGTAATTTATTTTTCATTCTTTTTAGTTTTTCTTTATATGTATTGTTTAATTTGTAATTGGTTTGCTTGTTTCTTAGCCCAAAAACTAAGTTGGGGACTCCTCAACTTCTCTATCTTTCATAAGAGGCATTCCTTCCCACCTTAAGGGAAGGAAACAGTCGGAATCCCTTTAAATCCATAAAAATGATGACATACTTTCCTTTTTTTTCGGTATTGGCGCACACACCAACCATATTCTAAAAACTCCATCAGGAGTAGTATTATGGTTGCTTTCCCATTGCCCAAAATAATTTCTAGAGGTACTAGCAAAATTAAAAATTCTAACCTTAGTTTCCATTATACACATCATGGAAAACTTATTTTTTTTTGGAAAAAAATAGTTTTATTTCCTTTTTTAAGGGGTCATTAAGGCCCTTTATATTCCAACATCCTATGACAATCATTTAGGATTACTGGTTGCTAAATTACCCTTGCTTTGATGAGCCTTCCCACTGCTACTACCTTTTTTTTTGTTCTTTGCTTTAGTATTTGAAGTGCCTTCATAATTATTGTGATTGTTAATTGCCTTACATTTATCCTCCCTTACTGAATTAAGAGGAGTTTCATGAATGAATTCAATGTCCCCTAACATTTCCTAGGTTTCAAAACTATTGGAAGCTAAAGTAGGTATATCCATACACTACCTTGTTCATTTGTTTTCCCCTTGATTTAATGACTATTTTGGGGCAATCACTATCATTTTACCAACTAAATTCTTGAGTTGAGCTTGATTGGTAGGATTAATATCCTTAACATCCAAGATTGTAGGATTAAAACAGATACGAACCTCTCATGTGCCATTAAAGTCGGCTAGGTTCTGCGGTAAGGAGTCCACTGTAGTATTCCCTAGTTTTGTATTGCTTTCTCTCTTATTATATTGATCCACTATCACCCAATTACAAGATGCCTTAGGAAATTTCTCAGTGCTATGGCCAAAAATTTTACAATTTAGGAAAATTTGTGGCTTTCACTCAACAATCATTGGCTGGCAAAAAATGTTACCAGTGAGCTCCTTTATTGGGATTATAGTGAGGCTTTTCTTTGGTAGCATCAAATTTTTTACACACTTAAGCATAGACTAATCTTTCCATTGTTGTTGTAATTTTTTCTGTAAACATAGGCCTTTTAATATAGCTAGTGATAATTCTCAAAGTGCTTGCTGACCAACAATTCAACTTGCAGTTCAGCGGTCTAACCCATAGAGGGATAGTATGGACTTTTTCATTTTTCTTGTTAAGTTCGGTTTTCCAAAGTTTAAGAATCAAAGGTTTATTGTTAAAATGCTATGGCCCTATTTCCATGATATTTTGTGTAGTTTCTTGATTTTTGAAATTGAATATGAAAACTCCATTATCAGTAAGATATGTCTCCACTCTCCCAAATTCTTTCCATCTTCAATATGTATCACTTTAAAAAAGGGTTTCTTTCCATCTCTAATATGTATCATTTTAAAAAGGGGTTTAGAGCGCAGAAGATAGCTTACTAGGGATTAGACCATTTTTTACCTTTCTTAATTAAGCTTGCTTCATTAAGCTACCCCATACTTTGTCCATTAACTACCAATTGCGAGCTATACTCTAAATACAATCCATTTCCTTTATTTCTATTTTCAATAAATAGATTACCCACTTACCAACATTACCACTAGTTTCTTGAGCATTATTAGCAATTTGCTCATGCAAAATTGCAAGGTTATGACCAGTGCTTATAAAGGTTTGAAAACTTCATGACTTAACATTACCATATGGTAGGATAACCACCCTTTGATTGCTTGTGATATTTTTATATTTTGACAGAACATTCATAGTAGGTACTTGTCCTTTAGCCCTGGTCTAAGCATCAGTATCACTGCCTGGAATTTTACTTCTACACGCTACCATTCCAGGCTTCACAATCTCTCATTCTTCGTTGTTCTCTATTACAACCAGTTGATTATGGATTAGAGAGATGGCAGACAGATGATTGGTAGAATGGATAAAATTAATGCCTGATGATGTCATTTTCTATCTTCGATAGTCGATGCCCAAAATTCTTTCTCTAAGGTATCTGCAAATAAGGGATTAGAAGATCACTAATGGAGGTCTGGCTGAAGAATCCTCTGACGATCAAGATAGTAACTTGAACAAGGAACTACTAAGAGTGAGTGTAAAGTTTGGAGAAAAGTGTACCTCTTCTGGTTGAGGTCTTACTCCTTTTGTAGATGACTTGTTGTTAAGATCTTCCCAAGAAAGTAGGGATTTGATTCGATTCTTTTAACTTGGTCAATTACTGTATATTTCCTGAATAACCTATATATTCTCTGCCAGTATACCTCAGTACTGAGTCATGAGGTCTAGAAGTCATCTTTTCAAATTCGACTCAACACTTGAGCGATGAGGTATAGACGATATCCTTTCAAAATTTAACTCAGCACTAAGCAGTGAGGTCTAGGACAGTATCCTTTTAGAATTTGACTCAGCATTGAGCAGTGAGGTCTGGATGGTATCCGTTTGGATTTCACTGCCAGGTGTTACTCTCCCCTTGTGAACTGAGTTTGGGTACATTAGTTACTCCCCCCTCAAGCCTCAGATATCATGATATGAGGCCAAGGTTCTGAGGTCTGAGCTCAATGCTCTGTTACTCATGGTTATGATCCGTCGATTCACTTTTCGAGGAGCCAATTGTCCCTATCGATTCATAAAACAGCTCAGACATTTATAAGGCTCCATTATTTCACAGTTTCAAGGACAATCATTGCTTCAGATTTGTATTTTGCCTTGGATTTATAGAACGTTTTTTCATTTTTTCTGATCTTTAGAAAACAATCCAAGCTTGAATACTTAGTAATATTTAAAATCTCTTTAAAAAATACTTAGAGCTTTAACTTCCCCGAGCTAAAAAGCTTCGTGGAATTAGCATTCAGAGCTGTAACATCTCGAGCCCAAAGGCTTCGTGGAATTTAAAGTTTGTTCAACATTTCAGAGTTGTAGCATCTCAAGCTCAAAGGCCTTATGGAATTTAAAGCTTTATATCGTTTAGAGCTGTAACATCCTGAATTCAAAGGCTTCATGAAATTTAAATCTTCATATCATTCAGAGCTGTAACATCCCGAGCTCGAAGACTTCGTGGAATTTAAAGCTTTATATCACTGAAAGCTGTAACAACCCGAGCCAAAAGGCTTCGTGGAATTTAAAGCTTTATATCATTCAGAGTTGTAAAATCCCGAGTTGAAAGGCTTCGTGGAATTTAAAATTTTATATTATTCAGAGCTATAACATCCCGAGCTCAAAAGGCTTCGTGGAATTTAAAGCTTATTTACTAATAATACTTCTTCAAGTGCTCTATTCAACCTTGTTGGGAGGAGGGGTTGCTCCTCTTTTCTTAGCCAACTCTTTAGTTTCTTTTGAGAAGGACCTTACATTTTCTAAGGTAATGTACTTTTGAGATTTTAGCAGTAGTTTAGGCATGTTGGTTGGAGGACTCTTAATGAGAGAATCTCTAAATCTTCCAAGAAAGAGGCTGGAGGTTAGAGCAGTAACTAAAAATCACTCTTCACATTATTCCACCAAGGTAAGCTCCTTGTTGAATATCCTGATAAAGTCCCTCTGAGATTTGCCCTTTTTGGTTTGATTGTTAACAGAAATGATCAGGACCCCTTCTGAACCTCCTGTTAGTGATAAACCTGCTCAAGAGCTTACTATTTATATATGTGAAGCTTGAAATTGAGTTTGGAGGTAGACAATGGAACCACTCCAATGTTGTTCCCTTAAGGCTCGTAACAAATGATATGCATATTAGTGCGTCTGTACCTCCTTCAAGAGCCATGGTATATATGTTGGAAATGAGAGAGATGGTCCATAGGGTCGATGCCACCATTATAAAGTTCAATTTTTGGTAGGACGTACTTCCTTGGAGGTACCTCTACCATTATGGTCGGAGTGAAGGGAGTCCCTCGTATACTGAACAGATTGTAGAATTGTTCGGCTACATGCTGGGCGACTCCAGACCAAACAGGATTTCCTGACTCTACCTCCTCATCTCGGCGCTTACGTGAATGATGGTGACTTCCAGATTATTGGGGTATCACCCCAACATTTAATTGTTCCAGGTTCTCTAATGAGTTTACTTGCTGAGGCAGTTGCCCTTGTCCTTGGGGCACATCGTCATTTTATCCATTTGCTGAGGTGGTTGCCCTTTTCCTCGGGGCACATCATCATTTTGTCTATCTAGAGGTTATTGATTCTAAATTGGGTGAGGTAACTGTTGGTTCTAAGCTGGCTGCGACATCTGTTGGTTCTGAATTAGCTGCGGCGGCTACTGGTTTTGAACGGGCTGCGAGGGCTGTTGAATCTGTGTGATTAAAGCTTGCTAACTCTGAACTAAATTTGCCAAAGTTTGGCTCAGAGTCTCGATTTGAATGTTCTATGATGTTTATCCTCAGATCAACTGTGTTTGGACGAGGTTGACGTACACCGGTGTGCCTTTGCGTAGGAGTCAGTGCTCAGATCGGGGCAGGCTACCTTGGTTCGCAAGTTTCAAGCCATTTGGTTGCCTAAAAGATTTTATTAAAGAAGAGAACTTTGTCGATTTTCCACAGACGGTGCCAAATTAATGATGTCATTTTCTATCTTTGATAGTCGATGCCCAAAATCCTTTGTCCGAGGTATCTACAAAAAAAGGATTAGAAGACCACAGGTGGAGGTATAATGAAGAATCCTCCGACAGTCAAGTTAGTAGTTTGAACAAGGAACTACTAAGAGTGAGTGTAAAGTTTGAAGAAAAGCGTACATCTTCTGGTTGAGGTCTTACTCGTTTTATAGATGATGAATATCTTATTGTTGAGATCTTTCCAAGAAATTAAGGATTTAATTCGATTCTTTTGACTTGGTCAATTACCTTATATTTCTGAATAACTTATATATTCTTCGCCTGTATACCTCAGTACTGAGTCATGAGGTCTGGAGGTTATTTTTTCAAATTCGACTCAGCACTAAGCGATGAGGTCTAAACGGTATACTTTTGGAATTCGACTTAGCACTGAGCGGTGAGGTTTGGATGGTATCCTTTTGGAATTCGACTCAACACTGAGCGATGAGGTCTAGACGGTATCCTTTTGGATTTCATCACCAAGTGTCACTCTTCCCTTGTGAACTAAGTTTGGGTACATCAATGCCACTAATAACTTTTAAGAGAATCTGCATTTGGTTGGGAGAGCCAGTCATGGACATCAACACTTCTACGGCCTTGGCATGAGTCATAAAATTTTCCTCTCTAGGAAGTTCTTCATCGTATTCGTTCCATATTGAGAGGCTTGGATAAACAATTTGCCCATGGCCACACTAGGCTTTACTGCTACCCCTTTTTATATAACTACCTTTACAAACAGGGGAAAGTCCTACTCTATTAGCTTGATACATACCATATTGGGGCCTTGAGGTCTATGCTCCTGCTTGGTTATGTTAGCCAATGCAGCTTTCGGATGCTCAAGTTCATCCTTAAGTTTGCCATGGTACCTTTTTAGGGCAAAGTTCTCAAAGCTTAGCTTTATTATCTGTCTTAGTGCAGTTCCATTGGCTATGGCTCCAACTTTAGCTTGAAAGCTTTAAGCATCTTTAGTTCCAAGAATCATAAACTCATTAGACTCGATATCCTTAGTCATTGGAGGATTTGTTAGAGGAGATGAGGGGTCTTTGAAGGTCTACCCTTGTTATCAAGGGGAGTAGTAGTCATTTAACCAAGATTGGAAGGGGAAAATAACATAAAAAGAAATGGAAGGTGGTGAATGGGGTTGGGGCCTCGAATCATCACTAGTAGGTAGGCCACTTAGTAATGGAAGGGAGAACGTACATCAACAAGAAAGGAAGATGAGATGGATGGAATAGTATCTAGGGAACAAAGAGAAGGAGCTAGAGGGAAGCCTACTTTCCTATGAAATGTATCATTTTTGCACTTGGTCAGCATCGATGAACTGTATCATTTTCACACATTGAATGTCAACTAATTAGTGCTACAATTTGAAGTACGTAAGGACTTGTTTCATGTTCAATAACACAATCAATGTAGCTTAAATGCTGTTGAGCAACCTAAGAAAATATAAACAGGGCATGTTATTATTATTATTTAGAAATAGAAGCATAAAACTGTCCTTTGTTATCAGAACTATTAGGTTAAGTAGTTGGAGGGGAACTTTCAGCCTTGGCACTTTCCTATCAAGTACTAGTACATATTTGTGGGGGCTTTGGCCATTCACTATTAGCACTCTCCCCACTCCCATTATGGACACACACATACACACACACATAGATATATATATATATATATATATAATCTGTGCGCATGCTAGACCACTTCAAAAATTTAATCATGGAAAAAGTGGAGTTTCTCTTTAATTATTGTAAGAAAATCTTTAAACAATTCCTGAATAAATCACATTGGCTTTGAAATGTCGGCGTTAATTAATCACACGACTTTGTTAACTTTCAGCACCTTCATGGAATCATGTCCATCATTTACGTGTGGGCTTCATACACAAAAAAATATATATTAAAGTGTAACTTGGAATTAATTAATTAGAATGGTATTCAAGTCAGAGTATGCTTCCAATTTGGATTTTGCATGCAATCAATCCTAAAGGTAATTAAATTTTAATCCATAAAAGAGTTGAACTTCTATGTGTTAGATCATCCTTAGTTACTTCAAAATTTTAAGCTATTAGAAAGTGGGTCTAACGATACATATTAAGCTAATATGTTATCTCAAGTACATCTCCGTCTTATACATGAAGAGTGAGACTACATGATTAGATGACTTAAGTCACTAACATAATAGAGAGAGAGAGAGAGAGAGAGAGAGAGAACCTTGAATTTAACAAGATGAGTGAGTGCAAACCTTGAACCGAATGAGCAGGAAGAAATACTTGAACCTAAAACCTATAATAACCAAAGCTCAGTATCATGTTATATAAATTATAATTGTTTTAAAATTTTAAACTGTTAAAAATTAGATTGAATAATATATATCAAGCTAACATAATGAATAAAAATAAAAGTATTGACATGACATTTAACGAGAAGATGAATGTTAGTATCAAGCCGTGAGTGATCGTCACTTGCGAATATAATTGGTGCGTGCATCACACACGCATATAGAATTGTGCGTGATATTGCGCCTGTAATACACGCGTGATAACTAGATCACGAATTTTTACTACTCAGCAATTGACATTAGCATTTTCTTTAAAAAGAGTAATAAATTGAGAGTTTAATATATATATTTTGTCTGAAAATAAAAAAGAAATTAAATAGAAAAAGGTTTGAAAATGTAACATTTCTCTGAAGGTATACTTGAATTTTAATAAAGTAAAAGCAATAATTTTTGCAATAGTTGCATAAAAGTTAGATGTAATCCCATGTATGCTTTATGCTTCTTTTCTAGTTTGATTAATTTTTACATTCATAGTGAGACCATAGGGGTATTTGTCAGTGAATCATGATAATGTATTTTTTAATAATATTTATTATATATATCATATTTTATTAAAAAAAATAATTATATCACACATATAAAAAAATCATTAAAACAAATATTATCATACCAGATCTATTCAAAAAAATTTCATAAGATAATGCTAGATATAGATCATTTCCTGTTGCAAAAAAATCAATGCCTTACCAACTGGAATCAATTAATTAACCAAATACGTCAGACCAGTATATTTTTGGCCTATCTAAGCAGATTGTGATGAACAAGGGTCAACTCTGATTGGGACCCAGTACCATATTTTTAATCAGAAAACAATGGTCAATGATCAAACCAATCAATCCATCGGCCTCCCCACAAGTCTAATCAATGAGCCATTAGCTGTGACCCACCGCTTCATCATCATGCCGCGATAGGCGTCCAAATCACACTACGCTCTTACCAATTTTCATCAAAGCATCCACTATATATGCATATTATACACTTGCACATACACAAGTTCTCTTTTCTTAATAAAAACCGAGTTCACAAATTACAACATTTGATTGTATAGACTCGATTATAAATTAATGTTTTTTTTATAATTATTTTATATAAACTTTTCTTATAAAAAAGATAATTTTAAAAATATTCGAAAAATATTAAATCAAGACCTTCCACTCTAAAACACTCATTTTTTCTAAATCTCTACCCTTGAGATTTGCTCATTTACAAGTTGATGCCTGCAGTTTTGTCCCATATTATAAATTATACTACCTCATTTATTAGTAAAGTGGCTTTTGGAAGAAGACTGAGATTATGATTAATTTATATCATTTTCAAAGCTTCAGTCCCCCCATAAAATCCAAAATTTTATCATTTTTTTTTCTTGCCATTGAAGTTCCCATCTTGAGCTTGACCTATTCCAAATGAAAGATTCTGTGACACTATATATTCTTTACACCCACTACAGTAAAGAGTGTGAAAAGCACACCACTAATTACAGGTACACACCACATGGTGTTGAAAATAAATACTAAAGATTTAAGGGTTTAATTTCAATATCATCATACTTATTAGACGATCTCCAATTGCAAAATATATATTTTTTTCATGTTAAAATTATATTTTAGTACTGTTATTGTCTTAATTTTTTTTTTATTATTAGTTTTATGCCTCCTCTACTTTTGCTGCTAGATGCTTTCTCGGCTAGTTGATGCCTTCCTTTAGCTTTGTTTTTAAGGACTTGTTTCTCTTTTTGCCTATAATACATACACCAATTCTCCCACAATAAGAGAAATATTATATTTTATTATTTTTACACTAATTGTACATTTTATAAAAATTATCAATTTTTGATTTAACTACTACTCATTGAATGAGCTGAAATAACTGTTAGGGACACCAATTTGAGCCATTGAATAAGCTTCAATATAATTGTTGAATATACAAAATGAACCCATTTACCTTGCACGCAAGAATAATATATAGAACAGCATTACTATCGTTTCTACCAAATATAACAGATGAAATGGCCTTGCCATAATATAACTGGTGAGATGATAGACTATTGGGGGAAGAATTTGTACCACCCTTATCAAATTTTGAGTATAGTAGTATATTTGACATTTTCTAATTCATAAATTTTTACATTTTTACTTTAAAAAAAAAAAAAATTGTATTGATCACTTGATGTGCAAGTGTTTAAAAACTCTAAGTATTCAAAGTTTCATGAGTTTTTCTTATTCGTTAATTTTTTTTTGTCTTAATACTTTCATGACAATACTCGTTTGGATGAGTGATAAAAAAATATAATTTAAAAAAATATAATTTAAGCTAAACTGTGAGTATTTTTGTGAATGTATTTGAAACATGATTAAATGATAGCATAATGTTTGAATAAATTGTTAAAAGTGTTATATAAGCAAAAAACAAGTGTAAAAAGAATCTCTCACAAACATTTTTCTGAAATGAAAGTTTGGACTTGAACATGTCTAAACAAATATTTTAAAAACATCAAAATAAACAATCAAATATTAAAAAAAATTCAATTTAAATTTTAAAATATCCATTTAAAAAATATCACTGTACATCTAAATTTCTATAACAAACCACTTACATCATTATTTCAAGAAGCTACACCCATCATTCTTTGTTCATAGACTTTTGAGTGATGATAACTTATGTAGTTTTCATATTAACTTATACTCCGTATATGGTTAATTTTCGTGACATTTATTTTTGAGGTCTGAATCTTCTGAACAGAGGAGTGGCAGTGAGAACCGTACAAGCACAGACACAACGTCACTACCCAAAAAGAAATGCACAAAAGAAAAGGCTTTACTATGTACTGTCAAGAAAAAAGAAAATGTTTCATTCAGTTCCATCTAAACACAAAGCCCAAGAGACTGATGAAAGTCTGATCTGAATCTCCACCCCCACCATACCATGCCCATTCAAATCTTTCTGATTTTACTTACAGTCAGTTTTCAGTAGTAGTACACGGCCTTCTCTTGTGTCTTGTTTTCATCATTGAAGAACAAGCTGCTGTTACACCCATTATTATTATTTTTTTTACTGCTGCTAATCAGTTGCTTAACTTCCCCAACATCATACTCTAATGCAATATTGTTCCCAAAATACCCATTTCCCTTCTGATGATGATCTGTACTCCATGTATTGAGATTATTATGATCAAGCATGAACCTGTGGTTTTCTTCAAACCCATTTGAGATCATGTGATTCTGATGAAGACCGTATGTCTTCTTGTTTGATCTCTTTGCCATAGCTGATCTGACTCTGACTGCAACTCCCATCGGAAGAGGAACAACTTGCTTGATCACCTCCAAACATGAGGAGGCTGCTGTCTTTCACTTTGTAGTACTGCATGGGACAGAGCATGCTGCTCTCTTGGGCTTGAAGAAGAGAACAATTGGTTCCTAAACAAGTGGTACTGTTATTGTTGTCATTCAGAAGATTAGATGACATTGAAAAGGGCTGATCAAGTCCATTCATGGAGTTGGTTGGATCGTAATAGTAAGGACTGCAATCTTTGTAGAGTGATGATAGAGATGAAGATGGTGGAGGTGGGGGGGTCAGC
The DNA here is from genome assembly GCA_008638375.1 of Nyssa sinensis. NCBI lineage: Eukaryota > Viridiplantae > Streptophyta > Magnoliopsida > Cornales > Nyssaceae > Nyssa > Nyssa sinensis. Next base: position 55,360,813 of record CM018031.1, on the reverse strand, counting down.
AGAGGATTAATTGGGAATGTTGGTGTATTTCTTTGACTTGATTGAACCATCCCCATGAGCTTCTTCTTGAGCTTGGTGTTCCAGTAGTTCTTGATATCATTGTCAGTTCTGCCAGGTAACTGGGCGGCTATAATTGACCACCTGCACTTGTTGATGATCAGAATAAGTTCCATAAGAAGAAAACTATGAAGCTTCTCTTCACAGCTGCAGGTAGGTCTAAATTTGGCATGCATGAACAAGAATTCTCTCCAAAAATAGCAGAATCTTTAAACATTCAATTTTTAGAAAATCCAACTAAATTTCTCTCTTCTTTTTCCTTTTTAAGATGGACTTGTTAATATTCTGTCATCAAAACAGATGATAATTAAGGGAAAAAATAGATAAGAGAGGGTAACAGATCAATTTGGTTAATCACAGGTTAAATGTGTGTCCAAAAACAGCAAAACTTGAGAAGGAGGTGCACAAGAATGGAAATTGGACTACCTGCTTCCAATGCTAGCAAACAAGCTGCAGATTATCCTGTCTTCATCATCAGAAAATTCACCATGTTTAATATTGGGCCTCAGATAGTTAAGCCATCTCAATCTGCAGCTCTTCCCACATCTCTTTAGACCTGGTCCAAGACAAGCCCCCCATCCAAACCACAAATTAATGAAGCAAGAAAGAAGAAAAAAAAAACACGCGCACACACACACACAGAACCAACAATGAAATGAGTTCATCTTTGTTCAACTTACCAGCTTTTCGTGGGAGAGCAATCCAATTCCCACCGGTTCCATATTTGTCCATGAAATCCTTAAGCTTTGAGTCTTCTTCAGGTGACCATGGCCCTCTCTTCACATTTGCTTTGTCACAGCAAGGAGCCCTTCCCATCTCTCTCTCTGTGTCTCTCTCTCTCTCTCTAGAGGCTTGGAATATTTTGTATCTCTCCTTTAACCTTTTCGAGGATAAGTAAAGTTCTCTGTTTCTAACTGGACTCTGTGGTGGCATGTTTCTGGTGCCTTTTATTGAGAGACATGGGCTTTTTCACAGTAAAATATGATTTATATTAAGAGATATATACAGAAGTCAAAAGGATAGGCCTGTTTAATCAAGTTTCTAACTCTGATGTTGAATAACTAGGTCATAGAAGTTTCCATCTCAAATTAATGTTGCACCCCTATATCCAACCTTTTATTTTTGGTTGGTTCCCCATATCCAACCTTACTCAGTCTCTTGCTTCTGCCACAAGATTATTCCAAAGTCTTGTTAAGTAGAAAATATTATAAATACATTAACTAATTGATGGCTAAGGGGGTCTCTGAATTGTGACATTTTCCAAACTTTAACCTAAGTTGTAGGTAAACTATTATTAATAATTGTACCTTCATATTCATATTCACTGGTCATATTTGAATTACCCAAAAAAAACATTAAATTTACAGAAAGAGATTTTTGAGATATATACTTACAATATGCATGTGGGAAAATACCAAAGAGAAAAAGAAAAAGATCATGAACGGTCCAAGAACCATTATTGAATGATCCTGGTTCTCCAGTACTGTATTATGGGTTTGGAATAGTGACTGATGAGGATGATCATGTTGATGGGTTCATTTTGTTTAGATTCTAGGTAGCAAGATTCATTTGATCAGGTGTTTAGGATTGACTAATCAATGCAACCTTTTGAGTTGTCACAGTTTGTATACAATAGGCAAACGATTTTACTGGTCCTAGTACATTGTGTAAAATTCCCTCAATGACAGCCTTTTCTGAGGGTTAATGTCACAATGGAACAGTACACTGGTGAAATTTTTGTTAATGTCTTGAATTGGCAGTTAGAATACTCAAAAGTTTGAAGTTTGAAGCATAACCTTCGAGCCATTTAATTAAAAAAATCATAATGATCTTGAATGTTACATATTGGTTGTTTATATAGTCCAGCCTTCCTGGAAGCTTCTGATATTACCACAAAAAGGATTGGAACTAGTAGTGCATTAAACAAAGGCTATATAAGGTGGGGAAGTGGGAAAATGTCCATGACATTTTTTTCTTCTGCTTCCTTTTCTTGGTTAGCTGCAAAGACAATATAATAATAAGCATACTTAATTAGAAGTTAAAAGCTTTCACCTTAGTCCATTCAAAACCGTTAAACAGGACTTGACTCTTGGATATATCAGACTACTCTAATTTATCGTAATCTATTTTGTCTCACCTCTATTACAAAGATAGGATTCATTATTCACGACCCTACCACGAAACCTATCAATGAATCCTACCTTCGTGAAAGAAATGGAATAAAATGAGTTATGAGAGTTGGACATTTATATAGTCTTAAAAATCAATTATACCATCAAACCCTGTATATCTAACAGCTTCAATTATTAGACCCATGTTAGTTACAAGTAAGAAAATGCTCATATAAAGGTTTTTTAATAAATTTTCTCACTCCTGATTACAAGTGGATTTTACATGCATGTTGCAATGGACTCGCTTTCTTGTGTATAAGATTGAGAAAATTTATTAAAAAAATTTGTTATGTGTGGTGTTACTCTTATAGGTAAGGAAGAAATTACACTTTTTTTTTAATACAAATAATGAGAAAAAAAGGAATTAAACTCATATCAACTGTATAAATAATAGACACTTACACTAAAATAAAATATCAATTTTTAAAGAAGCAATTAGGATTAACTAGTATGACATTTAAAATTAGAGGTTGGATTCTTTTATGTAAAAGGCAATAAATATTGCCAATTAAATAAAGTAGTGCTGAAAGTTCTTGTTAAGGGAGGAAGGGTTCTACATTAAATAATAAATGTTTTTGTTGAATTTTATATATTCATCATAAACATGATTGGGTCCCTCTGATTATTTTGTTAGTAAAGAGCTTGATTGGATCATCACAAACGTTATATATATAGCGCAACCAACCCTTCTATTCGTAATCGTTTTGACTTCTTCAATATGGTGTGTATTTGGTTTACACTTTCTACTTTACAGACTGCTCATCTCACTTTGAAATGTCATTCATTCTATTCAATTTTGACATACACATTCTACTCGGAGAATTGGCTTACTTCATTGTCATATTTTGTTACCAATCTTTAATTAAATTTTGTTTAATAAGTGGTTATATATGAATCCTTTTAAGTTGGTTTTTACTTGAATAAGTTGATAGATTTTTTAATTCATTTTTCGTAAATAGAAGGTAATAGCTAAAGGCTATGAAAAAAAAAGTGCCTATTATTGCAAGAATCACTTGAAAATTTCTATGGTTCTTTTTATTTGTATATAAGAAAATATCACAAGTCAATTTGTATGATTATTTTTCTATTGTATAAAAGGAAATAATTGCATGTCAATATACATGATTTGAATTTTGAATTTTGAATTTTGAATTAGGATTGCATTTTTATTATATATAGTTGTGTAAACATCAAATATTGAAATGCGAAAGACTAACGATTCTTCTACCAAATATTCTTCTTAGTCTCATTTTCTTCCATGCATGGTATCAAAGCCCTAAGTCTTGCAACTATAGCTTCTCCTTCTTGTCACAAACACCTCCTATCTTATGTCGACTGAATTTAATCGCACAAATTATACATGTTTTGTGGCTTGCTCTTTTTTTTTTCCTATTTTGAAAAGCAATAATTTGCTTGATTTTATTGATATGGAACAAAACCATGTCTATCTGACTTTATTCCGAATGCCAAAGGGAACACAACCTTTAACCTTAAATTCCTCAAATGGCAACAACAAGATCAAGCTTTACTCAATTTGATCAATTCTACTCTCACACCTAGCATTCTCTCTATTGTGGCTAGATTCACTACATCTCGTGATGCATGGATCTCTCTTGAAAAATATTATGCTTCATAATCTCGGTCTTAAGTTTTGTAACTCAAGTACCAACTTCAAACTACAAAGAGTGGAAACATCTCTATTACTAATGGTATTGTTAAATTAATTCGATCGCTGACAATCTTGCCCTAGTAGGAAAATATGTGGATGAAGAAGATCTTATCCTACTTATTTTGAATGGTGTTGGTCTTTTTTTGAACCAACCTTGAACTATTCGAACTCTAGACACACCTATTGCACTTGATGATATTGTAAGTCTTTTTTTAAGTGTTAAAGTACAACAAGAAGAAGTTCAAGATTTCTCTATAGAGACCATGATTACTGCACTTTTCACCAACCCTTCAAAACCAATTGGACAAGAAAGAAGAGGATCTCAACAATACAAGCACTACAGGAAAAGACATTATTAGCGACGCTCAAAAGTGTCGCTAGTAGTAGTAATGTGCGTCGCTAATTCTATTTGGCGACGCACATTTAGGCGTCGCTCCATGCGTCGCAAATAGTCGTGTCGCAAATACTATTAGCGACGCTTAGATGTTTGTGCGTCGCTAAAGGTAACTATTAGCGACGTTTAGTTGGTATCGCTAATAATCAGGTATGGGCGTCGCGAATACTATAAATGGACACGATGGACGTCACTAAAAAAAAACCCTTTAGCGATGCTTATGGTGCATCGCTAATGGTTACTAATAGCGACACGCACGACACGTCGCAAATAGTGTATTGTTCCAACCTTTAGTGACGCTCGATGTGCATTGCTAATGGCAATCTTTTGCGACGAATATGAAGCGTCGCTAAAAATTAATTTCCTTGCTATTAGCTATGCCTTTTTGTGCGTCGCTAAAAGTTTTTTTTTTTTTCCTTGCACTTATTTTGACATGTATTATTTGTTTTTATTTTTGTTTTATTCCTGTTCAAAACCTGTATCAAACATCTTGATATACAATAAAATCCAAATATTCTGAAATGAATATATTAAAAAAAAAATGCTTTTATATATATATATATATAATATACTAATTACTTACAATTGTAAAAGTAAAATTTTTTAATAAATAAAAAAATAAAAAATAGTATTAGAAAATGTAACTACAGCTGTTCATTAAAAGAAAAAAAAAAACAAATGAAAATAGTAAGTCCCGATGCAGAGCAGAAAGACAACGGCGCAATAATCTCGATCAATCTGAAATAATGATTAAATGATATATATTAGAACCCTTATTAAATATATATATATATATATATATGAACATAGAATGTGAATATATACTTTTTTACATTCATAAATAGTAAGAACGGCATAAAGTAGCATAAGTTTCAAATCGGTGATCCGAACCAACTGTCGTTAGTTTTTGCAACTCTATTTTATCATTTGTGAAGTGTGTGATGGGGTTTCGGGGTAGTTAGGCCGATATCCGGCATTATGGTCTCCCAAAACCGCAAATTAGGCATTTAGGAGCGAAAAGTTGCATAAGTTCGTGAAAGTCTATTGTATAATTTCTGAGGAGTGTGATGGGGTTTTGGGGTAGTTAGGCCGATAGCCAGTGTTTTGGATCCGTCAAAACCTCAAAATGGGCCTTTTTAAAGCAGAAACTTGTAAAAGTTTCAAACCGGGCATCCGAACTGAGTGTCGTAAGTTTGTGCAAGTCTATTTTATCATTTTTCAGGTGTGTGATGGGCTGTCGGAGTCAGTAGACTGATATCCAGTATTTTGGTTCCTTCAAAACTCGAAAATAGGCCTTTTTGGAGCTGAAACTTGAAAAAGTTTCAAACCGGGCATCCGAACCGAGTGTCGTAAGTTCGTGAAACTCTATTTTATCATTTTTAAGGTGTGTGATAGGGTTTCGGCGTCAGTAGACTGATATCCTGACATTTTGGTCTGTCAAAACCCCAAAAAGAGGCTTTTTAGAGTGAAAAGTTACGCAAGTTTGAAATCGGTGATCCGAACTGAGTGCCGTAAGTTTGTGAAAGTTTATTTTATCATTTTTGAGGTGGTTGATGGGGTTTCAGGGTCGGTAGGCCGATATCCGCCATTTTGGTCTGTCAAAACCCCCAATTGGCCCTTTTTGGAGCTGAAACTCACAAGAGTTTTAAACCGGGCGTCCGAATCGAGTGCCGTAAGTTCATGAAAGTTTATTTTATCATTTTTGAGGTGTGTGATGGGGTTTTCAGGGTTGGTAGGAACGATATCCACCATTTTGGTTGGTCAAAACCCCCAAATGGCCCTTTTTGGAGCTGAAACTCGCAAAAGTTTCAAACTGAGCATCCGAATCAAGTGACGTAAGTTCATGAAAAGTTTATTTTATCATTTTTGAGGTGTGTGATGGGGTTTCGGGGTCGGTAGGCCGATATCCGCCATTTTGGTCCATCAAAATCCCAAAATGGGCCTTTTTGGAGCTAAAACTTGCAAATGTTTCAAACCGGGCATCCGAACGGAGTGCTGTAAGTTCGTGCAAGTCTATTTTATCATTTGTGAGGTATGTAATGGGGTGTTCAGGGTCGATAGGCTGATATCCAACATTTTGGTCAGTCAAAACACCAAAAAGAGGCATTTTAAAGCGAAAAGTTACACAAGTTTAAAACTGGTGATCCGAACTGAGTGCTGTAAGTTTGTGCAAGTCTATTTTATCATTTAGTGAGGTGTGTGATGGGGATTTCGGGGTCGGTAGGCCGATATCCGACATTTTGGTCCGTCAAAACCCCAAAAAGAGGCATTTTAGAGCAAAAAGTTACACAAGTTTGAAACCGATGATACGAACCGAGTGTCGTAAGTTTGTGCAAGTCTATTTTATCATTTATGAGGTAGGGTGATGGGGTTTCAGGGTTGGTAGGCCGATATCCAGCATTTTGGTCTGTCAAAACCCCAAAATGGGCCTTTTTAGAGCTGAAACTCGCAAAGTTTCAAACTAGGACATCCGAACCGAGTGCCGTAAGTTTGTGCAAGTCTATTTTATCATTTTTTAGGTGTGTGATGGGGTGTTGAGGCCAGGTAGGCCGATATCCGGCATTTTGGCCGTCAAAACCCCAAAAAGAGGCTTTTTGGAGCTGAAACTTACAAAAGTTTCAAACCGAGCATCCGAAACGAGTGCCATAAGTTTGTGCAAGTCTATCTTATCATTTTTGAGGTGTGTGATGGGGTTTCAGGGTTGGTACAGCCGATATCCAGCATTTTTGTTCGTCAAAACCCCAAAAAGAGGCTTTTTAGAGCAAAACGTTACACAAGTTTGAAACCGGTGATACGAATCGAGTGTCGTAAGTTTTTGCAAGTCTATTTTATCATTTATGAGGTGGGTGATAGGGTTTCAAGGTTGATAGGCCAACATCCACCATTTTGGTCGGTCAAAACCCCCAAATGGCCCTTTTTGGAGCTGAAACTCACAAAAGTTTCAAACCGGGCATCCGAATCGAGTGCCAGTAAGTTCAAAAAAGTTTATTTTATCATTTTTGAGGTGTATGATGGGGTTTTGGTGTTGGTAAGATGATATCCGCCATTTTGGTCGATCAAAACCCCCCAAATGGCCCTTTTTGGAGCTGAAACTCGCAAAAGTTTCAAACCGGGCATTCGAATCGAGTGTCGTAAGTTCGTGCAAGTTTATTTTATCATTTTTGAGGTGTTTGATGGGGTTTCGGGGTCGGTAGGCCAATATCTACCATTTTGGTCCATCAAAACCCCAAAATGGGCCTTTTTGAAGCTGAAACTTGTAAAAGTTTCAAACTGGACATCCGAACAGAGTGCCGTAAGTTCGTGAGAGTCTATTTTATCATTTTTAAGGTGTGTGATGGGGTGTCTGGGTCAGTAGGCCGAAATTCCTGCATTTTGATCCGTCAAAACCCCAAAAAGAGGCTTTTTGGAGCTGAAACTTGCAAAAGTTTCAAATCGGGACATCCGAACCAAGTGCCGTAAGTTTTTGAAAATCTATTTTATCATTTTTGAGGTGGGTGATGAGGTTTCGGGGTCGGTAGGCCAATATCTCCCATTTTGGTCCATCAAAACCCTAAAATGGGCATTTTGGAGCTAAAACTTGCAAAAGTTTCAAATCAGGCATCCGAACAAAGTGTCATAAGTTCATGCAAGTCTATTTTATAATTTGTGAGGTGGGTGATGGGGTTTCAGGGGTCGGTAGGACGATATCCAGCATTTTTGTCCGTCAAAAACCCTAAAAAGAGGCTTTTTAGAGTGAAAAGTTACACAAGTTTGAAACCGGTGATCCGAACCGAGTGTCGTAAGTTTGTGTAAGTCTATTTTATCATTTTTGAGGTGGGTGATGGGGTTTCAGGATTAGTAGGCCGATATCCGGCATTTTGGTCTGTCAAAACTCCAAAATGGGCTTTTTAGGAACTAAAACTCGCAAAAGTTTCAAACAAGGCATCCGAACTGAGTGTCGTAAGTTTGTGAAAATTTATTTGATCATTTTTGAGGTGTGTGATCAGGTGTCGGGGTCGGTAGGCTGATATCCGGCATTTTGGTCCTTCAAAACCCCAAAAAGAGGCTTTTTGGAGCTGAAACTAGCAAAAGTTTCAAACCGGGCATCCGAACTGAGTTCCGTAAGTTTGTGCAAGTCTATTTTATCATTTTTGAGGTGTGTGATGGGCTTTTAGGGTCGGTAGGCTGATATCCAGCATTTTTGTCAGTCAAAACCCCAAAAAGAGGCTTTTTAGAGCAAAAAGTTACACAAGTTTGAAACCGGTGATTCGAACTGAGTATCAGTAAGTTTTTGCAAGTCTATTTTATTATTTGTGAGGTGGGTGATGGGGTTTCGAGGTTGGTAGGCCGATATCTGCCATTTTGGTCAGGTCAAAACCCCCAAATGGCCCTTTTTGGAGTTGAAACTCGTAAAAGTTTTAAACCATGGCATCCGAACTAAGTGCCGAAAGTTCATGCAAGTTTATTTTATCATTTTTGAGGTGTGTGATGGGTTGTCGAGGTCGGTAGGCCGATATCCAGCATTTTGGTCCGTCAAAATCCCAAAAAGAGGCATTTTAGAGCGAAAAGTTACACAAGTTTGAAACCGGTGATCCGAACCGAGTGCCTTAAGTTTGTGCAAGTATATTTTATCAGTTGTGAGGTGGGTGATGGGTTTTGGGTCGGTAGGCTGATATCTGCCATTTTAATCGGTCAAAACCCCCAAATGACCCTTTTTGGAGCTGAAACTCGTAAAAATTTCAAACCGGACATCCGAATCGAGTGTCGTAAGTTCGTGAAACTTTATTTTATCATTTTTGAGGTGTGTGATGAGGTTTTGGAGTCTGTAGGATGATATCCACCATTTTGGTCGGTCAAACCCCCAAATGGCCATTTTTGGAGCTAAAACTCGCAAAAGTTTCAAACCGGGCATCCGAATCAAGTGTCATAAGTTCGTGCAAGTTTCATTTTATCATTTGTGAGGTGTGTGATGGGTTTTTGGGGTCGGTAGGCCGATATCTACCATTTTGGTCCATCAAAACCCCAAAATGGACCTTTTTGGAACTGAAACTTTCAAAAGTTTCAAACCGAGCATCCGAACAGAGTGCTGTAAGTTCGTGTAAGTCTATTTTATCATTTTTGAGGTGTGTTATGGGTTTTCTGGGTTGATAAACCGATATCCGGCATTTTGGTCGGTCAAAACCCCAAAAAAAGGTATTTTAGAGCAAAAAGTTACACAAGTTTGAAACCGGTGATCCGAATCGAGTTCTGTAAGTTTTTACAAGTCTATTTTATCATTTTTTAGGTGGGTGATTGGGTTTCAGGGTAGGTAGGCCGATATCCAGCATTTTGGTCTATCAAAACCCCAAAATAGGCCTTTTTGGAGCTGAAACTCACAAAAGTTTCAAACCGGGTATCTGAACTGAGTGTCGTAAGTTTGTGCAAGTCTATTTTATCATTTTTGAGGTGTGTGATGGGGTGGCAGGGTTGTTAGGCCTATATCCAGCATTTTAGGTCCGTCGAAACCCCAAAAAGAGGCTTTTGAAGCTGAAACTTGCAAAAGTTTCAAATCGGGCATCTGAACCAAGTGCCGTAAGTTTTTACAAGTCTATTTTATCATTTTTGAGGTGTGTGATAGGGTGTCAGGGCCGGTAGGATGATATCCAGCATTTTGGTCAGTCAAAACCCCAAAAGGAAGCTTTTTAGAGCGAAAAGTTGCACAAGTTTGAAACCGGTGATCCAAACCGAGTGCCTTAAGTTTGTGCAAGTATATTTTATCAATTGTGAGGTGGGTGATGGGTTTCAGGGTCGGTGTGCTGATATCTGCCATTTTGGTCAGGTCAAAACCCCCAAATGGCCCTTTTTGGAGCTGAAACTCGTAAAAGTTTCAAACCAGGCATCCGAACCAAGTGCCGTAAGTTTGTGCAAGTTTATTTTATCATTTTTGAGGTGTGTGATGGGGTGTCGGGGTCGGTAGGCCGATATCCACATTTTGGTCCGTCAAAATCCCAAAAAAAGGCATTTTAGAGCGAAAAGTTACACGAGTTTGAAACCGGTGATCCGAACCGAGTGCCGTCCGTTTGCTCTAGTCTATTTTATCATTTGTAAGGTAGGTGCTGGAGTTTCGGGGTCGGTAGGCCGATATCCGTTATTTTGGTGGGTCAAAACCCCCTAAATGGCCCTGTTTGGAATTGAAACTTGCAAAAGTTTCAAACCGGACATCCAAACCGAGTGCCTTAAGTTTGTGCAAGTTTATTTTATCATTTGTGAGGTGTGTGATGGGGTTTCGGGGTCGATAGGCCAATATCCACCATTTTGGTCGGTCAAAACCCCCAAATCAACTTTTTTGGAGCTGAAACTCACAAAAGTTTCAAATCGGGCATCCGAACCGAGTGTCGTAAGTTCATACAAGTTTGTTTTTTTATTTGTAAGGTATGTGATGGGGTTTCGAGTTTGGTAGGCCGATATCCAGAATTTTGGTCCGTCAAAACCCCAAACCGGTCATTACAACTGATGAAATTAAGTCCTGTGAACGTCTATTTTCATATGTGAAGTGTGTTATACGGTTTCTAGGCCGTTAGGCCAAAATCCTTTTTTTTTTTTAAGTAACATTTTCTATATATAATAAATACACCAAAGTAATTAATTTTAAAAACTTACCAAGGCTGAACAAAGCCTCCCTACTGGCTAAGGATCGACTGCAGAAGAGCCTCTAGCTAGGTCTGGTGAGCCTGGAGCTTTGTCATCCTCTGCTCCAGCTCTGTATTCCGTCTCTCAACTACCTCAGCTCTATGGGTGGTCTCGTAAAACCTGGCATCGCTCTTAATGGTAGAGGACGATGCCGTCGGCGCCATCCCACTCCCTAAGCCATGCACATAGCCGCGCTTCTTGCCCAGAACAATCTCCCGTATCTGGTCATCGGTCGGCGGATCCTGGCCCTCAGCTGTCGGCTGAGCACGCAGTTAAACCATCTCCTCCTATAAAAATATAAATATATGTTACTACTTTTATAACTTTAGATTAATATTAAACTAGTAATATTGTGGCAAGTTACGTAAAAAAACTTACATAAAGACGCTGTGCTTCAGGCCCAGTCCAACCCTTCTCGAGGTTGTAGTGCGTCTTGAGCCACAAATCAATGGGGCTGGGTGGTGCACCGGTCTCCTGGTCTCGCTGGAGCAAATAAATAGTAGCTTGTGAAGATTGATTTCATGAATATATTATACAATAATAACTTGATACATTTATTAATTTACCATATCATGCCTATACCTAACAAAAGAATGTGATCCACTACAATGGTTCACCTTTTGCTTGCTTCTGATCTCGCTATTTTTCTTGCTAAGTTCCTATACTTGGCCAAAACAAAGAAGGTTAGTATTAATGATAATGATTTATCAAACAACAAAAGTAATTTTGACAATTTTTACCTAGAATGCATCACTAGCGAACCGGTCGCACAGTAACATCCAATCCTCCACCGTTACCCCCTTGTAGGGTCTATCGCGAGGCTCTCTACCGGCTGCCACCTCCACCTCGTAGTACATGTGGAGCCGGTGTCGATAGTCCCTGAAATGGACTCCCAAGCAATGGTCCACTGCTTTCACGACGTGAGGCAGGTGGAGATCGATGTCAAACTTCTCCTGTAAAGCATGTCATTGTCAAAACATTACGGCATTAGATATGTTAAAATTTAGTTCAACACAATAATAAAAGACATACCAGGATATGCGCATGAATATCCCGTCGCTCCTCCTCAATGACGAGACTCCAGTCACTAATATGGAGTGGGACGTGTAGTCGACAAATGATGCCGACCTCTGTGGTGAACTGTTGTGCCCACCCATCAACGGGCTTCAGCAAGCCCTCAGGTAGCTCAATCCGAAGTCGCGAGCCCCCTACTGCCTCCATTTGAGCCTACAAACTCCTAATTCTTCAACTTACAACGCCCTCGTCTAGAGGTGGTGGTCGAGCTTTAGAAAAAATAAAATAGAAACAATTAGTATCATACTTATATAATCATTAATACAAAGTGGAACTATGCATACCATCAATGGCAGGATCGGTCGGCCCTGCAGAGGAAGGGGAAGGGGTCGATGGGTCTGCCAGGGCTGTACGTCTGCGTGAGCCTAGTCTAACCATATCTAAAAATAAAGTTTAAAAGTAAATTCCATTACATCATAAAAATTAAAATCCATTACATCATAAAATTGAATATCCATTACATCATAAAATTGACAATCCAATACATCATAAAATTGAAAATCCATTAAACTTGATCCTAACACATGTAACACCTATTACAATTATTCATCTGAGTTTGTATCATCATCTATTCTTAAAATTTCTTCATTCTCAGTACTATACTCTAACAATGTATCATCAGCAAAATCATTTTCCTCGTCATCATCATCATTAATGAAAGTTGCCTCATGAGGATCTAATTGTGTGGTATTGGTAAGGTCGGAAGCTACGACATGATCTGGTTCTACATCAGTTCTATTCAACCGATACGAAGTAACATCTTCCTGATCATGGCCGACAACACCATCGTGGGCAAATTGAGACTCTTCTTATAGTGCCTTCTCAATCCTCTCCAATCTTCATCTCCCTTGCCAACTTCTAGTACATCATAAACATTTCTAGATTTAATTTTTTGGATAACATGCCAATCACCTCTGTATCTTGTGTCCTTCAAATAGAAAACTTGTTTTGCAAATGCCAAAACATATGGATTATCTTTAAATGTCGTACATGACGTATTAACACTTATAAAGTGCTTATCGAGCTGCATTTCAGTCTTCTTATTACTTACGTTCCACCAATCACATTTAAAAATATACACAGAATGACAATAGTAATAATATAGCTGTATGATGTCATGTAAAACCACATAGTACTCTACAGTTTGTCCTGCGTCACAATCTCCCTGAATAAGGACCCGTTATTCTGTGTTCGCCAACTTACCTCACGTTCCCTTGTGTGAAATCAAACACCATCAATAATTAAACTAGTGTAGCGGGATATCCTTTGATCAGGACCACATGCCAAGAAATATAATTGATCGTACACCTCAAGAGATTGTTGGTAGCGTAATAGCTTCATCTATTAATTCAATACAAGTACAAAATTAATTGAATACAAATGCATTAACTAATACAATTACAATTAATTGAAACCTATTCTTACATATTCTCCGAACCACTTTGGAAACAAATTTTGTTGTCTTTGCTCTAGATCGGAACTTGATACATGTTCTCTTTGAAGCTCGATCGTATGCTCACTACATAAGATGAGATATGTTATATGTAACTTACATTTGTGTACTAACGTAGAATTGTAATGATTTCGATAAACTTACTTAAAATATGGTAATGTCTCATCGCGGTTGTTGAACATGGTAGAGTAGGCTTTTTCCAAGTCTTGAGGATGACACCATTCATATATACGGGCACCTATTGGCCGCACATTCTGATTAAACACCGCAAGGCCAGTTTAGTGCTGCCCTAGACATCTATTAGAATTTCAATCTTGATGATTAAACCTTGTCTCAATATCTTCAAGATGCATAGAGCAGAAGGTGAGACATTCAGCATCAACGTAAGCCTCAGCAATTGACCCTTCTAGTCGTGCTTTGTTACGCATATATTGCTTCAATGTGTGCAAATATCTGTTTAAATAATTAATCAGTTATACATTAAAATAGTTAGGATTGATAGATAACACAATTCATAAAATTAAATGTACATTTCTATTGGATACATCAAAGGTATTGGACAGGTCCGCCAATTTTTGCCTCATGAGGAAAATGCACAGCTAAGTGGACCATTACATCAAAGAAAGTTAGAGGAAAAATCTTTTCCAACTTGCAAAGGATCACGACAACATCCCTTTCGAGCTTTTCAAATACTTCCAAATTTAACATCTTCGCACATAATTCTCTAAAGAAATAGCCTAACTCAGTCAATGTAGTTGATATGTCATCGGTGAGATATCCACGTAATGCAACCGGAAGAAGTCGTTGTAAAAGGACATGGCATTCATGGCTCTTCAATTCGGATATTTTCCCATCTATAACATTTACACACCAAGATATATTCGATATGTATCCATCTAGGAACTTCACCGATTTAAACCACTTACAAATCCTCATTCGCTCTGCAGATGATAACATATATTGTGCAGGAGGCACGATATATTTATCACCGCTACGTATTAGGTGCAGCTCTTTCCGTATTCCTAGCTCAGTCTAACTCAGTCAATGTAGTTGATATGTCATCGATGAGATATCCACGTAATGCAACCGAAAGAAGTCATTGTAAAAGGATATGGCAGTCATGGCTCTTCAATTCGGATATTTTTCCATCTATAACATTTACACACCAAGATATATTCGATACGTATCCATCTAGGAACTTCACCGATTTAAACCACTTACAAATCCTCATTCGCTCTGCGGATGATAACGTATATTGTGCAGGAGGCAGGATATGTTTATCACCGCTACATATTAGGTGCAGCTCTTTCCGTATTCCCAGCTCTTACAAGTCCAACCAGGCTTTAACAGTATCCTTCATCTCCCCTTCAATGTTCATTAAAGTTCTCAGCACATTATCACAGATGTTCTTCTCGATGTGCATAACATCCAAATTGTGCCTCAATTTAAGGGTCTCCTAGTACGGCAAATAAAAAAATATGCTATTCTTCGTCCAATTTAACTCCACATTAGTACATTTCCTCTTCTTAGTACCCGGTATCTTCCCAAACCTCACTAGTTGGATAAGTGCCAATTAAGCAAACACGTCTTTGCCAAACAACAATGGAGGTGACAATCTGTGCTCAATTTTTTCATCAAACAGATGCTTCTGCCGATTTCGCCAGCCATGTGATGGCGGTAGAAAACGACGATGGCACATGTAGCATATCTTCTTCCCATTGGACAAATGTAAGGAACATGCATCCTTATTGCAAACCGGACATGCCAGATACCCCTTAGTCCTCCACCCAGACAAGTTCTCGTACGTTGGAAAGTCATTTATGGTCCACAGTAACGCTGAATGCAATTGAAATGTCTCATTCTTAGAGACGTCGTATGCCTCTACTCCCACATCCCATAATTCCTTTAACTCATCTACTAAAAAACGCAAGTACACATCAATTTCATTACCATGAGACTTCGGCCCTAGGAATAAGCAACGACATGAAGATAAATGGTTCTTTCATACATTTCCACGGTGGTAAGTTATACAGCACAAGCAACACCGGCCACATGCTGTAGACATTACTCATGTCACTGAACGAATTGAAACCGTCGCTAGCCAACCTAAGTCATATGTTACGCGTCTCATTTGCAAACCATTTGTGATTTGTATCAAACTCAGTCCAAGTGTGAGAATCTGTCGGATGCCTATATACATTTTCCTCAACAACATGCTTCTCCTTATGCCACCCCATATCTTCTGCCGTCTTTTGAGACATGTACAACCTTTGTAGCCTAGGTTTTAAGGGAAAATATCTTAGCACCTTATGCGAAATTGTCTTGCTCTTTCCTTCTTTTAGTTTGTACCTAGGTTCGTGGCACACCGTACACTCCATACATTGTTCAGTCTCCTTCCTAAAATAACAAGCAATCATTTTTGCAAGCATGTATGGGAATATACCCGAGGCCCAAATCTCTTAATATTCTATTCGCCTCGTAATATGATTTCGGAAGGGCCTCCCCAGTAGGAAGCACTGCTTTAATCAATTCAATGACCATATTAAATGATTTGTTACTCCATCGGTTAATGGTCTTAATATGAAGGAGTTTCACGAGAAAGTCTAGTTTCAAAAAATTATCACAACTCAGATATAACGACTGCCTTGCTTCCCTCAATAAGGACTCAAACGCTTCTGATTGTCCTGTGTCACTCCTGTGACTACTCGCCCCAATTGTAGCCTCTTGCAAGTCTGCCAGCATTTGTGGCAAGCCTTCGTAACCAACCCCAACATTATCACCACAGTCATCATCGTCGTCTTCTTCATCATCTTCAAATACCACTCATACGTCACAGGTGTTCCCGTGAAATTCTCAACATGTATACCTCTTATCCATCCCGTGTAGGAGTAGGTG
This sequence comes from Nyssa sinensis, assembly GCA_008638375.1. Lineage (NCBI taxonomy): Eukaryota > Viridiplantae > Streptophyta > Magnoliopsida > Cornales > Nyssaceae > Nyssa > Nyssa sinensis. The sequence continues at coordinate 55,344,452 of CM018031.1, read as the reverse complement.
CTCTTTGGCCTCATCTATGTGCATATAATCCCTATTATTGCACCTCCTACATGAAATCTTATCCTATTTCTCCCATCTGTAGATGCATGAGCAAACTCAATAAAATCTTTGATCCCCTTCACATACCCTGGAAAATGCCTGCCCCTCAAGTCCATCCAACTCTTATCCATTTTCGTCTACCTAATACAAGTCAAAAATGATACTTATTATAAATATGAAACATGAATCCTATCACCTTCCGACTTCTCTCTAAAGGGTAAGGTGGTCCTTATCTCATTCGTGAATGCACAATCTACATTGTAATCAGCAGCAAATCAAATGCTTGACTTCCACTCGGACAAAATTTCGGCAACATCTCCCCACGGTTCTCCAAGTATACGAGATAGACGTTAGCACGCCTAAATATATATACCTAGAGAATAATAGGAAACCGTGCTGAAATTTGTCATAGTGGAATATTCAAGCATGCTGCTATTGATTGCAATGCAGATTTATGCATTCCCGAACTATCCTCTCTGGACAATTCAAGAATCAATTTTCATACACACGAGCCCAATCGCGAATAAATTTTCGCGACAAGATTCACATGTGATGAAAATGACTCCCGAACGGGGCTAGGCTTATATGAATGCAGTTGTTAACTTACAAAACTAGTCCTAATTTTTTTTTCACGAACTAATCCAACCCCAAAAAATTTCTAATCAAACGGTAAGGTTTTTCACAGAGTCAAAACTACTTTGTGAAAGTTTTTATTTTTTTTTCTTTAATAAAACGCGTGACACACTAAATAGTTGGTCGGCCACCTAGTGTGTGTGTGTGTGTGTGTGTGTGTGTGTGTGATTTCAACTATAAACTTATAAATGTGTGTCACACTAGATAGATCATGTAGCTGAATTATTATCAACAATTACTTTGATATACATATATACAAATTATATACATACATAATATATATACACATATTCTATATCTAGATATATCAAGATCTATATATCTAAAAGTATTTAAAGAAATATGGGATTATTAAAATATTATTTATATAATTTAAATATATAAATTGGATAGGATAGGATGCCTGAACTCCATCACTACTCTGAAGCTATAGAAGCCGTGTCCAAGTTTTAACCTCCTTTTTCATTCCTATCCCATCCCATTTATTTTCTCCCTCATATGATGGGTTGAATAGGAACATTTTTGCAATCTCTAGTCAAAGCTAAACTAATTACTACGTAGTTATCTAAAAAGCCTTTTAAATATTAGTCTGAGAAAGACAAATCCAGTTAGGTCGGTTTCAATCATAAAGTCAATAAAATAATTATTTTAGACCCCATTCAAAGAGAAGGTTTCAAGTTTTTTATATTTATATTATAATTAAATTAGAAGTCTAAAGTTAATAAAAGTTTAACTACACAAAAAAGTCACAAATTTTATGTATTTATTGTATAATCAAATTAGAAGTCTAAACATAATAAAAATTTAATTTTATAAAAAAGGCTCCATAAAGACTGCATGAAAAAAGACTTATTCTATTAATAGAATTTTATACGTATTGTAGTCTAATCTTTTATTTATATTTATTTAGATAAAAAAAATAATGTAAAAATTCTATTGTTAGAGTTTTATTCAATATATAACTATCCTTCGTTGAAAAAAATTAAATTTTATATTATAAAATTAATATAATATATATAAAAGCTAAAAAATTATATTAATATGAAAAAAGACCTCATTTAGAACTATCACTTTATCACTGTAGGCTTTCAATTGTATACAACCTGATCTTGAACCTAGCTTTTCCATTACCAAAGGATAAAAAAAAAAATGACTTTAATCTTCCTTTCATTTTAGTTGGACATTAATGGTGCCAATACATTTCTTATACAATACACAAACATAGCCTAAAAATTAATACTATAAAGTGATTTTAAAAAAAAAAATTATTAAATTTCAAGTAATATTATTAACTATAAAACAATGTTTGTTTTGTCAAATAACAAATAATTAATAGAGATTACTAAGTTTCAAACCGGATGATCCGAACCGAGTGTCGTAAGTTCGTGAAAGTCTTTTTAGGATTTGGGAGGTGTGTGATAGGGTTTCGGGGTCAGTAGGCCGATCTCCGACATTTTGGTCCGTCAAAACTGCAAAATGGGCCTTTTTGGAGCAGAAACTTGCATAAGTTTCAAACCGGTGATCCGAACCGAGTGTTGTAAGTTCTTGCAAGTCTATTTTATCATTTGGGAGGTGTGTGATGAGGGTTTCGGGGTTGGTAGGTCGATATCCGATATTTTGGTCCATCAAAACTCTAAAATAGGCCTTTTTGGAGCAAAAACTTGCATAAGTTTCAAATCGGTGATCCGAACCGAGTGTTGTAAGTTCGTGCAAGTCTATTTTATCATTTGGGAGATGTGTGATGGGGTTTCGGGGTCGTTAGGCCGATATTCAACATTTTGGTCAGTCAAAACTCCAAAATGGGCCTTTTTGGAGCAAAAACTTGCATAAGTTTCAAACCGGTGATCCGAACCAAGTGTCGTAAGTTCGTGCAAGTCTATTTGAGCTAGTGTGAACACTTAAAAACATGATAAGACATGGAATGACTCATATTTCATTCCATGTCTTAAAAAAAAGATATGTTAATGAAAAGTGGGACCCTATGTAGACTAAAGGAATATTTCACCACGCCATAGGTCAATTATCCATGTCAACCCCACCAAGTGAAGACTAATTTCCTCACATTTCTCAAGTCTACAACTCCAATCATTAATCACTTTTCCTCCCCTAAAAAAAGAGTACCAAAAAATGAATTTCACAATTTCAACTCAACGAAGTCACTTTTTTTAGAGAAGGCCACAAAAGAAACATGCCTTAAATCTAAAGAGGGCTTATATATATGTATATAGATTGTGTATGTGTGTGTGTGTGAGAGAGAGAGAGAGAGAGAGATATATTAGGTGAGGATTACAAGGATTTGGACAATAAATAAAAGCTCTTAAATCATAATATCAAGGGTAGGACGGTCAAAAGTTTAAACTTTTAATTTTCTCTTTAATCATTCTTTCATTGAACATGCTATATCCACACATCAATATATTATATAATGTCTCTCACCAAATCATTTGTTGATCTTCTCATTAAAAAAACACAAACCATGGTTATTCCTCTATTTATTAAATGATTTTGCAAGTATTTGGGAGGTGTATGTATATCTATGTTTGTGTGTGTGTGTGTGTAAGAGATGTTGCAGCATAAAATATTTATATAAAAGAGGAATACCTTCTGTCATAGAAGATGTAACTTCCTTGACCTCATACGCTACATCGGGTTCCCTTTTTATCTCACGAGCTAACTGTAAGTAGAAACTCTTTCTCGCAAACACTACTTGAATCAAACACACACACATTAAAATGCATGTCTCCTATATGCTCAAATACTGCAAAATCTCCGAGACAAGGGCCATGGTGTTGCACAAAATTATCCCAACCTTCTCGGAAGTAAATAAATCCTTTGGCACATTTACCAATTTTAACATGCCATGACCCTTGACAACGTGTTAGAATTGCTTCTTCCGATTTTACTTCACCTAGTTTTCTACAGAAAGCCAGTGGAATGAGCTGTGAAAATTTGAAATTCAGAAAACTATATTAAAGTGATTGAGTCACTATGAAATGTTGCTTACATTAAGAAGAGAAAAGACACTTGGATTGACCACACACACACACAAACACAGATATACATACATATATATATATATATAGAGAGAGAGAGAGAGAGGACATACAAGTTCTGGAAGGAAACCAGGCTATCATGACCTTGAAGAAATACCTGGAAATGGGAAGCTCCATTTCCATCCGAGAAGGAGACATATTCTCACCTAGTTGGCAAGTATGACAGTCAAAACAGAAGCAGAGACATCCTATCTGTGGTATCGGAATTGAATATTTATTTATCTCAATCACTTTATTTCTAATTTTTAAGTCATTTAATAGTTAAAACATCCTATTAATATGTCACAAAACGTGGAAATGACAGCCTCAACATAATCGCAAATAATACTTCATACTATCAATATGTCACAAAACATGAAAATGATGAAACAAAGGGATTAGAGCGAACAGAGGAGAAAAAATTAGGTTTAATATGAAAATTCAAATCCAAACATATTGAGCGAAAAAAGCTAAATTTTTACCCACTGAATCTACATGTCATGAACAAAATCAGATCAAGAATCAAGAATCAAATCAGAAATAAGAAAACCAACCTTGTTTTCGATCAAGAATCAATAAAATCAATCTACTTTGACACGGTAATTGCATCACTTATACACGATTCACCTTGAACCATCTAGAATAGAGAGATTTCATTTAAATTCCTTAAACTTTTTATCACTTTCTATTACTTTGCACTACATCTTTTTAAATACTCTCTATTTTTATTGTAGTTACTTACATAATCAATTGGTGGAAAAATTTGGGAGGAAATGAAAATTAAGAGTGAAAGAGGTTTGGAAGGAAAAAGAAGAGGGAAAATGATTTTTGAAGGGAAATGACATAAAGTAGCTTTTGGAATAAGGTAGGAATTTTTAAAAAAGATTTGAGTAAAAACTTAAGTAACCATCGGAGAACATCAAACTTAGATTCACCTTTTACTCAAATTTTAAGTGAAATTTGGGTTTGAGTTTGAATCACCAATAAAGATAGCCTAAGGTCAACTATATTATATAGAGAATGATGTGAACACTATATTCTACTACTACTACAAGTTGGTTTGATGATTGATGTGATTGTGTCGTTTGCAATATAATACAAAAGCAACACCATTCAAGAATCAACAAAAAGCTCACAAAAGAGCACTGAACCTGTCCATCTTTGAGTCTTCTTTCACGGCAATTAAGCCGGCATGAATAAAGGAGAACCTACTCTTCATGCCCCTGTTGGCTCCTATCAGATTCCATCATGCATGGATTTGGACTTGGTGATGGTTATTAGAATGAAGATCCATTATTGGTTGTGGTATTAAAGGTTTAATTCCTTGTGTCAGCTCTAAATCTTCTTAATGAAAACTGATTAAGAACACTACCGTCAATCACAAAAGTTGAAAAATTGCAATGTGGTTTATAGGTACACACATGCAATCAAATTGTGAAGCGATTGATGATAATATTTCCCAACTAATTAAATTCTCGTTAGGCCAAATTTCAATTAGGTTTTGTTTATCAAATTTTTTAATTCATTTTGTCGACAAATGATTAAAAAATTAATTCTCTAACACTTTCTAAATAAAATTAAATTAACATGTTCACGTGATAGAAAATAATTAAAAGATCTTATGAAAAAGATGTAAGCAATATAAAGATTATACGTATATGATAAAATGAAAGCATGGAGTATTTACCTTCAGCCATACAATCTAATCTTTTACCATGATCCACTATTCATATCATCTAATATTAAATTAATCATGAGCATCCTGCAAAACCCTCGTACTAATCTGTATGGTCAGGGAAGGATTGGGATATATAACCTATACATAATCAATTTGTTTTTACCATATTATAAACTTTAAGACTCAAAACCCACTCTTCAACCACTCTTTTCGTGTGTAATTTTTTATCATACATATATGGTTCAAAATAGATCTTCAATCGAAAAGATTCCAAATCAAACCAAATAATTTCAACAAGAAATAACCACAATTGTTTTTTAATATCTAACGATCAAAACTTAATATATAGACGCAATATATATAGACATATATAGACACAATATATATAGACATATATAGACACAATATATATATATAGACAGAGAAATAAAGAACTCGATCATCTACCTGAAAGCAACGAAAGGTCGTTGAAGATCTCTGAACGAAGTGAGAGAGATAGAGAGAAAGAGGTTACGTTCGGCCGTCAGTCGGAAGTGAGTGGAGACAGTGACAGAGAGTGAGAGTGAGAGAGGGAAAGCGAAGAAGAAGAAATGACGCTGGTATAAAAATGGGAGAATTTTTTTGCGACGCGCAAAGTGCGTTACTAATATGTTAGTGTGTGTCACCCAAACTCCATTTAATAAAACTATTAACGACGCACGGTGTGCGTCGCTAATAGTCCATTTTCCTGTCGCCAAAAGTTGTGCGCGCTTATTTTTTTACGCGGGAAACGAATTTTTTTACTCCTTTTAGCGACGCACACCTTGTACGTCGCTCATAGTGTCCTTTAGCGATGCTCAGGCCTGCGTCGCTGATAATGAGAGTCGCTAAAAATAGTATTTTTTGTAATGTAATTTATCCATCCGCCTGGCTTATTAATGTACGCTGATCTCCCCAAGTGTATACCCATCTTTTCCTGGCAGGCTCCGTGTGCTTGAAGGTGTTTTTGTGTTGTGGTTCAAGTAGGCATAGAGTACTGATCATTCTGTCAAATTTTCCTATAGAGTTTTTTTTTTTTTTTTTTGTGTAAGCAAATTTTCTTATGGAGTTGCTTCGTGATGTACCAAGAAATTCATTTAACAAATATATATGTATGTATGTGATGGAATATAAAAAAAAAAAAAGTTAAATACACAATAAAAAAATATTTATATTTTTTTATGTAAGTATATATTTTAGTGGAAAATGAGAATAATTTGAAATAGAATTCTATTAAACTTTTTTTTCTCTAAAGCTATTATTTTTCTTGTCTGATGATACAACCGGCCCTAAATTTTAAGCCAGTATTCATCATAAATGATCGTATAAGACAATAAAATTAGAAAAGTTTCCTAAGACATTTTACTCGGCACTAACGACCTAGAAAATAAGGCAATGAGATTGCCCTGTATTACAATCTTCTAGTATAGTGTTTTATTTTTTCCCATTTATTAGATAATGACTTCTGCACATGCCAAATGAAGACTTTGTGAGACCTTCCAAAAAGGGGATTTCAATCATCTAATAATTAACAGGGCTGGTCCTAACTCATGTCACACCAAATTAACGTCTTGAACATGCAATTGGATTTGAAAAAGTTCACCATTAATTTTTTCAATTTCTATTTTTTTTTTATTTAATTAGTTCTTCAATTTTGAGCTAGAAAAAGAAAAACCAATGACTGAATTAACATGGCCTATTCCAAGGAGGAGCACATGTTCACCCCATTCTGCAGCCTTTTACTGACTACTAATCTCTTCAAACTATGTCATATATACATTGAACCCTAAATTGATAATCTGAGTGCAAATCACAGAGGGGTTCAACCATTAAAGCCTGGAATGGATATACACTGTTCTTGTTAGCCCATTCCACCAATCATAACGTAAATAAGAAATTAAAGAAGCAAAGTCAATATTGTTATGTATGAATTAACATATTCTTATAGCTTGACCACTTTCATAATTTTATTAAGTTTTCTTATATATGATCTCTCTCTCTCTCTCTCTCTCTCTCTCTCTCTCTCTCTCTATATATATATATATATATATAATAACCTAGAATCGACCCAGCAACTAGGCCCTTTGGGCGTGGTTGGTCCAATGGCGGAGTTAAACTATCGACCTAAGAGAGTAAAAAATTAAAATTTGAAATCTAAATAAGACTTTTATAATAAAAATAAAAAATTTGGATGGTAATTTATAATTTTTAAAATTTTTTTATAAAAATTATGAATAAAATATCAAATATTTAACATTTGAGGAACTATGGTTATCCCTAACTCTCTTTATATTGATCATTGATCCGATCATGAATCTGAAAGCCGCGTTTTGACAGACCCTTCTAATTATGTTATATGTTTCCTTCTCACTGTTATTACTATATTATTTGTTTCTTTCCCAATGTCATTATTAATTTTCTCCGCTTTACCAATAAAGTATTTCCAAAAATGTATGAAGTCAGCATCTGTTTGGGTATATATCAATAAAGTATTTCCAAAAATGTATGAAGTCAGCATCTGTTTGGGTATATATCAATAAAGTATTTCCAAAAATGTATAAAGTCAGCACCTGTTTGGGTATGTATATATATATATATATATATATATACACACACACGTGTTTGTGTCTGAGAGAGTACCTGTAAGTGTGAATGTGCACATGTTTGTGTATGTTTGTAGGCATATAAACGTGGAAATGAAAATGGGTATATACAGATGAGCATGAATTTGTAAATTCAAACCAGTGTTTCATTTGTGAAAGCAGATAAAGAACACGAGAGGACAGAGAGAGCATTTGGTTGACATTCATTAGAAAGAGAACTGAAAATAATACATTTAGGATTTTTTTATATATAAATGAACCCTTTTTTCTGTGTCTTTTGTTAGGCGGCATCGAATCTTTTGCTTGCAAAAACATGATAGATAGGACCTTCATGATCTGTCTATTATGAAAACATAAACTAATTACAAATAATGGGGTCATATAGATATAAAGAAAGAACAAAAAAACACTAGTGTCGTCATCTCCATTGACTCTTGGACAGTGAAGGTGATGCAGACCTGTGTTGCTCTCAAACTTTCTCACTTCTCAACGGTTGGCAAACTAAGGTAGAAAAAGTTTTGCAGGCTGTATTGGTCTAATATTATTTTAAATTTTTTTTTTTTTTTAAAATAGATGAAAATATTCTGGATCAGTTTACGTGTACCTAGACTAAATTTTTCTTCTCATTAATTGACAGTAAAAAGAACTCAAACTCGAGACGTTTAAATTTTATTATTAATATTTTTACTATTCAACCTCACGCCGATGATATTATTTTAAAATTTCTTATCAAGAAAAGTTAAAAATTAATTAACACTAGCTCATATAATGACAAATTTTCTGTTTTGTACTTTGAAATCTTCGTCTCCAACCTAATTCTTCATATCCCCTAATGGTCAACAAGAGCGCTCTATTGTAGATTTTTATTTAAAGCTTGTATCATTTAATGATGTCATGTGAATGGGTCTTTAATTAGAGAAATTTTAATGCTTGTATTATTTGATATGTTATCTATAAAATTTGGCATGAATATAAAAATCGTTGGTCCAATAGAATGTTACTTGGCTTGCCAAAAAATGAAAATATCATTTTTAATGTTTCACTTGACACTAAGAATTGTTACTTTTGCCACATCATGAAATACAACTCTAGTTAATTTTATTTTCTTCCACATCATGACATTTTGGTACTAGCATAGAGTTTTTAAATTTTAGTGTCTTTGTACTATAATAATGTCAAAATATAAATTTAACATGAATAAAATGACATTTAATATTAAAAAAGTTCTTAGGAATTATAACGAAGCCAAGTTTTGAAAAAATGAGCTGCCCTTAGAACATCTCCGATGGATATATTAAAGCTTCTACTAGTGTCAAAATGTTAGTTATATTGTATTGGCCATATATACATGTTAACAAGACAAATGTTAAATTTTGGGTTAACCGTGACAAACAATTTAGCTAGCATATGTGGCATGTATTGTTCATGGAGTCCATTTAGACACTAAGCCTGTGTTGAAGTATCAAATAAAGATGACATGGGAACACCCCATCTTAGTTAACTAGCCTTATCAGTTTGTGAATGTATTTAGGCGTATATGGCTCCTTTAGCAGGAGTTGTTTCTAAGTTATCAGTAGAAATGCTCTTGTATCAATAACAGATGATGTAGGAGAAATATGATGCCATCTAAAAAGAAAAATGAATATATGTTTTAAAATTATTATAGAATTTTTTAGTTTCTAAATTTAAACTTATCACAATTTGATTATTCTAGAGAAAATATCTATCATCATTTTTATTTTCTACTCAAAGTAGAATTTTTTTATTTTATTAGGATTAGGATAAGGATATGAGTAGTTGTACCTATTTGAAGTAGTGAATTTTTTGCTCTATAAATATGATGTAATATATCTTTATTGTTCATTTTTATTGATATAAAATACAAATTTCAAGTTTTAAAGATTTTTTTTCTCTTGTTTGGATTAAATTGTTCCCTTGTTTTTAGGATATTGAATTTCTTCGCATCCATACATCCTATCACATTTCATGTTACATTAGTTAGCATCAGAGAGTAGGGATTTGCTGGTTAGATGGCAAACAATAGTGATAAAATCAAAAATTTCATTGACATTAGGTGTGAGACGAAGGTTATATGGTTTAGTAATTGATAATCAGAGGCAACAAATTGGTGAAATCCAGTAAATGCTTTTGGGACTCAATTGCAATACCTATACAGACTCCCAAGTTGTCGAAAATCACGTTAAAGGATTCGTATGAGATCAGCTTGTTGATAGATTTGTACCAAAACGATGTCCCCAAAGACAAACCTGTCTATAGAGACAATTAAAATTCAAAAGAAGAAGAGGACTTCAAAATTCTTAAACCTGCTAAAAGAAACTGAAGGTATGTAAATTATTCAAGTGATGAGAAATATTTTGAAGATTTTACTGTAAGATTTAGAACATACATGCACCAATTAATGGGTAATTTTTTTATTGTGTCTAAAAACTTATAATTTTGAATCAACTTAAGGTTAGCTCAATTGGTCATCATGTCCTCCTCAGTTAAAGAAAAGTCGTATATTCAAGTCTCTCTCTTTCTATTAGAAAAATATGAATATTACTTTTAACTAGACATGAGTCGAGTTAGTTTGTCTATGTTACTATATAATATTATATTTAAGGTAATACTACTATAAATTCGAAAGCATATGAGATAGGAGTGTTTTAATTCTTAAATGATCTTAAAATTAAGTTTTTTTTAACTCAATAACTTTATCTTTAATTCTCAAAGTTATTTAAAAATTAAAAATACATTATCTTATATATACTCATATTGACAATAACATTATTTTTATATTTATGTTGTATAATTAAATTAATTGATTGATTGTAGTCTCACGTCACTTTCTCCAAAAAAAAAATTATGAATTTAACTAACTGTCGAATTGAAAATTGTTTTCTACCAAAATTATTATACAATATATTGAATTTGAAATCTCAAGGACTTTTGTTACAAAATGGATACATTGTTATTAAAAAAGCAAGGGGGGAAATTTGAGAGAATAGTGAAAAGAGAAGTGGTGGGGTTGTTATGCAAAAGTTGAGAACAAAACAGAAAAGTCAAAGCAGTCTTTAAGGTCTTAACTGGGATTCGTCGAACAAGACAGAAGTTTCGCTGTCGTGATGACGTCGTAAGTTGCGTGTGTGTTGCGTGCAACTCTGGCGGGGAAAAAAAAAATCATTTGTCATTATTCGTGCCCCCACCTACTGGATGATTGAAACGTGTACCGTCTTGCCTCGATCTTCTCGATAAGTTCAGAGAAAATTAAAAAATTATATATACACTTGTCATTTTCTAATTTGTGGGTCCCCCCTGAGGCGGCTCGGCGAGTGTACTCGCTCATACATGCGAGTAAGTTCCCTCCAAAGCTGTCGTGCAGTATTTGCGAGTATATCGTGTTTATGTACACGGGCGGGTACGATTGTGGGAGGGGTTTGGTTTTTTAGATGTGAGTGAACAGGTCAATCAATCAATCAATCAGTCCATTTCCACGATGACCGCATTTGATCGGGTTGGTGAATTTGGCTTGAAATTGGGGTCTTGAAGTGTCAATGGGTCGGGTTTTGAATTGTTTGGATCGAAAGATGTCTAATCCATTTATTTTAGAGCAAGAGTCAAAGCGCCCATTTGACACCTCTCATATTGTTGGAGAATTCATTCTGATAAAATAAATTATATAGAAATAGATTTTAAGTTTGCAGAAGAATTGTATATGATAATAAAATTATTTATTGGGTATTTGTTAAAAATTATTTATAAATATTTTTTTATAATTTATTAGATAATAGTGAGAGTTATTTAGTAGAATGTTATAAAATTAAGTTAATAAAATTTAATAAATAAATATACAAATATTGGTATTGAATACATAAGATTAATATTATAATAAAATAATATTTATTATATATCATTTCAAATACATAATATTTAGTATATATTAATTAAATAAGTTTTTAATTTCAAATGACTTATAATGAGAAAATAATTTATTTCATTAATTTTTGTATTGTTTTATATTATATTACTAGTATTAGTATAATCATTAGTAAATAGTAAGATGTCCTACAATTTTTAATTGAAATTAAAAAAAAAAAATGATTGTATGTGTTTGGAAAAAATGGTCTGGTATTTTCATAAATAACGCGAAGATGAGGGGCAAGTACTCTTAGCGTCATAGTGGCTTGGGTTGGACGGAGTTCTGGCCTGCGACGCCCAACCGGCTTTCGGCCCACCTTCCCTGAGCGTTGTCGGCCCGCAACAACCCGGTAAACAAAGCCCAACCGTGAAGCAGACCTCAGACCCCCTGTATTATCCAAAATGACTGATGGCACCCTTTTTTGTTTATTGACCAACTTACCTTAAATTTCTTTTTAATTCCAATTCAGTCGTGGGAACACGCGGGGAAAGAACAACTCACTCTCGCCGTCGATTGAAGAACCATCTCCGCCGAATGACTGTTCGCACCAACGATTTGTCGTTTTCAGCAGTGATGGCCATGAGCCCATGAACGACGATGTCGTAAAACATGAACAACCACCATGAGAACTTCTTGTAGAACTGTGAATGGCGATGGCATGAAATTCAACACGAGCAGCCCCAAAGCACTATCATCGTGACCGACCCATGTACACCGGCCACCTCCGCCATTATCTATAACTCCGAAGACCGGCGACACCATCTCATAAGCGACGTCAGCAACCCACAAACCATTCAACTCCATAATAGTTGGCACAGTGACAAAGTAATTTACAGAACTGAACTTGAAGGCCCCTAATTATGGATACAATTGAGGTAATTTACAGATCTTGAACCCACAATTGAAGGCGGTGTGAAATTTTTTTTTTCTAGGAACAGAGATTGGGACAAGACCTGCAAAACCAATGAACCAATAAGCTTCATGATCAACAGGGTTTTGAGGACCCAATTGAAGGTTGCGTGACAATTTTTTTTTTCCAGAAACAGAGATTGGGACAAGACTTTCAAACCAATGAACCAATAAGCTTGATTGGAACTCAGTCGGATCCCCTTGATGAATGTCTATGTCCATAGCCATGTGTTCTTAAGTTGTAAGGAGGTTAGAAAGTATAGGTTGATCAATGTAAAGTCGGTTTAATTTTCACATTTTTTTTTTGGACAGAATTTTTAGGCTTCATAATTTTCTTTGTTGTTATATTTTTAAAAATTGTGTATTATTTTCTCTATCTATTTTTTTTTTTATCAATGTTAAAGTATTATTACTTCTTAAGGAACAAAAATTATTTAATACATTAGTTAAAAACATGTGTAATACTTTTTTATTTAAAAATTTCTCAGACTTCTTTGTCCGAAAAAAATTTTATGTTAAAAAAATATGAGTTTTGACCGAATTTTTAATTTATTTTTTTGTTTTATTAATGTTAGAGTATTACCACTTTCCTAAGGAATAAAAATTGTTCAATGCATAGTTCAAAAATATGTGTAATATTTTTTTGTTGTTGAAAGAATTTCATAAATTTCTTTGTTTCGGGACAAAGACATTTCTCTGTTCATGTTCAGTGGATAGAAAATTTTTGACAAAAATTCTCTATCGAAAAAAGAACTTTTTTTTATAGATTTTCCTTATGCAGTATAGATCTTGTTTAATAAATATCGATCTTTAAAGTCTAAATATATAATTTTTATAAAAAAACATATTTATATATTATAAGTTATTTGATTTTGAAGTTTATAAAGCAAATGAGTGATGACATGACAAAGGATGAGCGTAAGAATGAGAGCTTCAGCCCTTTCTTTCCGTGTTTTTACATAGAGGGTTATTTTGGTTAAGTAAAAAATGAGGGACCTTTTAGGTTAAAGAAATTTGGGCTTGTACCTTATAGCCGATTATGCACTTTTTCAGAGACACGTGGATGAACAGGTCCCTAATTTAAATTAAAAGAAAGATTCTAATCTATTTTTTTATTATTACAAAAATTCTTAATAATAAGAATTTTTATATAATATGTTTACATAAATATGTGTATTTTTTATTTGAGAATGTCATTTATTTTGATTTGAAAATTTTAAATATGCTCGGTAATTTTTTTTTGGGACCTCTTGTCATGGATTTAAATGGAGTAATACTAAAATCTATCATTGAAGAATTAAGAGAATTACAAGGAAAAGATTGAGCTATTAATTTACTTCTATGATCCATCCAAAAGTTGAAATATTTGGATATGAAAAACTTCATTTAGTGACTTTTTTTTAAAATGTCAAATATATCATTGAATGTATGAATTTAAAATTTACTTTCTCTTTAAAGTTTATAACAGAAGAGGTATAATTGTCAAATAGTGTACATATATTTTCTTTTCTTCCCTTTCTTTTGCTTTCGAATTAGTTTTTTTTTTCTCCTCTTTCCTTTTAACTATCCAACAAGAAAATAATAACATTCCTTTTATTTCAAATAAGATGAAAATGATCTCTCTTTTGTATCATGATCTCTCTTTGTTTAAGCTCACAACTTTCAAACTTACTTTTTACTTTCAAAATAAAAAATCAAGCAACTCCCCTCTTCATCATTATATATATATATATAACAATGAAGAGAGGAAATCGAACTCACGCTTACTGTGTGAAAAGTGTATAATTAAGTTATTTGAATAAAAACTCGATCCTTAATATTTTATATTTATTATACCAGCAATTTGATTAATTTTTGTTGATTACATTCATATTTAACACTAGGTTGTGGCTCCACTATAACATTCAAGGACAGGGCTTAGGCGACTACTACCTTGGGCTAAGCTCAGCCCATAGCAAGCCCGCAACTTGGAGCCTATTATTTAGATATTGCTAACAACTAGTGACCCAAGTCTAGTCTTCTAGATTGCTTAAAAAACGTCAATGGGGCTACTTTGGTAGGTAACTTGAGACCTTTTCTAGGAGAGGTTATGAGTTCTATTCTTATTATCTCCACTAAGAAGAGATGTGTAATTTATTTAATTTATTTTTCTCAACTTTGGACTGAATTTTATTTCTATATTTGTTAGTTGTTGCAGTCTGTTGGGTTTTCCAAAATCCAAAATTGAGACTCCCGTGAACTTATAAAGTAATAATTGATTACATTCTGTTGGTAAAAAAAAAAAATTACTTAGAAAATGAAACACCTTTTTTTATTAAATTTTCTTTATTAGTTTTTTTTTTTTGGTTAGAATAGAAGTCTTTTTTGAAAAACCACTTATAAATGGCCCTTTTTAAAAAGATGTTTGTTTGTTTAGAAGATTCTTAAATTAAAAAGATTTCATTATTGTATTGGAGTTTATGTCTTTAATTAAAAAGTATATCTTACAGAGATAATTATATCAAGACACGATCCTTTTCTAACCGACTATTTGGAGATGTTTGAACTCCCAAAATTGGATCACATATATGTATATCATGTGACTATTTAGTTTTAACAAAAAAATAAAAAAAATTAAATAAATAAAAAAACACGTGTATTACATGTGAGTGCATACGTGACCTACTAAAATTGTGACATGCACGTAAGTAAGAGGAGGTTCCTCCTACTTGATTTGGAGCCAAGCACTGTCCATTTGAAAAGGTTACAAAAAGTTATTTTTACAAATAACTTTGATTTTTGAGTGATTCGGTCAAGGTTCAAGAAAAGTAGTAAAATTATTAATAGTTCCAAGCCTGAATAAAGTAGCCATAGATCTCTCATTTTTTTGTGACGAAAAATCTCGCTAATGTATAAAGTTTCCATATCCAGTAACTAATTACTATGAAATCAGAGAAGTTTTTTATTTTTTTTTCCAAATTTCAAATTTCAATAACTCATAATATATAAATTTGTTTTTAATAAGATTTATATATATAGGCTTTAGAAATCAATATTTATCAAACAAGACTCATATTGCATATGAGTTTTTGAAAAAAGAAATCGTATTTTAAACAATACAATTTGACTATGTTTTTAGAAAATCAGCAATAATTTTACTATTTTTTGAAAACATAATTTAATTTTACTGACCAATAAACTTGACACAAGAGGAAAAAAAGTACGGAAGGAAGAATTGGCCATACCTTTCATAACACGTCCATCAAATAAACAAAAAAATTACAAACAATTAAAATTAATTCTATCAAATCAGAATTTTAGAGAGAGAATTGTCAATACCCAAAATAGTAAAATCTTATTATCTCTAGAATATAGTAAAATTTGACTGTCTACAGAACAAAGTGTTCTCAGTGAAGTAAAAGGTGGTTAGATCTAAGAATAATCGGAACTCAATCAATCCCCAAAAACAAACACAGTAACAAAGCTAAAGGGCTCATAAAAACTCACAAAAATTATATTGAATTTTTAAAGCTAATTATTATTTTGAGGAATGAGAGCATGGAAGAATATTTCCAATGCAAGAGACTTGGCTACCTCTATCCAATTTGGTCTTCATTTGACCTCTAGTAGATGTGTGTTTTCTTTTATTACAAGAAGCCCACTAGAGGTGAAAACTTGTTCACCTTTGGGTCCATGGTTAGTGTTCTAAAGAAAGCCTTGGCACAAACTTTGGTGTCCTACAATACGTTTGCAGGAAAGCTTGTACAAAATAGTATCTGTGAGCCTAAGCTCATCTACAACAACCATAGGGTGAAATTCCTTAAAACTTTTGCAGACTTAGATCCAAAACCTTCCCTTCTTTGCCTTTTGGTTTTCCCCCAAAGCTCTCAATCTTTTTTTTTTTTTTTTGGTGTGATATCATGTTTTGAAGGTTGTATTCAAACACAATAAAATTTTACTATCTGTAATTTTTTCAACAATCAAACCGATCATCAGTGGTTCAATGGCCACACTTTTCAAAAAAAAAATAAAAAGTATTTACAAATAGTTAAAACTAGTAAAACCAAACCATAATCTTGGAGAGAAAACTACCAATACACTGTAAGTTTCCAAAATAGTAAAATTTTATTGTTTTGTAGAGACTTGTTTTGTAGAGACAACTTTTTATTATATGTTTCTATTGCCTTTTACACCATTGTCTCTATATAGCCAATTAGCTCCATTTTATTGTCTCTATTGCCTAATATGACGAAAGTTGCAAACTAAAAAACTTGTTGGAAGATCTCTACCACTATTATTAGGAATGGCAATGGGGCGGGTTTGGGGGTGGGTGGCCATTTTCCAACCCCGACCCCGTTCATATTCCCCACCCCAACCCTATCCCGTTTAGAGGCTTACCCCGACCTCGACCCCGACCCTATCCCGCTTAAAGGCTTACCCAACCCCGACCCCGACCCCGACCCCCCGTTTATATTCCCTGACTTCGTCCTGTCTCGAACCTTGATATATGTTTGTTTTAAGTAAGTTAAAACCTTTGTTTTGATAAGTAAATTAAATTTTTATTGTCAAAATAACTAATATAAGAAAAAATAATATGAGTGTGATATGAAAAATCTTAAAACTAATTTTATATAGTGCTATTTATTAGTAAATATAGTGTATATAAGAATATATAAAAAAAAATAATATATAAATGGGGCGGAGTAGGGGGACTGGGTAACCATCCTCCAAACCTGTCCTAAATCCGACAGAGTTTTAAAGGCCTCACCCCGATCCCGTTTATGAGCACTCCATACCTGCCCTATTAGGAATGGGGCAGGTCCTTGACAGAACATGAACAAATTGTCATCCTCTAACCATTATGATGAGAACACACCTACAATAATGGCCACCATTATGATCTCTACCACGAACACCATAACGACACCTTGGGCTTGTTCCTTGTCTACTATAACCCCTTATTGATCGAGGGCTATAACTCATTCCCCTTATTTGTCTAAATAGACCAAACAAAAACTTTCAGGAACAAATAAGACAACACATTCTATAAAAGTATCTTGAGAATTAGAGTAACTAAAAGGTGAGGAAGTGGTAGCAACGGGGGAAAGGATGGTGACGGTAGTGGCTGTGGTAAAGAGTGAAGGTGGGTTTGGAGGTGGTGTGGTAGGGTGTTGTGGCAAAGCTACCACAACTAACCTATGTGCACACCACCGTCAACAACTAGTGTCGTCATGAACAACCTTCAGACCCTCTAGTCAATTACAACTAACCACCTTTATATTATAATCAATTTTTAAAATTCAATCTCTAATAATCAACTCTTTAAAATTAATTTTTAAGAATATGAACTTTTTGATCTCTAAATATTTGATAAATAAGTTTAAAGATACATGAGTTTGCAAAAATTTATTCAAAAATGGGGTAATTGTTTTTTATATTCTTTTTTTATTTAGAGGGGTAAAAAGAGTTCTATTTTCAGAGTAATTTTAAAAAAAATGTACAACAATAAAAAGAAGTCGGTATAATTATATAAAGCAACAATTGAAATTATTCTAATAAAAGAGATGTCACAAAATTAATTTTATAGTCAGCTCACATGCTTGAGTTTATCTAACTCAATTTAATAATGCTAGGCTTATTTTAAAATTGATCGAATATCACATCATAAGAGGAATGCTAAGGTCAACCGCGAGTGTAAAAACTCACAATCTAATTGGCACGTGTAATGCACACATTCGTACCATGCGCGACCACACACGCATGTATTACACATGCTAATCAAATTACAAGTGACGATCACTCGAAATTGATCTGAGCATTTTTTTCGCATCATAATGTTGGCCAAACTTATAAAAACTACCAACTTGAAAACATAGTTATTAGAACTGAATCGAACGATGAACCGATGAAGGGGCCATGTAATACCCCGATCCTAAAATACTCGAGTGAATTAACTCGCGTTGCGAAACTTGAACATTTTAGTTTAATTAGGCTATGAAGCCCGAGTGCCTGAGAACTAACCATATGAGAGATTCGGCAGTACGGGCAATTGTGTAAGTATACCGAGACATATCTCGAAGTACGTCTACCATGTAATTATATGTATGTGAGTACGAGGGTATATATGTAATTTATACATATATATATATATTAGTGTATATATATATATACGTGAATGTACAAGTATAAATATAAGAAGTATATGCAAGTGTGTATGTATATATATATATATATTTATATATATAAATAAATATATATATATATATATATACATAAGGCTATGTATTTATAAGTATTGTATAAATATAAACATAAAGGTATATATGTATAAATCTGTATATATATATATATTAAATGCATATAGCAAGTTGGCTGATTTGAGAGGAGTGATGGGAAGGCTAGGCTGCTGTTAGTGTGTGGGTTTAAGTGAGTGTGTTTAGTGTGTGTTTAATATAATATACATATATACACAAAAAAATATCAACCCACATTAATGTAAAGCTGTGAGATAAGAAAAAAAGTAGAAAATGAAGTTGGGAAGGGAGAAAACGATAGGGAAACCGTGGGCTGCAAGTGGTGGTTTTACATATATATATATATGTGTGTGTGTATATATATATATATGTATACAGTTGCTTAGGTTAGAAAAGAATTAGAAACCACAAGGGAAAAAGAACCAAGAAGACATGGGAGTTTCTGGAGTATTTAGAAGTGGAAAGCAAAGGGAGAAGAGGAGGAAAACTGAAAGAAAATGTGAGAAAGCTTAAAACTCACTATTTTCTCTCTCTAGGTTTTACATATGTTTATAAGTTGTTTTAGCCTTGTTCACGCATATATGATGTTTAGAATATATAAACTTAAATAAAGCATGAAAACTTGGCCTTAAAACAGCCCAAAACACCAAGTCGTACACCATGACAGCCATGGATAGACCTTGGTAGAGCAGGTCTGAAATCATGTGGAACCAAAACCCATTTGGGTTGTTGGAAGCTAAACTAGACCACCAAAACGTTTTAAAAACGCTAAGACACGATCATGAGACTCAAAAAAAAACCATAAAAACCGAAGTTGCAGGTTTGGGTTTTGAAACCCAACCTCTCAAACTCATACCAAAACTGACTTTAAGGAATGGGGAATGAAACTTGTCACGCTCCAAATTACAGCAAACCCTGAGGACGCGAGTAACGAGATGAAAGAAAAATAAAATAATAAGGAAATAAAGGACAATCAAGGACAACTACATGCATTCCATATACTAACCCATTCCTGGTTCTGATGCAATTCATAAGGTCTTGCCCGTTACCTCATAACATACAAGATAACATGAAATAGTATAGGATTTATGCCCTTGTACAACATCAAAATATGCCCCACAGGCCAAATATAATTCTCAGTTCTCTCCTTCATTGAAGCATTTCTAAGTCTCGCTGTAGCTTGGAGTGTCATCTGAAATGGTATCCCACGAATGGGTTAGCTCAACTACTGGTACAATATAATGCTAATGCAAGAAAAAAAATTAAGGCGTGGCATGTGCAAGTGTACATTTATATCTACATGGCATTCAATATCATCAATGCAGTTTATGAACAGTATGCATGAACGCACCCATGTAAACTCTATGTCACACCCATGACTCACTTTACGGACCTTCCCCAACGGCATGAGTACCCACGTATGTCTCACTTTACAGGACCTTCCCCGACTGGCTTGAGTAACCATGTATGATTCACTTTATGGACCTTCCCCGACGGTCTGAATAACCATGTATGACTCACTTTACGGAACCTTCCCTACGGCCTGAGTAACCAAGTATGCACAACACCAAGTACTCAACTCACGCCATGTTTCCAAGGAATCACACTATGTCAATATGCTCTAATTCTATCATGCCATAATGTAATCTCAATAGAGCATCTTATCCACACATGAAACATGCCTTAAATCACATATTTTATAATCTCAGCAGTTCTCAAAGAATATGATCCACACATTATGCTAACACCTATGATATACACATAGTCATGATCCACATTCATTACCAAAATTTCAAAAAGATAACAAGGAACACATAAGCACATGAGTAATTAAACACATATGGGAATCATCAAGTCAACATGGTAGTCATTCCTAAACTTAATTATATTTCTTGCTTAGCCACAATATATCGTATCTGATGGGTTGTCTCAACCCTAAGAAATCGTACTCACGGTGTATCTGAAGCTAACAGTAAGAATGCAGAAGGTTAGGCCACCTTCTCTTTGCCCTTCCGTGTTCCTAAAATCATGAAATACAACTCAGTTCAATTGCTACTTGAATTATGCTATTCATCAAATTTTATGTATTTATTTTATGATTTTTTATTTTGCCAAAATAAACTTTACTGTTGAGTCCAGAACATCAAAGAAAGTTGGTTTAGGCTTTCACAGAATTTAATTCGGACATCTAAGCTAAAAAGGGCAAAACGGTCATTTCGCACTTTTTATGGGTCTTTACATCCCGAGACCAATTTTTGCAAATCGGACTTCACGGTTGAGTCCGGAATGGTTGAGATAATAAAATTTCACTATTTGTTTACTTAAATCGAAGTTCGTTTGACTACGTTTCAACTTAGAGGCATTTTGATAATTTTTAATGTTATCACGGGTCTTTTATTTTTTGGGACCCTGTTTCATAAAACGGACCTCGCCATTGGTCTCAGAATGGTCGAGATAGTCAAAATACACTAATGGCTTGTCCCATTTGGGCTCCGAACTATTTTGTGATATTTAAATAATTAAATTAATTAATATTTTATTCAGGTGGGGTCAGATTATAATTACTCCAAAGTTCTGAGGTCACAGTTGAATTTTTGAAAGTTCTGAGGGGGCTAAATTGAATTCTAAAATGTTTTGGGGCTTAATTGTAATTTCCAAACTTCTTATTCCTAATTCGGATAACCAAACAGCGGCTAAGCCCAAAACAGGGATAGGATATCCCTACCCTCAATTTAATTCCAATTTTTAATTTATTAACCCTATATCCAAACACCCCCAATCCCCATTTTAACTTAAAACACATGGCTGACACGTGGCAGGAGCGGGTCGGTCTTGACCCGACCAGAGCCCAAACCCGACCCAAGACCTGAACCGCAAAGTGCTTCTTCTTCCTCGTTTTTTCGATAGGGTTTTGGCGAAGTTTTGGCACCTTCTCCAGTGCCGGTGAAAATTTTTCGGTGGATTTTTCAAGTTTTAAAAATGTTGTTTTCTTCCATTTTTCTCATAGATCTCATATCCAACCTCCATTTTCAGTTTGGGCCACTCAAACACCCAAATAAGGGAAAATAGAGGCTCCGGCCAACTGATTTTGTCTTTATTTCATGCCTCAAAGTCCACTGTTTTCACCCATTTTCTTATCAATTCAATTTCTGCACTATTTAGGGATGTTTCCATTCCATCTAAACAAAGTTTTAAACATGAAGATTCGAACCAACCGATTATCCTTCATGACCTGTAACTCCCTTTTTCTCTCTCATTTCTCAACCATTTTGGTTGATTTCTTTTGCAAAATGATCCATATTTTATACACTATAAGACTCTAAAATCAAATCGATTTAACATGCTAAGAAATGAAAAACCAGAACCGAGCTGCTTACCAAACTTTTTGGGTTTTCCTCCCTCTTGCCGTGTGTTCTCTTCTTCTCCTTGGCTCACGTTTGGTTCAACCTCCTTCCAATGATCACTACTTTCTAACTCAGTTTCTCTCTTCCTCTCCTTCTTTCTGATTTTTCTCTTTAAAACCAAGACTCAACACACACACCTTATGCTCTTTTTTTTTTCCTCTCTCTCTCTCTCTTTCTCTCTCTCTCTCTCTCTCTATATATATATATATATATATATCTCCCTCTCTCTCTACGGGTGAGTCTGCACACACACAGAGATCACACTTACACACACACCTAACCTACCCACTCTCTTACACACCACAACCCTCACCATGCCACCTTGAGTGAGGCACACTCAATCACACACACACACGGCAGTACACAGTGCACAGCACACACATATATACCTACGTGCACACACATACATCTGATATGTATATATATATATACACATTTATAGATATAATTATACACACATATATATACATACACACACTTAATTTCCTGCACCTACATACATATATATATACATGCACAACATATTTTAAATATAATAATAATAATAATAATAATAATAATAATAAAATCTTCATTCCAAAAAAAAATATTTTCAGGTTATTACAAAACCCCTTGACAAGAAGGACAAAATAGGCCAAGTCACGCATGAAATAATGGAGAAACGAGCATTTACTAGGGGGATGTCTAGAACTGCCATGTGAGGTGGAACAAGCATTCTATGTCACGACCCGGAACCCGGCCTATGCGGATTAGGGGTTCGTGATCGGCCACTGAGGCCTTTTTCAATGATCACAATACTTTTCTCATTTCTAATCAATCAAACGCAGCGAAATAAATTATTTTTATTGCAGAAGCAGTCAATATACCATTCAACATCAGCCATTCATATATATTCCATGATAACCACAAAAGTACATGATGTAAATCCTCAAAATCTGCTGATGTGTCATATTCAATATACATTCCACACTTACCAAAAGTAACTACATCATGTCTAACAAAATCTTAATACAAAAAGGTTAATAGTTATGAGCTTTCGGCTATCCTGGCTGAACTTGCTATTTCCTTGCCAATGTCGTTACTTGAAATGTCTTGGATAAAAATCTGTATGAGCTCAACAACTCGTGAGTATTCCATAACATGCCTAGGGTTTCAAAACTACTATGTAGTACATTCTGAAATGTCTATACTTATATGAAATTAGAATACATCATATCAAAGTACAACAGATCATAAACTAGTAATCAAAGTCATTTTCAATAAATCTCAGTTCAATCACAGTCGTAAATCAATAATCGATAACATAGCACAATCATAATAATGATTCAATAACATAGTTTGATAATGATGATTAGTGTTGTAATTCAAATATGGTTCAAAGTTATTTTCAATATCAATAGTCATAGTCAAATCAACATCATAGTTTGGTAACATAGTTCGATAACAATTTCATAGTCTGATAATCAAAATCGTAGTTCAATAGTCCTCAATTCGATGATTCGAAGTTCAATTATAGTTCACATTTGATATTCACAAGAGTTCAAATCATTAAAATTCCCCGTTCTATGGCCAGCAAATTAGAACCTCGCTGACTGAGATCAAATTCAATAATACCACCACTATACCCCATGGTTAGGGTTCAATAAAGTCACAATCTATTCGATAATGACAAATGATTCTATGGCTAGCAAATTAGAACCTCGCTGACCGAGATCAAATTCAATAATATGTCATATCACACTGGCTCACCACCAATATACCCTATGGGCAAAGTTCAATAATGACCAATCATAGAAGAGTGTTTCATTCAAAACATCAAAATCATATCCAAAATCAATAACATCAATAACGATCTCAACTATTCAAATAAGAGTTTCATATTTAGCCTTTAGTCAAAACAGTTTAAAGATTGGTGAGAAAAACTGTATAGTGTCATGAGTATTTTACAAAACATTTTCTTAAGTCAAAGATAAGACAATATAGATATCAATGGGTCATTTAAAACATGTATTAGGTACAATGTATTTGTTAACAAGCTATCAGGAAATGGCAATATCAATAAGTCATTCAAATCGATTTCAAACGGAATGATCTATTTTCAAATCATAAAAGAGTTCGATATTTATATCTATAATAAAAATCCACCTCAATATGGTATGAAAATACTCACCTGAAGTCCCAAAAGCTAATCCAAAAATCCTTCCTTAATGAGGGTCTCTATAATCACAATTCAAGGTTATGTTACTTTCTTGTTCAAAGTATCACATAATTTAACTGTCAATCTAGAGCTCTTTCTATTCCAATTACCCTCTCCTTATAGCTTCATTAAGACTTAGGGACGCGTTGGTCATTTTTAAGTTTGTTACCGGAGTCTTATTTTCCCCACAAGAATGTCACTGTTAGGTTCAAAGTGTCAAAGATAATTGGTTTAAGTTTTTCTAGATTTAAATTTGCGTATCTGTAGTTTATTTTAATCCTAGGGCATGTTTGTGATTTTATGTTTTTACGTGTCGTATTTTTCGGTACTTCGTTTACCAAAATAGTTTTACCGTTGAGTCCAAATTGCCCAAAATAGTCAATATGGACCACCTTTTATATTCAATTAGCCTTAGGTATCTTTAGGGGTAAAATGATAATTTTACATTTCACGTGTCTTAATTTTTGGGACTTAATTTCACAAATTGGACTTGCCATTGAGTTTGGAATGCCCAAAAACATTAGGTTACACTATTCTTTTATTTTATTTGGACTTTGTTTGACTAATTTTTGGCTTAGGGGTGTTTTGACAATTTTCCTAATTTAAAAAGGATTTAAATAATTTTTAATTAATTTTTAGAGTAACTTCATAATTAACCGAAAGTTAGGGGGTCAAAATAGAATTTTAGAAAGATTTTCAAGAAAGCCGTCTGGTTCAAGGGTTTAAGGACTGAACAGGTTCAAAACTCCTAAAACCATCCGGTTCACTTCCTTTCACTACATCATGCTGACGTCGCAATGACATCAGCTTCATAAACAAAACGGCAGTATTTTGTTTAAGTTGAGATCCGTTTTAAACGATCAGGACCCGAACTGCTTTTTGACCCGGTACCCGACCCGTGAGTACTGTTCATTGTCTTCCTCATCGAGGGAGGCGTGAACCAGTCCAACCCTAAATTTTTCTTCTCAATTTCGTGGGTTTTTAGGATGTTTTTGCTTTCTGTTTCGATTCCATCGTGTCTTTGGGACCTAAGGTAAATCTCCAATATCGTTTTCTTGGATCAAATTGGATCAAACACTGAGTTCCACTCCATTATCGTGGTCTGTAACAGGCTCAATTTGAGCTTGTTTTCTGGACCATTTTAAGTGTTCTTTGTTTTATTTTGCTCTTCGTTTATGGGGCTTCAATTTCCCATTCTCAAAATTAGATTTAACAGTGAGTTTTGAATACTGTGACTAAAACCCGAAACCTATAAGTGATGATTTGGGAGTCCTTGCCTAGGCTTCGAGGTCTCGGATTGGGGGTTTTGAAACCCTCAGAAGGTTTAGTTTGGGGCTTGACCATCCAAACTTGGTTTGGTCTTAGGTTGTTTCAGACCTGCTCCTATAGAGGTCTGTCCATGGCGGTTCTCCCTAGTTTTTGCATCTCAAGCTTCCTAGGTTCTCCCATTTTGCTTTAAATCCGTCCCTTAGTGTTAATCTCATACATGCATGCAATTATAAAGCTTAAATAATACTAAAAACAACACTAAAAATTCTAAGGAAGAAATCAAAACAGTTTTTGATGCCTTATACCTTTCGAATAAGTGAACTTCTCTCTTGTTCGTGGCTCAGTTATAATCTTTTGAGCCTTTCCAAATGCAGCCATACTCCCTTCTTGTGCACTTTCAAGTGGCCAGACACACTTGCATACACACACTTGATCTCTCTCTAACTCACTCTACTCTCTAGGTTTCTCTCTCTAGCTGACTTACACTAACTTCTGATTTGGAGTTGCACACACGCAACATATATATAGTTATCATCATATTTTTATTTAAAAAGTTAAAAATGCTGCACTGAATGGCCATTGGCCAATTTGGGAGGTGGGGCTTCATTATATGTACATATATACATATTTGTTGTAATATTCTTCACAAAATGTAGGCAGCCCAAGTGGCTTTCCTTTTTGGGCTTAAGTTTTCCCTTGCTTTTTAGGGTCAAGGTTTCAAATCTCATGGGTTGCACTTTTGGCTCAAGTTTTTTCATTTTTTTCTCCTTATGCTTCGTTTGACAATTTAGATTATTTATTTTATTTTATTTTCTTTGAATTTTATTTTATTTTATTTTATTTAATTAATTAATTAATTTATTATTTTAATTTTTTTTATATCTCGGTTTAATTTTCCGTAACTTCTCATTTTGCTTTCGTCAAATTTCTAATACCAAGTTAGTAACTTAATTTTCCGGTAAACGGGCCAGGGGTGTTATATTCTAGCTCAATCCAGAGTTCCAAATCAATGCCAAAATACAAAATATACTCCCAGAAACAGATGAGGGATTGAAAACAGAGTGTTTTGATCCCTCAAACTCCACGAAAATGAAAAGGAAAAATTGTAGAGAATTAGGGCAACAATGGCTCAAGCGTGGGGAAGAAGAAGACCCCTCTGAGCCAACTCGTGAGTTGACTCAGTCCGATTCCTAATCGAGTTAGGTTAGGGTAGTGTCGACTTAGACACGTGCCACGCTATAGGGGTTAATCACCGCATAAGTGGGACGAACGTCGTTTAGGCTTAAAGGTTTTTAAGTTTTAAAAATCAGGATTTAGGTTGTTTTGTTACACGGTTTTGGGTCAATTTAATAAACCTGTACGCGAATAAGATAGCCTGTCCGTATTTTAAAAGGTTATCCGTTGTTTGGCTTAGATTAAATCAGAAAAATAAAGGGGCCGCAACCCTTGGGATTCGAACGCCCTACCTCGCAACCCTAAACCAACACCCAAACCACTTGGACGGGCAAGCCCGTGGGTATAAATGTGGCAAATATATATATATATATAATATAAAAGTAAAATTCAGAAAAAATGGAAAGGGGTGCAGCCCCCTGTGACTCGAACACGCAACCTTTTAAACCCAAACCCGTATTCTTAGTAATTAGACAAGGCAAGCCCGTGGGGTTTTTGGGCATATAATATATATATATATATATATATATATATTATGTAAATGTAATAATTAATTAAATAAATTAAATAATGATAAAATGACCCGATGTCCAAATTAAACATGTGAATAGTGTATTTTAACTATTTTGGATATTCTGAAACCAATGGTGAGGTCCGTTTTGCGAGACAAACCCCAAAAAATAAAGACACGTAAAAGTATAAAATGATCAAATTGCCCCTAGTGCCCCTAAAGCCAAATGGAAGTCCGAGAGGGTCTAAGTTGACTTTCTTCGATGTTCCGGACTCAATGATAGAGTCTATTTGACCAAAAGAGGTACTAATAATAAAGAGATATAAAATTTGATGAATAGCATAAATTCACGTAACTGTGAATTGAAACGTTTTTCAATGTTTTGGGCTCAATAGTGGGGTCCTGTATTTTGAAATAAAGTACGGAAAGACATGACACTTGAACAGGTGAAGTAATAAAAGCAACTCTAAAATTAAATGAAGCTCCCAGAAGAGTATATTTTAAGAGTATAACGCCTAAGATAGAAATTAGGATTTAAATACGATCTAAGAATAAGTTTAGAGCATCAATAGGAGATATTTGAAGTACATGTGAAGTTAATAGACTTTTATAAATTGTTCTTAGGAACTACTGAGGAAGAGGGAAAAGCGCACTAGTAGCACTGACCCTAAAGACAGAGGTAAGTAATCTTGTATTTGAAGTGGAGAATTTAACTCCATAAATTTGAAGAAGTTTTAAGTTCAAAATATCTGAAGCATTTGAATATCAAATTTAATATTACATGATTCCTGTTTTAAAGTATTTATATTCTTATAAATCCTATTGTGACATACTCAATGAATGGTTTGTACTACAGTTTTTCTTAAAAATATATTTCAGCATGTCTAAGTTTAAAATGCCAAATCTCTTTAAATATTCTGAATTTGCATATTCCAAGTATTTGAAGACTCTATTGAAGAAGTTATATGTTATATGTTTTAAAATGCAACTATACGGAGGTCATGTTTTAAATGCTTTTAAGTAGCATCTATTTGTAAGTGTTTTATATCTCCTGTTGCCACTGGTAAAGCAAGATGAAGCGTGCATAAGCACTAAAAATGATTTTGGGTTTCTTCGAAACTCAATTGACATGATGAAAATGATTTTGGGTTTCTTTGAAACTCAATTGACATTATGAAAATGATTTTGGGTTCTTCGGAACTCAATTGACATGATGTATGCCAAGAAGCAGGATCTAATCCCCCAAGCAAGAGATTTTCTATTGTAGATGTAAAAAAAAAAAAACTGGAATCTGGTTCGAAATGGATTCTACTAATGAAAGTGATAAGATGATATGTTTGACAATGAAAGCAGGCTTTTTACCCTCATTTTACTAAGCATATCTACATGTTTTGTCACGACCCGGAATCCACTCTATGCGGATTTGGCATCGCGACACCAATCCGACCCGATGGCCGAACTGAATTTTTCCTTTTCACTTTAACTCGATACTTATATATGAGTTAATTAAAATGAAATCAGAATTTAAATACACAACGGATTATAAAATTTTTCCTACACTTATAATACTATGCTTCATATAATTATACAGACTAAAAAATTCAAATACAACTACCCCCAAGGACATGGGGTGATGGGAGAACATAGGACAAGTACTATATTTTACTACCAAAATAATCCCTGCAGTACATCAAATCTACAACAACCCTACGCCTGTTCGGAGTTCTGATCCATACATTCAACTGTGGTGTCTTTACCTGAAATGGTCAAATGTGTGTAGTATCTGTGTGAGTTATGAAAACTCAGTAAGTATTCCTTTACTCTGTCAAGGATAGGTCAACATTAAGGGGTTCACTTAACAAGATACATAGTTTATAGCAACATGCAATTAAATCAAGAAGATATGATATCAACAACAATAAGTCGCGTCACATAATAATGGCAATGACAATGATTATCCAAATGAATGCAATAATATGTAGAATGATTTCCGTGGCCTGATATATATATATATATATATATATATATATATATATATATACGTAGAACTCAGCATACCCTTTTGTAAACAGGTTTCACCACCTGACTTGCTCATGTATACCCTAGTCTACAGTAGGACTCAGCATATCCTTTTACAACCAGATCTCTCTATCTGCCTTGCTCATGTACACCTAGCCTACTCCCTTTAGTAGGGTCTAGCCATACCCTTTTGCAATTAGAAACTTCCGTCTGACTTGCTCATGTAGACCCGACCTACTCCTTGTAGTCATAGTGTATTGTAGTTATTTAATGCTATGTGAAATGATCATGACCCTTATGAAAGTATAATATATGACTGTACACCATTCAGGCATCATAAACCAAACTGTATAGTAATCACATGCTCAAATATGACAATTAATTCAACAATATTTACGAATAAGTATCAATGAAATTCAATAATATCCAAAAGCATAAAACACAGTAAAAATCAACACATGCATAACACAACTAGGTCTTTGCCACGTATAGAGATCGGATTTTACTTACCTTATAATATAATCAAGAAAATCAAATGTCCTTCTCTTTCCTCTTTGACGTTCCTGTTTGTAGCCGATTTCAGTTCTTAAATTTTCTCTCAGAAATCTGCCTTCTTCTTCCTCCTTTCTTTTCTTCTGTTCTGCGCCTCTATTTGCTTTCTCTCTTTTTCTATATTTCTTGGTTTCTGTTCTCGTTTTGTCTTTGTTTTTAGTTGCTCCTTTTTATTTCCTCTTCATAACCGACATTAGGGTCAGTGGTATTGCCACCTATTTGCTTCCTCTCATCATCACCCATTTTACCATACGCGTACACACGGCTGCATGCAACCCGCTACTTCTCTCACCTAACATCTCAATCTTTCTCAATTCTTCTAAGACCTTCTAAACTCTTCTCCTGCTTCTTTTCTTTGTATTTCTTTTCTTTGCTTTTGATTTTTATTTCCTTTTCATTTAATTATATTACTGTAAATACCTATATATATCTATATATTTATAGTTATAGTTATTTATTTGTATACATATATCTATATATTTATATTTAATTACCTATATATATGTGTTCACTAACAAGTTTTTCCATAAAATTGGGCTTCCGGTGCGGCGGCACTCAGGGCACTCGAGACTGCTCGTCACTCACACTTATGCATCGTAACTGAACATGACTTTCTAACGTATGTCTGATTTTATTTATGTAGTAAATTAACGTACAATTTAGGCTTACATGTCATGGCCCGGTCCAACCCAAGTCGGGTACTGGCTAACTCGGGTCAGGGTATTACATGCTTTGAAGTTCATATACTTTATTTGAAAAAGTACATGTTAAGTTTGATTACTTTAAATGTTTCAAAGCTATTTGTTTTAAAGAATGCATATATTCTGTATTTGAAATATACGAGCAATTGGTAGTGAATGTTTTATAAAATCTCTTATACTAACCACTGCCAATTGAAAACCCATGACAAATGCTGGAATTACTCACAAGCTTAGATTCGCTTATCCGAATTTTTATTCGACCCCCTTTCAGGTGACTGACAGCAGTCCTGACTTGATGATGATGATTAAAGCTTTGCCCATTTTGAGGAAAGGCGTAAGCAGCTATTTACAGGACTAGCAGTTCTTTTTGGAAAGCATTATAAAATTTTAGTAGTCACATTCTGTATTAGAGAATAGTAAAACTGTTATGTATTAAGCCCCACGGGGGAGCTGAACATGTATTAATTATAAAGTCTTTAAAGTTTTTATTATGCTCTGAATGTATAATCATGTGTACTGTTCTGAAGAGCGGCAGTATCCGGGCGGATGTGCGAAAAATTAAAATAAGAAAAGAAAAAAAAAAGTTTTTCACGCTTCCGCAAACACAGGCTGCACCACCGTCCGATACCATCGCTTATGCGACCTTCACCCTAAGGCCCCTGGGCCTGAGGGTGACGATTGCGATTCGGGATCCACACAGGATGGATTTCGCGTCGTGACAGGCCAGTTCACGGTTCACTGGTTCAACCGGTTTTATAATTAATATATTAAAAATTAAGAAAATAACAAAAAAAAATATTTTTTATTATCTAGTGATAAATAACAAAATATAAACATAATCATTTAAATTATCTTAATGTATAAATTTAATATATTT
The DNA here is from genome assembly GCA_008638375.1 of Nyssa sinensis. NCBI lineage: Eukaryota > Viridiplantae > Streptophyta > Magnoliopsida > Cornales > Nyssaceae > Nyssa > Nyssa sinensis. The sequence continues at coordinate 55,312,685 of CM018031.1, read as the reverse complement.
GTATATATAACAAAAATACATGCAACATTATCTTATTTTATATTAAATTTTATTATTTAATCATCAAATATAAGAAGTTTTGTGAGAAAAAAAGTTGTAGGTGATAAAAAGGCAAAAGATGGTTCAACTGATTTTTTTAAAAAACTGGCCGCTTCACTCTTTTTTTTAAAAAAATCGGTCAGTTCAATCGATTTTTTTCAGTTCTTTAGCAAAATCGATATTTTAATCGAACCGAACTGATTTAATGTCCTGTTTCTAGTTCAACCGATTGAACTGACCGATTCAATCCGATTCTAATAACTATATTTGAAAATAAATATTTATGATAAGATTTTTAAATAAGCATAACAAATTGGCCCGTTCACTCTGCTTTTTAAAAAATCGATCAATTCAACATTTTTTTTTAATTTTTTAACAAAATTGATATTTTAATTGAGCTAAATCAATTTAATCTTCAATTCTCAATTTAACTAATTAAACTGATTAATTCAGTTGGATTATGATAATTATACTTAAAAATAGACATTCACGACAAAGATTTTTAAATAAGCATCATTGTTTCTAATTATAATTAACATAAATGATTAAACAACGACATAATAACAACCTCTTCAGCTTCGTGATTGGCCAAACCTCGGCTCCTCTCTCTCTAAAAGAACAAACATATTCTCTCTCAAGAGACCAGAGCATCATCATCCACCATGAAAATCAAGAAGATCTAGAACACAACAATTCACAAACCCACCATGAAACCCCCAAAATTCCAACGACCCATTTCACAGCACACTTTTCTCGTCCTTCTTTCACTTACTTTGGTATCAAAGGCTGTTTCTTCAGCTCCTTTTTTACCCCCAAAACCACCGCCAGTTCCCATTCTACCCCTCCCAACCTCGCAGCAACTCTTATGGCAACTCTCAGAGATGGCCCTCTTCCTTCATTTCGGCCCAAACACCTTCACCGACACTGAATGGGGCACCGGCCATGCCGATCCCTCCATCTTCACCCCCTCCGCCCTCAACGCCTCCCAGTGGGTCCGCGTGGCCAAAGATAATGGATTTTCCCGAGTAATCCTAACCGCCAAACACCATGATGGGTTTTGCCTATGGCCATCTGAGTACACTGATTACTCGGTGAAGTCTAGTCCATGGAAGAATGGCAGTGGCGATGTTGTAGCTGAATTGGCTGAAGCCGCAAAGAATGCTGGTATTCACTTGGGACTTTACCTTTCTCCCTGGGACCGGCACGAGCCAACCTATGGGAAGACTCTCCAGTATAATGAGTACTATCTGGGGCAAATGACTGAGTTGCTGACAAGGTAAATTTGGTTGAATTACTTCTGAAATGGGTTGGTTTGGTTCTTTAATCGATTCTTGAAGCTTTATTTTGTTTATTAAGTTTTGATTGTGCTTTTGGAGAATTCATGTTCTCTATGGCGCTGTTGGAGAATTCATGTTCTCTCTCTATTCATACATACATACATACATACATTCATATTGAGAGAGTAAGATATTATAGCTCAATCAAGGAATGTATGCCTTCCAAAACAAAACAAGCATCTCCACAACAGATCGGGAAATGCACAACTGTACAAAAGCAAATTATGCAGCTAATGACCTAGCTATCTGGGCCATCAATTCTGATCATATTGGATCAATGACATTCTCCTCGCTGCCCTCTTGTCCTAAAAGCAGAAGAGGAGGAGAATGTGGACAACTTTGTAACAACCTCTATTATTATCTATAAATGTTATCTTCAGCAACAAATAATTTAAAATAAAACAAAAGCAAGTGTCTATCTAAAGAACTCCTGCATCATCCTGTGGGCAACATTCGGTTTAAACTCTAGCATCAAAACTAGAAACAAGAAACCATACAATTGGTTTGAATGACTCTGTTGATCTTGAAATCTTTGACATTCGAGAAGGTAGAGCTCTAGCTCTAATCAAAGAAAAATTTCAGTGACTGAACCAAAAATCTTGATAATCATATCAAATTAGTCGACTGTTAATGTATAGTACAAAATATTCTATATTCCCCTTTCCATGTATAACTTATCCCAACATATTCTATGATCTCTTTTCCATGTATACTCTTCTAAAGCTTTAGACATACAATTCAATCCAAATATTCTCTGTTGCTCATTTTCTGTCATCCTTCTCCCACTTATGTTAACATGGTATCAGAGTCAGATTCTATTTTGTTGAGTTTCGTTCTCTCCTTTTCTGTTTAGCCAGTGGATGGCATCATTCGTCGTCTGCCGACCAACAACACCTTCCCAACACTTTGCTCGCCGGACCAACAACACCTTCCTCTCCGGACTTCAATATTCATCAACTCTCTCCCCATCATTCGTCATCCATTGAACCAACAATACTTTCCCAGCACTTTCCTCTCCCAACTTCACTATCCACTCTTCATCAACTCTTTCCCACCTTCTGCCACCGGAAATGGTCAGATCCAGTATTAATCTCCCCCCTGCCACCGCTTCTCCATCAATTCCTGAAATGTCGGTGCTTCTTCACGAAGTCTTCATCGCATTGATACTGATCCATCAGCACAAAAACAAATTATTGTACATCACCGATTTACCATTGTCATCGCCGATTTACTATTGTCATCGCCACACTGGCCGATTCATACATTGATTACCCACATCACCGAAACCATCTGCAAATGGAAAAAAAGTTCATACATTCATTACCCACATCACCGAAACCATCCGCAAATGGAAAAAAATTCCCGTGTACGGTGTACCCTCCTTCTTTCTATATGTGCACCCACTTGCTGTCTACATGTGTACGGTGTACTCTCCTGATTTCTCCATGCGCACCCTCTTGGTTTTGCCAATGCGCACATGTCAATTCCTGGTTTTGCCGGCTCTTACGTGAGCTCACTTTGCTCTGTGTCATGTCAACCTGTCAGCATCTCTACCACGCATTTTTTACCAAGGCTCATCCACGTTTTCAGGATTTGATTTCCAAACTCAAATTGGTGTCTATTATACCATTGAGGAGGGCTATCAATGTATATTCTAGCTTATTGTATATTTCCCTTTCCATGTATAACTTATTCCAGCATATTTCAAATTTTCTTTCCATGTATACTCTTCATAGGTGCCTATAAGTAGGCCCTCTTGTAAAATTTTAGACACACAATTCAATAAAAATATTCACTACTGCTCATTTTCTATCATTCTTCTCTCATTTATGTTAATAATGTTTATGTATTTCCTTGTGTTTGGAAGTGGAAACTCAGTTCTAGGTTATAAATGATTTTTTTTTTTATCGACACTATAAAATGGTTGTCAGCATAGCAATTTTCTTGAAATCATAAAATTGGTTTTGTAATTATCACATTGTAGATAGTGGGTTTGTGGCTTTAAATGCCACACAACACAATGGAACCTTTAGTTTCCATGGGAATGTCCAAGTGTGCTCTTACAATTCTTTGGTGACATATTAGAGAACTTGTAGTTTATGAGCTGAATTCAGAGAATTAAGGCAGGTGACTTTTTTTTTTTTTGAAATTGGAGCAGATATGGTGTGATAAAGGAGGTATGGTTAGATGGTGCGAAAGGGGAGGGAGAGAAGGACATGGAGTATTTCTTTGAGACTTGGTTTGGTCTCATTCATCAGCTTCAGCCCGGAGCAGTCATTTTTTCTGATGCTGGTCCTGACACCAGGTGGGCAGGAGATGAGGGAGGTTTCGCTGGGAGTACTTGCTGGTCCCTTTTCAATCGGAGTGCTGCAAAGATTGGTGACACTGATCCCGAGTGAGTCCTCTTTTTCAAGCATCACTTCTATTTTTGCTAATTTTAAAACACTGGGATCTCTAGCATTTGGAAAGATAGTTCAATGTAGAAGTTAATTACAGGTTCATATGTTAATCAGTTGTTTACAACTTCTTTGTCTTGCAATCTGGCCCACATAACATGGTTACTTAGAACTCCATCTCCACCTATAACCATACTAACTGCTTACACCCATTTGCTTGCACAAGTAGGGAATACCAAGGGTTTGATGAAAATGGGACCTGGATGAATTGTCTATCTAGACTTATTACCCCCATGGATGCAATAAAATTATCCAAATTTACTGTTTACTACTGGGTATGCAAAGGCTCATTTTGTTATCTATAATTCTACATGTGGTTTGGATATTGATAGCCTTGCTTCTTATGTTAGATGGCCTTAGACCAAGCTCGAGTTACCTTACATCCTTCACTAGAAGTGCAATATACATTGACAGCAGGACTCTTAATTAAACTCTGGCTTCTCTCTCTCTCTCTCTCTCTGTCTGAAGTTTATGTTATTGTGGGCTATATAGTCTTGTGGAATAAAACTTCTTGGTTGATGGAAGATGCATATTCCTCAGTCATATTCTAATTCCAAACTCAGCAATTCAAGCAATTAATTCGTAGCTATTTACCTAGAAGCAATCATTGAGGCTGATCTGTGGCAAAGATGCCATTGTGATCTAGTGGTCAATCTGAATCTCGTGAGCCAACTTCTTTTTGGTTTTATAAATTAATAATTAAGGGTCTCATTCCTTTTGAGGTATCAATATTTAGAAAATTTAGTTTTTCAGTATATAATTGAGGATTCAAATCCTTCACTCAATCATATAGATCCAAGAGTGATTATTACATTCATTTGTATAAGATGGTTACTCAAAATCTTGGGGAGCATCCTTGATATTCTTGTGTATTTCTTAAAACATTAGCTCCATCTGGTTCTATGAAAGAATGAGAGAAAAGAATGGAACATGATTAAAAATTCTTTCCCTTCTTAAGTGTATTCTTAATTTTCTCCTCACTCATTCTCTACAAGAACCAGGTGGAGGGCAAGAGTCTGAATTAATTGAGGTTGATATATCTAACAGATATTCCCAAGAAGGAGACCCGGGTGGTCATGACTGGGTGCCTGCTGAGTGTGATGTCTCTATCAGACCGGGTTGGTTTTGGCATGCATCACAAGTTCCAAAATCTGCAAAGACTCTTCTTGACATATACTACAAATCTGCTGGCAGAAACTGTCTCTTGCTACTAAATGTGCCTCCAAACTCGTCTGGTCTCATATCAGATGAAGATATACAAGTGCTTCAAGAATTCACTGAGCTCCGGAGCACCATATTCTCTGATAATCTGGCCAAAAATACCCTTATCACTGCCAGCAGTACACGAGGAGGCATTAGCGACTCTCGATTTGACCCCAACCTTGTTCTTGAAGAAGGTATCTACACTTATTGGGCTCCTGAAGAAAATCAAACTGGTTGGGTGTTATATTTGGACTTTCCGGAACTAGTAACTTTCAATGTTTTGCAAGTTCAGGAGCCAATTCACATGGGACAGCGGATTGTTGAGTTCCATCTTGATATCCTGAATGAGAAAGGGAATGGGATAAAGTGATTAATGGCACAACAGTGGGTTATAGGAGGTTGCTGCAATTTCCTAGAGTAGGATCTCATCGCTTGAGGTTTGTTATCGACAAGTCTCGGGCAGACCCACTGATTTCTTATTTGGGAATTCATTTGGATCCTTTTTCCATTTTGAGTAATGTGTCTGATACGAGCAGCAGGTCTTTCTTCAATGGGAGTCAAATTCTTCAGCAAATGACATACAACCATTCTCAAATTGTCACAATATAGTTTTTTAATATCATTTTCAATACAAGAACATGATTTTTGGGCATCCAATTCAGTTGTTTGGGCCCTGTTGTATGTATCTAAATGTTTATTTTTATTTTTTTCTTGAGATTGCAAATTTTTTGGGGCCAATTACCTGCAAGGTGTTACGAAATATTGTTGAAGGATTTTTTTTTTTTCAAATTGTGAGTCCACAAATTTCCCAAATCTTATTGGCTTGAGCAAACTAATCAGGTAAATCTTCTGGAGAAATTATTTAGTGGACCTGGCCAATCCACTAAATCTTATTGATGGTAAGCTGTTCTTCTGGGTCTCAATGTCTCAAGACCCAGGGATGAGTTCTCTCTCCAGTTCTCTTTCTATGAACACAATCTCTCTCCAGTATCATTCTATGAACGGATAAAACCCTTAAATCTCATTTTCTCTCTCAACCCTCAATCCCTCCCATCTTCTATCTCAAACCCTAATCCCAACCAAACTATAATCTAAGTCAATGTGTTGATTTGAGCATCAGTCTGACTCAATAACATGATTTGAACTTCGATCTTAGGTGATGCCATCAATGTGGGGCAAGGAATCAACTGAGGCAAAGATGAAAATACAAAGGCATGGAGTCGAGGCAAAGAATCGTTGAGATGGTAGTGTATCCTGATCCACAAACTTTTGGCATCAGTTTGGTTGTCTTGATCTAGACAATGACATATATGAATAGTGTTAGATTGTCTTGCATACTATTATTTTGAGCATGAATGGTACTTTGATATTGCTATGGTTAGATTACAATTATAATGCATGAGTAAAGTCTTCAATCCAACACTTTTATTCAAGAAAGATATGCAGGAAAGAGGTTGCAAACATACCAATCTTTCTAATGTAGTATTAAAGTCTGTTGAGATGTCAAAATGCTAAATGCCCTCCGAGTTAGGTCATTTTTATTATATATCATGAAGTTCACATAAATAACAATAATATTATTGTAATAAGTAGTATTAGTAATGATAATAATGATAATAATATCTTACTCACTATAGTCATGCATTTATATTACAGAGCCTTTTGAGCTAATTTCAAGTACAAAAATCACACACACACATATATTGAAATAGCAGTTGGTTTACACGTTCTGTAATAGCATCTAGTGTCCATATAGTTTGCGCGCTCTCTCTCTCTCTCTCCCCTCTCCTGAAATTATATTTAGTCAAGTAAGTATTATGTGTTGTGTCAATTGAGATCTTGTTTTCATTAAACAGGTGGTTTAGTGAAAATATATTTAGTCAAGTAAACATTGCTATGGTTAGATTAGCAATTATAATGCATGAGTAAAATTTTCAGTCCGACACTCCTGTTCAAGAAAGATAGGCAGGAAAGAGATTGCAAACATACCAATCTTTCTAATGTACTAGATGGGATGTAAAAATGCTATTTAGTCAAGTAAGCATTGTGTGTTGTGTCAATTGAGATATTGTTTTCATTAAACAGGTGGTTTACATGTTTGGGAAATGGCAGCCATTATCCATATAGCCTGCTGCTACTTGTTTTTTTTGGGGTTGCCAAATGCAAAAATGCAAGTTATATTTATTACCTGAAGATAGATAAATGGATTGTTGGTCTAGAATCAAGTGTAGTTTATGCTAAGTCTCATATCTTCTTGTTTTTGTTATTATAATAATATATTATTATGTATTTATGTTGGTTTCATTGTTGCGTGAAATTTGTAGACAGAGACTAATAGTGTTACACAAAATCGTACTTATCAGAATTTCCCACACATTCGTGAGGTATGGGTTTTTCCCCTAAACTACATGTTTTTGTTATAATTACAGTTAGTAGTTAGGTAATGTCATTGAAGTATTTATTGAAGGGAATTGATGTAATTAAAGATTAGTTTGATCAAAGAAAGATTTAGAGGTTTCTAGCCAGATGTATCAAGTAATGGTAATTCACTGTACCTGTATTTTTTAGGTTTACACAGTTTAATAATCCTACTTATATAGATCATTATTTTTCTTGTTTTAAGCAACATCGGTGTTTGGGTTGTTATTATTATTATTATTTTTTGTTTCTAGCTATTGGAATAGTACTGATTCGGTTGACAAGTCTAGGCATATTCTAGTTCGTATTGCTGCTGATTTATTTCAGATTCTTAATATTGATACCACTGGAGTTTGAATTATGAGATGCTAATGGTTGAGATGAAGCCAAGAAATTGGTTTTATGGCCAACTTTAGTAGATTATTTAGTTTGAATTCTTACAACTGCTATTATGGGAAACTTGATACATAGATTTCCAGATCGTGTTTAAGATGTTAGTAACAGGGATATATTTTGGGGAACTTGATACATAACTTGGTGAGAGAAATTATCATTTGATTCTGTTCTTCATTCTTATTGTTCATGCTAGTGCTCTGTACCCTAAATTGAACTGGACTGGCTGGGTGTAAATTGTTCGAGACTGATATAATCCAATTTTTACATACTGTGAATCTGTGATACAGAACAAGGAGCATTTCAGTCATTGGATGCATGGATTTCTTTCTTATAGATTAATATGTTTGTTCAGGAAATTGATTTTTCATACAAAAAATGCTGAGTTTATCATTCGAGAAAGAAAAGACTTAGCCTGCAGGAAGCTTGTGAAGAAGCTGGATGCTCTCTCTCTCTCTCTCTCTCTCTCTCTCTCTCTCTCTCTATATATATATATATATATATTAAATTTGATTACTTTTTCCCCCCAAAGCAGTTAGATGAGCTGTTCGAGTTTCTATTACTCTTAGTAGTATTTGGTTATGTAGATAACGTGAACTGGTAAGCAGGTCCTTGTTAATCTATGGGTTCCAAGCAGTACAAGTTCTTGATGTTATTTCCTTGAGACTTAGTTAAGCAGGATCAATGTACTTTCTAATGTTTGAATTCTGATTGTTCTCAATATTCCTGAGAGAATCAGAAACAAAGAAAAATGCTTCATTTCACTTTGTTAAAAGCTCTAGCATCTTTCAATTTGTTGGCCCAAAAATAAAATTAAAAAGGAAATTAAAGAACTTTGTTCATACCCTTTTAGGCTTATTATTATGCTTTCATTTATCATTTGCGCGCAACAATCTTTATGAAATGGCTTGTTGGCTAATGGTTACAAACACATTATGATGGGGTTTCTATTTACAAGCAAATTATGGAATTTTCTGCCTGGGCACCATATCTGAAAGCGCATATGGAAGACAAAGTTTGATACATGGTGAGAAAAAGGAGGTTGGTTTAGCCAAGGGCAATCACATGGGAGCAAGCCTGCCTTCTGTCTCAGTCCTTGCAAGCTTGCCTTGTGTCCACCTCTCCAGCATTTCTAGTGAAGCTTTTGGTTGATCCATTGGGACCATATGGCCAGCAGCATGGACCTGATTGTTGATTCATACCACCAGAGTTTAACAGAGTTAGAATTTGTAACTGCCTAAGAGGAGGGGGGGGGGGGGGGGGGGGGGGGGGGAGAGAGAGAGAGAGAGAGAGACCTTGAGGAAAATGAGAGGCCCATGGCTTTTTAACAATCCTGCTTCTGCACCATCAACTACAAATGGGACTGAGGAGGCGGCTACAAAGTCTTTCTGACCAGACCATTCCATGGCATGTACCCACCTTGAATTCCCTGTCCAAGACAAACGCGTCACAATTATAGACACTGGCTAAAGAACACTCTTCCCTCCAAGATAATACGGTTAAGGATCAATTTAGCTTCTCCAAACTAAGAAACATGAGGCTTTTCAATTCAATCAAAGAACCTTACCAAGCCAGTTGCATATGAGATCATACTCCCCGGCATATATAAGCACCTTAATACCATCTTCAAGAAGTGCAGGAATACCGACCTCAAGATTTCTCATCCAATCCATCAGCATAGCCTGATACACGGTAGAGCTACATGAAACAAAGTCTATGTCCCCAACCCCAAGAGCATCCCTAACTGATTTCTCGTTCAGGAAATTCTCCATGTTTGAGAAGTCATAGCACAGGTCCCCCACACATTTCTTTCTGACATCATAGTACTGCAGATCACAGATATAACAAATTGTCAGTTGAAGTTGAAAGTGTATTTGTTCTTATTAAACACTTCGGCTTTCACGTAGAAAACAAAAACATGGCCTGTTTTGTGCTTGCTTACATTTTTATCACCTGCAATCTCCATGATCTTATTGAATATGTTATTACAAACACGATATGCAGACATGCATGAGTTTCCACCATCGGTGCCTGACAAATATTCTGATAATTAAACAAAGGGAAAACAGACGAGAGATTTCTTGCATGCTTATTTCTATACATAACAGAAACCACAAGGCCTTTTATGACAATATGAAAACACTGGAAGATGGAATCAATGAAAAAGAACACATGACTTTAGGAATGAGAAGAATTACCACAAAGTTTTATTGCCTGTTCACATGCTGGAATCGACTTGCTTATTCTATTGTAATCAGTTTGTTTAATTAATCCCATTTCCAGAGCATAATCTGTGTATGCTTTGTATTGAACTTCAGGATCAGTGAGCCCATTACCGATAGCAAATCCCTGTTCCACCATTTCTAAAGATAAATCAAGATAAACCAGAAAAATGTAACCAAGTCAGTCAATTTTGTCACACCTTGAGGTTTATATAAATTCCTTCTTTCTCTTTGTTTCCCTGGTGAACCCGAGCAGCAAAAGCAGGAATGTAGTGCCCAGCATATGATTCTCCAGTGATGTAGAAGTCATTCTTTGCATACTGAGGGTGCGCCTTGAAAAATTCCTAACATAATATGGGGAGAGTGAAATCTTAGCTCCATTTCCTATCCTAATTCCTAAACATTCAATTACCAGAAGACTGCAACAGAATTGGCTATAAGATCAGATCAAAATTTTATTTTTCCCATCCCTTAAAAAAATAGGACTTTACCCCCAATTTTTTATTTATATTTTCATAGGGCCCCCTCAAGATTTTAAAGCCCCCAGGTACACTTTATATATCCGTTACTGCATGGAAAATTGGTGAGTATGCCAACTCAAATAAGGACTAAGGATACATACAAACACACACGCATGCACACATATTCTCTTTTAAACATGAACGAGTTTGTTTGGTAAGAAGGATTTGCCTCATATCAACTGTATATTAAAGCTTCCATATTTTACCTCAAAACATATGAAGAAACAAGCAAACCTGCAAGAAGTCGTATAGGTCATTGCTAACACCATCTTCATTGTGACGAATGTCATCCTCATCAGAAGTAAAACTGAAACCGGTTCCAGTAGGCTGGTCAACGTATATTAAGTTTGATACCTGCCAAATATACACATTGTAAATGTCATATAAGCTGTAAATTGAAAATGCACTAATGCATATGCAGGTCTGAGCATAAAGGAAGACTTTATTTGCATAAAAAAATCTTTCTAGGAGCTTCCATCCATACGGTTGTACATCATATTGATATTAGGTGGTCAAAATTTATTGTAGCATCTTTCTTACAGATATTTCAGAATTCAGACTTCAGAGTGTCCCTTATTCATTTTATTTATGTCGATATACAAACAGATTCTCCAATCGTGATTGCCAGTTTGGTGCTTCTGGTCACACAATTGTTGCATCATGATATGTCAAAAAAATAAGCACAAGAATTTCAACCTTTTATTTGAAAAAGGATAAGTGCACCATGATTTTGTCTATGGAAACCCCACCATACAGATTGCTGCACTTGTGTTAAGAGTCCATTTTTGTTTTGAAAGCTATGTTATTACTGACATGCTGTTTTGATCTTTAGCTCCCTCCATCCAATCTTGGGACTAAAGATCCACACTTTGTCCTAACTTCTGGCAGATTAAAATCCACTACAATATATTGGTGCTATTAGTCCTCAATACAGGATTTAGATGCACAATACATAACTTCTGAGAGATGGAAAATATTAATCACTCATTTAGCGCCCCCCCGGGCAAAACCCAACCCAAAAAAAAGCCTATCTCTTGATTCCACTTCTCTAAAATTGTCATAGAACCTGTCTCATCAGCAATGCCTATAGAAAACTTCAACTAAATATAATTCATGAAGTAAATCTATCTCTAATTGAGTTAAAGGAACTCAAGACTCTTACCAGAGAACTTTCTAGATGTGCAAGCTCCTAATTTCATAAAACACCTATTCAAAGTTTGGGTAAAGTTGCACTCTTTATTGGGACGTATACTAACTGGAAATATGGTCTCAATTTCAATTAATAAATGGCATTCCTACAATTCTAGACCATGAGAGGAAACAGGTAGCAGGGAATGTCTCCTTTTAATTGGTAAGTATCAGATACACCAACATCCCAACCCATCCTCCTAAAATTCATGGTCCAAAGTTTTTTACTGGGTGAATTTTTGTCTTCTTCTTTGCATGTACTATGACTTTTGGCTGAAATTCATTTTATGAACTACAAAGGGAATAGAATAGGATCTAATTGGGAAGTGAACATATGCGATGCAGAGGTGGTCATTTTTACGAGTCAACATGTTTCTGAACTCTACAACCCTGTATTGATAAAAAGATGTACCGTTGACCGTCTTATAATTAATATTTAATAAGTTAATAATATTTAATAATTAATAAATTTTTAAAAATTAACTTGATTCTATGATGGATAATTAATAATTCTATTACTTAATAATTAATATTAATAATTTTTTCAAAAAAACTCTTTATAATATTAATTATTAGAGAGATAAAATAGTCATGTATGTACTTATATATCCTATTTAAGACATATCTTGGTAATTATATTTGTTAATTTTACATAACTGAAGTCAAAACTATTGTAAATGAGAAAAATTATAACATCAAAAAACACAATTTGTAACTTGAATAGACATTAGTAATTTTTTATGCCATAAATTGAGTATTACATGTATTTTTTTTTTTATGAAAAACTCAAATGTCATTGAAAAATTACATATAAGATCTTATTTTTTTACCGCAAATTAATTACATGTAAGAAACACTTATTGCTTAATGAAAGTATAAGAAAACTTAATAATTATAATAATTCTAAAAATTAATAAATTTTCAATCTCCGATTCCCATGTCTATTAATTATATATAAGAAGGTGACTGTAAATAAAATGTTAAAAAGAAAAGGGAAAACAAAACTTAATAAAGTTGCATTATAAATATATATATATATATATATATATATATAGAGAGAGAGAGAGAGAGAGAGAGAGAGAGAGAGAGAGAGAGAGAGATAATTCAACTTTCACAGAGACCCAATTCTCCTGGATTCAGAAATAAAATACCTTGTCCCAACCGAAGTCATTCCATGCAAGAGATAAGTTGTTTGTTATATGGAAAGGACCATTTTCATAAAACACAGCCAATTCACTGCTACACCCTGGCCCTCCAGTCAACCATATAACAACAGGGTCACTCTTGCTGTTGCGCGATTCAAAGAACAAGTAGAACAACCTGCAAGCATTATTGAAACAATTCAGCATATTTCTCTTTTCAAAAGTAGCACGCAATACAGTAGCTCATAAACAATGAAATTGGAGAATTAAATGCAGTACATCAACTTGAGAAAAATCAATCCCCCACTCCCGCATGCGGCACGCTTAGCTCATTAACAATGAAATTGAAGCATTAAATGCACATCAACTCGGGCAAAATGAATCCCGGCCCCACTTCCATGTTCAAATGAGTTTCAAAGAAATGTCCCAGTATAAACTCAAACTAGTATTAGTTAAAGAAAAAAGTTCCTAATTATAATAACCGCATAAGCCATATAAGATATACATAACCACATCATGCCCCTTAATTACTAAACAAGTAACATCATGTTTCACTACCATGATTACACACACGCACGCACATACAATAAGTAATATAGATCAGTTCATGACTCCACTTCTTTCTTAACACACAAAGTTAAACTCAATGATGCCCCTTAATTACTAATAATAAAAACATCATGGTTCACTGCCATGATTACACACATATTACATACAATCACCAATTCAAGGGTACCTAGAATTGACAATACCTTGCATCTTTAGAATGCGGAAGTCTATAATAACCGGCATGGTGACCCAACTCTTGAACAGAAGCCCCAGAATCACCAAGATGAGGAAATCTAAAACGCCTTTCGACAATCCTTGGGCCAGAGACCGAAGAGTCACCCACAGCAGTGTTGACGTCGACCTTGGGGAACAAGTTGAGCTCTCGGATGAGCTTTTTTGCCTGTATTTTTGGGAAACTTAGTGTTGAAGATAGGAAAGGATTATTTTCATGAGTTGTAGCAGATGAGAAAAGGGGAGTGAGAAGAAGGAAAAGCAGAGAGAGAATGGGGTGGGAGAAAGTTGGTGCCATTGTTTTGCGGTGGCTTTTTGGATTGTCTGTGAGAGATGAGTGAAGGAATTGTTATTGGATATATAGGGTTTGATAGAGCCGACTTGGGTGGAAAGGAAGGCTCGGAGGGAGGTAGAGTGAAAAATGTGTTTTGTGAGAACGGGGGTTCAGAGAGTAGCTTTCGAAAAGGGTAGGGATCAACGGTCATCTTCTTGTAGTTTGTTTGTCCGTTTGTTTTTTTTCCCCCTCTTAATAATTGTAATACACACCCCCTTTTGTACAAGGAAACCACGTCTCACTTGTGATTGTGGTAGTGGACTCATCTTTATGTAAGAAAATAGTGTCTAAAAAGAGCTGTGATAAATCTGATACAATAAGTATCAGTAATATCAATTAAATAATATTAATCACATCACGAAGTGATTTACATATTCAATTGATATGATTGATATTTATTAAGTCAGATGCAATGTTTCGAAATTAATGAATAATTTTTTATCCAAATATGATATTGATATATGAAAGTGGTGTACCTAATATTGTTTTTCTTTTTTATGGTCCGGATTTTTTACAAAGTAAATGTTGTACTTATCAATATACCAATTTTTGGATTCTCTCTTTGAATAATGTTTTATGTTTCATCACTTTCATCTCAACTCTTTCATAAGAAGTGTGACTCATTGATGGACTCCATGATAGTGGGCCCCATCCATTGTGAGAAATGTAAGATAAAAATAATGGAACATGAAACATTATTCTTTTCTCACTCACTGGTGCGTTCATAGTGATGGGGGCTTTACTGCTTGTGAGAGGGTAAAATAAAAGTGAGATAAAATTGATGGGACATGAAATATTATTCTTCGCTCATTTTATTTCACAAATAAAGAAACACAAAATTCTTAATATACCTTTATGGGATTGGCCTTCTACGACAAAGTTTGTGAGATTCAATTGAAGAATTTTATATGAATATTGTGTAGCATTTAGTGTTTGTATCAATAAAAACTGAATCTTTAATCCCACCTCCTTTTTTAAATCTTATATCAGAACTTTTTTTTTTTTTATGTTACATTTAATTAGAAAATTTGAAAATATATAATTGGATGAAACAATAGAGGTTTTTTTTTTTTTTTTTTGGGTAGGTGGATGAGACAATAGATTAAAATGTCCCAAGAAGAACAAATTATTTTGACCTAAAAAGTTTGTTAAGAAAGGGGAATATTTTTTTCTCCTAAACTTGGAAAGGTGTTGGACCCATTTGAGAATATCACTACATATTTGCTTAACCACTTTCCTTTGTTTTTATTTTCTTCCTTTTAGTTTTGGTTTCACTTTTTGGTTCTCTCACTAACAAACTATTCCTACTTTTATAAGGCAACTCTATAGTCAATAGTTTTATTATTTTATTTTCAGAACACAGCCATATAATTATCCTAACAAATCTTTCTAGAACCTTTTGGAGATACAGTGGAATCATAGTAACTCCAGGTCAATTTATTGAGTTAAGCAACTCCAAAGGGAGTTGCATATGGGGTGTCAATCCTATAATTGTCGAAATAGTACCTTAAATTTGAAAATTTCTACTCCAACGAGAGTAGCATCCAACGTTACAAAATGCCATACATGTTTTTGAGATGGCATTTATACAAATTTTGGAGAGAGAAAATGGAGAGGTGCCAAATGAACCGTTCAGCCATTTCCATTTCTACTATTCCAACGGCACCATTCCAACAGCTATATTTCAACCAAAAAATTCTATAAATACAGAGATTTGTGAAGAGAAAACTTATCAAAGCCAGGAGGGGTGTCGCCGCGCTGCCAGCGGTGGTGGAGAGAAAGGAAGAGGAACCGCAGATGAAGGCTTGCGGCGGAGGGAGCGGGCGGCTAATGGAGGCGCGCGGCGGCGGAGGGCACGGTGCAGAAAGAGGGGAAGGAGGCGCAGATAAAGGGAAGGGGAGGAAGCCGTAGGGGGAGAAGGGGAAGGGGAGGAAGATCGGGGATTTTATTCAGGAACTTTACCAAAGCCAATATATATATATATATATATATATAATTGATTTTAATTTAAAATAAATTTTTTTATTTTAGTTAATTGTTAAAATTTTAATTAATTTTTTAAATTAAATTAGTTTTTGTAATTTAAATTGAATTTTTTAATTTTAGTTTATTTATTTATTTATAATTTTTTGATTAATTTAGGGTGATTTTATTTATTTAACTAATTTTTATAATTAAAGAACTTTTTTCTATTTTAGTTAATTGTCATTTAAAATTTAAATTTTCTAATTTGATTTAATATTAAATTATTTTTTTAATTAAGGGTAATTTTATTTATTTTTTAATTAATTATTTTATACTCATTCTTTAAATTGATTATAATTTTTTTTTAGATAGATTCACAATTTGACGGTGCTTTCACTAATTTGTTTATGAACAACGCCGATTTAAAATTTAAAATTTAAAATTTTGACTATAAAAATATATCTGTTAAATTGCGACTGTTACGAAAACTATACCCGTTTAAATATAACCGTTAAGTTTAATTATATTTTTTAATAAAAAATATTAAAATGACACTCCATTTTAGCACCTGTTATTAGAGTAGATTTATAATTCAGGAATGCCAAAATACTGTTCAAGGTTATAAATAGATGATTTGACACCCCAAAATACAAACTCCCTTTGGAGTTGCTATTAGAGAACTACTCTTTTCATCTTTCTCTCAATTTGAAATTTAAAACCTCACTTTCTAATCTCTGTGTTTGTCAGAAATCATTAAGCTTTTGCACATACAATCCATGAAATAACTACAGCATGTACTTATGAGACATTATATTTTAATTTTGTTTTAATTCCAAAGGTAGCTCGTGGTGCCGACGAGGGGAGCAGAGGTAATTACACATGAAAACATAAATTTCTAGTTCATCCCGCTAGTGCAAATATTCCTTGGAGTCACCCAGGATCAAAGAAGGCCCTGCTTTAACCGGTTCTTCGGGTAAGGAGATTATAAAGTTTCTAGATTTACTTGGGACTACGTGCTTGAAGGATTCAATTGGTAGTTTAGGTTACTGGATTATCAAACAAAATACAAAAATAAGAAAATATGTAACCCTACAATCTAACTGCTCGTACCAGTTAGTATTTTTGCCTAAAACAATTGGATTTGATATCATTTAGCAATACAATTAGTGAAGTTAGAAATTGATAAGACAGGTTCTTGACAAATCTGTGATAATTATGGAGCAGGTGATGCTGTTTCTACCTAGTAATTGGAAAGGGAAATAAAAAATTGTCAATGTTGAAGAAGGCGTGGCCTGAAATAGTGTTTGTTTTGTTGCAAAATTGATAAGACACAGGTTCTTGACAAATCTATGATAATTATGGAGCAGGTGATGCTCTTTCTACCTAGTAATTGGAAAGGGAAATAAAAAATTGTCAATGTTGAAGAAGGCGTGGCCTGAATAATGTTTGTTTTGTTGCAGTGTCCACTATATATAATATATTATTATTAAACAAAGTTTATAAATCAATTTTGTTCAATTTTGTCAAAATTAGTTTTAATAATAAAACAAAAACTATTTTATGAAATAAGAAATATAGAAAATATTTTTTCAAAACAAAACAGTATATGAAATTTTTTCAAATCAGAAATTGAAACTGAAAAATAGAAAAAAAAAAAAAAAAAACTATTTTACAGTATAAGAATATAGCAATAGAAACATAAACAACAATACTTACAAAATTAGAGAAACTAAAACAGTGATTAAGACTTGTGTTTTACACAATGTCCTTAAGACGAATTACAGCCTTCGCAGTGGTGCTTACAAGCTTTTGGTCGTACGCCTCCCAAGATACAATGATCGAATACATGCAGATGTGAAGCACTTCAACTGCGTGCCTGGCGAACAAAAATAATGACTTGAACTTTCTCAAATACTGACTCATAGAATGTATGAAAATTTCAACGAATGAATGGTAAATACAGTAGTGTTTATATAGACTCCTTCGTGCCTATATGGTACAGGTATGAAGCTTCGGTTGCGTTTGTTCACAAAAAATAGACACAGTCGTGCCCAATGAAAAAGACGCATATTTAGTCAAAACTCAAATAAAAAGTAATCATAAAACGACGTCATTTTTTAATTTAAACCAAAACCAAACGCAATCACAAAACGACAACATTGGATTTAATTAACCTAGTAACTAAATGACAAAGTTTTGGATTGTCTCTAATAATAACATAAACGATAGCATTTTGAAAGATTATTTAAATGAATTTTTCCTAAAAAGATATATATACAACGGGTCAAGGCCCAAACCCAAACCCAAACTGGCCCGGTTCGGTACGGGGCCACGGCGGCGACGCGCGCATGTGGTGAATCAAGCATATGCTAGATCCTCCCCCTTCCACAAAACTTGGGTATCCCTAAGGACCCAAACCTTCTTTCAAGGTAATTGTATATATACTCTTTAAAAGTCTTATACCCATCCTATGTAGCATACAAGTTTCAAACTTTTGTTACCATTTTCAAGTGGTGATGTTTGGAGGCAATTTCTCATTCATTCCTTAATAGTTTTCAGCAACCCTATAAATGATCTTAATCTCTTTATGGAAGAGAACATATTTTCATGTGGACCTACCAAAATTAATGTTTGGGACTTACTTTAATTTTAGTTCAAAGATAGCCAAAAAATTATGCTCAAAAACCCATTATTTCTAACAATCCCTCACATGAATAAAATTAACTGAAAGTAATGCAAAAGACATGCAGACATTGGAAGAGAGTTCAGTTAGAAATTTCTCGCATAGAGGAAGGTAACTTGTGGCCTTGAACCTTCCCTTATGAAATGCTATCGGGATTACTGGTTGATTAGTGAACATTATGTCTTAAACTGTTCAACCATTTGTGTAAACCAAGATAATAGTACTCACATAGAATCTTTTTTTACACAATTGGTTCTCATGATTGTGTTTATTTTTGCCTTGAACAATTTTTGATTTCATGAGTGCTCCTAGAGAATTTTAGCATTTATTATTATCATAAAATCGACCCAATTCACACTCACATAGGTGATTTCTTATTAAGAGTATCTTGTTATACCCTACTTGTATATAAGAATTATTAAAAGCTCAGCTTATTCTATTCAACGCTACATGCATCGTTATTCTTATCATAGGAATGGGTAGGAGATTTTATTTCCATAATGATCTTAATGAGTCACACACAATTCGGGTGTCTCTTTAAACCTAGATCTTGGGATCTCTAGTTAGCTAGGTTGGGTTACCATTATGGCGACTCTTAGTGCATAGGCTTTAAGCCTATTCTCCTCGACAATTTATTCAATTACTCTCTAGTCAAACCTCTGGTTAACGAATCCCAATGTTATCTTTTGGCCTTGTGTATTCAATGGTCATAATATCATTAGAGAGAAGTTGTTTTACGCTATTATGTCTTTGACGAATATGTCAAGACTTACCATTATACATGTAACTCTGTGCCCTACCAATTGTTGATTGACTATCATAATGAATACAGATAGCAGACATAGGTTTTGGCCAAATTGGAATATCTTCAAGTAAGTGACGAAGCAACTCAGCTTCTTCACCAGCTTTATCAAGTGCAATAAACTTATATTCCATTGTGGATCTGGCAATACATGTTTGTTTAGAAGATTTCCATGATATCGCTCCACCACCAAGTGTAAACAAATAACCACTTATGAATTTTGAGTCTTTGGTATCGGATATCTAATTGGCATCACATTATCCTTCAAATACTACTGGATATCTTGAGTAGTGCAATCCATAATTTTGGGTATATTTTAAATACCTCAAAACCCTAACTATTGCCTTCTAATGGTCAAGACCAGGATTACTTGTGTATCTATTTAGTTTGTTGACAGCGTAAGCTATGTTTGGAGGGCTACAATTCATCATACATTAGGTTGCCAATTATTTGCGCATACTCTAGTTGTGATAAGCTTTTGTCATTATTCTTGGATAAGTGTATATTTACATCTACAGGTGTGCTCGTTGGACTGCTATCATCTTATTTAAATTTCTTGAGTATTCTCTCAATGTGTGATTGAAATAATATCAGTCCATCTAATGTTCTAGAAATCTTTTTCCCAAGTATAATATCAGCAACACCTAAGTCCTTCGTGTCAAACTTATTGTTTAACATTTTCTTAGTAACTTTAATGACTTCATTATTACTATCCATAATGAACCTATCATTAACATAAAGACAAATAATGACAAAGCCATTTTCTGTGTTCTTGACATATACACATATGTCACACTCAGTGATTTTGAACCCATTTGACATCATTACACTGTCAAATTTCTCATACCACTACTTCGGTGCTTGTTTTAGTCCATAAAGAGATTTAACAAGCCGAAAAATTTTCTTTTCTTGACTTGGAATAATAAACCCTTCGGGTTGTTACATGTATATTTTTTTATCTAATTCACCATTTAATAAAGTTGTCTTTACATCCATTTGATGTATCTCAAGATTGTGTATAGTTGCAATAGTTATTAACATTCGAATGGATGATATCCTTGTAACATGTGAATATGTATCAAAATAGTTCAAGCATTCCTTTTTCCTGTATCCTTTAATAACAAGCCTGGCCTTTTACTTTTCAATTGATCCATCTACTTTCATTTTCTTCTTGAATATCCATTTATATCCAAGAGGTTTTAAACCTGGTGGGAAGATCCACTAGTTTCCACGTATGATTTTATAGAATGGATTCTACTTCATTGTTTATAGCCTCTTTCCAATGAGGAGCTTCAGGACTCGACATTGCTTCTTTAAAGCTCTGAGGCTCGTCTTCTAACAAACACATTAAAAAATCTGGACCAAAAGATTTTGATATTCTAATCCTTTTTCTTTGTCTAGGTTTATCATCATCTTGTTGGTCTTGATTACTACCTACTGCAGTGTCATGAGTTTTTTTATTTGAACTCGACTCTTGTGTTCATTTGTGAGGAAATAAATGTTCAAAGAATGATGCATTCCTTGACTCAATAATAGTATTAACGTGCATATCGGGAATTTCTGATTTATGAATCAGAAATCGATAAGCACTATTATTATGAGCATACCCTATGAAAACATAATCAACTATTTTTTTGTCTTATTTTAACCTTTTTAGGTATAGGAACCGCCACCTTAGCCAAACACTCTCACACTTTTAAGTATTTGTAAGAAAGTTTTCGACCTTTCCACAACTCATATAGGGACTTATTGGTTTTTTTTTTGAGGTATTCAATTGAAAATATAATTTGCGAAAAGAATTAATTCCCCCTCCCCAAAACAAATTCTGAGGTAGTCCAAAACTTAATAACAATGCATTCATCATTTCTTTTAAGATTTTATTTTTTCGTTTAGCAATCCCATTTTGCTAAGGTGAATAGGGTGCAGTCGTTTGGTGTATAATACCATGTTGTGAACAGAATTCACCAAAAGGTACTTCATATTCACCATCTCTATCACTTTTCAATATCTTGATCTTCTTATCAAGTTGATTTTCAATCTCATTTTGTAATGTTTAAACATTTCCAATGCCTCATTTTTACTTCTCAACAAGTAAACATAACAATATCTTGTGCAATCATCAATAAAAGTAAGAAAATATTTCTTACCACCTCTAGTTTGAATAAATTTCAAATTACAAATATCTGAATGTATTAATTCTAGAAATGCACTACTTCTTTCAATTGATTGAAAAGAAGTTCTTGTAAGCTTTGCTTCCACATAAGTCTCACATTTGTGATTTGGATCAAAATCAATTTTAGGTAAACATTTCATATTAACTAATTTACGCAGTGTATCATAATTAACATGTCTTAATCTACCATGCCACGTATTTGAGACTCAAGCATATAAACAGAAGTTGTATTCTTATTATTACTATTATTATTATTATTATTATTCTTAATAAGAGGTACAATTTTCATTACATTCATCTTAAAGAGCCCATCATTCATATGCCCATTTTTCACATACATCTCATTTTTGGACAATATAAACTTGTCCGATACAAAGATCAATTTAAAGCCATTTTTGCTCAATAATGATCCTAACACCAAGTTTCTTCAGATATCAGGCACATACAACACATTGTTGAAGGTGAGTTCCTTTCTAGAAGTCATCTCCTTGACCTTCAATTTTAGAAGTCGAGGAGTTGCCCATAAAAAAGTTGTTCTCCATTATCTATATTGTGATATGATGAGAATATTTTCCTATTTGAGCAAACATGGCAAGTATCTCCAGTATCCACCCACCATTCCTTGGTGTTGCCAACCAAATTCACTTCAAAGACTATTGCGGATAGATTCATTTCAAAAACATCTTCAGAGAGATTGTCCACTTAGGTCATATTAGCTTGAACACATTTTTTTCTTGGATTTCTTTGGTCCTTGCGACTACGATAGTCCTTAGCACGGTGCCCTTGTTTGTTGTATACATAGCACTTGCCTTGGAACTTCTTGTTTTGACTTTGTTTGGGACCCTCACACCAGTGTGCTTCCTCTTTTTGTTTAGAGAGTTTTGCCCTTGTTCCATAACATTGGCCTTGAATTTCATGATGGCTTTTCTCGCTTTCTTTTCAGAAGTATGATTGTCTTCTTCAATCCTTAATCTCATGATCAAGTCTTCAAGCTTCATGTCCTTACACTTATGCTTTAGGTAACTCTTGAATTCTTTCCAAGAAGGCAGAAACTTTTCAATGATCGCAGCCACTTGGAATGACTCAATTAGGGACATGCCTTCTACATGAATGTCATGTAAGACAACTTGAAGGTCTTGAACCTGACTAATAACTGTCTTGGAATCAATCATTTTGTAGTCCAAGAATCTGTCGACCATGAAGTTTCTTTATCCCAACATCTTCGGTCTTGTACTTTTTATCCAAAGATTCCCATAATTTCCTAGCAATCTTGATGGTGCAATACACATTGTACAATGTGTTATCCAAACCATTAGGGATGTAGTTATGGCATAAGAAGTTTGCATGTTTCCAAGCTTTCACGTCGGCAACCACTTGCCTATCAGTCTCATTCTCCCTCAAAACAGGAGCATCTTCCTGAAAGAATTGGGCCAAATTCAATTTGGTAAGATAAAACAACATCTTTTATTGCCATCTTTTAAAATCAGACCCATTGAATTTCTCGAGCTTCACTCTATGATTCACTGGCACAAGTGCCATAATAGGAGCAGGTGCCACAACAATAGTAGCCGAGGTAAGAGGTGGAGTAGTCATTTATACTGAAATCCAATATATAATAGATTAAAACTGTACTTAACAAAATAGTAATAAACTACTAAATAATAAATAAAATACTGCAAAATAGTAATATACTAAATATAATTCTATAGTATATAAAATACTACAAAATTATAGTAAACAGAATAATATGTATTTAAACAAATTACTCAAAATTCAAACCAATCTTGGTTTTAAAAAATAAAATAAAGAAACTAAATTTCTACATTAAGTAGTAATTTAAAGTTCTGAATGTTATTTTATATATATAAATATATATATATATTTAATTTTTTTCAATGTTTGAGAAAAAATTGGTAGTATCATATACTGCAACATAACTGAAATAATAAACTGATATATAAACATTGATTCCTCTTAAGATTATTAAACAAAGTTTATAAATCAGTTTTAATGATAAAACATAAACTATTTTATGAAATAAGAATCTATTCTTTGAAAAAATTAAAAAAAAAAATACAAAAAGTATTTTTTCAAAACAAAGTAGTATATGAAATCTTTCTAAACCATAAATTGAAACTGAAAAATAGAAAAAAACTATTTTATAGTATAAGAATACAGCAATGGAAACATAAACAGCAATACTTACAGAATTGTAGAAACTGAAACAGTGATCAAGGCTTATGTTTTACACAATGTCCTTAAGACGAATTACAGCCCTCACAGTGGTGCTTACGAGCTTTTGGTCATACGCCTCCCAGGATACAATGATCGAATACACGCAGATGTGAAGTACTTCAACTACATGTTTGGTGAACCAAAATAGTGACTTGAACTCTCTCAAATACTAATGCACAGAATGTATGAAAATTTCGATGAATGAATGGTAAGTGTAGTGGTTTTTATATAGACTTGAGTGCCCGAAAGGCTTCAAACCTTACTTCAAGGTAATTGTATATATACTCTTTAAAAGCCTTGTACCCATCCTTTGTGAAACACAAGTTTTTTACAAGTTTTAAGCTTTTGTTACCATTTTTAAGTAGTGATGTTTGAAAGAAATTTCTCATTCACTCCTTAATGATTTTGAGTAACCCAGTACATGCTCTTAATCTCCTCATGGAGGAGAACACATTTTCATGTGGACTCACCAAAATTAATATTTGAAGCCCACTTTAATTTTAACTCAAAAATAACTAAAATATTATGCTCAAAAACTCATTATTGCTAACAATTATTACTACCATTTAATGAAGATATGAATCACTTGGATGTGAAAGTCTCAATTCCTTTTTCATTTTAAAGTAACAAATATGATGCGTTCAAATGGTAATGTTTTCATCAACTTAGTTATTATTGACGGTTTATGCATATCACCTCATGCCCATGCCACCACACCACCAAGGTATGGCATGCCTCCCGGTGTTCATGTCATCAATGTCAACTTAATTATGGGTTGACAAATCACCCCCACTAGAAGAATCCGATGTCCGACTATGACACTGAACGAAAACGAAAAAAAGAATTGAGCACATCCAATCCCATTGGATCAAACATGAGAATTACTCATCCCAAATAAGAGAACAACTCTCTAAATTGGAAACATAATTTTATTGATAAAAACAACATATTAAGAGTCTCATGTGTCATAAATATAGAATTAAAAGACCACTAATCCGAATAGGAAACTATTAATTCTTATATTTCCTATTTAATCTTAATAGAAATTTAAAAATTCAAAATTGGAGTTTTTTTGCCAGTAAACCAATATTAGGAACCTAGATAAGAAAAAAAGAAAATAGCTACAAACGGCATCTCTTCTGACTTTCTTAAGTGAAGTAATTGACAATCTGAAATTTTTCATAAATAATAAAAATAATTAATTAAAAGCCTAAAAGAATTAATTTGTCCAAAAAGTAGCTTCAATTATGGTCGTAAGGCATGAGTTTGGTCCGTCTTGTCATTTTGGATCAAAAGTAGAGGTATTGAGCTCCCAAAAATGGACCCGATAAAATTGCGTCTACCAGTACTTTAACTTGAAAAGAGACTTGTGATGTACTTGTGATGTTTCATAGCAGTCATTAACCATTTTCTCTACATCATGTTGTCATAACCATGTCACAATTGTCATGTTGTGATCTAGGCATGTATTGACTCTAGAAGAAACTCAAGAAGGGCTAAACATAGTAATTGTCACAATATGTGAGTCACGTGAAATAATTTCTCACTTTTAACAGTTTAACTTAGTTTAACTCCAAGGGGATGGTCGAGTGGGCGATAGACAACAACTTCTCACTTTTAACAGTTTAACTTAGTTTAACCCCAAAGGGCTGGTCGAGTGGGCGGTAGACAGCAACTAAGAGGTTTGCCTCCTGTTGATCGAAACCCAGCAGGATGTCACTTTTTCTTGGGGTCAATCCATGTGAGACGCTGTCTCGACTTTAATCGAGCCCCCCTAGTGGACGGTTAGATTTATCCCCCAATACCGAGTTATCAAAAAAAAAAAACTTAGTTGAATATTATTTACTTTGAAACTAAACCGGTATATATTGATGAAGCTCTTATGTTTGTTTATTTCGATTATGGAGCAATGACAAAAATGAAGGTATTTAAGCTTCAAGATGAGGTCGTTGGTGGGGTTCCATGGCCCTAGTGATTGACATCCAAGGTTGTTAGAGATGCAGACACTAGACAGAACAAACAGCATGGAGAATTATCTTGCGTGTAAGGCTCTCAACCTTACCAAAAAACGTATACGCAAGCCATGTAGTCCTACAAAAGCAATCCAAATTTTCATGGACCCCAAAAGATATAACAATTAGGCTTGCTTGATCAGCTTCATATTTTAAAAAATTAATTAATAAAAAGTGATTTTTGAAGAATTAATTATGATATAGGTTGGATCTTTAGTAAAAGTGGTGTAAAAGTGATTTTGCATTTAAATAATGTGCAGGTGGTAAGGTTAAGAGTAATGTTTGTAAAAAGTTAAAATTATTTTCAAAAATATATTTGTTTTTGTTTTCTCAAAATTCGGTTTTACAAACACAATTTGGTGAGAGCTTCATATGAAAAAAACAAATGTGATTTCGAAAAAATTTAGTAAACACCTATATTTTGATCAAAATTCTATTTCAGGGTAAAAATCGTGTTCGGGTGAGGGAATCAAATGTCTACTTAAAGCCCGTTTGGCTACGCATTCGACGGACCGAAAATGGTAATTTCATAGGGAAATCCCAATTGAAATATTGTTTGGTTGGCTAAATTTTCTCGTGAAAACGGGTTGAAAATTTCGAAACAGGTTGGGCATTCCGTTTTGGATGACACACGATTTTTTTATTTTAATAATATATAAGGTATTCAATTCTATAATTATTTATTTTAATTTAGTATATATTCTTTATTTGGTAATTAAATTTTATTAACTTCATTTTAACATGCTACAAAAAAAAAAAAAAATCAATATTATCTAATAAATTATAAAAGACAATAGATTTTCATGTCCTAAAATCATTTCTGAATAATTGTTATCAAATACTCAATAAATAACTTTGGTATCATAAGTAAATTTACAATATATTCTTCTAAATAAAAAAATAATTTTACAGAATTCATTCTATCAAAAATACTTTTTAATAATATAAATTGCGCCAAACAGGTCCTTATTAGTCACTCGAGTCATAAATTGTTTCAAATGACTGCTGCTGCTATCAGAAATCTCACTTGAGTCAGACAGATGGTGAAATCAGGGAGCTAGTAGTTTGCAAGTGAATGTTTCAAACACACACACATATACAAACATACACACACACACACAAAATATTGTATCGGGAATAATTTCAAAATAGTGATAAACAATTGAGGATAAAAATATATAAATTATAAAACTCTACGGATGCTTTTGCTAGAACTCACCGAATTGCGTTTGGGCCTTAAATTTCTGATTTTTCTCTTTTACAATTTGTTATATGGCTGTTTTTTTTTTTTCGAATGTACAAAATTGCTATTGCAGTGTCGTGTGAAAATCACAAGTTGATCCTTTTTCCTATGACTAATTTTGATTTATATATAGAAAGCTCCATATTACAATAATAATTAAATACAAAATTTTACAATTAGAATTCAGATGCCGGGTTGAAAACATTAATTCAAATATGAGAATAGGCCCGTCTATATAAAACAATGCCAAAATTTAAATTTTGTGTACATTTTTTTTACAATAACAGAAGATGAATAATCGAACTCACGTTTGCTAGATGAAAAATCTGCACCTACACTACTCAAGAAAGACATCGGTCCTAAGTTTTGTATACAACTTAATATTCTAAACATTACATAACAAGAGTAATCAACACTAATTAATGACCTTTGGCCATCATTTCCAAAGTGTTGGCTTCTCATGTCAAGGAGTGTAGACATGAGACATATACAAATAAAATTGAAATGGGAATTTAGGAGTACCCCACAAGAAGGTATCCTGGTTTCATGGCTTTGTATCCAAGTCATCTTCAATGTTTTAGAGGGTTCCCTCCCTCCCAAATTCAAGCCTGCTTTAAGGATACTTTTGGTGGAGAGAAAAATACCAATTTAGAAGATCATGAGTCTAATTCTACTTGTTGACTACTTATGAAGTTAAGTAGGCTAGGACTGTAAATAATAATCACAGAAATAATTTGATATAAAAACGTTTAAGATCCCTCTAAAATTATCTTATTAATTTAAACTGTAGCATTAGGACAAGGTCATATTCAAGATAGAAAGATCTACTTGCTTTAAGAATACTTTTAGTGGAGAGGGGAAAAACACCCAATATAGAAGATTACGGGTCTAATTTTACTTGTTGACTAATTATGAAGTTAAGAGAGGTCAATAATACGTACAGATTTATTTTTATATAAAATTTTTTTAAGGTCCCTCTAAAATTGCATTCTAAATTTGAAATGTATGAATTAAGCAACGTTTGGACGGCAGGATAAGATGGGTTACTATAGGATAAATGTTATCTTATCTCATGTTTAACGTTTTCCATTGAATTGGATATCTATATCCTATAAACTATTTATATCTAGTAAATTTTCTTTTTTTCATTGTTTAATTTTTTTTTTTATATGTTCCAGACTTTTTAACGTATTTTTTAAATCAATAAATAGACTGTTTTATATATGTATGTATGTAATATTTGATTTGTATGATTATTAACAATACGGATTATAAATTTTTTGAATCACTCCAAAAGTGAAAGACTATTATATTCTAAATGGTATTATCAAAATTACATTCTTAAATATTGTAATTATGATTATTAAATTTTACAATTCAATTTTATGAATAAAATTTTAATTTTAGATACATTATATGCATATATTTAAAAAAAAATTAAATGACTTATCCAATCCCTGTCAGCTCCTAAACACTATATTGAAATATTCAATATTTCACGTAATATTATATCTTATCCATTTTAATTATATCTTATCCAATCTTGCATTTTTATTCCAAGATTATGTCCTACATAGAAAGATCTGTCAGTTTCTTATATACATCTTTAGTTCGAGTCCTTACATCCAATAGGAAATGAATTTGCCTACCTATATTCATTGCATGACAGAACATAGGAATTTGCCTTTTAACTTGGGATTTAGCCATTTTTATTTTGTCTATTTCTCTATATATTTTTGCGGACACGTTAATTGCACCTTTTTTAAGCTGATTTTGATTCTCGAATTTAGTGAAGAATATTAAAGAAGAATGTGAAAGAAATCATTTTTTCTTTTCTTTTTATTGATTCCCTATAATGTTCGATAGCTTTTAATTTCTAATTTATTTAAGCAAGAAGAAAATTAAAGAAAGATATTAACTTTTCAATGACCAAACTCTCTCTTCTTTATTTGCAGCCTCCAAGATTTACTAACAAGGAATACAAATTATTACTGAAAATTTTGTTGCACAAGTTAAACTAGAAGATAATCTTCCAAATTATCCTTAAAACTGGGAAATATTGACACACAGAGGAACCCCTTTGCCCACCCATTGTATATATTACCTGGTTAATGTATTTTCCAGATCATAAAGCCATTCTAAGTAACAAATTTGAATTTGAAATTCACAATATGCGTATACAAAAGAAAAATGAAGAACATAAGTTAAAGGAAATCAAAATCTACACTCACGATGCAATCTTGGCTATATCACACCAGCGGGGGTATTTAAGCAGGATGATACATTTGCTCTAATTATCAAACCAAGTAGGTGAAAAATAATAGGTGAGGTGGTGACTGACTACAAACACAAAATCAAGTCAATTTTTGAATCTAGAAAAATCTCTCATACAAGGATTTTATGGATAATGCATATATAGGGATCATTAGCCAGACGTGTAACTAACAGCCAGATGTGTAAATTTAAATCAAGCAGATTTTGGTATAATACATGATTTTGTTTTTTCTTCCCGCTCTTTGTCATAAGGTGAAGTAGGTTTTTACCTGCTGCAATCCCAAAATGAACAAGGGGCTCTGTGCAAGTTAAGGTAATCATTTTTCCCATTTCATGCATGGGAAGAGGTAGAGAGGCTAGGGTCAAACTATGACCTAACTTTGGCAAGGCGGGCCCTTATTTCTTCCAGTTCTTCCTCATCATCAGCCCCCTCCGCTATAGCTTCTTCCTACAACGTTCACATGAATAGTAATATTCTTTAGCTTTCTTCATGACAAATGATAAGCCAGAATAGGAACACATTGAATGGCAGGTATACCTCCTCCTGTGAAGCTTCTGCTGCCTGGGCAGGTTGCTTTAATTTCTCCTTCCTGACTGCTTGTGGAAGCTGAGCAGCAGTCTCACCAGCAATTGCAGTCAACACCTTGTCGACTTCTTCTTCAATCTCCTCTTCCATATCCTCTGAATCCAGTGCTGAGTCAACAGCATCATTTACAATCTCCTCAATCACCCCTGCCTGCAAATCACATATATGACTGAAATTATTTTCAACTTCAGGAGTTAATATTTTATTTTATATCAGTAAGTGAACAGAAGTTAATATTCAGACTCACTATAATCTGTGCTCTACTACCATAACTACGATAGCCTACACAAATTTTTCATTTGTACACCATCTTATATTCAGATATAAGTAATGACCACTGCTAGGTTTTGATGCATCTCAATTTCGCCCAGATTTGTGTTCCATATTAATTCTCCTTGCAATATGTAAATTCTCTTATGGAGCATTTAAAAATGATATGCAGATTCTTGCCAGTTCAATTTCCATAGCCTTCATACCGTAGAAGTTTATCACTTAAAATGAAATCAACAGAAGGCTAAAATGACAGAAATGATATAATTTCTTAGGGGCAACCAGTCCAATGAGTTTTTCCTAACAATACAAAATAAAAGCTGATAGAGTAGTGCAAGAAATCACCAACATTAACCAATCGGTTTGCTGTATTCAGATTCAAGTAATTAGTACTGCCACTTGTTAATGAATCTCAACTTTTCCCCATATTTGTCTTTCATGTCAGTGCTCTCCATAATATGAAGATCTTCTTATGGGGTACAGTGACAATGACATGCAGATTCTTTTCCAGTTCAAAAATGATGTCATTTCTTAGGGGGAACCAGTCCAATGAATGTCATGTAGGATTGCAACAAAAAAGCTCGTAATATAATGTAAGAAATCACCAAACTAATAAGAAATGAGGTCATGCTCTTTCGTTTTTTTGATATGTCAGAAATGAGGTTGTGCATTGAAATGCCTCATCTAAATGCTACCATTTTTCCAGTTTTTTTCTTTTTTTTTTTTTAATTTTTTCTGAGAGTAGGGGGGATTTACATGGTAGGGGAAAAAAAAAAAAAGAACACAGACAATGGATTCATTTCACATGCTGTGTAAATTAAAAACAATGGACTCATTCACTTCCCATTAAAGAAGACCAGAAAGCATTTCACTTTAACAAACCCCTACAGAAAAAAAAACTCCTATCATGAAATCAATAATTCATAGATATACATTGTCAAAACTTCAGCAGAAGATTATTCTCTTACATCTTCATGTTCTCTCATATGGAAATCTCTCCGTCCTGTAAGTGCAAGTAAATGTTGAATCTCTAATTGGAAATACTAGGCAATGCTAGAACCCTTTTTTTAAAAAATAAAAATAAAAATTTACAAGTAGTATGCAATGCTAGAATTCTGTAGTAGGGTTTCAGGTTTTAAAGTCACAAAACTGAAACTTGCTCATTTTCCAAAGTTTTATTTTTATTAAGTCCAAAGTTTTAAAGAATATCCAATGAACTTTCCAGAATTCCTGATTGTCACTCTAGACTAATACTCAGGATGCAAATGAATTTTAAGGAGTACAAAATGCATTGTTAATTCAATCATATTTCATAAAATTCAGAGGTTTGGCCAGTCTTTCTGTAGAGGCAAGAGGATAGAAACATTATGAATTCCGACAGTATAGTGCTGTTTAATTGAGCCCCCCCACCCCACCCAAACAAACAAAAAAAAACTCATGTAAATGGTTGCATTTGAGATTTCAGTAATGATGACGTACATCAGTTGGTGATGATGTACATCAGTTGGGGTGGCTGATAAGGACAGAACGGATATTAAGTGAATCAGTGTGCACTCAAAATGGATAACATAAGTTGGTGACAGTTGGATTTCACAATATACATTATGATAGTCTCTGTTGAGTGGAACATCCTACTATACAAGGAATTTATATGCTTGTATCTGAATGGAATTCTGTCCAAAATTTTGAGTCAATTATCAGCCTTACAATTTTGGGCATTGGAGAAGGTGATCTGCGAGGGTCCAGCAGTCCAGAAGACTATACTTACAAAACGACATTTGAGTGGCAAAGTTGTACTTCTAAGGCATGGACATACATGTATGTTTGACAATTGACCCCAAAATAATAACTACCACATTTTCAGAATTTTATTGAAGCAATATAACCAATCAGATACAAGAAGTTTTTATCTATATGCACATTTAGGAAAAATAAATAAATGATTTGTCTTTCAGTAGAATATGATGTGATCAAAAAATGTAATCATCTCCCACCCCCAAAAGAAAAAAAAAAATGCAACATCCCGATTGTTAAAAAACTCAAAAGATAAAGATACCTTTGTCATTTCTTTGCTGAATTCCTGCATTGTGGCAGCCACTTCAGGGGCCTTCATGAGGTTATTGACAAGCTTCATGACGTCAGCACTCTTGGACAAATGCCCCACTGTACGGGCAATTGCTGCGAAAGCAACCAATATATTATAAATGAAAGAATCCATGAAAGTTCAAACCAACCTTCCAAAGTAATTCCCAACTATTACAAAAGTGTAACCAAATGATCAATCTGGAAATTAGAACACAAAAATGGATAAATAGAGAAAATGGAGTGCATAAACAGTAAAAATAAATTAAAAATTGACAAGTAAAATAATTTATTCAAAAAAGGCCAACAAAAAGGGTGCTCCCATGAACAAGAAAACATATAAAAAAAAATTCAAAACCTCTCCAAAAACCAAGTAGGTATAACTGCCACCTATCACACAACGCTTGTTACATTATACACATATCTCTCATGAACTCCACAATCTACAAAAGTCGTAAAACTCTGTTCAATGTAACAAGAATTTAGCAATAGCCCTTTTAAATTGCTCGTTGACGCGTGCCACACTTGTCGCCCCTTGTGACACCTCCAACACCCTCTCCAACTCTTCAAGAGATCAAAGACTATCCCCAACATAACCCAATGTAGACCAAAAAGCTGCTACCTATTACTTGCATGTTTAGCGTGAGATCTTACTATGGGGTCCTTGTGAGAGGGGAGGGGGGGAGTTGGGTTTCTTTTTCCGTGGAAAGGTACTTGGAAGGTCAATATTTTTGCTATGGTTTTCTTTTTTGTCTGGATATCGATTGTGATAGTGATTCTCGCGTTGGATAACTTAGGAAAAATGGGGAATATTTTGCTGAATTGGTGTTGTATGTGCAAGAGTTCTAAGGAATCTACCAATCATCTGCTCCTTCATTGTATGGTGGCGAGGGAGGTTTGGTCTTTGCTCTTTGCTCTTTGCTCTTTGTGGGATGTCTTAGATTATGTCGAGGTCAGTGAAGGATCTTATGACAAATTGAGGGGCAGCATGCCATTCTAGAACAGTGCAGCAAGCATGGAGGTTAGCTCATTTATGTGTATGTTAGGCAAAAAATGTTAAACTTTTGCCAAACATAATTTCACTAATACAATAAAATTTATATGAGTTTTATTAATGTAGGTTAGACCCATCCAAGATATAACGTATCTCTTAATTACAATCCCTTGTTTCAAGGGAACACTCTTTAATTCCAATTATGATTATTACAAAAATTTGTTTATTTGATGTTGGGGCTGGACCTATTTTAATTTTCTAGGCTGCCTAGGTACCCGAGATTGGGATCAAGCCAAATCGTAGTTCCATGAAGGAAATTATTTATTTGTGGATGATAAAGGGCAGATGACCCGTTGACCTTGTGATCAAGAGTGGCTAAAAATGAATTTGTGATCAAGAGTGGATGACCCTTGATATTTTTACATGGCTGTATGACCCATTAAATTTAAAATTGGACTTGTGATTGCACCTAGTTAAACTAAATTGCCTGCGAAACCCAAGTGGAATCAAGTCAACCGTAGTTCTAAGAACATTTGAAAATGAGTAATGGGCAAATGACCCATTAATTTGGATTTGAGCTTGTGATTGCACCTAGTGCAATGCTGGGTTGTCTACGTATCTCATGTAGAATCAAGTCAACCGTAATTCTAGAAGAACATTTGGAATTCTGAAATGAATAATGAGTAAATGACTCGCTACTCATAGTTTGAATTTTTGAATTTTAAGTTTTGAGTGCAATAGGTCTACGACCCAGTGACTCTAAAATTTGATGAACACTTTTCTTTGATAAGTGAATCAAAGATTCTCTTTAAATATGAAATTTAATTAATTAATTAACCATTAGATTTGACTTTTAAGTCTAATGAATATGGGTCTAAAACAAACCCAATTCATTTTTGTATTTTTTTTAATGGAGTTAAAAGACTCCAAATATGAATTTAAATAATTAGTTAA
This sequence comes from Nyssa sinensis, assembly GCA_008638375.1. NCBI lineage: Eukaryota > Viridiplantae > Streptophyta > Magnoliopsida > Cornales > Nyssaceae > Nyssa > Nyssa sinensis. The sequence goes on along the minus strand of CM018031.1, from coordinate 55,278,379 downwards.
ATGGACTCTGAACAGTGGCATAAATGAAGTGAAAGATTTCATTTCTCATGACTTACCAAGTTCATATTTGGGTGAATTTATCACCACATGGCCACCAAATATAAGTTTTGGATTTTGATTGAAAACTTCTATTCAGTTTAGAAACCTCAGCATCTTTTAAGAGATAGAAACTCTAATTTATAACAATCTCTGAGCATTTTTTATATTGATTTCCAATGGACTTGTCCATTATCAGATAGACTTCTTACTTGTGTCCATTATAAATGGAACACAAAGATGTGTGGGAAAGAAACAAATACATGCCCAATGTGGGTACAGATGTATATATATATCACAATTAACCAACAAAAGAGTTTTAAAACTCCTTGATTCTCTTATGTCAGAATCACAGTAGAAATCCTATCCTCTTCACTTGTGTGCAAATATCCCCTCATTTTTAGATCCAAAACTAGTAGGAACTCTTCTTCATTTAAATTGAGTGGTGTCCGAAACTTCAATTAAATTTTTTTTTTTTTTTTTTGATAAGTAAGAAGTATATATAAAAGCCCAAAAAGGGCAAAGGGCAAAAAACCCGCAAAAACTTTACAACGGCCCTAAAGACCTCATGAAGTCAACAATAGTGTTGACATTTACAGAAAAAGCCTCTTTGGCCCAAAAGAAAAATAAACGCAAAAAGGCATATTTGAGATAAGGAGAAGGAAGCTCCCGATCTTCGAAGACACGATTGTTCCTTTCAATCCATAGGAACCACAAGAGGCAAATGGGGGCCAGTCTCCAAATATTCTTCAAATCTTTAGGAAGAGAACACCCTTCCCAAGCCAACAAAAGCTCTTTGACGGAACTTGGCATGACCCATGAGAACCCAAACAAAGCAAAAATAAGGTTCCAGCAGCTCCAAGGAAGATGACAGTGAATGAGAATGTGATCAACTCCCTCTTCATCATTTTGACAAAAATAGCACCTGCTAGCCATAAGAATACCCCTTTTCTTCATGTTGTCCGTGATTAAAATGGCCTTCCAAGAAGCTTCCCAAGCAAAGAAAGAAGCTTTAGGATGGGCTTTTGAGTGCCATATGAGTTTCCAAGGAAATAGAGGCCTTTCTTGATGAATCAAACTCTTGTAATAAGAACTAACAGAAAATGAAAGCTTTCCCGGCAACCAAATCCTCTTATCCTCTCTACCTTCCACTACCCTAAAATTGATGATGTGACAAAGAAATGAGTTCACCTCCTCCAGCTCCCAATCAAAAAAGTCCCTTCTAAAGGAAGGGTTCCAAACCAACGTGTTCCCAACGCTCTCCATGTACTCACAAACCCGAGCCGATTTGTTTTGAGCCAAACTGTATAACCTAGGAAACTTTTCCTTCAAAGGCACATCCCCACTCCAAACATCATCCCAAAATTTAACCCTATCACCCTTACCAATAGCAAAACTACATCTCTCCTCAAAACATCTCCAATCTCGACTTATGAAACCCCAAAGGCTGCAACCCATCGGCCCTACCGCTCTTCCCGAACACCAGCCCCCTCCTACACACCCATACTTAGACGCTATGATCGATCTCCAAAGATGCTTGTCACTGTCCCCAAATTTCCAGAGCCATTTCCCTAACAGAGCTTTATTGAAGATTCTCAAGTCCTTCACCCCTAAGCCCCCAAGGGGAAGAGGCTTCTTGATTTTATCCCATGCCACTAGATGAATTTTCCTGCAGTCTCCTTCGTGGCCCCAAAGAAAATCCCTTTGAATCTTCTCCAGTCTTCTGCTCACTGTCTATAGAATCGGGAAAAGAGACATAAAATAGGTTGGGAGATTGGCCAAGGTACTTTTGACAAAAGTGAGCCTTCCTCCCTTAGAAAGGAATTGGCCTTTCCAACCTGACAACTTGCTCTGAAACCTCTCAACCACAGGGTCCCAAAACTCAATGGATCTCGCATGAGCTCCTAGCGGAAGACCTAAGTATGTGGAGGGGAAGCAACCGACATTACAACCCAAGGTGCTGGCTAGAGTATCCAATCCCTGAATAGACCCCACTGGCGTAATGCTGCTTTTAGCAAGATTGATCCGAAGACCTGAGACGGCTTCAAAGCAGACAAGAATGCATCGGATAAAGCGTAGCTGGCGCACTGTGGGGTCGCAAAAGATAATAGTATCATCGGCGAAAAAAAGATGGGAGACAACAGAACTTTCCCCCCTTCTTTCCCCCCCTTGAAAACCTTTGATGAGACCAACCTCCTCAGCCCGGCTCATGAAGCAACTCAAAGCCTCCATAGCAATCACGAAGAGAAAAGGGAAAAGGGGATCCCCCTGTCTCAAACCTCTAGACGAGCGAAAGAAACCCGCAGGGCAACCATTGACGAGAATCGAGAAAGAAACTGTGGATATGCACGACTGAATCCACTTCCTCCACTTGTCCCCAAAGCCCATCTTCGCCAACATACCCATCAAGAAGCACCAGTTAACATGATCAAAGGCCTTCTCAATATCCAACTTGCAAGTCAGCCCTTTCTTTTTCCGCTTAATCCTAGAGTCGATGCATTCATTAGCAATGAGAGCCGCATCCAAAATCTGTCTACCTTCCACAAAGGCATGTTGACTAGGAGAGATGCTACTACCCATAACCTTCTTCAATCTCAAGGAAAGAACCTTTGCAATCAGCTTGTAAAACCTTTGCAATCAGCTTGCAATCAATTAAATTAATTTACATCCGTTGGATAGTGGATCAAATAGGAGTTAAAACTATTTCTAGCAGTGGGAGTTAGAAACTCCATTTATGAGAGGGAATCAGAGACTCCATTTTTAGCAATGGGTGTTCGAAACTCCACTTATGAGAGAGAGTAAAACATTCCATTTTTAGAGTAGGAGTCAGAGACTCCATTTTGATTGAGATTTTAGAGGAAGTCAAAGACTCCATTTTTGGGAAGAAGTAGAGACTTCATTTGATTAAAATTTGAGGAGTCAGAGACTCCATTTTTACAGTGGGAGTGCTATATTCATGTTTGAAATTAGATGATGTATTTTGCTTCCACTATGTAATTGTTCAAAATTATACAGGTATACAGCTCATTTGGCTCTGAAAGAAGCCTTGGTAGCTGGTCATACACCATAATCCCAGGAAATCCAGAGTTAGGGAAGTGACACTCTAGCTCCTAAAATATAACAAAACACAGAAAAAAATCACCACGAGCCTTATTAACTAAGACAAAAAAAATTAGGAATTAACTTGGAACCATAGACAGTTCCCTTTGGAACAAAAAGACTTCTTGACAGTTGCGGGTCTCACAGCCTTGGTCATGGCTTCAAAACTATATCCTATTTGTTTGCTCGCTTAGTAGATACAACATCACATTTATTTGAGAATTGCTTGCTAGAAAGAACTACAAGAACGGACACTGGTTGGGATATGACCATTATGATTTTTTTAACACTCTGGGAAAAATATCTTAGTAAAATCAGATGTTTTGGCAGAAGATATCAAACTAATGACAAGTTGATAGGAAAATTTAATAACATAATTGGTTGTAAAAAAATGCTGAAAATGCATACAAGGTCGAGGAGATTAAAGAAAACATTTTTTTTTTCTTTTTCATTTTTTTTTTTGGTAGAATCAAGTTGTTTGAGATAAGATTTAAAAAAAAAATAAAAATAAGAGGAGATGAAAATAAAAAGAATTTTAAGAGCATATGGTATTCCTATTGAGGTTTAGAAGTTTTTGGGGAATTATGGCTTGTCATGGTTAGAGAAATTTTTTAATAAGATCATGAAAACTATGAAAAGGCCTATAACACATAACGTGAAAATATTTTATTACCTATAGATAAAAAGTTGCAAATTATCATGGTATTAAACTAATGAGTCATACTATAAAACTTTGAGAGAGTGATTGAACAATGACTAGGACTTAAAACAATAGTATCGGAAAACCAATTTGGATTTATACCTAAAAGGTTAATAATAAGAAAGGTGCAAAGAGGAAAAAGAAAGACCGTCAATTCGTTTTTATACACCTGGAGAAAGCTATGATTGAGTGACTTGAGTCTACATATATATAATAGAAAGTTCTTGTAAAGAAATAGCTTATGAAAAAACTGATTGTACACATTTAGGATGAGATTCCATGATTTAGGCTATTGGGTGGTGATATTGTTTTAATTGATGAAATTAAAGTAAAGATAAATGCTACATTAGAAGTCTCAAGAGAAACTCTATAATCTAGAGCGTTCAGAATAAGTACAATTAGAATTGAGTATATGGAATGAAATTTAAAAAATCTAGACATACACGAGAAGTGGTGAAGATTGAAAGACAATAGTTACCAAAGAGTGAACATCTTTGTTACATGCCTTATCATTTGTAACGAGGGAGAGATTGTAGATTAAGTTCCTCATAAAACTTAATTAGATTGGCTGGCTAAGTGGAGAAGTGTTTCTACACTACACTAATAAAACTGGAAGAAAAAATTTATAAACTAACTATAAGAACAGCCATGTTTTATGAGATACAATATTGGGTAACTAAAAAAAACCTGTTTATGAATGAGTATGCCAAAATGCTTATATTGAGATGATAAATGTAGTACTAATTGCAGATAAAATTAAATAAAATCAATAAATGATAAGAACAATAATTGCAGCCAGAGACAGTAACATGGTCTATGTTAAGGGTAATGCTAGGGGAAAATTAACATGAGTTGTGATATTTATAAAGAACTTATTATAATTTTTTTTTTACCAACAAAAAAAGAGAGTTAAAAAAACATCAAATCGTGTGGTTTGGTTGAAACTATGGCCCTAGATAAAGCAAAATGATGAAACAAGATTCAATACCACCGACGCCAAATACTTAGGACAAGACTTTAATAGGTTGCGATTAGCACTTTTAGAAACATCATGATGTAGAGCATACTAACATGAAAAGGGCAAATCGAGAACTTTAAATGGAGCACGATTCTGAATCTTAAGTAATCAAGTTTTTAAATTTATGTTTATTTTAAATTAGTATGCCATTGGTATCATTTATTTATGATTTAATAAATTTTAAGAGTCATGGGTATTTTGGTAGTAAAAAATTTGTTGGGTAAGTGCCATAGTAATGGCCCATGCGTCATATTATGGGTCAAGAGCTTAAGTTTTCCTACTTTAAGAATCATAGTCCTGATAAGAGTAGAAAATCCCAATAACCTATAATATATATGTAATCTTTATCTATTCATAAGAGTTAAATTTATGACAACTTAAAATTGTGTTCGTGTGATGTGGCTTAATTCTTGCACGGACGAAGCATAAGATGATTTTTCTTTTTCTTCTTTTCTACACTCTTAAAGTATTAAAACCCACACAAAAGACTTGAATTAATCCTTTTTCTACACTCACAAAATCTTATTTTACAAGCACACTTACTTAACCCATTTGACCATTCAACCATAGTACCTAAAATAACACAAGCCAGCCCCAAAACCCTACAATTAATGTTCACGGGCTACTGTTCACAATACAGGAACAGCCCCAAAACCTTCTTTTCTTTCCCCTAATCTCTATGTAACCAATTCCTAACCAAGCCTAAGTGCCTAACCCTTTTCCTTAATGTTTTGGCCATCGATTTAACACACAATTCCAAAAAACAATTACCACTGTCTAGGAAGTCCAACATGTTCTCTCTAAATTTCCTGCAATCAAACAACTTCAAACCCACACCAATTTCAACTCTTTTGTATCACCAAAGTCTACAATCTTTGTAAACTGATCAAAATTCCAAATACAAGCTTTCTATAACAGAAGCCCAACATAAAACCAATTGTAGGATGCATTATTCCAAGGTTCCTATTGATGTCCTGCATCACATCATTACAACATCTTGCTGACCTTTAAGAATTTGATGAGGCATGAATCTCTAAACTCGAACAATGGACCCCAATCTAATACCACTTGGTCTATAGTGCCCGTGGTAGATACTAAAATTTAGATTTTTTTATGATGTCATAGACTTATATCTATAAAATTTAGATATAAAAAATAAATGATTTGAAAATAACCGTTTAAAGGATCCCAAATTACCTATCACCTCCATCCTATTATCATGATGGTACCCTCCACAACCACATCATCATTAACACTTCATCATATCCTCAACATTACACACCACCTCCAAAATACAATGCAAAGCCTTGTGGTTATTTCCAACCTCAATATCTCCACAGTTACAGCAACAATAATAACAATGACACTATAATAAAAGGGTAATGTACTCTCACCTTTAAATGGAATGAATGAACTAGGACTTCCTTTTTCTTGAAAAAAAAATTCTCTGCAGCTTACTTATAAAAAAATAAAAAATTTGTCTCTACAACTCTTTACCATATGGTGAAATCCCCTCTGCCATGGTTATACTACTTCACCAAAACCCTATAATATAATAAGACTCCATCCAAGGTCGAGGACAAAAGTAATAAGATTCTAGCTGAGTCATCTTTGAACTGCGGGATATAGTTGCCCCACCATATGACTCACCAACTTCACTGGCCTGTATGGGGGGCTTGCTCCGGGCAAGTTCAGATCACGTAAAATACACAGCTTCATGAAGGAAGGGATTGGGTTAGGAGCAATTTCAATATGATTCTTTTCCTTTCCATATCCTTCCCCATCTTCAGTATTTCATTATTTTAGAGAAACACTGATATGATACCATTGATGTTGAAGTGTCAACTTGTCCTTTTGTTTGATTGATCTTCCCACTCTCTCTTCTTTCCTTTTGATTTGGGAAGCAACACCTTCTGCATTCCCAAGTCAGGAAGATACTCCAATTCTCTTGTTGCTTTCACTGCTCCTTAAAGTTCAAGATAGATACAATCAGCCAGGTTTAACATCACACAACAGAAGTATCAGCATCCAAACTTTTGATGGACCTGCAATTGATGGCACACAGACCAAATCCTTAAGGAACCAGGGCTCATGTTACTTCAGTATTTATAAAATTATTCTATAATATGATGACACAAAAACAAAATCAAATATAATTAACTTATATAAATATAAAATTAGGGGTGTAAACAGGCGAAGTTGAGCTTAAAATTAGATTGGTCAACCTCAGCTCAGTCTCTCTGCATTGTGGATCGAGCTCGACCCAAGCTCGAGTTGAACAGTGTCATTTCTGTTTATGCTCAACTCAAAATACAAACAAGCAGCTCTTTTTGGTTCGGGGCTTCTTGTAACAGAAGTGAATTTAGAGAACAACTAGTTTCAAGAGCTTTGTTGTCATATTTCAATTTGATGTTAATAATAAAGTCAATGGCCAAACTTTCTTCAGGAGCCCGTGAACATGTATGGTTAAAAATAATTATGTTCAAAACAACGGCAGATCCTATGGGTGGCAGGGAAGGGGCTCCCTTCCCCACCCCCTCTTCCGGCACAATTTTTGGATCCGCCACAGTCCAAAGGACAAACTAACGAAATCACAGGTTATGACTTTACTAAGTCACCACACAAAAGTAGATGGACCACATTTTTACTTGAAAGTATTCCTATGTTTTGTGCCTCAACGACACTTGCCAGTAGGCACCCTATGTACCACATAGGTAATAAACCATGTTCTTGAGTCTTGACAGGCATTTTGACTTTTTATTCTTTTTGTAGCACTGTTGCCAAAACTTTTTTAATCAAATACCCTTCACACACTTAAGTTTTACGGACATGTCAGTTCTCAAGCACCATCATATCTCACTGAGCCGAATATATAATTGCTCAAGCTTGGCTTGCATCTTTATCGAGCTTGATATTTAAGTTTGGACTAAACTTGTATTTCAATTGAACAAACTCAATCGAGCTATTAAATGAGCCAGGCTCAAGTTAATCGCGAGCAGCTTGATTCTTTTAATAGCCCTAGAAAAATGTACACATGCGACAGTAAACCATAACTATAGATATGTAAAGCATTGTACCAACACTCTCCCCAAGATGCATTGATATTGAATTTAGTTGTGCCTTATTTTCATAGAGACGGTTCACAGTTTGTCTGGATCTCACAATTTCCTTAGCAAGCGCCTGAAATAAGTTTTACAGGACAAACGTTAAATACAGAGAAAAGAAATACAATTGGAATCTTAAAAAAGTAAGTACCAAAAGCTTAATAAAAAAAATAACTATTTAATGGTTGTATAGCATTAGCAAATCAACACCCTTAAAGGAACCCACCATAATCATTATCACAGATGGAGAAAAGATATATCAAGAATATCATACAAGACCGGTTGTGTTAACCATATAAATACTACACCCTCTTTCATGCTTAACCTTTTAGATTCATTAGTTGTTAATACGGTATTAGAGTAAGCAAGGTCCTGAACTCGACGAATCTCACCGTCTCACTTTTACTTATGGTACATGCAAGTGTTTGGCTCACTCAATAGTGGGGAATTCAACCGCATGTGAGTGGGCACATTGATGAAACACTGAAACAAGTGAAACAATCCTTCTGAGAAGACTGGAGGTTATTAGTGAGGTTCCTAAAGTGAAACAAAAATCTAGTGAACTAGAATCAACAATTATGCATCTCAAATGAAACAAGTGAACTAGAATCAACAGAACCCAGAAAATACAATAGAATGGCATAAAGGAAGATTCGTGTATTTCTTTCTTCCAAGCTATGTATTAGAGTTATTGTAGTGCATAAAGTTGTAAAGAGTCAGAGGCAACAATTGGGCAAGGTTAAAAACTAAAGAACTCACGTGTAACATTATTAATGATCTCCGTTAAACTTTGATAGAGATGGTTGTATGGTGTGATAGCATTCACAACACCTGTTATAATTTTTTACAAACTTAATCGCCGTAATTTCTAAGACTGTTCTTTTGACTTTTTTATTTTTCATTTTATTTTTGAACATGGAGGGTGTCCTTTATATGAAGATACAACTTACAAACTTGACTTATTATTATTTTTCTGGGACTACAAACTTGAATTTGGGTGACATTGAGGATAAAATCTAAGCGTCTCTAGTTGAAGTCCCCTTTGTGCAGATCATTAGCAGCTAGAGCTTAAAGGGTGGGCCCGACTATCACAGGGAGGGGACCTAATCCTGGTGCACGTATGCTTGGCTAGGATACCCCTAGCCGATCCATCAAAAAAAAAAAAAAATTGAATTTAAATATTCAACCAATCAATTTCTAATTTCTCAACTAATGTCGAAATTCAAATACTTCCACATCAACATCCTCATCCAGATCAAATAGCTTTGTAACATAACTATAGGAGACACCATCAATCACAGTTCATGAAATTACGACATAAAAGGTGTTAAAAATTCTACTGGAGAGCTCTGATGAAAAGTAGCTTCCTATATGCTTTGAAAAACGGAATCAGATGTAGTAGTGATGCTGTGATGGGTTGGGTACATAGTGTGGCTACCTTGGCAGAACCCATGTCATTTCTCTTGGCAGCATCTCTAATTGCTTTTTGTACACTTTTCTCCTCTCTCTGTATATCTGCAATTTTTTTCAGGGAAAAAAAAAAATTGAACGAACCCATAAATTTAAACTAAGGATTTCTAACATATATATATAATGTAATTTTTTTTTCACACAAAATAAAACCCAGAAAATGTAAGTGAAAAGCACTAAAAAAAACACACAAATTAAAAGGACACAGAAAAAGGGGAGGAGAAGAAATATTTGCCTCGGATTTGGCGTTCGATGTTGCGGCACTCTTGGCGGAGGCGACGCTGCCAATCTCTCAATTGCTGCTGCGGGTTCGCTTTCGGCTTCAAAATATTCCTCACTTTCTCCATTTCCTTCTCTCTATCTGAACGCCAGCAGATTGATGAATATGAACTATGAAGATGAATGAAAATTAATTGTGGAAAGCTCGTAGGCGAATAAGATTCGATCGGATCTTTCTCTTGCGCGTCTCTGATGAGTTGATGATCAAATTCAAAAACCCCTCTTCATGAAAAATATAAGATTTAAAAAAACCAAAAAAAAAAACTACTCTTTACCAACTTTGAAGAGAGAGGGGGCTTACTACGGCCAAGTCTGCCCTCACCCGAGTCCAACCCAACGCGGGGATTGAAGGTTCCTTCAGTTGCAGACTTCCAGTTGATTAGAGATATTTCAACATAATTCTTCAATGCCCCATCATTTTTTCACATTTTTCAATTTTCATATGACAAAGATTTCATATAATTAGCTTCGTTTGAAAGTTTTGGTGATAAAAAAAAAAAATACAAAAGTAAGGATAACTTAAAGTGGAAGACAAAAAAGAAAAAAAAAAGATATTAGTTTTTAATTTATTTAAAAACAAAATAACATAAAATTAGTTATCTTTTATTCCAATAGTCAGTAGGATATTAAAAAAATTTAAAAATAGAAAAAATACTAAAAAATTCTTAAAATAAATTTTTTAATTCAAAAATTCATTAAATATTTTTTATATCTAAAAAATACAAAAAAAATAAACTTTTAATATATAAAATTTCAATTATTAACTTCTATCTTAACATCGTTTAGAAATATTACTAATTAAACTAAAATAACTTTTACGATACATTTCAGAAAAGAATACTAAAAAATATATAAAATGACTTTTTCAATAAAAAAAATCATAACATTTTATAAAGTGAAAATTTCTTTTTTATGCAATCTAATGTTATGTTTTTTTTGGGTTAAATAATTTATTTTATTAACTATTTAGTATTTTTTAAAATATATATATTAGAGTCTATTTTAATCTAATCATTAATATTTTTAATGATGTTAAGATGAAAGTTAATAATTGGACTTTTTTGTATTAAAAGTTTCTTTTTTGAATCTTTTAGATAAAAAAAAATTATAGCATGGACTTTTTGAATTAAAAATTTTATTTTAAGAGTTTTTTAGTATTTTTCCTATAAATTATTTGACAATTAAACTCACTTTTTGTTATAAAAAAATCTTAATTTTTAAAACAACAATTTAAAAGTATATTTGGTATTTTAAAAAATTCATTAAAAATATTTCTATTCTCACCAAATCTCTTTACTTTTGGAGAAATAAGAGAAGTGTTCCATCTTTCCTTCTAAATTTTTTCTTTTCTCTCCTACTTAAACATTCAAATAAATTATTTGTTTATCTCTCCCTTCTAATCTTTTCTTTTCTTTCCAAATCTCTCAGTCCAAACAAAGCATTAATGATAAATTGAAATAAATTTTGCACTTTTTTTCTAGCTTGAATTAATTCTACATGTTGTTTTTTTCTGGTCAGAAGTCTTTCCGTTCTTCCCTGCCTATCAAGAACTTAAGATCAAAGAGTAATCGAGAAGGCTCCGGTGGTAATCGCTTCGATGATAAAGTTAATAATGAAATCAAAACAGTAATTCAAGAGAAGAATTGAATATAAATTAAAAGTGTACCTTATGGGTTTATTTATAATTTGCAGATCTCCTAAGTTGAGTAAGATTAGGAGTCATAAAAGTAAGGATTCGAGAATATCCGAAAATAGTAGTTGTTGTATTGAGCTCTCTTTCCTTATCTTGAGATTGATAGCCTATGAAAGGCAGTGATAAGCTCTGAACCACTTACCTTTGAACCATTCGTGCTTGATTGACCTAGAGAAAAACAATCTTTCCCATTTGCACCCGGAAGACAGAAGAGCCCTTTATTAACACGTGTCACACCCTAAACATGGTTATCAAATTATGGTATATCAACTACTTCCCTTCGAGCCTCAGCTCTGTAACATACTCAGAATTGAGGTTAGGGTTTCTAAGCTATTTACACGTGTGCTCGTCATAAATGCCCTACTCCGTATTCCAATGAGACAACCGTTGATTTGACATTTATTGCGTCAGCCACCAGTTGAAATTATGAGGTTATTATTGTTCAACCGTCGTGGCTGTTCAGATGCAAATGCTTCCTTCTCTAACACCTGTTGGATCTTATAAAAGGGGGAGGAACACATCACAGTTCCCTCTTTCAACACTTTTGCATTTCAAAAGCATCAAACAACAGGTGAGATTTTGATATCTTGAACACCCCAAATCACAAGAGAGATCGTGGCATTCTGATCGCTTCAATCGACAAGAGAGACCTTTTAGAGTGAAGAGATCTTCGGTGTACCAGAAAAAATTACTTTTGATCAAGATCTTGGTCAGGTTTGGTTCAAAAACATTCTTTAAATTTCTTTGACTTTTCTCTTCTTCTATATTTTCTATTTTTGGACCATGTCTACCTCTGATGCCAAATCAGTCACTAGTCGTGAGGTCATAAACCCTCAAGAAGTAGACAACCAAGTAGAAATAAACTTAGTAACTAGTAGTCCTTTCTAAAATGTAGAAAATAGGCGTATTGATAACCCGGCTCCTAGTTCTGAAGTTAGAATAGTAGAGGCTTTCATAGAGCCTAGGAACATTGGTGGGGAAACTTCTAAAAAGCCCTACAAAAGGGAAGAGGGTAAAAGCGTCATGACTCAGAACATGATAGATGCTATGAGGGGTGTTTTCGACTTCCCTACAAACGTGTCCTATAGGATACTAGGACCCATAGACCGCCCCTCTAGTGTCCAACAAGGTGAGATATGTGATTTACCTTGAATGGTTTGAGATATGGGTTCGATTTCCTTTCTATCCTTTTATTAGGAAATTTTTTAGTTGGTTTAAGATTTGTCGGGCTAATCTGAACATAAATAATTGGAGGCACTTGCTTGGTTTTATAGTTTTAGGCCACTTGAACAACATTGAGATAGATCTCCATTTGATTAGGAGTAACATGGACATGAAATACTTGAAGTCGAAGAGCATATTTTATATGTTTTTTGATAAGGGGTTCAGACCTCTGTCCTTTGTAACCACTTCCAACAAAACTTGAAAAAAGTGGTACTTCTACGTAAAAAGAGGCTGGGAGTTTGAGGATTTCGATAACCAAGCTTTAACCTTCCCACGAAGAACTAGCATTAAGGGTGAGGCCTTTTTAATTTTACAATTTACCCCTTTTTTTTTGTCTTCACGTTTCTTTATTTTGGGCCTGACTTTTACCCTTGTTCTATATTTCTGTATAGATAGAAGGGCTTGGAAGAGATCGATATTCATCATCGATCTTCAAAAGAAGTACAAGAAACTTCTCCAAACCAACAATCGCTCTCACGAGGCCATCTTCTGCCCCAAGAATCTTATGAAGGCTAGTTTGGTGTAGGATCACAATGAGAGCTTGAAGAAATCCCTAGTTACCAGATGGGTGCCAGGGAAGAAAAAGAAGAAGGTTGGGGAAAACTCATCCCCTGCCGAGCCTCCCCCTCTAGAGAAGAGGAGGAGTTTAATCTCAAATTCTCCCTACTGAACTGTCTCAGAGGAATTGGGGAGTTCCCCCGCTTCGTAGGCCCTTTCGCCCCTGGTACATACCGCTCCGAAAAAGAGAATAGGGAAGTGAAAATCTGTCGTCGCTCCTTCAGAGCCTAAGGATTCTGGCACGACTGTTGTTAAGAAGGCCTACAAGGATTCTTGGGTGATAGGCCCAAGCAAATTCACTAAGCTGAAGCCTCGATAAATAGCCAAGGATCTGATGGCTACTCACATGAGGGTGAGTTTTCCATTATATTCCTTATTTTTTCTGTTGTCTTTTTGTATTTTGCATATATTCAGTTCTGGCTTGATTGTCATGTTTTGTGTTGTTTGTATTTTTCAGGTTGTTCATGGTTTGGCAGCCATTATGGATTGACCTAAGAATACTGAGCAGATTGATACCCTCCAATCTGAGCTCGATGATGCCAGATTCCAGCTAGGAATTGCACAGTCTTCAGTACCAACTGCTAATGAGAAACTGAAGGAGGCTGCCAACTCCTACTCCGTCCTGGAGTTTAGGAAGGATTCCCTTGCTACCGAGTTAGAAGACCTTAAAAAGAGGTTTGTAGACTTCCAAACTACTTTTACTAAGAAGATTCAGGACATTGTTGAAGCTGGCAGAGCTCAAATTGAGGTGGATCTGAAGGCTAAAGTCTAGGATCTGGAGGATGAATTGATCAAATATGGATATCGAACTTTCTGGAAGAAGCTTTGGAAAAAGTATCATGACTTGGATCTGACTGGTATAAACAATATCGAAGTCTCCCAAGTTGAGGCTGATACACTGGATATTGATGTCGAAGAGGAGGAAGCAGTTCCAGACCTCCCTTAAGTTGTCCCACCAGAAACTGTCTAGCCAATAGTAGAGTAGACTTAGGGTTTTTGTACTTTTTCCTTTCTGTTCTTCTGTTGTTTGTTTGACCTTGTAAACTTTTCCATTTTTGGGCTTCAATATATGAAATTCTGATTATTCCAAAACTTGCATTTTGCTTGATATCTTTGTATTATATCTAGCTTTAAGGTGATTTTTTTAATATCTCAAGCAACAAAGAAAACATAATTTTTTCTAAGGACTCTAAAGCTCTTATAAGGCATTTCAATGGGTCTAAATAATAGAATATACAAAACTGCAACACTTATAATAAAATAAATTTTTAGGCAGCTGCGTGCTAGTGAGACAGAGTTTACAAATCTAAAACTCTTGTAATACAAGGTTTTTTAGAGGTCTTTTCATTAGTAAAATGGACCAGGCATGTAACACTTGTAAAAGATACAAGATTTTTAGGGGTTTGTACATTAGAAAAAATGGACTACACTTGTAAAGGATACAAGGTTTTTATGGGTCTGTGCATTGAAAAAAATGAACCAAACCTATAACACTTGTAAGAGATACAAGATTTTTTGGGGTCTCTACATTGGTGACAAGCTCTGAAGCGAATAGAAAATAACTTTATTGTTGATAATACATGCGTAAGTGTTCGATGTTCCAAGGTCTGGGTAGGGACTTCCCAATTAAATCTTTCAACCAATAAGTCATAGGTTTGACTATTTTGGTTACTTTGTAAGGCCTTTCCTAGTTAGGGGAGAGCTTTGCCATGGTAGGATCTTTAGTCTTTGAGAACACTCTTTTAAGACAAGATCTCTGAGTTGGAAGTTAACGGGTTTTAGTCCGTGGTTGAAATATTTGGCCATTCTCTGCTGGTAGGCTTCAGTCCTGATCCAAGCTCGCTCACGTCTTTCTTTTCGAAGGTCTAGATTTTCTAAAAGTCATTGGTCATTAGTCTCTTAGTCAAAGTAGTCTGTTTTAAGGGTCGGCACGCCTATTTCAGCAAGAATGATTGTCTTGGTGCCATAGGCGAGTGAGAATGATGTTTTCGTAGTTGGGGTTCTTCTAGTAGTTCGGTAAGCCCAGAGCACAGTTAGGGAGCTCTTCGACCCATCTTTCCTTGACTTCTTCTAATTTTCTCTTTATTACTTTGAGAATAGTATGGTTGGTGACTTCAGTTTACCCATTAGTTCGAGGATGCTCTGGAGAGGAGAAAGTGGTGACTGATGTGTACGTCATAACAGAACTTTCCAAATACCTTTCTAGGTGAATTGCGTCCCATTGTCTAAATAATGACTCATGGTATTCCGAACATACACACAACATTCTTCCTAAGTGAAGTTCTTCATTTCAATCTTTGTGATGTGGATCAGTGGTTCAGCCTCTACCCATTTAGAGTAGTAGTCAATGGTCACTGGCAAGAATCTTCTATTCTAAGGGGCCTTTCCCAGTGGTCCGACGATGTCCATTCCCTATTGGGCAAAGGGCCAAGGACTTGAGATAGGGACGATTTCATGCTAAGGTTGGTGTTGGTAACAGGCAAAATTTTGGTATTTGTCACACTTCCGAACATATTCCTTAGCCTAGTTTTAGCATAGGGCCAGTAGTAGCCCTAAGTTAATGCTCTTTGGGTTATAGTCATACTGCCGTTATGGTTGCCAGGTATCCCCTCATGGATTTCTTCTAAAACGTAATCACCTTCTTCTAGAGTCAAGCACCGTAGGAGAGGCTGTGTGTAAGACCTTCGGTAAAGTTTTTCTTTAAGAATCAAATACCGAGCTGCCTTTATTTGAATTCTCTAGAAGCAATACTTCCTTTAGGTATTGAATGATAGGAATCATCCAATTTGGAGATTGTTATGAAATTTGAAGAGCTTGTACTACTTAAATACTAGGTTTTAACTTGTAAGAGATCTTTACTATTGAATCCCTTTCTGGCTTAAAATGGGAAGCCATGTTTGCTAAAGAGTCCGTCCTAGAGTTTTGACTTCTTTCAATCTTTTGAATAGTGAATTTGTGGAAATATTGCTTTAGTGATTCCATCAGCTTTGAGTACCTGGTCATTTTACTATCTTTGGTAGAATATTCTCCTAAAACTTGGTTGAATACAAGCTGAGAGTTAGAAAATACGTCAAGGTTCATAGCTTCACATTCCAGCGCTAATTTTATCTCAAGTATAAATACTTCGTATTCGGCTTTGTTGTTAAAGGCTCTAAATCCCAAGCTAACAACTTTTTCGGTTATGATCCCTTCAGGGGATTGAAGTATTATACCGAACTCCAAAACCCTTATCTCTAGACCAGTCTTCAGTGTAAAGTAACCATGCCGAAGTGTCTGTAGTGATTTGAGCTTCCTGAGTGCTTGCGTTCTAGTGAATTCAGCTATGAAGTCTGCTAATGCTTGAGCTTTGATAGCAGTTCGTGGAATGTAAGATATGTCAAATTCTCCCAGCTTCACTGACCATTTAACCAATCACCTCGATACTTCAGGTTTGTGTAGGACTGACTTTAAAGGATAGGATGTGAGGATCACTATAGGATGAGCCTAAAAGTTTGGTCTGAGCTTCCGAGCTGATATTATCAAGGCTAAAGCCAATTTTTCAATTTCAAAATACCTTGTTTCGGTGTCCAATAGTGCTTTACTGACATAAAAATAGGCCTTTGAACTCCTTTGTCTTCCCTAATCAACGTAGAGCTGATGACACTTTTTGATACGGCTAAATACATAAGTAGTTTTTCCCTTGGCAATGGTTTCGAAAGAAGATCGAGGAGGCTAAGTATTACTTGAGTTGTTGGAAGGCCTCTTCACATTCGGAGGTCCACTCTAGGGCCTTACTCCCTTTCCAAACTTTAAAGAAATGGAGGCACAGATCCGTAGATTTAAAGATGAACCTATTTAGCGTTGTTATCCTTCCATTTAAGCCCTTGAATGTCTTTTTTAGTTATGGGAGATTCTAGTTTGATCAGAGCCTTAATCTGTATGGGGTCTGCCTCAATTCCTTTTTGGGACACCTAGAAAACCCAAGAATTTTTCCTTCTGTGATCCCAAAGGTACATTTCGATGAGTTAAGTGTCATTCCGTGCTTTTTCAGGATGTTGAATGTTTGGCTTAAGTGTTGGATGTGGTCACCCTCCCGAACACTTTTAATGAGCATATCGTCAATATAGACTTCCATTGTATCCCCAATCTAGAGGCCAAACATTTTGTTTACAAACCTTTAATACGTGGCTCCTAGCGTTTTTCAAACCGAATGACATCACTTTATAACAATAGAAACCTCTTTCTGATATAAAGGCTATTTTTTCCTAGTTTGGAGGATACATTTGGATTTGATTGTAGCCAGAATAAGCGTCCATGAAGCTTATGAGTGCATGATATGCCATAGCTTCAACAAGTTGATCAATTATGGGGAGAGGAAAGTTGTCTTTAGGAGAAGCTTTGTTAAGGTCGGTTTAGTCAACGCAGACCCTCCACTTACCGTTCTTCTTCTTTGCAAGAACTATATTGGCAAGCCATTTTGGTTAAAACATTTTTCTTATCATTCTAGCATCAAACAACCTCTAGACCTCTTCATTGATGATCTTATGACGTTCTGGGGCAAACGTCCTTCTTTTTTGCCTTCATGGAGGGTGGGTTGGATCTATCATTAGTTTGTGAGAAATGAAGTCAGGATCTATCCCCTCCATATCTCTAGTCTCCCAAGCAAATACCGAAAGATTATCTTTCAATAATTTAACAATCTCATTTTGTTCTGAAGGAGACAAAGCTGAGCCAATATGCAAGTATTTACCCTCTTCTTCAATGCTAACGAGTACTTTAATGGGCTCCTCCATTGGTTTGACTGCGCTGTCCATTCCTCTTGGATTCAGTGGCTCGTCAATCTCGGAAGGACACTTTTCTGCCTCATGAAGTTTTGGGGATGAGGAGTTCTCATTTTCATGAGGATACTATAATTGTTATTTAGAGTGTCTTTCCTTAAGTACGAGGGCATGACATTCTAAAGCAATTGGCTAACAGCCTTTAATAGTAAAAACTTTGCTTTTGTGGATATATTTTAAGCATTGATAGAGGGTTGAAGTAATCGCCCCCATTTGGTGGATCCAGGGTCTCCAAATAATGACGTTATAGGGAGATTTAGTGTCCAGGACCATGTACTCAGAGATCAAGGTCTTCTGGTCATCTCATTCTCCTATCATGGTCGGTAGGTCAATTTTGCCCATAGGAAAGCTGAGGTTTCCGTTGAATCCCGTCATGACTACAATGGTAGCTTTGATGTCATTAGAGTCGAGCTTCATGTGTTTGAAGGGTTTGTAGAATGGCACATTAGTAGAGCTTCTAGTGTCTACGAGGACCCTTCTGATCTCAGAGTTAAAATTTTGAATGAGACGCCAAGAGCATCACTATGAGAACCTCGTTTTTTTCTCAATGGCTGAGATTTGGATAATATGGGGCTCTGCCCTTGCTTCCCGAGTATATATCTTCCTAGCCTGCTTGGGCATCCCTGCCATCATATTGTCAACATAGAGTACGAAGATGACTTAATTATCTTGCTGTTGTTGATCATTCTGAACATCCCCTTGTTCGAGTCTGTGCTCTGGCCTCCTTTGTGGGGGTTTTTCGTCATGGGGATTCTATCTCCCTTCTTAACGAACGAACTCTTTCAGTCGCCCTCTCCTAATAAGATGCTCTATCTCCTACTTCATAGCTCTACATTCCTCAGTCATGTGCCCCTATTTCTTTATGGAAATCACAGTACTTGTTTTTATTCCTTCAGTTAGGGTTACTCTTCAATGTTCTGGGCACCTCATGTTTTCACGAGTTTGGATTTGTTGGAGAATATGGGTAAGGGAGGCATTTAACGGAGTCTAAGTTCCGTAACTTCCAAAGCCAAAGTTAATCTGTGCTCTGGGTGTCGTTCTCTTATCAGGACTCCTAATCCTCTTTTTATTGGCATTATAATCCCTCTTTTGAATTTGCTCGTTCTTTTGAGTTTGCTCTTTAACTTTTCGACATGAGGTTTTCGTATCTTCGAGGTTAATATACTTTTGTGCTCTATCCATGAGTGTTGTCATATTGACAAGAGGATTCTTGGTTAGGGAATCCTGAAAGCATCCAGGACCAAGTCTTGAAGTGAGGGAGGCTACTAGGAAATTGGAATTGCAGTCGATTGTCTCTGCGAGTTTGGTATTGAACCGAGCTATGTATTTTTGAAGTGATTCCCCCTTCGCTTGTTTTATAGTTAGCAAGAATTTTGACCCTTTTCTCAACTTCCTACGTTTTAGAAAACGGTTGAGGAACAACCTGCTGAGCTTGTAAAAGTTTATGATTGATTTTTGGGAG
Organism: Nyssa sinensis; assembly: GCA_008638375.1. NCBI lineage: Eukaryota > Viridiplantae > Streptophyta > Magnoliopsida > Cornales > Nyssaceae > Nyssa > Nyssa sinensis. The sequence continues at coordinate 55,258,919 of CM018031.1, read as the reverse complement.
AGATTGTGAAACCACTTAAGGGCAGAACCCTTTAGGCTAGTTACAAAGGTTGGACACGTGAAGACATCTGTGGCCCCATGCAAAGCCATTATGTGCTGATAATGAGATAAATGGTCTCCAAGGTCCTCAGACCTGTTGTAAAGAGTGAATTTTGGAACAACAAATTTCTTGGGTCGTTCTTCTATCATTATAGCAGAGGTGAACGACGTGGAGAACCTACCGAGCAACTTACTTAACTCATCTTGCCCTAGAGGGATGTGGAATCCCTTGGTTGAGATCGTCTGATCTTGAGAGTCTGTTATCTCCTTTACCATCGAGAAGCTTTAGGCAGTGCTTCTAAGTCCTGGATTCACGAGAGGAACTTATCCGAGGGCAATAGAAGGATGTTGTTCTCCCAAGACTGGCGGAACTGGAACTTCAGGAGGCTAGAGTCTATGCAGCGTCGGATTGGCTCCAAAGGCCGTTGGAATTGGTATCCACGTTTTACTTTGGTAATGGAAGACAGTATGGAACGTTGGCATTCATCTTCCCACAGTTGTTGACGACTGGGGGTTGGTCCCTATATAGATGGTAATATGGGAGTGCACTGGTTGCGTGATAGGCAACTCCTTACTATGGGATCCTCTACCTATGGTGGTAGCGGGAGGCTGAGGTCCTCTGCGAACAACATTAGTAGGAGGAAGAGGATTGCTTCGCTAGTTATGAGCCAGTGAAACTAGAGCTTGTGAGATAGTTGTGAGTTATTCTTGCATCTGATCGGATTGCCGTTGAATCCGATCAAGTTGTTGCAAACAGATTGGCGTTTATCCCTTTCCTTTTCCAACAAGGAGCTGATTCAGGGTTTTGGGAGTTCTTCCTAGGACGAAGGTTGGGAGCCATTGATTTTTTTTTTTTGAAGAAAAAGACAATAGAATAGAGTAAACTCATATATAGTATACTTTTACAGTTGGCCTCTCTACATGAATACTAATAATCAGGGTTCCATATTATACTGTCAAATCAATTCTCTAATTATTTTAAGAACCTAATTTAATAATTATTAATCACTTGCAATTGGTCATCATTTCAATAAACAATTTATTGAAAAGACCAGATCCAGATTTCAGTGATTAACCCATTGAATTAACATAAAGGTGATATACATCTCTCTAATATATAGAGTGTAGATTCCATCTTGAGAATATGTGTTCCCACAGTCTAAATAATGACTTCCTAAGATACCGAGGTGTTGATCTAAAAGACCTCACTCATTGGTAACTCAAAGTCATCACTATTCAAAACTTAAGTTCACTATCCTCTTAAGATTAAGAGCTTACTGCGAATAATGAATAAGAAACTTATTAAAGGCGACAGTTTCAAATGATGCATTTCTTATAGTGATCCAGTTCAGTGTATTCTCAATACACCAATACAATAACCTAGAGTCCATTACTCTGATGATTGAGATAAACTACCTTATCACATAAGGTTAACTATATTACAGCTTTATAGATAACATGTTCAGTCTTATCAATAGCCACGAACAATTCTAGAATTGCCTATATAAGCAGTTCATATCTCCTGTGTATAAATCTCATTTATACACATGAACCACTCCTAATTACAAATCAATGACTAATCATCTCATAATATAAAGTAACATCCAAACATATGGTAATATAAAACTCAATAATAAATCAAATTTATTAAATAATAATAAAATATCTTGGATTTGAGAGAACGCATCCTAACAAATATGATAGGCAATAAAAGGTAGTTGCCTAGAAACTTGGGATGGCCTTTGTGTTCCCCCTGTGGAGGCCTCAAAGTTGGATGCATTGGCTTTAAGTCATGCTCTTGAATCAAAGCTCCAATTGCATGTGTGGTAGGCATGCTCTTTATGTTATTGTATTGGTTGCAATAGTGAATAGAGGTTTTGATTTTGATTAGTTGTGTAGAGTGAACTCAACTGAGGGAGAGCATGAGCATAAGACATGTTTTGACTACATAGTACATATCACTGTACAACAGTGAGGTTTAATAGTATACACTTTTATAATAGTGTAAAATTGTACACTTTTACAACTAGTAAATTTTTAATAACTTGTGTTTTAAAAATTGATTTTTTTTGGACAAATTTTCACACATTTGAAAGTTTGTTTGCACATCCAATATGTGGCCAAAGAATTTTTTCAATTTTTATAAAATCATAAATTCTTACATTTTTAGAAAAGTGTAAAATTTTACACTTTCGTTAACGAAATTTTACACTTTTACTTACAAAATTTTACACTTTTGGAATGATTTTTTTTCTTTAGATTTTCATATTCAATATGGATTTTATTTGATAGATCTCGATGTTTGAAATCCAAATATATAATTTTTATTAAAAATGGATATATAAATTTTAATTTATTGAATTTTAAAATTACTTTTTATTTCATAGATTTTGGTGCTCCAGCCACGCCTGTTTTTTGAAATAATGAACTGATTTAGGAATGTAAGGATATTTTAGTCAATAAAGGTTAGAAGGACTTGATGGATCAATTTAAAGTAGGATCTAATGATAATTTTTGTACTTTTAGTAGACGGTTAGAAGTTTGACGGAGTCCTATTATAAATATAAAAAATAGAGAACAAAATATTAATTTTTTTAAATATTTAGCATGATAGAAACATAAAATTAAAGGATTTCTCAAATATTGGGGAATGATTGGTTTTGTGTGGTTTTATTTTGGACTTAGGAGATGTGATTTGGGCTTTAACAAATATTGGGCTACTATAAAACGAGCCTGTTTCATTGATATCTGCATAATCCAAGATATCAAGCCCACATGCATGGAGAACATGGAGAAGAACTTAATTGATTGTTGAAGCAAAAATTCATAGATGGAAATATGGAAATTGTTACTATATAATACCAAACATCGCGAATACACAAGGTGTGAATATATATATATATATATATATATATATATAATGACTTTGAAGATTATATCTTGTGAAATCCAAAACCGTCAAGCAGAACTTGATTATTATATGTTCTTTACAATGAGAGCTTATTTATAGACATATGATGTGAGTTGATAAGGGACTCTAAATGGAAATTGGGATGGAGAGTTAATTGATAGAAAATATATCTAAATAATTCTTTCCATTCCATGATTGAGGAATGTATAATTTGTGGTTAATAAAGTTGGGTATAATAGAGGCAGGATTTAGTTATTCCTGAAAGCTTATCATATATGGATTTATTTATTCACTAGTAGAGATAAAATTGCGTATATGGAGTTCTCTCCAGACTCATAATAACGAGAGACTCGTTCACCGGATTTGTCCCTTTTTATACATACTTAGTCTTTGTCTTTTATATATGAATATTTCTTCATTAGTTCAATATATTACATGTAGCAGAAAAACTGAAGTTCTGATTGATGTCTTTATGTGTATTGAAAGAATCATAGCTCACACGATCCAAGTCTGTAAAATGTATATACATACGTATATTTGTGTGTATACATATAGATATGCTGCTAGAATTCTTAAGTGGGGAAGGACTTAAAGATTCAAGAGTTTGGGGTAGTCCCACATTCCATCAAAGGGCTCTTTCAAACTGTCGGTGGGACATTTCTGATATACTATAGAAAATAATGGAGTATAATTTTCTACAAGAGAAGAATTATTCATTTTGAATGTTGAATGTTAGAATATGCCAATCCTTTTCCCATGAAATGATTTTTCTCTTCCAGCTTTTCTTTTTCCTTATATATATATATATATATATATATATATATATATATATATATTCCAAGCGACAACATGTAATATATGCAGAGGAATGCAAGTTACTTGTACACAATACCAACACTAAGTGTCAAAAAAGGGTCATTCATTCTATACGATGGAGCAGATGGGATGTAACAGTGAGAATGTTGTATTCATGGATTCAATTCTGTCCTGTCTACTAAAATCATGCATGAGTGATAAAATGTTGCGTAAAGATGGTCCGAAAGCAATGTTTTCAATAGGCAAAACCAACAATAGATAAAACAAAACATCAATATACATCTTGTAATGCTTGTGATTTTTATACATCAATATAATCTTTCTTTTTTCACTGATAAAAAAAAAGGTTACGCAACTCTCTTTTTTATTTCACGATAGAATATTATTTCCTACACATCCTAAGTATAAATTTAATATGTACAGTGATAAGCATCACCATGGAAAAGCCCTATTCATTTAAATTAAACTCTTAATCTATTGTGATAAGCCTTAGGGATGAGATGTGTGATGTTAATGTTGAAATTTTGGTAAAGGTTGTTACAACTGCATTTTATCATATTTGTTTATTTCTTTAAATACTATTTTCTTTTTTAACTACACTGTAATACATGATAAAACACATCTTTTAACTACTATTCAACTCTATCTTATCATAAAATTTTAATATCAATTCCTTAATTAATTATTAGAGAATTTTAAAAATAAATTTTTAACCAATTAGACTAGTCCAGTTGATTATCCATGCCTCTTCCAAAGGAGAGATCATGCGTTGAAGTCTCACTCTCTACTAAAAAAATGTGAGCATTTCTTTCCATCCAGCTTTGGATTGTGTTGAGTTATTTGTCCAAAACCCATATTAGAGAGGATCTTGAGTTGAGTTATGCATGTCTTAAAAATTGTTGATTGAATTAGTTGTAATAAAGTTGATTATAATACATGAATTATAGCACTCTATCCTTTCTATGAAAAAAAATAATTTTTATTAGAGATTTTCTAAAATTAATTATTTATCCAAAAGATATAAAATTACAAATAATTATGACAACAGGATGAGTTTAAGGCCGATGCAAGTAAGGGAAGGGTATATTGGGGAGTACGAATAGTTATTTCCTATTTTATATACATAATATTTATTAATATTATCATTAGATTGAATCCGATCGATAATTAATAAATTTAGATTTAAATTAAAAATTTGTAGATTTATTAAAAAATATGATCGAATATAATTCAACAAATTTCTTAACAAAAAAAATCCAGATCACTCCAGATTCAATTTGAATTCGATCGGTTTAGCCCTACTCTCACATGCTTCTAAGAGTCGGCAGCTAAACGTTTGAATTGCCTTTAAGATTTGTGGCGAATGTGAACAATCTTAGAGCTTCTGAAATTGTCGGGCAAGCAGAAGCAGGCCCCATGCATAGCCGTCCAACACATACAGTGGAACAAACCTTTTTGGTCTTAGTTCCATGAAATGCAGTCTATAAAAGAGGCCCTTCCATGCAAAGAAGATTGAAGATTTGCAATAATACAGCGTTGAAAGTTTTCGCCCACCATATCGATGATTTTAAATGATGTCTTTGAAAAGCTGTGTCCCTACAACTACTGTGTATTACTTTTCCTGTGTGTGGCTGCGACTTCTCTCTCTTTTTTTTTTTTTTTTAAAGAAAAATGATGCAATATTAGCAACGGAAAAAAAGAGAGAAGGAGATTAGAAGACTAAAACAATACAACTAAAGAGGGTTGTATATTTGAATCATTCGTGAGTGTTCATGGCTGAAGAACTTATATAAAACTCACTGTGAGTAACATATATTAATACCTCACAAAATGATAGATTAAGAATCATGACAAACACTTGGGATGTATATGTATATGCATATCACTAATTCACTGATAAGAAGGCGTTGGCTAGAGTGGATAGACCTGTGATTTTGGCTCTCACCCACTTTGTCAAGTGGGGCCTAATACATTAGTTCAATATATAAGAGTGGGTGGAGCCAAATAGCAGTGTTACCAAAATTACAGGTGCATTTGCGATTTGGGCTCTAACTTGCTCTACCAAATAGGGCCTAATAAACTGGCTCAATGTTATTAATTTCTAATCATTCATTTGACCATGGATGAGGTCATCTGGGTCTTGGGGGGGGGGGGGGGGGACCTTTCATTTTTTATTTTTTTGAATTCCTTGTTTATATTTTTTTAAAAAGGAATTTAAATATACCCTCCTAAGTTTAAATTTTCTCACACTTGACCCTCATATAAATTTTAATTTGACTTTTCAATCAAACTTCTATTTTTATAATTTTTTGTATAGCTTAAAGTTTTTTTTTCTTTGATTAGAATCTTATCTAATTCATAAATTCATTTGTATTAATAATTTAAGGGTATATTACACTGACCTCTTCTGAGGTTTATGACAATTACACTGACCTTCTCTGAGGTTTTTGAAATTATACTAACATCCTCTACTTTATAAAATAATATACAGACACCTCCCTACTGTCAATTTTTTTTCTTCAAAATAACGAAATTGTCTATTTTATTTATTTATTTTTACATTTTTCTAATTTTGACCAATTTATTCTAACTTTTTTTTAAAATATATTTTAAATTTTTTATTTAAAACTAAGTTTAAGGTAAATAACTTATTTTTATTTTATATAAAAATAAATTTAAGATTTTTATTAATATTTATTTAAAAAATATTGATGAAATAAGTTGTACAAGGAATACAAAGCAAATTATATCAATAAGAGGGAAATGCTAAGGGTATCATTGCAATTAACCTCATCCCAACTAAATTAGCACCAAGTTAGAAGCAACATCACGTAAATCATTATTAGGAAATCACTTGTTGGAAGAGAAAAAATATATTATTAAAAGAGTAATCATAAGGGCTCATTCTGAATCTTGCCCAACAAGCAATTCTTGATTTAATTAGAGCAGGAACAAGATCCCATCGAGACTGAATGTGGTTGAAAATCCGATCGTTCCTAAGCTTCCACACGGACCACATAATGGCCAAAGGGACAGCTTCCCAAAGGGCTTTCTTTAGATTCTTAAATCTGAAACTTTGCCACAAATCTAGAACGCGTCTCTAATCGAATTTGGAGACACCCAATTATATCCCCACCAATTTATGCATAATAACAAAACATGGTTTGAAGATTCTATTTCAGATCCACAAAAACAGCAGACTATCAGATTTATTTAAAAGAATTCCAATTTTAAGAAAGAGTTTGGAAGATTTAATTCTGTCATTCCATGCAAGCCATCCAAAAAAATGAACTCGAGGGGGGGGGGGAGTTGAGGTTGGGAATCTTCAAAGATGAAGCAAGAAGAGATGATCGAACATTAAGCGAAAATTTGTCTCTCCTAACATAACTTTTATTTGACTTCTCAACCAAACTTTCATCTCTTTTTCTTTATAGCCTTTTTTTGTATAGATTAAAGTTTTTTTTTATTTTGTTAAAATTCTTGTCCAATTCATAAATTTCTTTAATTCGACAAATTTAGTTACTTAAACTCAAGTAAAAATTTGTTCCTCCTAACTTAACTTCCTGATCTCGATGTGCTTGCATTTGGCACCATCCAACAACTTAGGTTTTATGTCATTTGATACTTTAATTTCTTGCATATACTTGTAAGCAAAGACAATTGACCCATTTTTTCAGGTTGCATGTGCATGCCGACCTCCTCCCAAATTCACGCTTTTCAACATTGACTTTTTTTTTTTGGGTATCATTGACTAAGTTATTCAATATTTTTCAGTTAAAATCATAACTCTTTTCTCAAAGCATAAAAAAACATTATTGGTAGGTATGTCCAATTTGTTGTTTTACTAATTTATGTAACGCCTTGTGATCCTTTGACCAAACATGATCGACCCAAGTCCAATTATTGTAGTTCACAGGTTCTGAAACTGTTAGATCACATTAAAGATGATGACCCACTCCTGAAACACACAAACCACAAAAGATCATATGATTCATATGGTTTTTTACTCTGTATACAGTTAGTTATATATAACCATAACTAAGATATGTATCTTTGACTGCTAAAAAACAGCAACACGTGCCTTTGCTTCTTTTGGGTTCTGCAGAATCTTAACTTACTATAATCTAATCACAAAGAAAAAAATATAAAAAAGAGTCACGCAAACCCAATGAAGAAAAACGTACACCATGAGGGGTAAGCATAGCAACAAGAGAAGCATAAATAACCAAATGAATCTCGTGCATAACTCCTGCATATGTACAAATTTTTATTCTACGTTGTTGTATTTTTGAAAAATGGAACCTTCGCCGCAATTCAAGTTATAGTTTCATTTTTTGCAGGTAATTTAGGGGGCAATGGTAAGAATTGAACCAAAAATCATACCACGCTCTGGAAGTAGTTCTAATGCTATTCTTGTTGGGTGTTTGTCTTAAATTCACTCGGATTCTTGATTATTCGTTTGCGATTCGAGACGACCCAAAAATAGACAATGTGAATTTTTTACCCACTTTTGTTTTTTGGTCCGTTTTGTTTCCTATGTTGTAACCTACTTGTATAAGGATATTATCTTTTAGGATTTTGAGTTAGGATGAGATAGCCATCATTGGAAAAAAAAATTTTTAGATTTTGGGAGTTTTTTACTCTTATAATCTCTTTGAAATATAATGGACTAATCATTGATGTCCGTAGACATAAGTATTTTATCGAATCACATAAATTTTGTTTCTTGTCTATGCGTTTTGTTAATTTTTTGTTTATTTGATATCGATTTATTATTTGTTTAATTACTTTCGCACAACAAGTCTATCAACTTATGTAATGCATATTAGGTGCCCTTTTAATCGAATTGTATAAAAGTACTATTTGACTTCAATCGTCAACGAAAAATAATAATATTTGAATTTTTGGATGTATTATTAAAAAGTACTTAAAGAGTATGAAATGTCCTTTTACCCTTAAATATTAGGTTGTGTTTAGTTATGTGTTATATTAATAAAATTATATATTTAATATAATTAACAAGTATATAGCAAAATTATATTATATGTTAGCACATCTTATATTAAATACAATATATAATATATATAGATACAAAGTAGTGTATAACAGATTAATTTCATCATATAAAACATGTGCTTCCCTGGTTCAATGGTTAAGCAGCTTGGGACGAAGATGGCTTGGCCATGCTTAGGAATGGTAATGGGGCAGATTAGGGCGGGGTGACCCTTCCCTAATTTTGACCCCGTTTATATTTCTCGCCTCCGATCTTATCCCTTCCCGTTTAGAGGCTTATCCTGACTCCAACTCTGTTTATATTCTCTAACTTTATCCCACCCTGAACACTGATATATATATTTTTTAAGTAAGTTAAAACTTTTATTTTGATAGATAAATTAATTTTTTATTGTCAAAAAAACTAATATAAAAAAATAATATGAGTGTGATATGAAAAAATTTAAAACTAATTTTATATAGTGTTATTTATTAGTAAATATAGTATATATAAGAATAAATGAAAAAATTAATATATAAACAGGGCGGGTGACCATCCCCCAAACCCGACCTGAATCCGACAGGTTTTAAAGGCTCTATCCCGACACCGTTTATGAGCACCCTAGAACAGGATAGGACATGTCCCCTATAGGATGAGACAAATTGCCATCCCTTATCATGCTGTCAAACTTAGGGGTTGCACTCTTGCCGTGTTGGTTTACTTTTATTTTTTCAATAAATGCCAATTGTATTTCGATGGAAATTTTGTAATATTTGCCCAAAAAAAAAGTTTTGGAAATTTTTTAACTCATAAAATGGCCTTCACCGCGTAATTTGAAAAGCTGGGCTGGGCAGCTTAATTGATTCTCCCAATTTGAGTGGAAATTGCGGTTTTATAAGTGCAATCCAAATTGGTTGTCAAACAACGCAATTAATATCTAGTAAGTCTAATTTGGGTATTCAAACTGCAAAAGTAGTCCGCCCATCATTGAACCAAGCAAGCCCTAGATTACGTGTACAAAAGTAATTTTAGGAATAGAGCAGTAATTCATGATCTAAATATTAATGTCTAAATAGTGTTCAAATACTTATATGAAATGAGTCTATTAATATAATAAATTTATTATTTGTGAGTATTTGGATATCAATATTTAAATATTTTAATATTACGCATATATTATAAAATACATATAAATCTAGTTAAGTGTGTGATTGATAGAATGGCATGGTTGCAAAAACCAGTATCGACGCCACCAAACGAAGCTTAAACCAATTTAGTTGGAAGTATTATTAAATGGTCCTGACTAATTAATCAAGAGTGATAATTTGTTTGTTGCGTTGTGTTTTTTTTTTTTATGAATCGAGAAGAGAGTATCATAGATTAACTTATAAGTATTAGATTATGTCTTTCTTTTCGTTGTGATTTTAAGATACTAAAAAATAACTTTTATATTTTTGACATTTTAATTGACGTGAATTATTGACTTGATTAATGATTTAGGACCGTTGAATAATTTATTAATTTATGATTTAATTAATGCAAATTAATCATTGCTCAGCCAATTGACAAGAGGACTAATGTCATGAAATCTGGTTATAACCAAAAAAACAAAAAGTTATCTTCTTTATGAAAGAAAAAGAACCTTTTTTACTGAGAGGACTAACATTGTTCTTATCTACTCTTTGAGGGATTGTCAACAAAATTGAAGAGATTTTAAAGAGTTAATATATATGTCTCTTCTATTAAAACTCGTGTTTATTTTACATCTTTTACAAAAGTAAGGTTCATTGGTGGGTTGCATGATGAATCTTAAGAGTTATGAATTTTGTTCGTGAATCACTGATTTTAATGGTTCAAATAAAAATCACATAAATATGTCTGTATATTTTTTTTGTTTAAGTAGTCTTTATCTAAATCATCAAAATTAATAATTTATGAATCATTGAATAATTACTTATAGATTCGCTTTTTTACGAGAGAAGTGAAATAAAAATAAGTTATAAAATGTAAAACATTTATAACTGTTCGATTCAATATGATTTAATATTTGTCAAGCACTCATGTTATGGAAGGATGTGATTCTTTGATCATTTGGATTCCACAACACGGACAAGGTTTTTCACAATTATTTTTTTTTTAATTTTATTTAAGATATTTTGAATACATAATATAGTATTTATTATTTATTATTTAATTATTTAATAATAAATATATGATGCGTCATAAACAAAAGAAATGAGAAAAAAAGGGTAATGGAGAGCAACCACCCACTAATACCTCATCCTCATCTTCTTTGCTTTCTCAAGCAAGCAATAAGTAATCACGTTTTCTCGTAAAAGGTTAAGTGAATGTGAATCAGCTGCAAGTTGATGATTTCTTCTTCATGTATATCAAAAATTGTTTCTTATCTTGTCTATACTTACAACTCCCATCAATCTCCACATCACCTCATATCTCAGGTGGGACCACGCATTCTCCTTATTTATACCCACTGTAATGCATGCCATACTATACTCTTCCATACACATAACTACCTTCACTTCTCTGTCTCAACCTGCATTTAAGCACATTCTTCTATATATCCACAGTTTTTTTTTTTTTTCTTTCTCATTCCCTCTTTTTTTTTTTTATTTATTTATTCACATGGCTCTTCTTCTCATTCTTCTCGTTTCCATGTTTTCTTCAAGCAATGCTCAGGGGCCACCTTCACCTGGCTACTCCCCTAGTTCCAGAATTGGTTCAATGGGGTTCAATCAAGGCTTTAGAAATCTATGGGGTCCTCAGCATCAAAGTTTAGACCAGGGCACACTAACAATTTGGCTCGATAGAAGCTCAGGTCTTGCTAAATTTAGCTCATGCCCCCTGTTTCAGCTCATTGCAGCATTTTAATTTTCTTTTATGCATATATATATATATATATCGTGTGTGTGTGTGTGTGTGTGTGTGTGATGTTTCACTTTTTTGACATTTTCTTGGGTGGTGATTCTCTCAAATTATTATTGACCCTTGCTTTATTTCCAAAAATAGGAAGCGGGTTCAAGTCACTGACTCCATATCGCTCCGGCTACTTCGGTGCTGCCGTCAAGCTCCAACCTGGTTATACTGCAGGAGTGATTACATGTTTCTATGTGAGAATTAACTGGATTGAAGAAAAATGATTTTCTCCTCTCTCTTTCTCTCTCTCTCTCTCTCTCTATATATATATATATATATTTGTGTGTGTGTGTGTGTATTATGGAAATTGTTAATTAGTTGATGAACTGAATATATAATGGCAGCTTTCAAACAATGAAGACTACCCAGGAAACCATGATGAAATCGATATTGAGTTCCTGGGAACAACACCGGATAAGCCATATACATTGCAAACGAACGTGTATATTAGAGGAAGTGGGGATGGAACTATCATAGGAAGAGAGATGCAGTTTCATCTTTGGTTTGACCCAACACAAGATTTCCACAACTATGCTATACTGTGGAACCCCACTGAGATCATGTCAGTATGCTTGTCTTCTTTTATCCATGCTTATATGCAATCATATTTTTTTTTTTTAAATGGTGGTCTATCCAATCATGCAACCCACTAAAAAAAACTTATACCAAAAAAATAATAAATCTTAGCTTTCTCTTTTGATAAAAAAAAATAAAAATAAAAACCTACCATATATATATATATATTGAGTAATATACAGCACTGTAAATTTATGTATACAGTATATATCATGCCTGAAAAGATTGGTTTTAGGTGTGTGGCATGAATTTGGAAAACATAACGGCAGGGAAACCTTTAAAAGACTAGGTACAAAATTTAATTGTCGGATTGTCACATTATTTCACAAATGCAAACATGCTCCTCTCATTTACTGCAGACATGTGATTGTTTAATTCTTATGATATGATGTACAGATTCTATGTGGACGATGTGCCAATTCGGAGGTATCCAAGGAAAAGTGATGCCACATTTCCATTAAGACCCATGTGGGTGTATGGATCAATATGGGATGCCTCTTCCTGGGCCACTGAAGGTGGAAAATACAAAGCTGATTATCAGTACGAACCCTTCATCGGAAGGTACACCGATTTCAAACTAGGTGGTTGCACGGCCAACGGGCCCGCCTCCTGCACCCCACCGTGGGGTTCGCCGTCGGGTCCTAGCGGTCTCACCCAGCAACAGTTATCGGCTATGGATTGGGTCCACACCAACTACAAGGTGTATGACTATTGTCAGGACCCAAACAGAGAACATACCCTCATACCAGAATGCTAAAGGTTTGGGTTAAAATGTTGTGCTATTCTTACTTTCAGTTATATATAGGTAGTTAATTTGTTGGATGTCTTGAGATGGGGCCACTTTGGCAAGAATAGATGCAAGAGTGGTTAAGCGTCCAAGCCTCCAAGATTTGAAAGTTATGTTAATTTTATTGTATCGTTTGTTGGAATTAATAATATTGCAAACAACATTATCTGTAATTGTAATATATGAGAGAGATCTAGAGAGAGATGAGTGATCTTAATTGAGTGTATGAATTTACTTTGGTATTCAAAAAATAAAGCAAAAAGAGGTGATTGCCTCACTTGTGATAAACTTTAATATTGGTTCAATGGTCATGTTTTATAAGAGTGAATAGGGTTTGAGCACTACAAGAATTAATGCATTTAGTGTGAAAGCAACCATATCTATAATTTAGTCATATGTGTGAGTCACCTCTTCACCCTTTTTTCTTTTCTTAAAGAAGTATGATATCGTAAAATCATGTCATGCCATGGGTGTGTGAGAAGTAAGTAGCTTTGAGAGGAAACTTTGAGGAACCATTTATGGAGTACAAGGGAGCATGATGGACTCGTTGGTTTATCATATTTAAATTAGATCACGCTAAAATTATTTTTTTTAAGTCATCTAATTTTAAAAAAATCTATCACTTTTTTAATTTAACATTATTCAAGTTTTTAAAATATTCTTTAAGAATTGATGTAAATCAGTGTACTGTTAAAATAAACTTAGCAAATAGTAAAAAAAATTAAAATTAGTTCATCTGTATTCTAATTAGGTAATGGTACCAAAAATATATAGTTTAGTTATTGATTTGACAGTGTTATAGTAATTCAATATCACATATAGCCATTACAACATTGTCAAGTTGAAAATTTTAATCATTATTTTTTAAAAATTCGTTTTATATTAGCAATAGAGTAATAAAAGAAAAATACATAACTTCTTTTCTGTATTATGTAAATCCAGAATTATTTTTTTTTCTGTATTCTATAAATACAAAACCTGAATTTGCAGAGAATAAAAATAAAACTAATTATGTTCTAAGTTTTAAACAAACTGATTTATGATTTTGTAGAATTAAAACTTAGAACAAAATTACTGTTTAGAAACGATATATAGATTTGACAAAAAGCAAAATCAGAAATGGAAGAAACTTACAGGGTTTTGGAACAGACAAGTCTAGCGTTTGACGCTATCTCCTTAAGAGAGAATACGCCCTCGTACTTGGTGCTTACAATTGAATGGACGTCTGCCTCCCAGGATGAAGTGGTCTCACACAGAGAAGAAGCACTGCAGTTTTTGCATACAATGAACCAGACTTATGTTTCAGAACTCTCTCAAACTATATGAACACACAGAAAATGTAATAAATTCAATGCAATGCATGTAAGTGTGTAGGTAGTATTTATATAGAGCATTCAATGAACAGCCGCAAGAAAGACAATAATTCAGTCAAAATTCAAACCAAAGGTTTAATCGTAAAACGACGTCGTTTTTTGAATTTAAACCAAAACCAAACATCAATGTTGGAATCTAATTAATCTGGTAACAGAAACAGCAGTGTTTTAAAAAATTATTTAAATGAATTTTTTCTAAAAAAATATATACGACGGCGCGTGCATGTGCATGTGCATGTGAACCAATAATGTGCTAGGTTATTCCCCTTCCACAAAACTTGGGTACCCCTTAGGATCCAAACCTTCTTCTAAGATAGTTGTATATATACTTTTTAAAAGCCTTGTACCCATCCTATGTGGGATATAAGTTTTTTTCACAAGCTTCAAATTTTTGTTACCAATTCTAAGTGGTGATGCTTGAAGGCAATTTCTCATTCACTTCTTAATGGTTTTGAGCAACATAATACATGATTTTAATCTCTTCATAGAGGAGAACACATTTTCATTTGGACCCACCAAGATTAATGTGTGAGGTGCACTTTAATTTTAGCTAAAAAATAATTAATTATTATACTCAAAATCTCACTTTTTCTAACAGAAAATAAGCATAATATTATTATTCTAATCAGGCCCGAGCCTCTCAAATTGAGGTTATGAAACTTAAAAAAAAGTAGGTGGTAAAACTCAAGAAAATCTTTAATTTTCATTTGGATTTTGGTAGGCCATAGCATATCTTGACTCTTGTTACTATGGGTGTCAAGAGGCTCATGATCGTCATTGGATTCTTCATTTGTGCTTTATT
The DNA here is from genome assembly GCA_008638375.1 of Nyssa sinensis. NCBI lineage: Eukaryota > Viridiplantae > Streptophyta > Magnoliopsida > Cornales > Nyssaceae > Nyssa > Nyssa sinensis. Next base: position 55,243,689 of record CM018031.1, on the reverse strand, counting down.
GAACCCAAGGCCCAAGCACAAAAATAGAATGGAGCAGATGCTACTGTTTTGGACACGGGCACCTATTATCTTTTGACTTCTTTCCATGCTATGAATTTCATGTGAAAACTGGAAACCAAATCAATTCTTGTGAATGATCAGTAGATCAGTTTGTCCCATTCCATCCACTGTCTGATCCTGTCATGGTCGATCTAATATGCCCAATGCCAATGGGATTACAAATTACTCAATCTACTTTTGGCTTTGCTTCAACTTTGGCATTGACGTGCATGACACATCTAAGCTAACACATAAAGCTTGAGAATTGGGATGGGTGGATTCATATCCTTACAACGGCAAAAAAGTTGAGTGGTAGGGTGCCACCATGCTACTTCAAACTTAGATTTACCTAATATCATTGTACTTTTTTTTCCTTTAAAATAAGAGGGAGAAAGTTTTCATTATCCCGGCCAATTAATGAGCCCCAAGTTTGTTTGTATGATATTTTTTAGTATACGTGACATTTATTTATTAGAACAGAATCATTAGTCCGACATCAATAATACTCTCTATGAAATTAGGAGTATCTCCATTCCAACATAGATGAAAGAATTTCTATTTCTCTCCTTTTATGCATCCTTGTATATTAAAATTATAATTATTTATTACATAAAAATAGGTGGTCTTGACATATTATAAGAGAAATGAAACTTAAGAAATTGAGACACCCAACCCCTTTCTTAAATTTTGTACTTTGAATGATGTGAATTTTGATTATTGGTTCATATTAATTTGATTATTTGAATTATAATTAATAATGTACCACTACATCATCTGAAATTCAAAATTAAAAAAAAAAAAATAGAATTATTGATGAATTTGAGACGGGGAGGATAAGGAGGTTTGCAGTAACATCCTTGAGTGCTGGGAGTAAAGCACACCGAGGACGTGATCAACAGAAGTATGAATTTGGGTATTGAATGCCATAAAAAGATTACTAATCAATCAATAAAGTAATGCTTAACAATGCTGAATATGCCAAAAATGAACAGGTATCATAAACTGTATGTGACATCTAAATCGCTTTTAATGAGTTTTAGCATCTTATGTCAATCTTTATGTTTCGATTTGCAATTGCGGAATACAAATCCTTTTTGTACACGAAGGCCATGTTTTTTACTAGAATAAGAATGTTGGATAATATAAATATTATCATATTTTGTGTATTGTGGTTTTTTATTAGATTGTACCATGAATCATTTATATTTAAATTGAGTGAAATATAACTTATCCTAAAAAAATGGTAGTATTAGAGTTATCCTATTCCACTGGAATAAAAATACATCATGTCAACAAAAAAAAATTACAATGCTATAATATAAAGAGACGAAGATGTCGAAGAGTCAAGTTAAAATATCATATTTTTCATTTTTTCATTGTTCAAATTTTTTTGACATGTTTCAAATTTTTTAATATTTTTTTAATTAATAATTGGATTATTATATATATATATATATGTATACATGTAATCATTGATTCGAATACTTCTTAGCAACACGAACCATGGTTTTTTTAAGTCACATGGAAAGTGAGAAACTATTATATTTTGAGTGATGTTTGCACAATCATATTATAAAATATTATGATTATGGTTATTAAATTTTACAATTGATTTGTGAATAAAATGTTAATTTTAGATATCTCGTATATATATTTTTTAAAAAGAAAATAAATGACTTCCATAAAAATAATTTTTGAAGACCGAATTTTATATCCAAACCTTATATCGAGTAGGCATCCAAACATAAGAATGGAATATAATAACATATCCAGGTCTTTTATCCGAGTCAGTTCTAAACAGTAGATTGAAATATTCAATATCTCATAGGATTTTTTTTCTTATTCAATCCAAATATATCCTATCCAATCTTGCCTTTTTATCCGGTTGTTCAAACAAGACTTAAGGTCATATTTGATATAGTGGAATGGATATTCTAAAAATTTCCATTCTGATTTTTTTTCATTTCTTGTTATTATTTTGTATGATTGGAAATGTCTATTTCATGAAATGAATATTTCATTAAAAATCATTCCAAACATTCCTTTAGCCTAGATGAGTACCAAACATGTCATTTTCTATTTCAATCATTCTATTTTATGTTATTTTCATTCTATTTTCTATTTTATTCCATAAAATGACAATTTCATTTTATTTCTATGTATCAAATATGGCCGAAACATCCAATTTATTTTTTTAAAACTATGATACCACTGGGTAACAATATGGGTCTCACACAGGGGTCGCAAACATTATGCAAACCCTTGAACTCCCCCATATTCGCCCAAATATTTGCTGGTTGGGTTAATTTAATTTTTTAAGACCGGTCGAAACGGGATAGATTAATAAAACACGTTAATTTAAAGGGTTGAAAATGGATACGACACGTTGAAAGTGGGTTCTAACTTTTGAAACATGAATAATTTGTCCAATTATAGGAAAACGTGATTTCTACTGTGTTCAAAGTGAATTCTCAGATATTATAATTAATTTTCTTGTGATGCTACTTGTAGTTTTTTTTTTTGTGGATACTATATGTTGTGCCACTTTGAGTCTCACATCAAATAGAAGTCAGATACTGGCGTCGTTTATAAGCCCCAGACTACTCTCTTCCTAACACAAGGTCTTTTTCTCCTTAGAAGAACAAAGTCGTGCGAGCCTCTTAAAACTTAAAACGGACAATATTGTGCTAGGAAGCCTGTCTTATACCAGAGCAAAAAAATGCAGCATCACTATATTATAGAAATAACCAAGAATGATAAATGAATTATATTTCCAGTTTATTTAGGCTTCAGTAAAAAGTAAGTTATATGTTTTTATGTTCAGGTTATAATTTCACTTCAGTTTGGGGCTAAATATGAAGAGTATATTCATGGTGGTAGGACAAGATTGGTCACAAAAACTCTAAAAAGTTTGAAGAAAATTTTGATGGTGAGCAGTTAAGTTGCATCAATATCTACTTGATCATCAATGATGAATTCCTGTAATTGTAAAGGCTATCATTCCTACCCTTGCAGTAGGCAACAAAAGAGTTTTTGTAACAGACTATTAAATAGTTTTTGGGTTTCATTTTTAGATTGTGGCTTTAGACAGTTTTTCCAGGTAAAATTGTACAAAATAATCTTTCTAGTGAATAAGTTAGTTGATGAATGATTGAACCCACCCCCCCCCCCCCCCCCCCCAACGCACACACACATACATATATTACAAAATATATTTTATGTGCAAACAGTTGGGCTATATGGTTGAGCATGAGTGTTGAGTTTTCCAAGGAAAAAAAATGGTGGGGGAGGAAGAAGTTTAAATAAATGGGTTGGATCCGAGTAAGATTGACTCGACCTGTATTTGGCTCCATTTATATTTGATCCAGTTAAATCTCAGTTGAACTCATTTTTAACTCACTCATTTTATTAGGTATAGTCTCACACATAAAAACTAATATTAAATAACCACTTGTGTTAGATAAAATAATAAACTTGATGTCGATTGCACCAAAAAAAATCCAAATCCGCAATTGAAAGCAACCTTGATGCTTCCAAAATAACATTATTAGAATTAGTTTTTCAAATTTTTATTGTATCAAAATGAGTTGTATTTTGTGAAAAGGTTATGAATGTTATAGGAAAATATAATTAATACATTAATATCTCACATTTTTTAATGTTGATTTCTAAATTATTCTTGTTAATAGTGGGGGAAGGGCTAATGTTTCAATAAAGACATCACTCTTTGAAAATCAGTTCAGTTACAAGATTTTAGAGTTAGGTGTGTCAATGCCTGGTTCAAAATGGTGACATGTAAATGTTTTCTCACTCCATTGAGCTGATCGGGCAGCATGTCTATGACTCTATGCTATATATAGCTAGGCATATGCTTCACAACACAAATCTATAATGTAATCAATTAACAATATTTTACAATTTTCACAGGACACTGCTTGGAAAATCATATTATTGGTAGAGATAATATTCTCCCCCCCGAGAAAGTATTCTGTCTCATAGCACTGTATAGTGTTAATTGATTCCCATGCAAGATACGTCTCACTTATTTTTGTGGGACAGAGTTCACATGTCAAGTAATTACTGAATGAAAGTATGTCCACTTGATTTCCATGGGACACTAATACCTTCTCCTTCCTTATGCAAAAACCAAGTCATCAGCATACGGCAATATTAATTGTAAATCACTAATGACGTAAAGTTGTTTTTGAGGTTTAATATAATTTTTCGAAAAGTTTTTGCATGGATTCAATCACTGAATCTGATCAATAATATCTTGTCATTTGTATATAATATTTTACTTTTAGAAAATAAAAAAATAACATGCTACCACATAGCATCATGTCATTTGTTGGGTTCATGACAAAATTTTTCATCTTTTTTTGTCACATTTGATACCATTGATGTTTAGGAAATTGATAAATATTAAAAAAGTGGCTGCCACTTATGAGTAATTTTTGAATGAACTAGGTCCATAGATTAAGTTTATGCATCGATCGAATCACAGTTTGTCAATTAAAAAGAAAAAATATTTTGTTCCTTTAAATGACAAAATTGTAATTGTCAGATTCATCGACCAGGTTGATTCAAGAATTTCTCACCATTGATAGGCAAGGATAGCCCAGTAAGTAAGAATTTTGGTTCTTCAAATTTGAAGCAGTTTGATTTGAACTTATCATTGATATATAGGACAAGGAACAGTCCAACAGGCCTCGCCCTTGCCTCTCTTTCTTAATATTTAGAGTTTCCCATTGTTGGATATGTTGTATAGAAGTGATCAAATAAATAATAAATTGATATCAAATAAGTAAAATTAAATAAAAAGTATACAGAAAACACAAAATTTACGTAGTTTGGCAAAATATCTATGTTTACGGATAACGATGATCACTTTATTATGTATCAAAGAGATTACAAGAACAAAAATCTTTCAAAACCCAAAACTCTTTTTTTTTCCAATAATGATTATTTTCTCCTAAGTCAAAACCCTAATACTATGCTTAGATACATAGGAGGGGAATGAGAGGAGAAGGTAACATTAATTATGAGGGAGAGGAGGGGGAGGGGAGGGGAAGAGAGTGTAATCCATACTTCATACTTGAATAACAAATGAGGGAAATGAGAGTGTAATCCTTTGATCTTGCTTGGGAACAGCAAAACAAAGAAAGGAAATGAAATAATCATATACTTTTTTACTATTATGGCCTAGAATAAAGATGTCTTATTTATTTATTTTTTTATAATTTTAAGGTTAGAATTGGTATTATAAAAAAATTCATTAAATGTTATCTCCTTTCCTTCCGTTTCCGTCCACTTTTGAGAAGAGAGCAAATTGAATAAAATAAGGGTTAAAAGACCCCTCCCTCGCCCTCCATCCCCCTTCATTTTATTCTCTAATTTTAAATCAAGTACAAAATAGCATCTCTCTCATTCCCATTTCCTCTTCTTTCTTTTCAAATCCCACAATTCAAGCGGAGTGGAAAAGTTAATACTCTTATATAAGTGAGTTATAACATAATAAATAAAACGGGTCCAAAAACAAAAGCGGGTCAAAATTTTTTTTTCTCGTCTCGAGTCATAAAAAAATTTGAATAAATTCATAACAAACCACCCAAGAGAATCTTTATCAAGAAGTTCTTAGTTGGATTGGGGTAGACCCAACTAATTAAATCATATTTTGTGTACATATTATCATATAAAAAATTTACGACTTAAAAATAATTTGTCGGATCTATTGAATGAACCGATTCACCTTAAAATTTCTTGATACTTACCCTCAGTCTTGAGACCTATTAGGCTAGGACTGACCCTCTCTAAGCAGGGGTGCTATCCTCATTGCTCTTTTTCTGTTAGTTTTTCTTGTTTGTTTCTTGTTACGAGATTCCCATGGAAAAGGGCAATGAACACTTTTCTTATTATGGTAAACCCTAGGTTGATATTAGGGTCTATTAACCCTCATCTTTTGAATAATGTGGACTTATACTTTGGAAACATTTGCCTCTATGTAAATTTTTCCCACTTTTTGTCACTGTATTTTCCATTGATAATTTTTAATACAAGGAACAGCACAAATATACCTGAATTCTCAGTTTGTTAATCTGATATTTAAATATGCTTTCCATGAGCAACAATTGACAGCTGCACAAATGGTTTATCTTCATAACTTGATATTGGACATTTTGAAACCGTACTGCAATATGATCAGTGATAATAATAAAAAAAAGAAAAAGAAAGGAAAAAACAGAAAAAACCAACTCAAAGGTAGAGTGGCCGCAGGAGAATATGAAGGAACAAGCTGGCCTGGCCGTTTAAACTTTGTTTTCCTTTTGGGTAAAATTTAATTTCCCTATGAATGAGATCAAACTCTCTATTATGGATGTTTAGCAAAACAATATTAATGATGTTATTTTGTGAATTTACAAAATGCAATTTTAAGTTTTTTTTTGCGGTTTTATAACTGTCTTGTCTTCATTTTTACATCTTCAAAAGTTTTAGCAGATTTAATGTGGCAGGTCTCAAGCTGCATAAATCAACAATTCACCTTCCTTTTATATCAAGTTCATCATTTATTATATGGTCACTTTTGTTGATATAAAACAAGCGGAGGAGGAATTCATGAAACAATGTGGAAGACAAAACTCAAATTTTAAGTCAAATAACATTGTGAAACTAGTTAATAATGTTTTTAGAAAACGTTTTACATTCTATCACCTAAACATAAGCATACTCAAAATTCCTATATTTTGACATAAGATTGTCCAACATACTAAACTCACTACTTTGATGTAATTGAAAGTGGATTTTGATCGCATTCGTGCATTTAGACCTTCAATTGCACATTTTAACTATTTTTGATAACTTGAATACTGTGTTAGATACTCATATGTATATTATAGAAGCAATGATTCATGGTCCATTTCTTTGTGCCCATATGAGGCTAATGCACTTACATAGGATGTGACCCATTATTACGAGTCTGGATCTCACCTCATGAGAGTACATAAACATCACATGAACTCAAAGACATGAACATTTAAATATTACTCATCTTATAAATGTGTGTTATAGCATATAAGTAGGATTAGGGCATCATTGTATAGTTTATGACATATTCTCTTTATTTTATTTTTTTTCATGTACTTGCCTTGTAATCTCCCAACTCTTCTATATAATGAGGCCCTTTTACACATTACAGAAAAAGCTACTTTTAGCGACGTACGCGTGCGTGCGTCGCTAATAATACCAATATGCGTCGCTAAATAGTTCTAGCGACGGTCAAATGTGCATCGCTAATCATCATGTCGCTAATACTATTAGTGGCACGCATACTAGTATGCGTCACTAAAGGTCATTATTAGCTATGCACAATCGGTGTCGCTAATAATCAAGTGAAGGCGTCGCTAATACTATACAAAGGACGGAATGGGCGTCGCTAATATTGACCTTTAGCGATGCTCGGAAGGTGTCGCTAATAGTTTATTAGAATTCTTTAGCGACGACTGAGGTGCGTCGTTCATAGTACTTATTAGCGACACATAGAATACATCGCTAATAGTATGTTACTAGAATAATTTAGCGACGACTTTTGTGCGTTGCTAATAGTATATTTTTAGCGATAGTTGTGAAGCGTCGCTAAAACTAATGTTTGGGTCTTTTAGCTACGCCTTTGTGTGCGTCGCTAAAAGATATATATTTTTTTTGCTTGCTTTGGACTTGAATTATTATTTTTTTGTGTATGTTTTATTCCTATTTAAAACCTGTATCAATCATCCTGATATAAAATAATTACAAACATTCTAAAATTAATATATTAAAAGAAAAATATATTTATATATATATATATATACTAATTACTTATAATTGTAAAAGTAGAATTTCTCAATAAATACAAAAATAACAAATTGTCTCAGAAAATGTAACTATAGATGTCCATGAAAAGAAAAAAAAAAAACAAAGAAGAATAGTAAGTCCCAATGCAGAACAGAAAGATAGCGGTGTAATAATCCCGATCAATTTGAAATAAAGATCAAATGATATATATTAGAACAGTTATTAAATAAATATGAACATAAAATGTGAATATATTTTTTTTTTCATACATAAATAGTAAGAATGGTATAAAGTAGCATAAGTTGCAAAACAGTGATTCAAACTGAGTGTCATAAGTTCGTGAAAGTCTATTTTGTCATTTTTGAGGTGTGTGATGGGGTTTCAGGCTCGTTAGGCTGATCTCCATCATTTTGGTCCGTCAAAATCTCAAAATTGGTCTTTTCGAAGAAGAAAGTTGCATAAGTTTCAAACCGGTGATCCGAATCGAGTGTCATAAGTTTGTGCAACTCTGTTAATCATTTTTAAGGTTTGTGATGGGGTTTTGGGCTCGTTAGGTTGATATCTGGTGTTTTGGTCCGTTAAAACCCCAAAATAGGGCTTTTTGGAGCTAAAAGTTGCATAAGTTTGAAATCGGTGATCCAAACCAAGTGTCGTAAGTTTGTGCAAGTCTATTTTATCATTTGTGAGGTGTGTGATGGGGTTTCGGGGTTGGTAGGCCGATATCCGACATTTTGGTCTCTGTCAAAACCCCAAAATGGGGCTTTTTGGAGCAGAAAGTTGCATAAGTTTCAAACCGGTGATCCGAACCGAGTGTCGTAAGTTCGTACAAGTCTATTTTATCATTTTTAAGGTGTTTGATGGGGTTTCTAGGCTATTAGGTTGATATCCATTATTTTGGTCAAGCAAAACCTGAAAATGGGTCTTTTTGAAGCAAAAAGTTGCATCACTTTGAAACTGGTGATCCGAATCGAGTGATGTAAGTTTGTGAAAGTCTATTTTATCATTTGTGAGGTGTGTGATGGGGTTTTGGGGTCAGTTGGCCGATATCCGGCATTTTGGTCAGTCAAAACCCCAAAATGGGCCTTTTTGGAGAATAAAGTTGCATAAGTTTCAAACTAGTGATCCGAACCGTGTGTTGTAAGTTCGTACAAGTCTATTTTATCATTTTTGAGGTGTGTGATAGGGTTCCTAAGCTGTTAGGTTGATTTCCGTTATTTTGGTCAATCAAAACCCAAAAATTGGCCTTTTTTGAGCAAAAAGTTATATAACTTTGAAATTGGTGATCCGAACTGAGTGTCGTAAGCTCGTGAAAGTTTATTTTATCATTTTTGAGGTATGTGATGGAGTTTCAGGATCGATAGGCTGATATCCGATATTTTGGTCCGTTAAAACCCTAAAATGGGCATTTTTGTAGCAGAAACTTGTATAAGTTTCAAACTAGTGATCCAAGTCGAGTGTCGTAAGTTAGTGCAAGTCTATTTTATCATTTTTGAGGTGTGTGATAGGGTTTTTAGGCTGTTAGGTTGATATCCATTATTTTGGTCAATCAAAACCCGAAAATGGGCCTTTTGGAGCAAAAAGTTGCATAAGTTTGAAACTGATGATCCGAACTGAGTACCGTAAGTTCGTGCAAGTCTATTTTATCATTTGTGAGTTATGGGATGGGGTTTCAGGGTTGGTAGGCCGATATCCGATATTTTGGTCCATCAAAACCCCAAAATGGGCCTTTTTAGAGCAGAAAGTTGCATAAGTTTCAAACTGGTGATCCGAACCTAGTGCCGTAAGTTCGTGCAAGTCTATTTTATCATTTTTAAGGTGTGTGATGGGGTTTCTAGTCTGTCAGGTTGATATCCATTGTTTTGGTCAATCAAAACCCAAAAATGGATCTTTTTAGAGCAAAAAGTTACATAATTTTGAAACCGGTGATCCGAACTGAGTGCCAGAAGTTCGTGCAAGTATATTTTATCATTTGTGAGGTGCGTGATTGGGTTTTGGGTTCTGTAGGCTGATATCCGGCATTTTGGTCTGTCAAAATAATAAAATGGGCTTTTGTGGAGCAAAAGGTTGCATAAGTTTCAAACCGGTTATCCAAACCGAGTGTCGTAAGTTTATACAAGTCTATTTTATCATTTGTGAGGTGTGTGATGGGGTTTCTAGGTTGTTAGGTTGATATCCAATGTTTTGGTCAATCAAAACCCAAAAATTGGCCTTTTTGAATTAAAAAGTTACATAACTTTGAAACTGGTGATCCGAACTTAGTGTCGTAAGTTCATGCAAGTCTATTTTATCATTTGTGAGGTGTTTGATGGAGTTTCAGAGTTGGTAGGCCGATATCCGGCATTTTGGTCCGTCAAAACCCCAAAATGGGACTTTTTAGAGCAGAAATTTGCATAAGTTTCAAACCGGTGATCCGAACCGAGTGCCGTAAGTTCGTGTAAGTCTATTTTATCATTTATGAGGTGTGTGATGAGGTTTCTAAGCTGTTAGGTTAATATATGTTGTTTTGGTCAATCAAAACCCAAAAATTGGCCGTAAGTTCGTGCAAGTCTATTTTATCATTTGTGAGGTGTGTGATGGAGTTTTCGGGGTCGGTAGGCCGATATCCGGCATTTTGGTTTGTCAAAACCCCAAAATGGGCCTTTTTGGAGCTCAAAGTTGCATAAGTTTCAAACCGTTGATCTGAACCGAGTACCGTAAGTTCGTACAAGTCTATTTTATCATTTGTGAGGTGTGTGTTGGGGTTTCGAGGTTGTTAGGCCGATATCCGGCATTTTGGTCTGTCAAAACTATAAAATTATTCTTTTTGGAGCAGAAAGTTGCATAAGTTTCAAATCGATGTTCCGAACCGAATGTCGTAAGTTCGTATAAGTATATTTTATCATTTATAAGGTATGTGATTGAGTTTTGGGATAATTAGGCCGATATCCAAAATTTTGATCCTTCAAAACCCCAAAATGGGCCTTGTTGGAATGGAAAGTTACATAAGTGTCAAATGGTCATTAGAACCGATGAAATTAAGTAAGTTCGTGCAAGTCTATTTTTTATATTTAAAATGTGTCATGGGGTTTCTAGGACGTTAGGCCGAAATCTAATTTTTTTTTTTACGTAATATTTTTTATAAATAATAAAGTCACCAAAGTAATTTTAAAAACTTACTAAGGCTAAACAGAGCCTCTCTACTGGCTGAGGAATGTCTGCATAAGAGGCTTTAGTTGGGTTGTGCGAGCATTAAGGTCTGTCATCATCTGCAACAGCTCTGCATTACATCTCTTAGTTGCCTCAGCTCTTTGGGTGGCTTCGTGAAACCTAGTATCGTTTTCGACGGTAGAGGACGATGACGTCGGCTGCATCCCACTCCTTAAGCCACGCACATATCTATTCGTCCTGCCCGGAATAGTCTCCCGTATCTGGTCATCGGTAAGCGAATCCTCACCCTCAAGGGTCGGTTGAGCACGCAGTTGGACCATTTCCTCCTATAGAAACATAAATATATGTTACTACTTTTATAACTTTGGATTAATATTAAATTAGTAATACTGGTATATATACGTAAATAACTTACATAAAGCCACTGAGCTTCAGTCCCAGTCCAACCCTTCTTGGGTTGTAGTGCATTGTGTGCCACAAATCAATCAGGCTTAGTGGTGCACCGGTCTTGTGGTCTCGCTGCAGCAAATTAACAGTAGCTTGTGAAGATTGATTTCATGAAAAGATTATACAATAACAACTTGATACATTTATTAACTTACCATCTCATGCTTATACTAAACAAAATATTGTGATCCACCATAGTGGGTCACATTTTGCTTGTTTATGCTCTCTCTATTTTTCTTGCTAAGTTCCTACACTTTGACAAAATAAAGAAGGTTAGTATAAATGACAATGATTTATCATACAACAAAATTAATTTTGACAATTTTTACCTGAAATGCATTACTAAAGAACTGGTCGCATAGTAACATCCAATCCTGCACCGTCACCCCCCTGTAGAGTCTATCGCGAGGATCTCTATCAGCTGCCACCTTTGCCTCGTAGTGCATGTGGAGCCTGTATCGGTAGTGTTGAGGATACTTAGCCTCACTCTACGGCTTACCTTATGAGCCATAATTGACCCTTCATTATAGGCAATCCTTCTGTATCAATTTTGTATACTTTCCATTTATTCTGTAATTAGTTTGGTTTCATTTGATTTGTAATAAATTCATATATTCTGTAATTGGCTATAAATAAAGATACTCACCACCTTTGAATGTGTGGTGGTTTTCATCAAACATTCTTATGGTATCAGAACACAGGTTTCTTTCGACATGAGTACGGAATGTCCCTCATTGCCCTTTTTGACCGATGTGGTCAGGGGGTGTGTTCGGAATGTCCCACATCGCCCAGTTTCTCCTTCCCTGTGCAATATATAAGGCCCTCTTCCCCTCTCCTTAACACTTGGGTTTTAAGGAGTTGATTGGGTTGGGCCTCCATTTCTAATATGGTATCAGAGAGAGAACAAGAGGCGTTGAAGGCGGTGGCAAGGGGAGCAGTTTCGGCAAGGTGAGCAGAAGAATCAGACCGAGCGTACCTCTGGTTACATCGGTCAGCATAATGGCCCTCCGTGCGACAAATTTGGCAGCGTGGGGGGTGACGACCCTGACCAGAGGGAGATCGTCCTCGGTTGGAGGAGTGGCTGCCATGGGTATGGAGACAACCTCGCTGGTTGCCAAGGTGAGAAGAAAAATGGCCATGGCTGTGGGCACGGCCTCGATGGGTGGCGATGAATGCAGTAGTAGCGGGCGGAGAAGAGTCAAGTGACCGCTGGAATAACTCAAAGCTTTCGGCTTTGGAGACTAAATTGGAAAAACAGGGGAGGGTGGTGGCAACCAGTACGAGAGATGGAGGCTTATATGTTCTGGAGCGTGGCAACTCTGCTTTTATTTCTGTCCTTAAAAATAAATCTTTACGTGCTTCCGATGATTTATGGCATGCTCGCCTTGGTCATGTAAATCATTCCGTTATTTCCTATTTAAATAAACAAAGACATCTTTATCTTACCTCTTTATTACCCTCTCCCACATTATGTAGTACATGCCAACTTGCGAAAAATCATCGATTGCCTTATTCACGTAATGAACGTAGGTCGTCTCATGTGTTAGATCTTATTCATTGTGACCTATGGGGCCCTGCTCCTGTCACATCAAATTTGGGTTTTGCCTATTACGTTCTATTCATTGATGATTATTCACGGTTCACTTGGCTTTATCCTTTGAAACTCAAATCTGACTTTTATGATGTTTTCACTCAATTTCAAAGGTTTGTGGAAAATCAATTTTCTGCTCGTATCAAAATTTTTCAAAGTGATGGCGGTGGCGAATTCACTATCACTTGTTTCACCGATCATCTCCGTACCTCCGGCATTCACCATCAATTTTCATGTCCACATACACCCGCCCAAAATGGTCGCACTGAACGCAAACACCACCATGTGACTGAGACCGGCTTGGCCCTTCTCTTCCGCTCTTACCTTTCTCCTCACTTCTGGGTTGACGCCTTCAGCACTGCAGCTTACATCATCAACCGTTTGCCCACACTACTTCTTGGAGGTAAGTCCCCTTTTGAGCTTCTCTATGGTTCTTCCCCGAATTATGAAAATTTTCATCCCTTGGGTTGTCGTGTTTATCCTTGTCTACGTGATTATATGTCTAACAAGTTTTCTCCCCGTAGTATCCCCTGCATTTTTTTGGGTTACAGTCCCTCCTATAAAGGTTTTCGTTGCCTTGACCCCACTACATCTCGGCTATATATCACCCGTCATGCCCAATTTGATAAACATTTTTTTCCTTTTCTCGCTCACTCTCAGGCTCAGTCCCTATCCTCTCTCCACTTTTCCAACTTTCTAGAACCTAGTCTGCTTTCTATTGCCGCCCCTCCCTCTTTCCCCGAGCACCATCCCTCGCACTTTCCTTCGTCCGGCTCTCACCCATGTGTTATTTGTACTGACCCAGTGGATGAGTCTTTGCAGGCTACTGATTCTCTTGTAGGTTCCCCTTCGCCGCTTCCAGCTTGTAGCTCGCTTTCTGTTGTGTCTGACGCTGCTCCTAGCATGCCTGAACTCACTCCTGCTCCTGCATTTTCGTTGGGCTCTCATCCTATGGTCACCCGTGCTAAAGCTGGCATTTTCAAAACCCGTCATCCGGCCAATATTGGTGTATTGTCCTCATCTGGTCTTTTTTTTGCTCTGCTTGCCTCTACTGAGCCTAAAGGTTTCAAATCTGCTGCTAAGAATCCTGCTTAGCTTGCGGCCATGGATGAAGAAATTCAAGCCTTGCAACAAAACTGCACCTGGATATTGGTCCCTCGGCCTACTCATACCAACATTGTGGGTTCCAAATGGGTGTTCCGGACCAAATATCTGTCTGATGGATCTATTGAGCGTTTCAAAGCTCGTCTTGTTGCTAAAGGCTATACCCAGGTTCCTGGTCTTGACTACACTGACACCTTTAGTCCTGTTATCAAGGCTACCAATGTCCGTGTTATGCTTTTTCTTGCTGTGACCAACAAATGGCCTCGTCGCCAACTTGATGTCAAGCATGCGTTTCTTAATGGTCTTCTCACTGAAACTGTTTATATGGAACAACCTCCTGGGTACATTGATCGTCGCTTCCCTAATCATGTCTGTCAGTTGAAGAAAGCTCTCTATGGTCTCAAACAAGCCCCTCGTGCCTAGTTTCAATGCTTCAGCTCCTTTCTTGTCCGCCTTGGCTTCTCCTACAGTCGTGCTGACACTTCCTTTTTTGTTTTCCATAAGCAATCTGATGTCATATATTTGCTTCTTTACATTGATGATATTATTGTTATTGGCAACAACTCCTCTCTTGTCACCCGCTTCACTTGCACGCTCAGCTCTGAGTTTGCCATTAAGGATTTGGGTCCTCTCAGCTACTTCCTTGGTCTTGAAGCCTCGTCAACTGTCGATGGTCTTTTCCTCAGCCAGTTGAAGTATGCACGAGATATTCTTACTCGGGCTCAGTTACTTGACAGCAAACCCGTCCATACCCCTATGGTTGTTTCCCAACAGCTGTCTGCTGATGGCCCTCTGTTTTCAGATCCCACTCTCTACCACTCTCTCGTTGGTGCCCTTCAATACTTGACCATCACACGCCCATACAATGCTCATGCTGTCAATTCTGTTAGCCAGTTTTTGCACGCTCTAACTGACGATCATTTTCTTGCTGTTAAGCATATTCTTTGCTATGTCAAGGGCATCCTTCATTTTGGCCTTTCTTTTCGCCCCTCAACTACTCCTGGTGCTTTAGTTGCTTTCTCTGATGCTGACTGGGCCGACTGTCCTGACACTCGTCATTCTACATCAGGCTACTCTATTTATCTTGGCGACAATTTAGTTTCTTGGAGTGCTAAGAAGCAGCCAACAGTGTCCCGTTCCAGCTGTGAATCTGAGTATTGTGCTCTTGCGCACACTGCCGCCGAACTTCTTTGGCTTACACATCTTCTTCATGATCTACACCTTTCGACTCCACCGCGGCCTCTTCTCCTCTGTGACAACAAAAGTGCCATTTTTTTGAGCTCCAACCCCGTTTCTCATAAATAGGCAAAACATGTTGAATTAGACTATCATTTCCTTCGGGAACTTGTTGTTGCCGGCAAACTTTGGACTCAGTATGTCCTCTCTCACCTTCAAGTTGCCGACATCTTTACCAAAAGTATTCCTCGCCCACTTTTTGAATTTTTCCGATCCAAGCTTCACGTCTGTTCGAATCTGACGCTGAGCTTGCGGGGGGGGGGGGGTGTTGAGGATACTTAGCCTCACTCTACGACTTACCTTATGAGCCATAGTTGACCCTTCATTATAGGCAATCCTTCTGTATCAATTTTGTATACTTTCCATTTATTCTGTAATCAGTTTGATTTCATTTGATTTGTAATAATTTCATATATTCTATAATTGGCTATAAATAAAGATACTCACCACCTTTGAATGTGTGGTGGTTTTCATCAAACATTCTTAGGTAGTCCCTAAAATGGACTCCCAAGTAATGGTCCACTACCTTCATGACATGAGGTAGGTGGAGATCAATGTCAAACTTCTCCTGTAAAGCATTTCATTGTCAAAACATTACTTCACTAGATATGTTAAAATTTAGTTGAATACAATAATAAAAGACAAACTAGGATATGTGCATGAATATCCCGTCGCTCCTCATCAATGACGAGACTTTAGTCACTAATATGGAGTGAAGCGCGTAGTTGAAAAATGATGCCGACCTCTGTGATGAACTGTTATGCCCACCCACCGACGGGCTTCAGCAAGCCCGAAGGTATCTCAATCCGAAGTCGCGAGCCCCCTACTGCCTCCATATGAACCTTCAAACTGTGGTTTTTCGACATACCGCACCCTCGTCTAGAGGCGGTGGTCGAAGCTTTAGAAGAAATAAAATAGAAACAATTAGTGCAATTTTATATAATCATTTTAAAAAAGGGGACTATACATACCATTGATGGCAGGATTAGTCGACCCTACAGATGAAGGGGAAGGGGTCGATGGGTCCGACTAGGCTCTGCGTCTGCGTGATCCTGGTCTAACCATATCTAAAAGAAAGTTTAAAAATAAAATTTCATTACATCATAAAAATTAAAATCCATTACATCATAAAAATAAATATCCATTACATTATTAAATTGAATATCCATTACATCATAAAATTAAAAATCGATTACATTATAAGATTAAAAATCCATTACACTTTATAATTATTCATCTGAGTTTGTATTATCATCTGTTCTTAAATTTCTTTATTCTCAATATAATACTCTAATAATGTATCATCATCAAAATCACTTTCCTCATCATCATCATCATTAATGAAAGTCGCATCCCTCGGATCTAACTGTCTGGTATTGGTGACGTCGAAAGCTACGACATGATTTGGTTCTACATCAATTTTATTCAATCGATATGAAGTAACATCTTCTTGATCATGGCCGACAACACCATCGTAGGCAAATTGAGTCTCTTCTTGTAATGCCTCCTCAATCCTCTCCAAATCTTCCTCACTTCTTTAACTTCTAGTACATCATAAATATTTTTAGACTTTATTTTTTGGACAACATGCCAATCACCTTTAATTTTTGTGTCCTTCAAATAGAAAACTTATTTTGCTTGAGATGCCAATACATACGGATCATCTTTAAATGTCGTACGTGACGTATTAAGACTTATGAAGTGCTTATCGATTTATATTCTAATCTTCTTGTTACTTGAATCCCACCAATCACATTTAAATAAATACATAGAATGACCGAAGTAGTAATATAACTATATGATATCTTATAAAACACCATAATACTCTACACTTTGCCCTGCTTCATAATCTCCTTGAACAAGGACATTGCTATTCTGTGTTCGCCGGCTAACCTCATGTCCTTTGTGTGAAATCGAACAACATCAACAATTAAACAGATGTAGCAGGATATCCTTTGATCAAGGCCACATGCCAAGAAACATAATTGATCGTACGCCTCATGAGGTTTTTGATGGTGTAATAACTTCATCTATTCATTCAATACAAGTACAAAATTAATTGAATACAAATGCATTAACTAATTCAATTACAATTAATTGAAGCCTATTCTTACACGTTCTCTGAACCACTTTGAAAACAAATTTAGTATCAGTAACATGTTTTCTCTGAAGCTTAGTCGTATGCTCACTACATATGATGAAATATGTTTTATGTAACTTACATTTATGTACTAACGTAATATTACAATGATTTCGATAAACTTACTTAAAATATGTAACTGTCTCATCGCAGTTGTTGAGCATGGTATAGTGAGATTTTTCCAAGTCTTCAAGATGATACCATTCATATATATGGGCACTTATTGGCTACACATTCTGATTAAACACCGCAAGGCTGGTTCGTTGCTACCCTAGACATCTATCAGAATTTTGTTCTTCACGATTAAACCTTGTCTCAATATCTTCAAGATGCATAGAACAGAACATGAGACATTCGGCATCAATGTATGCCTCAGGAATTGACCCTTCCGATCGTGTTTTGTTACACACATATTGCTTCAATGTGTGCAAATATCTATTTTAATAATTAATCAGTTATAAATTAAAATAGTTAGGATGGATAGATAAGACAAAAATTAAAATTTAATGTATCTTTCTATTGGATACATTCAACGGTATTGCAACCGGAAGAATTCGTTGTAAAAGGACATGGCAGTCATGGCTCTTCAATCTGGATATTTTCTCATCTTTAACATTTATATACCGAGATATTTTCGATTCGTATCCATTTGGAAACTTCATCGATTTAAACCACTCTCAAATCCTCATTCGCTCGTTAGATGATGACGTATAGCATGAAGGAGGCATGATATATTTATCACCACTATTTATTAGGTGTAACTCTTTTCGTATTCCCAACTTTTGCAAGTCCAACCGGGCTTTAATAGTATCCTGCATCTTCCCTTCAATGTTCATTAAAGTTCCCAGCACATTATCACAGATGTTCTTCTCGATGTGCATAACATCCAAATTGTGCCTCAACTTAAGGGCCTCCCAGTACGGCAACTCAAAAAATATGCTCTTTCGTCATCCAATTTAACTCCACATTAGTACGCTTCTTCTTCTTAATACCCGATATCTTCCCAAACCTCACTAATTGGATGAGTGTCAATTGCGCTAACATGTCTTTCCCAAACAACAATGGAGGTGACAATCTGCGCTCAATTTTTTCATCAAAAAGATGTTTCTACCGATTTCGTCAGCCATGTGATAGTGGTAGAAAACGACGATGGCACATGTAGCATATCTTCTTTCCATTGGACAAATGTAGGGAACATGCATCCTTATTGCAAACCGGACATGCCAGATACCCTTTAGTGCTCCACCCAGACAAGTTCTCGTATGCAAAAAAGTCATTTATGGTCCACAATACCGCTGCATGCAATTGAAATGTCTCATTCTTAGAGACGTCATATGCCTCCACTCCAATCTCTCACAATTCCTTCAATGCGTCCACTAAAGGACGCAAGTACACATAAATTTCATTACCAGGAGACTTCGACCTTAGAATAAGCAATGAAATAAAGATAAATAGTTCTTTCATGCATTTCCACGGTGGCAAGTTATACAGCACAAGTAACACTGGCCACATACTATAAGTATTACTCATGTCACCGAACGGATTGAAACCATCGCTAACCAGCCCAAGTCGTATATTACGCGGCTCATTTGTAAACCATTCGTGATTTCTATCAAACTCAGCCCGAGTTTGACAATCTGCAGGATGTCTACATACATTTTTTTCAGCAACACATTTCTCTTTATGCCACTGCATCTTTTCTGCCGTCTTTTGAGACATGTATAACCTTTACAGCCTCCGTTTTAAGGAAAAATATCTCAACACCTTGTGCAGAATTGTCTTGCCCTTTCCTTCATTCACCTTGTACCGGGGTTCGTGGCACACCGTACACTCCATACATTGTTCAATCTCGTTCCAAAATAACATGCAATCATTTTTGCAAGCATGTATGGGAATATACCTGAGGCCCAAATCTTTTAACATTCTTTTCACCTCGTAATATGATTTCGGAAGGGTCTCCCCAGTAGGAAGTGCTGCTTTAATCAATTCAATGACCATATTAAATGTTTTGTTACTCCATCGGTTGATGGTCTTAATATGAAGGAGTTTCACGAGAAAATCCAGTTTCGAAAACTTCTCACAACCCAGATATAACGGCTGCCTTGCTTCTCTCAACAAGGAATCTAACGCTTTCAATTGTCCTGTGTCACTCCTGTGACTACGAGCCCCAGTTGTAGCCCCTCCAAGTTTGCCAGCATTTGTGGCAAGCCTTTGTAACCAAACCTAACATTATCACCTAAGTCATCATCGTCGTCTTCTTCTTCATTCTCAAATACCACTCATATGTCACGGTGTTTCCCATGAAATTCCCAACATGTATACCTCTTGTCCATCCCATGTAGGAGTAGGTGCTCTTTAGCCTCATCTATGTGCATATAATCCCTATTATTGCACCTCTTACATAGACATCTTATCCTATTTCTCCCATTTGTAGATGCACGAGCAAACTCAATAAAATCTTTCATTCCCTTCATATACCATGGCAAATGCCTGCCCCTCAAGTCCATCCAACTCTTATCCATTTTCTTCTAGCTAATACAAGTAAAAAATGTTACTCATTATAAATATGAAACATGAATCCTAACACCTCCAACTTCTCTCTAAAGGGTAAGGTGATCCTCTCCCATTCGTAAATGCGCAATCTACATTGCAATCAGTAGCAAATCAAATACTTGATTCCACTCGAAAAAAATTTCGGCAGCATCTCCTCACGGTTCTCTAAGTATACAAGATAGACGTTACCATGCCTAAATATATACCCAGAAAACAATAGTAGACCGTGGTGAAATTTTCTAATAGTGAAATATTCAAGCATGCGCTATTGATTGTAATGCAGATTTATGCATTCTCAAACTGTCCTACTCTAGACAATTCAAGAATCAATTTTCATACACACGAGCCCAATTGCAAATAAATTTTGCAACAAGATTCACATGTGATGAAAATGACTCCCGAGAGAGGCTAAGCTTACACGAATGCAATTATATATTGAGTTACATGATCATTTAGTTACAAACACTACTTTTCTCCAAAAACTTAAGACTAATAAAAGATTTACAAGTCTCAACTCCAAAAAAAATGCCTTAAGTTTCTTCTTTCTCTTTTCTATCCCTTGGTATCTAAGGAATTGGACATAAAGTTATTTCATGAACAAGTGGATCTCTAATGGTTCTAATAATAGGATTAATATATCATTTTCTACATAGCGCATGAGACAGAATTCATATAATTGACTATAAGAATTGAAATAAGGTTTTATAAGTTGAATTTTTTACACATCATTTTTTGGAACTCATATATGTTTAAGAAAATTTTAGAATTGCAAGGTATAAGTTAAACACGAAGTGATTAACAAAGATGACACTAAGTTGATTCCTGCTTTAGTGGCTACATGAGTAATTTACAAGTATAAATTGTTTTGACAATTATACTAACCTTCAAGAGACCGGACTAAGTTCTTCTCCCCGTGACAGTCAAGTCACTCTTTAAAATCTAACTGCCAACGATCAACATAGAGAGGGACTTGAACTGTAGCTGTCATTTTTATTTTCTTTTGCTAGGTAAGTAAGAATTGACATTGTTACTTACCAAAAAAGTGTTAAAACCAAATGAATAATTTTTTTTTTTTAAATAGAGCAGCTATAAAAACGGCATAATACATACTAGTGCATATACTCGAACTCATTTGTATATATTTTTAACACTTTACTTCTTATTTAAGAATTTATTTTTAATTTATTAACATGATTTTTAAAAATTTACAAATTATTTCAATATCAAATAATTATCAAACCCTAAATTTATCATTATCATAAGCACTTGTATTAGGAGATGAATTCTAAACCAAAATATGATATAAGTTTCAAATTTGTTGTGTTTAGTGCATTGAATTTTTTTAACATAAAGAATACTCAATTAAATAGATGTTAATGTTTGTTTGGTTGAATTATGAAAAAATATTGATCGAAAAAAGTAGGTAATGAGAATAAATAGTTGAAAGGAGATAAGCAACTAATACAAAAAAATATATATTGAATTTATTTTTAATTTATTAACATGATTTGAGATAAAAACTTCCCTTTTGGCTCATGGTTCACTGATATTGAATATTATTCATCGGTTTCGGTTACATTGGAACAGTAAACATCAACTATATTAGTAAATGATCTATATATTCAGTTAATGACTTAGCTAATCTATATATTAATTAAGTCTTTATAGTGCTTGAAATTTTAGTTAATAAATAAAGTGTACAATTTACGTGTTTACAGGTTAATTGTGGTAGATGACCTTTTTAGTGGGTTGTACCTAACTTAATAATGCATTTTTTATTCATTTGGCTTACTCCAAATTTAAATAATTATTTTTACACAATTAAAAGACTTCTAAATTATGGATATAAAAAATAATGTTAAATAAGTGAATCCTGACAATGTGTCAATCGTGTTCATTAATCAGATTAGTTGGGTCGGACCATGTCAATTTTGTGAAATGACTCATATATATTAAACGGGTTAATATTCTCGTATCATGAACAAATGTTGAAAGAGTATCATGCTCGTGAAGAAGTCATATATGCTCCACTTACAAAACTTAAACTTTTCGGAGATGACTGTAAAGATAAAATCTCTTCTTTCATTTCTATGATAGAAAATAATGATACTTATAGTTAAAAGGTGTTAAATATTATCTAAATCCGTCAATTCGTTCTAATTTATCCACTAATTAATAGATATGAATAACTCATTTAGTTAACAGGTCATAAACGAGTTAGGTAATAAGAAACCCGTCAATTTAACGGGTTAATACGGATTGAATATGGGTGTTTGACGAGTTAAGAATAAAAAATAACAGAATAGTATAAATATGTATATATATATATATATAAGAATACATATATATTTATATAAAAGATATATACATCTCTATTTGTGAAAGAACAAAATAGTAAAACATATACAATAGATTATAAAACAAAATTAATATTTAGAGAATATAATTCAGTATTACCATATATATATATATATATATATATATATAAACAAAACACAAATCAGAAACTTGTGATCCAAAATAAGTTGAATTAATCTTTGTTAGAAGCTTTGAATACCATTTTTCTTCATAGATAATAATTAACATATACAAAACACATCAGAGAGATACTTGTACAAAAATATAAATTCATTTTACTAGTCTATATTAATTATCATGAAAAAAATAAAATTTTCTATCACTACTTAAATACATAATAAAATTAATTACATATATATATATATATAACGGTGTATATATGTAGATTATATTATATATATAGCAATATTACATATATGCATTAACTATATATGTATATATTATGCTAGCTATCTATATAATTATAACATATATTAATTATCTACCAAATATATATATATATAATTATTTATTGTATAACATAAGAAATCAAAAATTAAAAAAAAAAAAAGAGTTATAGTATAAAAGAGTTTCTATCACTAGTGGCAGAAGAGAGAAGTGTAAAAAAAATAGATAAGATCGGAATACAGATTATATATAATTATTTTTCACGAGAAACATAACTTTTCTTGTATTTTTTGCAAGGAAATAGAAGTGACATTTTTAAGAAAAAAAATAATTATATGAATTCGATTTTTAAGAAGAATTTTTTCTTTCTTGCTAACCAAACTCTTAATAAATTTTATACTTTTCTCTTTTTTTCACTTTCCACTACTTTTCATCTAACCAAACGAAGTATTAGGGTGGAAAAAAAAAATAACAGGTTGGATTCGGGTTGGCCTGACCCGTATTTGACCTACTTAATTACGGGTCAAATATGAGTTCAAACCGTTTTGGCCTGACCTATTTTCAACCAGTCCAACCCACTCATTTTGCTAGGCTTATATATACACATATATATAATGCCGAAAAAAATTATATTAACTCGAGAAGATTGATTTTTTTTATTCTTCATTTTTTAGGATTAGATTATTCAATTTCGATGAAGAATAAGTTGTTGAAGTCTTTTTTATGTATTGATAATGATTGGAAGTTCTTTTTTTCATTATAAGATATCGGTGAATGACTTTCATTTGGTATTTCTTGAATGCTAATACCTTAATATTATCATTTGCATTATTCTTTCAAAGCTTGAACTGACAAACCTTCATCGGATAATTTCTAATGAGTGAAATTATGAAATCCTTTAGTCCTAATCAAGTTATGAATGTTTAGAAATAATTATATAGATTTATATCCTTTTGCAAGTTTTGTTTTAGGTCCCTAGATAATGTTATTTATCAAAACAACTATTTAAATTGTTATTAGTTTCATAATCTAGTTCATGCTAGAAAAGCAAATGAACTCGTGAAAACAATCACCATAAATTTCGCTTGATTAAATCTACTGATAGAGAAATAATTTCTTTTTTAATGTGTATTCAAAAAAGCTTTAAAAGAGAAACATGATAAATTTTGTTAATCATATTACTTGATTGAGATGTGACAATCTTAGGTAGTGTTTTGTTTTTAAAAAAATGTTAGATAGCGAGTCAAATTCAGGTTGACCCGACCCATTTATGACTCGATCCATATTCGACTTGACCAATTTGAGTCAAATATGAGTTCAATCTATTTATAACCCGACCTATTTACAACCCGCCCAACTCATCCGTTTTACCATGCCAACTTGCAGCATTTGATAGGATAAGCTAAAAGACATTGCTACATTTTCAAAAATTTCATCTCAAATGATGTAATAATGTATCATTGACACATTAATTATATAATTTAATATACTATCAATATTACAGTAACACATTATTTAAGATGAATGATTTGAAATACATATACAAAAAATATAATATTTTTTTTTTATTTTTAAAAGAGGGTAAGTGTTTGAATTGTTTCTTTAAATTGTAGTAATTTATTAGTATTTTCAACAAGATTATTCACGAATATTATCTTTAATATATTTTTAAGTAATTGTTGTGTTTAAAAAAGAAAAGATCACTCCATTATCTATTTTTTCATTTGTCCTTTTGTGATCGTGTGTGAATGATGGCATAACAATGTAAGTCGTGTCAGTTATTGTGTTTGTATAAAAACAGTCAACAATTTTAATCAATAATATTAAAATTTTACCTAATGCAATATTTTACCAATATAATACTATTGACTTACAAAAATAAATATTTTTAATAAAATTTATAAATAA
Source organism: Nyssa sinensis (assembly GCA_008638375.1). Lineage (NCBI taxonomy): Eukaryota > Viridiplantae > Streptophyta > Magnoliopsida > Cornales > Nyssaceae > Nyssa > Nyssa sinensis. The sequence goes on along the minus strand of CM018031.1, from coordinate 55,218,952 downwards.
AGACTACAATTTCTCATGTTTAATTAAGTGATTTGTGTTTAAATTAATACTAAATTTTGGCAAGACGAAAACCGCGTGAAAACAAATTACAAGCCTAATGAGAGTAATTTTTTTTATTTAAATTTTATAATAATTATATTAACTTCTTAAAAAATTTATAATAATTATACTCACGACCTTCTCTTCCTCTTAAACTTAATTTCTTTTTAAAAATAACAATATTATTTTTTATAATTTTATAATTGACAATTTTTTCCAACTTTTTTACAATTTTTTTATTTAATATAAAATTAAATTTAAATAAATAATTTATTTTTTATTAAAAGAAAATTTTAATTAATATTTATTTAAAAATAAATAAAAAAATTAGTTAAAATTTTAAAAAATAAAATAAAAATTGAGTAATATTATTGTTTTTTTTTTAAAATAGACTAAAACAATATTAATATAATTTTAAAAACTTAAAACAAAATTAATATAATTATAAAAAAAATAAAATTTAATGTAATTTACCTTTTAAAAAAATATAACTTGTTTTGTATCACATAATATGAGAGACGGCGCTGGAGACAACGAAGCGAGCTTTTGAAAAGCGTGCGGAGACATGGGCATGGCTCTGTTTGTTTGATTCCGGATCCATCCGTGACCATTTACAACTGTACCCCACCATTCACCATTTAAAGCTCTGACACACTTACGCTGTCACTCTGCTGCTCTTTTAACCCTATCACCCTTTTATACTATTATATATTCTTCTTCTATATATTGAATATAGATATTTACACATAGGGTTATGTGTATATATTCAGACTAAATTTGTATTTACTTATTTTATCCTAAATTTTAATTTTTAAAATAAAAATTCTGGAGCTAACAAAAAAAAGAAATTTAATTTATTTTCTCCATTTTTCCTGTTGCCGTGAGATTCTGTGATGAATTTAGTACAGCATCTTTGAATGGGCTCTCCCCCACCATATTCCAGCTCCAGCTCATTTTATTTCCTACCAAAAATATTCGTCCTCACGTGTACAGTATCATCGTGCAACCCCGCCAAACCGCACAGCCTATCAACCACATTTCGCCAGCTCATCCATGTATGATATACCCAACAAAATCTCTGCTCTTATGGGACCCACCTTCGAAATATCTTATTTATATATTCTATAGGCTGATCATCGAGCAGTCCACTGAAAATCCAGCTGTCTCACTATGTCCATTAGCATCCGGGTCGGAAAAGGCCACGTTTAGCTGTCAACTCTTCTTACCTCAATAATAACCTGTTACGTGTCAAACTTCAATTCGCTGGAAACCCTCGAACGTCTATGGGACCTGTTCAGCTTCTGCGCGAGAGCATCAAGAACCTGCCACGTAGCGTCACCATCTATCATACGATCATTGAATAAGAGGGCCCGTCTAATAGCTGGGTCCCACAAGTTCCTCTGAATAGTTGAAAGGTTGGTGGCGGCCACGTGTTCAAGAATACTTCCCAGCTTCCCGACGTCCTTCTCCGCCACGGTGAGGGATACTTCCGACCACCTCACGGCGGCATGGAAAGGCAACCGGAGACCATCCGCTATGATGACCGGGACGCAACCCAAAGCGACCGACTCAACTAATCTAGGACTCCAGGGGGCCCACCCAAGTGGGCACAAACAAAACACGGAACGCCCGATCTCTGTCTGGTAACCGGCAAACCTATGCCTCTTCAGGTAAAACCTCCGGTCAGCGCCTATATTTCTGCCATATAAAGGTCCGTACACGCCTAAAAGCAGGAAAAACAAAACGTTAGGGGGCGGTTTCGTAATTCCGATGAAAAAAATAATTAATTACAGCGAGTAAAAGATTAATTGGAGGCAAATGAATGGTTAATTACTTGCTGTAAAAACGTCCGCTGATGTTCTTCGGATGAACTTCCATCTTGCCCCTGAAGAACACAAAAATGTCTCGCCGGCCATTCGCCTGGCAACGTTGAGAGGGTTGACCGTACGTTTTCCGGCGATATGTAAGGAGGAATCACCACGTTCTCGACGTCTTGACAAGGGTGCCGATATTTGACACCGAATGTCTGTAATATGATCGACTTCTTCAAGAACTCTGGTATCCCATCAGCAATCGCCACGTCCTCCTTTTCGGAAACAAAACCAAAATTTTAGAAACACAATAAGCATTTCCAAAGCATATACTTTTTTTTTTCTCCCTTTTTAGTTTTTCTCACCATGGCGTGAAAGCAGGCTCCGTAATCGTGAGAGGCGACAAAGACATGATCGGAGCCCCGGCTACGATTCCAGAAAGGAAGGTCAGAGGAGATAAGTTGCACCGCCGATGCTAAAAGACGCCGTGCGTGACCGATGGCCGGGAACCCATTAACAGTGCTGAAGTTGCAAGCCACGTAGACCGGTACGAAGAAATAGTCAGCCTCCCATGGGTCTAACGTCCGTACATCGTTATTCAACAGAGCTGTGTGTATGGCCACCTCGGAAGCAAACAATGGTTGCTACAACGCTCGTTTGATAGCCAATCACTGTTATATTTTGATGGCAAATCGTATATATACACCTTCAGATCCTTAAGTACACCTGAAATATACACAAATATAAGAAAAGTTTAACGATTGAATAGTAAAACAAACGAAACGATTAGTCAATGTGAGGTAAATGAATGAACCTTGATGGGTTCTGTGCTGCTGAAGAGCTGTGGTGTTGGAGGATTCAAAGAGGGCACGAGAAGCTAATAACCGTTTTCGAGTGAGAAACGATGGATTTTAGAGAGAGAAGTGGGTTTATGGGCGTGATGGGGGCTGTGGCTGATGAGGTAAGAGGTGAAGAAAAGGAAAGTGAGAGAAAACCAGAGAACCCACTTGAAATATCTGTAGCAAAAGGTCTTCTCCGGTTGTCTTCCATGTTTGCCGTTTAAAAGTCTCATCCTCGTATAGAAGCCCCTATTTGTGGACGGTCTCTTCGTCTCCACCATATATATCACCTTAAGATATTGCCAGGGAGGCTTGCAAGGTGTAGTTGAGATGGAGCTTTCGCTGTTGGTCTTGAGTTGAATTGGAGGTTAAGAAACATAGATTGAAGATGAAGAGATTGGTTTGTTGGTAGTTCATTTTTCGTTCAAAATAAAACAAATGAAACAAATTAAAAAGAAAATGACAACTTTGATCGATTTTGAACCCTTTCTAAGAACTTTTTTATAGTGGGTTTGGGTGAGCTCTGTTGTCTTTGAAAAAAAAAAAAAGTATATATATACATATATATATATATATATATAGTTCTATGTAATTATGAAGGTCATCCAGTTGCAGAAGATAGAGAAAGTTTGACAGAGAGAGACAGAGAGAGGGGGAGGGGGGACAGAGAGGTCACGTTGTGGTGGAGCAGAAAGAAGCTCGCCGAGGGTCTCGGTTTTCTCAGCTGGCTCAGGCACTTCAGAATATTAACGAATCAAATGACGGAAATGTCCTCCGTGGTTCTTCGCAAATGTCATTGGATGATTGAACTTAATGCTCAAATGAATCGCTTTACTCTTTGATATTCGATAAGGCCCTCTTAAATAAACCATTAATCAATCTTAACCTCTGATGGCGTCGCCTTGAAGCTTTGAATGAACCATTACTGGTTACGGGGATTGTGGACCCTAGTAGCTGGAGTCGTTGATTTCAGGAGTTGAACGGTCAGGATCTTCGAAAGTGTTGACAATTTACAGCGCTCCTTATTTGTAGTTTTGCATTGAATGAACAGGCGAAAAGCCCGATAAAAGGGCAAACTTGGAATAAAGCTGATAATTTTACAAAAGTATGAGAAAGTAGCTCTTGAAAATTGCCCCAAAAAGACTCACGCCACGTCATTTTCTAATGACCTTTCATAAAAAGAGAAGATTAAAATTAAAGAGATATTTTTATTTATAAAATAAAATATATATATATATATATATATATTTCCATGAGTGACCTTTCTTTAAATAATTTTTTCAAAAAAAATATTGTTTTTTTCTGAAAAAAATAAATCAGGCAAAAAGTTGAATAAGCACGTGAATCAACTAGCAATTCTAAAAAAGAAAAGAAAAAAGGCACCTGATTTTTTTTATTTTATGAGAAAAAATACAACATTGCTAGTGGTGTGATTATCAATCTAATTTTTAGCATCATTAAATAATTATTCCTAAATGAAACTTATTTCATTTGAATTTTCATTCTTTTTAAAATAGCTTTTTCCGTTGCCCCCAGCTAATTATTTCTCTTGTTTCATCTCTTTAAATTTTGTCCCCACTTTTTTTCATTTAAAATTTAATTTTATTACTTTTTAAATATTAAAACTAATAAACTAATATTGTTATAAATTATAAATTTATATATACACATATATACAAATTATATGTACGTATACATATATATATATACATAGATCTATATATGTGATAATATTTAAATAATACGAGGTTATTGAAAAAATTTATATAATTTGAAATTATAATAAAGACAGGGTAGGCATGGTTCTTAAATCAATTTTTTCTCTAAACTTGTACCGATTTTAATATCTTATTCTATTTTTGTCCTCATATATTCATTTTCTACCTCAATTCATTCTATTACAAAATGAGTTGGGTAAGATAATCGGGACATGATAGGACGTAATACTTAAATCAATCCATGTTTCAAACTTGCATTGGTGTTATATCTTGTCTCATTTCCGTCACACCCTATTTATTTTCTATCTCAACCTGTCCCACTTTATTTATTTTTTCCCTCAACCCATCCCATTACATACTGGCTTGGGCGAAAAGGGTGAGATAGGATATTTTGAGAGAATACTTTATTTTCAACTTTCATTTATGTCTTTTTTTCTGGAGAAGATATCATAGATTCAAGTTTCATTCTCCTGTTAAGAGAGATGTGAGCATTTATTTCTATTTAATTATAAATTTGATTGACTTGTTTGTCTAAGACTCATATTTGATAGACTTGTACTATTATTAGGTTGTGTAATCATAAAATACTTAGTAATGTTAATTATATTATTTAATTAATTATAATACATGAATTATAACATCCAACTGTATTTATAAAAAATAAAAAATAAAATCATTATTGCTTTCTTTCATTACAATGCATTGCTACGTATTATATATGGTGTTGGGGCATCAAAGAAATATGAACTCACCAAAGGTGGATTGTTGTATTACCATATTTATTAATTTAACTCATTTTGTTTTTCTGTAAATCCAACTCATGGCTTCCAAGTATTTGAAGTTTCTACTTATTATGCTGATTCAAAACCTAATACTTAAAAAAGGGCAAAAGTATAAATAATAATGTTATATTTATTTAAAAATATTTATTTTCATGGAAGTGTTATATTTATAAAATAAATTTTCAAAAAGAATTTTGTCTCTGCTCCTGTGCCACCCGGATATCTCCATGTCAATCTTTGGGGCCACCGGATTGTTTGAGTCCTCTTGAAGTCCGGGTTCTGGAGATAAGATCACTGGTAGCTGAAGTATTTGGAAAGAAAACAGCTGGAGCATGAGGTGCTGATGGGACAATGGGGTCGATAATATGCTCTTGTTGATGTAATGCAAGTAGTGGGGTCGTAAAAAATTGCAGTGAATTGGTGATCGACGTTGTGGTGGCGGCGGAGAATATAACAATTTTCTCCATTTTTTATTCTTAGTTTCTTCATTATACAATTAAGTATCAAAGTCCAGCCATCTTTGTTAGAGATATAATGGCATTATCATCAATTTTTACCATGTCCAGTATCCTTTTTATATTTTTACATGGAAGGTGATAAATTAAAATCATGCTAACTACGTGAATAATAGATATTTATATCAGTTAGATATGTAGGACTTCAATCCTATAATCACTATCTCTTTTTAGACAAAAGTAATTATTAAGTGAGACTGTTATATTATATTGAGTCATGTCTCTAACAAAAATATAGTTTTTTCTTATTTTGTGGATAAAACTTCTTTTCAATTTCAGTCCTAACTGTATTTTGTTGAGAGGTTATCACATAATGACGTAGTGTGACGATTTTAGTGGATAATTTATTCCTAAAAAGGAAGAATTTAAACTTTGAACTGTAAAAATTGCAACCCCTCAAATAAATATTATTAAGCAAAAGTAAGGGATATATTTTTAAGCTTTTTAATTTTTCTAAGTATGAAAAATAAAAAATCTAAAATAGAAAACATTTTGACATGATTTTATCAATAACTGTTTTGAAAAAAAAACGAAGAGAGTCTAAAAATAACAGCAAGCCGACACAATAGGCATTGCGATGCTAAGAGCTTTGCTTGGAGAAATAAAAAAAAAAAACATGTATTACACGCACAAAATTTAAGAAAAAAAGAATTTTTTTTGTAACATATTTAAATTCATTAGAAAATGAAAAGAATTTTAACAAACTTTCATTAATTTTATATTCAAAAATTAAAACTCAAAATCAAAACCTCATGAATCATGATGTTCTTCATGCAGTTATCATCTCCAGGGAATGCACTTCTGGTCAGGACAGTGATGATAATACAAGTGAATTCTTGATAAGCCACCTTAATTAGCCCTTAATTACCCAAAAAAATGGTGAGGAAAAAAGTCTTTAAAACAACCAAAATGAACTGAATAAATTGTCCTTCATTCCTTTCACTCTTTGGAGCCTTATGCATTGCTCAATGGGGGTTCAATCCTAGAAATGATTAGTTGAAAGAACTTAAATTAAAAAAGGATTTGGCTGTATATAATCATGATTAAGTTGCATATTTAAGAGGACTCCGTCGTCAGCCGTCAAGCGTACACTACATAAAGTGCGTTTGTTATACGTAACTTAATTATCCTAATCTCTAGATTAGTGGAACACGTGTGGGCTCACGGATAGGAGAAATAAAGGATGAGGACATGGGAGATAATTAACAGATATGTATCGGAATTAACTCTCACACGTGGGTCTCTAAAATTTAGTGCCGCCAAAATTCAGACGTTGTTAATTAATTACGTTATCTTCTAAACAAATGTCTTTTTTTCCGTGGAGATTATCTTCTGCCATAATCCGAGTCCCACGCGCCCTCGACAGCCTGCATCAATTGTAAAATTACCAATTGAATCCTAAGTGGGAAACTAGGGGCAATGTTACTTCCTCGTTAAATAATCTGATTAATGTATCTAACTTATGCATGTACGTGCTAATCATATTACAAGTTTCAGCTCGCTACGACAGATCATATTATTCTTTTTAAAATTAATAAATTTATATTTTTTGTTAATATCATTATAATAGAAAATATATGTATATAAAAAATTATTACTAAAATCTTTATAATTGTTATATATCACAAAAAAAAAATGTCAATATAATTATTAGTAAATTATTAAATTATTTTTAATAATAAAATGTATTTTAAGACTTCAAAATTATTTTTATGATAATTTTACTTTTTAGCAAGAGTTTTCCAATGCTAAACGTCATTCATGTCAAATATATATATATATATTTTTTGGTATTGATACGGTGTAAAAATGTCATTTTTGACAACTCTACTCGAATGTTAAATATCATTTTTTAACATAATAACTGTTCTTCCTCCTAACCGCCATTCTTCCATCACATCCTAATTTCTCATTGAAAAAATTGTCATTCTAATCTTCTCGTTTGGTTTTGGAAAAATAGAAACAAGTTGTAGCAGTTAGGAGTATCAATCATGTCATGTCGTGTTCGTGTCGTGTCAAGGTAAGAGTATTATACTATATGGGTTAAGCCGAACACAATACGATTAATTAATCGTGTCAACTTGCTCAACCCTAACACGACTTGTATAATACACGGGTGATACAACACAACCTGTATAACCCGTTTATTAAACAGTTCATGTTAAAACACGAATAACACAACACGGGTAACACGACCCATTTAAATTGTATAACTTTTTTCATAATAAAATTACTAGATAAAATTCAATTCATTCATTTTTAACACATTATAATAATAATAATAATAAATTCACCACACAACCATATATCATAGCATCATTCAAGATGTCAAATTAATACAAATCACAACCATAAGTCCATAACCATCATTGCATTATCGTAGGTTTCAAATTAATACAAACCATACTAATAAAAGTAGGAACAAGTTCACACCAGTTAAATGGGTTAGATGAGTTAGGCGGGTATTAAATAGCTTTGACACAAATAATTAAATGAGTTAATTCGTATTAAACGAGTCAACTAGATTACAACCCTACTAACCGTGTTAAACGGGTTGACCTGTTTATGACCCAAACTCGCTAACTACGTGTCGGGTTCGAATTGTGTTATCGTATCGTATCAAAAATTGACACTTCTAGTGGCAGTAGCACTTGGGGTTCTCAATTCCAAGAAAATGGCAAAGAATACTCAAGTTTTTGGTGTAAAATAGCCTACTTGAAAAATAGTAAACCCCTCATTGAAAAGTAGAAAAATAATAAAAGAAAATGAAATACAACTATATTTCATGAATGTGGCAAAATAACAATTACTATTTTTGATACCAAATGTGACATTTCAGATGAACTTGTCATTTTTGGTCAAATTTTAGAACAATAATTTCTATATATGTGTTAAATTTTAGAAATTACACATCAAATGACATATTCATTTAAGCTGCGCTAAGTTCCCCTGAACGGCATCAAATTGCTTTTACAAATTTAGACAAATTATGGTACTACATGTGGGTTAGAGTGCAATATAATAAATATCCTCTAAGAGAGTGTGAATAGCACTTCCCTAAAATTTATTTTTTATTTTTCACTGCCAAAGCAGTTTTAATTTTCACATACCATTTATAATAATCTATAAGTTATTATTAAAGTAAAAGAGTACAAATTGAAATGGTGATGCTATTAGCATCCACTTTTGATTTTTAGTTTCATTTTCACTATTCATCTTAAATGAAATTATATAAATATTTTTAATTACAAGTAAATTTAACGAGTTTTTAATACAAAAATAATCTTCTAATTTTGTTTTACAAGACCATCTTCCATTAGATAAATTTATAAAAATCTCTTACAAAATGATTAGCTATCTGTGTTATCATTCTTATCATTTGTCACTTAAACTTAAAATTTGGGAAAACAAATCATTCATTTCACATCAATTAATTAAATATATATATATATATATAATATTTTAATTCGTATTACATTTTTGGATAAATTACACCGACCTCTCCTGAGATTTATGACAATTATACTGACCTATTCTAAACTTTTTAAAATTACACTCACTTCTCCTACTTTACAAAATAATATATAGATACCTCCGTCTTATCAAATATTTTTTTTTCACAATTAATTAAACTATTCCTTTTATTTATTTATTTTTGTATTTTTTCAATTTTTAGCAATTTATTCTAACCTTTTTTTACAGTTTTTTAATTTTTTTTATTTAAAAACAAATTTAAGGTAAATAACTTATTTTTATTTTATATAAAAATAAATTTAAAATTTTTATCAATATTTATTTAAAACATGAAAAAAAATTAGTCTAAGATTTAAAAAACTGAAAAAAAAATATAAAAGTGATAGTTTTGTCATTTTGAAGAAAAAATTGATTGGAAGGGGAATATCTGTATATTATTTTGTAAAGTGGGGGATGTTAGTGCAATTTTAAAAATCTTAGGGCATGAGTCGGCTCAATATAATTTGAGACTTAAAGCAAACAATCTTAAATATGACCTTTTAGTTTTTAATGCTTTATTTTCTATATATATTATTATTATTATAGTATTCTTAATACGAGAGATGTATATGTTTGTGAATAAACTCTAATAATAGAGTTCTTACATATTTGAACAGTTATATAAATAAAATTGAATTCTTTTTAGACTTTTTTTATGGGGCTTTCTTTATGAAGTTAAACTTTTATTAACATTACACTTATATTTGGATTATATTATAGACATGTAAAATTTAGAGTATTTTTTATAAGCGGGCCTAAAGTGATTACTTTATTGGTTTAATAGTTGAATCATCCATGCTCAAGAGAAATCAGTGTAATTGTCATAAATTTCAAGAAAATTCAATGTAATTTATCTTATATTTTTTTTTAAAAAAAATACCAATTTCCAAAATAACAAAATAGCACCAATACTAAGTTTTTTCTCTCAACAATAAATAAGAAAAAAAATCGAGCTCACACTTTTTACACAGTAAACTTGGTAACAATTCAATTTGCATGGTAGTGGGAAGTAAGTCGAACAAGAGATGATACAAAAATATGATTACTGATGTGTATAATGAGAAAAAAATTCAGCGAAAAGGTAGTATGAAATTTTTTTTATAATCATATATATCAAATTTAGAGATATAACATAAATAATATTTTAATTTAAAATATATAATAAAAATTTAATTGACATGATCGTAGAATTTTTTGATAGTGTCTTACCACTAAACTTGTTTCACTACAATAGTTGATTTTACTAAAGAGGTTTCTGTTTTACAAACACAAGCCCGTGCGGAAAAGGAGGAGGAGGTACAAGGAAAGCGTCATTGTATAGTTTGGTGAGTCTATATTCTATAATTTGAATGTGTGATCTACTCTATTTAATAACAACCCTCAAACTATCACAAATCTAAGATTTAATTCAATATTTATACAATCTAGAAAAGTTTATGAATGTGGGAAAATTTATTTTCAATTATTTAACGCCACTACCCTTGCTTTTAAAAGGAAAAAAGAATTATGCACCATATTTATTAAGTAACTCGTATTGTTTGATTATTTTGAATTGATTTAACTTACTAAACACACTACGCTACATGCGTTTTGGGTTTTACTAGTTCTAGTGTCAACCCGTTTAATACGACTTAACACGTTTAATTATAAAATATATTATGAGTTAAGGTAATTCGTCTCACATTAAATATTTATGAAGGTTTTGAGATTTTTTAGTTATAAAAGAGGTTTCTACTTTGATTTGATCTATATCCAAGGTTACTAAACTTAAAAATTATCTATACATTTTAAAAAATAGGTAAATTTTTTTATTTAAAAAATAAAAAAATTAAAATAAATAGGTTAAGTGTGTCGACACGTGTAACCTGTTTACTAAATGAGTTAAATTTGAATTTTGAAACTTGACACGATTAGTTAATAGTATCGGGTTAAGATTCACACATATTTTTGAATATGTATGTCTTGACGCGATTCGAATACAACACGATAAACACCACTACATAAAACCAATCAAATTGTTCCCTTTCAAACTGTTTTCCTTTATATTTTTCTGCACAGAATACTCCTAAATAAGGGACAGACATAAGCATTTAAAAGGACTTTTGGATGTCAACCAAAATGTTTGATCCAAACCTGTTGGCCGTGCATTTTGGCCCCCCACCATTCAACTTGAATTTAAATAATAATTGAATCATTCACAATTGAAAGGACATATATATATATATATATTTATAAAATGCAATTTTTATTCTATCGGTTTCCATCAGTGAGTTGGCTGCTCTCACCCACAAGGGATGAATCCATCTCAAAGCAATAGGCCTCAGTGGACCACACACACTCTTACTGCATTTTATTGGCCAATCAGAAAGCGTGAAAAGGTGTTATTAGACATTAGCCTCATCATAGTCCCAATCATGCTCTTACCCCAGTCAGATTGCTAAGGCTCGTTATCACAATCATATGGTCATCATCTCATTTGGCCACTTTTAAATGAAGTCTCAAGAGGTAATTTAAGGGTAACCAAAGCTAATTGAAGATAGAATCTGGTGAAAGGAGGAAAAAAAGGAGGGGGGGATGGAAAATCAAGAAATTTGAAACAAATAATTAAAATATCTACAAAATAAACTGTGATAGTTGGCTACAAATATGGCATTTGATGGGTTTGGATACAGGCAAATAAAAGGCTTGTTTGAAGAAGTTGTGAATTGAAAATTTTGATAGATATGTCTAATCGTATATTTTCACTTGTTTGTTTCTTTCCTTTTGCTTTTCTATTCTCACTTGTTTGTCATATATATATATATATCATTGGTATTTGTTAGGTATTAATTATTATCATCATCTTACAGCTGAAATGATCAAAGTAGGCTGTTGGTGGCTTTGATTAAGTGAGCTTAGAGATATCTTTTGCTGCAAAAGCAACGACAGCAAGAAGAAATGGTAGTATTTAGACAGCCTTGAAAAAGTAGGATGCCAGAGGGTTGTAAATTAAAATGGCTACAAAACATTGTTTTGCTTCATGGTGATTTCAGATTTCACTTACCCTTTTCTACATCAGATGAACCACTTTCTTGTGTGTAACTAATTTAGGAGAGATATAGATGTTGCATAGTATAATTCAATATCAAAAAAAACCCTGAAATTTTGGGCTGCATTTTTATTTAAAATGATATTGTAATAATATTTTTAAAATACTGCTAATCCTTTGTTTCAAAAAAGTTGACTAGTTAAGTAGATACAATAATACATTACATAATATGTTACAAGTTTATGAATAATATTTTTAAGTGTCCCGTCAATATACCTTTTTCACTTTTTGTGTTGAACTAAAATTTATTTTTTATTTCAAAATAATAAAAAATAAATCTGACACATCCCTGTATTTGTGAATTTCTAATTAGAAATTCTTTTTGTAGAGAAAATTTCAATTAACTGTGGCTGGTTAGACTTGGGAGAGAGGCACTCTAAAGAAGATGACACATTCAATAATTTTGAAGAAGGGTGGGGTCATATAAGGGCCATGGACCACAGGCGCTTTTTGTCCAGCCCTACCAAAATGCATAAAACAGGATTGTGATAGGGTTCAGCCTGGACAATTACGGGACCAATCTAACAACGAACAACCAAAATTTAGGAGCATGGAGGTCCATTCCCCTCCCCCCTTTTTGTCTGGATTATATTCCTTTGGCAGATGGGCACTCAGCAAAATGCACCATAGTGCCATACTCAGCTATATATAGGATATAGCTACAACTCCTGCGAAAGGAATTTTTTTTTTTTTTTCAGGTTTAAAGGATAGGCCCGTGCCCCCATTCTTTCACACACACACATATATATATATATGTGGAGAGCCTATCCTCATTCCCCAATGTACTATTTGTATAGTTAGGAGCTCAAATAGCTTTTCCATATATATACACACGCACACGTAAACTAGTGGTTAAACTGTGTTTCGCACTGAGTATATTAAATAAAAATAAAGAAATTCATTTAATAGTAGTTTTTCGTTCTTCTTTACGGTTTGTAGAATTCGAAAGCTTTTAAATTTCCAATCAAATTTTCTAACTCGCAAAGTTAACTGTCTTATCTCATTTGTAAAGATGTTTTTAAAAAATAAAGAAACAAAAAACACTAGACAAGACAGCAGAAAGTATTAGAATAGATCAAGAAAAACTTTTAAACGAGCACGCATATATATATATATATACATATATAATTTTGGGCCCAGACAGTTGCCTTTTCTCAAGCTTTCATCTCTTTCCATCAATGTTTTGAAACTCAGGCCGTTCTGTAAACTGAAAAAATGATCGGGTTATGAGTCTTTAGTTTAACCGTCAGGTCAACCGAAATCAAACCGTAATATCATAATTATAATTATAATTTATTTTAATAATATATTAAATTATTAAAAATATGAAAAAAAAATTGTTTAAATTTTACTATCACCTTACTAAACCTAAAAATATCTAAAACATAACAATATTCAAAATAATATACAATGTTACAAATATTGTAGTATAATAATATTTCAAATATAAAAAAACATGATCTAAAAAAATTAAAGTAAATAATTTAAATATAAAGATTGCATTATTTAAATTTTAAAGACAAATTGTTCATGAATCCAACCTCATAAAAATAAATAATCAAATTTAGAAGTCACAAATAAAGTTTCATTCCTTACCTTTATATAAATTCAAAGAAAGCAAATTTTTGGTCTCTTCCTAAAAGTCCCAGATTGAATAGATGAGAAAACGTGCAAGAATTGTGTGATAATAAAATAAGAAGTTTTTTGGAATCTTTGAATATCTCATCCCGTTGTCCCATACCGAACAAGAAGTAAAAAGTGTAGGAAATTGGAGTCTATAAAATAGCACCATCAGGAACTTGCTTTTACTACTTTGTAGTATACTTGTTTGCAGTGAAGTTCACGTGCTTTAATATAAAAAAGTGAAAAAACCTACTTCTGACTTCATTAAGTTAGTTGCAACTTATTTCAAAAAGGTAAATAGTTCAATTTTTTTTTTTTTGTTTTTGAGACCGTGCTTTTTTTGGTTTGTTGGACCGGACGTTTTTTTTATGCCTTTTATATATAGACAAGAATCAGTGTGAACCGGTGACCCAGTACTGGGTCACTCGGTTCGACAGTCCGACTGACCGGTTTTAACAATTTTGTATTTTTAGAGCAGTTTTGAATTATAAACGATTTTATGGGTTAAACCAGACCGTTTTATGAGTCGGTCAACGGTTCAACCGGTTGAACCGGCTGGTCTAGTCCGGGTTTTAAAACATTGCTTTCCATCCACAAAGGTGGAACGTGCACCATTTATTGTAAGGGTGCTATAGGAAATTAATGCCCCAGCATAAAATAAATAGATAGATCCTTAAATATGGTTGTGAAAGAATATATAATATCTTTGTATTATATATTTATTGCATATATTTTAGGAATAGATTTTAGAGTTTTCCTATATATACACATATGTATTGGTATGAATTTCTTCAATGAAAATATACCCAATTTATCAGAAATCTTTCATGGCATCAGAGCCTTTCCCTCCTTGGTCTGATTCTTTTCTAGTTTAATTTACCCTTGCTAGTTCTGGTTCAAACAGCCGCAGCCTCCTTCCTTCTTTTTTTTTCCTTTCTCTTTTTCCTATTCCCAGCTGCAACCCCCTTTCTTCTCTTTTTCCTATTGCTTTTTCTTTCCCTTGGTCTCTCTCTTCCAAGTGCAACTTTTTATTTTCTCTTCCCTGCAGCGTAGCGCCTTTTTTTTTTTTTTTTCTCTCTCTTTGCTGTAGCCTCAGTTTTTTTTCTCTTTCTTCCACCGTTCCCCAGCCACCTTTCTCCTTCTTTCTTTCTTTCCTGCACTCAGCACCTCTCCAGCCGCAGCATGCTTCTGCTTAAGCCGTAGCCTGCTTCTTCTCCAGTCGCAGCCTCCCTTTTCACTTTTTTTCTTTGTTCCCCTTATTAAACTTATATTATAATGACCGAGGATATAATTCATGCTATTAGTTGCAAACTCCATGATGCCAATTACACCTATTGGGTTAGTGTTATGAAAATTTTTATACTTGACCGCAAAAAGTGGAGTTATGCATCTGGTACCATCCTTCGTCCATCAGATCCCAAGAAAGAGGGGTATGAGGCTGCATGTGAAACTTGGGATTATGATAATGCTCAGATTTTGACTTGGTTCCACAACTCTGTGGATGACCGGATTGGGTTGATGTTTTCTAACTACTCCACGGCAAAGGAGGTGTGGACGTACTTACTTGGTGTTTATCAGCAGTTCAAGTTTACCAAACGGTATGAGTTAGAGACAGCCATTCAGGGTGCCCGTCAGGGAGACAAGTCTATTCAAGATTTCTATATTGAGATGATTGGTCTTTAGGATCAGCTTGCTATGATGGAGCCCCCTAGCATAAGTGTACTTGATGATTATCTGAAGTTTCGGGAGGATGGCTGTTTAGTATAGTTTTTAACTGCCCTTTCTCCTCAATTTGAGGCAATTCGTGGTGGCATTCTTCACCGGTCTCCTCTTCCCTCTGTGGATGCTATTGTTCGTGAACTTCTTTATAAGGAAACCCGACTGAAGACAGGTAGTCAGTCTTTATTTTCTTCTATTTTTTTAGCTCCTACATAGCTAGCTCTACTGCCCACTCCTCTTGCTAATCCACTTCAGTCCACTAGCAAGCCTAAAAGGGTCTCACTACCCTCAGATGAGTGTGCTTCTTTTTATCAAAAAGGCCATTGGAAGTATAATTATCCCAAGAAGGGACATCTCTCAGCAGTCCTCCATACAGTTCCGAGCTCTTGCTCCACATACTTCTCGGTCTCCAACAGCCTACACAACATCTACTTCAGCTAGTGATTCTGACATTGCTTTCTTGAGTACTCAGATTACTCAACTCCAGCACCTTGTGCCTTCTGCCACCCAATCTTCTGCTTCTGCTTCTGCTTTATCTCTTCATTCAGGTTTGCTTAGGTCTTCCTCAAGTATCTCTCCCCTAGTCTGGTTTTTTGATTCTGGTGCTTCCCATCATACGACTCCCTATATTTCTTTATTACACAACTGTATCCCTCCTCCCTCTCCCTCTTCCATTATTGTTAGTGCTACCAATGGATCTCGCATGCCTATCTTAACCATTGGTTCTGTCTTACCCTCAGACAAATATGTAGTGACAATTCCTTCTGTTTTTTATGGATCTCGCATCCCTTTATATTTCCATTAGTCAACCTGATGCCTCTGGTTTTGATGTCATTTTTTCTTCTTCTGTTTGTACTGTGTAGGATCGGTTGTCCAAGAAGCAGATTAGGATCAGGCGTAGAGTTGGGGATCTGTATGTGGTGGAAAATTTACATCTTCCTTCTACTGTTTCTTCATCTGCTCTTTTTTCTTTTCAGTTAGACTCTCAGTCTAGTCAGTTTTAGTTATGGCATTCGCGGTTAGGTCATTTGTCTGTTGATCGTTTACGATCTTTAGTTCAATCTGGTCTTTTGGGTAAAGTTTCATTTCGTGAACTTACCGAATGTTGCGGTTGTAAACTTGCTAAAATGAAAGCTTTACTGTTTAATAAAAGTACTTCAATTTCTAATACACCTTTCTCTTTAGTTCATTCTGATGTTTGGTGACCTTCTCCTGTCTCTACCAAAGGTGGTTCTACTTATTATGTTTCCTTTGTTGATAACTGTACTCGTTATACTTGGACTTTTCTTATGAAACATAAGTCTGATTTCTACCAGATTTATCGTGATTTTCAGTCTATGATTTCCACTCAGTTTGGGTGTGTTATCAAACTATTCTAGTCTGACTTGGGTAGGGAGTACTTTAAAACAGAACTCTGTGAATACATGGCTTTCTTAGGTACTATTCATCAATCTTCTTGTGCCGATACTCCTGCACAAAATGGTAGGGCTGAGCACAAACACCATCATTTTCTTGACACTGCGCGATCTCTTTTTTTCTCTGCTTCTGTTCCAACACCTTTTTGGGGTGAAGCTGTTCTTACTGTTACCTTGCTTCTGAACCGAATGCCTACTCCTATTATTTCTGGTCGTTCCTCATATGAAGCTCTGTACTTTGAAGTACCTAATTACTCTCTTCTTCTTGTTTTTGGGTGTGCTTGCTTTATTCTACTCTCTCGGAAAGATAGAACCAAATTGATTGCCAGGTCCGTTCTCTGTGTCTTCTTAGGGTATAGTTCAACCCAGAAAGGTTATCGTTGTTATGATCCTACTTTTTGTCGTCTTTATACCTCTCGCCATGTGGCTTTTCTTGAATGATTGACTTACTTTCAGTTACTTACTACCACAACTACTGCCTCCAAAAAAGATTTGATTCACATTGATCATTTTCCTTCTGATGTGCCTTCCGATGAGTATATCTCTACAGTCACAACTGAGTCCCTTCCTGAACCCACTGGTTCTATAGTTTCCCATCATTACTAAGTCAACTAGTCCCCCACCAGATATCTCTCTCCCTGTTCCTTCTACTTCTGAAGACACTGAACCTGCCCCCCACCGATATCCTCTTCGTTATCGCCAGCTATCGGTAAAATTGCTTGGTTTTTCTAACACTTTTTTCTCTCATTCCTACTGTACTTTCTTGTTTGTTATTCTTTTTCAGAACCACAATCTTATAATGAAGCTTGTTAGAATCCTCATTGGGTCTAGGCTATGGTTGAAGAGTTGGATGCCTTACACAAGACCTCTACTTAGGAGTTGTCTTTGTCTGCTGGTAAAAATCTGATTAACTATAAATGGATCTTTTAAGTCAAGACAAACTCTGATGGCTCTCTTAAGCGTTACAAAGCTCGCCTTGTTGCTAAGGGATTCTCTCAAGAATATGGTCTTGACTACGAGGAGACATTTGCCTCTGTTGCCAAAATGATCATTGTCCATACATTGATCTCAGTTGCTACCATTCACTCCTGGCCCCTCTATCAAATGGATGTCAAGAATGCCTTTCTTAACGACCACTTACAGAGGAAGTCTATATGCGTCCTCCACCAAGACTGCCTCATTCTTCTGGTTAGGTGTGTCGTCTTCATCATGTCCTTTATGGTTTGAAGGAGTCTCCATGAGCCTGGTATGACCGATTTCAGACAGCTGTTACACAGCTTGATTTTCTTTCCAGTGCTTATGACTCTGCCTTGTTTCTTTTGTACACCTCTTCTGGCTTTGTTGCTTTATTATTATATATGGATGATATGATCATCACTAGCTCTGATTCTTCTACCATCACTCTTGTTAAGAAGCATTTGTTTCACACCTTTGAAATGAAGGACTTGGGTCTTTTGCGATATTTTCTTGGTATTGAAGTGGCCTACTCTCCCAAGGGCTGCTTTCTTTCACAGGTTAAGTATGCTAATGAGGTTATTCATCAAGCTGGCTTGACCGATTCTAAGGTTTTTGACACTCCAATTAAGCTGAATGTGAAACTGAATTCTACTGATGGTGTTCTTTTAGATGATCCCACTTTGTATAGGGAACTTGTTGGCTGCTTGGTCTACCTTACTATCACTCGTCCTGATCTTGCCTATGCTGTCCATATCATCAGTCAGTTTGTTTCTGCTCCTTGTTTCCTACCACTGGGCTGCCTTGATTCGAATTCTGCATTATCTTCGTAGTACTATCTATCAGGGTTTGCTTTTATCTTCTACTTTCTCTTTGAAACTCGTTGCTTATGCTTATGCTGTTTCTGATTAGGTTAGTGATGTCACTGATCCAAGTCCACTTCTGGTCTATGCTTGTTTCTTGGTCATTCTCTTATTTCTTGGAAAAGCAAGAAGCAAAGTGTTGTTGCCCATTCTACTGCTGAGGCCGAGTATCGTGCTATGGCACATGCTACAGCTGAAATTGTTTGGCTTCGTGGTCTTTTGTCTGATTTAGGCATTTGTCAGTCTTCTCCAACTTCTCTTTATTGTGACAACAAAAGTGCTATCCAGATTGCCCATAATACAGTGTTTCATGAACGCACTAAGTATATTGAGATTGACTGTCATTTTGTTCGTCACCATTTGCAGTCGGGCTTTATCTCCCTTTCGTTCGTTTCCACCGTGCTCCAACTTGCTGATTTCTTCACGAAGACTCACACTGTTGCTCGCTTTCAATTCCTTCTTAACAAACTCTAAGTATTTTCAGCCAAAACCCCTTGAGTTTGAGGGGCGGTGTGAAAGAATATAAAATATCTTTATATTCTATATTTATTCTATATATTTTAAGATTTTTTAATATATACACATATATATTAATATAAATTTTTTTTAATAAAAATATACCTAATTTATTAAAAATCTTTCAATGGCACTCCAAAATTGAATACATGTGGAATGTGTAGGCCTCTCCCCTACCCAAAAATCATAAAGGGAAAAGGAAAAGATTGTGGGCTTCCCACGAGAAAAGGTCCTAACACATTGCAAAGTTTAAGATACTGACCCTACCGTTGTGGGGGTGTGAGCTGCGGTGCCACATGGCAACCAAAGTTTTTTTTTGTACTTAAAAAGGAGAGAGAAAGCATGTGATCAATTATTACTTATTAGTATACCACTTGTACAATCTGCTTAAGGCAGGGGGAACCAGCATGGCACATGGCCATGTTCCCCATGTGCATGAGAGAAAGGGAAAATTTGTTCAACTGACATTAATTCAAGTTTTCACATGAGATCGAATAGGACCAATATAAGGGCTTTTCAAGGACAATTCTATATATATATTTTTCTCTTTTGCTTCCTTCCAAGTCCCCTGTAAAATGTAGATGGGAATGGGCTGCACTCATCCATCTACCTGGACCAGCCCAGACAATCATATGGAGACAAAATTGCAGCCCAAAAAGAAAAAAAAAAACAGAGAAGAGAATGCTAAACATGAATTCCAGGAGGTGTCACCAGAAATATTAGTTGGTAGATTCTCTCTCTCTCTAAAAAGAAAAGCACATAATTCTAGCTAGATATGTTTTTATTTTATTTACAGACAAATTATGTCAAAGAAATCTTACATTCATTAGGATTATGACTGACCTCGTATTTGAGTAATGTAAGTATTCACTTTCTATTCATTTTCTATTCACTTGATGTGAGTATGATTCACTTTTTCCATCATCGTTGCATCGAAAAATATTATTAGATTCATTTTACTCTTTGATACATTAAAATTTTAATATATGCTTAATTTGTTTTGTATTTTTTTATTTTCTTTTGCATTTTTTTAGAAGGCTTTCTTCTTGGTAAGTGGTAATAGTGTGTATTTGGTTGCATGCATGGGGGTCGGGGATTTACTTTAGGAGACAAGTTTTTTAATTAAATATTTGATTATAAATTTAAAAAATAATAAAATATAAAAATTTAATATTGATTGATAATGTGTTTTGATATGTAATAAAATCTTGATAGAAGAAGATTTTAGAAATTAGATAAAAAGTCTTAAAGAATTTTTTTTTTTTTAGGTTATACAAAATAATTCAAAAAATTTATAAAAACACTTTAAGCGGTCAAATAGAAATTAAAATAAAGAGTGAAATCTTTTAAATTTGAGAGATAAAATATACTTCCTCCGTCCCAATCCAATTTAAGAATCCCTCATTCTATTTTGAAATGTTTCAAAATACAAGTTTACTTTGAAAAATCGATGCACAAAATCTTGTGAAATTTCAAATTAAGCTTTAGCTACCTTCATCCCTGTTTGGTTGTCTCAGACGCCACAATGAAAGGTTGGGATTTTGGAGCATATTTGGGCAGCGTTCGGCTAACCCAAACAATGTTTCCAGCCCGCTGTAGTAAATTTGGATCGTCTGGTGGAGATTCTTGGGCCCAAAAACGCGTGGAGATCTCTTTTAAACGGAATTTTGTGCATGCTAGTTTTATCTCCATTTCTTGTAGTATTGCAATATTGGACACGACTCTAAAAAATGACTTAAAAACAAGATGAATTTAACAGGTTTCAGATACAAAATCGAGCCGCACATGATTAATATTCGTGTCATGTTTTAGTTGATCCAACTGACCCAAAATTGACACATGTTTTATGACTCGTGATCTGAAAATGATATCTTTAACCTGTTAACTGAAAATTTTGACTGATTAATCTGAAATTAATACGATTGACACAATTATTTATGTATTTTACTCTATTAATATTAAAACTATAAAATAATTTTTTTAAAAAATATTTTTTATTAAGTAATATAATTATTAGCTTTAACTATAAATATAAGTGTACAAGTATTACTATAAAAATAACAAAAATACAATAATTAAAAAAAAAAAAGTTTTTAGTTGAATTAATCTTTATCACTTTAATAATAAATTTAATAGATTCATATAAATTAAAAGACAAATTCCAATAAAATAATTAATAATTAAATAAACTAGACTATATTAATTAATCATAATAATTTTGTAATTCTTTAAATATGTTAAAATAATATTATTAAATTTAAATAATTCATATATTACTCTTCCTTTTCTCTTTCCCTCTCCCACTTCAAATAATGTTATTAAACTAGACTATATTAATTATAAAGAATTTATGATAAGAAACATAAATTAGCTAACATTTTTTTGAAATCATTTTGTAATGATTTTTTAACAACTTTTTTGAACGTTTTTTTTTTTTTTTTCTGTACTTATATTTAGTTTGGTTTTGTAAATAGATTTAGTATTTGAACTTAGATAAAATATCATTTCCTATAAAAATTACTTTGATTTGAACAATTCATGTTAATGAACGAATGATGTTTTCTTTTATAATTTAAATAAAAATGACTTTGGTTGAGTTATATATTATGATTTGAATGAGAATCATATATAATTTATTCAAGTACGTCATCCGTGTCTAAATAGACTATTTGTATTATGTTGGGTTATTCTATTTGACATGACCTATTTACTAAATGGATTAATCGAGTCGCGTTCATGTCAGAGAAGTTGATATGATTAGTTAATCTGATTATGTTCGAGTTGACACTATTTTAGAATACTTATATCTTAACACGATTCAAACACGACATGCGAACACGAATTGCCACACCTAATTTTCTGGCCAAAAATGCATTCAAATTTGACTCAAATAGAATGCCTCTCAAGTTCAAGTTATTTATGAAAAAATTTATTATTATTTTATATAATATTTAATATTCATATAAGTTTTTATAGTAAAAAATTATTTATTAATTTAATTTTATAAAATTTAACAAACAGCTACCAATACTATCTAATAAATTATAAAGGGCAAAAAAGACATTTACAGGTTAGAACACTTTTAAATAATTTTTACCAAACACTCTTTAACTATTCTGAGATTATAAGTTATTCTCATTCAAACAAAAATAATTCATTATGCACAAATTATTTTATTATAATATATTTTTCATAAATTGAAGCTCCTCTAAACAAGTTCTTATAATTCATTTAATCTTCTTTAGTTTCATTTGAAGGGCCGTTATTCTATAACATTGATCTGTCAAAGTTATTATGGTATGGTGTTTGGTGTTTAAAGTGTTAGCGTAACATTAAAAGGGGAGAAATGCAAGAATTTGTAAATGAGACAAATAATGTATTTATTTAACCAAAATACATCTTTGACAACATAAATAAGGAATTCAATTTGCAACTAGTAATAATGATGATTTATATTAGAGAATCCTTCAAAACATCTAAGTAGGAATATAAATGAGACAAATCGAGCAACAGGTTGATTAAATTTGTCTCATTTAAATGAATTGAGTTAGAAGAACTTACACTATGCTTGAATAAGTAGGAGAAAAAGGAGAAGAAAGGATAACATTAGTTGAGAGAAAGGAGAGGAGAGGAGAGGAGTGTGTAATCCCTCATTCATGCTTGGATAACAAATTAGGAAAAAAAGAGTGTATTCATCTCATCTTACTTGGAAACAATGAAAGAAAAAAAAAATAAAAAGATTATATGTATTTTTACTATTATTGTAGACATCTCATTTTGTTACCCTTGATAATGTACGGATAAAATTATAATTTCGCGGCTTTTCGATAGTGTTTTGATAATTTCTGCAGCATATTTCGAGAAATTCCTTGATTAGGGGTAGTTTTGTCATTTTTTAAAAAATTACCACAATATTTTTCACTTGTATTTTAGTAATTTTGCACACAATTTGTTCCTAGGAGTATTTTGATAACTTTACACAATTTTGAGTTCCAAGAGCATTCTTGTAATTTAGCACATCTTTTGTTCCTCAAGAGCATCCTTGTGATTTCTAGCATTTTCTTACTCTTTTAGGGGTATTTTGGTAAATTCTAGAAGTTTCTTACTTCTTAGGATATTTTGGTAATTTCGATGTCATTTTGATATTGGAGGGTATTTTGATAATTTTTTACATTGTCCTACCCCTAGTAGTATTCTTTTGTTATTGCAACATCATTTTGCCCTTGGAAGGGATTTTGGTAATTTTGGCACATTTCTACTCTCAACGAGTCTCTTTTGTAGCTTTGAGGGCATTTTCATAATTTTTACGTTATTTTACCGCTTTGGAAAGAATTTGATAATTTTAGCTCTTTAGTGACAAATTGAGCACATTTTCATGCCTTGAGGGCAATTTGATCATTTTTTGTATCTTGAGGGGATCAACTTATAGATTCTCCACCAAATCGGAGGTAATTTTGTAATCTTGAGTGGTAATTATCATTGACACGTATTAGGAGTTTAATGTTTTTAAGATTTTTTGGTTAATCTAAATTCCAAACATTTTTATTTTTGAGATTCATTGAATCTAGACATAATCATTTTTAGAGTTCATTTAGGAATAAGTTCAAATATTTTTTTTTTAGTTTTCATTATTCCATGCATGTATACATTTACTTCATTGGCTCTTGCGTTGTCACATTTTATTTTTAAATCATTTGTTTTGGGTATTTATTCCATATAATTATTGGATTTATTTATTTAATAATATAATTATCACTCAAGACATGATCCTAACCCTTCATTTGTGAGGTTAATTATAGGTCATCGGATCAAATTTCCATATTTTGCCTAACCTATTGACCACCATTGCAAATAATAAAAAATCAATAGTTAAGTGATGTTGCATTAGTCCTGGAACTGTCATTCTCTCTTGAATTCTCAAGTCTAGTCCTACTCAAGACTGAAACTTTGCCCAAGTGATGGTCCTGAATCAAGAAGTACAAGCCGGAACTCTACTCAAGTGATGATTTAAAATCAAAGGATGTAGCTCAAAGTGTTGTTCAATCAATTGCGACAAATAAGTTTCGTATCCTAAATCCTACTCAGGTTCTTTTCCGATTGTTTCTTCTTCTATCACTCTTGATAGAAGAGAGTGAACCAAAATACTACGTGACTCTGATTTCATCCCTAGGTGGATACGTAGAAAGCCTTCGGACCCGAGTCAAATCCTTGTTCTTTTCCTATTTGTTTTCTTTTATCTGCATGTATGTGTCATTTGTTACTTGTATTCCTTATGCATTCAGCCATTCATCACGTTCAATCACCATTGATAGAAATAGGTGACATATGCCTATAAATCTGGTTTGTACCCTTCTATCACCACTGGTAAGAGTGGATGACAATCTGTCAATTTCTATCATCATTGACACAAGCAGACTAGGAGGCGACTTTAAAGCCTATTTTTCCTCTAGTTTTCATTCCATTTATTATCATTTTTTCTCTCTATTTTGTCTTTTATTTTATATTTATGACAATGAATAAGTCTGGCATTTGAACATTTGAGACCGGTCCATTTGGACCAGTAGAGTGGGTGCCTAATACCTTCTTACTCCATATTTTTTCTTCGGGATTTAGAATTTCTTTTCTTTGGTTTTTATGGATTCGGTGCTTTACAGTCAACCCTCTTATAATTAATAGATTTGGGAGATTGAAAATTTATTAATTATTATTTTTTCACAAACTTTCACTAACTGATAAAAATTTCTTATATGTAAATGATTTTCAGTACAAAAATAAAACCTTCTTTGCAGTTTTTCAATGACATTTTAAATTTTCATGAAAATACACATAATAATCAACTTATGGCATTAAAAATTCTTAATGTCCATTTCAAGTAAAGAACTTATGTTTCATGATGTTTTAATTTTTCTCATTTACAATACTTTTGAATTTTAATAAATATAATTACCAAGATATGTCATAAATAGGATATATATATATATAAGTACATATATAACTATTTTTATCTCTGTAATAATTAATATTATAAAAAAAATTTATGAAAAATATATTAATTATTAAGTAATAGAATTATTAATTATTCAAAATAGAACTAAGTTGGCTCCTTAAAAATTTATTAATTATTAGAGATTATTAACTTATTGAATATTAATTATAAGATGATCAACTATATATTTATTTAACCCATGTCAAGGGGTTTAAATTGTAACTAAGACCAAAGTAATGTAAAGTTTCATTCGTTGCCCTTTTTATGATGAAATTAAAGATAAAACTCAATTACAAAGATTTTTAGGTAGTCTCAATTACATTGCAGACTATTATCCGAATTTTGCCCAGGATGCAGCAATTTTATATTCCAGACTTAGGAAAAATCCTAGTCCTTGGACTACAGCTCATACTCATGCTGTTAGGAAAATTAAATTAAAAGCAAAACAACTACCTTGCTTGGCTTTGGCCAATCCTCAATGGTTTAAAATAGCTTAAATAGATGCTTCCCATATTGGTTATGGCGGCATTCTGAAACAATCCAATCCTAGTACAGGAAAGGAAGAATTAATTCGGTTTACATCGGGCATCTGGAAAAATGCTCAAATTAATTATTCCACTATTAAGAAAGAAATTCTTTCTATTGTTAAATGTATTCTGAAATTTTAAGATGATTTACTCAATCAACAATTTTTATTAAGGATTGATTGCAGTGCTACCAAACAAGTTCTTAAAAAAAATGTGAAAAATTTATCCTCCCGAAAAATTTGTGCAGGGTGGCAGGCTGAATTATCTGCTTTTGATTTTAATATTGAATATATTAGAGGAGAAAATAATTCTCTTCCTGACTTTTTAACCCGTGAATTCTTGCAGGGTAATGCACCGGCCATCTAATAGGGGCCGAGGACGTGGCAAGGCACCACTTGCCAGGGGAACAACCTCTGATCCAGCCGAATGGCCATTTGTCCAGAATCTACAGGACCTAATAAAAGGTTCCTCCTCAGGGTCATCCTCAGCATCAAATAAAGATGCCAAAAAATCTAATAAAGAAGGCCTTCAATCTGAAGGTCCTCCTTTTATTGAAAATCAGGTAATAGAACCTGTGCTAACCCTCGAATCCGAGGAACAATGGAAGCAGGATCCTTGGTATCTAAAAGATCGATATTTGGGTAATCAAGGGTATCTTGCTCTGGATAATAAATATCGTTATTTTCAAGAAGTCATTTTTAAAGAAACAGGCTCTGTGGAAATACACCACTATTATCTGGACAACAATAAAAAGCCGGATACTCCAATTACTTATAGCAAATGTCATATTATGAAAATAATAAGACCAAACGAATGGGGTTTGGATCCAAATAGATCAAGGCAATTATCCTTGAGAAGCAATACTCATAATTTCAATTATTGGGATTACCAGCATGCTTGGCCTGAAACTTTTTATTATCAAAATCCTAAGCACAAGCATACATGGTTTTTCCATTTCAATAAGAAAATATCTGAGCAAATGTTGCCCAATTGGATTTTTCAATGGTGGGACAAATTTGGTCCTTCTCTAGACATTCTCCCAGAATCAATAAAGGTAAAATATTTACCATGGCTACAATTTCATCCTAAATCACAGGATATCTAGAAATATTCTGGACAAGTATCATTTTATTATTTTGTAGAATTCAGCATTCCCTGGATCTGGCAATGGGATATTGAATACGTTGTTGATAGTATGAAAATTTCAATTTTAGCCAGAACATTCCATATAAGATGGTGGCAAGCTTATCCTGTTGAGGATAAAGCTCATGAAATCCAAAACTGTATTAAGGAGAATGCAAAAGTCTCAAGAAAGCTAGCAATCAAGCCAGCCCCTGCTTCTAATCCTTTTGATGCTTTAAAAGCCACCGCCAAGCAACAATTCCCTATGCTTGGCGATAAAGAATTAATGATTAAATGCATCGAAGTAATGAAGGAACAATTTTTCTCCACCTTTCCTTCCACAGATATTTTAGATGATGTATCCATGACCTCTGACCATAGTGGAGACAATTAGAATCATAATCAATTCACATGCTTAGCAGGAGAATCCCAAGACCTAGCTGAGGACAATCCTACTTTAGGTGACATTTGGGATGCAATGATATATTTGGCATAAAATCAGCCAGAATCCTCCAGAGGCAAAGAAAAAGCAAATTTAATCAATAAAACGACAACACAAGCATGCTAGATAATTCCACTAGCAAAGAAAAAGTTAAAAATAGTGTCATGTCACTAGCTAGTGCTCTTGTACAATCATAAAGTACTCCACTAGCAATAGTGAACCACAATAATGGTTTATTATAAGATAAGCCCTTATATCAGGGTGTTGTAAACCGGAATAATTGGTTGCCTATAATAGTATAGGGCTTTGTCTATATAAAGGGAAGCCCTCACCCTTGTTGGTAATAAATTTAGCAATGTTTTGGTCACTATTACCATATTGCTTACATACTGTACTATACATCATGATTTGATGTATGAATTCAAAAATTTGATATTTAGATCTACCATCTATATTCCATTCATAGATGGTTTTTCCATGAACAGAGTTTTGAGAATGAAGAAAATCTTCTTCATAAAGCAAATCCTGGGGTGTTGGCTTAGGATAATAATGGCGGCTATTAATGTTGGCCGTATTCATGGATTTTTTGGTAGAACCTATTTTATTAAGGTTATCAGATTGCATAGCTTGCAAAGAAGCTTGAGTTTCAATTATTGTTTCTTGAGACATCTCAAATTGTTCTGAATTATTATCAGAATCAGAATCAGTATTTGTTGATTGATTTAAAGTATTAAGATTTAAATCTCTTAATCTTTTAAGTAATTCATTTATAAATTCTTCATTATTTTTATTGGATAATTTAAATCCAGTTATTGGAATAGGAGGTTTAATATTAGCCTCTTGAATTATTTCTTTAGGTTTCATAGTAACCTTTTGGACATTTTGAGTTATAGATTGTAGAGATTCTTCTATTTGGGACACTGTATCTTCAACTCTGGTTAATTGTTGACCAATAGTTTGAAGATGTAAATTCGTATAATTACTCTACTTATAAATGTTATACAAAGAAGAGGTTCCTTCTTTGCCAACATTTACATAAGCATTTGCTTCTAGTGCTGGACTAGAAGACGACGTAGAACCTGATTGTTCTAATCGTAAAGATTCTGGAGGAGGGTGAACAGATCTAATGATTTGACCTTCACCTGTTTGCCATGATTTGAAATGGTCATTTAAAACCATTATCCTTATGGCATGCTCCATTTCTGTAAAGTGGATCATATAGAACCAGTGTACAAAAGGTATAATTCTTTTATTTTTATAAATATAATCATAGAATTCTTCTTTGAATTCCTGTAATTCTTTTTGATTAAATTTTTGGAAGTACCACCCCCTAAAGAGAGAATATTTCTCTTGTTGGAATTCTGTGTTAATTGATTTACGATCTATAATAAATTCTTCAGAATCCATGAAAATTTAAGAGATTGTAAAATTCATTTCACTAGCCGTTGGAGACATTCTCCTTGGCGGTTGTGGATTTTGTTGGTAGATTCCATGAGGAATTTGATTAAGGGAAATTGTTAATCCTTCTAAGTGAAGAGACTCAGGAGGAACTGATTCTAGATCATTGTCATTATATTTTTCTCCTTCTATTTCTTGTAATTTGAAAGAAGAAACAGATGGTCGAGATGAACAAGAATGTCGGAAAGTTGAGGGAATTGACACTCTTGGAAGGTAATTAGAAGATGAACTTCTAGATAATCTAGGTAATATTTGCCTATGTTGTGTTTAGAAGCTTATTGCAACATCTCCATCAGATGTTTGCATAATGTTTTAAATTCTTCCGAAGGATACAGTTTAAGAGAAGTCTTTAAACGACTTGAAACTCCTACTTTCAGTAGGACTCCTTCCATATCTGATTTAAGAATGGAAGATTGTTGATGTTTTGTTAATACATTAATATTCAAGCCATTCATTTCAACAATTGCTTTCCAATAATTATTATTATTGGTTTGTAAGGTAAATAATATAAAATTAGGAATAAAACCAATCAAACTAAAAATGTTTATTACGTTAAAAACACACAAGAAATTTACAACTGAGGGAGAGAGTTTTAGAGAGAGAGAGGGAGAAGAGGAGAACTTAGACGTGCCTCAACAAGGGTGAGGGCTTCCCTTTATATAGACAAAGGACTATACTATTATAGGCAACCGATTATTCCGATTTACAACACCTTGACATAAGGGCTTGTCTCATAACAGACCATTATTGTGGTTTACTATTGCTAGTGGAGTACTTTATGATTGTACAAGAGCACTAGCTAGTGGCATGACACTATTTTTAACTTTTTCTTTGCTAGTGGAATTATCTAGCATGCTTGTGTTGTTGTTTTATTGATTAAATTTGCTTTTTCTTCGCCTCTAGGATTCTGGCTGATTTTATGCCAAATGGATCATTGCATCCCAAATGTTACCTAAAGTAGGATTGTCCTTTGCTGGGTCTTGGGATTCTCCTGCTAAGCATGTGAATTGATTATGATTCTGATTGTCTCCACTATGGTCAGAGGTCATGGATACATCATCTGAAATATCTGTGGAAAGAAAGTTAGAGAAAAATTGTTCCTTCATTACTTCCATGTATTTAATCATTAATTCTTTATCGCCAAGCATAGGGAATTGTTGCTTGACAGTGGCTTTTAAAGCATCAAAAGGATTAGGAGCAGGGGCTGGCTTGATTGCTAGCTTTCTTGAGACTTTTGCATTTTCCTCAATACAGTTTTGGATTTCCTGAGCTTTATCCTGAACAGGATAAACTTGCCACCATCTTGTATGGAATGTTCTGGCTAAAATTGGAATTTTCATACTATCAACAACATATTCAATATCGCATCGCCAGATCCAGGGAATGCTGAATTCTGCAAAATAATAAAATGATGCTTGTCCAGAATATTTCTGGATATCTTGTGATTTAGGTTGAAATTGTAGCCATAGTAAATATTTTACCTTTATTGATTCTGGGAGAATGTCCAGAGAAGGACTAAATTTTTCCCACCATTGAAAAATCCAATTGGGCAATATTTGCTCAGATATTTTCTTATTGAAATGGAAAAACCATGTATGCTTGTGCTTAGGATTTTGATAATAAAAAGTCTCAGTCCAAGCATGCTGGTAATCCCAATAATTGAAATTGTGAGTATTGCTTCTCAAGGATAATTGCCTTGATCTATTTGGATCCAAATCTCATTCGTTTGGTCTTATTATTTTCATAATATGACATTTGCTATAAGCAATTAGAGTATTTGGTTTTTTTATTGTTGTCCAGATAATAGTGGTGTATTTCCACAGAGCCTGTTTCTTTAAGAATGACTTCTTGAAAATAACGATATTTATTATCCAGAGCAAGATATCCTTGATTACCCAGATATCGATCTTTTAGATACCAGGGATCTTGCTTCCATTGTTGATCCTCGGATTCGAGGGTTAGCACAGGTTCTATTACCTGATTTTCAATAAAAGGAGGACCTTCAGATTGAAGGACGTCTTTATTAGATTTTTTGGCATCTTTATTTGATGCTGAGGATGACCCTGAGGAGGAACCTTTTATTAGGTCCTGTAGATTCTAGACAGATGGTCATTCAGCTGGATCAGAGGTTATTCCCCTGCCAAGTGGTGCCTTGCCACTTCCTCGGCCCCTATTAGATGGCCAGTGCATTACCCTGCAAGAATTCACGGGTTAAAAAGTCAGGAAGAGAATTATTTTCTCCTCTAATATATTCAATATTAAAATCAAAAGCAGATAATTCAGCCTGCCACCCCGCAAAATTTTTTCGGGAGGATAAATTTTTCACATCTTTTTTAAAAACTTGTTTGGCAACACTGCAATCAATCCTTAATAAAAATTTTTGATTAAGTAAATCATCTTGAAATTTCAGAATACATTTAACAATAAAAAGAATTTCTTTCTTAATAGTGGAATAATTAATTTGAGCATTTTTCTAGATGCCCGATGTAAACCGAATTAATTCTTCCTTTCCTATATTAGGATTGGATTGTTTCAAAATGCTGCCATAACCAATATTGGATGCATTTGTTTCAACTATTTTAAACCATTGAGGATTGGCCAAAGCCAAGCAAGGTAATTATTTTGCTTTTAATTTAATTTTCCTAACAGCATGAGTATGAGCTGTAGTCCATGGACTAGGATTTTTCCTAAGTCTGGAATATAAAATTGCTGCATCCTGGGCAAAATTCGGATAATAGTCTGCAATGTAATTGAGACTACCTAAAAATCTTTGTAATTGAGTTTTATCTTTAATTTCATCAGGAAATTTAGAAGCAAACTCTATACTTCGATCAATAGGGACAATTCTCCCTTGATGGATATTATGCCCTAAAAATCGAACAGTAGTTTGGAATAACTTCTTTTTTGGGGCAGAAATTACTAAACCATTTCTTTTGATAACATCTTTAAAAATATTAAGATGTTTAAAATGTTGATCTATTGAAGAGGAAAAGATAAGAATATCATCTATATAAACAATAGAAAAATTGGAGTAAGGAATGAATATTTCATTCATAATATTTTGAAATTCTGAAGGAGCATTCTTCAGACCAAATGGCATCACATTCCATTCATAATGACCAAATGGAACTGTGAAGGCAGTTTTATATCTGTCTTTTTCCTTAATTTGAATTTTCCAATATCCTGATTTAAGATCAAATTTTGAAAAGATTATGGCTGAATGTAATCTATCCAATAAATCCTTTTTATTGGGAATTGGATATCTTATCCATTTTAAACAATCATTAAGAGCTTTATAATTTATTACTAATCTTGGTCGACCTCGTTCTTTTTCCGCATTTTTATTGACATAAAAAGTTGTACAGCTCCATGGAGATGAGCTCTTTCGAATTAGCTTTTTATCTAATAATTCTTGAATTTCTTTTTTACATAATTCTAGATAGTCTTTTTTCATTTGACTAGGTCTAGCTTTTGTAGGAATATATTTTTCCTGAAAAGTAGATTCATAGGGTAAAGAAATCATATGTTGTTTCCTTTCCCAGAAAGCATTAGGAATGTCACTGCAAATTTCAGCAACAAATTGATTATGTAAGCATTGTATCTTTTCTTTGATTTGAAAAGATTGTAACTGATTTTCTAAAGAAAGTAATTGGATTTCTTTTTGAAGAAAATTGATTTGGGATATTTTCAGACTAATATTATTTTCAATTTCATGAATTGTTTTAGTTTGTGGTTTTATTACAAACTAAAACGTAATAAGATGTCCTTCTATATTAGAATAAATTCCTGTAGAGTCAATTTTTATAATAGGCATTATTGCCGTTAAAAATGGAGTTCCCAAAATAATTTGTTGAGATAAATTTCTAATTAATAGAAATGTTGATGGAAGGCATATTCCTTCCTTACAAATGTAAACATTGTCACATTTATATTTGATAATCATTTTGGATCCATTTGCACTAGTGAGTGATTGAGTTGTTTTCTCAAAGTATTGGGTTGGAACCAATCATTTTTGAATACAATTCATATCAACACTACTATCAATGAGTGCAATGGCATTTGATATTGTACATTCTTGATTGATGACCAAGGTAATCAAGACATACCATTTTTGAAATGTAATTTGATTTATATTATTCAAATATTCAGGATTTTGGGGAGGTTCCTGAATAATTGGTTGCTTAGAATTTTCTAAAGCAGTAATTCTTTGTTGAAGTTGTATTACTTCATTAGTAGTTTGTTTTTGAACATTTTTTAACTGAGTAATTTTAGTTTTAAGAGTATTGACTTCCATTCTTAAATCAGATGTGGAAGGAGTCCTACTAAAAGTAGGAGTTTCAAGTCGTTTAAAGACTTTTCTTAAACTGTATCCTTCAGAAGAATTTAAAGAATTTAAAATTTCTTCAAAGGAAGCAGAGGTAGATGTAATACATGGTTCAACTAATTTTTTCTTGATTTCAGGATCTTGGATTTGATCTGATAAGTCTAATAAAGATTGTTGATGACTTGTTAATACATTAATATTCAAGCCATTCATTTCAACAATTGTTTTCCAATAATTATTATTATTGGTTTGTAAGGTAGAACAAGAGCATGGATTAGGCTATTCTTGTTTAGATTTAGAGTCAGATGTTTCTATTACATCTAATTCAGATTGAGATTCAAAGGAATCACTAGAATCATTAGATGATTCAGTATCTGAATAGTTAGATTTTAAAAATATTTTGAAAAGTTGATCTTTTATTTGATCATCAATTTGAAGATTCTCTATTTTCTTCTTAGTTTTGCATTTATTAGCATAGTGGCCAATTCTGCCACATTTATAACACCTATTAGTCTTTTTAGAAGATTTTCTTTTCTTTTTTCTTGACGATTTTGAGGTGGAAGGTGATTCTTCCTTAGATTTGGAACTTTTATGCTTCCTATAATTTTTATGAGATTTTCCCTTAGATTTTGAATGTCTATTAGACTTAGAAAATTTTATATCAGTGTGATAAGCAAATTGATCACAGAATTCACCTATTTCTTTTTTGCTAGTTATTCTTCTATTAGCATATTGCATTTTTAGGTCATTGCAATAATCTAATCCTTCTTGGACAATAATAGCTATTAATTGTCCATATGTATAATTATTATAAGGAATAGAGATACCACCATTAGCATCTCTTAAGGTTTTACAAACCTTTTCCGCAAATAATTTTGGAAGTCCATCAATAAATTTGGATTTCCAGTGCTCACTATTAGCATCAAATCGCTGGACAACTTTAACCAGGAAGACATCTTTGTACCATCGAAAATGGGTTAATGATGGACAACGAAGATTTTGGAGAAGTCCTCGACTTTTTTCTCTTTGGCTATCCCATAGTCCTACAAAGTGCAGGATTATGGATTGCGCAAATGTATAAACAGCATCTTCCTGTTGTTTAGGTTGCTGTGTTTGTTCATTTTTAACAATTTCCTTGGCAAACATTATTTCTTATCTTTGGCTTTCTGTGAGAATATTATCCCACCATCCTTTAAGGATGCCAGTAAAGCCAGTGGTAATAAATTTGGCAATGTTTTGATCACTATTACCATATTGCTTACATACTGTACTATACATCATGATTTGATGTATGAATTCAAAAATTTGATATTCAGATCTACCATCTATATTCCATTCATAGATGGTTTTTTCATGAAAAGATTTTTGAGAATGAAAAAAATCTTCTTCATAAAGCAAATCCTAGGGTGTTGGCCTAGGATAATAATGACGGCTATTAATGTCGGCCGTATTCATGGATTTTTTGGTATAACCTATTTTATTAAGGTTATCAGAATGGATAGCTTGCAAAGAAGCTTGAGTTTTAATTATTGTTTCTTGAGACATCTCAGATTGTTCTGAATTATTATCAGAATCAGAATCAATATTTGTTGATTGATTTAAAGTATTAAGATTTAAATCTCTTAATCTTTTAAGTAATTCATTCATAAATTCTTCATTATTTTTATTGGATAATTTAAATCCAGTTATTGGAATAGGAGGTTTAATATTAGCCTCTTGAATTATTTCTTTAGGTTTCATAGTAACCTTTTGGACATTTTGAGTTACAAATTGTAGAGATTCTTCTATTTGGGACACTGGTATCTTTAACTCTAGTTAATTGTTGACCAATAGTTTGAAGATGTAAATTCGTATAATTATTCTGCTTATAAACGTTATACAAAGAAGAGGTTCCTTCTTTGCCAACATTTACATAAGCATTTGCTTCTAGTACTGGACTAGAAGACGATGTAGAACCTGATTGTTCTAATCGTAAAGATTCTGGAGGAGGGTGAACAGATCTAATGATTTGACCTTCACCTGTTTGCCATGATTTGAAATGGTCATTTAAAACTATTATCCTTATGGCATGCTCCATTTTTGTAAAGTGGATCATATAGAACCACTGTACAAAAGGTATAATTCTTTTATTTTTATAAATATAATCATAGAATTCTTCTTTGAATTCCTGTAATTCTTTTTGATTAAATTTTTGAAAGTACCACGCCCTAAAGAAAGAATATTTCTCTTGTTGGAATTTTGCGTTAATTGATTTACGATCTACAATAAATTCTTCAGAATCCATGAAAATTTAAAAGATTGTAAAATTCATTTCACTAGCCGTTGGAGACATTCTCTTTGGCGGTTGTGGATTTTGTTGGTAGATTCCATGAAGAATTTGATTAGGGGAAATTGTTAATCCTTCTAAGTGAAGAGACTCAGGAGGAACTGATTCTAGATCATTGTTATTATATTTTTCTCCTTCTGTTTCTTGTAATTTGAAAGAAGAAACAGATGGTCGAGATGAACAAGAATGTCGGGAAATTGAGGGAATTGACACTCTTGGAAGGTAATTAGAAGATGAACTTCTAGATAATCTGGGTAATACTTGCCTAGGTTGTCTTTGAAAGCTAATTGCAACATTTCCATCAGATGTTTGCATAATGTGATGTATAGTTTGATGGACAACTAGCTGGGGAGGAACAACATTAGAAATTGTCCATGATTCTGGAAATTTAATTTCGTCCCAATCTATCATTCTAGGTTGGGTTATATTGGAAGTTAATAAATTTGATTCTATGAGAATTGTCTTTCCATGAGTACTTTTATTTTGGAGATTAGGAGTTAAGGTATTCATGACCTTATAATAAATTCTATAGATGACTGCTATGGTTTCAGATCCAGGAAGGAAATTGTATCCTTTGGTCTGAATTCTTAAATTTATAGCTTCACCTATGTGTGGATCTGTTAAAGATAAGGTTAAATTTGGATAAACATTAAAATAGACTAGGCCTTGACATAGACTGGTTTCTATGGCTCCCATTAGGGAAGGTTTCCAATCTAAACATCTTGCATCGCGCAAGGTTGCTTGTAAATAAGCATTCATACCTAATAAGGTTAAGGGTTTAAAAGCAATTTGGACTAACCCTATATGTACGAACTTATATTTGTTCATATGTCTAATTAGATCGTGAGGGTCTAAAAATTGAGACACTCTTCATGACTATCCAGACTTATTGTCTGTTCCATGGTTTTAATTGCCATGTTACTGGAGAAATTAAACATACCTATGCGGTATATGGTTTCAGGTTTAACTTGAGGTATAGTCCATCGATTCAATTGATCTTGGACATTATGGAACTCTATTAGTTCACTATTTTTGATACATTCTTCCTTATTTGGGAAGCGTCTTATCATCGAACTTATAAGAACCTGGAATGTAACTATATGCTGAGTATGTGATCTTCTTAGACTTATAATATATAAGATATTATCATTCTCAGTATGTTATGTCAGTATCACTTTGCATAACAACCTAGATATAATTCTTTAACACGTCTGTCAACGATTTACATGGCGACAACATCCCATACCTTGCCTCATATCCCGGGCCAATGGGGAACTCAAGCCATACGCGACTTCTAGGATGTCCCATTAAAGAATTATAACCAGATAGTTATGGTTAGAAGTTTCTGATGTGGAGGATCCACAGAGTGGCAACCACAGAGCATACGTTTCTAACATAAGATCTGAGAATCATAATAACATCATATGTAGAGACTTGAAAAAAATAAAATAAAATAAATGAATGAATAGAAAGGGGTATGTGACGATAATAATTGGAGATGGCCCTTGAATATATAGTACGCCACGAGGGGATTAATTATTAAGAAATATAAAATTTATCCAGACCAAAAAAAAAAAAAAAAGAGAGAAAGTTGTTGGAAGAAGGGACAACATAATATATATATATATATTGTATTATATCATATTATATTATATTATGATATATTATATAATATAGGAAGCTTCGAGGAAGCTGCGGGGAGGAGAAACCGAGAGATTAAGAAATGGGAAACAGGGGTGGTGTAGGTCGCGTGAAAACAGGGAGAAAAGGAGAAAAAGAAAAGAAAAAGGGGAGAGAGAGAGAGAAGAAGGAGAGAAATTCTAAAACTCTGGTTCTCTCCAGACCCACAGCCATTGCGGCAACCACCGCTGCTCTCGAAGGCTCGGCTTCAACTTCAATCGCACTGTCCAGGGATGGATGAGACGATCGTCGACAGCATGGCATCAGAGGTCATTGATCGGACGATGGTTCAGATTATTGGGAGGGAAGATCGCGACTTCGTTAGATCTCGGGGCTGGGATCTCTGCGGTCGAATGGGTTCGTTGAAATGCAATTGAGCTGGTCAGTGTATGTATCTATTTGGGTCTTCTCTATACCGAAACTGATTCACGACGCAGAGACAGTGGCGATGCTACAGTAGGAATTTGTGTATATATATGTGTTTGCGTTCGTGTAACGGTGCAGAAAGGGAGAACAAATTGTGATTGCCGAAAATGGAGGTTGATTGATCATTGAATGATGATGTTACGGGTGAACGGTGACTGTTGTGGCTTGTAAGTGCATGTGAATGGCGCGATTTGATGTTGGTAGTGATGTTGGTCTGGGGGTTTCATCTATTGCCGTTTCCAATTGAGAACAAGTGGATGATGGCTGCAGTGGGGTGCATCGATAGTGGACCGTGTTGCGATGATCTTTGGCTGGTAATTGACAACTACTAATGTCAATATAGCAGACATGGTCGGCAATGATCGCTGCAATGACAAGCACAAATATGGAGGAGCAGGCCAGATAGCAGAATGACGTATAATGGAACTCACTTGATTCTGTTGGTGCTACTGAATCTGTTCCATTGCAATGGAAACAGAGATCATGCACGGGGAAAATTCACTGATAGATGAAGCTGATGTAGTGAGTGTTGGATGGTTTTGAGCTTTAATTTCACTGACTTGTGGATGTGGGTTTAAGTAGGAACATGGAGTTCGGTGGACAGATTTGGATGTTACGACTTGTGAAAATTTCTTAGTGCATTGGATGTGATCATAAAATTTTCCTTTTTGATTGTTGGTGTTCTGGGTTTTGTTCTCTGCCTCCAAGGCAATTTCTTCGCTATAAGTTGAGAAGAGAAACTTGGGGTTGGGGCGATATTCTAGGCAGGAATAACAGCAATGGCTTGGAGTCTTTGAGCTTTGCTTTGTGTTTACAGCGATCAATAGAATTTTCATGAGAGAGTTTTTCAGATATTATACATGGGTTAATTGATGAGGAGAGATGATGACCAAAGGTTCAACAGAATTCAAATAGAGTTATGAGAGGAGCAACATCGGAAATGGATTGAATCCTGATTCAATCATTGGGAGTGCTGATTTCAATGAAGGAATTCAAGCATTCATTCAGACACTGGATTGAAACAAGGGGGAAGAACCAAAGGGACACTGACGGGAAAGGAAAAGATGGTTCGATCTCCTAGACAGATACAGTATGAGGGTCAAGTTATTCACTGGTTGGTTTGACTGAGTAGTGGACATAGCTTCATGGGGTTGAGATAACCCGATCAAGTATGGTACTTTACTAAGTAAGGAATAGAATTAAATTAGGATTGATGTGCATATTGATTGAATGATTCTTGTGCTTATTTGCTGATAGAAGATCACATAGGAATTATTGCTTCTTTGAGTTGATTGTTATGTGCTTACGTGTTCTTTAAGCTTATTTGGGAGTTATGATTTACTTTTTGAGTTGTCATCATATATGATTTATGTTTTAGAAGGATTGTTGATATTGTGACATGTGGATTTGCGTAAGCGTTGAGATTGATTGAGCATGACACGTAGATTTGTGGATGAAAGCCTTGTGATTTAAATGCTATTTGTTGATCTTAATTGTGATGCATTATGTAAAGCATATTGCATATGCTTATGAAAGTAATGTTTCATTTGAACTGTATTCTTGCATGATGAAATCATGGCATATTGGCATAGTGTGATTCCTTGAACGTATAGTGTGGGTCAGCACGAGGTGCTGTGCATTATGAGGGCGTAGGTCCTGTGGTGAAAAACCCAAATTCTGGCCAACATCAGTACCCACGGGCTGACGGGGGTGGATCGTGAAGTGGGACATGGGTGACATAGAGTTACATGTGTGCGTCATGCATATTGACATCGCATTGTAGAAATTCATGAATGTGATATTGATTTTGTATGGATGCATTATATAAATTGCCATCACGTCATATGTATGATTAGGGAGGCATGTAGATATACATGTACACTTGCACATGCCACGTCTTAATTTTGTTCCTTACATTAGTATTGTACCATACCAGCAGTTGAGCTGACCCATTCGTGGGAACCATATTTCAGATGACACTCCCGACACCTGAGACTTGAGGAAGTCTAGTCGAGTGGAGGAGACTTGACTGTAGATGGATATTTGGCCTGA
Organism: Nyssa sinensis; assembly: GCA_008638375.1. NCBI lineage: Eukaryota > Viridiplantae > Streptophyta > Magnoliopsida > Cornales > Nyssaceae > Nyssa > Nyssa sinensis. Next base: position 55,179,214 of record CM018031.1, on the reverse strand, counting down.
GAGGTGTGTTTTGTGATGTACGGGCTCAGGCCCAATGACATATATGTTGTATCATGGTTGTATATTTTCAATTGTATAATTAGGCGATGTATATTTAAATTTGATGAGATTGTGGCCATCGAGTGAGGATGGATTGTGACTGTTTATATATATATATATATATATATATATGATGTATTGTGATTATCAAGGGAAAAAGGCTCGAAAAAACAAAGGAGGTTCTGCCGAATTTTTTTTTAAAATAGGAATGTATGTAGGCTTGTATCTAGATTAGTTAAATCGGTATTTATTTATCTATTTGTCTATGTATTTTCTTCCTTTTATGAGTCGCGTCCTCGGGTTCGGTCGGGAATTCGGGGCGTGACATCATATATTAAAGGTATAAGAAAATACACATAGTCTACATATAATTACACATACCCTCTTATAATTAATAGATTTGGGAGATTGAAAATTTACTAATTATTATTTTTTCATAAACTTTCACTAATTGATAAAAATTTCTTATATGTAAATGATTTTCAGTACAAAAATAAAACCTTCTATGCAGTTTTTCAATGACATTTTAAATTTTCATGAAAATACACATAATAATCAACTTATGACATTAAAAATTCTTAATGTCTATTTCAAGTAAAGAACTTATGTTTCATGATGTTTTAATTTTTCTCATTTACAATACTTTTAAATTTTAATAAATATAATTACCAAGATATGTCATAAATAGGATACACATAAGTACATATATAACTATTTTTATCCCTGTAATAATTAATATTATAAAAAAATTTTAGGAAAAATCTATTAATTATTAAGTAATAGAATTATTAATTATTCACAATAGAACCAAGTTGGTTCCTTAAAAATTTATTAATTATTAAAGATTATTAATTTATTGAATATTAATTATAAGATGATCAACTATATATTTATTTAACCCATGTCAAGGGGTTTAAATTGTAACTAAGACCAAAGTAATGTAAAGTTTCATTCGTTGTCCTTTTTATGATGTATTTTCTTTTACGATTGTAATGTGTTTGTATGTTTAAGTGTCCAAACAAGCTAACGACTCAGCTCATCTCTCTTCTACTTTCTTAAGGTGTTCCTTCCTACTTTTAAGAAAGTAGATAGCCGAGTCTCAAGTTTTAAGAGGTCATTTCTGGCAGTGACGCTCACAATTATGCCATATGATAGAGGTATTTTTTTTTATAATTTTAAGATTAGAATTGATATTAATAAAAAAAACTCATTAAAACGCTATACATTTCCTCTATTTTTATCTACTTTTGGAGAATAGCAAATTGAATAAAATAAGAGTTAAGAAACTACTCCATCTCCCTCCACCACGTTTTATTTCCTTCTCTAATTTTAAAGAAAGCACGAAATCACCTCTTATCCTTTCCATTTTTCTCTCTTTTCTTTCTAAATCCCTTAATTCGGGTAGAGTGTTAGCTTTTCTAATATGTAAGCTAATCTAGCTAATGTAAGAGTTCCCGCTCAAGCACCTATTTTCTTTAGCGAAGGCAATTGAGCCTATTAGCAGCCATTACAATAGTCAAGTAACATGCGTCGGTCCTACCTTTCAGTAGCCATTTTCTCATCCCTTTTAGGACCATTTTGCAGTGTCTAAAAAAGTCGAGTAATTCTAACTAGTATTGCGTAAAGGGATTGAACATGCAATTGCCCCAAACCAAGTCTCATCCCTATCTCAAGGGGCTTCACACTTTGGGGGGAATTCACCTTAAAAATATGCAAGTCTCACTTTTAATTTAGCTTAAAATTGATCAAAACCATGCTCAAACCCGTTTTTTCCAACAGAACAGTGGGAGTATGAATCGGATTTGGGGAGCAGCAAAAATGACGGTCCTCATTTATTCTAAAAGTTTAAGTTAAGAGACTGTTTAAGAAGTTTTCTAAATGAGTCTATCTTAAGTCTTTCTTTCATTGAATTCTTTGATATTTTTGAAAAATTCAAAATCTAACTCTGTTCAAATTTGAAGCATCTTTAAAAATAAAAGCATACTTCTGTGCTATTAAAAAGTAATAACTAAAGATGAAAGATTTAATATCAAATTCATATATACTTTACTAGATTGATTTCTAGTCTCCATTATGCGATCATGGAGTTATTAATTTCACAACGATAATCATGTTTTCCAATTAGCAAACATATTAATTGTTGTTTAAAAGAAGTGGCGTTCGCAAATTTAGTTAGTGCTCCGTTAATGGGAACCAAGTCACCCTCAACTCATCTCCATTGAAGTCGAAGTCGACAATAGCAGTTTCATATTTTTAATTGCAATTCTTCCAATTGTTCTGCTCTGTCCACTCCCAATATAATGTCATCCAAGAGGTTCAAAATTACAGTACGCTAAACAAAGTCAAACAACAACAAAAGCTCGTATTCACAAAACTTTTATGAATAAATTAGGCAGGACACTTTTTTTTCTGAGAAAGTCTCCAGTGATCCAACGACATCATCTTTCCTTTCCTTTGGCTGTCCTTCCAAAAAAGAAGAACATATTTTTTTTTACTGCGAATCTTAAATCCAAGTTTCTGTTATGTTTAAGTATTTGAACTAAAGGGTCAATGTTGTCTTCCAAATTTCATAAATTTTTCGTTCCAGGAACTAAAATGAACTGACTACACCACGTTTTTGTTAATCTTCATCAAACTTTAGAACCATGATCAAAACTGAGAGGCCAGTTGAGATGAACTATTGTTATTAAACCAAATTTGGATGAGTTATGAGCCATATTGCTAATTCAGTGGTGCCAAAAAGAGATTGATTTCTTATTTGTCTTTCCCAAACCTTCTTGTCTTCAAACATAATAAGCTATGCAAAAATTTGTAGAATCAATTCTGCATCTGTTCCTGACTTCCTGTTGTAAGAGATAAGAAAGAGGTGCACAATTGAAATAAAAAGAAGAAATTAATATATAGACACAAAGCCATTATTTGATTATATACTAGCATTTTACATGATGACAAGTTGTTATCAAAAATCAAAACCCTTGGTTCCAAAGTAAGAAATCTACATCCAAAATGCAAACCCAATGAGACCAAAAAAAGATTAATTTCTTCCCTCCCTCCTCAATTTGCAGTTTGGCTTCCTTTCTAAACCATCTGTATATCATAAGAATTCAACTTATATGCCTTTCGGTCTTATTCATCTGATTATACTAGCATTTTACATCATACGCGTGGCCCTCCTAGTGTTGGACGACAGTCCCATCACTGTCTCCTCAACCTTGGCCTCTTCTTTAAATTTCTTATATATGTCACCTTTGTAAAATTCTCGCGTTCTCATTACCAAAATCAGTGAAGCAAGCACTCCGAAGAGTGTAACAAGCCCCACAATTATGAAAGATAATCTGTAACAGTGAGTCCCAGTGCAAGTCAGTTCCTTCATTGATGACTTATCCAGACCCTTCATTGCAAGCTCCTTCAAAGCCTCTTTATCATAGAGGAAACCAGTGACCCTCACACTCATTACATACGACCCTATGGGACTAGCCAATAGCCCACAACTGAACAATGTAGCAAAGTGCTTTAAGCCGAACAGCTCTGAAATAATTGCAAGAATCAATGGCAACTGCGTGCCAAAAGAGAATCCGATGATCACCGATGCCGCGTAGACTGAGCCAGGGGCTGGAAATGCGATAAGGAAGTGGCCAATGCATAACAAAAGAAGGAAAAGTGCCATTACAAGTGGACGGGGAATTTTCCATTTTGTGAGTAGTCTTTCAGAGGCAAATCCAGCAAAGACCCTCCCAAAGTAATTCCATATGCTTAGTAGTGAGACAAAGGTGCTTACGGTTCGAGTTGGGTAACCCAGTGACTCGCCAATCTGACCCAAGTTGTTGATTGCTGCTAAGCTCGACCCAATTCCACAGAGTGTCACAATGAATAGAAGTAACATGTCGATGCTCAGAAGTGCTTGTAAGATGCTGTGGTCTTCTCCTCTATTTGGCTTCTTGAATATGTCAGCAAAATAAGATGTTTGTGGATTCTCTTCTAGCTGTGCAGCTTGTGCAGAAGAATCTGCCTGCAATGGTGCTGCTTTCGATTCCACCACTGACAGAGTCGTATTAGTAGGATTAATGGGATTTTTCTTAAGCTTCCAGAGGATGAACTCTTCTCTAATGACAAAAACGAGAGGGGAAAAGAGCAAGATACAAACCACTGTGGCACTCACTATATATGCAACTTGGGAGAAAGCAATCTGTTTCTGAACTATAGTCATTACCATGAGAAACAATGCTAGTGCAATTGACACATAAAAAAAGCTATAGAAGACTCTTAGCTCATTGGGTTGCTTAACAACCTTCATTGGCCTAATTGTGTAAGCAAATATTACAGGTATCGCAGCAGGGAGCCACCCAACAAGAAGAATAAGAGATTTAAAATCATATCCATAGATGGCCAAGTAGAGTTGTGTCATGATAGCTCCACTAAGGCCAATAAAGCCCTGCAAGAGGCCAATCAAGATACCTCGACTTTCAGTGAAGCTCTTGATACCGGTAACATGAGCTGCTGTGCTTGTAAAATTCTGAGAATGGGCTCCCAAGAAAAAGTAAATGCCCATTTGCCAAACTTTGGGCTTGCCAATTTTGCCAGTGATGGCTAGCCATACCATGAAGTAGCCTGCAAAGTTCATGGCCGAGCCAAGTAAGAGTACAAACCAAGTTGGGGTTACCTCAGCAATAAGGCCTGCGGAAACCCCAACATGTGTGCCAAGGTCCTTGAAGAAGCTCAACAAATTAAGAGTCGTTTGGTCATATCCAAGGGAAACTTTTACCTCGTTGGAGTAGATTCCAAAGAGATAGGTGCCACCAGCTCCTGCCATGACGAGGAAGGAGGCAAACAGAGTGAACCACTGGCCTCGCACAACATATGCAAGAAAAGAAAATACCTCACCACACCGGCCACCAACACCTGGGGTGGCATGGACAGTGGGTGCCTCATCCATGATATAGTCTCAAGGGATCTGGCAAGATTGGCCGGAAGAAGTAATTTGTGTGTTTGAAGAGAACACAAGCAGAATGGGCATGCAGTATGGGCGCGCACACAGACACACACCAAATTACATTATGACGATAAGCAAAGTATATATTATGTGTGTGTTGTAACTAACTTAACTCAACAAAAGCTTGTACCAATTATTTGAAGATGCTTATACGAATAAAGTCTCGCATCTCAATATTTAACTCAATTTTACGTCATCTATCAGTTAGCTAACGTAACTCTCATTTTTTTGGATTTAAAACCGGCTGTGTAATGCAACTTTTGAAGTTGTTTTCTATCATACAAGAACAATCAAATAACAATGGAATAATGAAAGAATAGAATAGATTCAACAAAATAAAAAATAGAATAATATAAGAATGGAATATGTTGCACCATTTAGTCCCACATCAAAAAGGAGTCGGGAATTCTTGTCGCTTATAAGCACATGACTCCCTCTCCCTTGCATGAGGCCTTTTCTTGGGTAAACGCCTAGGAAGAACAAAGCCGTGCGGGGCGGGGCGGGCGGGCTTGGCCCAGAACCCAGAACCCAAAGCGGACAGTATCATGCACGAGAGTCCGCGGTGTGCGGGTCGAAAATGTGCAGCATCAGCTTGGCGCCGTCTGTGGGAATGCTTGGGCCACGTCCAGGTTCTCATGCTCCCCGAGCCCGACTGGGGGGAGCAGTTGTTGCACCATTTAGTCCCACATCAGAAAGGAGTCGGGAACTCTTGTCACTTATAAGCACAGGACTCCCTCTACCTTGCATGAGGCCTTTTCCTAGGTAAAAGCCCAGGAAGAACAAAGCCGTGCAGGGGCGGGGCGGGCCAAGGCCCAGAACCTATGGGGCAGGCTTGGCCCAGAACCCAGAGCCCAAAGCAGACAATATCATGCACGAGGGGCCACGGTGTGCAGGTCAAAAATGTGCAGCATCAGAATAAATTCAACAAAAGGTATCCAATAATTTAACATAAATATTTTTTCCTGTAGTTCATTCTATCAGGAATGGAATGCTATTCTTTATATTTTAAAAAGGAGTATGTATTCCCACCATGATCCGGTTCGTCGCGTCGTGTCTCTATTTCAGCCAATCAGATTTCAACATCGCATCAAAAAAATAATGTTTTAATTTTTAAAATTTCGAATGCTGTCTTTTGAAACAAATGCACGGTCAGTCATTTTTTTTCTTACCCCAGATCGCAACAGAGCATTATTTGACTCTGGAATCCTTCGAGCCTCAGGTAGTCAGGTTTATTGGATGAAATACTTTGAGCATCAGGTTGAGCATATGTGAAATCCTTTGAACATCTGATCAATTGAGCTACGCAATCACATAACTAATCTGTAACTCTCTCTGTACCCCCAAAAAAAAAACTGTGTATCTTGATGGCAAACTTCCTAATTTAGCTTTCATATGCATAAGAAAATTACCATTCAAAATAAAATTCATATTTATGCAAATTTGAACTTTGTTTCTCAACCAAGAACAGATCCAACAAAATTGTCGAAACATGAGAAATTTTCATTTCTTCATCACCAAGACAAAAAAAAATTAAATTAAATTAAATAATTCATCACCAAAAAAAAACAACAATGACAGCACTATGCTCTGGTGATCCTAATGGAAAACTTTCCAACATAACCACATCTCAAAAATCATGACTAGATTTCAAAAAATTTCCCCTGCTTCATGGCATACGGCTCAACCTGCAAAGTTGCAATACCTTATGGCTTCTTAACTCTTTGCAAAGTCATAGGTGTCATCTGGGCATTGTTGGTTGATCTTGGGCTGTACAATAAGAAAAAAATATTTTGGGACATAAATAAATGAAGGGCAATGGGTACACAATAACATCTTGAATTATTCTTTTACCTGGGAAGAAACTAATTAAACTATCATTACTATTTGGTGTCTCATTCTGAAAGTTGGATGATTGGCTAAATTCCATGTCTTAAAACTGTATATAGTGAATACAAGAAACATGTTATATAACTTATGTTCTACAAAAAAAAATTGCTAGACTATGATTGAGATGAATTGAAGTCAAATGGTTCCTAGAATAAACAAAGAACTGACTTTGTTAAATATATTGTTTACATGAGGACTATCTTATATACATAAGTAAGCTTGTGATAATAAATAATCTTACCATTAACAATGGAGAGATTGATGGAAAAAACATATGTTTATGTAAGCTAGTGTTATAGGGTCAAAATTCAAATCTGAATTTTTTGCCTTGTGATGGCACTAAGACACGCCCTTAGTTAGCCAATCAACACACACACTCGCACAAGAGCCTTAAAGAGATTGCAACACACAGGCACACACAATTTACAGGAAAATCTTCCCCAACCTTTACTTCTCTCAACAATATAGGAATACAGCCTTAAGGTTGCGTAACAAGAAGCCCTCTCACTCACTTCTCTGCCCACACCCCTCTACTACATTATGTATATATAGACAAGACATACAACCGCCCATGTGTGTGTCTAGTGACACGCACATGGGTTGCCATACACATGGGCTGCAGTTACACCCCAATACTCGTGTCCTGTCTGAACAAACCACAGATAGCCACCTGTTGCTGTAGTTGACACCCCCAACTATTAGGGCTGTCTGAAGCCACTGATGTCTACCATATATAATCAAGCAGTTCATCTCACTACTGAATATATTGCTAGTCATAAGATCAAGCGTCAACACAGTATGGTAGTTACCCTTGTCTGCCTTTAGACAACTTTGTCTTGTGCCAGATCAAGCAACCACCTTCACCTACTCTGTTTGAACTAAAGCCACACCAAGCCCTCAAGGACAAGGCTATGAGCACTCAGCCTTTAGTCAACGAACCACATGATCCCACCAAGCTTCATTGTTAGCCCTCATTGCCAAACCATGCCTACTCATGGCTTGGTCTTGTGTGTCAAATGTTGCCACTATATGCCACCACCGTTGGTGATGGAAGTCGGACCACCATGTCAGAACCTGTTTATAATAACAGCAATATGCCTTGCCCCAGAGGTGCCAAGGTTTTTGGCTAGCATGGCTTACTCATCCATAGGCGCCTTAGGGAGGTACTCTCCCTTGTATATGTCTTAGGACAATTCACCCAACTGATAAGAGTAGACACAACTGCTTGTAGAGTCGATCTGCTCCCCTTGTGTACGTACATCTTGCTAAAGGCTGTCTGTGCACGCCAAGTGTTGTTGAAGTGTACTGCCTTGGCCTTTGCTGTCTAAGGCATGTACACAAGCTGTACCAAGTCCTGAAGTATCCATCAAGGCAACCAAATAATCAGTCCGTCGGTTCTTCTTACTCTGACCTTGCGTATTTTGAGAAATAATTTTCTTAACATCTTTCTCAAACTATTTCCTTATCACTGGCGGTGCCCTCATTGCTTGCTTCCTTGAGGCATCAAGAACATCTTGATGAAATGGTTTCAAGAAGCTAACATGGAACTGTTGGGTGTATCTTCAACCTATCTAGAAGTCTCAAACGATATGCCACATTCCCCACTATCTTTATGACTTCAAAGGGTCCATCATATTTTGGGATCAATCCCTTATGGACTGATTTCCTACTGATATTTTTCCAGATTTGGGGAGTCAACTTCAACAGCACTTGATCTCCCAATTGAAATTCTAGGGGCCTTCTGTGTCTTTCAGCATACTTCTTTATTTGTCGTTGTGCTTTGCTAAGGCTGTCAGTAGCTTCATCTAACAGCTCCTATTTGTCCCTTGCAAAACGAATAAGCAGCTGGACATTGGCCCCCAGTCCGCTGCTTGGCCACCTCATGGGGAGTAAGGGGCTGTTGGCTAGTGGCCAACTCAAAGGGACTAAGCCCTATTGTAGAGGATTTATGCAGGTTATAGCAGAATTGGGCAGTATTCAGAAGCTACACCTAATTCTTCTAGCTTGCTGTCACATAGTGCCATAAGTACTCCTCCAATAACGCATTCATCCTTTCTCTCTAGCTATCGGTCTGAGGATGATTTACCGTGGAGAACTTCAGTTCTGAGCCCATCAGCCCAAATAGAACAATTTAGAACCTACTTGTGAATCTCAAGTTTCTGTCACTAATAAAATCTTCTAGCAGCCCGAAGTACTTCACCACATTCTAGAAAAATAGTTCTGCAGCCACATTTGTCGGGCATGCATGTGGTGTTGGGGTACAAACCCCATACTTCGAGAACCGATCAACAATCACAAAAATTGATCTGTATCCATCCATTTTGGGTAATCCTGAAATGAAATCCATGGAGATGGATTGCCATGGTCTTTCAGGAATAAGCAAGGGTTGCAGTAGCCCTGCCTCATTCTTCTTTTCCAACTTGTCTTGTTGACACACTAGTAGACACGTCTTGACATATGCCTCTATGTCTTCTTCCATCTTCAGCCAGTAATACGAATGGGACAATAAGGCAAGCATCCTCTTAATGCCAGGATGTCCTGCCCACTATGGATCATGAATTTCCTTCAGGAGTTTCGCCTTAGTCCCCGTACTGCTAAGAACATAAAGCCTGCCACCTTTAGCATACCAAATCTCATCAGTCCAACCAGTATTTTCAGACATGTCCATCAAGCATGTGAATGACTTGTTGTCTCATCTTCTCATAAGCACTGTCTGATTAAGAGAAGTCATTCACATGCTACAATAGATCAGTTTGTAGTGTAGACAAGGCAGCAACATACTCCTGCATAGTCTTTCTACTCAAAGCATCAGCAACCTAATTCTGACTTCTAGGTCTGTGTACCCATACAAAGTCAAATTCTGCCAAGAATTCCTATCAGCGAGCTTGTTTGGGTGTCAACTTCTTCTAGGTTTTGAAGTAGGTGTTGGTCACGTTGTCCGTCACCACTATAAATCGAAGTCCCCATAAGATAATGCTTCCAGGTATCCAAACAATGTATGACAACAGTCATCTCCTTCTCGTGGGCAGAATATCTTTGTTCAGCATCCTTCATCTTCTGACTCTCGAAGGCAACAAGATACTTTCCTTAGACCAGAACCCCTTCCAAGGCTCTGTTAGAAGCATCTGTATGGACTTTGAAGGGCAACTCAAAATTTGGTAGGTGCAGCACTGGCTCCGAAGCCACTACACGCTTCAGCTTCTCAAAGGCTGTCTGGCATTCTTCGTTCCAGTCCCATCGGTTGTCCTTCTTCAGCAAGTCAGTCAATAGAGTTACCTTTTTAGAGTAACCCTTGATGAACCTGCGATAGTAATTTGTAAGACTAAGAAAAGATTTTAATTCTGACACTTTTGTTGGTGCAGGCCAATCAAGAATGGCCTTCATTTTCGCCCGTCTATCTGAACCCTGCCATTGCTAACTTAATGGCCAAGAAATATCACTTTTTGTTGGCAAAATTCACATTTTTCTTTCTTTACATAGAGTTGGTTTTCTCTCAGACTATTGAAAACCTTTCTTAAGTGAGTTAAATGATCTCTTATGGTTTCATTATAAACCACAATGTTATCGAGATACACTACAACAAACTTATCATTGAATTGATAATGAACATCATTCATCAAATTACAGAATGTAGCAGGTGCATTAGTGAGGCCAAAGGGCATCACAAGGAACTTATACGATCTATACCGAGTGATGCAGGTTGTCTTGGCCTTATCTCCCTCAGTAATCTGTACTTGCCAATAACCCATGCACAGGTCCAGTTTTGTGAAGTAGGAACCTTTGCTTAGTCTGTCAAAGAGGTCATGAACATTCAAGACTAGATACTTGTTCTTGATAGTAACTTTGTTCAAGACCCGATAGTCAATGCACATCCTCATTGATCCATCTTGCTTCCATTGGAACAATACTGAGGCTTCAAAAGGGGCTCTTGAAGGTTGAATGAATCCTGAGTATAGGAGTTCCTTCAGCTGTCTCCTCAATTTAGCCAATTGGGGATGTGACACTCTGTAAGGGGCCTGTGTAGGAGGCCTTGCACCAGGCTCCAACTCGATCTTATGATCAATTACTCGTCGAGGTGGAAGGAACTTAGGAAGTTCTGGAGACATGACATCTGTAAACTTTTCAGCAAGTCAACAACTTCATTAGTAACTTCTTCAGTGACATCGGACTTGATCTCCACTAGGGCTGCAAGGTAAGATTCTTCACCCTTTCGCAGTCCCATCTTTAATTGGATTGCAAAGAGTATCACAATCTTCCTTTTTCCTTCCTTTTTGTTTTGATCACTGTAAATAGCAAGGACAAAGCATGTGGCTTTCTCATTTGTGATCATCAGGCCTCCAAAATAGGGGCATGACCATCACTTTGGCCTTCACGAAGAATTCGTTGCCAAGGATCAGATCAAATTTGTCCAAGGGTACTACTATCAGATTGCACAACTGTAACACCCCGGCCCGTTTATCGGGAAATTAAATTGCGAATTTGGGTAATAAAAATTTTATGAGACGAAATAGAATGTAATTAAATGGGAAAAAAATAAATAAATAAATAATAACAAATAAAATAAAATAAGATAAAACAAAATAAAATAAATTGGATTGTCAAACAAGACATAAGGGAAAATAGGAAAAGGGAAACCAAAATTGAGGCCAATGGATTTTGAACCCTTGACCCAAAAATAAGTAAGTACTTTGACCCAAAAAGAAAAGCCACTTGGGCTGCCCACCCTTTGTGAAAAATAATATAAATTATATGTATATGTAAACATAAAATGAAACCCCACCTCCTAATCAACCAATAAGATTTCATGCAACCCAATTTAATATATAAAATGTAACTATATATCTGTGTGTTGTGTGAGTGAGATGGAATTCAGAAAAATCAGAAATCAGATTTGTGTGATGTAGAGAGAGAAACTTAGAGAGAGAGAGAAAGAGTGAAGAAGAAGGAGAAGGGACGAGGGCCAGTATTGCCCTAAGGAACCCTAGAGGACTAGAATTTGAGCCACAAAGGCAGGAGAACTACTGCCAAGAAGGTATATCACTACAAACCCAACTGATTTTCTTTCTCTAAAACTTGAGTACGCATATAAGCCTTTGTTAGATTTTTGTTTGCATGTATGGCATCTAAGGGTAGTAAACTTGGTTAAGGCATGAATTTTGGACCATGAGCCAACCCTAGAACCCTAAACCAGTGAGATCCGCCATTGAAGGACCTCTAAGGTCGGTCTGAACTAACGAGGACTAAACCAGTTTCTACCACTTAGGGATTAAACTAGAGGCCATGAGGATTCCAAATCCACAAAGTTTATGTTAAATGGACCCAAGATGACAAAGAACAATGGAGTTGCAAGTCATGGCCACCCCAAACTCACTTCGCCATTGAGCTCCAACCTTGTGTTCTTGAATGGAAAATGAAACCCCATACGAAGAGGGTCACGGCCCAACAAAAATCTCTCAAAACCATCAAGAAACGAAGCTGTACGATGGAGTTACAGCTGAGACGATAATGGAGTTCGACTGAACTCCATGGCTAGATTCGATACATCAAACCAATGTTAAAGCCTTCCCTTAACCCCCAGGAAATGTTTGGATCAAAAACAGTGAAGAAATCGAGCTTTAAAAGTCGCAAAAATGAAGAAGAAAACCCCAGGGTTTCACTGGTCGAGTTGGCGCAGTGAAAAAGACGAAGCACTGTTCATGGGTCGGGTCGGATCGTGGGTCGGGCTCCGACCGAACTAAAAATGTTTTAGTTTTTGAACCGGTTCAGTGTATGATTTTTGAACTGGTTCAGTCTTTAAACCCCTGAAACCGGTTGGTTTATTATAAAACTTTCTAAAATTGCATTTTGACCCCCAGCTTTTGATTATTATAAAATCACCCAGAAAACTAAATAAAAATTAATTTAAAATCCTTTTTAAATTAGAAAAATTACCAAAACATCTCTAAGCCAAAATTAGTTAAACGAAGTCTAAATAAAATAAAAGAATAGCGTAACCCAATGTTTTTGGGCAATCCGGACTCAACGGCGAAGTCCGATTTTTGAAATTAAGTCCCGAAAATTTAGACACGTGAAATGTAAAATTATCATTTTACCCCGAATGATACCCAAGGCTAATTGAATATAAAAGGTAGTCCATTTTGACTATTTTGGGTAATCCGGACTCAACGGTAAAGTTCATTTTGGTAAACGAAGTACCGAAAAATATGACGCGTAAAAATATAAAATTACAAAAATACCCCTTAGCTTAAAATAAATTATAGGAAAAAAAATTTAGGTCTAGAAAAGTCCAAACTAATTATCTTCGACGCTTTGAACCTAACGGAGACATCCTTGTGAGGAAATTAGAATAGAGAGGTGTCACGGCGGTGACATGTGATCCCACATCGGTTGTAGGAAGGGAGATCTTGGGCCATTTAAGGGGTTTGGTACCTCCACCCATCAGTTGCAGCTTTTGGGTTGGAGCCCAGCCCGTGACAGTGGTATCAGAGCCTGCCCCGAGACTCCGATGGCCCGGTGGAAACCATAAAGCCAGAGGGCCCGAACCCGCTAGAGGGGACCCGCCCGCGACGGGGCGTCGCGGATTTGGGTGGGGGAGCTGTCACGGCGGTGACATGTGATCCCACATCGGTTGTAGGAAGGGAGATCTTGGGCCATTTAAGGGGTTTGGTACCTCCACCCATCAGTTGCAGCTTTTGGGTTGGAGCCCAGCCCGTGACAGTGGTATCAGAGCCTGCCCCGAGACTCCGATGGCCCGGTGGAAACCATAAAGCCAGAGGGCCCGAACCCGCTAGAGGGGACCCACCCGCGACGGGGCGTCGCGGATTTGGGTGGGGGAGCTGTCACGGCGGTGACATGTGATCCCACATCGGTTGTAGGAAGGGAGATCTTGGGCCATTTAAGGGGTTTGGTACCTCCACCCATCAGTTGCAGCTTTTGGGTTGGAGCCCAGCCCGTGACAGAGGGCTCTAAATTGACAGTTAAATTATGTGATACTTTGAACAAGAAAGTAATAAGGTTTGAATTGTGATTATAGGGACCCTCGTTAAGGAAGGGTTTTTGGAAATTGCTTTTGGGACTTCAGGTGAGTATTTTCATACCATATTGAGGTGGATTTTTATTATAAATATAAATATCGAACTCTTGTATAATTTGAAAATAGATCCTTCTGTTTGAAATCGATTTGAATGACTTATTGACATTGCCATTTCCTGATAGTTTGTAAAATGCTCATGATACTATAACAGTTTTTCTCACAAATCTTTGAACCGTTTTGATTAAAGGCTAAATATGATACTCTTAATTGAATAATTGAGATTGTCATTGATGTTATTGATTTTGAAAATGATTTTGATGCTTTGAATAATAGAATCTTCTATGATATGTCATTATCGAATAGATTGTGACTTTATTGAACCCTAACCACGGGGTATACGAATGGTACTATTGAATTTGATCTCAGTCAGTGAGGGTCTAATTTGCTGACATTTGAACCCTAACCACGGGGTATATTGGTGGTATTTTTGAATGTGATCTCAGTCAGCGAGGTGCTAATTTGCTGGCCATAGAAGGGTAATTTTTGATGATTTGAACTTATATGAATATTGAATGTGAACTATGATTGAACTTTGAATCACTGAATTGAGAACTATTGAACTATGATTTTGATTATCAGACTATGAAATTTGTTATCGAACTATGTTATCGAACCATGAGGTTGATTTTGAGCTATGACTATTGAATTTGAAAACGAATTTGAACCGTAACTATGATAGAGTTACAACACTAAATTATGATGTTGATTTGACTATGACTATTGATATTGAAAACGACTTTGAACCATAACTATGATTGAGTTACAATATTATATTACGATGTTGATTTGGCTGTGACTATTGATATTGAAAACGACTTCGAACCCTGATTGAATTACAATACAAATCATCGTTACCAACTATGTTATTGGATCATTATTTTGACTGTGTTATGTTATCGATTTTGATTTACGACTGTGATTGAATTGAGATTTATTGAAAATGACTTTGATACTAACTTCTGATCTGTTGAACTTGATATGACGTATTTTAATTCCATATAAGTATATACATTTCAGATTGTACTACATAATAGTTTTGAAACCCTTGGCATGTTATGGAAGTACTCATTGGGCTTGTTGAAGCTCACCCCATTCTATTAACATTTTTCAGGTAAGGACTAGACAACTTGCTTTCAGGTGATGCAGGATAAGTGCTTAAGTGACGAAGCAAGTTCTTTTTGATGAGTCTTTAACTGAAGATAGATTAGATATTTTTGGAATCTTATGTATTAAGTTATGTAATATTATGCTACTCTTGACTTGGAGATTATGATCTTTGATGATGGTATTTGAATTAACTAATGAAGTGATGTAGCTTATTTTGTGGATGATAAGAAAAAAAAAATAAATTATTCCGCTGCGTAAATGGTATTTGGAAAAGTATTATGATTATTAAAATAGGCCTCGGTGGCCGATCATGAACCCCTAATCCGCATAAGCTGGGTTTCGGGTCGTGACAACAACCCTTCCCAAGCAACAATGTTGAAGGTTGCTTGTGCTGTACCTCGGACATGTTTGGCTTTCGAGTTTACTGCCTTCAACTTGCTTGTGTTCTGATCCAATTTCAGGCCAAAAGTAGCCATTTCTCGATGAGCCACAAAGTTTTGAGTGGCTCCAATATCCACCATTGCTCGAACATCCATGTCATTCACCTTCACCTGCACATATATCAAACCACGTTGAGTTTGCGATTTCTGTACTGTGATGACATTCAGCAATTGGAATGGATTGACTCTAGTTGGAATGTTAGAGTCACAGTTTGAGTCCTTGTTATCAACCATCAAGGCACTCAACTTCTCACTTTTGGGGCAGTCTCTTAAACGATAAGGACCATTTTAGAGAAAACAACCATTCATGGATTTGCCCTTGGTCTGGCTTGTTTCTCATTTAGACTTGGAAATGCTACTGCTGCTTCCTTTCTTTTCTTTCCATCATGCTGCTTTTTGGCATCTTTGGATTGTCCATCTTTGGCCTTCTTCCCATCATTTTTCTTCTTCTTTTTAGTTGAGGATGTCGATCCAACAACTTTAAAGTCAACCAACCCCTTTGCCGCAACAATTGTAGAAGGAAGGTCTCTTACTCCTTACCTTTGCAATTCAGCCTGTGCTCATGCTTAGAGTCCAGACATGAAGTTGAACAGTTTGTCCTCTTCTAACATGTTTTGGATGTCCAACATCAGGGAAGTGAACTATTTCATATAATCCCTCACAGTGCAGGTATGCTTCAATTTTTTAAGTTGTCCCGAGCAATTCACACAATGTTGCAAGGGAGGAACTGATCCTTCAATTCTTTCTTCAAGATATCCCATATCTCGATCTGAGGGCGTCCAGCATTTAGGTCATCCTGAACCGGTGTTCACCACCAAAGTTTAGCATCACCTGAATGATACATACTGGTTATAGTTACCTTTTCTGCATCTGGGACACAGGTAACCTTGAAATACTGTTCCATATCCCATAAGAAATTCTCCAACCCCTTTGAATTTTTAGTGCCAGAAAATGGTTTTGGTTCAGTAACTTTGATCTTGGAGGACACCTCTCCGATGGCACCGAAGTGGGCAGGGACAGAATTCTTGACGAAGGCTACATCATCCTCCAAGCACTTGAGATTGATCTTCACGACGTTTTCCAGAGACACCACATCCTCTATGATGATGGTGATTTTGGCACTCATTTTTGTCATGAAATCATCAATTATCTTCCTCAAGTCCACCAACTCAATGGTGTGTTGCTCTGTTTGAACAGACAGTGCAATAGCACCATCACTATCAAGGACACCCACAAAATTTTCCAAGCAGGTAACTCGATCCTTTAAGGCCTCGTTTGTAGTACCGCCAACCATAATCGTTAAACTACACTCTAATACTAACTGTCACAGGGTCAAAATTTGAATCTGAATTTTTTACCTTGTGATGGCACTAAAACAAAACTGTTACACCCCAATTGCTAGGGTTCTGTTTGAACAAACCACAAACAGCCACCTATTGCTGTAGTTGACACCCCCAACTACTAGGGCTGTCTAAAGCCACTGATGTCTCTCACATATAATCAAGCAGTTCATCTCGCTATTGAATATAATACTAGCCATAGGATCAAGTGCCAACACAACATGGTAGTTACCCTTGTTTGCATTTAGACAGCTTTGTCTTGTGCCAGGCCAGCAACCGCCTTCACCTGCTTTGTCTAAACTAAAGCCATACCAAGCCCTCAAGGACAAGACTATGAGTACTTAGCCTTTAGTCAACGAACCACACGATCCCACCAAGCTGTATTGTCAACCCTCATTGCCAAACCATGCCTACTCATGGCTTGGTCTTGTGTGTCAAATGTTGCCACCATATGTCGCTACCGTTGGTGATGGAGGTCAGACCACCATGTCAAAACCTGCTTACAATAACAACAACATGCCTTGCCTCGGAGGTGCCAAGGTCTTTTGCCGTATGGCTTAATTACTAGCCCAAGGGCGCCTCAAGGAGGTACTCCCCCCTATATATGTCTTAGGACAATTCACCTAGTTGACAGAGTAGACACAACTGCTTACAGAGTCGAGCTGTTCCCCCTGTACGCGTACATCTTACCAAAGGCTGTCTGTGCGCGCCAAGTGTTTTCGAGGTGCACTGCCTTGGCCTTTGCTGCCTAAGGCATGCACACAAGCTGTACCAAATCTGAAGTATCCATCAAGACAACCAAATCTCAAGCAAGGGTGCCTATGACAGGCCACCCCCACCTTGGCCTTAACATTGGTTGAGGCTCACCATGCCTTGGCCTTGTCAAGCCCTCAAGGGGCTAACAACTAGGCACTTGGAAAGGGGTTTGCTTGGAACCAATAATCACCATAGGATTGGTTTCCTATTTCAAAAAAAAATTAATCATTAACTAATAAGATAATGAGATAAAGTTCATGCATGTTTGCACTGTTGCAAGCAACTTTTGTGTTGGCTAAACGAAATCTTGGACCTCTCTTTTAACTATATAGCTTGTCAACTCAACTTCTTTCTCATTTTCGACTTTTATTACCATGGCCCCTCATCTTAATGCCCTTGGCACCTATTCCATTCAAAATCTCCATGATGTCTACCTGTTCCACCCTTTTTTTTTGCACCTAAAATAAAGATGGGCATTCTTTCAATTGTTTACCACACACTTCTTCAACTTTCTTCATCAAATCAATTGGAACCTCGGCAACATAATTAAATGCCTCATCAAATTCAGCAGCTCGAGCTGTAATCCTAACTAAATAGCATAGCATTCTATACTGCTCTGTAACTTTCATTTTAGGATCCCCTTGAATATCTTGGTCGTTGTTCATTTCTTGCACATTTCCTTTTCTTGCATCTCTTGTCCACCTTTTTAATATGTATTCTTCAAGAATCATCTTAATGTCTACCACATCAAACACTTTAAGTGCATGAGAACATAACAATCCTATTATTCTTGAACATAAAAATCGGCTGTTTCGATGGAAACGAAACGAAACGAAATTTTGATCATTGTCTCTAATTTTAAAGAAATCACGAAATAACCACTTATTCTTTCCACTTTCTTCTCTTTTCTTTCTAAATCCCTTAATTAAGGCAGAGTGTTAGTTTTTGTAATATGTAAGCTAATCTAGCTAATGCAAGAGTTCCCGCTCAATTACCTATTTTCTTTAGTGAAGGCAATTGAGCCTATTAGCAGCCGTTACAATAGTTAAGTAACATGCGTCGGTCCTACTTTGCAGTAGCCATTTTCTCATCCTTTTTAGTACCATTTTGCAGTGTCTAAAAAGGTCAAGTAATTCTTATTAGTATTGCATATTGGGATTGAACATGCAATTGCCCCAAACCAAGTCTCATCCCCTATCTCAAGGGGCTTCACACTTTGGGAGTTCCTTCTACGTTCTATCATCAACTCAGTCACATTTTCTTCTTTGCTCACTTTGATTAAGGTTCTTTTAATAATTGGGTAACATCACTCTCTCTGACTCTATAAACTAATTTGTGAATAAATGCAGACGGTATGCGAATATTGATTTCCATATGCAATAAGGGCGGGTTGATATATATAGAGCTTTTTGTATCTGTTTAGTTAAGGTATAAAGTTATGAATTGCATTTATTCATGCAAACAAACCTATTATTTCTGTTCAAACTTATACATGAGTTCAATGAATACAACGATGCCAACAATCATGTTCAATATAACAATGTATTATATTTGTTCAAAACAATGACGCTTGTTGTAAGAAAATTTAAATAAAAAACCTATATATATGATATACCACAATGTGACACACCAATCACTACTTGACACGTGTAGCTACGGCCATTCAGCTCATGCTCGGCCATTTAGTTTAGGCTCGGCAAAGCAAACCCACAAAGGCTGAGCACGTATCTTCAGAGCAGATCTACTCTGCAAAGCTTACAGGTCCAAACACAAGCCTGCAGCACAACGCATCGATATTCAGAGCTCATCACTGCCTTAATATACGCCGAGCAGAGAATAAGGAAACAATCTTTTACATGGAAACCACCACTCATGGTTATCTCGATTCGATACAATATCCTACAAGGTAACTGTTATCTCTGATAGTCAAATCCCTACTTTCATGGCTCCTAATCCTAATCAATTCAGGAAAGCTACTGCCTATAAATCAAGCCCTAGAGGTACGCTTTATTTTCATACTCATTATTTAGCTTTCATTACAGTCTTTCAATTCAGTTTATTGACTTAAGCATCGGAGCGGCTACCGCCAAAGCCAACCTGGTGGTCCTCTGATCTTCTTTTTGAGTATTTCACAGGCAGCCGAGCTTGGAGCATACGTGGGCCAAAGAGTGCAGCATCAATATATATATCCCAAGCCCAAGCTCAAGCCCAAGCCAACTTAGGGCGAGACAGGGTGCACATGTGGTGAACCCACCATGAGTTATGTCATCTCTCTTCTACAAAAAATGAGGATGCCCTTAGGTCCTAACATTCCTTCAAAGATATTGTATGTATACTCACTTAGTTTTGTATCAACTATTGTGAAACAAACTTTTCACAAGTTTTGTTACCATATTCAAGTGGTAATGTTTAAACTTAGAGTCAATTTCTCATTTACTCCTTAGTAGTTTTGAATAACTCAATATATGTTATTAATATACTCACGAAAAATAACATATTTTCATGTAAATTCACCTTAAAAATTTGCAAGTCTCACTTTTATTTTAGCTTAAAATTGACCAAAAACTACGCTCAAACCCATTTTCTCCAACAAAACAGTGGGAGTATGAATCGGGTTTGGGGAGCAGCAAGAGTGACGGTCCTCATTTATTCTAAAAGTTTAAGTTAAGAGACTATTTAAGAATTTTTCTAAATGAGTCTATCTTAAGTCTTTCTTTCATGGAATTCTTTGATATTTTTGAAAAATCAACTCCTTTTAGTCTAACTCAACTCAAATTTGAAGCATCTTTAAAAATAAAAGCATCCTTTTGTGCTATTAAAAAGTAATAACTAAAGATGAAAGATTTAATATCAAATTCATATATACTTTACTGAATTGATTTTGTTCCTAAGTTTTCTAGTCTCCATTATGCGATCATGGAGTTATTAATTTCACAACGATAATCATGTTTTCCAATTAGCAAACATATTAATTGTTGTTTAAAAGAAGTGGCGTTCGCAAATTTAGTTAGTGCTCCGTTAATGGGAACCAAGTCACCCTCAACTCATCTCCATTGAAGTCGAAGTCGACAATAGCAGTTTCATATTTTTAATTGCAATTCTTCCAATTGTTCTGCTCTGTCCACTCCCAATATAATTGCATCTAAGAGGTTCAAAATTACAGTACGCTAAACAAAGTCAAACAACAACAAAAGCTCGTATTCACAAAACTTTGATATAATAAATTAGGAAAGACTTTTCTTTTTTCTTCTGAGAAAGTCTCCACTGATCCAATGACATCATCCTTCCTTTCCTTTGGCTGTCCTTCCAAAAAAGAAAAACAGATTTTTTTTTTTAAATCCAAGTTTCTGTTATGTTTAAGCATTTGAACTAAAGGGTCAATGTTGTCTTCCAAATTTCATAAATTTTTCGTTTCAGGAACTAAAATGAACTGATTACACCACATTTTTGTTAATCTTCATCAAACTTTAGAACCATGACCAAAACTGAGAGGCCAGTTGAGATGAACTATTGTTATTAAACCAAATTTGGATGAGTTGTGAGCCATATTGCTAATTCAGTGGTGCCAAAAAGAGATTGATTTCTTATTTGTCTTTCCCAAACCTTCTTGTCTTCAAACATAACAAGTATGCAAAAATTTGTAGAATCAATTCTGCATCTGTTCCTGACTTCCTGTTGTAAGAGATAAGAAAGAGGTGCACAATTGAAATAAAAAGAAGAAATTAATATATAGACGCAAAGCCATTATTTGATTAAATACTAGCATTTTACATGATGACAAGTGGTTATCAAAAATCAAAACCCTTGGTTCCAAAGTAAGAAATCTACATCCAAAATGCAAACCCAATGAAACCAAAAAAAGACTAATTTCTTCCCTCCCTCCTCAATTTGCAGTTTGGCTTCCTTTCTAAACCATCTGTATATCATAAGAATTCAACTTATATGCCTTTCGGTCTTATTCATCTGATTATACTAGCATTTTACATCATACACGTGGCCCTCTAGTGTTGGACGACAGTCCCATCTCTGTCTCCTCAATCTTGGCCTCTTCTTTAAATTTCTTATATATGTCACCTTTGTAAAATTCTCGCGTTCTCATTACCAAAACCAGCGAAGCAAGCACTCCGAAGAGCGTAACAAGCCCCACAATTATGAAAGATAATCTGTAACAGTGAGTCCCAGTGCAAGTCAGTTCCTTCATTGATGACTTATCCAGACCCTTCATTGCAAGCTCCTTCAAAGCCTCTTTATCATAGAGGAAACCAGTGACCCTCACACTCATTACATACGACCCTATGGGACTAGCCAATAGCCCACAACTGAACAATGTAGCAAAGTGCTTTAAGCCGAACAGCTCTGAAATAATTGCAATAATCAATGGCAACTGCGTGCCAAAAGAGAATCCGATGATCACCGATGCCGCGTAGACTGAGCCAGGGGCTGGAAATGCGATAAGGAAGTGGCCAATGCATAACAAAAGAAGGAAAAGTGCCATTACAAGTGGACAGGGAATTTTCCATTTTGTGAGTAGTCTTTCAGAGACAAATCCAGCAAAGACCCTCCCAAAGTAATTCCATATGCTTAGTAGTGAGACAAAGGTGCTTACGGTTCGAGTTGGGTAACCCAGTGACTCGCCAATCTGACCCAAGTTGTTGATTGCTGCTAAGCTCGACCCAATTCCACAGAGTGTCACAATGAATAGAAGTAACATGTCGATGCTCAGAAGTGCTTGCAAGATGCTGTGGTCTTCTCCTCTATTTGGCTTCTTGAATATGTCAGCAAAATAAGATGTTTGTGGATTCTCTTCTAGCTGTGCAGCTTGTGCAGAAGAATCTGCCTGCAATGGTGCTGCTTTCGATTCCACCACTGACAGAGTCGTATTAGTAGGATTAATGGGATTTTTCGTAAGCTTCCAGAGGATGAACTCTTCTCTAAGGACAAAAACGAGAGGGGAAAAGAGCAAGATGCAAACCACTGTGGCACTCCCTATATATGCAACTTGGGAGAAAGCAATCTCTTTCTGAACTATAGTCATTACCATGAGAAACAATGCTAGTGCAATTGACACATAAAAAAAGCTATAGAAGACTCTTAGCTCATTGGGTTGCTTAACAACCTTCATTGGCCTAATTGTGTAAGCAAATATTACAGGTATCGCAGCAGGGAGCCACCCAACAAGAAGAATAAGAGATTTAAAATCATATCCATAGATGGCCAAGTAGAGTTGTGTCATGATAGCTCCACTAAGGCCAAAAAAGCCCTGCAAGAGGCCAATCAAGATACCTCGACTTTCAGTGAAGCTCTTGATACCGGTAACATGAGCTGCTGTACTTGAAAAATTCTGAGAATGGGCTCCCAAGCAAAAGTAAATGCACATTTGCCAAACTTTGGGCTTGCCAATTTTGCCAGTGATGGCTAGCCATACCATGAAGTAGCCTGCAAAGTTCATGGCCGAGCCAAGTAAGAGTACAAACCAAGTTGGGGTTACCTCAGCAATAAGGCCTGCGGAAACCCCAACATGTGTGCCAAGGTCCTTGAAGAAGCTCAACAAATTAAGAGTCGTTTGGTCATATCCAAGGGAAACTTTTACCTCGTTGGAGTAGATTCCAAAGAGATAGGTGCCACCAGCTCCTGCCATGACGAGGAAGGAGGCTAACAGAGTGAACCATTGGCCTCGCACAACATATGCAAGAAAAGAAAATACCTCACCACACCGGCCACCAACACCTGGGGTGGCATGGACAGTGGGTGCCTCATCCATGATATAGTCTCAAGGGATCTGGCAAGATTGGCCGGAAGAAGTAATTTGTGTGTTTGAAGAGAACACAAGCAGAATGGGCATGCAGTATGGGCGCGCACACAGACACACACCAAATTACATTATGACGATAAGCAAAGTATATATTATGTATGTGTTGTAACTAACTTAAGTCAACAAAAGCTTCTACCAATTATTTGAAGATGCTTATATGAATAAAGTCTCGCATCTCAACATTTAACTCAATTTTACGTCGTCTATCAGTTCGCTAATGTAACTCTCATTTTTTTGGATTTAAAAACGGCTGTGTAATGCAACTTTTGAAGTTGTTTTCTATCATACAAGTACAATCAAATAACAATGGAATAATGAAAGAATAGAATAGATTCAACAAAATGAAAAATAGAATAATATAAGAATGGAATAGATTCAACAAAAGGTATCCAATAATTTAACATAAATATTTTTTCCTGTAGTTCATTCTATCAGGAATGGAATGCTATTCTTTATATTTTAAAAAGGAGTATGTATTCCCACCATGTTCGGGTTCGTCGCGTCGTGTCTCTATTTCAGCCAATCAGATTTCAACATCGCATCAAAAAAATAATGTTTTAATTTTTAAAATTTCAAATGCTGTCTTTTGAAACAAATTCACGTTCAGTCATTTTTTTTCTTACCCCAGATCGCAACAGAGCATTATTTGACTCTGGAATCCTTCGAGCCTCAGGTAGTCAGGTTTATTGGATGAAATG
This sequence comes from Nyssa sinensis, assembly GCA_008638375.1. Lineage (NCBI taxonomy): Eukaryota > Viridiplantae > Streptophyta > Magnoliopsida > Cornales > Nyssaceae > Nyssa > Nyssa sinensis. Next base: position 55,155,052 of record CM018031.1, on the reverse strand, counting down.
CTTTGAGCATCAGGTTGAGCATCTGTGAAATCCTTTGAGCATCTGATCAATTGAGCTTCGCAATCAAATAACTAATCTGTAAGTCTCTCTGTACCCCAAAAAAAAAAAAAAACTCTGTATCTTGATGGCAAACTGCCTAATTTAGCTTTCATATGCATAAGAAAATTACCATTCAAAATAAAATTCATATTGATGCAAATTTGAACTTTGTTTCTCAACCGAGAACAAATCCAACAAAATTGTCGAAACATGAGAAATTTTCATTTCTTCATCACCAAGACAAAAATATATACATATATATATATATATATATATATAAACAACGATGACAGCACTATATTCTGGTGATCCTAATGGAAAATTTTCCAACATAACCACATCTCAAAATTCATGACTACATTTCAAAAAAGTTCCCCTGCTTCATGGCATACGGCTCAACCTGCAATTTTTCAAGAAAAGTTGCAATACCTTATAGCTTCTTAACTCTTTGCAAAGTCATAGCTGTCATCTGGGCATTGTTGGTTGATCTTGGGCTGTACAAGAAGAAAAAAATATTTTGGGACATAAATAAATGAAGGGCAATGGGTACACAATAACATCTTGAATTATACTTTTTCCTGGGAAGAAACTAATTAAACTATCATTCCTATTTGGTGTCTCATTCTGAAAGTTGGATGATTGGCTAAATTCCATGTCTAAAAACTGTACATAGTGAATACAAGAAACATGTTATATAACATATTTTCTACAAAAAAAAATTGCTAGACTATGATTGAGATGAATTGAAGTCAAATGGTTCCTAGAATAAACAAAGAACTGACTTTGTTAAATATATTGTTTACATGAGGACTATCTTACATACATAAGTAAGCTTGTGATAATAAATAATCTTACCATTAACAATGGAGAGACTGATGGAAAAAATATATGTCTATGTAAGCTAGGCACTTGGAAAGGGGTTTGCTTGGAACCAATAATCACCGTAGGATTGGTTTCCTATTTCAAAAAAAAAAACTAATCATTAACTAATAAGATAATGAGATAAAGTTCATATTATAAGAAAACTTGAAAAATTGTAAGATGTTTTATTAGTAAGTAAACCTTGCCGGAGGCATATCAATGGAATGTTCATGCATGCTTGCACTGTTGCAGGCAACTTTTGTGTTGGCTGAACGAAATCTTGTTGGACCTCTCTTTTAATTATATAGCTTGTCAACTCAACTTCTTTCTCATTTTCGACTTTTATTACCATGGTCCCTCATCTTAATGCCCTTGGCACCTATTCCATTCAAAATCTCCATGCTGTCTATCTGTTCCACCCTTTCTTTTGCACCTAAAAACAAAGATGGGCCTTCTTTCAATTGTTTACCACACAATTCTTCAACTTTCTTCATCAAATCAATTGGAACCTTGGCGACATAATTAAATTCCTTATCAGATTCAGCAGCTCGAGCTGTAATCCTAACTAAATAGCATAGCATAGCATTCTATACTGCTCTGTAACTTTCATTTTAGGATCCCCTTGAATATCTTGGTTGTTCATTTCTTGCACATTTCCTTTCCTTGCATCTCTTGTCCACCTTTTTAATATGTATTCTTCAAGAATCATCTGAATGTCTACCACATCAAACACTTTAAGTGCATGAGAACATTACAATCCTATTGTCTCAAATATTCAACAACTACAACAAATTAACTTGTTTGAAGGCTTGCATATTACTTTATGCTCTTCTTCTCCGTTGCTATAGGGTGCAACCAAAAACTCACATTTTTCTTTATTTTCTTCTCGTCTTTTTATCACAAGTGCAAGAGATTCATCAACTTGTTTTTGGAACTCATTCAATATTTCAGAAGTGTTCACCACAACCGCATGATTCAACATGGGGGACATCTTTAATGCCAAGTTAGGCAATTTTTGTCTTGAATTATATTCTGCCACCAATGGGTTGTAACATTTGTCGTCAATGACTCTTTTCAAGTGTGTAAAAAATTGCACCAAATCAAGGTCAGGTTTTAAGTAATCCTTTAGGTATGAATTTAAGCTTTCACTAATCTGTGTGATTCTCATCCCCAAAGAAAATGTTCTCTACATGTAAGCTCCGGTCCATTTTTCTTTCGCTTTCACTATACCTTGCAACCAAGAATTTGATTGAACATTATACTTCAATAGCATGGCATCCCAAGCATCAAGAAACTTTGCTTCATTGTTGTAGTCATACATAAATGAACTAAGATCTTGAATAAGACCCATCCAATCCTTCAACAAATTTCTCAAGTGCTTCACGGCATTTCTTAATACGTGCTTCTGCAATGGCTGGATCTTGATCAGTGAATATTGTTTTAGGCTTTTTTGTGACATAGCCTCTAAAAAAGCTTCAAATGGCCTCTCAAAAGATTCTGCCATTTCATCATATAAAAGTGCCCCTCCAAATATAACAACTTGCCTCTAGTGATTAAATCCAGCAAACACACCACAAGGTCGATATGCTTCATTTGTCTTGTATATAGTGTCAAATGTAACCACATCACCAAATTCACCATAGTCAATCTGCATTCTTACATCAGCCCAAACGGTATATGTAATTTGCTCTTCATTATCCAATTGAACAGCACTCGTAATTTGCTCTTCACCTCTTGAAAGATCCAATTGTTGTTGGAAGTATCTTAACAAACTTGTAGTTTCCCCATATTTCATGTATTTTTGTCCCTTGCTTCGAAGATAACTCTTTTGGTCCGCTCGAGGATAACCAAGGTTTTCCCTCCCTCCATCTTGTCTACCCAAACTCATAGGTTTGCTTCAATGTTAATGCCGACTCCACTTCACAACCTTGTGCATCCGACATTTTTCTTTGTGATGGCATCATATGCACACATTCTGGAATATGCAGTGGATGGTTGTGATCTTCCACAAACATTGAAACTCGGTATTTTTTTACTTTTACGATCAAGTACAATAACCATTTTTGCAAGACAACCACTTCTTGTTTCAGGTTGTTAGAATATTCTAGATTACTCATACCACTTTGTCCCACATCGGATACACTCCCACATTGTATTCTCATATTGTACCTATAAATAGACCTCATATTGTACAGTTTTAAATACACAGAAATAAATATAAATTCCTTTCTCTTCTTTATTTCTTCATGGTATCAGAGCCACAAACTTGTGGCCTGTAGTCTTGTTTTTTCAGCCGTTCTTTCGGCAAATATTTGGTGCTCTTCCTTGTGACGGTATCTTACCTCACGAGCTGCCACGCACCGCCATTCCTCTCTGTTTTCCTCAATTTTACATTGTTCCGGTCACCACCTTACAAAGGTGCCACCACCATTGGACAGTCCATTCAGAGAGGAGTCCAACGCCGCCAAGATCGCCCCAATCGGAGCTGCCACGCGCCCTCACGTGCCTCCCGAAGTTCTGCCGCCCACGAGCCGCTCACGCGACCCACGTGCCAGCCTTATCCTTGTGCTGCCACGTCAGCCCTAGCCACGTCACTGCCACGTCAGCCCTAGTCACTTCACTGCCACATCAGCCCTAGATCCACTTCAGCTTCCGTCGCCACATCAGCATTGACCGTTGACTGTTGACTTTGACTTTGACCGTTGACTTTTTCAAATTGGGTGCATTCTGCTCAGTTTTCGTCCTGCTTTCATTTTTTCTTATCTGCTTATACGTTTGAAGATTCGATATGTCTCAATTTGTATCAAATCTCGATTCTATTGTTCGGCCTATAGACATAATATTGGATGGATCCAATTATATTATGTGGGCTCAGAATATGGAGGTTTTCTTAAAAGGCCGCCGCTTATGGCGTTATGTGACTAGCGACCTTGCTACACAGACACAGAAGGCAAGTGAGACAGAAGAGGCGTTTTCAACTCGTCTAGAAGAATGGGGTAGTATGCACTACAAGATTTTGTCTTGGTTCATCAACACCTCTGTTCCATCCATCAACAGTCTCCTTCCAAGACTTGGGAATGCTAAGGTTGCTTGGGATTTTCTGGCCAAAAGATACAACTGCACCTATGATGCTTCCTTAGAGTTTCAACTGGAAGCTAAACTTTATCAGATGCGTTAGGACACAGGTCAGTCTATTGCTGATTTTTATTCTCAGTCTAATCATCTTTGGGAACAATTATCTGCCGCAGATCCAAAGTTAGCATGTGCTCAAGACATTCAAACATTTGCTGCCTGGCTTGATCGACAGAAGTTTATGCACTTTATGATGGCTCTTCGTGATGATTTTGAGTCTACTCGAGCCTCTCTTCTTCATCGTCAACCACTTCCGACTTTAGATGCTGCTGTTTCTGAACTCATCTCTGAAGAAACTCGTCGTTCCACTATGAAGATGCAATCATCTAATATGGTTCTTGCCACTGCTTCTCGTGGTCCTTCACCATCTTCTACTGGCCGTCCATCATCACAATCCAACTCCACGATCCGTCTTTGCCAGTGGTGTAATTTCCGTGGTCACACCATTGATGAATGTCGCAAGTACAAGTCTTATCAGCGACGACAAGCTTACCGACAGACAGCTACGGTCTCCTCATCTACTCCTGCTCACCAGACAGCTTCGCTTGCTTCCTCTACTTCCTCTGCACCCGAGTCTTCATCTCCATCCACTCCTCTCACTGCAGCTGACGTAACGACCTTAATTCATCAGGTTTTGTCCCAATCCTCCATTGCCTTGTCCGTCACTCCAGGTAAATCTCAGTGGTTTATAGACTCTGCTTGTTATAACCATATGACATCTGATTCCACCATCTTCTCTCATAAAACTGCTCTTTCTCCCAATCCTGCAATATACACTGCCAATAGATCTCATATGCCTGTTAGTCACGTAGGGTCTATTTCTACTTCTAATTTATCTGTCAGTGATACTTACCTTGTGCCTCAATTATCCTTAAATCTTCTTTCTGTTGGACAACTTTGTGAGTTAGGCCTTGATCTGAAATTTTCTAACAAGGGTGTTGATGTACAGGATTCACGGACGGTCAGCTGCTTGGGACAGGCCGTAAAGTTGGACGTCTTTTTGAGCTCACATCTCTACAGATTCCTTCTTCCACAAACACTTCCATGGCTGCCATTACAGTTACTTCCAGTTTGTGGCACTCCTAGTTGGGTCATGCCTCACTTCCACGTGTCCAATTCTTGGCTTCTCAGGGTCATTTAGGTCCAGTTAAATTTCAGTCTTTTGATTGTGTGTCATATCATCTTGGAAAACAAACACATTTATCCTTTAATAAAAGTGACTCTTTTTCCGCAGCTCCTTTTGACTTAGTTCAGTCTGATATATGGGGTCCTGCCCCGACACCGACTGAGGGAGGATCTCGTTATTTTGTTATCTTTGTGGATGATTACAGTCGTTATACTTGGATATATCTTTTGCAGCATAGGTCTGAACTCACCACTGTTTACCAAAATTTTCACAAAATGGTGCAAACTCAATTTTCTTGTACTATTAAAACTTTTCGTTCAGATAATGCAATGGAATACAAAGATAAATCATTTCTTGCCCTTTTACAGCACAATGGGACAGTCTCTCACCATTCTTGTCCATACACCTCACAACAAAATAGTCGAGCAGAACGTAAACATCGTCACATTCTGGATACAGTAAGAGCACTTCTCATCTCTGCCTCTCTTCCAGAACGTTTTTGGGGCGAAGCTGCTCTTACTGCTATCTACACCATCAATCGTGTTCCCTCACCCACTATACATAATAAAACTCCTTTTGAGCTTCTCCATGGTACAGTTCCTAACTATTCATTACTTCGCGTTTTTGGTTGTGTTTGTTTTGTCACTCTTCCCTCACATGAACGCACCAAACTTGAGCCTCGATCCCGAGTCTGTTGTCTCATTGGTTATGGTCTCACTCAAAAGGGTTATCGTTGTTATAATCCCATCGCTAAACGTCTTCGTATTTCTCGTCATGTCGAGTTTTGGGAACATAAGATGTTTACGAGTATTTCTCCTTTTCTGCAGTCGTCTATCAGTTATGCTCCTATCTTTACTGACCCCTCTATTGCTTTATTTCCTGACTCCTCTGCAGAGATGCCAAGCTCCTCAGATGTTCCTTCTTCGCCTGTCTCAGAGTCATCTGACACGTCTGCTGATACTCCTGATCCATCAACTACCTCCGAGCCTATCCAGGTACCTGCACTTCGTCAATCCACTAGAGTAAGAGCTCCTCCTTCTCATCTTTAAGATTTTCATTGTTATTATGCTCTTGCTACCCTTCACGAACCTCACAGTTATCGTGAGGCTAGTGCTGACCCTCTTTGGCAGAAAGCTATGTCTGATGAACTAGAAGCTCTCACTAAAACTTATACTTGGGACTTGGTGGATTTACCTCCTAGCAAGTCTGCAGTTGGATGTAAGTGGATCTACAAAATCAAGACTCGGTCAGATGGATCAGTGGAACGCTACAAAGCTCGTCTTGTTGCTAAGGGTTTCTCTCAAGAGTATGGTATTGACTATGAGGAGACTTTTGCCCCTGTTGCTCGTCTTACCTCTGTCCGTTCCTTGCTTGCCATTGCTGCTGTGCGTTATTGGCAACTGTTTCAGATGGATGTCAAAAATGCATTCTTGAATGGTGATCTTGCTGAGGAAGTTTATATGCATCCTCCCCCTGGTTATGCCCATCCTCCTCACATCGTTTTCCGTCTTTGGCGTGCTCTCTACGGTCTCAAACAAGCTCCCCGAGCCTAGTTTGCTAAATTCAGTTGTGTTGTTGCTCAACAAGGGTTTACCCCTAGTGCCTATGACTCAGCTCTTTTCCTTCGGACCACTGGTGCTGGTATTATTCTTATTCTTCTTTATGTCGATGACATGATCATTACAGGCGATGATCTCTCTGGTATTCGAGATCTTCAGCACTTCTTGAGTCAGAACTTTGAGATGAAGGACTTAGGGCAGCTTAACTACTTTCTGGGTCTTGAAGTTACATCTGGATCCGATGGTTATTATCTCTCTCAAGCTAAGTATGCATCCGACTTGCTTTCTAAGGCTGGCTTGACTGACAGCAAAACATGCACTTCTCCGCTTGATCCTAATGTTTGATTTCTTGCTACTAATGGTGAATCTCCCTGATGCTACTCTGTATCGACAACTGGTCGGTAGTCTCATTTATCTCACTGTTACTCGACCAGACATTTCCTATGCTGTTCATCTGGTTAGCCAGTTTATGAGTGCCCCTCGCTCTACCCACTATGCTGCTGTTCTTCGCATTTTACGGTATGTCAAGGGAACTCTATTTCATGGCCTTCACTTTTCCTCTTGCTCATCTCTTGAGCTCCACTCCTATTCTGATGCTGATTGGGCTGGTGATCCTACCGACCATCGCTCCACCACGGGCTACTGTTTCTTACTCGGCACCTCTCTCATTTCTTGGCGTAGTAAGAAGCAGACTGTTGTTGCCCGCTCTAGTACTGAGGCTGAGTATCGTGCCCTTGCTGATACTACAGCTGAACTTTTGTGGTTACGATGGCTTTTGACCGACATGGGTGCTTCTCAGCTAACTAGTTCTCCTCTTTATTGTGACAATCGGAGCGCCATCCAGATTGCTCACAATGATGTCTTTCATGAGCGCACCAAACATATTGAAATTGATTGTCACTTCATTCGGCACCATCTTCAGCAGGGCACCTTGGATCTTCGCTCTGTCTCGTCTGAAGATCAACTTGCTGATATTTTCACGAAGTCTCATCCTCCTGGTCGACTCTGTGATCTTGTTTCCAAACTCCAGTTGACTTCGTCCTCTCGAGTTTGAGGGGGGATGTTAGAATATTCTAGATTACTCATACCACTTTGTCCCACATCGGATACACTCGCACATTGTATTCTCATATTGTACCTATAAATAGACCTCATATTGTACAGTTTTAAATACACATAAATAAATATAAATTCCTTTCTCTTCTTTATTTCTTCACAGGTCAACAATTTTTTGTTCTATAATCTTGCTTGTCCTTCCCCCGAAAACTCTCTTTGCAACATACAAATTTCCTTGATGTTAGTTCTCCAGTCATTTTATCTATTTTCCCATACTCTTTTAGAATGCTAAATCCAAATCTGCTACCATATTCATTGTAGAAATTGTATGCATCAGCCTCTGAATTGAATTCTTTACCCTCGTAAGGTGTGTAAGATTTAGTAAAGTTGTCATTTAGATTTGAGATTCCCATCTTCCCATATACAAACAAAACAATGCATAAGTACTAAACAAAGAAAACGAGGAAAAGAAACAAAAAGAACCTCTGGAACCCCCCCAAAAGACTATTGGTTAATTACAAATATTCAAATTATTTAAAGTTTGATGCTTAGATAAACATCTTTTACTTTAGACCTACTACATTCAAGTGGGGTGTGATTTATCATGCTCTAGAAACAAATTGAAATTCAAGAGGAAACCTTACATATACAGAGAAAGGAGAAAAAAAGGTTCTGAAAAACCAAAAGACTATTGACTAATTACAAATATTCATTTATATTTAAAGTTTGTTGTATGAATATATAAACATCTTTAACTTTAGAGCATTTTTTTTTCCGAATGAGGTTAAAGAAATCGTGATGATGATTATTAAAATTTCATTACACATGTTCATTTCGATTATTTATTCACAATAATTGTTGCTCACAATTCTTTTAAAACCAAAATCAAACATGTTTCAATCATTTAACATCACACAAAAAAATAGAGTCTCAAGAATCCTCCGTGACCTACCGACTCACAAAGAGTCTTTGATTCCACATCTAACAACTAAAACAAAGTCTTAGTGGTAAAAGGCATTAGAGTAAACTTAAAGAAGTTAGATTATTGGATGTGTTTAACCAAACCTTATTCAGATGATTGTTCCAATCTTAGAATCCACGCTGTGTTTAAAATCTTCGAACTCATGCTTCTACCAGAGAGAAGATATAGCGAGAAAAGCTGTTGGGACGCCAAAAAAGTTGATGAGTTTTTGGCACCATTACACTTTTTTGGCAGTTTGTGAAACGACACCGTTGAGATCTTCAATCAGGTGCAAGTATTTCAAACGATACCACTTGAAATTTAAAAAGTTAAAAACATTATATTTAATGTGGTGTTGAAAACTGATTGGCTGAAATTGAGACACGCCGAACCGTTCGGAAGAAGTCGTGCCATGTCAATGCCATATCATTTGGGATATAAATTTAAGATACAATTTTAAGAAGTGTAGCATTGCTCTTACAAATAAATACCTATTTTCGTACATTAATGAACTAATGGAATGAGACCATATCTAGTGGTGCTATAATGGTGGAAGGGTTAACCAGTTTATGTAGGTAGAGGTGTCAAATAGATCGGTTTGGCCTGTTTCAATTAGCCTATTCAGGCCAATGGACCGGGCTGGCTCACCAAGCGGGTCGTGTCATACCGAACCCATGTTCAAAACCATTAGGTTCAGCACGGCCCATTAGCCTTTGTAATGTCCTAGATAATTTTAAAAAATAAGTAAAATATTTAACAATAATTTATTATGTGCTAATTAAAAAGAATAAAAAAATAAATAATTAATATAGTGAGCAATTTAAGTTTGACATAATTAGAATTGATTATCCAGCACATTAGCTACCTGATGTATTATTTTTTTAATTAATTAATTATCTTCCTTATTATTTCTTATGTTAAAAGAAAAAAAATATCAAAATCAGGCTGCCATGGCAGCATTCAAGCTACTCATGACAACATGATTTCATACATGACTATTATATATATGTACACATACATATTTTAATATAAACTATAAAGGCATGTAAAGTAAGAAAAGAAATTGCACTGTGCAGTGTGCAAGAGGTCTAATAGTCTTGTTGTGAGCAAATGGATAACAATTGTAATATGCAAAGTGATAAGTGTTGAATAAATAAATAAACAGAACTGAAGGGCTGTCATGAACATAAATTGCAATTTTCAATATGAAAGAATAAATATGTGAATACATACTATCTTTTAACTGAGTAAATAGATACACAATATTTACTTATATATATATATATATATGTGTGTGTGTGTGTGTGTGTGTGTGTGTGTGTGTGTCTGGAGCCGGTCCAATGGTCAAAGAAATAAATAAGGCTGTCAACTTTCCTTTCTTATGCGTTAACCAATGGGATTTACTCTTGACACAGCTATGTGTTGGCTAAGACAAAAAAAAAAATTGAACGGACATATACATATAACATGTGATCTTTTAAGTGTTTTTGACTCAAATACCTCTCAGCTTTCTTCTCCCACGCTTATAGCCCATCTCTTTCAATCCCACATCTCTTCTTTCCTCTATTAAAGACTTCTCTTAAGAAATCTTATGAACAATTAGAGTCTTACTCATTATCAACTCCTACATCAAATTACTACTCTTGGTTGGTGGAATATTGGAAGGAAACTAAGGAAACTTTTCTAGAGTTTTGCTATATCAATCTAAGAGGTAGGGGTTTCTAACCTAAGGTTGAAAATGAAATATCTAGGACATTATATTCTTATTGTTCATAATTTTATTTTCACTTGTTAATATTAGAAATATTAACTATGCTCCACATTTCATTAGTAGCAGATTATCTTGATATACTTCATCTCATTATTATTTTGTCTCTCACAATAGATTAAAAATACATGATGATGCTGCACTTTTCGGCTCGCAACAAATCTGGGATCCGCGACCTGTAGAACACTCAAAAAGAGGGATCAGAAGGCCATCGGGTTGGCTCCGGCGGTAGCCGCTCCGATGCTTAAGTCAATAAACTGAATTAAAAAAACTATAATGAAAGCCAAAGAATGAGCATGAAAATAAAGCGTACCTTTAGGGTTTAATTTATAGGCCGTGGCTTTCCTAAGTTGATTAGGATTTGGAGCCATGAAAGTAGGGATTTGATCACCGGAGGTAGTAGTTTCCTTGTTGGATATTGCACCATAGATAGAGATGAACATGTATAGCAGTTTCCTTGTCGAAAACTGTTTCCTTATTCCTTGCTCGGCAGCCACTAAGGCGGTAGCGAGCTCTGGAGTGTTGGTCTGGAGTCTTGCAATTAACTCCATGATCCTTAGCCGGATATGTATGTGCTCTGTAGGCATATGCTCGGCCACTTCTGATCTTTCAACCTGTCCTGAACGTTCGAGCGCTTAGCCACTGGCTGAGCGCGAGCTGAGTTAGTCGAGCGTGAGCTGGATTATAGACATACGTGTCAAGTGCTGATTGGTCTTGCTCTTTTGTGGTATATCACATGATATTGAATACATGATAGTTATTCTTATATGTTGATTAAATGATAACAAATATTGAAGCATGTTTATTAAGTGTTTGCTAAAATGCTAATATAAATTCCATGATTATTTTAGCTTGATGTTTAGCTATTGATTTTATTTTGATAATATATCTTGTGAAAATACTTGTTAGGACACATTGAACTTGAAATTTAGTGGGAGGTTTGGTGTGTCTATATAAATTTTTAGTGATTTGATTAGTCAATATAATTAATGTTTATGACTCGGAAATACATTGTGTTTGGAATTGTGTCTCCCTTTAGCCTTATCCATAAACCGCGTGGGAGGTTGCCTCGGTCATTTGTGTTGGTAGTCTGAAAACAACTGATTTGATACTAAGGATCCGTATTGTGTTAATATTGGGATTGATCCTAAAATTTTAGTAACAATTTGGGTGGTAGCAAGATGGCTTGATAAATAAAGAAATAAATATAAAATTTGAGAAGAAAAATTTTTTGTAAATTTTATATTTTATTTGGTGCTAATAAACTATAAACATATTAGAATTGACATGTTGAATATCATTACACTAGTACAAGCATCTACTTTCATCATTCATAATTTTTTTTTTTGTTAGATTCTCTTACGGGACGTTGTTCTAATCCCCTACCAATTTCAGGATATGGCAAGGAGTCCGAAACTTGATGACTTGACGACTTTTTTTGGGATACTTATTTTTGTAGCATGTGTTCTTTTGTCACAATTGATGTAATTTATTTCATGTTATTTAAATTTGGGATAACTAAGAATTTAATATCTATATTTGGAGAACTTTAAGGGATTATAAGTTGAGAACTTAGATCTTTTTTATTAATTCACTCATGCTATGGGAAGGTGATGAGGTAATTGAAGAGTAAAAATTGATATTTGAAAAATCAATAAAATATTATTATTTTGACTAACTAAGATTCCAACTAGCTTTTGTTGTTGGCTTTTTAATTTCGGGGTGTGACAACCTGGCCTATGGCGGGCTGTGCTGGATCGGCCTGCGAATCTCTCAGTTTTTTTTTTCACTCTTTTATTTTTTATTTTTAATGACTAATATGGGTCATAATTTTTTGAAATGTTATATTTTTGTTGTTCTAATTACATAATATCACTATTTTTTATTTATAATTACAATATTTTATTTAACTTTTGTATTTTTTACTTTGTTATTTGTTAGTTTCATATTCTTATTATTTACTTTATTATTTGTTATTATAATATTTTGTTTATATTTGTATTTTTTTAAAATTATTATAATATTTTGCTTGAATATATTCACATAATAATAATTAATGACAATAAAATAGGAAAAAAATTGGGCCTAATGTGCCGTACCAATAGGCCGTCGTGCTAAGTCGTGCCTGTGCTGGGCCTTCAGTTGGGTTGTGTCGTGCCGCGTGTCGTGTGCCTTGGAGGGCCTACCCAACATGCCGTGTTGTGCTGTGCCTCGCTCGGTGCACCGCCCAACGTGTCATGCCTATGACGTGCCCGAGTCGGCCCGACCTAATTGACACCTATACATGTAGGCATGGTTGGAACACATGATGTCAAATGATATCATCTTTAACCGATAATTACTATTTTATTAGTATTTTTCGAATAACTATATTACTCGTCTTTCCAAACAATTATTTTAGTATTATAAAATTGATGGACAATATTTAACCACAAGAGTGTACGCAAATATTTACATGGTTTGGCTTCAAGCATACGTCCACGGTCAAGGGAGAAAATATTTTTTCGATCTTAGTAAAGATTGTTTTATGTTTAAGATTACTTGTCAGGCTTTTATACAGACGAAAATTCACTGCCTTAGCAATGAATTTTACTTGCTACCTGCATTTGGTTTGCCACCTTAAACATTCAGCACCACTTGATTTCTTGGCTATTCACCTAAATCAATTGAGCTTTGTTATCTTTATCATATATTACATGGATACATGGCATATCGATGGATGCATGGGACCCATTGATTTATAGCACGTATTGTCTTAATAAGATGATCAGGGAATTGCGCTCTTAATCGAATGATTTGAGCAAGGAGTCTCGCAAATGTACATTACGAGATGAAAGTAAACAAACATGAGGCCATCTAGTTAATGCATCTATCAATACCATAAAGTAACAAAATGGTCCACTTGGTGCGTAAATAGGTCCACATATATCTCATTGAATATGTTCTAAAAACACTGAAGATTCAACACTCACCTTTGTGGGAGATAACCTTATTATCAGTTTTCTTTGAGAACAAGTAGTGCATGAATATTAACATAGTAAAAAAATCTTCTAGTTCTTTAAAGGATTTTCATGTGAATTCTCAATGATTCTCCGCATCATTATTGTCCCTAGGTGGCCAAATCGGTCTTGCCAAAGTATAAAAGTATTTGAGTCAGTGAACTTCTAGTTCATCACAACATGTGATTCAATGACATTTATAATAGTTTGGTACAGTTCCAAGGAGAGAGCATGAAGTTTCTCCAAGAAGCTTTTCTTGTTTGAAATTGTAGATGTGATAAAAAGATATTCCATATCACCTTCATTCATGGTGTCAATATGATATATATTTCGGCGGATATCTTTAAAATTGAGCAAATTTCTTCTAGATTTGCTTGAGAATAAAACATCATTTATATGAAATGTTGTCCTATTCGGTAATGTGATGTCGGCTCTTTCGGAGCCTTCAATCATGTTTGCAGCACTAGATATGGTATTGACATTAGCTTCATACAATTTCAGAATAAAGAAATATCTTTTATCTCGAAGGATTGTATGTGTAGTGGCACTGTTTGCTAAATAGATATCTCCATTATCCATCTGAAATCTATTATAAATAACATATTAAAAATAGAAACATGGAAAAGTTAAATTGCATTAAAGTAACATAATTCAATAAAAACTTTATAATGAGTTAAACAAAACAACATGAATATTAAAAACACTAATTAATATGCACGTTCCCATCGCCTATTAAATGGTCAATTCTACCACTAGGATCTGCAAAGAAATCTGAGACATCTAGGTGTGTAATATCCACAAGATCATAAAAAAAATTCATAAGATCATTAGTAACGTTCACAGGACCATTGGTAAAATTCGTTTCTGTTTCTTTTCCCTTTTCCTTTAGTGATGCTTGATAACAATCTACAAAATGTCTAGACGTACGACAGGTACACGACTAGTGTCCTTTTCTACTACAATGATACTAAGATTCTTTAGGATCTTAGACTAATTTTTGTTTCTCCTTTTGTTACTTTGCTTTAATGTTATTATCACATTTTAGGTGTTGCGGTGTATCTCTTTTGGGACAATTAGGAGAATTGTTCTTGTGACTACCTCAGTATGAGTTATTATGCCAACCGTAACTATGACCACGTCTACGACCATATCCACACCCACACTCATGTCTCTGTCTATAAGATGAAGTTTCATTTGCTTCAGGAAATGCATTTCCATTCTCTCCAAGGAATGGTACAAAGCCAGTGGGATGTAATTGATGATTTTTCATCACAAGGTCACTATGTTGTTCAACTAGGAGAATACATGCTATCAATTCATAATATTTAGTAAACCTACGCTCTCAATATTGTTGCTATAGGACAATATTTGAGGCATGAAATGTTGAAAATGTCTTTTCCACCATATCTGCATCTATAATATTTTTTTCGCACAATTTTAATTGTGAAGTAATTTTGAATAATGCAGAATTATATTCATTGACTGATTTAAAATCTTACAACCTCAGGTGCAGTCAATTATACCGAGCCCTTGAGAGAATGATAGTGCGTTGGTGGTCATACCTTTTTGTTAGATTCCTTCAAAGAATTAGTGGATCTTTTATCGTGAGATGTTCCGCTTTTAGACCTTCATGAATATGATAGCGAAGAAATATCAATGCCTGTGCACGATCTTTCGGAGATGCAGTGTTCTTCTTTAATAGTATCACCGAGACTATTGACTTCAAGGTAAAGTTCAACATCTAGGATCCAGAATAAATAATTCTTCATAGTGATATCCAATGCAGCAAATTCAAGCTTGGTGAGATTTGACATAATATAAATAAAATAAAAGGAATATTTAGATTCAAATGTACTAAATATTACCTCTATTTTAATACTTCCGTAATGGACTAAAGCTTCGTACTGATAACATATTATAAAATTGATGGACAATATTCAACCACAAGAGTGTACGCAAATATTTACGTGATTTAGTTTCAAGCCTACATCTACGGTTAAGGGAGAAAATATTTGATTATTTGTGTAAATGAGTACAATAAAAGATCTTACTAAGTTCACAACAAGTTACTGCTTTCTGTCTCAATAAAGATTGTTCTATATTTAAGATTACTCGTCAGGCCTTTATATAGACTAAAATTCATCGCCTTAGCAATGAATTTTACTCGCCGCCTTCATTTGGTTTGCCGCCTTAAACATTCAGCACCACTTCCTTGGGGATCCGACATTAATCCTCTCATACCTACTAATTGATGTACCTGAGATGCATTTCCTCTAGCTCCCGAAAAAGACATCATATGGACTGGATTAAAAGGGTCAGTCATCCTAAAATTAGGATTCATTTCTTGTCGCAAATATTCACTTGTAGCATACCATATCTCAATGGATTGACGTAATTTTTCTACCGCGTGTACATTCCCATAATGATGGTGTTTTTCCAAAATCAAACTTTGTTGTTCAGCATCTTGAACTAGCCGAATTTAATGATTCCTAAGAACAGATTCCTTTTTTTAACCTTAACTATCTGTATTTGATCCGGTTATTTGATTTGGTAATAGTAATAAAGAACGAATAGAAAAGAATAATGGCTTGGATCGTGTATCTACGGCCAATCTACGTTAGAAGAGAAGGTTCCATCGGAACAATTATTTATTTCAGGATACCTCGTCTCTTTTTTTTTTTCAAAAAAAAAGGAGAAAGTGTGGGGAGAAAAGGGGGTTAGGCAACAATGGCACCTCTAAAATTTTGAAAATTTTGATTTTTATTCTTGTTTTTAATAGAATTTTTTTAAAATTTAGGAGTTGTCCCCCAAATTTTTTCATATTTCCATATGAAATTCGTTTCAATTTTATTTTTTAAAATTATTCTCAACTATCTATTTCATGGTTCAAAATAAGAACATTATTATTATTAATATTATGTTGTTATAGTTATAACTGGATAATAGTTTTAGTTATCTTGTATGTAGGAAGATTGTTAGAATGGGGGGCATTTCTCAAACCCCTGAATCAATTGAATTTATTTATTGACATTTCTCAACAAAAGAAATAAAAATAAATTGTAGATGACATTTTTAGAACTCAGTCTATACGTGTCAAGTATGCTGCACTTGTCTCGATTAACTAACATCAGGAAAGTAACTAATACAAAAAAAATAAAATAAAATAAACAGTTCTTTTTCATTTTTATCATTGTCGATCTTCAGTCTCTCATTCGAGTTGGGTTTGCTGTCGAGATATAATTTTTAATTTAGATATAATTATTTAAAAAATATTTTTTAAAATTTTATAATTAATTTTTAAAAATTGTAATAATATATTTGGATATGATAATCTAAATTTTAAAAAATTAAAATAAATTAAAATAAATAATTTGCCAAACGCGTATCTCGCATTTTAAAATTAAAAACCTATTTTTAAAAACGTAAACCAAAAGAAGCCTTAATTCTCATCATCTTTTTCTATCCTCGGTGTCTCACTCAAGATGGGTATTCTATTAAGAAATAATAGCAAATAACTAACAATCTTCTTATAATTAATATTTAATAAGTTAATAATTTCAAATAATTAATAAATTTTTAAAAAATTAATTTAGTTTCATGATAAATAATTAATAATTCTATTACTTAATAATTAATAATCTTTTCATAAAAACTCTTTATGATATTAATTATTAAAAAAATAAAAATAGTTATCCATGTACTTATATATCTCATTTATGACATATCTTGATAATTATATTTATTAATTCTACATAATTAAAATAAAAAATATTATAAATGAGTAAAATTATAATATCAGGACACAAATTCTTTACTTAAAATAGACATTTTAAATTTTTTATACCATAATTTTAGTATTATATGTATTTTTCATGAAAAATTGTATAAAAGGTTTTATTTTTGTACAGAAAATTATTTATATGTAAGAAATATTGATCGGTTAATGAAAATTTGGGAAAATTTAATAATTAATAATTAATAATTTTTTAATCTTTCGTATCTGTTAATTATAAGAGAGTTGACTACAAATAATTACAAAAAAAAAAAAAATCTAACATGCACACTCTCTCTTTCTCTAAGAAGCACGGACACGGGACACGAATATGACACGAGACGGACACGCAGACACATCATTTTTTAAAAAAATAGGACAAAAATACTTTGAAAACACGTTGAATATATATTTTTATATGATTATATAATATAATTTCAATCAAAATTAAAATAAAAATACGCAAATCACATAAATATTATTAATATATCATAATAGAAAATGCATTAAATAAAAATTTAAGAATTTCATTTAATAATCAATATTCATAATTCAAATTTCAATATAAATTTGTTAACTACTATATATATATATATATATATGTATGTGTGTAAAAAACAAATTAGTGGAAAAGAAATGGAGAAAAAGATGAAAAAATTTAAAAAAAAAAATTCTAGAAAAAAAAAAAACGTGTCTCCAACATGTCTTAACGTGTTCGTGACATGTCCAAAACGTGTCCGAAATTCAAAAAAATCAGACTATTTTTTTGCATGTCTAACACATGTCAGGACATATCCGAACGTGTCTGTGTCTAACATAGATACATGTAGCAAAATAGAATGTTTGTGTTTCATACTCTCACCAATTTTTCAAGATGTTTGTTTCATCTTCTTATAACTTTGAATATTCTTGACATCTTTAATTAGAATCAAATCATCTCTTTCAACTATTCAGATGCTTGAGTGTTGAGTGATTTTTTTTCCTAAACATGACCAATTTGATTTAGGTGTCTATTAAAAACCATCAGCATCCTAATAGATTGTATTTAATACATTTAATTATTTGTTATCATTGGCCTAACTAAATGTGGAGTGTGGACAAACTAATGAATTACAAATAATTAACTTCATGAATTGAAATAAAATGCATATAATATAGGCACATATATTTCAAATATGACAAAAAAAAAAACATTTAGGATGTAAAAAAGGAAAAAAAAAAAGAAACAAAGGTAAATAGAAAATATTTGTGTCGTTTAAAATGTCAAGCAGATTATCTCCATGAAACTAAATGGAAAATTGAAAAAGATAAATCGTGATAAATTCAGAGATATTTCCCAAGTTGCAGAAGTATGAACTTGAAACTTTAAATAACAGATGAAAATATGATGTTGCGTCTAGTTAAAATGACATTAAGCTATCTAGAGCAATGATATTTTCTCAAACAGTCTAATTTTACTTTTACATCTCAAGAGCCTTGTCAATTAAACAATTTTACATGTACAATCTAGCCTAATTATAACTTAAGGGACATAAAATTTGGTGTGTACCATAAATTTAATCTGCTTAATTGCACGTTATACAAAATTATTAAATAAAACTAACTTCTAAATGAAATGTGGCAATAAATGGAAGAAAAAGTCTGAGAAAATTGGTTAAAATTAAAAAAATACAATAAAAAATTGTGAAATAGACAGTTTCGTCATTTAAAAAAACAATTGACAGGAGGGGAATATTTGTAGTTTGTTAGAAAAAGTATGGGAGGTTCATGTAATTTCAAAAATTTCAAGGAAAGTCAGTGTAATTATTAAAATCTTCAGGAGTTGTGAGTGTAATTTATCCTACTATTTATAAAGAAATCTTGTAAAAATATAAAGAGAGTTTACATTGATGGAAAAGCTTGTAGAAATAATTGTAGAGTAGAGAGAATGTGAATGAATTGGTGAGTAAAATGAAATGAGGTGCAGGGTATTTATAAAAAAAAATTAGTAAGTGAAATTCCAATTATACCCTTTAAACTAGCTATTATATAATTGTTGGGAATTGTAAATGGTCAGTTGTATTAAATCTTCAATTATATTGTTAGAACTAGTTGTTAATATAGTTGTTGGGGGGGGGGGGACAAAAATTGTCATTTTAATCAACTTTTTAAAAATCTCCCTTAAATTAGTCGTTAATATGATTATTGGATGGGTAAAATGGTAAAAAAATCACTTTAAACTCATTAAAGTGAATAAAATCTCGTTGGGCATGGCAAGCCGTGTCATGCCCGTGATGCTAACAAGCCTATTGGGCTGGGCCAATGAACTACCGTGTTGTGCCTTTACCCATCTCGTATTGTGATTGGTACACATGCCTTAGATGCCAAGCCCGGCACGACCTGTCAAATTGTGTCATACTTGGCTCGACATGCCTTTCCTCCGTGTTAGGCCCGTGCACGAGCCTGGCACGGCCCAACTTACACCACGGGCTTGGCATGGCCCAACTTACACCTTTATCATTACATAACAAATATTATATTGTGTGTTGTATCAAATGATTTTTTTTTTTTTGGATAGAACAATGTAGAAAGGGAGAGTTGAAGTCACGCTAAATGTATGAAGAATTAATATTTGCACTTTGAATAGGACCGATTGTATCTAATGCTACATTGAATATCTTATTGTGCCATACTCTAGATTCTGCTTTCATACTCTTGTTTTTATTCGTTCTCTAATCTTCTGTCAGATCATTGTGAACAAAAACTGATTCTTGTTCTTATGTAGTTGGGATTTGACTTTTGAAATAAAAATAAATTGATTAATATAACTAAGATTAAAAATAAATTCATTTATTGATATTATATAAATGAAAATAAATTCATAATATAAATAAAAATAAGTTCATAATTCATTTATTGATATAAAAATAAATTCATAATAAAAAAAAAAAATAAGATTCATAATATAAATAAATTCATAATATAAATAAAAATAAAAATAAAAATAAATTCATAATTCATTTATTGATATAAAAATAAATTCATAATATAAATAAAAATAAAATAAGATTAATTAACCATTTATTAATTAAATTTATTGATATTATTATTATTATTTGTAGTTTAATTGGGCCATGCTTACGAGTTGATCCGTTACAAAATTTAAGGCCCATTCGTTAAAAGGCCGTTGGACCTTAAATTGAACTCAAAAGCATCCACTAATATCTGCGCATGAAAAAGCGTCTTTATCATGTCTTACTTTTACTCACAAGCCAGATTTCTCCAATTCTCTCTTTTATTCTGAGTTTTATTTTATATTATTTATTGTATGTTTTTTATTTTCATAAAATTCTCCATTAAGTTTATTTCAATTTTGCTTACAATTTTAGCTTTTTGTTTACTAAATTATAGAACCTTAAACCTTAATCACCTGAACTGTAATAAAATTATGTTTCTATAAAAATTATCCAACATGGAAAGTCCGGAGCTTATGGCCTAACCATCACAATGAAAAGGCTCAGTCCAAATGGGTGGTTACATTCAAGGGTATCTCTATGCGCTTAGAAATATAATTATTGAACTATAATCGGTAAAATATGAAAATAAATAATAAAAAAAAAAAAAACGAATCTAAAATTACACGTACACATAAGAATACAAAAATTTACGTGATTCGTTGGAGGGATCTGCTCCCTTCAGCAGATATAGAGGGAATATGTTTTTCGAACAATATAGCCCAATATTTTGATCAATGCTGATCGTCATCTTATAAAGGGTGACTTGGTCCCATTCTTTAAGCTATCAAGCTAAAATATGGCCACATCACAGAGGACTATATCCTCAACTCAAACACTTTTTGTTCCTTTTCTCTGATCAATATATCTTCAATCATTCAGATTCTCCAAGTTATTTCAATTTATGATATTCATGGTTGCCAGTTGAGGAAGGAACTTGTTTATCACCGTTTCTGACTTGAAAAATGTTGGCTTCAAAGGGTATTCTTTCTTTAGGATTTCAATTTCAATAACCAGGAAAAGTAGAAAATAAATTCTTCGAAGGCTAATGCTGAACCAAAGGAGAAGGAACTGGAGAGATTAAGCTTGCAGCTTGCCTTTGCCACTGACAGACATGAAAGTTTATCAATGCATCCCATTGAATATATGCATGTAAGCTAAAAAGTATTTCAAGAACACACCTGCAGTGGGCTACTGTGCCAAGCCACACATTCCTAACCTTTGGAATTTTTTGTTTTTGGATGTAACTGGAGTACTTGAACCCCACCCATGTGCTGCCACTAACTAGTTAATATTATCTTCCAGTTTTCCCATGGATTAAGTAAAGGAAAAGAAATTTAGTGGACTAAAAACTTTTGACATTCAGGCACAAGTGAGAGAAAGTCCTTTTCAATCATTGTTTTTGTATTTTTTTATTGTCCCATTTGATTAGGCAGGCTACTACCTTTTCAGTCTTCCCCTTTTTTTTTTTTTTCTGTTATGACAGTGTTAATACATCAGTTTATATTTTGTATGTTATTTCAAACCATGGTCATAAAAAATTCAGTTCGACTCAATATAATTTGAAGTCGAAAGAAAATAATCTTAAATAATATTTTTTATTTTTTAATATTTTATTTTATATATATATATATTATTATAGTATTTTTAATAGAAGAGCTGTATATGTTTGTGAATAAACTCTAATAATAGAGTTTTTACATAATTAAACAATTGTATAAATAAAATTAAATTCTTTTTGGACTCTTTTATGAGACATTTTTTATGAAGTTAGACTTTTATTAACCTTAAAATTCTATTTAAATTATATTATAAACATGTAAAATTTACGACATTTTTTATAAGTGGATTTAAAGCGATTGCTTTGTTGGCTTAATAGTTGAGCTGCACTGAATAAGTTACCAAGATATATAAGCACCCCATCATCCTCAAATAATCCCTCTTCCTCTTTTACTCATTGTGTGCGTGCATTTTCAACCCTCTAATTACTAATATACTAGTGACCAGTTGGTCTAGCTATTGGAATGTTCCTTGAAGTCCTCAGATAATACAGGTCAAGGTTTCAAAATATGGGATGAAGGGGGTTAGGAATTGGAGAAAAGAAAGCTAATAATATTATCAAAGATACACAATTATTAATTAATATTATTAGTATGTAATAAATTTTCTAACTTACCTCAACCTAGAAATTCCAGAGTTGTATACAAACACAATTTTGAGATCTCTTTTACATCTTCCCAAAGCATGCATTCTAACCACCATACCAAGGGTCCGCATCCACTTCCTTCTAGCTGCATTCAACACATTTTCCTTCTGTTATTACTGCCATTTGTGGCTGTTTTCAATTCATGGAGGCTCTTCCAAAAATCCCCCACTTTTTTTTTTGGGTTGAAGGTTAGAGGGTGGGGGAGTATGTTTCTTTGGGAAAAGTATTTTTAGGAAGCTGGATGCTGCTCTGGATTCTCCCAGGTGTGATAAGTATTTTTGGAGTTTGTGGGGGTGATGCCCGGGCAGGAAGTGCAGTGAAATCCTGCTTTTAAGTTTCTAACTGCAGAATTTATCTTTTATTTCTGATTACAGTTTCATGTGATAAACGTTATCATGAAATGTAAAAATATTTGCATTTCCTGTACTTAGTATCAGAAGATATCAGGTGAAATGTTTCGAGAACCTTTTTTTGGATTACGTTATTAAGAGCTCGTTTGCAGTAGCATTTTTTTTTATGGCAGTTGGAAGTTCAGCAATAGACGAAATAGGCCCATACTAGCAGACTTAATTAGTATTACATGGTAGGTGATGCTTTTTATATCAGGATTTGACTACAATTATCTATATATGGTGAGATGATTATTTTTTATTTGTAAGGCAGTGCAGCTGATACACAGAATCAACCTTTTTCTGCTCTTCCAAATTTTTTAGGTGGGAGAAGGTAGGCAAGCAATAATGTTCTTGTCATATATTTTAATCTGATATTCCATGCATTCTTTTTCTTTGGCTGTCTTGTTGTCATAAGCTACTGAATTGGTGTGGCTCCCGTCCCTCTTTCTGATGGCACCCTGGATTTTATATATAACAGCACATGGAATCTTATGCATAGCCTTACATCACTCAAGCTCCTAGGTTAATGAGCTGTTAGATTGGGAGCAATTATTCGATGGTCTCGGAGAGATGAAAGGGCACAAGTGCAAAGAGTGTACGGTAGATCATCTAACCATTGGGAGCATTGGTACGGAGTAATGAATAGTTTTTCATTAGATTGATTTACTTTGTTCAAGATGTAGAATAACTTGGAGATGAAATTATGTTGGTGCTGTCATGTTGTATTGTTGTTCCAGATTAATTATTGAGCAATTGTACTGCAAGAATGCGTCACTGATGAGCTAAGCTCGTGACCATACTAGACTGTAACTCTTTATATATACTTTTTTGTTATGATTTGAAGCAGTACAAACATTCAAGAAGATAAGAAAGTGGCTTTGCCCCACCAGATGACTATGATGTTTTTGGAAGTGCACACATTTACATTCAACGATTCAAATCATCATTCCCACCTTTCAGTTTGAACCCTACTCACCATTAGGTTCACAACTGTATTGATTCTTGATGGCTGACATTATTGGCATCCCAATTCCCATCATTACAAATATTTATAGTATATCCCCTTGGAACTGAAATACCTATTGTAGTGTCAAGCATAAGAGCAAATGGGTTACTCATCCACTAAAGTTTCTCCTGCCCCACCAACTTCCAACCTCCTCAGTATATATCCCTTCAAATGCTCAAACTAATTAGTCTTGAGAGATCTTGAGATTTTATTTTCTGCTCTTACCTTTTCTCTTTGAGAACATCTATGGGCGAGCCAGCAATGACCAGGGCCACCGCCGGTGGTGATGGCAGAGGATGGATGGTGTTCCGTTTCACAGCTCATGTTGTTCAAGGCCGATGGTTATCACTTTTTGCTTCCTTTTTTATCATGGCTGGAGCTGGTGGAACTTATCTTTTCGGAATTTACTCCAAAGAGATAAAATCATCTCTGGGATATGACCAAAGCACTCTCAATCTTTTGGGGTTCTTCAAAGATCTTGGTGCAAATGTTGGGGTTTTCTCTGGCCTAATCGCTGAGGTGACCCCAACATGGTTTCTGCTATTAATCGGCTCAGCTATGAATTTTGGAGGCTTCTTCATGATATGGCTCGCTGTCACCGGCAAAATTGCCAAGCCAAAAGTTTGGCAGATGTGCTTGTACATGTGCATTGGAGCCAACTCTCAGAACTTTGCCAACACAGGAGCTCTGGCCACTTCTGTCAGAAACTTCCCAGAGAATCGAGGCATCTTGGTGGGTCTCTTGAAGGGCTTCACTGGTCTAAGTGGAGCTATCATGACCCAACTTTACTTAGCCATCTATGGAAATGATTCTAAATCTCTTATCCTTCTCATTGCTTGGCTTCCAGCTGCAATATCTGTGGTATTTGTCTACACAGTTCGGACCATGAAGGTTGTTAAGCAATCGAATGAGCTCAAAGTCTTTTATCATTTCCTATATGTATCCATTGCTCTAGCATTGTTTCTCATGGCTATGACCATAACTGAAAAACTGGTGGCTTTCTCCCAAGCAGCTTATGCTGGAAGTGCCACCATGGTTTGTGCCTTACTCTTTCTCCCTCTCATTATTTCCATTAGAGAAGAGTTAGTCCTTTGGAACCAAAAGGAACAGCACATTGATCCTGCCAAGATAACCATCGAGAACTCGTCAGTGGTAGAATTAAAAGCAAAATTATCCCCACTGTCTTCTTCTACAAAGCTAGAAGAGAAGCCACAAACTTCCTGTCTTTCTAACACATTCATTAACAAACCAGAAAGAGGAGAAGATTACACAATCTTACAGGCACTTCTGAGCATGGACATGCTAATTCTATTCATTGCAACAGCTTGTGGACTTGGGTCAAGCTTAACTGCTGTCGACAACTTGGGACAGATTGGAGAGTCATTGAGATATCCAGAAAAAACCATAAAATCATTTGTATCGCTACTAAGCATATGGAATTTCTTCGGAAGGATCTCTGCTGGATTTGTCTCTGAAAGCCTACTTGTTAAATACAAATTTCCCAGGCCTCTTATGACAACACTAGTCCTTTTCATGTCATGCATCGGCCATCTGCTCATTGCCTTTCCACTCCCTGGTTCAGTCTATGTGGCGTCGGTGTTCATTGGATTCTCATTTGGGGCACAATTTCCACTGCTTTGCACCATCATTTCCGAGCTGTTTGGCCTAAAGCACTACCCAACATTGTTCAATTTTGGGCAATTGGCTAGTCCCATTGGCTCATATATACTAAATGTGAAGGTCACTGGATTTCTTTATGATCACGAGGCATTGAAGGAACTTGCAAAGAAGGGAATGGATAGATCATCAGTGAAGGAATTGACTTGCATTGGTTTTCATTGTTATAGGCTATCTTTTATAATACTGGCAGCTGTTACGTGTTTTGGAGCTCTTGCTTCACTGATTTTGGTGGCAAGAACTCGAGAATTCTACAGAGGTGATATATATAAGAAGTTCAGAGACGAAGCAGAGGCTGCTGAGTCAGGAGACGGCTCTGTCATCTCGTAATGGAGAGCAGTGACTCGGCAAAAATACAGACGAAGAATAAATGGTTAAAGATGAAGAGGAAAGCCAATGAAAATGAAGGATGAAATAGGGCTTGAGGTAACATTTGTTTACTTATGTTTGATAGCATAATAGTTTTTAATTTTGTCTCCATGTGTATCTTTTTGTTCTATTTATTTTATATGTTTATATATAAAAACTAATTCCTTATATTAAATTGGATTTCATGAGATCTTTGTTGATCCATAAGTTGAACCAAACCTAAATGAGCTCTAAATCATAGAAATGCAACGTGCAATGATGTCTGCATGCCTTCGCATGCAATGCAGATTTATCAAAAGTAAATCAATTTTTTATTAATTTATTTTGGATCATCTGATCAATAGTCTATATCAAAAGATGATCGGAATGGCGCATTGAATAGATATTTCATGAATAGGTGTGTCTAATGGGTATTTCAGAAAGGTTGTGTCTTTTTCAAAAGACACATTGAATAGAATGATTGTGACTTTTTTTTTAAAGACATGTCCTTTAAAAATTTTATGTCCTTTAAGTTATATCTTTTCATGAAAAGACATTTCTATATCTATAAATACAGCAGTATGAATTGGACAAAACATAATCAAATTCTTTCTCTCATAATAGAAATTATAATCAAAAAATTTCACAGGAAATCCTTCAACTTTGCTGGTTACAATTTTTCAAACTGAAGTCTTTATTATATCCTGAAGACGACTTTGTCAGCAACCCATCAACAGACTCTATTGTGTAAAGATAAATTACGTTCTAAAAAATATTTTTAAATACACCTTAAAGTTTATAAATTTATCCATACTATCCCAATAGTTCTATCATCCCGTAATGGAGAGCAGTGACTCAGCAAAAATACAGATGAAGAATAAATGGTTAGAGATGAAGAGGGAAGCCAATGAAAATGAAGGATGAAACAGGGCTTGAGGTAACATTTGTCAGCATTTTGG
Source organism: Nyssa sinensis (assembly GCA_008638375.1). NCBI lineage: Eukaryota > Viridiplantae > Streptophyta > Magnoliopsida > Cornales > Nyssaceae > Nyssa > Nyssa sinensis. Next base: position 55,128,198 of record CM018031.1, on the reverse strand, counting down.
AAGGTGGTTTACAGCTATTGAAAACCAAAATCTCCTTTGGGATTTTGCTATGAGAAGTAAGAAAAGTACTTTCAAAATGTCAAGGATGTAGACAACTTTAAATTTGTTTGAATTATGATTAAATGCTTTAATACAATCAGCACTTTTAACCCGCAGAACTCATATTCATTAATTTCACATCACTTCAAAGCAGGTGGTACCACCCCAATATCCGTAACATTTTTTGCAATACCAGTCTCATCATTTTTAAACTTTTGTTACAACTTTTTACTTTAATCTTATTATAAATTCGAGCGGTAATACTAACAAAAATTTGAGAAAAAAATGACACAAAAAATTTATATAATTTGATAATATATTTATATTTACAAAAGTGATTATATTCTTTTTTTTAAAAAAAATAAGATTACAATATATTCTTTACTTATACACTAATTTCATATATTATAAGAATTTAAATTATTATTTCTAATAGAAATATAAAATTTAGATAATAAAGATAAAATAGTTATGAAAAAATAATTCAATTCTCTAATTGTCCGGTGACTAGAACACAAATACTTTTCATAAGCTTGAGATTATAACAAGATTATTTTTTTTATTTTTTGTAAAAAAATTTTATTCCCAAATTATTTATGTAAGAGTAAATGAGTAATGTTAGATAAATTATATTGATTTATCAAATAATATCATCAATCATAATTCTATTTTTAAATTTAAATAAAAATTATATAAACCAAATCATTATATGAAAGCATTTTCTTTTTTGTATTTATTGTTATTAAAATCTGTTGGGATCACAACTCACTGTTAGCTACCTGTTATCTTTTTTTCTGCATTGTTTTAGGGTCATGAAAGGACGGATAATGTGACGTAGTTCATGTTTGTTTAAAATTAAATATTCGAATGATGTAATTGGCATATTATCTTTTATTTACACAAAAATATAGGTAAACGAATCAAAAAACACCACTCATAAAAGGTCACTTGTGGATTAAAAATAGTTGGGATAATGATGCAAATCTTCTCTTGATTTATAATAATTACAAAAATATCTTCAAAATTTTTTATACAATATAGATTTTTTTTTGTTAAAATTGTTAGAAACGAATGTTAACAGAAAATATAAATTTATTATTTTATCCCTAGAAATAATTATACAAGAATATTTACTATACTTAAAAAAGATATGAAAAATTAGTGTAATATATAAGAATATTTTAATTATATAAAAAAAATTTGATTGAAACTTTAATATCATTAATGACAGATTTTCAAGGAAAGAAAAATTTTGTATATTATCAGTATAACAAAAGAGCTATTATAATAGTTTCAAAAATATAAGAAAAATTCTTATAATTGTCAAAAAAAACTCAAGAAAAGTTAGTAAAATTATCCCAAAAAAGTTGTAAAAATTTATCCTGAATTGATAGAATTATAATCAAAGAAAAAACCCTCATTGTCACATTAATTAGTAAAAGCTTCTTTAATTTGATAATATTTCCTTTAATCATGTGAAGTGAGAGAGAAGAAAGCGAATAAGGTGAACGAATGAAATGTTATTGATACTATCTTCATTTTACAAAATGAAGGAAGCCTATTTATGTCTTGCAACGAGGCAAGTAAGGCTACGTTTGGTACATAGGAATGGAGGCAGGAATGGAATGAGCATTCCTGCCCCCATTCCATTCCTACGTTTGGTATGCTTAAACATGATAGAATGACCATTCTATTCGGAATGGCTATTCCACTTAGCGCAGGAATAAGCATTCTTTGATAAAACCTAAGGAATGCCCATTCCATTCCTAACGGAATGACCATCCATTTCTACAGCCCACAACTACAAGTACAGTTAATTTTTTATAATTAATAAACTTGGTGGATGAAAAATTTATTAATTATTAAAATTAATAATTATAAATTTTCTTATACTTTTATTAATAAAAAAATATTTTATACATGTAGATGAATTACAATATATATAACTCTAATTTAAATAAAATTACAAATATATTTGCCAAAAATATTATAAATAGGATATATATAAATATATGTATAATTATTTTAATTTTTTAATAATTAATATTATAAAAGATATATTTTAAAAAAATATTAATTATTAAGTAATATAATTATTAATTATTTATCATAAAACTAATTATATTTCTTAAAAATTTATTAATTTATAAATATTATTAATTTATTAAATATTAATTATAAGAAGTTAACTTGTACGTGAAACTAGGATGACTATATAAGTTCTTTTTTTTTTTTTTTGCTAATAAAACAAATGCAGGTTGAATTAACTTTTTTTTTTTTTGCAATAAAATAAATGCAAGTTGATTTTTTTTTTCCCAATAAATTCTTTTTTTGACAATAAAAAAAAATGTAGATTGAACGTTTTTTTTTCATTACTGGGTATCCAAACAAAAGAATGGAATTAATTATTCTCATTTCATTCCAACAATTTGATGGTTCAAACCAAACACAGGAATGAAATTATCATTCCATTACTAGGTATTCAGCCAAACAAAAGAATGGAATAATTATTCCTATTCCATTCCTACTCTATTCCATTCCTGATGCTATTCCATTCCTGTTATATTTCATTCCAGCGTACCAAACGTAGCCTAAGAGGTTATATATGAAAAAAGGTAGGCGGCGTAATACAAGGAAAACGGATAGGTGAAGACTAAATCCGATAACTATGACTATATTCATAACATTACATTAGCAAATCGTATTAGGCAGAGGACAATATTAGGTTCTTAACAATATAAGAGGAATCTCGTATTATTTAAATACATGTCACAATATTAATATCTCATGTAGATAATTATATAAATATTATATAATTATTTAATTTTAATTAAAAAATAAAAAAATATATATATATACATAACATACGTAACAAATTATGATTAAGACACATATTCAAATAAGAGTTATTTCTTCCTATGTATTATTCTCATGCGAATATCTGGCCTCCTTGGACCTTATCATAGCTTTTACCAAGTATGGAACGGATTTTAGAGCAATTCTAACATTGGCAGTCATTTTTAACCCAAAAAAACTTATTTAGGTACCGCTACAGTGTTTACACATGATCTAATGACTCTCCAACATTATACATCACTTTAACAATTTTATCCAAAAGAAATATTCATGTTATATTTTAATATATTTTTGTATCTCTTTCTCTTTTTTCTAAATAACTTTTGGCTTCTTCTTTTCTCTTCTCATGAGATCAATATTTACATCTAATTAGTCATTGTTTATGGGTTGGATCCATTTTAAGTATAATGATGGCGCCTCTCTAAAGGCTAAGTAGTGTTTTATTGAGAGTCAAAGTAATAATTAGGATAAATGAGTCTCTCACTTACATCTATTCTCGGAGATACTCTTACTCTTCTCTTTTTATGGGAGTTATTTTAATCTTTTTTATATTGTTCACATCTTATCCAACGTACCTAGAGACACAAATTGCCTTGAGAATTGGGACATGCATTGCACTACCAGTTATAATGTTTCTAGATATTTTTTGGTGGGTTTATTATATCATGTGATAATATATTTTTTTAATAACATTTTGTCATATGTATTATATTTCATTAATAAAAATGAGTCATATTATATATAATAAAATATTATTAAAAATACACTTTATCACGTTACTATACTAAACTCATTCAAAAAATTTCCATAAAGTTGCATGCCACATTTGAACTGGACGCTGGAACCACCATTTCTCAAAAGATTCAACACTCATGAACAGTATAGATGTGCACTAAGAAAATGTCTGGTATGTTAGACCAGGATGGTTATTTAAATTTAAAAGAAAATTTGAATTTAAAAGTTTTATTTGAGTTTAAAACTCTCCAATTGTTACTTTGTTTATACTCAATTTTTTTTAAAAAAACTCAACTTGTCCCAATTTTTTTTAATAATGTCCTAAAATTTTAAATTTGACTTTAAACAATAATTTGAATTGTGAATATATTACACAAATTTAGATTTAAATTTAAATAAAAATAGATTTAATTAGCAGAGTAAAAAAAAAAAAAAAATTGACTCAAATTTAAGTCGTCATTGAAAACAGGTGGATTGGGTAATAGGTTACTTATAAAGTAGTTAATTAGCGCAATGTTTAATCCAAATATTTTAATCTAAAAAATTTATAAGTATTTTGTTAACAAAAATGACGCTTCATATAAAAATATGGTAAAAATAAATTGGTCTCCCTTCCATCTTGCACCCAACAGATGCCTCATCGCCACTTTTTGTTTTTAACACTGTAAACTTAAAAACTTGGAAATATATAAATTCATCTTTTATAATTATTATAATTTGAACTTTAAAAGTTAAGATCTATCAAACAAGATCTATATTGTATAGAAAATTTTATCCAAACAAATTTATTTTGTCCAAAAAAAAATTATTTTTTTCAACAGAGAATTTTCGTCAAAACTCTCTGTATTTTCTATGGACAAAGAAATTTCTTTGTCCAGATAATTTTTCTCGGATAAATAAATTTGAGAAACTTTTTGAATAAAAAAAAATCATTACAGATGTTTTAACAATGCATCAAACAATCTTTGTTCCTTAGGAAAGTGGTAATACTCCAATATTATTAAAACCAAAAAAAAAAAAAAAAGATAGAGAAAAGAATACATAACTAAAAACACTATAGCAATTTTTCGGACGGAGAAATTTATGTCTAATTTAAACAAAAAAAATAAATCATTATGCATTTTTCAATAATAAATTGAAAAATCTTTGCTCTTTAGAAAAGATTGAAAATTTGTTTAAATTATAAATATGAATGTTAACACGGAATGAGTGAACCAGGGAAAGAGATATTAAATACCATTTGACACAGATAGCATGTATGAAGCCCATAACAACTTCAAGCAAATCAAGGACTTCAAATGTTTCGTGACTACCTCAAAGGCACATGGACTAGATTTTGTTCCCACAAATCCATCTTTTTTTTCAATTCACTTTTCGCACGGACGGGAATCTAAGTGTTCATCTCGCGCTAAGTCTCTTACTAAAAACATTAAAAAAAAAAAAAAAAATCATGTTTTGACAAAAAATTAGATTTCAAATATTAAATACATGTGAATCTCATAATTTTGTAAAAAAAAATACTAAAAAGTATCTAAAATAAAATTTTCAATTCAAGAAGTACATGATACATTTTTTTTTTATCTAAAAAATTCAAAAAAAACTTTTAATACAAAAAATTCAAATTTTTAACTTTTATCTTAACACTATTAAAAAATATTACTGATTAGACTAAAATAACTTTCAAGATACATTTTAGGAAAAAAAATTACTAAATATATATATATATATATAATAATTTCTTCAATCCAAAAAATACATGACATTGTATGAAGTGAAAAATATTTTTTAAGCCTTCTTTGATAAATAAAAAGCGTTATATTTTTTTTGGATTGAATAATTTATTTTATCAACTATTTTGCATTTTTTAAAATATATATTGAAGACTATTTTAGTCTAATCATTAATATTTTTTAACGGTGCTAAGATGAAAGTTTAAAGTTTGAATTTTTTTGTAGTAAAAAATTATTTTATGGATCTTTTAGATTAAAAAAATTATTTTCGGAGTTTTTTGAGTATTTTTCCCAATTTTGTATTTGAGAGTAAAAATAATGGAGAGAACAAACTCTTTTATGTGAAGCATTACTTTTCCATATAGCATTTATTTTTTTTTTATAAAATTACCATTGATCACATTGAAGCACTCATAAGCAAGGAGAGACTTCTCTCACTGGACAGTAGAATTGGTTCCCGGATTAGTCGGTTCAAAAGGTCGGATATCAAGTTATCAAAAAAAAAAAAAAAGGCAAAGAGAGACTTTAAAATGCAGTCAAAATAATACTTGAAATGAATTCAAGTTTCTAAATAATAAAAAAGTCATGTATTTTAATTATATAAAAAAGTTTGGTTGAAACCCTAATGGATTTTGTACGGAAGAAATTTTTTACATATTATTAATATAACAAAAGAAAAGTTGGTATAATTTAAAAAAAAAAAAAAACACAAGAGAAATTCATGTAATTGTAAGTAACTAAGGGAAGATCAATGTAATAATCCCAATAATGTTTTAAAATTTTATTTTGAATTGATAGAGTTATAGCTGTATTAGTTAATATCAAAATTTTCAAAGAAAAATCTCTCATTGTCACATTAATTAGTAGAAGCTTCTTTAATTTGTATAGTATTTCCTTTAATCATGTGAAGTGAGGAGGAAGAAAACGAATAAAGTGAAAGAATGAAATGTTATTGATACCATGTTCATTTTACAAAATAAAAGAAGCCTATTTATAGGTTTCACAATGTGATGTGTAAGAAGTTACATATGAAAAATGTGAAATCATACGAAGAATGAAGGAAAACGGATAGGCGAAGACTAAATTCGATAATTATGACTATACAATATTCACAATATTATATTAACAAATGTATTATACAAAGGATAATATTTAGCTTCGAATCATGTAAAGTGATTTTTTTCTACTCAGCTACATGTCATAATATTAATATATCATGTCCATAATTGTATAAATATTACATAATTATTTAATTTTAATTTAAAAATAAAAATATAATAAGTATATACATTATATATGTAAAAAAATATAATTAAAATAAAAATCTAAATAGGAGAAAATTTTCGTTACTTAATTAAAAGCTAAATATTATTACTATGCAAATGTCAGGTCTCCTTGGACCCTATCATAGCTTTTACCTAAATATGGAATGGGCTTTACTATTGACTCTTCATGGGTTATTTTAATCTTTTCTATATTATTCTTGTCTTATCAAGTGTCCCTAAAGAGATAAATTGCCTTGCAGTTGGGACAAGCATTGCACCAAGTTTCATGCCACATTTGAACTGTCTGCTGTCCCAAGAGATTCGTCAGTCATGAACGGTTTTGATGTGCACTAAGAAAATGTCCGGTATTTAATCAAACTTTATTTAAATCTGATTACTAAATTTACTCGAATTTTTTTTTAAAAAAATTCCCATCTTATCTCATAAAATTCTCATTATATTCATGTTATAAAATTTTAAAGGATAAATTATACCGATCTTTCCTGAAGTTTATAACAATTACACCAATATCTTCTGAAATTATATTGATTTTCTTTACTTTATAAAATAATATATAAATACCTCCCTCTTATCAATTTTTTCAAATGACGAAACTGTCCCTTTTATTTATTTATTTTTCTAATTTTGACCAATTTATTCTAACTTTTTTTTAAAGATTTGCTAATTTTTTTTTTTATAAACAAATTTAAGGTAAAGAAGTTATTTCTATTTTAGATAAAAATAAATTTAAGGTTTTTATCAATATTTTTTGAAAAAATGAAAAAAAATTAATCGGTCAAGATTTAAAAAATTGAAAAAAATTATGAAATATGTAGTTTTGTTTTTTTGAAGAAAAAAATTGCTTGGAGAGAGATATCTGTATATTATTTTTTAAAATATGAGAGGTCAATGTAATTTTAGAAATCTTACAAGAGATCAGTGTAATTTTTATAAATCACAAAAGAGATCAATGTAATTTATCCAATTTTAAATTTAACTTTGAATAGTTGTTTGAATTTGTGAATATATTACATGAATATATGTTTAAATTTAAATAAAGGGTGGGACTACTCCCACTCCAAAATGATATGTTTTATATACTTACACTCTTATTTAATGTGTGTGTGTGGGTGGAGAGTGAATGGCTCTCCCTCAATAAAAATAGATCTAATATAAATTTAAGTTAAAAATTAAAAAAATTACACGTATCAAATTAAATTTATTTCTCGATCCAGTCAAAAAATAAAAATAGACCATTTTTCTTGGGATTAAGAAATTCACAATAGATTTTATCCTTTCACAACATAATTTCAAACGAACTGAGAAGACACTAATCACGACTCATTCTTCCACTAAATTACCCATTTGAAATTTAAAAAAAAAATTGAAAATTGACTTGAATTTAAGTTTCAACTTAAATTTAAGTTATCATTCAAAATACCCTTATAAACGGAGAATTTTCACTGACCAATGCCCATGGATCGTAGGATGACTGCAACATCATCCAACGGATTTATCTGACCTTTGCTACCAGCTCCATTGTCTTTATATGGCACACAAATGACAATAAAATATAAGTTTAATAATGAAAATCTCACTCTTCCAATCATCTCGTTCTAGGAACCAACTGCTATGTTGTTTTCCAGACACTTGCAAAGAAGAAAGGTTTAGAATTCTGGTGGAGTCCGTGTTGAAGTGTTACATCTCATATTGAAAGCATGGAATTAAAAAAGAAAGAAGAAAGACTTAAAATAGATAGAAAGTCAGACGGGAAGAGTTAGTTATTTCAGTTTATTCTGTTATTGTGTTGCTTATGTATTATAAATAGGACTCAAGTCTGATGTAATTTTTTCCGAATTTCATTCAATTCAGTTTTTTTACCAAGTTCATTTGCCTCCTCTGTTTTTCGATACTTTTACCTTCACCAAATTCAGACTCATTACTTTATCTGATTCTCAACATGGTATCAGATTGAAAACCTAAAACGCTTTTGCAACCTAAATTCTGCCCTATCGATTTATCAAATTCTGCCCTACGAAATTCTACTCTAGAATAGCCTTGTGAAATTCTGCTCTGGAATTTTCGCATCGATTATCTTAAAGTTTCCCTACATTTTCTTGAACAACTTCTTGAAAATGAGTTCTGACGACTCTCCCGTTAATCCTCCTGTTAATCTTTCTCCGTTTCATTTTTTTCCATTTAATCCTCATTTTATCAATCCTGCAGATGATTTATCGAGTCCATATTATCTACATACAAGTGACAATCCTGGCGCCTCGCTCGTCTCAAAAATTTTCAATGGAGAGAACTATGTCGCATGGAGTCGTTCGATTGTTGTTGCCTTGAAAGTCAAGAACAAGGTACAATTTATAGATGGTTCAATTGT